>BSYR01000005.1:22170000-23420000 GCA_030270665.1 Hibiscus trionum
TCTAAATGCACATTAACACTAGATATGTTCATACAATCGGCATACTCAAAGATCAGCGCATTCGGAAAACATTTAGGGACTTAATTGCACAACATACAAGTTTAGGGACCAAAATGTAAATTCTGGAAATTATAAGGACTTAGCCAACTTTTGAGTTACCATTATGAAATTAGTCATATTTCATGCTTCTCTGTCAAATTTCAACTCAAACGGACATCTCAAACTCATTCGATTGCATTCACAAAGTTCAGGACCAAAGTGCTAAGGTTTCAAAACATATAACCGTCAATTTCAGTGCCCAACGGTCGGGTGTTTCGGAACAGGTATTATCCGTTCCGAAACGCGGGACCGTTCCGAAACACGTTGCGCAACATGGCCTGGCAGTAGCAAAACTGTTTCGGAACGACTCTGCCCGTTTCGAAACGCCTAGGCCATTTCAGGCCCTCTGTTCCGAAACGGCAGCACCTGTTCCGAAACAGGCTGCCCAGATTGCAGAATTTTAGCTGATTTATTACACAATTGACCCATCAAACATGCTCCAAAGGCAACCAAATTATATCAGCAAGACATTACATACTTAAGGAACATAATGGCATCAACAATTCATAAACATGGCATCAAAAAAGGAAAGCCCCAACTCTATAGGCATGCATCCTATATAGAAAACAATTCAAGCATCAAATCATCAAACAATTCTCATAATGGCCATTTACAAGTTCCAACAATATCAAAAGCATAAAACCAACTTAAGGAGTCCAAAACATCTCCCAAAACAACAACATAGGTTTCCCATTGCCAAAAGCTAATAGTGTTAAGAAACTTTCACCATACATGAGCTTAGTTCTCCACTTGGATTCTTGACCTCTTGCTGCCCTTATATGCACTTCAATGCTCTGCATTATTGGTTTAAGAAAAGAGAGAGAGCGTAAGCACATAGCTTAGTGAGGAATGCTCATTTAAAACAACACAATAATGCATTTATAAACACTTTTATAAACCTTAATTCAAAACAACCTTTATCCATGCACAAAAGCATTTAAAACAAGCATTTCATGCTTCAAATTATTAACATGTCATATTGGCCACAAGTGATAATCAAAATCTTTCCATTTAACAATTCAATCAACATAAGATCCACACATGGACTTTTAACCACCATTGTGATCTTACAATTCACAAGGACCACACATGGACTTTTAACCACCATTGTGTCCTTAGCACAAGAATCACCCATGGACTTTTAACCACCATGGTGTTCTTACAATACACAAGGTCCACACAAGGACTTTTAACCACCTTGTGACCTTAACACAAGAATCATCCATGGACTTTTAACCACCATGGTGTTCTTACAATACACAAGGTCCACACAAGGACTTTTAACCACCTTGTGACCTTAACACAAGAATCACCCATGGACTTTTAACCACCATGGTGTTCTTAAAATACACAAGGCTCACACAAGGACTTTTAACCACCTTTGTGACCTTAGCACAAGAACCAATCATGGACTTTTAACCACCATGTTGTTCTTAACACAAGAACCACCTATGGACTTTTAACCACCATAGTGTTCTTAACCTTTCTCAAAACATCACTTGCCGATATGCATCATTTAACAACAATAAACCACTGTTTTAAAGCATTTAACAAGGCCATTAATCATCATGCATCCTTATGCAACAAAACCACATTTTATCAAATGTTCTAAACAAGGATCTCTTACCTTGAGCATCCTTCAACACATGGTTTATAAAACCAGCAAATAAACATGCTAAGTATGCTTTCAAAACAGAATTTAAAACATGCAAACAATCACATTGCACTCAAGCAACTCATGGTTCATCAACAAGAGAGTTTTTCCGAAAACTTACTCTTGAGCTTAGCAAAGTTGTTTAGACTTAAACTAAGCTCCCAAACCTTCAAAACATTGGTTTCAAAGCTGAAAACCAAAATCCACTCACCGATTCCGTTTCGCCACTTACCGAAACACCAATCAAGCTTTCGGATCAACACCACAAGGATCCGAAGATGTCTCCCCTGTTTTAAACACATCAAAACAGTAGATTAATGCACCATCATGCATTAATATCCTCAACCAAGACATCTAAACTCGCTGCTCACATCAACACTCACATTTCGGCTACCAAACACAACCGAAATCACATCCAAACATCTCCACAACACTACCCAGCCAAGATCCATCAATTCCAAACATTCATAAACCTCAATTAACATCCAAAATGGATCTCATCACGTCCTTATACCTCCAGCTATAGCAGAACATCAAGATCACTCCAAAAACCACCAAAAACTTAAACAAAACTTAGGAAAATCAACCTATTCGGGATTGCATTGATTAAACCTCAATTTCTCATCAATTATACATCCATTTTACATCAAAAACACATCTCAAAACAATGCCCAATCAGATCATACGAATTTCATCAAAATTAAAGCAAATCTTGCATTTTAAAGCCAAGATCAAGAACTCAATTGCAAAACCTTTAATAAAACATAATTCAAGGATTGAGAACTTGGGAATTTCAGTAAAGAACTGAGAATTTAGAGGAGAAGGACGTTCATACCTCTAAACTTGAGTTTCTCCCTTTTTGAAACCAAGATTCTTGAAAATCCAATAAGCAAATGCTAAGGTTTTGTTGTAGAAATGATTAGAGATCAAAAGGAAGTTGAAATCTCATCTTTGAGTGTCAAAATCAGAGGGAAATTTGCTGGAGAAAAGTGTTTGGGTTGAGAGAAAAGTTGAGAGAAAAGAAAATGGAAAATTTGAGAAAGTTAGTTAAAATGACAAAATATCTTCTTCCCTCCTTTTTTTACCTTAATTAAAACCATTAATAAATTTATTAATATTAAGAAAAATCTGGAGAAACTCCTTTGGGTAAATAGCTCCTTAAAGATTCAAAGTTTCAATCCTTTTTAAAACAGTCACCCAGTTTTCAAAAATTACATTTTGGTCACTAACCCAAAATGTCACTCTTCCAAACCTCATTTTGTAAAATTGATATCACCTTTCTCTCATATATAATAAAAGAGGATTTTAAGACATTTTCCATATTTTTAATGCAACCCGAACTAGGCTTTCCTAAATTCACCCTTTTATATTCGAACCGCAACCCGACCGGTCCGGTCCAAACCCAAAACTTCTAAGCCCAAAATTGGGGTGTTACAACTCTCCCCCCCTTAAGAAATTTCGTCCTCGAAATTTACCTGAAGGAAAGAGGTACGAAAACTGCTTCAACATGTCATCCTTCCGCTCCCACGTGGCTTCTTCAACCCCACGATGTTTCCACAACACCTTTACCAACTCGATGGTCTTGCCACGAAGAACCTTACTATCTGAATCCAGAATCTTCACCGATTCCTCATCATAGGTCAAATCCGGATTCAATTCCACTTCTTCCACAGGCATCACATGTGAAGGATCCGATCTATACCTCCGAAGCATAGAAACATGAAACACATCATGGATCTTCTCCAACTCTTGCGGTAACCTCAACTTATACGCAACAGGACCCACACGCTCAACCACCTCGTATGGTCCAATGTACCTAGGGCTCAACTTACCCTTTCGGCCAAACCTCATCACCTTTTTCCAAGACGAAACCTTCAAAAACACACGGTCACCCACCGCGTACTCAATCTCCTTACGCTTCAAATCCGCGTAAGACTTTTGCCGATCAGAAGCTGCCTTCAAGCGCTCACAAATGAGCTTCACCTTCTCGGTGGTTCCTTTCAACATAGCTGGCATCGAAACCAACTTCTGACCCGTTTCAGCCCAACACAGAGGAGTCCTACACTTCCTCCCGTACAAAGCTTCATAAGGTGCCATTTGAATGCTTGCCTGATAACTATTGTTATAGGCAAACTCCACCAAAGGCAAATGTTTCTCCCATGAGCCCTGAAACTCAATCACGCAGCACCTCAACATATCCTCCAAAACCCGGATAACACGCTCGGACTGACCATCCGACTGAGGATGATAAGACGTACTGAAATTCAACCGTGTACCCAAAGCTTGATGCAAACACTGCCAGAAACGCGATGTAAACCTCGGATCCCTATCCGACACAATCGACTTAGGCACACCATGCAGCCGCACAATCTCAGCAATGTACAGCTCCGCAAGCTTATCCAAAGAATACGTAGTATGCACAGGCAAGAAATGCGCACACTTCGTTAGGCGTTCCATAATCACCCACACTGAATTCTTCTTCGATGGCGACAAAGGTAAACCAGATACAAAATCCATGGTAATCCTTTCCCACTTCCACTCAGGAATTCTCAACGGTTGCAACAAACCTGACGGAAACTGATGCTCAGCCTTAACTCGCTGACACACCATGCACTTGCTTACAAACTCAGCAACGTCCTTCTTTAGACCCACCCAATAGTACTCATCACGAAGATCACGGTACATCTTAGTACTACCAGGGTGCATAGCAAAAGGACTACTATGACCTTCAGTCAGAATAGCACGCCTCAAATCAACATCATTGGGCACTACTATCCGACTCCCAAAACACAACACTCTATCATCACTAAAACAGAAATCCGAAGGCCTACCCTCCGCAATATCCTGAACATGCGGTACCAAGGAATCATCCAACAACTGCTTTTCCTTGATCAACTGAACCAAAGATGGTTTCACTTGCAATTCAGCCACAAGACCACCATCACGCGAAATACTCAAACTGGCAAACATAGCCCTCAACTCATCAGCTACCTTCCTACTCAAGGCATCCGCTACAACATTAGCTTTTCCAGGGTGATACTCAATCGTCAAATCATAATCCTTGAGCAACTCCACCCAACTTCGCTGTCTAAGATTCAACTCCTTCTGAGACATCAGATACTTCAAACTCTTGTGATCCGTGTACACAGTACACTTCTCACCATACAGATAATGTCTCCAGATCTTCAAAGCAAAAACCACCGCAGCCAACTCGATGTCATGCGTAGGATAATTGCGCTCATGCACCTTCAACTGCCGTGATGCATAAGCCACCACCTTTCCCTCCTGCATCAACACACATCCCAAACCAACATAGGACGCATCACTATACACCACAAACTCTTTCCCTGATTCAGGTTGAACCAAGATAGGAGCTTGTGTCAAGGCTGCCTTAAGCTTCTCAAAATCCTGTTGTCTCGCTTCCGTCCACTCATACCTAACATCCTTCTGCAACAACTTTGTCAAAGGTGCAGCAATCTTCGAAAACCCATCCACAAACCTTCGGTAGTATCCTGCCAAACCAAGGAAACTACGAACTTCATGAACAGACTTATGAACCTTCCAACTCATCACCGCCTCAATCTTCTGAGGATCAACACGAATCCCTTCAGCAGAAACCACATGACCAAGAAACACCACTTCTCTAAGCCAGAACTCACACTTGCTCAGCTTAGCATAAAGCTGATTCTCCAACAAAGCTTGCAGCACAATTCTCAGATGCCCTTCATGCTCCTCCTCAGTACGTGAGTACACGAGGATATCATCAATGAACACCACAACAAACTTATCCAGGTATTCATGAAATACACGATTCATCATGTCCATGAAAGCTGCAGGAGCATTTGTCAAACCAAACGGCATCACAAGGAACTCATAATGCCCATACCTCGTCCTGAAAGCTGTCTTTGGCACATCCACATCCTTCACCTTCAACTGGTAATACCCTGACCTTAAGTCAATCTTAGAGAACACAGCTGCTCCCCGAAATTGATAAAAAAGATCATCAATTCTCGGCAATGGATACCGATTCTTAATAGTCAACTTGTTAAGCTGACGGTAATCAATGCACATTCTCATAGTGCCATCCTTCTTCTTCACAAACAAAACCGGCGCACCCCAAGGAGACACACTCGGCCGAATGAAACCACGGTCAAGCAACTCTTGCAATTGCGTCTTCAGCTCTTTCAACTCTTTAGGTGCCATTCGATAAGGAGTAATGGACACTGGAGTTGTGTTTTCATACAGCTCAATCCCAAACTCCACCTCACGATTAGGAGGCAATCCAGGCAACTCCTCCGGAAACACACCAGGAAACTCTCGCACAGTCCTGATATCTTGCACACGCAACTCCTTAGAGCTAGGATTCATCACAAAGGCTAGGTAAGCTTCACAACCTTGCCTCAGCATCCGGCTCGCCTCCAATGTAGACACCACATTGGCAAGAAACTTCACATTCTCACCAACCACAACAACCTCATAATCATCCGCAAGTTTCAACGAAACTCGCTTATTCTCACAATCCACTACAGCACGATGCTCAGCAAGCCAATCCATACCAAGGATTACATCAAAACCATAGAAAGGCAACTCCATAAGATCAACATGAAAAACATGATCTTGCACAACCAAAGGAAATCTTCTATAAAGCTTCTGAGTCACAACAGTCTCACCAAAAGAACTAGTGACACGCATACCAACATCCAAAGACTCAATAGGCAAACCAAGCAATTCAGCATGCTCACGCAAAATGTATGAGTGCGTAGATCCAGAATCAATCAAGGAAAGTAATGACAAGGACTGCAAAGTAAAAGTACCTGCAATCACATCCGCGTCATTCCTCCCCTCCCTCTAAGCAAACACTCTAGCCTGGCCACCACCCTCAGGCTGAACAGCCACAACATGAGCCACATTCCGTCCACCCTCTTCTCTCCGCTGGAAGTTACCACAGCCGCGCCCACGACCTCTCTGTGGTGCAACAACTACAGGAGCACGCCCTTGGCCATCAGCCAACATAGGACACTCTCTCCTCATGTGATCCGTAGATCCACAGTTCCAGCACGAATTACCAGCTGCCACAACAGGAGCTTGCACCTCCCTCACAGCTCGAGGACAATCACGTTTCATATGGCCACGCGATCCACATGTCCAACATGCGTTCGGTTCAGCTCTTGCCTTGCCTCCCTGAGCAGGCGCACCACCACCTCGCTTAGCCGAAGGCTGATAATTCTGATCACGTCCCCTCTTGTTCCGTCCACCACCGGAACTATACTCAGCAACTCGCTTACCAGCACCAGAACCATCACTTCTAGATGATAAACCCAAATTCATCTCAATGTCCTTTGCTCTCCCAACCAGCACATCAAAATCATTATACTCAGCAGCTAGCATATACGTCTTTACTTCCGTCACCAAACCATAACGGAACCTTTCACACCTCTCCCGCTCATCAGGAACAAGTTCAGGTGCGTATTGACTGAGTCGGACAAACTGAACCTCGTACTCAGCTACAGACATGCTCCCTTGGGTAAGAGACATAAATTCTCTCTTCTTCTCATCTAGGTACCTCACACCCAGATATCTCCTCTTGAACACGTTCTGAAAGAACGTCCAAGTTACATCAGCTTCCTCCATTCCAGAGATAGAGGTTGTCCACCAAGTATAAGCATCGTCCTGCAACAACGATACCACACAGCCCAGCTTCTGCACATCAGTGCAATTCATTTGCCCCAAGATTCTCTTGGTACTTTCCAGCAAAGACTCAGAACCTTCAGCAGACAAACCCCTGAACTCAGTCCCTCCCAGACTGCGCAAACGCTCCAAAGGTAGTCTAACACCAGCATCACCTTGATGCCCAGCTCCTTGAGCTCCAGCTACCGCTGCTCGAAAAGCTCCAGCAATAGCTTGAATCAACACTGTCATGTCAGGAACAGCTTGTCCCTGACCAGCTTCAGGTCCAGCGACCCCAGCATCAGCACCAGCAGCAGCTCCTTCACCCCCAGCACCACAACCACCAGGCGGAGGAGGTAAATCCACCATATTTTCAGCATTCTCCTCATTCTCATTTTGAGCCATAGCTCGCGTATTAACCCTCAATTCTCTACGAGGTGCCATTCACTAACAATGCAATCACAATGCAATAAACAAAGTCAGGCTCAGCAAGGTAAGCAATCCAAGTACTCAAGCTCATTTCCAATTAAAAACAACATCATTTCATTAGCTTTGATTTGGCAATGGGTCCCTCTATCATGCTTCACCACAGCATACATCACAATTGTAACATACTTACAATTCACACAACATGCTTTCATTCAACAAGCATACAAAGCATACATACATTAATCACCCACATAATCATTCCCAATTACTCGAGAACTCAGCTCTGATACCACCAAATGTAACCCCCTTAACCCGGCCTAGACGGTTGACCCGAATTAAGAAGTTTACACGGGGAAAGCCAAAGTCAACCCGAAAGTCAACCTTGATTAACGACCCTTTTTTTTCTTTTTAATCTTATCTAAATGCACATTTACCCTAGATATGTTCATACAATCGGCATACTCAAAGATCAGCGCATTTGGAAAACATTTAGGGACTTAATTGCACAACATACAAGTTTAGGGACCAAAATGTAAATTCTGAAAATTATAAGGACTTAGCCAACTTTTGAGTTACCATTATTAAATTAGTCATATTTCATGCTTCTCTGTCAAATTTCAACTCAAACGGACATCTCAAACTCATTCGATTGCATTCACAAAGTTCAGGACCAAAGCGCAAAGGTTTCAAAACATATAACCGTCAATTTCAGTGCCCAACGGTCGGGTGTTTCGGAACAGGGATGATCCGTTCCGAAACGCGGGACCGTTCCGAAACACGTTGCGCAACATGGCCTGGCAGTAGCAAAACTGTTCCGGAACGGCTCTGCCCGTTTCGAAACGCCTAGGCCATTTCAGGCCCTCTGTTCCGAAACGGCAGCACCTGTTCCGAAACAGGCTGCCCAGATTGCAGAATTTTAGCTGATTTATTACACAATTGACCCATCAAACATGCTCCAAAGGCAACCAAATTATATCAGCAAGACATTACATACTTAAGGAACATAATGGCATCAACAATTCATAAACATGGCATCAAACAAGGAAAGCCCCAACTCTATAGGCATGCATCCTATATAGAAAACCATTCAAGCATCAAATCATCAAACAATTCTCATAATGACCATTTACAAGTTCCAACAATATCAAAAGCATAAAACCAACTTAAGGAGTCCAAAACATCTCCCAAAACAACAACATAGGTTTCCCATTGCCAAATGCCAAAAGCTAATAGTGTTAAGAAACTTTCACCATACATGAGCTTAGTTCTCCACTTGGATTCTTGACCTCTTGCTGCCCTTATATGCACTTCAATGCTCTGCATTATTGGTTTAAGAAAAGAGAGAGAGCGTAAGCACATAGCTTAGTGAGGAATGCTCATTTAAAACAACACAATAATGCATTTATAAACAGTTTTATAAACCTTAATTCAAAACAACCTTTATCCATGCACAAAATCATTTAAAACAAGCATTTCATGCTTCAAATTATTAACATGTCATATTGGCCACAAGTGATAATCAAAATCTTTCCATTTAACAATTCAATCAACATAAGATCCACACATGGACTTTTAACCACCATTGTGATCTTACAATTCACAAGGACCACACATGGACTTTTAACCACCATTGTGTCCTTAGCACAAGAATCACCCATGGACTTTTAACCACCATGGTGTTCTTACAATACACAAGGTCCACACAAGGACTTTTAACCACCTTGTGACCTTAACACAAGAATCACCCATGGACTTTTAACCACCATGGTGTTCTTACAATACACAAGGTCCACACAAGGACTTTTAACCACCTTGTGACCTTAACACAAGAATCACCCATGGACTTTTAACCACCATGGTGTTCTTAAAATACACAAGGCTCACACAAGGACTTTTAACCACCTTTGTGACCTTAGCACAAGAACCAATCATGGACTTTTAACCACCATGTTGTTCTTAACACAAGAACCACCTATGGACTTTTAACCACCATAGTGTTCTTAACCTTTCTCAAAACATCACTTACCAATATGCATCATTTAACAACAATAAACCACTGTTTTAAAGCATTTAACAAAGCCATTAATCATCATGCATCCTTATGCAACAAAACCACATTTTATCAAATGTTCTAAACAAGGATCTCTTACCTTGAGCATCCTTCAACACATGGCTTATAAAACCAGCAAATAAACATGCTAAGTATGCTTTCAAAACAGAATTTAAAACATGCAAACAATCACATTGCACTCAACCAACTCATGGTTCATCAACAAGAGAGTTTTTCCGAAAACTTACTCTTGAGCTTAGCAAAGTTGTTTAGACTTAAACTAAGCTCCCAAACCTTCAAAACATTGGTTTCAAAGTTGAAAACCAAAATCCACTCACTGATTCCGTTTCGCCACTTGCCGAAACACCAATCAAGCTTCTGGATCAACACCACAAGGATCCGAAGATGTCTCCCCTGTTTTAAACACATCAAAACAGTAGATTAATGCACCATCATGCATTAATATCCTCAACCAAGACATCTAAACTCGCTGCTCACATCAACACTCACATTTCGGCTACTAAACACAACCGAAATCACATCCAAACATCTCCACAACACTACCCAGCCAAGATCCATCAATTCCAAACATTCATAAACCTCAATTAACATCCAAAATGGATCTCATCACGTCCTTATACCTCCAGCTATAGCAGAACATCAAGATCACTCCAAAAACCACCTAAAACTTAAACAAAACTTAGGAAAATCAACCTATTCGGGATTGCATTGATTAAACCTCAATTTCTCATCAATTATACATCCATTTTAAATCAAAAACACATCTCAAAACAATGCCCAATCAGATCATACGAATTTCATCAAAATTAAAGCAAATCTTGCATTTTAAAGCCAAGATCAAGAACTCAATTGCAAAACCTTTAATAAAACATAATTCAAGGATTGAGAACTTGGGAATTTCAGTAAAGAACTGAGAATTTAGAGGAGAATGACGTTCATACCTCTAAACTTGAGTTTCTCCCTTTTTGGAACCAAGATTCTTGAAAATCCAATAAGCAAATGCTAAGGTTTTGTTGTAGAAATGATTAGAGATCAAAAGGAAGTTGAAATCTCATCTTTGAATGTCAAAATCAGAGGGAAATTTGCTGGAGAAAAGTGTTTGGGTTGAGAGAAAAGAAAATGGAAAATTTGAGAAAGTTAAAATGACAAAATATATTCTTCCCTCCTTTTTTTACCTTAATTAAAACCATTAATAAATTGATTAATATTAAGAAAAATCTGGAGAAACTCCTTTGGGTAGATAGCTCCTTAAAGATTCAAAGTTTCAATCCTTTTTAAAATAGTCACCCAGTTTTCAAAAATTACATTTTGGTCACTAACCAAAAATGTCACTCTTCCAAACCTCATTTTGTAAAATTGATTTCACCTTTCTCTCATATATAATAAAAGAGGATTTTAAGACATTTTTTCATATTTTTAATGCAACCCGAACTAGGCTTTCCTAAATTCACCCTTTTATATTCGAACCGCAACCCGACCGGTCCGATCCAAACCCAAAACTTCTAAGCCCAAAATTGGGGTGTTACACCATTAAACACCATGCATCACTATGCATCATTACCAATTTAACAACATGCCAAAACAAGGATCTCTTACCTTGAGCATCCTTCAACACATGGCTTTCAAAACCAGCATTAACCATGCTAAAATATGCTTTCAAAACAGAATTTAAACATGCAATTTATAACCAATGCATCAAGCTACTTCATAGCACATCCGAGGGAGTTTTTTCGAAAACTTACTCTTGATCTTAGCTAAGTTGATTAGACTTAAACTAAGCTCCCACAACCTTCAAATAATTGTTTCAAAGCTGGAAATCTAACTCCACTCACCAATTACGTTTCACAAGCTTGCCGAAATACCGATCAAGCCTCCGGATCAACTACACAAGTGTCCGAAGATGTCTCCCCTGTTTTAAACACATCAAAGTAGAGGATTAATGCATCATCATGCATTGAAATCTTCAGCCAACACACTTAAACTCGCTGATCTACCCAAAATCAACATTTCGGCTACCAAACACAACCGAAAACACCTCCAAACTCTTTCACAACTTAACCCAGCCAAGATCCAGCACTTCTAACCATTTCTAAACATCAATCAACTTCCAAAATAAACATAAACTCGTCCTTATACCTCCAGCTATAACAGAACACCAAGATCACCTCAAAAACCACTATTTTCATAAGCAAAAACTTAGGAAATAAAACCTACTCGGGATTGCATTGATAAAACCTCATTTCCACATCATTACACATCCAAAATACATTTAAGAATCATCTCAAAACAGAGCCCAAACAAACACCACGAAATTCTTCAAGATTTCATCCAAATCTTGAGTTTTAAGCCAAAATCAAGTCTCTATCATTAAAACCATTTATAAAACTTAAATTAAGGATTGACAACTTGAGAATTTTAGTAAAGAACTTAATATTTAGAGGAGAAGAACAATCTTACCTCTAAATGATGATTTCTCCTTGATTTGAGCCAATTTCCTTGAAAATCCAATGAGGAAATCAAAAGGATTTGATGTAAGATTGATTAGGAACTAATTGATGATAGAAATCTCATCAATTGAAGTGAAAATCAATGAAAAAGTTGCTGTATAAAAGTGTTTGGATGATGAAATTTTGAGAGAAAAAGAAATGAGAAAATTTTAGGAAAAGGTAGTTATGATTTTTCCAAAAGGTAGTTTCTCTTCTCTTCTAATTAATTAAAACATTAATTAATTCACTCAAATTAAGGAAAAATCTGGAGAAATCATTTCTGGGTAAATTAGCTCCTTAAATATTCAAAGTTTCAATCCTTACAAAACAGTCACCACTAAACTTTTCAAAAATCGCATTTTAGTCACTACACCAAAATGTAGTATTTCCAAACCCTATTTTGTAAAATTGATTTCACCATTCTATTATATATATTAAAAGAGGATTTTTATATATTTTTCCATATTTTTAAAGCATCCCGAACTAGGCTTTCCCTAAAACCTCGTTTTATATTCGAACCAAAAATCAGACCGGTCCGGTTCAGACCCTAAACTTCCAAGCCCAACATTGGGGTGTTACACTATGTCTAGGCAAAGATTCTATCACCACGTGATATAGGCAATACCTAGCAATCTCAGTGTAATCCTAACACAGGTAATCGACGTTTGGTTGCTCTTTTTAGCCGCTGAAATTCTAACTTATGTCTAAGTCGAATTAGTCAACACCTCGACATGATGAGACCATGCTTAATTCTTTCGTGAGTTTGACACTCTCATGCCCGACAAATGGATTTCCTCAACTGGACTTTTGGATCTAATTGAAGAAGTGAAGAAAATGAACTAAGCAAACTTGAGAGTATTTTATTGAAAACACACTTAAATTATTACAACCGTTTCTCACAACTACTTTTCATACAAAAACTTAAACCCTAAGAAAAAATTGGGTCGCGACCTCCAATACCGCCACTAATCTATCTATCTACCTCTCCGCTATGCCCCTATACCCTCACACACATGGGTATATATAGGGCTTGGCCTAAGTTTGAGTCCTCCTTGGAGTAGAAGTCCTTAAAGTAGCTTTACATTAAATGTTGACTCCTTTTTAACTTAAATGTGGACTCTTTGGACGTTGCCTTCTCCAGAAAGTAAGGATAAGTCATCTTACTTATCAATCTTTAATCAGCTCTTCAGGCCGCTACAAGCTTCAAAAAATTGCAAGGCTGGGCTCAGGAAATTGTCCTCTTTCAATCACAACCCATATTGGCTAAGTCGGTTTAACTCCTGCCTTGGCGGCAGTTGGCGGGAAAGATACTGCGGGGGCATCCTCGGCGGCACCTGGAACTGCTTCAGTACAGCTCCTTTTGCTCCCTGCTTTCTTATCTTCTCCTCCTATACATAACTACAACACCTGAAAATGAAAACTAAACTAAAACAATATCTTTTCTTAACCAAACATAAAATATTCAATAAAAGCATGGTAAAAGAGCAAATACTGTTATTATGCATGTAATGCATCTAAGTATGCCTAAATGAGCTTAAGAACAACAATAATAAGGGCAGGAATGCGTACAAAAATAGAACTTGTGGACACTCTACACACCCTAAACTCGAACTGTTGCTTGTCCTCAAGCAATGCAACCTGACTAGTAAACCTGCCCCTTGCACAATTTAACAGAAACTTAGCCTTGAATTTGATTTCTTACCTCAAAGCCGTGGCACCTATTTACTGTTAGTGGTAGAGAATGTCATGAAATAACTTAGAATTTAATTTTTCTTAGTGCCAATGCAGTGTGTGCAGGTCTGTGTCTATGTTAAACATGTTGAGTATACTAAGTAAACAAAGAATGCTAAAAGTAACTAAATTTCGAAAAAGGATATGAGTTGTTGCCTTGGCAGCACAACTAAGCACTTCTTTTTCTCTTTTTTCTGATCATTGCCTTAAGTGCTTCAGCTCATCACAACTATTCTCTGGGTCTGAAGCTAAGATAGGTGCACTCTACGAAACTTCGAACCTTTTGAATAGAGTCATCCCATGAAAGCTTTCATTCACTCTTGCTAATTTGTTCGTCACTTCATTAAATTTCAGATACTTGGACTTTGATAGCAGCGTAGTGTCCTTGCTCATGATCCTTTCTAGAGCCTGTTTCGGGCACCTCTAGGGTATTAAGCTTCCTTCCTAGAGCATGTTTTGGGCACCTCTAGGGTATTAACCATCTTTGTGTTGTTGCCCTGTGCTGCCGCGGCAGCTAACATGTATCCAATTAAGGAATTTTCATTAAATAAAGCAGGCAGTGTTAAACTTAGAATTCAAGCTATACTCAACATTTAACATATAGTGTAAGAATAATTGGCAAAAAAGGAAAAAAAAATTCTAAGTACTTTCCATGCTTCCTCCCATGGTTAAGTTAAATTTTAAGTATGGTGCTAAAATAAGTAATCGGCTAACTATCATAGGCACATGTTTTTAAACTAAGAATTTCTATTTCATTAAGTGCTAGGGCATTGTCCTCAAACTCAAGGTTGGCATTGTCCTCAATGCCTTACAAAATAAAACAAAAAATAAAACATAAAACATAAAAAGAAAACAGAGAATTAAAAAAAAAACATAAAAAGAGAAAAAAATAAAGAAAAAGGTGCTATAGACTGGGGGAATTCCCCTCTGTTGCTGATGTATCAGAGGAGGATTCTGAGAAGGCAGGCATGACGAGGCGGCGTGCGGCGGAAGGTTTGGCGGCTGGGCTTTTCTTCTTTCCACGTGGCGGCTGGATGCGGTTGGGAGTGGGTCGTTTCGATGTTGCTTCAAGCTCAGGTTCAGACCCTTCACCTTGAGGCTCGGTCGCATCATCAGGCCGCTTTATTTTCCTTGCTGCGTCAGCTGGTTCATCGTCATAGGAGTCGGATATCTCCATGTTTGAGTCTTTGGCTTCTTTGGCAGTTGCCTCCTTTGCTGCTGGGGAGGCGGCGATAGTCTCATCCTCTTTCTCCGAATCTGATGAGGAGGTGAGATTGTACGGCTGGATGGGAGTGGGAGAGGTCCTTCTCTTGGGGCGGATGTGCAGCCTTTCGCTGTCGGCGGCGGCTGGTCTAGGTGGGATCTGGGTTGGTTTAGAGGCTGCTAACTCCGATGGGAAGGCGGGAAAATTTGGGCCGTCGTCGTGGTATTTATCTAGTAAGTAGGCCACAAAGGCCTCTTGCACCTCCGCAATATATTTTTTAAATATTACTTGCTTGTTCTCAATTCTTTGGCAGCTTTCTATGAGGCTACGCAGTAGGGGAATCACGGCGGAAGAAAGGGCAGCATCAGTACTGCCCGCTGCGGCTGGGGTGACGGCAGGTTGGGATGGCGGCTGGGCAGTTGTCGGCGTTTTCGGCTCTGGCTCCTGCATCATCTGGAGGCGCGCCTTCCTTGTCCACCCTTCCTTGGCGGCTATAATGGTATCTTTGGGGTGTGGCGACACAAAGAAGTTGGCGCAGAGGCCTGTGATGAGTGCGGGGAAGACGAAGGGTCCCTTGGAGTTGGGCGTGTTTGCGTGGGCATAAATTTCTTCAAGAATAACCTCTCCAACGTTGATCGGCCGCCCCTTCATTATGCTATAGATGAGGGCCAGTCGTGCCCTGTTGACTGTAGATCCATGTGAAGTGGGCATTAGGCGACGTTGGACGAAGTTACTCCAAAGAATTGCCTCTGTCAGCAGATCACGACGGTTGACTGAACCATTATTCTTGTCGGTTAGCCACTTGGCGTTGTGCTGGCAAATATCTCTTTTGATCTTTTCGTAATCTGCTGCCGTTAAATACGACCTCCATTATTCGTGTGGATTCCCTCTGATTTCTATCCCATAGAAGTTGTTGATTGTTGCCGCTGTGAGCTTGACACCCTCGCCGCGGACGTAAACAAAAGGATTTCCCGGGCTAGGCTTGTGAGCATAAAACTCTCGCACTAGATTGTTGTTTATCTCTTCTGACTGTCGTGTGAAAATGTGCCCTCCTAGGGTGTGGACCCTTTCGTATACGGTGGGCTCGAGGCCAAGATCCCCATCTTACCTTGTGTATTGGAAGCCTATCTCTTTTCATAGTTTCTGATTAGCATAGTATTGCCGGTAGGTTGCCGCTACATCACCATTCAAGAACCTCTGGAAGGTTGGCTTGGAGGTTGAGGCGGTTTGTTTTGATGTTGCCATTGTTGTGAGAATGGTTTTGTTTCCTAAGGTAAAGAAAGAAAATGCAAGAAAGTAAAGCAAACAAAATCTTGAAAGCAAAGATGACAAGAATTGAGAGTAAAAGAGAGAGCAAAGTGAAGAATGAGGAGAGAATAGTTGGCCTTATATAGCCGCTACTCTCCGCTGCCTTGGTGGGCACGCTGCCAACGAGTGGCAATGATTGCGGCACGTTTTATGCGGTTCTAGCCATTACGCAGATAGCCGTTCCGCTAGCTATTGCAAATATAGCCGTTGCGGCTAGCCGTTACGAAGCTGCTAGCCGTTATGCTAATCTGTCTTGGGATGCCTCGGCCGCTGGGTTGGGCCTATCCTTTATTCTTTTATCATTCTTGGTCTTACCTTCATTCCTAACCTGAAATAAATTAAATGCAAAAATTAAATAAAAATAACTTAAAATTAAATCTAATCCTAATGCATAAAAGTAAAAAAAATAAAAAAAAAATTAGGTTATGTTGGGTTGCGCATCTCCCAAACATAACCACTTCCTCATGGTTTTACATTTGGCTTTTCGTCTAGGTATGTCCTCCCTCTCCTCAGGTGGGTGTTGACTGCCATCTTTTCCGCCCTAGCAGGACATACACCAAAGACAAACAAGAGGCATTTTTCTTAAAATAAAATAAACAGAAATTTAAGTTCAAAAACTAAAATAAAAGTGCAGAAATTCAAACACAGTTGCTATTGCCAATCCTCGGCAACATCGCCAAAAACTTGTAGAGCGCTTTGGTGTTCTCTATTTATAAGCACAAGTGCACAGTCTTGTCAAGTTATAGTATAAAAGATATCATCTCCCACAGGGATTGGGGCAACTGGTGTGAGTGTTTTCCTGCACAAGGAAATAGTAAATACACAATTAAATTTCTGAAATAATAAAAACATAAAAATAAAAACACAAATAAATTAAGATAGTGATAGGGAGATATAAGGTTGATAGATCGGGTCAGGTAGTTGTAGCTCAGTAGTCTGTAGAATGCATTGTAAAGCCTAAGTGTGTTTTGCGTTGTCACGATCTTCTGCCTCGACGGGTAAAGGCGGATTGAGGCAGCGGCAACTTTCGTTGCCACAACTGAACTCTGCGCTTGCAACTTTCGTTGTCTCGGTAAGTGAGATGGAAGGAAGTCCCGGCAGCAAGTCTGGCAGATACTCCAAGTTCGGTAGAGCAATTCTGAAGTGATCCTTCCTATGTCTAGGCAAGGATTCTGTCACCACGTGATGTAGGCAATACCTAGCAATCTTAGCGTAAACCTAACACAGATAGTCGACGTTTGGTTGTTCCTTTTAGCCGTTGAAATTCAAACTTATGTCTAAGCCGAATTAGTCAACACCTCGACATGATGAGACCGTGCTTAATTGTTTCGTGAGTTTGACACTCTCGTGCCTGACAAATGGATTTCCTCAATTGGACTTTTGGAACTAATTGAAAAAGTGAAGAACATGAACTAAGCAAACTTGAGGGTATTTTATTGAAAACACACTTAAAATATTACAATCGTTTCTCACAACTACTTTACATACAAAAACCTAAATCCTAAGAGAGAATTGTGTCGCGACCTCCAATACCCCCACTTAATCTATCTATCTACCTCTCTGTTATGCCCCTATACCCTCACTTACATGGGTATATATAGGGCTTGGCCTAAGTTTGAGTCCTCCTTGGAGTAGAAGTCCTTAAAGTAGCTTTACATTAAATGTCGACTCCTTTTTTACTTAAACGTGGACTCTTTGGACGTTGCCTTCTCCAGCAAGTAAGGATAAGTCATCGTACTTATCAATCTTTAATCAGCTCTTCAGGCTACTATAGGCTTTAGAAAATTGCAAGGTTGGGCTCATTGGGCTCAGGAAATTGTCCTCTCTCAATCGCAACCCATCTTGGCTAAGTCGGTTTAACTCCTGCCTGGGCAACAATAATAAGGGCATGAATGTGTACAAAATATAAAACTTGTGGACACTCTACACATACCCACAATCGCTGCCTGAAAAGCCCCAGCTATGGCCTGAATCAACGGTGTCATATAAGCAGTTGCTTGCCCTTGCGCTGCTTGAGATCCAACACCTCCAACACCAGCTCCCACTCCTGCTCTATTTTAAAACCATTTCTCATTTAGAAAGATCTATATCATCATGCTCATTCTATCTCATTCTTGAAACCATTTTCAAAGCAAAATCCACAACATTTAAACCACATGTACCATCTATCTCAAGCACTAATCCAAAATGCAAAGTCTCAAGGCAAAGCCTTACATGCTTGTTTCATCAAAAGCATTTCTAAAAACATAATCTCATATGCATCTCATTTCAAAAAAGCATTTATATCAAGGTACATGTGAATCTCATAATCAAACTCATATATTGGCATTTTAGCAACATTACTCAGATATGCAGATAGCTTGACTAAAATGTCAAGTCCTACTCCGATGGAATCTCACATCACCAGACTCTCATGGTAGCATCTCTCATCACCACAAAGCTTGGGTGTCTCACCAAGACCTACCGTGGTGGACTCTCTCATCACCACACTTTCACTTTGGAACGGGATGACACTACCCCCATTGCCCGAATCAAAGAGCACGTACGAATTTTGTATATGTGCACTTCTCATCCTGTCGACCAATTATATTCGGTAACAATATTCTCATATCATGCCAATATACAACATTTTAACATCATTTCACTTAATGTTTTCAATGCATCATTACAAAACATTCTCATCCCATTTCATTAAGCATATAAAAGCATAACATTTTCTCAACACATTTTATCTCTTCAAAATCATTATTCTATCTCATGGGATCACATAAACCATCAAATCCTTTCTCAAAACATGCATAAAACAGTAAGTTCAAATCTATCTTCAAAACATGAGCATGATCATTAAATCAATGGGATAAAAACCGAGAAACAAGAGCGGAACAACTCAAACTTACTTCCGAGTTTAGATTAGTGTTTCAAACTCAATCTAAATCCCCAAATCTTGCTTTCAAGTCATTGACAACACTTTAAAACCAATTCCACTCACCGATTACGCCTCGCTTGCTTTGCCGAAGTGAAATGAAGCTTCTAAAGCTTCCGAAACTTCTCCAATTGTGTCCGATACAAACTCCCTTGTTTTTGCCACACAAAAATCGAGGATTAATGCCTCTCAATGCATTAAAATCACCAGCAACGAATGTTATCTCGCTGCACTGCCCAAAACACCAAAACACCTTTCTGAAACAACCGAAAACACCTTCGATTACTCTCTAAACTCAGCCCAGCCAAAATCTAACACTTCCATTGAATTATAATAATCAATTAACATATAAAAACAACTTAATTGCATCCATAAACCTCTAGCAACACCAAAACCACATTAACAAGCCAAAAACCCAAATCTAACAACCTTTATTTCAACATCATTTAACATCCAAATATTGATTAAAATCAATCTCAAATCACCCAAAACAATACCCATTCGAAAATCTTGAGAAATAATCATTTAAAGCTAGATTTACGAATTTTCATCAATTAAAACTCAAAACATTGTTATTAAACATATTTAGAGAGTCAAAGACTTGATAATTTCATTAAATAACCTTGATTAGAGGATTTGAACGAAATTTACCTCTAGCCTTTGCCTTTTCCTTCAAATGACAAGATTTTATAGAAATTCTTCAAGATTGCTCCAACATAAATGGAAGGAAAACCAAGGAAATCATTTGCAAACAAACAAGAGGTAGAAAGATGGAAATATCTGAAGTTTTGGAGAGAAAAAGAAGTGTTTGGTTGTTTGGGAAAATGAGAGAAATGAAAGTTACGTCAAATAGCCTTTTGGAAAAATGAACCTAATGGAAAAAGATAAGGAAACTGCTTCTTCAAGTCATCCTTCCTTTCCCACATGGCTTCCTCAACACCAAGATGTCGCAACAAGACCTTGACCAACTCAATGGTCTTACCACGAAGAACCTTGTTGTCTGAATCCAAGATCTTGATTGGTTCTTCATCATAGTATAAATTTGGATTTAACTCAATCTCTTCAACATGCATAACATGAGACAGATTCGTTCTATACTTACGAAGCATGGATACATGGAAAACATCATGTATCTTCTCCAACTCAGATGGCAACCTCAACCTATAAGCAACAGGCCCAACATTCTCTAGCACCTCATATGGTCCAATAAACCTCGGACTCAACTTGCCCTTCCGACCAAACCTCATCACCTTCTTCCAAGGTGAAACCTTCAGAAACACTTTATCTCCTACAACATACTCAACCTCCTTACGCTTCAAATCTACGTAAGACTTTTCCGATCTGAAGCCGCTTTCAACCTTTCACTAATAAGCTTCACCTTTTCTGTAGTGCCCTTAAGCACATTAGGCAAAGAGACCAACTTTTTCCCCGCTTCCGCCCAACATAGATGCGTTCTACACTTCCTTCCATACAAGGCTTCATAAAGAGCCATTTGAATGATCGCCTGATAACTGTTATTGTAAGCAAACTCCACTAAAGGTAGCTGTTTCTCCCAAGAACTTTGGAAATAAATGATGCAACACCTCAACATGTCTTCCAACACTTGGATAACTCTCTCAGACTAACCATCCGTTTGGGGATGATACGAAGTACTAAAATTCAAATGTGTACCCAACGCTTGATGTAGACACTCCCAAAACCATGCTACAAAATGCAGATCTCGATCCAAAACGACGAATTTAGGCACTCCATGCAACCTCACAATCTCAGAGATGTGCAAATTAGCCAACTTATCCAACATATACGTAGTATGCACCGCCAAGAAATGTGCACACTTCGTAAAATGATCAACAATCACCAAAATTTAATTCTTCTTGGACGGTGTTAAAGGCAAACCCGTCACGAAATCCATAGGGATATTCTCTCATTACCATTTCGAAATCTTCAACGGTTGCAACAATCCAGAAGGAAACTGATGCTCAGCTTTAACACATTGATAAACCATGCACTTACTAATAAAATCAGCCACATCTTTCTTCAAACCAACCCCCAATAGTACTCATCCTTCAACCCACAATACATCTTTGTACTACTAGGATGCATAGCAAAAGGACTACTATGCGATTCAGTTAAAATAGTGCGCCTCAATTCAACATCCTTTGGCACAACTATTCGACTTTTAAAACACAAAACACCATCATCATTGAAACAAAAGTCTGTTTGACTTCCTTCTGCAATGTCCTAAACATGCAATACCAATGAATCATCTAAAATCTGCTTCTCATTAATCAACTCTACCAACAAGGGTTTCACTTGCAACTCAGCCACTAAACCATCATCTCGTGATATACTCAACCGAGAAAACATCACCCTCAACTCTACATCCACCTTCTTGCTGAAAGCATCGGCTACAACATTAGATGTTGCGTGCAAAAGTGATGTGTAATTTGCGTGCAAGTATACACGGTGCCAAGTTATAGTATTTAAGATATTGTCTCCACAAGGATTGTGACAACCTTCGGAATTCACTTTTCTGCACATGCAAAAAGTAAAAACATAAATATTGAGAGTTGGGTTGATTAAAAGTAAGAGTAAAGCAAATAAAATAAATTGACAATTCAGAGAGAGAAAATGGGCCGGTATTGGATGTTTCGTAGTGTGGAGATTTGATGTACTCTCCCAGCACAGTTTTGTAGATCAACTTAACAAATTTTGGTAGCCGCCCACGATTATGCCTCGGTGGGCGCCGGCCTTGGCAGAGACCAACGTGGCTGCCTGGGTTGTTAAGTGATGATTCAAGGTTCGACAAGGCTCCCTTCTACGACTCTCTCTTCTCCCGAAGCTTAAAGTACTATTGGCGAACAAGTCTTGGATAATACCTCCCGGCGTGAATCTAAGGGTGAACACCAACCTATTATGAAACCTCTCTTAGCCGCTGAACTTCTAAACTTATCCCTATGCCGAAGTAGCTTTACCCTATGGTTGGATAAAACTGTGTTTACTCGTTTCGTGAGTTTAGCTCTCCTGGTATTGAATAAATAGATTATTGCCCTCTTCTCTCCCGATAAAGATTGCAACAATGAAGAACCAAGAGTAAACAAACCTTGAATTTTATTGCAAAACTGAAATCCTAAACGAATACAACAAGACTCTCACAACCACTACACAACCAACCCTTAACCCTAGAGAAGGTTTAGAACATGATGACTTTGGACGACACTAGGGTTTCGACAAGAATGAGTTTCTCTCTAATCTCAATTGTGTTCTCTTCTTCAAGTCGATTACATATATATAGGGGAGGATCCTAGGCCTAAGTCGGTTTAGGATAGGAATACTAGTTAAAGTAGGATTACAACTCATTAAAAGATCATTAAATACTCATAAATTCTCGTATGACTTTTCTTCAACTTGACTTTGACTTGGTTTTTCTTTGTCTGTTGGGCTCCAATGCACGTGCAAGTGGTCTCTAAAAATCGAGCTTGATGAGCTCTTTCTATCCCATACCACTTTGCATTTTTCCACTCTTCCTCGAGTTGCTGCCTTGGCGGCACACTGTTGACTGCCTCAGCGAAGGTGTGGATTGGTGTGCAAGAGTTGGCACAGCTCTTCATTCTGGTCCTTTCCTCCTCTATCAACTCTCGAACAGCTCTCCAGATGATCCAATAGCTTCCTTCATTAGTTTCCAGCTTCTCCTCTTATGCCCTCTTTGCTGCCTCGGCATGGTCTGTCTAGGCATCAGGCTCGGCGGCTGGTTTCTGCCCATGGGTGGTAGGTTGCCTTGGCGGCACGCTCGGCGACAGTTTTCCTGCATACACCAAATACATACCAAAACAAAACCTTTTCCATAAAATACACTAAAATATGTAATCAAGCTTAATTGTGACGGAAATTATGCATGAATGCCTAATTATGCAACTAAAATGTGCCTAAGTCTAACAATAATACGAGTAAAAATGGTAAATCAAATAAGACTTTTAGACACTTAACACACCCCTAAACTCAAGCTATTGCTTGTCCTCAAGCAATGCAAACACATAATTATTCACCAAATCTTTAAATCTCATAAAAACAACTTTATAACTTGGTTAACCCTTAACCACCGTGAACTTGCAAGTATGATCATCAACCCTTCGAATGACAAAAGACTTGCTAGGAACCAAACTATAATCCTAGTGAGTGTATGCATGCTTTGTAAAGTCAAATGATTTTTCGAAATTCCTTGTGATCAACTAGGCTTTAGTAACATTTTTAACTAGAGCCAGTTTCGAGCACCTCTAGTGAATTCTTCTTTCCTTTTCTTCTTTCTTCTTCTTTTTCTTTCTTTTTTTCTTCTTTTTTTTCACAAGATTACTAGGGCCAAGTTTTAGGCTTCTCTAGCATATTTGAAGAATTCAAGCAAGTATACTAGAGCCAGTTTCGGGCACCTCTAGTACATAATCAATCAATTTTTTGCACTTAAAGCCTAGGTTCAACGTTGAATTCCTTCAATCATTCAAGCTACAAATGGTGTTTTTAAGTTTAGCATCATAGTAAAGCTCTAAGTACTTCTAAATTCATGCTAAAGTCGATGTCACGGCAGGCAGTTGCCGCGGCGGGTAAAGACTAACCAAGTCTAAAGAAATTTTTACTTCGATTTAAATCAAGGGTAAATAAATAGGGGCTTACATATGCAATTAAGGATACACAACTTAAGCTTTTACATATGTAAAATCTAGGATGAATGCATATAACAAACTAAGGCAATTAAAACTAAGGACTATTTCCCCCCAAACTCGAGAGGAGCATTGTCATCAATGAATGAGAAAAAAATACAAATGAGTTAGTCAAAAAGGTCATCACCTTGCATGATGAATTTCCTTCGAGCCATGTTTCTTGTGTGGTTATTGAATGCGTGTATCTGCTAGTCGAACCACATGCAATCGTTACCTTGGCATCCTTGGGTAGTTGTAGTTGCAGTTGTTGTGGCGTCGATCTGGGTTGCCAGGGTGGGTGATGGCGGGTAAGTATTTCAGCAGGAAATATGGGGAACCAGACTGCACTATCAGGGAACATCTCTAGGTGGATTTTCATGATGGAAGTGGGGAGGGCCTGGTGTATTGCATAAATCGGAGCTGCTACCTTTCCATCCTATTGAGCTGGTTCCTGAGATGATGGAGGAGTACTGCTAGTATTGGGGTTTGTTTGGCAGCTTCAGTACTGCTGAGCGGCAGGAGCTGAGCGACAGCATTAGTACTGCCGGGCGACAGGAGCTAGGCGGCAGCATTAGTACTGCCGGGCGGCGGGAGCTGGGCGGCAACATTAGTACTGTCAGGTGGTAAACATCTATCGATGATGTTGCTCAACTGCCTCTGTCAAAATTCTCTGGAAGGTTGGTTGGTTTTTGGAAGGTTGGTTGGTTTCTGGTTGTGGCCATTGATAGGTTGTGAGACAGTTGGATTTTATTTGCAAGAAGAAGACTAAAAAAGGCCAAAAAATTGGAGATATTGCAAGATCAAAGAGAATTCAATAAATAGCAAGGAGGTGAAAGTGATTGTGGATGGATGGAATTGGAGAGTTTAAATAGCTGTTGGGAAAGGCTGTCGTCTCAGCATTAAATTTTGTCCGTTGGCAGGTTTCTGCCCATTGGAGGGTTGGTGGGCGGGTAAATGTTAGGCTGTTGTTGGGCTTGGGTAGATGGGTTCACTCTTTGGACTCTTGATTCTTGAACTCCTTCCTAAAACAAAAACAAAATAAAATAATAAAATGCAGAAAGAAATAAAAACTAAAAATTTAAAAAATCTAAGTCTACGAAAGCATAAAAATGTGGAAGACAAAAAAATTATGTTACTCTAGGAATGCATTGGCACGCATCTCCTAAAGTAACTACTCCCTTTTATGTTCGAACTTGAGGGGTCGTTTTCGATATTTATTGTAATCCACCCGCACCCTCCATCGAGTGACAATTTTTCCCAAAAAAGGGTGGACCACTGTGTTTGTAACTACTTGCTTTTGCATTATCATGGTAGAGGTTCCTTTCTTCCTTGTTCCCTTGTAGTCCATGTGTACCTTCCACCTTGTTGTTTTTCCTGGAGACATGAATATGTGATTAGAAAAAAATCGTATCAATATCTAACCATGTACTTACCTTATCCTCATTGAAGTTCTTTATGGTGGAAGTAGCCTTTGTTGCCGAGGCAACTGTTGCAGCAACCAGTTGTTATGGCAATCTTTTTTCATAATGCGGTACAGGTCAAGGGAAACCCCAATTTTATGAAGAGCTTTGTGAACACCATTTTCTTTAGGTCTCTCAACCATCTCCATCAGTAGAGATTTTGTTGGCTTCAACTCTATCGGTGTTGGTTCATCAGGAAATACATGCAATGGAAATGCTGATTTTTCAAAGAATTCAAAAGGTTCGGCTATTTTAAGCTCATTCTCCGTTAGCAAAGTATTTCTATCGTGTTGCTCCTCTGTGTGGTCGTTCAGTTTCCTAAGCAAAGGTAGATGAGAGAAATCTACAGATTCCTCAGCTGTCGAGGCATAGCTCTGTTTAGGTTCCTCAGTCCTTGATAGGGTAATCTGTTGCATAGGCTCATCAATGTTTTCTTTGTATTGCTCAGCGTCTTCTTGCCTTGGGATGTCAGTGTCCATGGGACATAGTTGTTGGTGATCAATGGTTGCCGAGGCAGAGGCTGCTGAGGCATCATGTTCATCCATGGTATTAATGGGGCCCGAAATTCTCAAAAGTGTGCCCACCTTGGCGATTCTTGCGTTCATAAAAGCTGACAATTCTTAAGTTAATGCCATGAAAGCTTGAAGCGTGTCTTCCAACGAGTTTGATTGCTCTTGAGGAGGACTACATTCTCAGGGCATGTCTGCTGCTACGACAGCATAATTGTCATGGTAGGAAAATTTTTGAGGTTATTGATCGTACCGTGAAGAATTTTGTTGTTGGTCCCATCTTGGTTCGTCCATGTATTCATCGAAAAGATG
The DNA here is from genome assembly GCA_030270665.1 of Hibiscus trionum. NCBI lineage: Eukaryota > Viridiplantae > Streptophyta > Magnoliopsida > Malvales > Malvaceae > Hibiscus > Hibiscus trionum. The sequence continues at coordinate 22,196,545 of BSYR01000005.1, forward strand.
AGGGCAACTTTCGAACTCATGATTTCCTTCACAAAAATTGCAGGAATTTTCTAACATCAACACTCGAATGGTTTTCTTTACAGGTTGATGCCCTTGAACTTGTATTGCACCTGGAATATTTTTTCTAAAGAAAAACTGAATAAAATAATGTAAGAAAATAAAGATAAGTGCATAAAAATAAAAATAAAAGTTGTACGTCAATCCCCGGCAACGACGCCAAAAACTTGTTGCGTGCAAAAGTGATGCGCAATTTGCGTGCAAGTATACACGTTGCCAAGTTATAGTATTTAAGATATCATCTCCACAAGGATTGTGACAACCTTCAGAATTCACTTTTCTGCACAGGCAAAAAGTAAAAGCTCTAATATTGAGAGTTGGGTTGATTAAAACTAAGATTAAAGCAAATAAAATGAGTTGAGAATTCAGAGTGGGAGAATGGGCCGGCATTGGATGATTCGTAGTGTGGAGATTTGATGTCCATTCTAGGCACAGTTTTGCAGATCAAATTAACAACTTTTGGTAGCCGCCCACGACTATGCATCGGCGGGCGCCCGCCTCGGTAGAGACCAATGTGGCAGCCTGGGCAGTTAAGCGATGATTCAAGGTTCGGCAAGGCTCCCTTCTATGTCTCTCTCTTCTCCCAAAGCTTGAAGTACTATTCGCGAACACATCTTGGATGATACCTCCCGGCGGGAATATAAGGGTGAACACTGACCGATTATGAAACCTCTCTTAGCCGCTGAACTTCTAAACTTATCTCTAAGCCGAAGTAGCTTTACGCTATTGTTGGATAAAACCATGTTTACTTGTTTCATGAGTTCAACTCTCCCGATATTGAACAAATAGATTTCTGCCCTCTTCTCTCCCGATAAAGATTGCAACAATGAAGAACCAAGAGTAAACAAACCTTGAATTTTATTGCAAAACTGAAATCCTAAACGAATACAACAAGACTCTCACAACTACTACACAACCAACCCTTGGCCCTAGGGAAGGTTTAAACATGGTGGGTTTGGATGACACTAGGATTTCGACAAGAAGGAGTTTCTCTCTAATCTCAATTGTGTGCTCTCCTTCAAGTCGATTACATATATATAGGGGAGAAGCCTAGGCCTAAGTTGGTTTAGGGTAGGAATACTAGTTAAAGTAGGATTACAACTCACTAAAAGATCATTAAATACTCCTAAATTCTCGTTTGACTTTTCTTCAACTTGACTTTGACCTAGCTTTTCTTTGTCTACTAGGCTCCAATGCACGTGCAAGTGGTCTCTAATAATTGGGCTTGATGATCTCTTTCTATCGCATACCACTTTGCATTTTCCAGTCTTACTCGAGTTGCTGCCTCGGCGGCACACAGTTGACTGCCTTGGCGAAGGTGTGGATTGGTGTGCAGGGGTTGGCACAGCTCTTCATTCTGGTCCTTTCCTCCTCTATCAGCTCTCGAACAGCTCACTGGATGATCCAATAGCTTCCTCCATCAGTTTCCAGCTTCTCTTCTTCTGCTCTCTATGCTGCCTCGGCATGGTCTGTCTGGGCATCAGGCTCGGCGGCTGGTTTCTGCCCATGGGCGGCAGGTTGCCTTGGCGGCAAACTCGACGACAATTTTCCTGCATGCACCAAAATACATACCAAAACAGCACACCACAAAATACACTAAAATATGTAATCAAGCTTAATGGTGAAGGAAATTATGCATGAATGCCTAATTATGCAGTTAAAATTTGCCTAAGTCTAACAATAATATGAGTAAAAAGGGTAAATAAAATAAGACTTTTAGACACTTAACATTAGCCTTCCTTGGATGGTACTCGATCGTCAAGTTGTAATCTTTAAGCAACTCAAGCCACCTTCGTTGTCTAAGATTCAACTCTTTTTGCGTCAACAAATACTTCAAACTCTTATGATCTGTCCATTCAAACTTCCTTCAACTTCTCCAAAGCTTGTTGTTTAACCTCCGTCCACTCAAACTTAACATGTTTTTGCAGCAACTTCGTCAAAGGAGCAACAATCTTTGAAAAATCATCCACGAACCTACGGTAGTATCCCGCCAAACCAAGGAAACTACGCACCTCATGGACTGACTTGGGCAACTTCCAATTCATCATCGCCCCAACCTTCTGAGGATCGACTCGAATCCCTTCGGCCGAAACTACATGTCCAAAGAAAACAACTTCCTTAAGCCAAAACTCGCACTTTCTCAACTTAGCATAAAGCTGATTCTCCAGTAAGATTTGCAACACAATCCGCAAAAGTTTATCATGATCCTCCTCGGTACGAGAGTACAGGAGAATATAATCGATAAACACCACCACAAACCTATCCAAGAACTCATGAAACACGTGATTCACCATGTCCATGAATGCAGCAGGGGCATTTGCCAAACCAAAAGGCATTACCAAGAACTCATAATGTCTGTACCTCGTACGAAAAGCAGTCTTAGGCACATACACATCCTTCACCTTCAATTTGTAATACCCAGATCTTAGATCAATCTTAGAAAACACTGATGCACCTCAAAACTAATCAAACAAATCATCAATCCTTGGCAAAGGATGCTTGTTCTTAAAGGTCAATTTGTTCAATTGATGATAATTTATACACAGTCTCATCGAGCCATCTTTTTTCTTCACGAACAAGACTGGTGCACCCCAAGGTGAAACGCTAGGCCTTATGAAACCTCGATCAAGCAACTCCTGAATTTGCGTCTTCAACTCCTTCAATTCTTTCGGTGTCATCCGATAAGGAGCAATAGACACTGGAGTCGTATTCTCATACAACTCAATGCAAAACTCAACCTTTCTACTTGGTGGCAAACCATGCAACTCTTCCGGAAAGACACCTGGAAACTCACATACCGTGCGTATGTCTTGTACTCGCACTTCCTTCGTACTGGGATTCATCACGTAAGCCAGAAAAGCTTGACATCCCAAACGCATCAACCGACTCGCTTCAAGAGCTGAAACTACATTAGACAAGAATTTAGCATTCTCGCCGACTACTACCACTTTGTAGTCATCGGCAAGTTTCAACGAAACTCGCTTAGCCTCAAAATCAACTGCAACTCTATGCTTTGTCAACTAATCTATACCAAGAATCAGATCAAAACCATAGAAAGGCAACTCAATAAGATCAACCTCAAACACATGACCTTGAATAGTAAAAGGACACCTCTTATACAACTTCCTTGTAACTATTGTTTCACCAAAAGAACTGGTTATTCGCATACCAACATCTAACAACTCAACAGGAAAATCAAGCTCTTGTGCATGCTCATGCAATATGTATGAATGAGTAGAACCAGAATCAATCAAAGAAAGTAATGACAAAGATTGCAAAGTAAAAGTACCTACGATTACATCCATGTCATTCCTTCATTTATGGTGTACATACACCCTAGCCTGTCCACCTCCCTCATGATGAACAACAACCACATACGCAACATTCCTCTGACCATCATCCCTACGCTGAAAGTTACCACGACCGCGCCTACATCCTCTCTGTGGCTCAGCAGCTCGCACTGAAGCTTGTCCATATCTAACGGGTTATGGAAAATCATGCTTCATATGTCCTCGTGATCCACAGTTCTAGTACGTACCAAAATTGCCCCAACATTCTCTTGTGTGCCTCCTACCGCATCAGTTACAATCTAGTGTACGAACAAAAGCATTTTTCCCTTGATGACCTCGACCAGGGTTACCACCACCTCCCCTTGGTTCAGGCCGATACGTCTTATCTTTATGCTTCTTATAGCGATCCTTGCCAACATCCAACTCGGTCGATCTCTTCCCAAAGCTAGATCCTCCTGAACGAGCAACCAAACCCAAATTATGTTCTATGTCCTTAGCTCGAGTGACTAAGACATCAAAACTAGTGTAGTTTGAAGTCAATATATACGTCTTTACATTCTTCACAAGCCCGTAGCGAAAATGATCGCACCTCATACGTTCATCAGGAACCGGCTCAAGAGCATATTGGCTCAACCGAACAAACTGAACCTCATATTAGGAAACAAACATGTTTCCTTGCACCAAAAACATAAACTCTCGCTTCTTCTCATCAAGATAGCGAACACCCCAATACTTTCTCTTGAAAGAATTTACAAAGAACTCCCAATTTATATCAACAGGTTCCATACCCGCAGTGATGGTCATCCACCACGTATAAGCATCTATGTGTAGCAAAGAGACTACACAACCCAACTTTTGCACATCATTGCAACTCATCTGACCCAAAATCCTTCGGGTGCTCTCAAACCAAGCATCAGAACCCTAAGGAGATAGACCTTGGAACTCAGTTCCACCCAAACTTCACAATCGCTCCAAAGGTAATCCAGCATTAGCACCTGGCTAAGGTGCGGCCACATACATACCCGATATCGTTGTCTGAAAAGCCCCAGCTATGGCTTGAATCAACAGTGTCATATCAGCAGCAGCTTGCCCTTGCGGTGCTTTAGGTCCAACACCAGCTCTCGCTCCATCACCAATAGGAGGAGGAGGAGGAGGAGGAGGAGGCAAATTCTTAACATTCTTATGAATCTCATTTTTAACCACGTTACACACATTGCCTCTATGCTTTCTTCTCGGTCCCATTATCAAAATAATATAGCTAAAAAGAATGCAATAATAAAAACAATCAAGCTAGCCATAGAAAGAATCTAAGGTGCTCAAGTTTTACTTTTCAAAACCAAAATTCTCTTTACATTAGTAATAATATGGCAGTGGGTACCCATAATCTCTCCCCCAACAACTTTTACCAAGTTTGCATGCTTCACAAAAAAAGAACTCTTTATTGCAATTAGAAATTTTACAAGATTTGAAGAAATTCGAAAGAAATTCTCTAGAGGGATGACTTAATCTCCTATGCCAAACCTCAGCACTAACACTAACAACAAAACATTCAAGAGACTCGTTACCTATACAAGAAGATTTACTAGTTACTTTACAAGATGAAGAAGCATTATCAAAACTAGAAATATCATAGACAACATGAGCACAATCTGCAACAAGATTAGAATTAGACAATTGTTCTTCAGCAGGAAAATTCAAACCATCAAGAGAAGTGAATTTGTAAAGCCCATCACTTTGGAAACCTTGAAGAATCAGTTATTGTTTTGCCAAATCCTTCACAACACAAGAATTAGGGAAAAATTCAATCAAAACATAATTATCTTGAGTAAATCTAGAAACTGAAAGCAAGATTTTCCTAATTAAAGGAATGTGAAGATTTTTATTTAAAATCAAAGGCCTAGAACTGGAATCTAAAGATGTTGATCCAATCTTGGAAATAGGACCAGTCATGCCATTTGCAACAGAGACCTTCCCTGAGCCATGATAATGCATTGAGTCAAAATTATACATGCATTGAGTGTGACATGAGAAGTAGCCCCTAAATATGGGTACCATGCTGCATCACCATAGGTCAAGTTAAAACCATCAGAGACTGTCGCTACAGTAGCAACAACCCCTTCAGAATTAGGTTTGGGATCATCAAACCCTTGTTCTTCCATTGTATCTTCAGAAAAAAAACACAGATTCGGAGAGACTCCATTGTTAAAACCTTCAAATGACTGATCAAATCTAAATTAGCATCGATTGGCTAAATCACCAATCTTTCCACATATTTGACATTGTGGGCAAGACCGACCATAGCTTCATTCACCACGATCGCGAAAAGATCCTCCTCTATTAGAAGAATAAACATGATGTTTTGTGTTTTAAGAGTCGAATAGTTGTGCTGGAGGATGTGTAGCTAAGGCGTACTATTCTGACTGAGGCTCATAGCAGTCCTTTTTCTATGCATCCTGGTAGTACAAAGATGTATTGTGGGTTGAAGGATGAGTACTATTGGGTTGGTTTAAAGAGAGACATTGCTGATTTTATTACTAAGTGCATGGTTTGTCAACGAGCAAAAGATGAGCATCAATTTCCTTCTAGATTATTGCAACCTTTGAAGATTCCAAAATGGAAATGAGAGGGGATCACTATGAATTTCATGACGAGTTTGCCTCTGACACTGTCCAAAAAAATTCCATTTTGGTGATTTTTGATTGTTTTACGAAGTTTGCACATTTCTTGACGATGCATACTACGTATATGTTAGCCAAGTTGGCGGATTTGTACATCTCTGAGATTGTGAGGTTACATGGAGTGCCTAAGTCCATTGTTTCGGATCGAGATCTAGGTTTCACAGTAAGGTTTTTGGAGTGTCTTCATCAAGTGTTGGGCACACGTTTGAATTTCAGTACATCGTATCATCCTCAGACGGATGGTCAGTCCAAACGAGTTATCCAAGTGTTAGAGGATATGTTGAGATGTTGCATTATTGATTTCCAAGGTTATTGGGAGAAACAATTGTCTTTGGTGGAGTTTGCCTACAATAACAGTTATCAAGCGAGTATTCAAATGGCTCCTTATGAGGCCTTGTATGGAAGGAAGTGTAGAACGCCTCTTTTTTGGGAGAAAGTAGGGCAGAAGTTGGTTTCTTTGCCTAATGTTCTTAAGGGCACTACGAAAAAAGTGAAGCTCATTAGTGAGAGGTTGAAAGTGGCTTCGGATCGACAAAAGTCTTATGTGGATTTGAAGCGTAAGAAGATTGAGTATGATGTGGGAGATAAGGTGTTTCTGAAGGTTTCACCTTGGAAAAAGGTGATGAGATTTCGTCAGAAAGGTAATTTGAGTCCAAGGTTTATTGGACCGTATGAGGTGCCAGAACGTGTTGGACATGTTGCTTATAGGTTAAGGTTGCCTTCCGAGTTAGAGAAGATAAATGATGTTTTCCATGTATCCATGCTTTGTAAGTATAGATCGGATCTGTCTCATGTTATGCCTGTTGAAGAGATTGAGTTGAATCTGGATTTTTCCTATGATGAAGAACCAGTTGAGATATTTGATTCAGACAACAAGGTTCTTCGTGGTAAGACAATTGAGTTGGTCAAGGTCTTGTGGCAACATCATGGTACTGAAGAAGCTACGTGAGAAAGAAAGGATTACATGAAGAAGCAACTTCCTCATCTTTTTCCTCCAGGTAAAAATTTTAAGGATGAAATTTCCTAAGTGGGGGAGAGTTGTAACGCCCCGATTTTGGGCCTATAAGAATTTGAGGTCAATTCGAGGTTCGTAGAGCGTAGACTAAAGATCCGAGTTTTCAGGAGTGGTTTCGGAAAATTAAGGTTCAGGTTAAGATAAAAAAATGAAAAAATTCTTAAAAATCGTTATTAATTATATAAATTATTTTGGTAAAATCAATTTTAAGAAAAAGATTTTGGAAGTATGACATTTTGAGTTAGTGACCAAAATGAGATTTTTGCAAAGTTGTTTTAGTGACTATTTTGTAAAAGGATTGGAACTTTGAATCTTTAAGGAGCTAATTTACCTAATTGTTTTTATCAAATTTCTATCTTAATTTGGGACATTTTAAAAAGGTTTTTATTAAAGATTAAAAGGTTTAATAAAAGGGAATTAACTTTTTCATTAATACCTATTTTACGTCATTTTCTCTCATTCTATTTTCTCTCAAAGATTTTCTTCAGCCAAAAACTCTCCATTTTCAAGAAACTTGAGGTAATGCTCTTGATTTGCTGAGTTTATGATTTCAAAATGATTCTTCAATCTTGATTTACAAATCCTTATAATTTTCCTTTGAGTTTTAAAGAACATCACATCCAATTGAGAGAGATTTCACCCATTAGAGGGGAGAATTCATCGAACGAGATTGGTGAAGTTCCGGGAGCTCTAGAAGCTTGATTACGCTTCGACAAAGAAAGCGTGGCGTTTTTGGAGAGTGGAATTGTTTTTAAAAGTCTTTCAAGGACTTGAAAGCAAGGTTTGGGGGTTTAGGTTGAGTTTGAATCACTAACCTTGATATGAACCCGGTAATGTGACCCGAGTGATATAGATGTGCCCGATCGTGATTCTAGTAAGAAATATTCTTCGCTACGCTTTGAACTCTGAGATATCATAAAACATACATGTGAGATGAATAGCAATATAATAAAAAAATTAATGAAGAAAGGAATTGGATAGGTAATTTGGATAGTATGGTGGCTAAGGATGGAGGATGATAATCGTGGAAAGGTGTAAATCAAAGAAGGAGTGATGGAAGATGCCAAAGGCGGCGTGGATTTGTATGGTTGGAAGGATAGCGAATTGTGACCCGCTAGCTATAACGAGCTAGGAACCAACAATATACTTTGATGGAGTCGAGGTGGAGGAGTGTGGAACGTGACCCGCAAGCTATAAGAGAGCTTGGAACCAACGCTATAGTAAAATGAAATGGATAGAAGACTACAAGCACAACTTGAAGCCGATAGAGTTCTCACAAGAACAAGATGAAAGCAATCTTTCAAAGGTTTATATTCTCCAAAAAAAGTGCTTAAAATGAACCTAAGGTGCCTATTTATAGTGTGGCTAGGCACCATATGAAAAGTCACACAAAAGAGAGATGAATGCTCATCTAAATGCTATTGAATACAAATAAATGAAACGTTTCTTTCTTATCCTTTTGATGGATGAATTTAGCCTTAAATTCGTCCAAATGAGTGGTGACTCTTGGGCTGCTTCATTTTCCTTGCAAATGGATAAAATGGAATGAATGTGAACATAGGATGAATGTAGACGTCCCACACGTCCAAATCAGCTTGTCTCTTTGAATTCCTTGCTGATTTTATCACTTAATTTGATGATTAAATGACATTAAACCAGCCTTCATTGCTTGCCCATTTGTGTAATATGATCAGCCTTCAAAAAATGATAAATAAAGGCCTTAAATGCATAATTTGAATGCTTATTATTGCATGTCCCTTCTCTTGAACGCGAATGGCCTTCATTGGTTCATAATTTCAACCTTGAATAGGTGAATTATGAAGCTTAAATGCTTTGTTACTCTAAGAAGATGAACAGCCTTGAAAAGATGAAAAGAATTCAGCCTTGAATTGCCTTCAATTGCCTTGTTTGCATGAGTAAAGATGGTCATCAATGACTTGTTTCCAAGCTGAAGTTGAAAAGTCTCTTCTTTAATCCACACGTCACATGAACCTAGACAAACACAAAGGATATATTCAAACTTAAAATAATAGATGCGTGAAACAATAAAGAGTTAGTTAATTGAGTGAACTAGTTAAATGATTGAACTAGTTTAATTAAAGAACTAACTTTATTGAATTTAACTAAATGCATGAATGAAGTAGTTTAACGAATGATTTAAGATACATAATTAAACTACTTCCCTAAATGAACTAAAACTATAAATGAAGTGCATGCTTTAATGACCAGCACACTTTATCAATGCAATGGAAGTTTGAAATACTTAAATTCTCATGCAAATGCATGCATGAGCAAGGTAAGGCATTCCTCCCTTATTATTTCTTCTTTCCCACGTTCATGGCTTGTTGTAAACAAGCTTTCCATGGCTAATCGAAACTCCTTGGCCCGTGCACGTGTAATGGGGCCACTTGGGTACTTCTCCGGGTCCTTATTCTTGATGGTCATATCAGTCCCTCCCTCTTTAAAGTGATTTGTCCCCAAATCGTCACCTACATCAAAAGGAGATAAATCAGCAACATTAAAGGTTCCACTAACATTAAACTAACCTAGGAGGTCTAGTTGATAAGCATTATCATTGATCCTCTTAACTACTTGAAATGGCCCATCTCCTCGAGGCATCAATTTAGATTTCCGTTCGGAAGGAAACCTTTCTTTTCTCATGTGCAACCACACCCAATCTCTCGGCTCAAAGACAACTCTCCTTCGACCCTTGTTTGCTTGCTGCTCATATTGCTTGGTTTTCTTTTCAATATTATCCCGCACTTGTTGATGAAGTTTCTTAACAAATTCAGCTTTGTTAAGTCCATCTTTATTCACAATTTGATCAGCGGGTAATGGCAATAATTCCATCGGAGTTAATGGATTGAACCCATACACAACTTCAAAAGGGGTGTGTCCCGAGGTGGTATGGACTGATCGGTTATATGCAAACTCTACATGTGGTAAGCACTCTTCCCATGTCTTTAGATTCTTCTTAATAATGCTCCTAAGCAACGTGGAGAGTACTCGATTCACCACTTCGGTTTGGCCATCCGTTTGAGGGTGACAAGTGGTGGAAAATAGCAGCTTAGTTCCAATCTTACTCCATAGGGCTCTCTAGAAGTGGCTTAAGAACTTCACGTCTCGATCGGAAACGATAGTTCTTGGCACACCATGTAATCTCAAGACTTCCCTGAAAAACAAGTTAGCAATATGTAAGGCATCATTAGTCTTGTTGCAAGGAATAAAATGAGCCATTCTGGAAAATCTATCCACTACTACAAAGATGGAGTCTTTGTTATTCTTTGTACGTGGAAGCCCTACTACAAAAATGGTGCTTCTGGAGTAGGTGGTGGTGTGTAGAGTCCATGTGGCATGGCTTTAGACTTAGCCTTCTTGAAAGTGATGCAACGTTCACATAACCTCTCTACATCTCGTCTCATCTTTGGCCAATATAAATGCTCTTGAAGTATGGCCAAAGTCTTTGCTATTCCAAAATGTCCCATTAAGCCTCCTCCATGGGCTTCTTTGAGAAGTAATTCACGTGTGGAACCTTGTGGAATACAAAGTCTTCCTTCCTTGAATAGGAACCCATTGTCCCTATAATAGTTTTCAAATGTTCCTTTCTCACAAGCTTTGTAAATTTTTTGAAAATCAGAATCAGATTCGTATAAATCCTTAATGAAAACAAAACCCAGCAACTTAGATTCTAAGGTGTTTAGAAGAGCGTACCTCCGAGACAATGCATCAACAACTATATTCTCCTTATCTTTCTTATATTTGATCACATAGGAAAAAGATTCAAGAAACTCCACCCATTTGGCATGTCGTTTGTTGAGTTTATGTTTCCCCCGAATGTGCTTCAATGCCTCATGATCGGTGTGAATAATGAACTCCTTAGGCCATAGATAGTGTTGCCATGTTTCCATTGCGCGAACAAGGGCATACATCTCCTTATCATATGTTGGATAATTCAACGTAGCTCCACTTAATTTCTCACTGCAATATGCTATAGGACGTCCACCTTGAGATAATACCGCTCCAATTCCCACACCTGATGCATCACATTCAATTTCATACGTTTTGTTAAAATCAGGTAAGGTAAGCAAAGGGGTATGAATTAAACATTCTTTAAAGTCATTAAAAAATTTCTCTTGGTCTCCCCCCAAGAAAAAGTTAGCATTCTTCTTGATGACACTAGTTAAAGGGGCGGCAATGGTGCTGCAGTTTGGCACAAATCTCCGGTAAAAGCTTGCAAGTCCATGGAAACTCCTAACTTGGGAAATGCTTGCTGGTCGTGGCCATTCTTTAATGGCTTTAACCTTCTATTTGTCAACCTCTAAGCCTTTAGAACTGACAACAAAACCAAGAAAGACAACTTTGTCAGTACAAAATGTACACTTGTCTAAATTAGCATATAACTTCTCCTTTCTTAAAACCAACATAACTGACCTCAAGTGTTGAACATGTTCTTCCATTGATTTACTATAGATTAAGATGTCATCAAAATAAACCACACAAAATTTACCCAAAAACGGTCTAAGAACATGGTTCATTAACCTCATGAAAGTACTTGGTGCATTAGTTAAGCCAAAAGGCATAACCAACCATTCATAGAGTCCTTTCTTTGTTGTAAATGATGTTTATTTTGCTACTATTTTATGCATGTTTTGAGAAATTAAATGATGATTACAATGATCCAAAGAGATGGAATTGATATTATAATGAGAAAAAAACTATTTGTGAAAATGTTATGCATTGTACATGCTTTTGAAATGGGATGAGAATGTTTTAGATTGATGCATTGCAAAGCAGTAGTGTAGAGCGTTTTAGTGTTCTCTAGATATGAGCGCAACTGCATACTCTTGTCAAGTAATATTATAAAAGATATCGTCTCCCACAGGGATTGGACAGCATAACTCGATTCGATGATCCTACACAAGAAAAGTAAATGCACAAATAATTTGGGTTGTTTAGGATTAAAATAAAATAAAACACAAGTAAATAAAAGGGAAGAAATCAGATTGATAGAATGGGCAGGGTTATGCTGCTACTTAGTGTGAAACTGCGTTGAATAGGACAAGTTGCTTTGTGCTGCCAGACTCTAGTGCCTCAGTGAGGGATGGCAGTTAGGTCGTTGAGACGCTCTCGCTGCCTCGACAGGGGAATAGACTTGTGTCTCGGCGGCAAACTCGATAGAACTACAAGGTTCGGTAGAATGCTTCGAAAGTGATTCTGCTTATGTCTAAGTCAGAATGTTGTTGATGCCCATTGTAGATAATACCAGTCGTGATGTGAATCATGCAAAGACAGCAATGTTAATTCTTCCTCTTTTAGCCTCCTTAAACCCTAACCTATGTCTAGGCTGGATTGATCAACATCGTCTACAGATGAGATCGTACTTACTCCTTTGGTGAGTTCGACTCTCTCGATACCGAACAAATGGATAGTAGTCAACTAATTTTTCTCCTTAATTGAAAACTATGAAGCACATGGAATAAGAAAACCTTGAAGCTTTATTGCAAAAACAAACTTAAAATCTTAAACAATCGTTCTCACACTTATTACAACATAACCAAAACCTAAAGAGAGTTTCTGAACATAATGGCGGCAAGAAAACCTAAACTATGCCTAAGGGAAAACCTAAGTTAGTTTTGAAGTACAATTACAATGAGTATATATAGGCATTAGCTAGGTCTAGTCCTTCTTGGAGTAGAAGTCCTCAAAGTAGCTTTTTGCATTAAATGCAACTCTAAATGCCGACATCTTTGAGTTGAATGTGGACTTAATCATGTTGCCTTGCTTCACAAGTAGTCTCGAGTTCCTCCTTCGGCGGGTTTGCCTGCTGCTACATTCATCGGAAAATTGAGTGGAAAACATCGTTAAGATCAGGATTTTCTGCTCTACTGACCGCACTCTAGTTCTCCAATCTCTCATCTTGCTGTCTTGGGCAGCAGGTAGGGCGGCGGCAGCTACTCAGCAGCTATTGTCTCTGTCTAGAACTGCATCAGTACAGCTCCTTAGTCTGCTGCTTCAGCATCATGTCCTTAGCTCCTCTCTCCTTCTGTCAGCCTCTAGTACCTGAAACTAAAACTAAACTAAAACAATACCTTTTACTTACCAAATAACAGAAAATCAATACAAAGCATGGCAGAGTAAAGAATACTATAAAATGCAATGCATGAACCTAATTATGCCTAAAATGTACTAAAAACAACAATAATATGAGATGGAATATGCATGAAATAGAGAACTTATGGACACCTTACACACCCCAAACTCGAACTATTGCTTGTCCTCAAGCAATGCAACCTAAACATACTTTCCCTTTAAACTCGAACTATTGCTTGTTTTAAACTTGATTTAACATCTCAAGGCCGTGGCACCTGTCATTAGATTAGGAGAGGGGAATAACATGAATTACCTCAGAATTAAACTATAATATGCCAGTGAAGTGTGTGCAAAAATTGTGAACCAGCTGAATATGAAGAACATTCTAAGTAAAGAGAGATGTTGTCATGATATACAAGGTTGTTGTCGTACAGCATATACAAGCATAATTTAGATAATCATGACAATGAGGGCTTCAACTAATCACAACTACTCTTCTAGGTCTGAAATTAAGATAGGAGCAAACTACAAAACCCCTAACCCATGGAGTAGAGTCATCCCTTGAAGACTTTCATTCACTCATGCTAATTTGGCCGTCACTTCAAAACTTTCAGATTTATGGACTTTGATAGCAGCGGGGTGTCCTCGCACATGATTCTTCCTGGAGCCGGTTTTGGGCACCTCTAGGGATATACAACATAATTTTTTTTCTTTTGCCTGTCTTGGCAGTGCTTTTGTTTATTTGTTTTTTTCTGTTTGTTGCATGTCGTGGCAGCTTCCTGCAACCATGTTAGAATTTTACAAATAATTCCAACATGCAATGTTTACCAGAAATTCTAACAAAATCAGCAAGTAACAATAGTGTTTTTTTATTTTTTTTGGAAATTATAGAAAAATCCTAAGTTTACTTCATACTTTTCCCCAAAATTAAGTGTTTTTTAACTTGGTGCGAAAATTTAAAGTCGACTATCCTATCATAGGCACAAGCTCTAACATTTTTTCTTTTCAATTAATTTTTCTAAGGCAAGTACATTATGAAATCTAATATGCACTAAAGTATACCTAAACATGATAAGTTCTAACTCCCCCCCAACTCAAGATGGACATTGCCCTAAATGCAAAAAATAAAAATATCAAATAAAAACAAAAAATAAAACAGAGAAAAAAATACAATTGATATAAAAACAGAAAAAATAAAGTAAAGAGAAGAAAAAAACTAGAAGTTGGCAGATGGTTGGGAGGAGGCTTGGGTCTTTGCAGTTGAGAAGGAGGAGGAGGACTGGATGATAAGGCGGTGACCGGCAGATGGCCGGGCGGCAGACTTAGCAGGTGAGACTTTTGTTGTCCGCGACGACTGAACTCTCTTGGGAGTGGGGTGAGGCTCTTCTTGCTGTTCTGTAGAGGGAGCGGCAGGAGGGGCTTCGCTCTCTTATGATTTTATCTCCTCGTCCTCTGGCTCGACGGCTATGATGTGTCGATTCCTCTTCCTTACTCATTCCTCTGTTGGTGCTGCCGGAGGGTCAGTCACCATTTGGGTTGCTACTTCTACTGTTGATGCTTCCGTTGCTGGCGACTACTGCTCAACCTCTTCTAATGAGAAGGTGTTAGCCACCATTGTCGCTTTGGGGAGCCTGCCAATGTGTTGGAAGTGAAGGTGGCAGATTACGACGGGTAGTGCGTCGGAGACGGCATCTGGCGGCGGAAGGTAGCGTGGCGGGCAACTGCGGCTGAGGGTGTTCCTTGTGCGGGGGCAGCTGCGGCAGCGAGATCAGCGGGATAGGGAGGTAGGTTGGGGCCGTCGTATGGAAATTTCGGAAGGAGATAAGCCACAAAGGCCTCTTGGACTTTCCTCACATACTTTAAGAAGGTCAGCTGTTGTTGTTCGATCCGTTTGTTGTTGTCGATGAGGGTGTGCAGCAGCGTGAGGACTTCATTTGTTGGGGCACCTTTAGTACTGTCGGGGGCGGCTGGAGTGGCTGGTTGGGCGGCAGAGGGTTGGCTGGGGGTGATGGGCTCTGTCTCCGGGGCCTGCATCATCTGCAAGCGGACTTTCCTGGTCCACCCCTCCTTGGTGGTTGTCATCTCATCCTCGGGGTCGGTTGGGACGTTGAAATTGGCACAAAGGCCGATGATGACTAACGAGAAGTATAGCCCACCCTTCGTCTTGCGAAAACAGTTGTGGATCTCCTTACATATAATCTCCTCAACATTTTTGGGCCGGTTCACCATGATGCTGTGAATGAGTGCAAGGCAAGGCTAGTCGACGGTTGAGTTGTGTGAGGTGGGCAGCAAGTGGCGGTGTTGGACAGAGCCGCCATGCTTTCCTGCCAACCACGGCATGTTGAGCTTGCACAGCTTGGCCTTGAGTCTGCGTAGTCGACAACCGTCAGTGATTGCCTCCATTCCTCATGAGGGTTGTCGTCCATCTCTAGGCCGTAAAAGTTGTTGATTGCGGCAGCATTCAACTTGACAGGCTCCCCTCAAACATAGACGAACGACAGCTCTGGGCAGGGATGATGGGCATAGAACTCTCTGACCAAAGTGATGTTGGCCATCTCCAGCTGCCGTGCAAATATTTCCCATCCCTTGCTGTGGATGGTCTCGAACAAGGCAGGCTCTAAGCCAAGGTCCCTTGTTAGCTTCGTGTAGTGGAAACCTTGCTCCTCTCAAACTTCTTGCTTTGCAAATTGATCTTTGTATCTCTTCTCATCTGCCTTGGAGCAAAATTTTTGGAAGGTGGGTTTAGGTGCTGATGTTGAAGCCATGTGTGAGACGGATGGAATATAACTGAAACTTGAAAAAGAAGGTAATTAGCTAGAAAGTAGTGGATGCAAGAATAAGATAGCAAGGAGGTGAAAGTAAAGTGAATGAATGAAATTAGTGAGGTTTAAATAGAGGCTGCCAAGAGATGTCGGGGCGGCATTAAATGTCCAACGGTCAAGTTGTCTCGCGCACGTTACGGGATTTCTACCCGTTATTTCTGTAGCCTTTGGCAGCTAGCTGCTAGCGGGCAACTAGTCGTTATGCGCTGTCTGCGCTGGGCTGCCCTTGGCGGGATAGTGGGCGGGCTCTTTGTTGGGCCTTCTTCATGATCCAGCTCTTTTCTTCCTAAAGCCTGAAATAAAAATAAAGATAATTAAATTCTAAAAATAAATTTTGAAAAATAAAAATGTGAATAAATTTAACTAATTTAAAATCTAATCCAAAGGAAAAAAAATTGCAATAAATTAAATTCTATTCCTAAAACATAAAAGTAAAAATAAAGAAACTAAAAATAATTAAGTTATGTTGGGAGTGCATTTGGATGCATCTCCTAGACATAACCACTTCCTGAGGTGGTGTTTCTTGTCCTTCCATCCTATGGGGTCCTCTTATTCTTTAAGGTGGTGTGCTACTGGGTCCTTCAGTCTGCCCTTCGGTCTGTCGTGGCAGCTGCTGCCTTGACATGTCTCTATTCTGATTTTAGCTTTCTAAACATCAAGGTATCATTCTTTTTCCTTTTTTGAGGGTTGTAACACATTTAACTTAATGTTTTGATTGTCTACCCTCATGGTCAGCTCCCCATATTCCACATCTATTAGAGTTCTGCCCGTGGCCAAAAATGGTCGCCCAAGAATGATGAGGGCATTTTTATCGGCCTCACAATCTAGGATGAGGAAATCAGCTGGAAGTGTAACGCCCCAATTTTGGGCTTAGAAGTGTAGGGTCTGAACCGGACCGGTCTAATTTTCGGTTCGAATATAAAAGGAGGTTTTAGGGAAAGCCTAGTTCGGGATGCCTTAAAAATATGGAAAAATATCTAAAAATCCTGTTTTAATATATATAAGAGAGTGGTGAAATCAATTTTACAAAATAAGGTTTGGAAATACAACATTTTGAAATAGTGACTAAAATGCGATTTTTGAAAAGTTCAGTTGTGACTGTTTTGTAAGGATTGAAACTTTGAATCTTTAAGGAGCTAATTTACCCAAAAATGATTTCTCCAGATTTTTCTTTAATTTGAGTGAATTAATTAATGTTTTAATTAATTAGAAGTAAAGAGAAACTACCTTTTGTTAAAATCATAACTACTTTTCCAAAAAAAATTCTCATCTCTTTTTTCTCTCAAAATTCCATCATCCAAACACTTTTCTCCAACAGCTTTTTCTTTGATCTTCACTTCAATTGATGCGATTTCAATCATCAATTAATTTCTAAACCATCTTACATCAAATCCTTTTGATTTCCTCATTGGATTTTCAAGCAAATTGGCTCAAATCAAGGAGAAATCATCATTTAGAGGTAAGGTTGTTCTTCTCCTCTAAATATTAAGTTCTTTACTGAAATTCCCAAGTTGACAATTATTAATTTAAGTATTATAAATGGTTTTAATTATATGAACTTGATTTTGGCTAAAAACTCAAGATTTGGAGGAAATCTTGAAGAATTTCGTGGTGTTTGTTTGGACTCTGTTTTGAGATGAATCTTAAATGTATTTTGGATGTCTAATGATGTGTAAATGAGGTTTTATCAATGCAATCCCGAATAGGTTGTGTTTCCTAAGTTTTTGCTTATGAAAATAGTGGTTTTTGGGGTGATCTTGGTGTTCTGTTATAGATGGAGGTATAAGGACGAGTTTAGGTTCATTTTGGATGTTAATTGATGTTTAGAATTGGTTAGAAGTGATGGATCTTGGCTGGGTTAAGTTTTGGAAGAGTTTTGAGGTGATTTCGGTTGTGTTTGGTAGCCGAAATATTGGCTCTAGGTAGAGCAACGAGTTTAAGAGTTTTGGCTGAAGATTTCAATGCATGATGATGCATTAATCCTCTGCTTTGATGTGTTTAAAACAGGGGAGGCATCTTCGGACACCTTTGGAGTTGATCCGGAGGCTTGATCGGCGTTTCGGCAAGCTTGCGAAACGAAAGTGGTGAGTGAATTTGGATTTCCAGCTTTGGAACAAATGTTTGAAGGTTTTGGGAGCTTAGTTTAAGTCTAAGCAACTTAACTAAGCTCAAGAGTAAGTTTTCGTAGAAACTCTCTTGGAATGAGCCTTGATGTGGTTCGATGCATTGGATTTGATTTGCATGTTTAAATTCTGTTTTGAAAGTATGATTTTGGCATGGTTAATGCTGGTTTTGAAAGCCATATGTTGAAGGATGCTCAAGGTAAGATATCCTTGGTTTTACATATTGAAAATGTGGAATTTATGCAGAGTGATGCATGATGTTAAATGGATTTGTTTAATGCTTTAAAACAGTGAGTAGTTGATGTTATATGATGTATATTGGCAAGTGATGTGATGGTTTTAAAGTACTTGAATCGGATATAGTTAGTCGGCTATAGGATTGGGTGCACCGTGAATAAAGTCGCCTTGGATGTTGAGGGGTTGAGATTGTACCGTAAACTCCATCCAAGTACACTAACGAGTAAGTTAAGATCACAACGGTGGTTAAAAGTCCGTGTGTGGATCTTGTGTTGTGTGTCCCGTGTACTCGTTAGTGAAGTTATACAACTACCGATGAGTGATGTTGAGGGGTTGTGATTGTACTGTTAAACTCCATCACGGGTGTTGAGGGGTTGTGATTGTACCGGTAAACTCCACCTTGTGTGTTCGGTAGTGTGTATGAAGCGTATGGGACAACGCTTGTAATCCACGTATCCGATTCTGTTTTGTGTTGTAAATGGTTATGGATTATCACTTGAAAGCCAATATGACATGTTGATTTTAATGAAGCATGAGATGCTTGTTATGTATGCAAGGTTGCATGAATAATGATGATTATGTGATGAAAGGTTTTGTTAAAAGTGTTTATAAAAAGCATTATTGTGTTGTTTCTTTAGAGAATGCCTCACTAAGCAATTGTGCTTACGCTCTCTCTCTTGAACCAATAATGCAGATAATTGAAGTGTTTGAGGGCAACAAGGAGGCTAAGAGTCCAAGGGAGACTAAGCTCATGTATGGTGATGTTTTCGTAACACTATTAGATTTTGATATTTTGGCAATGGGAACCTAAGATGTGTTTTGGGAGATGTTTTGGACTACCTAGTTGTGGCTTGATGCTTTTGATGTTTTGGGATTTGTAATAGGCCTTTTGAAGCTTGATTTGATGTTTTGTTGGTTGTTTGGTTTTGGCTATTAGGGTGCATGCCTATAGTCTTGTGGAATTCCATGTTTGATGCCATAAATGTGTTTTGAAGTTGCAAACATGTACCTTATATGTATGATGACTTGTTTGCGTGATTAGGAAGTCATTAGGATACATTTGAGTGGTTTTATGCATGTTAAACCAGCAAATTCTGTAGCTTCTGGGCAACCCGTATCGGTACACTCATAGGCATTTCGAAACGGGGGCCTGTAATGGCCTTGGTGTTTCGAAACGGCTGGTGACCGTATCGAAACGGTTTGGCCACTGGATGGCCCTGTTTCGAAACAAGCCTCGAAACGAACCCGTGTTTCGAAACGTTCAACCCCGTTTCGAAACAGGTGACCGTTGGGCACTGATTTGAATGGTTTTGAGGTTTGCAAGCTTTACGTTTTAGTCCCGAAAATTGTATTTGCAATTGCATGAGTTTGAGATGTCCGATTAAAGTGAAATTTGACAGGGAAGCATGTAATATGACTAATTTAATATTGGTAACTTAAAAATCAGTTAAGACCTCCTAATTTCAAGAATTTTCAATTTGGTCCCTAATGTTTTTTATTTGTGCAATTGAGTCCCTTATTGATTTTCGATCGCTGAGCTTTTCTAATAAATGATTCTCAAGAGTACGCTTAGGGTTAATGTGCATCTAGACAAGTAAAAAGAAAAAAAGGGTCGTTAATCAAGGTTGACTTTCGGGTTGACTTTGGTTTTCCCCGTGTAATCTTCGTAGTTCGGGTCAACCGTCTAGGCCGGGCTAAGGGGGTTACATTTAGTTGTATCAGAACTGAGTTCTCGTGTAATTAGGAATGGTTATGTGGGTGATGTATGTGTATTTGCATGGTATGCCTTTTGGATGAAAGAATGTTGTTTGAATTGAGATGTATGGTTGCAATTGTGATGCTATGCTATGTTGAAGCATGTTAGGGGTACCCATTGCCATATCAAAACTAATGAAAGGAATTGTTTTTGGAAAATGAGCTTGAGTTCTTGATTACTTACCTTGTTGAGCCTAAATATGTTTATTGCATTTGTGTCAGTGCATTGCTTTCTTGTAAATGGGGCCTCGTGGAGAAATGAGGGTGAATACGAGAGCTATGGCTCAGAATGAGAACGATGAAAACGCTGATAATGTTGTGGATTTACCTCATCCTCCTGGTGGTGGACCGCCCGGTGGTGGTTGTGCTGGAGATGATGGTGCTGGTGTTGGTGCTGGGGTCGCTGGACCTGAAGGTGTGCAGGGGCAAGCTGCTCCTGACATGACTGTTTTGATACAGGCTATTGCTAGAGCCTTTCAGGTAGCAGTAGCTGGAGCTCGAGGAGCTGCGCATCAGGGTGATGCTAATTTGAGATTACCTTTGGAACGTCTTCGCAGTCTGGGAGGGACTGAGTTCAGAGGTTTATCTCCTGAAGGTTCTGAATCTTGGTTGGAAAGCACCAAGAGGATATTGGGACAAATGAGCTGCAATGATGTGCAGAAGTTAGGTTGTGTAGTATCGCTGTTACATGATGATGCGTATACTTGGTGGACGACCACTGTCTCTGGAATGGAGGAAGTTGATGTGACTTGGACGTTCTTTCTGAACGCGTTCAAGCAAAAGTATCTAGGTGTGCGATACCTGGATGAGAAGAAAAGAGAATTCATGTCTCTTGTGCAAGGAAGCATGACGGTGGCTGAGTATGAGATCTAGTTTGTCCGGTTTAGTCAGTACGCACATGAGCTTATCCCTGATGAACGGGAGAGGTGTGAACGCTTCCGATATGGTTTGATGTCGGATGTGAAGACCTTTATGCTTGCTGCTAAGTATACGGATTTTGATGTGCTGGTGAGTAGGGCAAAGGACATTGAGCAGAACCTGGGTTTGTCTTCCAGGGGTGTTAGTTCTGGCTCGGGCAAAAGAGCAGCTGAGTATAGTTCCGGTAGTGGACGGAACAAGAGAGGACGAGATAAGAGGTATCAGTCTTCTACTAGACGTGGTAATGGTGGGCAAGGTGCGCCTGTTCAGGGAGACAGAATGAGAGCTGATCAGAACACGTGCTAGACCTGTGGATCGTGTGGCCATCTGAGGCGAGATTGTCCTCGAGCAGCGAGGGAGGTTCAGGCTCCTGTTGCAGTGACCAGTAATTCGTGCTGGAATTGTGGTTCGGCAGACCACATGAGGAGGGAGTGTCCTTTGTTGGCCGGTGGTGGTCAGGGACGTGCTCTTGGGGTTGTTGCACCACAGAGAGGTCGTGGGCGCGGCCGTGGTAATTTCCAGCCCAGAGATGACGGTGGGAGGAATGTGGCGCATGTGGTGGCTGTCCAACTTGAGGGTGGTGGCCAGGCTAGAGTATATGCTCAGTGAGAGGGGAGAAATGATACGGATGTGATCGCAGGTACCTTTACTTTGCAATCCTTATCATTACTTTCCTTGATTGATTCTGGATCTACACACTCATACATATTTCGTGAACATGCTCAATTGCTTGGTTTACCTGTTGAGTCTTTGGATGTTGGTATGTGTGTAACTAGTTCCTTTGGTGAGACCGTTGTGACACGGAAGTTGTATAAAAGATGTCCTTTGGTAGTGCAAAACCATGTTTTTCTTGTTGATCTTATGGAATTGCCATTTTATGGTTTTGATGTAATCCTTGGTATGGATTGTCTTGTTGAGCATCAAGCTGTAGTGGATTTTTAGAACAAGCGGGTTTCGTTGAAACTTGCGGATAATTATGAGGTAGTTGTGGTTGGTGAGAATGTGAAGTTTCTTGCCAATGTGGTGTCTACGTTGGAAGCGAGCCGTATGCTGAGGCAGGGTTGTGAGGCCTACCTAGCCTTTGTGATGAATCCTAGCTCTAAGGAGTTGCGAGTTTAAGATATCAGAACTGTGCGAGAGTTCCCTGGTGTGTTTCCGGAGGAGTTACCTGGATTGCCTCATAGTCGAGAGGTGGAGTTTGGAATTGAGCTGTATGAAAACACAACTCCAGTGTCCATTACTCCTTACCGAATGGCACCTAAGGAGTTGAAGGAGCAGAAGGCGCAACTTCAGGAGTTGCTTGATCGTGGTTTCATTCGGCCAAGTGTGTCACCTTGGGGTGCACCGGTCTTGTTTATGAAGAAAAAGAGTGGCACTATGAGAATGTGCATCGACTATCGTCAGTTGAACAAGTTGACTATCAAGAATCGGTATCCTTTGCCGAGGATTGATGATCTTTTTGATTAATTTCGAGGAGCGGCTGTGTTCTCTAAGATTGACTTAAGGTTAGGCTATTATCAGCTCAAGGTGAAGGATGTGGATGTGCCAAAAACAGCCTTTAGGATGAGGTATGGGCATTATGAGTTCCTTGTGATGCCGTTTGGCTTGACGAATGCTCCTGCAGCTTTTATGGACATGATGAATAGAGTGTTCCATGAATACTTGGACAAGTTTGTTGTGTTGTTCATTGATGATATCCTTGTGCACTCTCGTACTGAGGAGGAGCATGAAGGGATTTGAGGATTGTGTTGCAGGCTTTGTTGGAGAATCAGCTTTATGCTAAGCTGAGCAAGTGTGAATTCTGGCTTAGGGAAGTTGTGTTCCTTGGTCATGTGGTTTCTGCTGAGGGGATTCGTGTTGATCCTCAGAAGATTGAGGCGGTGATGAATTGGAAGCCTCCTAAGTCTGTTCATGAAGTACGTAGTTTCCTTGGATTGGCAGGATACTATCGGAGGTTCGTGGATGGATTTTCAAAGATTGCTGCACCTTTGACGAAGTTGTTGCAGAAGGATGTCAAGTATGAGTGGACAGAGGCAAGACAACAAGTTTTTGAGAAGCTTAAGGCAGCTTTGACGCAAGCTCCTATCTTGGTTCAACCTGAATTAGGGAAAGAGTTTGTGGTGTACATCGAAGCATCCTATGTTGGTTTGGGGTGTGTGTTGATGCAAGAGGGTAAGGTGGTGGATTATGCATCGCACCAGTTGAAGGTGCATGAGCGCAATTATCCTACGCATGACATTGAGTTAGCTGCGGTGGTCTTTGCTTTGAAAATTTAGAGGCATTACCTGTACGGTGAGAAGTGTACTGTGTACACGGATCACAAAGTTTAAAGTATTTGATGTCTCAAAAAGAGTTGAATCTTAGGCAACGACGTTGGGTGGAGTTGCTTAAAGATTACGATCTGACGATCGAGTACCATCCGAGAAAAGCTAATGTTGTAGCGGATGCCTTAAGTAGGAAGGTGGCAGTGGAGTTGAGGGCTATGTTTGCCAGTTTGAGTATTTCGCGAGATGGGGGCCTTGTGGCTGAATTGCAAGTGAAACCATCTTTGGTTCAGTTGATAAAGGATAAACAGATGTTGGATGATTCCTTGGTGCCACATGTTCAGGATATTGCTGAGGATAGACCATCAGATTTTTGTTTTAATGATGATGAAGTTCTATGTTTTGGAAGTCGAATAGTAGTGCCGAATGATGCTGAGTTGAGGCGCGCTATTCTGACTGAGGCTCATAGCAGTCCTTTTGCTATGCACCCTGGTAGTACAAAGATGATCGTGATCTGAGGGATGAGTACTATTGGGTGGGGTTAAAGAAAGATGTTGTGGAGTGCGTGAGTAAGTGTATGGTTTGTCAGCGAGTTAAAGCTGAGCATCAGTTTCCTTCTGGGTTATTGCAACCGTTGAGGATTCCTGAGTGGAAGTGGGAAAGGATTACCATGGACTTTGTGTCTGGTTTGCCTTTGTCGCCATCGAAGAAGAATTCGGTGTGGGTGATTGTGGATCGCCTTATGAAGTGTGCGCATTTCATACTTGTGCATACTACGTATACATTGGACAAGCTTGCAGAGTTGTACATTGCTGAGATTGTGCGACTGCATGGTGTGCCAAAGTCTATGGTGTCGGATAGAGATCCGAGGTTTACATCGCGTTTCTGGGAATGTTTGCATCAAGCTTTGGGTACACGGTTGAATTTTAGTACTTCTTATCATCCACAGTCGGATGGAAAGTCTGAGCGTGTTATTCAAGTGCTGGAAGATATGTTGAGGTGTTGTGTGATTGAGTTTCAAGGCTCTTGGGAGAAGCATTTGCCTTTGGTAGAGTTTGCTTATAACAATAGCTACCATGCAAGTATTCAAATGGCACCTTATGAAGCCTTGTACGAGAGGAAGTGCAGAACTCCTCTTTGTTGGGCTGAAACAGGTCAAAAGTTGGTGTAAATGGCAGCTTTGTTGAAAGGAACCACCGAGAAGGTGAAGCTCATTTGTGAGCGTTTGAAGGCAGCTTCTAATCGACAGAAGTCTTACGCGGATTTGAAGCGTAAAGAGATTGAGTTTGCGGTAGGTGACTGTGTGTTCTTGAAAGTTTCACCTTGGAAGAAGGTGATGAGGTTTGGTCGTAAGGGTAAGTTGAGCCCTAGGTACATTGGACCATACGAGGTGATTGAACGTGTGTGTCCTGTTGCGTACAAGTTGAGGTTGCCGCAAGAGTTTGGAAAAGATACATGATGTGTTTCATGTTTCTATGCTTCGGAGGTATAGATCGGATCCTTCGCGTGTTATGCCTGTGGAGGAAGTGGAGTTGAATCCAGACTTGACCTATGATGAGGAACCGGTTGAAATTCTGGATTCAGACAGTAAAGTGCTTCGAGGCAAGACCATTGAATTGGTTAAGGTGTTATGGAAGCATCGTGGTGTTGAAGAAGCCACGTGGGAAAGAAAGGATGATATGAAGAAGTAGTTTTCGTACCTCTTTCCTCCAGGTAAATTTCGAGGACGAAATTTCTTAAGGGGGGAGAGTTGTAACACCTCAATTTTGGGCTTAGAAGTTTAGGGTCTGAACCGGACCTGTCTGATTTTCGGTTCGAATATAAAAGAAGGTTTTAGGGAGAGCCTAGTTCGAGATGCCTTAAAAATATGGAAAAATATCTAAAAATCCTCTTTTAATATATATAAGAGAGTGGTGAAATCAATTTTACAAAATAAGGTTTGGAAATACAACATTTTGAATAGTGACTAAAATGCGATTTTTGAAAAGTTCAGTGGTAACTGTTTTGTAAGGATTGAAACTTTGGATCTTTAAGGAGCTAATTTACCCAAAAATGATTTCTCCAGATTTTTTTTAATTTGTGTGAATTAATTAATGTTTTAATTAATTAGAAGTGAAGAGAAACTACCTTTTGTTAAAATCATAACTACTTTTCCAAAAAAAATTCTCATCGCTTTTTTCTCGCAAAATTCCATCATCCAAATACTTTTCTCCAACAGCTTTTTCTTTGATCTTCACTTCAATTGATGAGATTTCAATCATCAATTAATTTCTAAACCATCTTACATCAAATCCATTTGATTTCCTCATTGGATTTTCAAGCAAATTGGCTCAAATCAAGGAGAAATCATCATTTAGAGGTAAGGTTGTTCTTCTCCTCTAAATATTAAGTTCTTTACTGAAATTCCCAAGTTGACAATCCTTAATTTAAGTTTTATAAATGGTTTTAATGATATGAACTTGATTTTGGCTTAAAACTCAAGATTTGGAGGAAATCTTGAAGAATTTCGTGGTGTTTGTTTGGACTCTGTTTTGAGATGATTCTTAAATGTATTTTGGATGTCTAATGATGTGTAAATGAGGTTTTATCAATGCAATCCCGAATAGGTTGTGTTTCCTAAGTTTTTGCTTATGAAAATAGTGGTTTTTGGGGTGATCTTGGTGTTCTATTATAGCTGGAGGTATAAGGACGAGTTTAGGTTCATTTTGGATGTTAATTGATGTTTAGAATTGGTTAGAAGTGATGGATCTTGGCTGGGTTAAGTTTTGGAAGAGTTTTGAGGTGATTTCGGTTGTGTTTGGTAGCCGAAATGTTGGCTCTAGGTAGAGCATCGAGTTTAAGAGTTTTGGCTGAAGATTTCAATGCATGATGATGCATTAATCCTCTACTTTGATGTGTTTAAAACAGGGGAGGGATCTTCGGACACCTTTGGAGTTGATCCGGAGGCTTGATCGGCGTTTCGGCAAGCTTGCGAAACGAAAATGGTGAGTGAATTTGGATTTCCAGCTTTGGAACAAATGTTTGAAGGTTTTGGGAGCTTAGTTTAAGTCTAAGCAACTTAACTGAGCTCAAGAGTAAGTTTTCGGAGAAACTCTCTTGGAATGAGCCTTGATGTGGTTCGATGCATTGGATTTGATTTGCATGTTTAAATTCTGTTTTGAAAGCATGATTTTGGCATGGTTAATGCTGGTTTTGAAAGCCATATGTTGAAGGATGCTCAAGGTAAGATATCCTTGGTTTTACATATTGAAAATGTGGAATTTATGCAGAGTGATGCATGATGTTAAATGGATTTGTTTAATGCTTTAAAACAGTGAGTTGTTGATGTTATATGATGTATATTGGCAAGTGATGTGATGGTTTTAAAGTACTTGAATCGGATATAGTTAGTCGGCTATAGGATTGGGTGCACCGTGAATAAAGTCGCCTTGGATGTTGAGGGGTTGAGATTGTACCGTAAACTCCATCCAAGTACACTAACGAGTAAGTTAAGATCACAACGGTGGTTAAAAGTCCGTGTGTGGATCTTGTGTTGTGTGTCCCGTGTACTCGTTAGTGAAGTTATACAACTACCGATAAGTGATGTTGAGGGGTTGTGATTGTACTGTTAAACTCCATCACGAGTATTGAGGGGTTGTGATTGTACCTGTAAACTCCACCTTGTGTGTTCGGTAGTGTGTATGAAGCGTATGGGACAACGCTTGTAATCCGCGTATCCGATTCTGTTTTGTGTTATAAATTGTTATGGATTATCACTTGAAAGCCAATATGACATGTTGATTTTAATGAAGCATGAGATGCTTGTTATGTATGCAAGGTTGCATGAATAATGATGATTATGTGATGAAAGGTTTTGTTAAAAGTGTTTATAAAAAGCATTATTGTGTTGTTTCTTTAGAGCATGCCTCACTAAGCAATTGTGCTTACGCTCTCTCTCTTGAACCAATAATGCAGATAATTGAAGTGTTTGAGGGCAACAAGGAGGCTAAGAGTCCAAGGGAAACTAAGCTCATGTATGGTGATGTTTTCGTAACACTATTAGATTTTGATGTTTTGGCAATGAGAACCTAAGATGTGTTTTGGGAGATGTTTTGGACTCCCTAGTTGTGGCTTGATGCTTTTGATGTTTTGGGATTTGTAATTGGCCTTTTGAAGCTTGATTTGATGTTTTGTTGGTTGTTTGGTTTTGGCTATTAGGGTGCATGCCTATGGTCTTGTGGAATTCCATGTTTGATGCCATGAATGTGTTTTGAAGTTGCAAACATGTACCTTATATGTATGATGACTTGTTTGCATGATTATGAAGTCATTAGGATACGTTTGAGTGGTTTTATGCATGTTAAACCAGCAAATTCTGCAGCTTCTGGGAAACCCGTATCGGTACACTCATAGGCGTTTCAAAACGGGGGCATGTAATGGCCTTGGTGTTTCGAAACGGCTGGTGACCGTATCGAAACGGTTTGGCCACTGGATGGCCCTGTTTCGAAACAAGCCTCGAAACGAACCCGTGTTTCGGAACAGTCAACCCCATTTCGAAACAGGTGACCGTTGGGCACTGATTTGAATGGTTTTGAGGTTTGCAAGATTTACGTTTTAGTCCCAAAAATTGTATTTGCAATTGCATGAGTTTGAGATGTCCGATTAAGGTGAAATTTGACAGGTAAGCATGTAATATGACTAATTTAATATTGGTAACTTAAAAATCAGTTAAGTCCTCCTAATTTCCAGAATTTGCAATTTGGTCCCTAATGTTTGTGATTTGTACAATTGAGTCCCTTATTGATTTTTGATTGCTGAGCTTTTCTTATAAATGATTCTCAAGAGTATGCTTAGGGTTAATGTGCATCTAGACAAGTAAAAAGGAAAAAAGGTCGTTAATCAAGGTTGACTTTCGGATTTACTTTGGTTTTCCCCGTGTAATCTTTGTAGTTCGGGTCAACCGTCTAGGCCGGGCTAAGGGGGTTACAGGAAGAATAAGGTTGCCCACTCGAACTAGGATGTCTTCGATCTTGCTTCTGATTGTAAAAATGAATGATCAGCAAGTTTCAACATCATGGAGGTAGGTTTGGCTTGCCCAATTCCTAGTTTGTTGAAGACTGCCTTGGGCATCAAATTTATGCTAGCTTCTAAGTCGCACATGGCTTTTGTTTCGTGTTTGATGCCTATTATGCATGGTATAAAAAAAGCTTCCTGGATCTGTTTTCTTGGGCGGTAACTTGTTATGTAGCATGAATATGCACTCCTCTGTTACAGCAACTGTTTCAAATTCCCCAATTCACTTCCTCTTAGAAACCATATCCCTGAGGTATTTGGCATAGTTGGGCATGTTCTGAATGGCTTCTATGAGAGGTATGTTCATGTGCACATGCTTTAGAATATCCAAGAATTTCCTGAACCGGTGCTACTGTTTTTGTTGCTTTAGCCTTTGGGGGAAAGGTGTTGGCAAGCGGATGTCCTCTATACGTTCTTTGCATGGAAACTTTATCTGTGGAGGATCATCCGTTTCAGAACTGCTGTCAGGCTGAGCGGCTGGGCCGGCTGGTGTTAATGCTGCCGTGGCAGGTAGTTCTCTCTGTGTTGGTTGTTTCTCTTCTTGCTTTTCCACTCTAGGCTCATTCAACTGTTTCCAAATCCTGGTTGATATGGCTTTGCACTGCTTATATGTGGGCTTAGCTGCTTCCTCGGAACTGATGGATGCTGCACCCATTGTCCAGCTGCTATAGATCGCAGTGAACTACCCAAACTGGGTTTCCAGGTTCTTTATTGCAGCCTCCTGGTTGTTCATCCTCATCTCTGTCATGTCCATAAACGACTCAGTTTTATCAACAAACTTATTTGTACGAGCAATAAATTCACTAGTGTTAAACATAAAAGTTTGAAGGGTTGCTTCTAGTGAATTATTGTTTTGTGGTTGCTGAGCTTACTGTATGGACTGGTTTTGCTGATAACCTCCCTACTGCTGTTGTAGATTGGCAGCAATTTTAGGATTGCTCCAAGAGAAATTTGGATGACTCTTCCAACTAGGGTTGTATGTATTCGTGTTGGGCCTACTGTTCCTCTCGTATCCTCCTATGAAATTGGCAGATGCAGTACATTCAGAGGAATCGTGGTTGCCCCCACACTCATCACAGAATGGTTATACAGCCTTGGCCTCAAAGACTTTCCCAGTGGGTTTCACCATGTTCATTACCAGCTATGTCATCTTGTCGAGGCGGGCATTGACAGATTCTGAGCCTTCCACTTCGTTCACAACTGTTGGTCACCTAACGCCGCTTCGGCGGGTTGTTCGGTACTTATAGTCGTTCTTGGCGGCTTGGTTTAGGATTCGCAGTTCCTCCTCTGGTGGTATGTCGAGGATGATTCCGTTGACTGAGGCATCAATCATCATTCGAGTTGGGTAGTTCACCCCGTTGTAGAACATTGACACATGTGTCCAAGACGGGAAACTATAGAGCGGACAATTGTTAAGCATTTGTTGGTACCGCTCCCATGCTTCATACATTGGCTCATCATCCCCTTGTCGGAAGGTTGTGATCTCGTTTCTCAATTTGTCTGTGACATTGGAAAGGCTGAAACGATCTAGGAAATCCTTACACAACTTTGTCCATGTGTTGAATGACCCTGCTGGCTGGTTGTTCAACCACTACTTTGCTCTATCCCTCAGTGAATAGGGGAATAATCTCATCCTTAGCACATCTTGGTGGACTCCGTAGAATTTGAATGCTCTGCATATGTCCAGGACTCCTCTTCAGTGCTGTCGAGCATCTTCTGTGGCAGTCCCACCAAATTGCCCCAAAGTGTTGATCATGTTGAACATTACGGGCTTCAGCTCAAAGTGATCCGCCTCAATCTCAGGTTCTGTCACTGTCGGATCGAACCCTCTGAAGTCATGTTCCAAGTAATACCTGTTGGTTCGAACATACTGCGGTTGTCTGGGCAGATTTTGAGGGTGTTGCCTAGGTGGAACTTGCTGCTGTTCTCTAAGGAACGGGTCTTGCTGCCCATCCCTACCATTCTGAGTATTGTTGGAAGAGTTGTCGTTTATTACTTCTATGCTTTCCTCTACTTTTCTCTCTTCTTTAGTTTTCCCAAGGGCTTTTCTGATCTCCTTTTTGAGTTCTCTTGCTCTTCATTCGATATCGTCAATGTAAACAGTTTCACCTTTTGGGTTTGCCCTGGTCATGCAATTAGTAAAGGAACTTTAAAATTCTTTTTTTATTAAAAATAAAATTAATAAAAACTGAAAATTAAATGCAAATAAATAAAGGTGCAAAATTTTAAAAACGAATTTCGTTGTTACCAATCCCCTGCAATGACGCCAAAAACTTGTAGAGCGTTTTAGTGTACTCTAGATATGAGCACAAGTGCACACTCCTATCAAGTAATAGTATAAAAGATATCGTCTCCCACAGGGATTAGACAGCTTAACTCGATTCGATGTTCCTGCACAAGAAAAATAAATGCACAAATAACTTGGGTTGTTTAGGATTCAAATAAAATAAAACACTAGAAAATAAAAGGGAAGAAATTAGATTGATTGAATGGGCAGGGTTATGCTGCTGCTTAGTGTGAAACTGCGTTGAATAGGACAAGTTGCTTTGCACTGCCAGACTCTGCTGCCTCGGCGGTGGATGGCAGTTAGGCTGCTGAGACCCTCTCGCTGCCTCGGCAGGGTAATGGACTTGTGTCTCGGCGGAAAACTTGGTAGAACTACATGGTTCGGCAGAACGCTTCGAAAGTGATTCCGCTTATGTCTAAGTCAGAATGTTGTTGATGTCCACTGTAGATAATACCAGTCGCGGCGTGAATCATGCAAAGACAACAATGTTAATTCGTCCTCTTTTAGCCGCATTAAACCCTAACCTATGTCTAGGCTGGATTGATCAACACCATATGTAGATGAGATCGTACTTGCTCCTTTCGTGAGTTCGACTCTCTTGATACCGAACAAATGGATAGTAATCAACTAATCTTTTGCCTTAGTTGAAAACTATG
Organism: Hibiscus trionum; assembly: GCA_030270665.1. Lineage (NCBI taxonomy): Eukaryota > Viridiplantae > Streptophyta > Magnoliopsida > Malvales > Malvaceae > Hibiscus > Hibiscus trionum. Next base: position 22,227,789 of record BSYR01000005.1, read on the forward strand.
AAGCACGTGGAATAAGCAAACCTTGAAGCTTTATTGTAAAAACAAACTTAAAATCCTAAGCAATCGTTCTCACACTAATTACAACATGACCCAAACCCAAAGAGAGTTTTAAAACATTATGGCGGCAAGAAAACCTAAACTACGACTAAGGGAAAACCTAAGTTAGTTTTGAAATATAATAACAATGAGTATATATAAGCCTTAGCTAGGTCTAGTCCTTCTTGGAGTAGAAGTCCTCAAAGTAGCTTTTTGCATTAAATGTAGCTCTAAATGCTGACATCTTTGAGTTTAATGTGGACTTAATCATGTTGCCTTGCTCCGAAAGTAAGCTCAAGTTCCTCCTTCGGGGGCTCTGCCTGCTGCTACAGTCATCAGAAAATTAAGTGGACATCATCGTTAAGATCAGGATTTTCTGCTCTACAGATCGCACTCCAGTTCTCCAATCTCTCATCTTGCTGTCTTGGGCGACAGGTAGGGCGGTGGCAGCTACTGTCTCTGTCTGGAACTGCATCAGTACTGTAACCCCCTTAGCCCTGCCTAGACGCTTGACCCGAACTACGAAGATTACACGGGGAAAACCAAAGTCAACCCAAAAGTCAACCTTAATTAACGACCCTTTTTATCTTTTCTAGATGCACATTAAGCCTATGTGATTACTCAAGAATCATATGAGAGAAAGGCACAGCGATCGGAAAGCATTTAGGGACTCAATTGCATGAACTACACTTTTAGGGACTAAAATGTAATTTTTATAAAATATAAGGACTTTGAATATTTTAGGTTTACCAATATGTAATTAGTCATATTACATGCCACTCTGTCAAATTTCGTCACAAAAGGACATTCCAAGCCCAAGCAATTGCATCTACAACAATCAGGACTAAAATGTAAAACATGGAAACTTAAAACTATTCAAAATCATCATCCAACGGTCACCCGTTTCGGAACACTGGCCTTCGTACCGAAACGCCCGTATCGAAACGGTGTTGACCGTTTCGGTACTCGGGTGCGTTTCGAGACTGGTATCGAAACGGGTCTCTCTAGTAGCCAAAATGTTCTAAAACACCTTGAACCGTTCTGAAACAGTATGGCCATTACAGGCCCCTGTTTCGAAACAGTTAAGGGTGTTTCGATACACCCTGCCCTGTAGCAGCAGAAAATGCTGGTTTTTCACCTCTTAACCCACTCAAACATGTTTCAAAGCATACCATATCATACCAGCAACTTGACTAGACATTAGAGATCATATTAAGGAAACTTAAGCTAGAGCATGGCATCAAACACATGAACAATCCATCTATATACATGCTTCCTAGCCACAAAACTAAATATAAGATTTCAAACCTCAAACCACCCAAACAAAACCATTTAAAAACTCCAAAAGCCACACCAAACTTATTACAAACATAGGGAATCCAAAACACTTCTCCCGAAAACAACCTTGGTACCCCATTGCCAAATATCAAGACTAAAGTATGTAAAACATCACCATACATGAGCTTTGCTCTTCCTTGGATGTTCTTATCCTTCTTGCTGCCCAAAAACACTTCAATTATCTGCATTGTTGGTAAAAGAGAGCGTAAGCACATTTGCTTAGTGAGGCAAGCTCTAAAGAAAACAAACACAACAATGCATTATTTAAAACACTTTCTCAAAAGCCTTTTTCTACAACATGCTCATTCTATCTCATGCTTGAAAACCGTTTCAAAGCAAATCTCCATTGAAAACACATGTACATCAATTCTATCTCATGCATTTAAACCAATACAAATCTCATGGCAAGGCAATACACATGCTTGTGAAAACTAAAGCGTTTCATATACAAATATCATATGCATTTCTCATAGCATAAATCATCTCATCAATAGGTACATGTGAATCAAAAGCATTTCATATATTATATTGGCATTTCACATCTCATTATTACTCGGATATGCGAATAACTTTCTCAAACCCACTAGACATTTTCGGTGGAATCTCTCATCACCGTACTCACGCGTCTAGTAAACATAATTTCTGGTGGAATCTCACATCACCGTACTTACATGGCGGTATCTCTCTTCGCCACAAAGCTTGGGTATTTCACCAAGTCCTACCCGATGGAATGCCTATCACTGGTCTCTCCCTTTGGATTGAATCCAAAGAGCACGTACGAATTTTTATTTTATAGTGCACTCTCATCCTATTGATCGATCAATTATATCCGGTAAGTATCTCATCTTCTATGCCAATATATTATGTCAAAACATCATCTCACCTACTATTTTTTATGCAACATTTCTCAAATCTTTCTCATCTCATTTCAAAATCAAAACACATGCTTGCATCAAATCAAAATCTCAAAACTCATCAATGCAACATGCTATCTCATGAAATCTCTTCAAAGCATCATCTCATGCTACAAATCATGCATAAAAATAGTAGGAATTTATCTATCTCAAAACATGAGCATGTAAAAGCACTTTAGGGGCAACCACCACATATATGAGAGCAATCTAGCCAGTACTTACTTCCGGACTTAGGAAGGTGTTTCAAACCTTTCCTAAATCCCCAAACCTTGTTTCTTTGTCCCTCAAGGACTTCTAAAACCATTCGCACTCACCGATTACGTTTCGCTTGCTCGTCAAAACGCTATCTAAGCTCCCGGATCAACACCAAAGGCGTCTGAAGATGTCTCCCCTGTTCATAACACATAAGAGCGAAGGATTAATGCATCATCGTGCATTGAAATCATTAGCCACACACCTAAACCCGGTGCTCTAAACAAAAGCCTCCTTTCAGCGACCAAAAACAACCGAAATCACCTCCAAACTCTTCCAAAACAACGCCCAGCCAAGATCTATCACTTCTAATCATTTCTAAACATCAATCAATATCAAAAACATCACAAACTCGTCCTTGTACCTCCAACTATAACAGAACACCAAAACCGCCATTCTAGCATGCAAAACTTAGGAATCCAAACCTATTCGAGATTTGTTTGATAACACCTCATTTATAACATCAATTACCATCCAAAATACATTAGAAAACAACCTCAAAACAGAGTCTAACCAACAACCACGAAAATCATCAAGATCTCTCCAAGAACCTTGAGTTTTTATACAATTTCTTGTTTCTAGCATTAAAGCAACTCAAAAATCATTAACAAAGGATTGATAACTTGGGAATTTCAGTAAAGAACTGATCATTAGAGGAGAAGGACGAAGCTTACCTCTAATGGCTTATTTCTCCTTGATTTAGGCAAATTTTCTTGAAAATCCAATGTGAAAACAAGAGGATTTGGTGAGGAAAAGATTAGGAACCAAAAGGAGATTCAAATCTCATCAAAAAGAATGAAAATCAGAGGCTAATTGATGGAGGAAATGTGTTTGGCTGAAAAGAAATTGAGAGAAAATTGACGTAAGGTAGTTATGAAAAGTCAAAGATGGTTTTTCCCTTTTAATTGTCTTTATTTGCCTTAATTAAAACATTATTAAAAACACCCAAAATAAGGAGAAATCTAATTAAAAACATTTTGGTAAAATTAGCTCCGTAAATATTCAAAGTTTCAATCCTTTACAAAACAATCACTATTTAACTTTTGCAAAAACTACGATTTGGTCACTACACCAAAATGTAGTATTTCCAAATCTTATTTTGTAAAATTGTTTTCACCATAATCATTCATATAATAAATGAGGATTTTTAGATGTTTTTCCATATTTTTAAAGCATCCCGAACTAGGTGTTCCCTAAATCCCCCTTAAAGATTCGAACCATTCTCGACAGGTCTGATTCGAACTCTAAAACATCTAGGCCCAAAATTGGGGAGTTACAACTCCCCCCTCTAAAGAAATTTCGACCTCAAAATTTACCTGGAGGAAAAAGGTAAGGAAATTGCTTCTTCATGTCTTCCTTCCTTTCCCACGTGGCTTCCTCAGCACCAAGATGTCTCCACAACACTTTGACCAGCTCAATGGTCTTACCACGGAGAACCTTACTATCCGAATCCAGAATCTCAACAGGTTCCTCATCATATGTCAAATCTGGATTCAACTCAACCTCCTCCACAGGCATAACATGCGAAGGGTCCGATCTATACCTCCGAAGCATGGATACATGAAACACATTATGTATCTTTTCTAACTCTTGAGGTAGTCTCAGCTCATAAGCAACAGGACCCACACATTCTATCACTTCATATGGTGCAATGAACCTTGGGCTCAACTTGCCCTTCCGATCAAATCTCATCACCTTCTTCCAAGGTGAAACTTTCAAAAACACACGGTCACCCACCGCAAATTCTATCTCCTTACGCTTCAAACCCGCGTAAGATTTTTGTCGATCCGATGCTGCCTTCAACCACTCACAATTGAGCTTCACCTTCTCGGTGGTTCCTTTTAACAAAGCCGGCATCGAGACAAACTTATGTCCCGTTTTAGCCCAACAAAGAGGAGTTCTGCACTTTCTCCCATACAAAGCTTCATAAGGTGCCATTTGAATACTCGTCTAGTAACTGTTATTATAAGAAAACTCCACCAAAGGCAAGTGCTTCTCCCAAGAGCCTTGAAATTCAATAACACAGCACCTCAACATATCCTCAAGCACTTGGATAACACGCTCTGACTGTCCATCCGTTTGCGGATGATAAGAAGTACTGAAATTCAGCCGTGTACCCAATGCTTGATGCAAACACTCCCAAAACCTTGCGGTGAACATCGGATCTCTATCTGACACTATAGATTTTGGTACACCATGCAAACGTACAATCTCAGCAATGTACAACTCTGCAAGCTTATCCAAGGTGTACGTAGTATGCACAGGCAAGAAATGCGCACACTTCATAAGGCGATCCACAATCACCCAAACAGAATTCTTCTTTGATGGCGATAGAGGCAAACCAGACACAAAGTCCATGGTGATCCTCTCCCACTTCCATTCAGGAATCCTTAACGGCTGCAACAACCTAGAAGGAAATTGATGTTCAGCCTTAACCCGCTGACAAACCATGCATTTGCTAACATACTCAGCAACATCTTTCTTCAATCCCACCCAATAGTACTCATCCTTCAGATCACGATACATCTTTGTACTACCAGGGTGCATAGAAAAAGGACTACTATGAGCTTCATTCAGAATAGTGCGCCTCAACTCAACATCATTCGGCACCATTATCCGACTCCCAAAACATAAAACACCATCATCATTAAAACAGAAATCCGATGGTCTATCTTCAGCAATATCCTAAACATGTGGCACCAAGGAATCATCCAACAGTTGTTTATCCTTTATCAACTGGATTAGAGATGGTTTCACTTGCAATTCAGCAACAAGACCACCATCTCGCGATATGCTCAAGCTAGCAAACATCGCCCTTAACTCCACCGCCACTTTCCTTCTCAAAGCATCGGCCACAACATTGGCCTTCCCCGGATGATACTCGATCGTTAGATCGTAATCCTTAAGCAACTCCACCCAGCGTTGTTGCCTAAGATTCAACTCTTTCTGAGACATCAGGTACTTCAAACTCTTGTGATCCGTGTACACAGTACACTTCTCACCATAGAGATAATGTCTCTAGATCTTTAGAGCAAAAACCACTGCAACCAACTAAATGTCATGCGTAGGATAATTGCGCTCTTGCACTTTCAACTGTCGTGATGCATAAGCCACCACCTTACCTTCTTGCATTAACACACACCCCAAACCAATATAGGATGCGTCACTATACATGTTGAGTGTGCAAAAGTTCTACTTTTTACCCCTTATTTAACCCATATTTATGCTGCATTCAAGCATAAATTACTGCATTTAGGTAAAGTTTCACATATACATCACAATTATATAAAATGGCACAGTTGCTACTTACTAATTTTGGCTATTTTTGCAGGTAGCTACTGTGGCAGACTCAGGACAGCGACGGAGCAGAGCTGGAACACAGGACTGGAGTCGAGAAGGAAGATGCTGTCGTGGCAGCCATGACGACAGCAATGGTGAAGGGAAAAGTGAAGTGGATCTCGACAGATAGAGGAATTCAAGCCAGTCTATCGTGGGCCATTCTTAAATTTTTCTAAGCCCTGGATCAGAATGAAGGCCAAGCCCAAAGTTCAAGGAAGAAACCCAAAGCAAGAAAAGAGGACGAATTAAAGGCATCTACTCAGAAGATTTAATCTTAATTAGAGTTGTACTTTAGTTTGAACTTGTATTCTTACCTTATTAGAAAACTTGAACCCAATGTCTATATAAAGGCATGTAATTCGACCTAAGGAAGGATATCTCTTCTCTAACTGTCTTCCCCAAAACCCTAGTCATTTTCCCCTTCTCATCATGTTCTAAACTTCCCCTGGGGCTAAGGGTTGATTCTGTAAAGTAGTTGCAAGGATTGTACTGTTTTTAGGAATTTTCTGTTTAATAAAATAAACTTCAAGTTTGTTTATTCTGGCTTCAACATCTTGCAAGAGTATTGGGAGAGCATTGTGAGATTATCTATTTACTTAATATCGGGAGAGTTAAGTATACGAAAGGAATAAGTGCGGGTTCTCCGGTTTATGGTTGAACTATCTCGGACCTAGGGATAGGACGAGGTTAAGTGGCTAAGGAAGAATTCAACAACATCGGTGTTCATCCTTCGATACACGCCGGGAGGTATCATCCAAGACGTGTTCATCGACAGACTTGGACCTAGGGATAGGATAAGTCACAGTAGGGATTCTTGCCAAGCTTGAAGTACAGAGTTGTGTGATCGTTGCCGCGACAACAACAAACCGCTGTCGCGATAGGGATGACGACAAAACAGGAATTCGTATACAGTGCAACACCTGAACTACCAAGAAGATCAATATCGGCCTATTTATTAACCCTGAAAACTCCGTTATTTTATATCCAGTATTCTTCAATATTATTCCTCAATAAATTAAACTCTTTTCTTTCTCTCTTGTGCAGCAATCCAAGGATAAAGCTATTTCCAGTCCCTGTGGATTCGACATCTGATACTTTAAGTATCACTTTACTACTTGCTTCGTGTACACTTGCACTACATTGCGATAGGACTTTTGACACGCAACAAGTTTTTGGTGCCGCTGCCGGGGACTGGCAACATATCTTTATCCTTACCTTTACTGCACTTTCTTTTTAATTTTTTTGTTTCATTAGGACTGTTTACCCTGTGCTTTTCACAAGGTTTTTTGTTTGCTTATGCGCAGATCAAGACGAGGCAAAGAACCTGAGTACAAACTAGATCCTGAAATCGAACGCTCGTGCAACCTCAGGAACCGAGTCCGACTTTTGATAGCCAGAAACGATTATCTTGAGGAACATTTAGAAGCAATGCATAACGGGAGAAACAATATGAGTAATCCTGAAGATCCTCTCGTCGATAACGGGAAAGGACGGCGTGCTGCCGTGGCCGCACGTCGGTCCTACCGTGATTACACGATCAACAATCATGTGGAACTGGAGACCACCCTGCCAGACGTGGAAGATGAAAATTTCAAGCTGAAACCTGTGATGTTCAGCATGATCAATTCCGCTGGCCAATTTAGTGGTGCTGCTACAGAGGATGCCAGAGAACATCTGAAAACGTTCCAAGAAATCTGTGGATCGTTTAGATTACCAGGAGTAAATCCGGAGATACTAAGGCTTCGGTTATTTCCTCATTCACTGAGGGACAGAGCGAAAACTTGGTGGAATAAACTAACGTCGGGTTCAATACGGACTTGGGCGGATCTCACTCGTGAATTTTTATCTCGTTTTAATCCTTCCCATTTATCTGAGCGATTACGTAATGAAATTGCTACTTTTCAACAGGAAGATGACAAGCCAATGCACGAGGCATGGGACAGGTTTACCACTCTTCTGAGGAATTACCCGATGCAAGGATTCCCCGTTTGGAATCAAGTCATCAAATTCTACAATGCTGCCAACACACACACCCGGATGAGAATAGATTCAGTAGCAAATGGACTGTTGTTGGACAAAGATCCAGACGAAGCCATGGTAGTATTGAAAATTTTAGCAAAGAATGAAGAGCAATTTCCCACAGTGAGGAGAGGTAAACGAGTGCTAGCTGTGAAAGACTATGAAGCCGACAATTCCTTAAAGACACAAGTTGCGTACCTCACAAAGGCAGTAGAAAATTTGCTAAAGAAAGATTCAAAACCAGTCTACTCTGCAGAAGAGGTATGTGAAACTTGCAGTGGGAATCACAGTTCGGAAAACTGCCCGTTACAGCTAGATGAAGGGATGTATGGTGGAAACTATAACAAGTCGAGAAATTACGACTCCAACAATTACAATCCCAACTGGAGGAAAGACCCCAAGTTCTCCTGGAGTAACCCAAATAACGCACTCAATCCTCAAGTGCGGAACACTCAAAACCAGGGGGCACCCAGAATCCTGACACGACAGCAACCGCAACAGCAGTCGGCAACCGCACCTAGTATACTGGAGAAAACTTTGGCCACATTTATGTCACAGACAGGAGCTTACATGGAAAACATGGATCACTTCGTCAAGAAGACTGAGTCATTCATGGAAAAACGGAGATGAGAATTACTAACCATGAGGCTACAATGAAATCACTAGAGACACATATGGGTCAGGTTTCCCAGCATATTAAGCCAAGGCAAAACGGAGGATTCCCTAGTGATAGGTCGCTAGACAACTCACACATGAGCAGTGCAAAGCTATTACAACTAGGAGTGGGAAACAACTGTCAGGGCCAGTTATGAACACCATACCGATCGAGAAACCAGCCCTAGATACACCTGCCGCGAACACTGCCCCGGTAGAAGAGAAGAAACCTACTGTCGCCACACCTCTCACGACAGCAGAAGGGACAGAGGAGAAAGACAAAGATCCTGAAGAACCTAAGTCTTCTCAGATCCGAATACCATGTGAAGGACTAATTGAAGATTACCGTCCTCCACCTCCTTTTCCACAGCGGTTACAAAAGCATGTTCAAACTTGCATTCAAGAATCGTAAAACACAATTTAATTGAATAAACCTTTAAAACTTACTCTCGAGCTTGGATTGGCTTTTCAAGCTCAACCCAAACTCCCAAAACACTTCCTTAACCACATTAAGGCTTTTAAAATCAATCCACTCACCGATGAAACCCAACACAAGCCGAAAATGTCGATCAAGCCTCCAAGTTCCCCGGAATTGAGCTCGATGCTTCTCTAACGTTTTCCCTTGCTTCTAATAAACCAAAAACAATACATTACACATCAAAACATCCACAAAATCACTGCCACAAATTAAATTACAACCCAAGACAAATTTCGCTACATTTCCAAACCAAGAACTAACTCAAACTCTTCATTTTCGGACCTGGACACAACCCAGCAGTTACCCATCAATTTCATCATCCAAATCATCACTAAACATGTCCAAAACAGCCCCCAAGTGTAACCATACCATCAGCCCAACTTTCCCCTCGCATAACTACCTCAAAACACAAGATTTTCACTTCTAAACTCACCCACTAATACCCATTTCGGGATTTCATTAAAACTTCACCATTTTAACATATGTTAAGCTTAAAAGCAAGTTTATAACATATATGAACTTTACAAATTAAAAATTCAACGAAAAACCAACAAAGTTTCCATCTTTAATTCAAAACTTTGAACACTTGAAACAACTCAAAAATGAGTTTTATGGAAATCCAAGACCATGAAAATGTTGAGGATGAAGAGGAGAAGTCAAAAATGTTATTACCTTGATAAAATCTCTTGAAATCGGTAAGGAAGATGATGGAACAGTGTTTGGGTTGGGGGGAAGGGGTTTAGAACGTGAAAAATCAAAATAGAGAAGATGATAGCTTTGAAAAACCCCCTTTTTTATTCCTTTTTGTGAAAAATCCCCTTTTCGCCCTTTTTTTCTTTTAAAACTCTTTTTGGTGCATTAAAAATAGTTTATCTCCAATTTAATTTAACCCATCCCGGTTTAACTAACCTGATATCTCCTGGCCCTAAACTCGGGCGTTACACCTTCTGTTAGCCTCTAGTACCTGAAACTAAAACTAAACTAAAACAGTACCTTTTCCTTACCAAATAACAGAAAATCAATAAAAAGCATGGCAGAGTAAAGAATACTGTAAAATGCAATGCATGAACCTAATTATGCCTAAAATGTACTAAAAACAACAATAATATGAGATGGAACGTGCATGAAATATAGATCTTATGGACACTTTACAAGTAGGTAATGATGTTTAAAATGAATATATTGGCATGAGATGAGATTATTGTTACCGGATATAATTGGTAAACCAATAGGATGATAAGTGCACTATAAAATACAAAATTCGCACATGCTCTTTGGTTCGGGCAATGGGGGTAGTGCCATCCCGTTCCAAAGTGAGAGTCTGATGATGTGAGATTCCATCGTGGTAGGTCTTGGTGAAACACCCAAGCTTTGTGGCGATGAGAGATGCCACCATGAGAGTCCAGTGATGTGAGAGTCCACCGGGGTGGGACTTGACATTTAGTCAAGCTATCCGCATATCCTAGTAATGTTGCTAAAATGCCAATATATGAGATTGATTATGAGACACACATGTACCTTAATTATAAATTATTTTATGCATTGTGTTTTTGCATATGAGAATATGATTTGAGAAATTCTTTAAGAAATCTAAGCATGTAAGGCTGTTCACCACGACCGCGAAAAGTTCCTCCTCTATTGGAAGAATAAACCACGGAACCTTGCGGCTGAAACCCTTGTCCAGAAAATGCTCTATGAAAATTAGGAGTTGTAACATTGAAGGTGTTATTCTGATCATTATGGTAATTATGGTAAAACTGATTAGAGCCAAAGCCCATATTATCAAACGGGCTTTGCCTATTCTCTCGTGTTGGACCTTGAGCCATATGAACCATAGCCCCTTGATTCCAGAACTCTAGTTGACGAGACTCTGTGTTAAGAAGAACACTAGTAACCCCATCAAAATGGTAAGGTTGTTGGCTCAAGGTAATGACGGCCACCATCGGCTCAAACTACGGCAAAAGATTTGAATAAATCACATAGATGTGCATCGTCTCTGTCAAAGGATTGCCACAAGCCGCAAGACTATCACACACCAATTGAATCTGAGCAAGATACTCACGCATGGTTTGGTCACGCATGCGAATGTTCTTCAGAGAACAGTGAAGATGCATAACGTGAGTGTGACAGAGAAGATGTGTTGAATCTTCCCCCAAATGTCAAGCGCCGTTTTGCAGTTGACCAGGGCCGACAAGATTGAAGAACCAATAGAAGAAAGTAACCACGAGCATAGTGCACTATCTTCCTGTTTGTATAGAACATAATCTAGATTAGGAAACATAGTGCCTCCTTCACCATGAACTTGCTGAGCCGAGACAACCAACGATCCATCAACATGCTTTGTAAGAGCTAGACTCTCGGTAGCAAAGAGAACATGTTGCTTCCAAAGCAAATAATTGGTGTCATTAAGACGGATGGTGATAGTTTTGTTGGTGAACGATTTCGAAGAGCTTTCTGCCATTGAAACCTCTGATACCATGAAGGATTTATGAACAAAAGAATGAAAGAAACCTCAAGCTTAAACTTATTTTCATCATCCTTTGATAGTAAATATATATACAGATAGAGAGACACTCCTAAACTTGATAACAGACGCTCCTAATCTTGATAACAATTTAACTGTAAACTGATTACAGCTCATCACAACTTTACAAGATAAGGTATACTACCTAACAAGTTTAATTGATTCTAAGATAGAACCTGTAACATGCTTCATCGCCATGTGTTTTGTTTTTCCAATTGACTGTACTTTAGGTTTGTATAGACTGAGGGGGAAGGTCTGCCTGCGGTGATTTTCTTAACTTAATGTTTATAACTGACACAATGTCGTATTGTGGTGAATGAGATTCATTCTTCTTAATATACTACTATGCCCTTTTGCCCTAAACTTGGTTTGCAATAACTAAGTGTTTGGGGGTAAAATATTGTTACAACTAACTATTATTTGAAAATTTGTAATTAAATAATTCTTTAAATTTAAATAACATTTCGAGTGAATCAATATTTAAAATTTTTATAATCAAGTTTGAAAGATTTTGGTTTGTTTGGTTCTAGAAAATATTTTTTATTTTCATTTTTATTTTCAGTTTTTCAAAAACTAGAGAACACATTTGGTTCATAGAAATGAAAAATTATTTTCAAAAATAAAAATAGTGAAAATGTGTTCAATATCTATTTTTTTAAATAAAACAAATAAATAGTTACTCATTAAATAATTATTATGATGATGCTAATTATTATATTTAAATTAATGAGACAATAATGAATTACTATAGCCTTGTTTGGCAATTAGCGGATAGCTGATAGTGGATTACATTAGATGATAGCTGATTGCATTAGTTGATTTAACTAGCAGATTGTATTAGCTAATTGTATTAAAGTGTTTGCCAAAATTAACTGATAGCTTATAGTAGTTTGATTATTTGAACAAGTAAAATGACATATAAGGACATGATTAAATTCAGTATTTGTTTAAATAGCTATTAGTTATTAATATTTTATAAATCAATTAGATTATGAAAAAAAAAATTTGATTAAGCATATTTGAACTATATATATATATATATTAATTTATTGTTTATATAATTAATTTTAATACAATTTAATTAATTATTAAATTTAAATACAAATATAAATGTTTGAGTAAAAAAGAAAAAAAATATTAGTTTATACATGTCACAATGTAAATATGCGAGGGTGAAGAATTAAAATAGAAAATGTTAAATTTAGGTTATTTGGAGATTTTTTATAATTGTTAAGGGTAAAATGGTCAGTATAACTCTTATATCAAAACCTCTAATTTCAATCAAAAATCTCCTATTAGTAGCTTTTTCAAAATTGGAGGTTTCAACCCAATATGCTATTTACCAAACATTTAAATTAACGAATTTGACCGATCAAACTACTAATATTAGTTCAAACCTCTAATTTTAGCTCAAACCGCTATTTACCAAACATCGCCTATATATTTTGAGAGGACTAAACAATAAAATTGTCACTGTACCTACTTATAATTTTTCAAAATTTTGAGTTGTTACCCACCCATCTTTCCAAGTTCTACCCTGTTCATTTCATAAAACTTTAAATAAAGATCATTGTTAATTTGATTATTGTTAATTTTATAAGGATCAATTTATTATATAAAACTTTATTTTATTTTGGCTAAAGAGGTTATTTTACCCCGAGTTCGACCTAAATTAGTAATGTTGCCCATCGCGCAAAAATGCGTTCAATTAGATCATTCAGTTCGCACATTGCAGTAAATTAGCCTCTTGACAAACGTTGACCGATGTAACTGTTAATTTAGCTGTTAACTTTTAACTTGTCAGCCGTCTTCGCTGATGTGGCTAGGTGCTGACGTGGCAAAGAATAAAAATAAATAAAATTTTAATTTTTTTATCTTATTTTTCATACTAAATTTTAATCAATCGAACGATGACACGTGACATCATCTGATTGGTTTTTAAGAGAAAGAGTTAAAATAACTCTTGATTTGAAAAGATTGAGAATCAAACTTCTGACCTAATGAAGAAAAGCTCAATGTTTTATCACCAAACTAATCTATATTCATTGTCAATAAACACCAAATGTAATATATATCCTCGTCCAAATAACATGGTTGCTCGTCATCTTCTTCGCCCCTGATTATTCAAATTTGATAGCAGTAATTTCTCCGTCGTTGAAGACCCAAACAGAACACACTTAGCGTAGCGAACGAGACCGATCAAGGAAACAATATCCGATTTGGATTTTTCATTGATTTGGTTCTGGATTTCTTGTTGGAGAGACTCGATTTCTTCTTTACAACTTGAACTGTCGTGTAACCCTAAATTCTCCACGATCTTTGTGAGCTTTAAATGATCTGGGACAATCTCTTTCTTAATCAAATCGAGCAAAGCTAAAACGTCTCCCCTAAGAAAATCATCTTTGGAATCTACCAATGGTTTTGATTTGGAGCATTGTTTTCTTATCAAAACGACGAGTTCCTCCACGAGTTCCTCGAATACAATTGCAAGAAGCTTGGACTTGTTTATGGTGAAAAGGGATTTTCCTATTAGAAGCCATTGAAGAGGTTTAAGGCTGAGATTTCTTGAGACAAAGAAAGAAGAGAAATGTGGGCTAACGGAGATGAAATTTGGGAGCTTTCTGTGTCAAGTACTTGAATTGAAGAAGAAGAAGAAGATATAGTAGTAGTTAATTACAGTTTTGTTTTCTTAATTTGAATGACCAGGGGTGAAGAAGAAGATGAGCAGCTGTGTTATTTAGATGAGTATATATTACATTCGGTGTTTATTGATAACGAATAAAGATTGGTTTGGTGGTAAAGTATTGAGTTTTTCTCCTTTAGGTCAGATTCCTAGGCCTTTTAAATCAAGAGTTATTTTAACTTTTTAGCTTAAAACCAATCAGATGATGACACATATTATCATCTGATTGGTTAAAATTTAATATAAAAATAAATATGAAAAATAAGATTAAAAATTAAATTTTTTTATTTTTTTGTCACGTCAGCACCTAGCCATGTCAGTATTTTGACTTTTCAACGACATAGCATGCTACATCAGCGAAGAGGGCTGACACGTTAAAAGTTAACGACCAAATTAACGGTTCCGTTGGTCAACGTTAGTCAATGAGCTAATTTGCTGCAATTTGCGAACTGAAGGACCTAATTGAACGCATTTTCGCTCAAGGGGCAACATTGCTAATTTGAGTCGAACTCGGGGGCAAAATAACCCCTTTAGCCTTTTATTTTTTTTATTTCGATACCTTTATGGTTAAACATATTTAGCCGGTTAGCCAAATTGTTTATCTTTGTTGCCTCATATTTCATATTTCTTTAGATTGAGGGTTCTAGACTCACTATGAGCATCCTTCCTCAACGTCATACAATGAAAAAAACTTGGTTTTCAAAACCATACTTTGAATTGTCTTGTTCAAGTTTTGTGCTTCAAACCGTAACAAATTCATGTTGCAAAATGCTCCGACTCTAAGAAATCTTCTGCAAGGCCTTAAAAGAATGAGACATTTCATTTCCACCAAAGAAATTGACAACTGCAACTAAATTGGTTGCTCAAGTACACAATCTTCAGAGGACTTTCACAGGGGGAGTAGGATTGACATTATTTGGTAACTTAAATAACAAATGAAAAAATACTTAACAAAAAAAAACCCTATATTTCTCTTGCTTCATTGCCTTGGAACATGTCATTCCATGACATGCATTTTATCTTCTTATGATGTGGAATGTGGAACTTTGGCTCCCTTGGTATGGTTGGATTCTTTGATGACCTTGAACATAACCAAAAACACACACCACATTAGTACAACCGAATAAACAATATGAATGAACTTTCGAACTGTGTCTCCTACTCTTCATTTTATTTAAACAAGGTTACGGGCATGGTCCTTGAAGCCTCAATAACTTACCGTATTCGACTCTCATCCTTGAGTCCGAATAACATAGCTTTTGAAGCCTGAATCAAATAAAATTTTTGAGAAATTTGAAGCTAAACCAAGGTAAAATCTTTTACCTTCTAGGGATAAAAGGTCTGTCAAAGTAAGGCATAGGCTGTGCTTTTGGGACGAGCTCCTTCCTAAGCCTCTTTATCTCTTCTTCTTCTGCCATCTGCAACAGCAAAAAATAGATTTAGATTATTAAAGTCAAAAACCTTCAATCATGCATATATATATATATATATATACTTTCCATTTTATATTGGTCTATTAGACTCATCTTCTTCCTAAGCCTCATTTACCTTTTGCTGTCTCTCCCTTTCCATTTTATATTGCTCTATTAGACTCATCTTTTCAGCCACCTGGAAACAAACAAGAAAAGAATGACTTTCCAAACCTGTTATCTTATATATGTACTTCAAATTAGACGCACAGTATTGCACTTCAGAACATCAATGCCACCAAAATATATGCTACCAATCAGACCGTAGTAATTAAAATGAACCTGGTGATCAAACTCCGCACGATCCACCGCACGTACATCACTATGGAATCTTAGGTCTACTGGTCTTGTGCCCTCTTTAACAGGAGGTTTGATCAAGACCTGCGTTAAACACAGTTGAACTGATGAGGAAAACCCGTGCAACTGATACTATTTTCAATTAATTTGAACTGTATAGAATCATGGACCTCTGGTACATCGGTTGTCCATGGGAGGCCTTGAGCAATCGGAATCCGCTGCTTCTCTTGCTCTGTCATCATTTCTTGGATCTTCTTCATGAACTCTTCTTCCTTCGCCTTACCTCTTTGCTGTCATAGTAGTAACAAGTAATTGAATATTATAACATGAATCACTTCAAATAAAGATGGATACATGATCTATGAACAGAAACTCCTAGTCAAAATGACGCTGTACCTACCTCAGTTCTTAGCTTGAATGGTTTTAGGGAAGTGGGTTTGAGCTGCTTTTTCCATCTCCTCCCACCAACTGTCCCGACGGAGTCAGAGCTCTAAAATGCAATACAAAATGCAGAAAATAAAACATTTATATTTGCATATGTTTCTATCTGTGATCTATAGACCATTATAGTTATACCTATGTTTATAAACAATTTTAAGGAAACCTAATGATTCATTTACAAGCAGTTTAGTTCAATGTTACAATTGCTATTTTGCAATTTCCAATCTTTACTATAAGTAAACAATGCTTTTGTGACCTTAAATCCTGCCTTATAAACATAACATCTTAGTTAAGTGAAATTTCAAGCTCATTTGAAGTTCAATATGCTAGCTAAGTGAATGGTTACTTACATTTCTTCGGCTTCTTCGACCTCCATTAGAAGTTCTGCTTGAAACACTGCAAATCAAAGGAACAATGTAACAGAGAACCAATAACCAATCAAATTAAAAATATAAAAAGAAGCAGCAGTTGCTTCTCTGACCTTCCTTGGCTACTATCCCACGAAGAAGAAACTGAGAAACGCGGATCCAAACCAAGATTCTCAGCAGTCAAAACATAATCTGATGGACAAAATGATGTCTCAGCCTCACCCTCGGTCACGTTTGTTAGTTGCAATCCAGGTAACGCCCATTTCAGTGGCTTCTTCTTGTTATTATTATAATTATCAATCTTCTCTTCTTTCGGTTCCTTTTCATCTTCTCCTTCCCTATCTGTCCCCTTTCGATCCGGTAACGAAAGAAGCCTCTCAAAGGCCTTAACCAGATGCAGAACTTTCCCACATTCAGGCACACTATTCCTTGCTTCTTCCATCAACTTATCTCTCCTCCTCTTAATAATAATAGTAGAACTGCCTGCTTCACTCGAGTTTTCGATCTCGTCAATCTCTTCATTATCTGATCCATACCCTTCAACCAAATCACCCGTCTCTTTAGCCTCTTCTTCAGCTTCAGTTTCAGCTTTGTTCTTGAAAAACTCTTCTTGAGATGCTCTCAGATTCTCATAAGCAACGCATAAACATTTCTTCGAATTCCCACCAATCTGCTCTTTGCATTTGCAATTAACCCCATCCATCGTTGGATTTGAATTGGACTTTACTTTCTTCGAGTTCTTCTTGGCCACCACGAACTTCCTTTCCCTAAGCTTGTTACTCGGTGAATAGATGATTGGATTCTTGGAAGAGTGTTTCAGGGATTTTGAAGATTTTGTTAATGGAGAACTTGAATTATAAATATTTGGATTTGAATTCTCACAAAGTTTCGAATCCTTTGGGGTTTTCGACCGAGAACAACTTTCTGGGTCTTTCGCAGGAGTCCCCAGTTTTGAATTCTTCGCAACCTCCATTGAGGAAAAACTGAGGAAATCTTTCAAGGAATGGACCGAAAATTGAAAATAAAAACTGGGTATTGGTTTATGGTTGATGAGGGAAAAGGAGAATTCCTGGGAAGTGAGAGAAAATCCGTGGAGTCTTTGATTTTGTTGAAAGAAGTGAATGTGAAGAATCAAAGAAATGAAGAAAAATATGAACGTTGGAAGCCTGGCGACGCTCTGTGTAACGGCTAGTTTTGGGGGATTATTTGGAGACCGTAGGATTAGTTGTTTGAAAAATGTGGATTTTATTTATAAACCGTTAGATTAAGAGAAACAATTGGGATTTGCTTTGATTAGTAACCGTTATGGGGGGGGGGGGGGGGGCGAAGACCGGAATGGATCATATAGATACGAAAACACCCTTGATTGTTTTGGAAAATTACAATGGAATCCTTTTGGGTTGGATTTGTATTTTTGGCCATGATAGATCCAGACTTGAAGTTTTTAGTAGGGATGTAAAAACAAGTAATCGGATGGGTTTCAGTTCGAGTCAAATCAGATACATGTCATTTCAAGTAGATTTGATGTTTTTACTCGACATAAGTCGGGTGCGGGTTAATTTCAGGTCGGATTCAATTCAAGTCGGGTAATTTCAAGTTGGGTTAATTTGAGTTTCGAATTCGTATTAAGTTTGAGTTCGATACTAATAGTCGATAGACTTTGGGTTGGGTCATTTCGAGTGAATTATTTAATGTCTTTCACGAACACGAATCACATTAAAAATAAATATTAGAGGCTAGAATGAACAAAAATATCATCATATTTAAATATTAGACTAAATTACAAAAATTAGAAATAATTAAGGATCAATTTCGGCTAAAAATAAAATATTAGGGACTAGAATGAATAAAAATATCAGCATATTAAAAATATTGGACTAAATTACAAAAATATAAAATAAATAGGGGTTAATTTTGGTTAAAAATAAAATTTTAGGGACTAACATAAACAAAAATATCATCATATTAAAAATATTGGACTAAATTAGAAAAAAATGAATAACGATCAGTTCCTACTAAAAATTAAATTTTAGGTACTAGAATAAACAAAATTATTATTGGACTAAATTGCCAAAATAGAAATATATATGGGTCCAATTTAGCTAAAAATAAAGTTTTGAAACTAGAATGAACAAAAATATCATCATATGGGTCAATTAGTTTCTCACATTATAATATAATAAATTCATAATTTCTTAAATACTTCATTTTTCTCTTGAAAATCATCAAATCATAGACTTTCTCAATTACAGGTCAGGTACAATATCAAGCCAGATCAATATCAGTTCAGGTCAACAATAAGTCTGGTTCAAAACAGATTGGGTCAATTAACAGGTCGGGTTCAAAACATGTCGGGTAAAATCGGATCTCGGGTCGTTTCAGTCGGGTTATATCGATTATTTGTCAGATTAGTCTTAAGTTCGGGTTTGTATTAGTCGGGTGCAAGTCGGGTTTGGCTACTACAATATCAAGTCCAACTCGGGTTCGAGTCAATAACAACCGGTTACAGATCAATTTCGGGTCATCACTTCCTCGGGTCAAAACAAGTTCTGACTCGAGCAGGTTTTAGTCGAGTTTTTAGGTCGGGTCAACTTTTTATATCCTTAGTTTTTAGCAATGGGTAAAAATTAAATGGTCAATTGAATTTCAAATTGGTTGATATATATATATATATATATATGGGATATGATCCGGTTACACAGTGTAAAAGTTTTAAAGTTTTACACGTTTTTTGGATCGTTGGTTGGGTGAAACGGATAGCTGAGATTAACAGTTGAATATGTGAAGATTATCACTTGGAAAAAAATTAATGAGTTAATCTCACTCATCTATTTTTTCTATCCAACGATCTAAAAAAATGTATAAAACTTAAAAACTTTTACACTATGTAGGTGGATCCTAACCTTATATATTGTATCAATGTGATTATTTTTGATTTAGAGTTTGAAAGAATTATAGGTAATTTAGATATTGTATTAATGTGATTTTCATGCCATGTTTAATCGTTTCAAATGACTGAATTGACTAACTAAATTATGGGTTTGACTCCACTCCATCACGTTTAATCACCATTCCTTTCTATCAGACTTCACAACTTGATTTTCCAATTTAATGTATATTTAATATATGAGTTCTACACATTTGAATGTAGACAATGTATTAAATATTAATAGATGAAAAATAACGGATTGGATCCTAAACACTCAATTATACATTTAAAATAAATATTACATATTATTCTAAAAAAAGTATTACATATTGAATATGTAATTTTGATATTAATTAAGTATTAAATATATTAATTAGTTGATATGGATATTATTTGCATGTTCTTTAATTAGGTTCTAAAAGGTTAAAAGTTTAAGACTCTGTTTGAATGAGAAATTTTAAGGAAAGACCTCTTAAAAAGAGGCTAAAAAAAGACGAGTACATTAATACTTACAAAAAATCGTAAGGATTTGTATATATGTACCGAAATTTTTACAAAAGTGGTAAGAATTTATGTACATACACAAATCCTTACCACTTTTGTGTACATACATAAATACTTACAAAAATGATAAGTATTTGTGTACATATACTGGGTTCACGATTTTTGTAAGGATTTGTGTACAATCATTTTTTAGCCTCTTTTTAAGAGGCCGTCTTTTAAAATTTTCCCGTTTGAATGGACAATGAGATTGTTTTTATCGAAGACGGTAAGATTAAACTATATAATTTAATTGAAATGCAAAAAACTATGTTAATAACATCTATAACAAATAGAATCTAATGTCAATCGTCTCTAGAGCAGTTGGTTAAGAGCTCTTAGTTGATACTTTTTCTTTTAGGTTATGGGTTTAAAACTCATTACAACAAATTTTTTTATTCTTTCTTTCCCTAAATAGGAATTGTTAATAAAAAACAAATAGTGCAGGTAGAAATAGCCATGAAATCTTGAATTGACTGAGGTTATCAGGAAGAAAGACAACTTTCGTTCTCATGCATGCATGAATCTACCATTTGTGGGGCAAGATTTTCTGACGACTTCATCGTCTTGAAGTCCCGAAAACTTCTAAAAACACTATAAAATCGTCCTTATTTGGTGAAAAAAATAAAATCATTCATCCTACATCATAAAATAAAATTTCCCACAACATTATTCGGACAAAATTTTCAGTTTCACAACTACAAATTCGATCTTATTTACGATCCAACCCATTACATAAACATATAAATAGTTTTCATTTTATAAATAAAAAACTCAGATGCAAATATTTTTGCCCTGCAATTAGACCGTCTTTCACTTTTGTTTTGTGCTGAATAATCACATTTTGTTTTCTCTCTTTTTATATAAATTATTTTCACTTCTTATTTGATGACATGAGGCGTCAGCATTCATCACCTTGTTTCCAATCTTTTTTTATCGAAAGAAAGGAAATTTCATTGCATAACACAAATTACAAGTACAAACTCAGTTGCGGGAGAAAGGTGGGACCCCAAAAGGTTCGACCCTAAAGGTTTCTAGAAAATTTTGCTAGCCAGTCTGCAGCCTGATTACAAGATCGAGGAACAAAGGAAAAGGAACAAGAAGCAAAGGATTTAGCTTCCGCTCTGATATCTTCCTCTATGGCTGAGGAAACCCAATTAGATAGGGAACCCGACCGTAGTCTTTCAATAACTGCTTGACAATCGGCCTCAATGATGATACTGAAAAAGCCATTAAGAGAGGCCAAAGAAATCCCCAGCCTGATAGCAAAAGCCTCGGCCGCTGCAGCAGACGGGGCTAGGGTTGGAACGAAAACTCCTTGTATGAAGGAACTCGTACTATCACGTGCAATACCCGCCGCCGTAGCCTTTCCTGTTTGACTATCGAAGGCCGCATCACAGTTTATCTTAAACGTGTAGGGAGGAGGAGGGACCCAACACCTCAGTTCGATTCGTTGGTGAGACTTCTCCAAAGAGCAAGCATGGGTTGCCCGTGAGAACTCCTCAAAAGCTCGTTCAGCTCACAGTCATACGTCCCACGGAAGGTCTTTCCTCCTTTCGAAGATAAGGGCGTTCCGCGATTTCCACATTACCCAAAGGAGGAAAGAAATAAGCGTGCAACCTCCTTCAAAATTCCAAAGTTTCCGAAAGTCATTGATTCATAGCCACCATTTAGGGAAACCAGGAAAACCAGAGAAGGATGGAGAAAAGTTGAATCCTGAGGCCCTCCAAACCGCTTGCGTAAAAGGAAAGAAAAATAGAAGATGTTCAATGGTTTCCGTCTTATCACCACACCTAGGACAACAATCCGAGTCTTGAAATTTGCCATGAAAACGAGCTGCAAGGATGCCTTTAGTGGGCACAATGTTGTGGCAGAGCTTTCATAGGAAGGATCAGATTTTGGGCGGAACCTTCAAACCCCAAATAGATTTCCAAAAAGCTTTGTTATCGCCTGGAGATTCACTTAGCGAAGGGTCAGAGGAAGGTCTCCGATTTTCCTCGATGAATCTATATCCTGACTTGGCCGAGTAATCCCTATTTTTCGTTCCGGTCCAGATAAGAGAGTCTTTGATGTCTGGGCCTCCTATAGGTATAGTTAAGATCGCATTGGCTTTAGTTGGAGAGAAAAGGCGATCGATCATAGATTTGTCCCAAGACCTTAGATCATGGTTCATGAAACTGCAAACTGTAGGGCAAGGGCATTCCAGAGGAGGCTGAGAAGAGATTCAAAACTTTGCCAAACTGGGGATCCAATTGTCTTTCCAAGTGGAAATACATCTTTCGTTACTGACCCTCCATAAGGATCCTTCCTTAATTAATTCAATCCCTTCTCTGATGCCAATCCACACCCAAGAAGGGTTGGTGCACCTCGGGGCATCGAAGATGTCTCCGTTTGGATAATAAATCCCGCGGAAAGTCTGGGCAAGAAAGGAATCTGGGTTCTTAAGCACTTTCCATGTTACTTTTGTGATCAAAGCTTTATTAAAGATTCTGAGGTTACGGAAGCCCAGTCCCCATTGGTCTTTCGGATGGCAAAGGTCCCTCCAGTTGATCCAATGAATACTTATGTGCTTGCTTCCGCCATTATTCCACCAAAAATTTGCCACTAAAAAGCTGATTTTGTCACAAAAGGTAACATCGAGGAGGAAGCATTGCATCATATAAGTAGGGATGGCCTGTGCAACTGCCTTAATCAGAACTTCCTTCCCTGCTTGGTTAAGAAACTTAGCTCGCCAGCCCCTAAGTTTGTTTTGAACTCGCTTCTTGATAAAGGCCAATGCCTCCTTTTTGCTACGCCCCTAGAAAGAAGGTAAACCAAGGTATTTGTCATCCTCTTCCATTGGTCGAAAACCCAATATGTTAGAAAGGTGGAGCTTGAGATGGTTACTGACATTAGGGGATAAGTAAACTGATGATTTTTGAAAGTTAACCGTTTGTCCTGTAGTTCTTTGAAAGAAATGTAGAATGCGAAGGGCAGCTTCACAGCTCTCAGTGTTTGCCCCAGTAAACAATAGGCAGTCATCGGCAAACAAAAGTTGGCTTAGAACTAGGCACCTTCTTGTAAACTTCAGACCGTCAAATCGGGTTGTTTCCACCTCCCTTTCTAAAATCCAAGAAAGAATGCTTGATATAAAGGTAAATAAGAAGGGAGAGAGCGGGTCTCCCTTTCGAAGACCCCTTCCGGCAGAGAAGTCGCCACAATTCTCCCCATTCAAGACCAGAGAAAAAGAAATGGATGAGATACATTTCATGACTCCGGTTACCCACCATTCACTGAAGCCCATTTTATTCATGACAAAACGTAGAAGGTCCCAATCGACTTTACCGTAGGCTTGTTCCAGGTCAATTTTGAGTGACATGATACCTTTCTTCCCCTTCTTTGCCCGTTTGATAGCATGGAAGGCCTCATTAGCAAGAATAATGTTGCCGTGAATGGATCTACCGTGGACGAAAGCTGATTGATAGTGAGGGACGAGATCAAGTAGAAAAGTTTTCAGCCTCGATGCCTCGATCTTAGCAATAACCTTGAGAGAGAAATTGCATAGACTGATCGGTCGAAAGTGGGATACTTGATTTCTTGGGGATGAGGACTATGTTAGTTTTATTAAGTCCGTTGTCCAGACAACCATCTTTGAAGAAAGTGGACACCATCCCTATGAGATCTCCTTTGATTGTCTCCTAGAAAGTTTGGTAGAAACATCATGGGAATCCGTCAGGTCCCTTGAGCTTTGGTGGCTCCCATGTTGACGACAACCCTTTTAATCTCCTCTTCAGAAACGTCTTTACTGAGTTCAAAATTTATCGCATCAATCACCAACTGGGGTATGTAATCGCTGAGGCACTGGAAGTCAATAGAATGGTCCTTGGTAAACAACTTTTGAAAGTGTTGCTACAGGAGATTTGCTATATCCTCCGGTTTTTCAAGCCATATACCATCTTCCTTTTTGATTCTGATTATGGAGTTGGTTCTTCAATGTTGGATAGTCGTGGCATGAAAGAATTTTATATTTTGTCTCCTCATTTTAGCCTGCTTACTCTAGATTGTTGGTGCCAATATCTCTCCTCACTCTCTCATTCTAAGTCCAACTTCTTCTTTAACTGTTTGTATCCTTCCAGCTTGAGTTCATTGAGCTTCCTACCCTGGAATGATTTAATCCTGGCCATCAAAGACCGCTTTTCCTCGTTTTTGTGTTTAGCCTTTGCTTTGCTCCACCTTATGAGGGCCGTTCTGGTTCTTCTAATTTTCCTCCCAAAGCTATAAGAGGTTCTCTCCACCGGGGGAGATCTCCATCCTCTACGGATAGTTTGGGGACATTTGTCATCCAACAGCTATTTGGTCTCAAATTTGAATTCTTTCTTATATTTCCTGGAGAATCCCAAGGGGAATAGAATGAAAGGAGCATGGTCAGAAGCAAGCGCGATGTCTATTAGACCCAAAGCCTTTGGAAAGGCAGTGCTCTAGTCGGTGGAACACAAGATTCAATCCAATTTCTCAAGGATAGCATTTTCGCCGCTTCTCTGGTTGTACCAAGTAAAGCATCCACCTTTAATTGGCAGTTCAATTAGTCTAGTAGAATCAATAAAATCTGAGAAACAGGAAGCCTCATCCGGATTAAAAGGGTTATCCCCTTCCTTTTCCTCTTGTCTAAACACCATATTAGAATCGCCCATAACAAGCCATCTAGCGTCAGGTGATCTACGGAGCTGCTTCAAGCCTTCCTAAAAGGCTTGCTTTTCTTCTTTGTACGGAGGGCCATAAATGAAGGTTCCAAACCATTCATCACCATCTTGCAAGGTCACTTTCGTATCAATGAAGTTCTTATCGTGGTTGAAGATGGTAATTCTTGCATCACATGTCCACCATAGGGCTAGTCCTCCTGGGATACCTTGTGGCTCCACATAGAAGGATGACTCCATCTTCATCTTCATTTTAATTTTTTTGAGATATCTCTTATTCTGCTTAGTTTCACTAAGGAACACAATAGATGGTCTATGTTTCATCACAGAGCTTCGGAGAGCTCTGATCGTCTCTCTATTCCCCAAGCCACGAACATTCCAAGCAAGAATGGTCATAGTTTAATGATCCACGGATCAAGAAACAGAATGCCAAAGACAAGCAGAAAAACTCGCGACCAAGGTCGCAGCAAACACCGGAAACCCGCTGCAATCCTTTGGCACAGTGGGCAAACAAAGTTGTAGCGCAACCAAAGATCCGAAAACCAAAAACAAACAAGGCGCCAAATCGAACCTCACACAGATAAACACAAAGAAAACCAGCGACCAAGGTCGCAACAAACAACTGAACCTCACTGCAATCCCCAGACACAGTGATCAAACGAACGCTGCTGCACAATCTGAAATAGAGAAACCAAACAAGCAGGGCCTCAACCAATAACAACAAGCAGTACAACAAGATAAAAACTCGAAAGGGGAAAGGGAAAGTACACTAGAGGCGGGGCAAATCGAAAGCAACGTTTAAGGCTGAAAGGGTCGAGAACCAAGGATCGGGGTCATCAAGCACGAGTGGAAATGTTGACGAGGTTACCTGACGGGGAAGCTGAAAGTATCGCTGATCCGGAAACGAGCCGACCTTTAGACAACAATCAAGCTCGCTTGTGCCGCTAGCTCTCTGGTCACGATGAAGTCGAGCCAAAGGATCTCCGACCAACCTCCAATACTGCTCAACTGCACACTGCAACGTCGATGATGGAGCTTAGGAAGGAAGATCACACTCCTGAGACTACCAATCAAGCAAAATTCACAGGGATTGAGACAAAAAATTGAAAGAGGGAAAAACCTAGGGCTCAAACTTGAGAGACCTTTTTCACCTTGTTTCCAATCTATTTTTGGTTCTCAATATCTACTTAATATGGCTTCAACTACACTCCAAACTTGAGTTTTGCTGAGTCGTGAAGCAACTTCATTCATTCTTAGTTTTCAAGATTTCCTTTTCCTTTTTCCCCCATCACAAAACTCTGCAACAATAATGCTTACCAATTGATTCGTTACATGGAAATCAGATATCAAAACATTTAAAAAAATTATAGCATTACTTGGATCAAAATAATACCCACCCAAATTTTCAAAGATCTAAGCTACCCTCAACTAACATTATTACAACAACACTCCTTGGCTTAGAAAAATTATTTGATAGAGCTGACTTACAACGTCATCCATAGTTCAGTCAATAAGGCTCATCTATCTTAATTTTTTAAGGTAAATCTTCGAGAAATTATTTCATGGACCTTTCCCACCAAGTCATCCATGGTCTCTACCAATTAAAAAAAGCCATGTCAACTTTTTTTTTCACATCATTTATACATGTGGAGTTTAATTTCCAAATCATTGATTCCAATAAAACATATCAAAAATAAAAAAGACATTAAAATTAAAAATAGTTCACGTCAATTTTTAGGGTTCTTCTTTAATCCCTTTTCTTCTCCAACGTCCTCCTTGCTTACTGCAGGATTTTTAAAATTTTATCAGTGAAAAATTCCTTATGCATACACGTCGGAGCTTAGACGATCAGACAAAAAACAACGAGTTCTTCACTAAAAACGGTTAGTTTTTAATTAGTTTATTATTACTCATTAAAACTATTTGTTTTTCTTGTTCGCAACGATTCTTGTTAGTTTTAATTTTTTTAACTAGTTTTGTGTTTGATTGATGAGAAACTATTAAGAAAATTGCTTGTTGAGCGGGAAGCATGTTAGTAATTATGAGTTTTTCTTAATTATGAAGTTTTGTTTTGCTATTCAAATATCTCTATTCTGTGTTTATTCAATTGGAAAATTTGTTAGCTGCTATTTGCTTTCAGAGTCATAATATTTCTCCATTGGATACAAAAGTAATGATATCATGTTGATATTTTTATTTTTATTTTGTTCACACAAATAAGACAATGATTTTTTTTTTGAGTTTGACGAGTCGAAAGATATAATTGAAGGTTTCGTTGATGAGTACAAAGCGTGTTATGCTACTGCACCGGTACATGTTTGTCTGCCATTACTTTTATGTTGAACTAGTGCTTTCATCATTTTTCTTTGATGTTGCTTTTAAGAAAGTTTGATTTTAAATTAAAAAAACATTAAATTAGTCAAATTGTATTATGTCTTCAAAGAAAAATAATTAGTAGTTCTTGGCTTTTATTTTGCAATAGTTATTTGCAGTACTTTTTATTTATTCTTTGACCTTTATTGTTATTTTCTTTTTCAAGACACGTTTATGCTACTGCACTGATACATGTTTGTTTCTTCAGAACAGTTGCAAGCTTTACATTTTAGTTCCAAATGTTGTAAATGCAATTGCTTGAGTTTGAGATGCCTCTTTAAGTTGAAACTTTGCAGAGAAGCATGTAACATGACTAATTACATAATGGTAACCTTAAAACCAGTAAAGTCCATCTAATTTTCAGAAATTACATTTTGGTCCCTAATTTCGTGTGTAGTGCAATTGAGTCCCTATATGTTATCCGATCGTTGTACCTTTCACAATTGTGTTTTGTGAGTTCTCACTTAGGGTTAACAAGCATCTAGACAAGACTAAAAAGGAAAAAAAGGGTCGTGAATCAAGGTTGACTTTTAGGTTGACTTTGGTTTTCCCCGTGTAATCTTCGTAGTTCGGGTCAATCGTCTAGGCCGGGCTAAGGGGGTTACAACTCGGCCAACCTGTCTATGGTGTAAGTAGTATGAACAGGTATAAAATGAGCACACTTTGTGAATCTGTCAACTATCACCCATATTGAATTTTTCTTCGAAGGAGTCAACGGCAAACCCAACATAAAATCCATAGTGATCCGTTCCCACTTCCACTCTGGAATCTTCAACGGTTGTAACAAACCTGAAGAAAACTGATGCTCAGCCTTAACTCGCTGACAAACCATACACTTATTCACAAACTCGGCAACATCTTTCTTTAACCCAATCCAGTAGTACTCATCTTTCAACCCACGGTGCATCTTCGTATTACCCGGATGCATAGCAAAAGGACTGTTATGAGCTTCATTCAAAATAGTACGTCTCAACTCGACGTCTTCTAGAACAACTACCCTATTCTTAAAACATAGGATCCCATCCTCACCAAAGCAGAAATCTGTAGGTTTACCCTCAGCTAAATCTTGTGCGAGAGGTGCCAAAGTTCTATCTTGCAACTATTTTTCTCGAATCAACTGAACTAATGATGATTTAACCTGTAGCTCGGCTACCAAACCACCATCCCGTGACACACTCAATGTCGCAAACATAGCTGGCAACTCAAATGCCACTTTTCTACTCAAGGCATCGGCCACTACGTTCGCCTTACCCGGATGGTACTCTATTATGAGGTCATAGTGCTTAAGAAGCTCTAACCACCTACATTGTCTAAGGTTCAACTCTTTCTGAGTCATCAAGTATTTCAAACTCTTGTGGTCGGTGTAGATTGTGCCTATCTCACCATAAAGGTGGTGTCTCCAAATCTTCAAAGCAAATACCACATCCGCTAACTCTATGTCATGAGTAGGGTAGTTCTTCTCGTGAACCTTCAACTGTCTTGAAGCATAAGCTACAACTTTTCCCTCTTGCATAAACACACAACCTAAACCTACATATGACGTATCACTGTAGATTACGAACTCTTTCCCTGGTTCAGGCTGAATCAAAATAGGAGCTTCTATTAACGCTCTCTTCAATTTTTCAAACGCTTGTTGTCGTGCATCTGTCCACTCACACGGAACACTCATCTGTAATAGTTTGGTCAAAGGTGCTGCATTCTTCGAAAACCCCTCAACAAACCTTCGGTAGTATCCAGCTAAACCTAAGAAACTATGGATTTCTGTCACTGACTTCGGTTGTTTCCAACTCACTATTGCTTTCTATATTCTTGGGATCCACACTAATCCCATCGACTGAGATCACATGACCTAGGAAGACTACTTCCCTAATACAAATCTCACATTTACTTAACTTGGCATACAACTGATTTACAAGCAAAGTCTTAAGCACTAACCGCAAATGCTTATCATGTTCTTCCTCAGTCCTAGAGTACACCAATATGTCTTCTATGAACACTACTACAAACCTATCTAAGAACTCGTGAAACACTCGGTTCATCATGTCCATAAATGCAGCTGGGGCATTAGTCAAACTGAAAGGCATTTCCATGAACTCACAGTGCCCATACCGTGTACGGAAGGCTATCTTTAGCATGTCCACATCCTTTACCTTCAACTGATAGTAACCCGATCTCAAATCAATCTTCGAAAGCACTGAAGCACCTCTCAACTAATCAAGCAAATCATCAATCCGAGGCAAGGGATATTTTTTCTTCACTATTACCTTGTTCAACTGCTTATAATCAATACACATCCTTATACTGCCATCCTTTTTCTTCACAAACAAGACTGGAGCACCCCACGAAGAAATACTAGGCCTAATGAAACATCTATCTGAAAGCTCCTGAAGTTGTGTCCTAAACTCTTTCAACTCTTTAGGTGCCATTCTATACGGAGCAATCGATACAGGAGCAAAACTTGAATACGTCTCAATAGCAAACACAACATCCATATCTGGAGGCAAACTAGACAATTCTTCTGGGAAAACACTCGGAAAGTCACAAATTGTTCTAATATCTTGCGGTCTAACCTCACTCATATTCGGATTCATCACATAAGCTAAGTAAGCTTGACAACCCAAGTCCATCATCCTCTGAGCCTCTAATGCTGAAACAACATTAGACAAGAACTTAACATTCTCGCCAACTACTACTACCTCGTATTCATCGAAAAGCCTCAAAGAAACTCTCTTAGTCTCAAAACATATCCTAGCTCTATGCTCCACTAGCCAATCCATTCCCAAAATCACATTGAAATCATAAAACGACAGTTCCATCATATCAACGGGAAACATGTGAGCCTGAACCATCAAGGGACATCTCTTGAATACTTTCCTAACTACAACTATCTCACCAAAAGAACTTGTAACATTTATACCTACATCTAACAACT
Organism: Hibiscus trionum; assembly: GCA_030270665.1. NCBI lineage: Eukaryota > Viridiplantae > Streptophyta > Magnoliopsida > Malvales > Malvaceae > Hibiscus > Hibiscus trionum. The sequence goes on from BSYR01000005.1 coordinate 22,258,051, forward strand.
CGAAAGGCAAACCTAAAGATCTTCCATGCTCACCCAAAATGTATGAATGTGTTGAGAAAGAATCAATCAACGAAAGCAAAGATAAGAACAGTAACACAAACTTACCTGCAATCACACCCGTATCATTCCCATCCGTGCCCACGACCCCTCTGATACTCAATAGCTCTAGCATGTGCTTAACCATCTCTAGTCGGATGAGGACACTCACGCCTCAAATGCGCCTCATATCCACAGTTCCAACAAGCACGAAAAGTACCCCAACACTCTCCGGAATGATTCATCCCACATCTAGCACACTCGAGTGTACGAGCAACAAATCCTCGACCCTGATGGCCTCGTCCCATGTTACCACCTCTACGCCTAAAGTCCGGTTGGTGCCTTCTATCCTGGTGCCTCTTGTTACGGTATCGCTCCCACTCGGCAGACCTTTTCCCTGAACTGGATCCACCCAATCGAGCAACCAAACATAGACTTTGCTCAATTTCCTTGGCCCTAGAGACCAAGACATCGAACTCGTTGAAATCAGAAGTAAGCATGTAGGTCTTCACCTCCGTAACCAAATCGTAACGGAACCGTTCACACCTTTCACTCTCAGTTGGAACCAACTCTGAAGCATACTGACTCAAGAGCACAAAATGTACCTCATACTCGGATACGGACATACTACCTTGCATTAAAGCCATAAGTTCTCTCTTCTTCTCGTCTCGATAACGAGCACCAAGGTACTTCTTGCGGAACGCCCTAAGGAAGAACTTCCAAGTAACCTCACCCTCGGGCATACCTGAGATGACGGTGGTCCACCAAGCATACGCATCTCCGTGAAGCAACGAGACAATACAACCCAACTTACGAGTTTCCGAGCACTCCATCAGACCCAAGATATGAGTGGTACTCTCAAGCCATGCCTCTGAACCCTCGAGAGACATACCATGAAACTCGACTCCGCCTAGGCTACGAAGTCGCTCAAGGGGCAAACCCATCCCCGCACCCTGAGGTGGTGCTACAACATGAAGACTAGCAACATTCGCCTGAAAAGCTCTGGCTATGGTCTGAAGTAACTGAGCCATATCCATACCGACCTGACCCTGGCCAACTTGAGGTCCATTACCATCACCTCTAACATTCGCCCCATTACCATCAAGAGCAGGAGGAGCAGGAGGCACATCCCCGGGTGTCTGGTCACCCGCTCTAGGCCATCCTCTCGGTCTCACCATAACAAATAAACGATCTAAAACAACAAACACAAATCACGAGATAAACATTGGGTTAGCAAAGGCAGGGATCCGTGTGTTAAGCTTTCTGAAATCAAAACCACTTTTCCATAATAACACCAAGTAATGGGAATCCTTAACCAACCTTCAAACATCAATAGGAACACAAGGTCATGCTCACAAACACTGTGCAAATCAGTCAAACATACACAAAATCAACTTACCAGACTTACCTTTTCGAGGAGACCTCGTAACCGAGGCTCTGATACCACAAAATATAACCCCCTCGGCCCGGCCAAATCGCAAGACTGAATCGAGAGAGTTACAAAGGGATAACCTGAGAGAAATCTGAGAATTTCCCTCTGATTAACAACCCTAGATTAAAATTTATCTTGTCTAAATGCAATTTAACAGTCGTATGGTGTTAAGGGTCACAACAGAAGAAACAACGTCTCAATCGGACATCAATCAGATGTCCAATTGGAGACAAACAGTCACGAAGGACCATTTCACAAAAACTACACAAATCAGGAGCACAAAGGTAATTTACCCTTACCAAGTAGTTCATTAGGCAAGTTTCATGCACACGAGGCAAAACAGCTCAAAAGACACATATAAACTCGTCTAGGAAGCATACGAGCATTAGGGACTAAAACGTAACATTTGGAAACTTTCAAAGATGCCCTTTAACCATTTTAACTACCTGCGTTTCGAAACAGGACTGCCCGTTCCGAAACGCGGGCTCTTATTCAAAAAGCAACATTAGGTCGTTCTGGAACGTCCCACCTTGGTTCTGAAACGTCCCACCTTGGTTCTGAAACGATAGCCTCCAGTGGAAAAACGTACCGAAACGGAACCACCCCCGTTCTGATACGGGTGCCCCAAAGGCCTGGTCCTTCTGAAACAACACCAGACGTTCTGAAACGCCTGAGCACAGATTAGCCTAAAAATGCATTTTGGCATCCCCAAACATTCCCAAACTTACCCCGAAAGATCACAAACCACATGGAAACATATTAAGCAAACAATCTAGAGGCAAAACACCCTAGAGACTAGCTTCAAACATGCTTACACGCAAATATGAATCTCAACCACAAAAGCTCATAAGAACACTTAGCTCCAAAAACACCAACAAGCCAAAACACATGACATTCAACTAACAGCCAAATCAAGCCTCAATATGACATGGTATCAACATTTAAAACATGTAGTAAAAGCGCCAAACACATGGGAGTCTACAACAACCTCCCTAAAGACAACCACAAGCAACCCCGATGTTCGTTGCATTCAAAGACCGAGACAGTTCAATTGATTTCCACATTAATCACAATATAATCTGGATCAATCTCTCATCTTGATTACTCAACTCTTTAGTTTACTTGCTTATTTTATTGTCTGTTTATTAGATTACTCTAAAAACCCAATCAATCACTTGTGTTCTTTACTTTTATTTCCTTTCCAGTGCGAGACGATAACATTGAAGGTTTCGCCAATCCCTGTGGATACGATACTCAATACTCATCACTTTATTACTTGAGACGTGTATACTTGCACAATTGCGGGGCAGTTTACACACGCAACAAGTTTTTGGCACTATTGCTGGGGATTGGCAATAACAACTTTTAATTTTATTATCTTGCACTTTTTTTAGTTTTTCAAGCACTAATCAAATTTGGTTTTGCATTGGTGTATGACCAGGGCGAACCCAAAGAACCCATTATACGAACTTGATCTTAAAATCGAGCGTACTTGCCAAAGACTCAAACAAATGATAAGAGAAAAGATGGCACATAGACCTGGTATTGAGAATGCCGAGGGCAATCAAAATGTCGACGGTAATCAGAATGTCACGATAGAAGATGGAGAAATCCCGCCACTGCAATTTTCTCTAGTACGAAACCCAACCGTCCGAGATTACCTAGAAGAAGATCTAAACGGACTGAATCCAGGAGTTGTCATACCTGAAATAAAAGCTGCCCACTTTGAACTAAAGCTCGTAATGTTCAACATGATCAATACCATGAGACAATTTTGTAACACCTGGGTTTAGGGGTCGGGTGTTAAGAGAGTTAAATCGGGTTCGAGTTGTTGGGTATGTCTTAAATAAAAACGGGCTTTGTTTTTAAACTAAAAAGGCTTGTGATTTCATTAAGGGCAAAGTGGTAAATTTCTAAATAAAGGAGATAAGATAAGTAAAAAGGGACTTTTTACTAGTCATCTTCTTCCTCCCCTTTCAAACTAAAATCACGACACCTAAACCTCCCCAAACCCCAAAACACTGTTCCATCCATTTCCTCATCGATTTCAAGAGCTTTCATCAAGGTAAACATGTTTTTGACTTCTCCTCATCTTTCTTAACATTTCTATACCTTTAGATTTTCATAAACCCCATTTTTGTGACATTTTAAGTTTTCAAGTTTTAAGAAATAAGAGGAAGCTTTAATGGATTTTCATTTGGTTTTTGATTTGTAAAGTTAATTTATAATATACTCTTGCCCTTAGGTGTATCATATTTTAAAATGGTAGTGTTTTGTTGAAAAATCCTGAAATGGGTTTTTATGGGTGTGTTAAAGGGTAGAAAACTTGAGTTTTTGGGGTAGTTTTGTGAGGGAATGTTGGGCTGTTGATATGGTGATGCTTGAGGGTTGTTTTGAACGTGTTTAATGATGATTTGGGTGTTGGAATCAATGGGTTTTTTCTGGGTTGTGTGTGAGTCCGAAAATGAAGATTTTGGTTAGTTCTTGGTTTGGGAAATATAGTGAAATGATCTTGAGTTTGTAATCTGATTTGTGGCATTGGTTTTGTGGATGATTTGTTGAGTAATATGTTGCTTTTGGTTGATTAGAAGCAAGAGAAACCGTTGGAGAAGGTTCGAGCTCGATTCCGGGAACTTTGGAGGCTTGATCGGCTATCTCGGTTTGCTTTAAGGGTGTTCGGTGAGTGGACTGTTTTAAATGGTTTTAAATTGGTTCAAAGTGTGTAGTTGAGGTATTAGATTGTGCTTGGTAGGCCAATCTAATGTAGAGATTAAGTTGGTAGCTTAATATCTTGTTTGACTTTATGAGTTTCATGTTAAATGTGCAAATGTGGTTTCGGGTGATACATGTTCGTTTATGCATGTTGATATATATATTGATGTTGTATAATGGTAATTGAGATGTTGTGTTGCATGATTGTGAAATCATGGTGGGACTTGTTTAGTATGTTGACACTAGTTATAATTACCGGGTATATATGATCGATCATTAGGATGAGTGTGCACACGGTAAGAGTCAAATTCGCGCGTGGCCTTGGTGATGTGTAGTCACCAAGGAGGAGTACGGTGAGGTAACATTCCACTGGAAAACATATGTGTGTGATGATGAGTGAAATCCCATTCGTAAATGAAAACGGTTATGTGTGTAATCCCATCGGAAGGTAATATGGTTGTTTGAGTACGTTGGGGCGAAAATCCCAACGGAAGTTATCTGCATATCCGAGTAAGCTATATAGTTGCCAATATACTTGTTAATGTGTGGTTGTTGTGTAAGGTGTTTTGTTACATCCATGATTAGCATAACATGAGGTAAGATGCCATGTTCATGTATTTCTCGTAGTGGTTGGCTATGTTACTATGTCGGTGTTAATGTATGCCTTGTGGATGTATAATGGATACCATGCTTTGGACCCTTCATTGTCGATGTTTTGTTTTTGAGCTCCCTCACTAAGCTTCTAGCTTACGCTCTCGTTTTTGACGATGCAGAAAATTGTTTTTAGGGTCACTCTGAGTGCAGCCGTTCCGAAATGCTCGTGGTTGTTTCGGAACGGTAGTAGCTCCTGAGATACTCGTATCAGAACGGGGGTGGTGACGTTTCGATACGATTTAACATTTTGAGCTCCCGTTTCGGTACGCATTTCGATACGGTTTGCCTCTGTGAGTGCCTATTTCGGAACCTGTTCCGAAATGTTTCGACACTGGAGACCCCCGTACCAGAACGAAGTGGACTGTATCGGTACGACCTGGTCTTGCTTTTAAACTGGATCACGCGTATCGAAATGGGCAAGCCTGATTCAAAACACAGGCTTGTAATTTGGCTTTTTGGCATCTTCAAAGGTTCTCTTATGCTGTGTTTTAGTCTCATTTGTTTGTTTGCTTCCATGTTAGGCTTGTGTGCATCTTTTATGTATGGTTTGAGTTGTACGCATGAAATTGGACTAACATGTCACTTGGTAAATTTAAGTTACCTTACGTTATGCTTGTATCATTTTGTTATCGTTTTCCGCTCTTGCCGTCGTGCTTAAGGCTAAGTGTAACATTTAGACAAGATAATTAAAAGAAAATTTCTAGGGTTGCTAATCGCAGTGGAACCTTAGCGGGCTTCACTTCGGTTTTCCCCTGTAACCTGTTCAGACCGGTCTGTCGTCTAGACCGAGACGAGAAGGTTACATTTGTTTGTATTAGAGCCTAAGGTTTCCGCGACCTTTGGAAGGTAAGTAAGGTAAGTTTGAAGTGTTATGTTGCAATATCTCGGTGTATGTTGTATGGTGAATGTTTTGCTATGAATGCTTGATGTTTGCTTGCGTGCATGGTTTTTGAAAGCATGTGCTAGTATGATTGTTGTGTTGAGGCGTAGTGTCAAGTTCCCATTGCTACTATTACTTATTTGAAAAGATTTTGAGTAAAGAAATACTTGAGCACGTTGGACCCTTGCCTTTTCTAACTTAATCCTTGTGTGTTTGTTTGTTTGTAGTTGATATCTTGTTAGCCGTAAGATGAGACCTAGAGGCAGGCCTAGGATAGTTCATCCGAAACCATGGGCACCAGCTCCGGAAGTTGAGCCGATTGTTGAGGCGGAGGCTCCTCCACCTCCTCCTTCTCCTCCTCTTCAAGAGGGAGGTGAGGCGAGAGCTGAGGGTGTATGACCTCAGGTTGGCCAAGGTCCGGCCGGTATAGATCTAGCTCCGCTGGTTCAGGCTATACCTGGGGCTTTTCAAGCAGCTGTAGCTGGGGGACAAGCAGTGGCACAACCTCAGGGTGAGGGTACTGATTTTCCACTTGAGAGGCTCCGTAGTTTGGACGGAGAAGAATTTCGAGGGTTGGCACCCGAGAGATCAGAGGCTTGGTTTGACAAGACTGTTCGTATCTTGTCTCAGATGGGTTGTACTGGAACACGCAGATTGGGATGTGTCGTTTCGTTGCTTCAGGGTGATGCCTACACTTGGTGGGTCACTATTACTACAGGCATGCCAGATGCCGAGATTACTTGGGAGTTCTTTGACTCGGCTTCTCACAAGAAGTATCTGGGTCCCCGTTATCTTGATGAGAAGAAGAGAGAGTTCATGGCATTGCTTCAGGGTAACATGACAGTGATCGAGTATGAGATACGGTTTGTCAGACTGAGTCAGTATGTGTCCGAGCTAGTTCCTACTGAGAGGGAACGATGCGACCGTTTCTGTTACGGGTTGAGTGAGGAAGTAAAGAGGTATACTTTGTGTAATGCCCCAAATTTGGGCCTAGATGTTTTAGAGTCCGAATCGGACCGCTCAGAAAACAGTTCGAATCTTAAAGGGAGCTTTAGGGAACACCTAGTTCGGGATGCTTTACAAATATGGAAAAATATCTAAAAATCCTCATTTATTATATTAATGATTATGGTGGAATCAATTTTACAAAATAAGGTTTGGAAATACTACATTTCGGCATAGTGACCAAATCACAGTTTTTGCAAAAGTTAAATAGGACTGTTTTGTAAAGGATTGAAACTTTGAACATTTAAGAGCTAATTTTACCAAAATGTTTTTAATCAGATTTCTTCTTAATTTGGGTGATTTAATTAATGTTTTAATTAAGGAAAATAAGATAATTAAAAGAGAGAAACTACCTTTGACTTTTCATAACCACTTTACGTCAATTTTCTCTCCTTCCATTTTCTCTCAAATTCTTTTCAGCCAAACACTCTTTCTTCTTCAATTAGCTACTGGTTTTCATCCCTTTTGATTAGATTCAAATTCCTTTTTGATTCTTAATCTTCTCCTCACCAAAACCTCTTGATTTTACATTGGATTTTCAAGAAAACTTGCCCAAATCAAGGAGAAATCAGCCATTAGAGGCAAGCTTCGTCCTTCTCCTCTAATGATCAGTTCTTTACTGAAATTACCAAGTTATCAATCCTTTGTTAATGATTTTTGAGTTGCTTTAATGTTAGAAACATGAAATTTAGTCAAAACTCAAGGTTCTTGGCAGAATCTTGTTGATTTTCGTAACTATTGGTTAAACTCTATTTTGAGGATGTTTCTTAATGTGTTTTGGATGTTAATTGGTGTTGTTAATGAGGTTTTATCAAACAAATCCCGAATAGTCTTGGATTCCTAAGTTTTACTTGCAAGAATGGTGGTTTTTGGGGTGGTTTTGATGTTCTGTTATAGCTGGAGGTATAAGGACGAGTTTGTGGTGGTTTTTATTGTTGATTGATGTTTAGAAATGATTAGAAGGGGTAGATCTTGGCTGGGCTTTGTTTTGGAAGAGTTTGGTGATGATTTCAGTTGTGTTTGGTAGCCAAAATGTGTTTTTTAAGTAGGGCAGTGAGTTTAGATGTGTGGCTGATGATTTCAATGCATGATGATGCATTAATCCTCTACTCTTATGTGTTGAAAACAGGGGAGACATCTTCAGACGCCCTTGGTGTTGATCCGGGAGCTTAGATAGCGTTTCGGCAAGCACGCGAAACGTAATCGGTGAGTGCATATGGTTTTAGAAGTCCTTGAGGGACAAAGAATCAAGGTTTGGGGATTTAGGAAAGGTTTGAAACACATTCCTAAGTCCGGAAGTAAGTATTGGCTAGATTGCTCTCTTAAGTGTGGTGGTTGCCCCTAAAATGCTTTTACATGCTCATGGTTTGTGATAGATAAATTCCTACTTTTTTATGCATGGTTTGTGAGAATGTGAAGTTTCTTGCCAATGTGGTGTCTACATTGGAAGCAAGCCGGATGTTGCGGCAAGGTTGCGAGGCTTACCTAGCCTTTGTTATGAATCCTAGTTCAAAGGAGGTGCGCATTCAGGATATAAGAACCGTGTGTGAGTTCCCTGAAGTGTTTCCGGAGGAATTACCTGGTCTGCCACCTAGTCGGGAGGTTGAGTTTGGAATTGAGCTGTATGAAAACACAACTCCGGTGTCCATTGCTCCCTATCGCATGGCACCTAAAGAGTTGAAGGAGTTGAAGACGCAGCTTCTGGAGTTGCTTGACCGTGGCTTTATTCGGCCTAGTGTGTCACCTTGGGGTGCACCGGTTTTGTTTGTTAAAAAGAAAGATGGCATGATGAGAATGTGCATCGATTATCTTCAGCTGAATAAGTTGACCGTTAAGAACAAGTATCCTTTGCCGAGGATCGATGACCTCTTTGATCAGTTTTGGGGAGCGACTGTGTTTTCTAAGATTGACTTGAGGTCAGGATACTATCAGTTAAAGGTGAAAGATGTGGATGTGCCGAAAACAGCCTTTAGAACGAGGTATGGGCATTATGAGTTCCTTGTAATGCTGTTTGGCTTGACGAATGCTCCTGCAGCTTTCATGGACATGATGATAGGGTGTTCCATGAATTCTTGGACAAGTTCGTTGTGGTGTTCATCGACGATATTCTTGTGTACTCTCGTACTGAGAATGAGCATGAAGGCCATTTGAGAATTGTTTTGCAAGCGCTGTTGGAAAATCAGCTTTATGCTAAGTTGAGCAAATGTGAGTTTTGGCTAAAGGAAGTTGTTTTCCTTGGTCATGTGGTTTCGGCTAAAGCGATTCGAGTTGATCCCCAGAAGGTTGAGGCGGTGATGAATTGGAAGCCTTCTAAGTCTGTCCATGAGGTCTGTAGTTTTCTTGGGTTGGCAGGATACTACCGGAGATTTGTGGATGGATTTTCTAAGATTGCCGCCCCTTTAACGAAGTTGTTGCAAAAGGATGTTAAGTATGAGTGGACAGAAGCGAGACAACAAGCTTTTGAGAAGCTTAAAGCAGCTTTGACACAAGCTCCTATCTTGGTTCAACCTGAATCAGGGAAAGAGTTTGTGGTGTATAGTGATACATCCTATGTTGGTTTGGGGTGTGTGCTAATGCAAGAGGGTAAGGTGGTGGCTTATGCATCGCTTCAGTTGAAAGTGCATGAGCGCAATTATCCTACGCATGATATTGAGTTGGCTGCAGTGGCTTTTGCTCTAAAGATCTGGAGGCATTATCTTTATGGTGAGAAGTGTACTGTGTACATGGATCACAAGAGTTTGAAGTATCCGATGTCTCAAAAAGAGTTGAATCTTAGGCAACGACGATGGGTGGAGTTGCTTAAGGATTACGATCTGACGATCGAGTATCATCCAGGAAAGGCCAATGTTGTGGCCGATGCTTTGAGCATGAGAGTGGCGGTGGAGTTAAGAGCGATGTCTGCTAGCTTGAGCATATCGCGAGATGGGGGTCTTGTTGCTGAATTGCAAGTGTAACTGTCTTTAGCTCAGTTGATAAAGGATAAGCAGTTGTTGGATGATTCCTTGGTGCCACATGTTCAGGATATTGCTGAAGGAAGAACATCGAACTTCTGTTTTAATGATGATGGTGTTCTGTGTTTTGGGAGTCGGATAGTGGTGCCAAAGGATGTTGAGTTGAGGCGCACTATTCTGACCGAAGCTCATAGTAGTCCTTTTGCTATGCACCCTGGTAGTACAAAGATGTACCGTGATTTGAAGGATGAGTACTATTGGGTGGGTTTGAAGAAAGATGCCGCTGAGTATGTGAGCAAGTGTATGGTTTGTCAGCGGGTTAAGGCTGAGCATCAGTTTCCTTCGGGGTTGTTGCAGCCATTGAGGATCCCTAAATGGAAGTTTGAGAGGATCACCATGGACTTTGTTTCTGGTTTGCCTCTAACGCCATCAAAGAAGAATTCGGTTTAGGTGATTATGGATTGCCTTACGAAATGTGCGCATTTCTTGCCTGTGCATACTATGTATACCCTGGATAAGCTTGCAGAGTTGTACATTGCTGAAATTGTACGTTTGCATGGCGTACCAAAATCTATAGTGTCGGATAGAGATCCGAGGTTCACTGCAAGGTTTTGGGAGTGTTTACATCAAGCATTGGGTACGCGGTTGAATTTCAGTACTTCTTATCATTCGCAGACGGATGGACAATTGGAGCGTGTTATCCAAGTGCTTGAGGATATGTTGAGGTGCTGTGTTATTGAGTTTCAAGGCTCTTAGGAGAAGCACTTGCCTTTGGTGGAGTTTGCTTATAATAATAGTTATCAGGCAAGTATTCAAATGGCACCTTATGAAGCTTTGTACGGGAGGAAGTGCAGAACTCCTCTTTGCTGGGCTGAAACGGGGACAAAAGTTGGTCTCGATGTCGGCTTTGTTGAAAGGAACCACCGAGAAGGTGAAGCTCATTTGTGAGCGATTGAAGGCAGCTTCGGATCGGCAAAAGTCTTACGCGGATTTGAAGCGTAAGGAGAAGTTGAGCCCAAGGTACATTGGACCATACGAGGTGATAGAACATGTGGGTCCTGTTGCTTATAAGCTGAGGCTACCGCAAGAGTTAGCAAAGATACATAATGTGTTTCATGTATCCATGCTTCGGAGGTATAGATCAGATCCTTCGCATGTTATGCCTGTGGAGGAAGTTGAGTTGAATCCAGAATTGACATATGATGAGGAACATGTTGAGATTCTGGATTCGGATAGTAAGGTTCTTCGTGGTAAAACCATTGAGCTGGTTAAGGTGTTGTGGAGGCATCGTGTTGTTGAGGAAGCCACGTGGGAAAGGAAGGAAGACATGAAGAAGCAATTTCCTTACCTTTTTCCTCCAGGTAAATTTCGAGGACGAAATTTCTGAAGAGGGGGAGAGTTGTAACGCCCCAAATTTGGGCCTAGATGTTTTAGAGTCAGAATCGAACCGCTCAAAAATCGGTTCGAAACATAAAGGGAGCTTTAGGGAACACCTAGTTCGGGATGCTTTAAAAATATGGAAAAATATCTAAAAATCCTCATTTATTATATGAATGATTATGGTGGAATCAATTTTACAAAATAAGGTTTGGAAATACTACATTTCGGCATAGTGACCAAATCGCAGTTTTTGCAAAATTTAAATAGTGACTGTTTTGTAAAGGATTAAAACTTTGAATCTTTAAGGAGCTATTTTTACCAAAATGTTTTTAATCAGATTTATTCTTAATTTGGGTGATTTAATTAATGTTTTAATTAAGGAAAATAAGATAATTAAAAGAGAGAAACTACCTTTGACTTTTCATAACCATTTTACGTCAATTTTCTCTCCTTCCATTTTCTCTCAAATTCTTTTCAGCAAAACACTCTTTCTTCTTCAATTAGCTACTGGTTTTCATCCCTTTTGATTGGATTTCAATTCCTTTTTGATTCCCAATCCTCTCCTCACCAAAACCTCTTGATTTTACATTGGATTTTCAAGAAAACTTGCCCAAATCAAGGAGAAATCAGCCATTAGAGGTAAGCTTCATCCTTCTCCTCTAATGATTAGTTCTTTACTGAAATTCCCAATTTAGCAATCCTTTGTTAATGATTTTTGAGTTGCTTTAATGTTTGAAACATGAAATTTAGTCAAAACTCAAGGTTCTTGGTGGAATCTTGTTGATTTTCGTACCTATTGGTTAAGCTCTATGTTGAGGATGTTTCTTAATGTTTTTTGGATGTTAATTGATGTTATAAATGAGGTTTTATCAAACAAATCCCGAATAGGCTTGTATTCCTAAGTTTTGCTTGCTAGAATGGTGGTTTTTGGGGTGATTTTGGTGTTCTGTTATATCTGGAGGTATAAAGACGAGTTTGTGGTGGTTTTTGTTATTGATTGATGTTTATAAATGATTAGAAGTGGTAGATCTTGGCTGGGCTTTGTTTTGGAAGAGTTTGGTGATGATTTCGGTTGTGTTTGGTAGCTGAAATGTGGTTTTTAAGTAGGGTAGTGAGTTTAGATGTGTGGCTGATGATTTCAATGCATGATGATGCATTAATCCTCTACTCTTATGTGTTGAAAACAGGGGAGACATCTTCAGACGCCCTTGGTGTTGATCCGGGAGCTTAGATAGCGTTTCGGCAAGCACGCGAAACGTAATCGGTGAGTGCATATGGTTTTAGAAGTCCTTGAGGGACAAAGAATCAAGGTTTGGGGATTTAGGAAAGGTTTGAAACACATTCCTAAGTCTGGAAGTAACTATTTGCTAGATTGCTCTCTTAAGTGTGGTGGTTGCCCCTAAAATGCTTTTACATGCTCATGGTTTGTGATAGATAAATTCCTACTGTTTTTATGCATGTTTTATAGCATAAGATGATGCTTGAAATGATTTCATGAAGTAACATGTTGCATGGTTGAGATTTGAGCTTTTATTTAAGGCATGGCAAATGTAATTTTTGAAATGAGATGAGAATGTTTGAGAAATGTTGCATGAAAAACAGTAGGTGAGATGATGTTTTGATATAATATATTGGCATAGATGTTGAGATACTTACCGGATATAATTGATCGATCAATAGGATGAGAGTGCACTATAAACTAAAAATCTGTACGTTCTCTTTGGTTTAATCCAAAGGGAGAGAACCGATGATGGGCATTCCATCGGGTAGGACATGGTGAAATACCCAAGCTTTGCGGCGATGAGAGATTCATCCATGTGAGTACGGTGATATGAAATTCCACCGAAAATTATGTTAATAGACAAGTGAGTACGGTGATGGTAGATGCCACCGGAAGTGTCTATTGAGTTGTCCGCATATCCGAGTAATAATGAGATGTATAATGCCAATATAATATATGAAAATGATTTTGATTCACATGTACCTTGTTGAGATGATTTATGCTATGAGAAATGCATATGAGATTTATGTTTGAAATGCTTTGGTTTTACAAGCATGAGTTTGGCATTGCCATGAGATTTGCATTGGTTTAAATGCATGAGATAGAGTTGAGGTACATGTGTTTTCAATGAGATGTTGCTTTGAATGGTTTTCAAGCATGAGATAGAATGAGCATGTTGTATAAAAAGGTTTTTGAAAAAGTGTTTAAAAGAATGCATTATTGTGTTGGTTGTTTTAGAGCATGCCTCACTAAGCAATTGTGCTTATGCTCTCTTTTACCGATAATGAAGATAATTGAGGTGTTTTGGGCTGCAAGAAGGTTGAGAACATCCAAGGAAGTACAAAGCTCATGTATGGTGATGTTTTCATACACTTTAGTTTTGATAAATGGCAATGGGAACCAAGATTGTATTTGGGAGATGTGTTTTGAACTCCCTAAGTTTGAGGCATGTTTATGTTGGCTTTTATGGGTTGTATTTGGTCTTAAATGTTTGGTTTGTGATTTGGTTGCTTATGATGGTTACGAGACTAGGGAGTATGCCTTTAGAGTATATGATTTTGCGTTTGATGCCATGCTTTTGTTAGAGAGTCTTAAATGTGTTCCTTAATAGTAAAATGAGTTGCTGGTATGATTTGAGAGTCTTTGAGGCATGTTTGAATGGGTTAAAGAGTGAAAAACCAGCAATTTCTGTTGTCACTGGGCAAAGTGTATCGAAACGGCTTCAACAGTTTCGAAACGGGGGCCTGTAATGGCCACAACTTTTCGGAACGGGTTGCAGAGGTTTCAAAACAGTTTGGCCACTAGAGTGACCTGTTTCGATACCGATCTCGGAACATACCCGCGTACCGAAACGGTCAACACCGTTCCGATATGGGTGTTTCGGTACGGAGAGTGTGTGTTTCGATACGGTTGACCGTTGGAGGTTGATTTGAATTGTTTTGAGTTTCCATACTTTACATTTTAGTCCTAAATATTGTGGATGCAATTGCTTGAGCTTGGAATGTCTTTTTAAGCTGAAACTTGACATAGAAGCATGTTGTAACATCCCCTTCCCGGTCTAGGAGAGAACCGGGTCGAAGGGTGTTATCGGAAACCAAATAGTGATTATTCATCGAACATTATAAAGTTTGAGGACCAAAACGTAAATTTTTACAACTTAGGACCCTCTCTTTTCAGATTGTTTCTTGATAATATGAAAAGCCAATACTAAAAGATTGTTCTTACTAAGTTTACTCAGTTACACCCTTATCTGATCTGTTTCGAAACTGATACACTATAAACATTCATATTGACCCGATCTGCTAATCCGTTTTGAAATAGGTTTGACCTGTATCGAAACGGGTTGACTAAGGTTGACTTTGACTTGATCGTTTCGAGACCCGTTTCGAAACACGGGCCTCCAGTGGCAAATATGTTTCGATACTCGTTTCGGTACGAGGGTCGACAATAGCAAAAGTGTTCCGAAACGACATTACTTCGTTTCGGAACGCCCTAACTCTCAGGCTCAACTTAGGGCAACTGTATCAAATCGCCATCACCCGTTTCGATACGGTAGCCTGCAGCGACATATTTTTATCTGATTTTTATAGCTTTTACCATACCAATTCTTGTCCGATTAAGACGAAACTTTATACTCAACTTACTTTTGCCATTAACTACCAGCATGCAAACTTTCATGATCATATCAATACGTCTACTCCGTTTTTACTTTTATACCATAAAACATGATTTAAGCTAGTTTAGCAAAAGACTAAATAGACATACTTGACCCTTAAACCCTATTACAAAATGGACAAGCCAATGCCTCATCAAAATGAGCATAATAACTAGATTAACTACCTTGCCACTTTCCTAGGAGTTATATTATAAATACGTTACTTGTTTTGAAGCAGTGCTTGTCTTGCAACCGATCCGATCTTTCCCGAACGACTCCTTAACCTGAGAATGCATGAAAGTAGACACATTAGGCACTCAATGCCTAGTGAGGTAACCATAAGACAATAATAAAGAATGACAAGGATACAATAATCATAATTTCATGTTATCTTCTTAATACTTAATTAAAGTACATGATCAATTAATATAATCTTTAAACAATCATAATTTTCCTTGGATGGAACTAAAATCATGGATACTCGAATTCCCCCGCCTCGCCAAAACATAAATGGTCTTATTTCCCCCGCCTCGCCAATTGACCAATAACAACACATCCCTCCGCCTCGCCAATCATCATAGGCCGTAGCTTTAGGACCGTAGTCCACCCGTACACTGAGCTCATGAATCCTATGGCATGCCAATTGTATCCCGAGTTATTCCAATCCAAGGCATAACATATTTATATTTTCTAATGATTCTTAATAGATCAATATCATGACGAAGTTCCATAGTTTCAACATAGCCAATAATTCTTACACATATAACTTGACATTAGAGTTCCATAACAATGCATACATCAATAACAATGTACACTAGCTATAGTCAATGCTTAAATGATGACATACCGACACCTACCCAAGTGTCCGATTACTATCCGATGCTTTCGCCTCAAAAGCAATGCTTAGCGAAAAGATATAAAACATCAAATAATAATCTAGGAAGGCGTTTCGCCTAGCCCGAGACTCCGATTACACTCACCTTAACAATCCGAAGCTTCAAGACTCTCGGATGAAAATCCCTTTGCTCTTAACTTGAGATGAAGATGGTGTAGCTTCTATTTCCTCTCCTTGAGCTAGGAAATATTAATGGAAGATTATTAGAATCGATATTTCGATATCGAAATCTATATAACAATATCACTATCGATATCCAATTCAATATGAGCAACTTATTGAAATATCTAGGAATGAACCAAACCCTAACTTAAGATTAAGGTTGATTTAACCATAGAATCTAACAATCAACTAAGGAATATAGCTTACCCGATTGCTAGCAAGGATTCGATATTGACAAAACCAAGAGATTGCAAAACTTGTAACTCCTCCAATGGAGGTGTGTGCTTAGGTGAGGATGAAGAAGAGGGTGAGGTGCTTGCTTAGGATAATTTCCGTGGCTATCTAAAACTTTTACAATTCCCCAAATTTTAATTTGTAAGCTTTCCTTCATTTGAAGGAAAGAAATTTGAAGACTCCACGTATGGAGAGTTTTTAATTCAAAGTGGTCTATTTACTTAATTGGTCCCTCACTTTCCTCATCTTCATAGATTTGTCCCTTACTTCTTAATTTTTACAATCTAGCCACTAAATGCTTAATATTGCATATTAAGACTTAAATTGATACTCTTAAGCCTGATTAATAGTCGGTAGCAATAATTAGCTAGCTAGAAAGACATCTAGAGCTTCATCAAGAATAAAATTTTTCGATTGCCGAAATGAATTCCAACTAGGCCGACTTTTGGGGTGTTACACATGTAACATGATTAATTTCATATTGGTAATCCTAAAATCAGTTAAGTCCTTCTAATTTCCTAAAATTACATTTTGGTCCCTAATCGCGTAATTTAAGCAATTGAGTCCCTAAACGTTATCCGATTGCTGTGCCTTTCTCTTGCATGATTCGTGAGTGCTCAATTAGGCTTAATTAGCATCTAGACACGATTTAAATAAAAAAGGGTCGTTAATCAAGGTTGACTTTTGGGTTGACTTTGATTTTCCCCGTGTAATCTTCGTAGTTCGGGTCAAGCGTCTAGGCCGAGCTAAGGGGGTTACACTTTGGCTACGGACTACACAGACTTCTATGTCTTGGTCGCTAGGGCCAAGGACATAGAGCATAGCTTGGGTCTGATCAAACGTTGAGGTGGTTCTAGTTCAGGGAAGAGATTTGTTGACTTTGATAGAGGTGATTCCATGAGGCATAGGGACAATAGGCATCATTTTGATCACATACATGGCGGTGGTAACCATGGTAGGGGCCATCAGGGCCAGAGAGATGGTGGGCGTTTGCCCGAGTGTGCTAGGTGCGGGAGGCATCATACCGGAGAGTGTTGGGGAAATTTTCATTCGTGTTGGAACTGTGGAGCTAGAGATCACCTTAGGCGTGATTGTCCATATGAGGTTGGGTTTGCACCAGTTCAGGTTCAGGCGCCTGCTAGAGCTACTGATTATCCGAGAGGCCGTGGGCGCGGTCGAGGTAACTTTTAGCCAAGAAACGATGGCCAGAGGAATGTAGCACATGTGGTTGTGGTTCAGGTGGAGGGCGAAGTTCAGGATAGAGTTTATGCTCAGCGAGAGGGACAGAACGACACATATGTGATTGCAGGTAATTTCTCGATACAATCTCTGAGTTTGCTTTCCTTGATTGGCTCTGGGTCTACGCATTCATACATATTGAGTGAGCATGAAAAGGTGTTAAATATACCTTGTGAGGTATTAGAGGTAGTTGTTAGTGTTACTAGTTCCTTCGGGGATACAGTAGTGGGTAGGAAGATATACATAAGGTGTCTGTTAATGGTTTATGGGCATATATTTCCAGTGGACATGATGGAGTTACCGTTTTATGGCTTCGATGTGATTTTGGGTATGGACTGGCTTACAGAACATAGAGCTAGGATAGATTTCGAAACTAAAAGAGTCTACTTGAAGCTTGAGGATGACTATGAGATTGTGGTAGTAGGTGAGAATGTGAAATTCTTATCGCATGTTGTTTCAGCCTTAGAGGGTCAGAGATTAGTTGAGTTGGTTTGTGAGGCGTATTTGGCCTACGTGATGAATCCGAACATGAATGAAGTTAGACCACAGGATATCAGAACAATGTGTGATTTTCCAAGTGTGTTTCCGGAAGAATTGCCTGGTTTGCCGCCTGATAGAGAAGTAGAGTTTGCTATAGAGACATACTCAGATTTTGCTCCTGTTTCGATTGCTCCGTACCATATAGCACCGAAAGAACTGAAAGAGTTGAAGACTCAGTTACAAGAGATGTCAGATAGAGGTTTTATTCGTCCGAGTTCTTCGCCTTGGGGCACTCCGGTGTTGTTTGTGAAGAAGAAAGACAGTAGAATAAGGATGTGCATCGATTATAGATAGTTGAATCAGTTGACAAGTAAAAACAAGTATTCCTTGCCGCATATCGATGATTTGTTTGATCAATTGAGAGGGGCATCAGTCTTTTCGAAGATTGATTTGAGATCTGGTTATTACCAATTGAAGGTAAAAGAAGTTGATGTACCGAAGACAGCTTTTAGGACTACATATGGTCACTATGAGTTCTTAGTTATGCCGTTTGGGTTGACAAACGCACCGGCTGCTTTCATGGACATGATGAACAAAATCTTCCATCAGTACTTAGATCAGTTTATGGTTGTTTTCATAGATGATATTTTGATGTATTCGCGTACCGAAGAAGACCATGACCGGCATTTGAGATTAGTTTTGCAGACTTTGCTAGACAACCAGTTGTACGCTAAGTTGAGTAAATGTGAGTTTTGGATCAGAGAAGTAGTCTTCCTAGGACATGTAATGTCAGCCTAGGGGATTAGAGTTGATCCGAAGAAGATAGAAGCCATTGTTGAGTGGAAGCAACCAAAGTCTGTGACAGAAATTCATAGTTTCCTAGGCTTAGCAGGTTACTATAGGAGGTTTGTGGATGGGTTCTCGAAGATAATCGCTTCTTTGACAAAAAATTGCTTTAGAAGAATGTTCAGTTTGAGTGGTCAGATGCGAGACAACAAGCCTTTGAGAAATTGAAAGAAGCTTTGACCAATGCACCGATTTTGATTCAGCTAGAGTTGGGGAAAGAGTATGTGATCTACAGTGATGCTTCATATGTAGGTTTAGGTTGTGTGCTCATGCAAGACGGAAGAGTTGTGGCTTATGCATCGAGACAGTTGAATAATCACGAGCATAATTATCCGACACACGACATAGAGCTAGCCGCAGTTTTGTTTGCCTTGAACATCTGGAGACATTATTTATATGGTGAGAAATGCACAGTGTATACGGATCACAAGAGTTTGAATTATATCATGACACAACTAGAGTTGAACCTTAGACATCGTAGGTGACTAGAGTTGCTTAAGGACTATGATCTCACGATTGAGTACCATCTGGGTAAAGCCAATGTAGTGGCAGATGCTTTGAGTAGGAAGGTAGCTGTTGAGTTAAGGGCCATGTTTGCTAGTTTGAGTTTGTCCGGTGATGGTGGTCTAGTGGCCGAGCTTCAGGTTAGACCTACCTTAGGCCAGTTGATTAGAGAGAAACAATTGTTAGATAGATCTTTGGCACCTCACGTGCAAGACATAGCCGAGGGTAAACCATCAATCTACAGTTTCAGTGTTGATGGGGTCTTGTGTTTTAGAGATAGAATAGTTCTGCCGGATGACAGTGATTTGAGGCGTACTATCTTGACCGAAGCACACAGTAACCTGTTTGCCATGCATCCTGGTAGTACAAAGGTGTACCGTGATTTGAAGAATGAATACTATTGGGTTGGTTTGAGAAAATACGTAGCTGATTACGTGAGTAAGTGTATGGTGTGCCAGAGAGTTAAGGTAGAACATCAGGTTCCATCAGGGTTGTTGCAACCGTTGAGAATTCCAGAATGGAAGTGGGAAAATATCACCATGGATTTCATTTCGGGTTTGCCTTTGACTCCTTCAAAGAAGAACTCAGTTCGGGTTATAGTTGACCGATTTACAAAGTGTGCTCACTTTTAGCTGTTAATACGACTTACTCCTTAGATAAGTTGGCCGGTTTGTACATCGCTGAGATTGTGAGAATGCATGGTGTACCGAAGTCGATTGTGTCTGACAGAGATCCGAAATTTACAACCAGATTTTGGGAGTGTTTGCGTACTGCTTTGGGTACCTGATTGAATTTCAGTACGTCGTATCATCCTTAGTCAGATGATCAGTTAGAGAGGGTTAAACAGATTTTAGAGGACATGTTGCGTTATTGCGTTATTGATTTTCAGGGTACTTGGGAGAAACACTTGCCGTTGGTCGAGTTCGTATACAATAACAATTATCTGTCGAGCATTCAGATAGCTCCGTATGAGGCACTGTATGGTAGAAAATGTAGAACTCCGATTTGTTGGGCCGAAGCAGGTCAAAAGTTGTTACTGATGATGGATTTGCTTAAGGGGACTACCGATAAGGTGAAGTTAATCTGTGATCGTTTGAAGGCAGCTTCAGATAGGCAGAAATCCTATGCCGATCTGAAGAGGAAAGAATTTGAGTATGTCGTGGGAGATAGAGTATTCTTGAAAGTCTCTCCGTGGAAGAAAGTTATGAGATTTGGCAGAAAAGGGAAATTGAGTCTGAGATACATTGGGCCGTATGAGATTGTGAAGCGAATCGGTCCGGTTGTTTATCAGTTACGTTTGCCATCCGAGTTAGAGAAGATTCACAATGTGTTTTGTAACAACGGGTGAGTCGCCACCAATCCTTTGTTTTACTTTAGGTGCGATTGGAACACCTGAAAACCCGGTTATTTTAATAAAATTTGTTTTTATTGTTTTTATTAAAATAACGAGTTTTGGTCTGCGAAACCAGAAGATAGGTTCGGGAGTCTGTTACGTGTGGGGAAGGATGAGCACCCCCACAACGCCAAAAAATTGGTACCTGTCGATTATGTAATGTCTTAATGGTGGAATTATGAATTCGAATATAATTTATCAATGTGATCTCTTAATTTAATATAATATTTAAAAATGTATGTTTATGAAAGGAAAGGTACACTCCAACGCCCGGAGCATAATTTCCGTTAGACTCCCGACTGAAGGAAGTCTATTTTGAAAATTAAGATTTAGAATAAAAATATTACTTTTATAATAGGGACTAAAGGAAAGCGGCACCCCTACGCCCGAGGTACGTTTTTCATGATAACCCCTGATAAAAGTTTTTAATTTAAAATTCAATTAAACAATATAAATGAATATATTTAATTTTAACATTGCATACAAAATAAAATTAAAATATAGAAACATGACATATAAAATAAAAACATACAAACAAATATAAAAACATCTTATATTGCATACAAATATATTTATTACAATAGGAGAACATTAAAATAAATACAAAGATAAGGATCAAAATTTACCCTACTAGAAGCTCGAAATAAAAACTTCACCCGACCCCTAGCAGGATCCCCGCATCACCTCGCTATAACCCAAAAATTGATTCGAACGAACCTCGACAGGGCCTCCAATCGAATCAACTATTCGAACCATTAAAAGGGCACTGCCCCTAGGTTCGAAAGGGGCACTGCCCCATTCGCCATTTTAAATGGCCTTTTGCGTGCCAATTTAATTGGCCATTTTTGTGTGTCGCCGTCTGTTTTGCAAGGCTGCCTCCCTATTTATAGTAATGGGGAGGGGATGAGTCAAAAGTAAGTTTCACGTGGATGCCTTGCATGGCATCCACGGTTTTTACCTTCTTTTTCTTTTTTTTTGCTTTTTTATTATTTTTTGTTTTTTTTAATAATATAAAATAATATATTCGAGCGAAAAATAAATAGTTATGGCCCAGACATAAAATGGGTATTACAGCTGCCCCCCTTTGCTCATTGATGTGTAACAAGAATAGAGCAAAGATAAAAGGATAACCATTTTATGTCCGTTCGGGTCTGGATTCCTTCCTTTGACCACCACTTCTTCTAAGCTTTAGTTGAATTGACCCGCTCGACCGCTCTTTGTAGGCAAAATCTTCAAAATGGAATGATCCGCTGGGGAGATAATCTTTAAACTACGGAGACTGCGACAATGACAGAGAGGCGAGGTCTACAGAACTTGTAACATAGAACACTTAACAAGGTAGCTTGATTCGGAGGGGAAAGATTGATCCACTGCAACTCTATAGATGCGAGAAGATCTGAAGAAGGCTCGATCATCTGCAACTCCATTGATGCGAGAAGATCTGAGGAAGGGTCGATCATCTGCAACTCTATCGATGCGAGAAGATCTAAAGAAGGGTTGATCATCTGCAACTCCATCGATGCGAGAAGATCTGAAGAAGAGTCGATCATCTGCAACTCCATTGATGCGAGAAGATCTGAAGAAGGGTCGATCATCTGCAACTTGATTGAAGAAGGGTTGATCATCTGCAACTCCATTGACGCGAGAAGATCTGAAGAAGGGTCGATCATCTGCAACTCCATTGATGCGAGAAGATCTAAAAAGGGGCGATCTACTGCAACTCCATTGATGCGAGAAGATCTGAAGAAGGGGTCGATCTACTGCAACTCCATTGATGCGAGAAGATCTGAAAAGGGGCGATCTACTGCAACTCCATTGATGCGAGAAGATCTTATTAGTACTAGAATCCCTTCAACGAGACAAGGAAGAGTGTCCTTGGTTTACACTTCTTTTGCATTTTTCCCAAATGCACAGGGATGAACGGATTTGATTTGCCTTTACCGGTAGCCGTTTGCTCCGGGCTAGTTGTACCATTCCCCTGGGTACAATCAGTTTGGACCAATCATGAGATTGGATTTTTCCCAAGGATTTATTTTCCTTAGACCATTCATGACAATGGATTTTCGATGGACATCTGAATTGTCCATTCTCTTAAACTTAACCGTGTTTAAGCACGTTATGCCTACATTTATGTCGGCTTTCGGATTTGCATTTTTCCCAAATGCACAGGGATCAACGGTTTTGATTTGCCTTTACCGGTAGCCGTTTGCTCCGGGCTAGTTGTACCATTTCCCTGGGTACAATCAGTTTCTACCAATCATGAGATTGGATTTTTCCCAAAGGATTTATTTTCCTTCGACCATTTGTGACAATGGATTTTCGATGGACATTTGAATTACCCATTGTCTTAAACTTAACCGTGTTTAAGCACGTTATGCCTACATTTCTGTCGGCTTTCGGATTTGCATTTTTCCCAAATGCACAGGGATCAACGGTTTTGATTTGCCTTTACTGGTAGCCGTTTGCTCCGGGCTAGTTGTACCATTCCCCTGGGTACAATCAGTTTCTACCAATCATGAGATTGGATTTTTCCAAAGGATTTATTTTCCTTCGACCATTCGCGAAAATGGATTTTTGATGGATATTTGAATCATCTATTGTCTTAAACTTGACCGTGTTTAAGCACGTTGTGCCGACATTTTTGTCGGACTTGTCAAAAATTAGCTTCGATTCAGCCGCAATTTTGACGAAGGAACAAGATTTGACGATTTTCTTTTACAACATGGATGAGGAAAAGATTTGGAAATCAAGAAATTTTTGTTGACCAAGCTACAACACCTGACGAAGAGGCATGGTCTGAAGTGATTTTGATCTAGCTACAACACCGACGAGGAGGCAGGATCAAGGGTTCAAGTTTGGTCAAGCTACAACTCTGACGAAGAGGCATGACCAGAAGTTGACCGAGCAACAACACCTGACGAAGAGGCACGGTCTGAAGTGATTTTGATCCAGCTACAACACCGACGAGGAGGCAGGATCAAGGGTTCAAGTTTGGTCAAGCTACAACTCTGACGAAGAGGCATGGCTAGAAGTTGACCGAGCTACAACACCTGACGAAGAGGCACGGTCTGAAGTGATTTTGATCCAGCTACAACACCGACGAGGAGGCAGGATCAAGGGTTCAAGTTTGGTCAAGCTACAACTCTGACGAAGAGGAATGACCAGAAGTTGACCGAGCTACAACACCTGACGAAGAGGCACGGTCTGAAGTGATTTTGATCCAGCTACAACACCGACGAGGAGGCAGGATCAAGGGTTCAAGTTTGGTCAAGCTACAACTCTGACGAAGAGGCATGACCAGAAGTTGACCGAGCTACAACACCTGACGAAGAGGCACGGTCTGAAGTTCGATCTGCTACGGCTCTATCATCGTAGCATAATCTGGATTTTGGTCTAGTCGCACCTATTACGGCGAAAATAGACCTGAAAAACAATTGGTGTGTCGTACCACCAATGGCAAAGCGAGCCTTGGAACAACACTTGGAACAACACTTGGTGCGTTGCATTATTAACTTCAAAGTGAACTCTAGAGGATGTAGGATATGCTACATCATGGCAGGGAGTGACAACCCTCTTGGGCTTTGATTGTCTTGTCTGCTCTTGGAAAAGTAATAAGCCTGAATTAGGTGACCTGTTTCTTTGCATCTTCAAGAAGACATGATCTGTTGGTATGTTTATTGCACTGCAACCTCAGGGAGATGATCTGTTCCACTGCGAATTCAAGGTAACAGATTTGCTATCGCGTTCATGGACTTATGTTTGTGCTTATTTTGATGTATGTTCAAGGAGACAAGTTTGTCGTAGCCTTGTTCTGCTACCAATTCAGGAAGACAAGATTATTGTTTGGTGTTCTCATTCCGCTACAAATTCAGGGAGATGTGCTTGTTCTGCCGCAAATTCAAGTAGATGAAATTATTGAAGCTTGTTCTGCTACAAATTCAGGGAGACAGATTTGTTGTTGTATTCATTTCATCGTAATTCCAAGGAGCTAAACTTGTTGTCTGTGCCCATTCCGCTACAAACTTAGGGAGATGAAAATGTTGTCGTGCTCATTCCACTACATGTTTAGGGAGATGAAATTGTTGTCGTGCTTATTCCGCTGCAAATTCAGGGAGATAAACTTGTTGTTAAGTTTATATGTTCCACCATTTGCTGGAGAAACATAATTTTGCCAATCTTGAAGAAGTAGAATCTGCAACTTCAGGGGTGATCTGTTGCACCTCTGACGGGGAGGCAGAATCTGAAAAAGTTGATCCGCTACACCATGTTACGGGTGAGATAAAACCTGCAAAAGTTAAAAGAGTGACTGGTCAAAATGAGCCATGAACTAACTCTTCGTGAGCTATAAGGTTTGAATTAAATGTTTGATTTGATTGATCCACTCTTTCGTGTCAAGGATGTTGGTTCTTGTTAATGATTGTCTGTGCTTTCTTTAGTTGAAGACGCTAGACGACATTTTCATATTTGCTCCAGTCCTTTATGTCAAGGATGTTGGAATTTATTGATAACGATCTGCTCTTTCCTATTTGAGGATATTAGACCTGCAAACCTTCATTCTTTAAGAAATGGTCAAATAGTTGTAAGAAGAGGTAGAGTAGATTTAAGAAAAGATCTTTGAGGAAATATCCACACAAAAATTCAGAAAATATCCTTGTGAAAGGATTGGATTAAGAAATTCTGGTTTTGAATAAATTCTGAGTTTGAGAAAAAAAATGTTCTTATGAAAGGATGAAGTTAAGAAACTTCTGTTTTTTTGAAGAAAATGTCCTTAAGAAAGGACAGAGTTAAGAAACTCATGTTTTGAAGGAAATGTCCTTAAGAATGAACAAATTAAGAAACTCATGTTTTGAGAAAATGTCCTTAAGAAAGGACAAAGTTAAGAAAATGTGTCCTTAAGAAAGGGCAGAGTTAAAAAAAACTCTTGTTTTGAGAAAATGTGTCCTTAAGAAAGGACGAAGTTAAGAAACTCCTGGTTCGAGAAAAGTTATCCTTGAGAAAAACGGAGTTAAGAAAC
Source organism: Hibiscus trionum (assembly GCA_030270665.1). Lineage (NCBI taxonomy): Eukaryota > Viridiplantae > Streptophyta > Magnoliopsida > Malvales > Malvaceae > Hibiscus > Hibiscus trionum. The sequence continues at coordinate 22,283,524 of BSYR01000005.1, forward strand.
TTTAAAAAAAGGGTGTCCTTAAGAAAGGACAGAGTTAAAAAACTCCAATTTTGGGAAAATGTGTCCTTAAGAAAGGACGAAATTAAGAAACTCGTGTTATCGAGAAAAGATGCCCTTAAGAAAGGACAGAGTTAAGAAACTCTTATTTTTGAGAAAAAGTGCCCTTAAGAAAGGACGGAGTTAAGAAATTTCAATTTTAGGAAAAGGTGTCCTTAAGAAAGGACGGAGTTAAGAAACTCGTGTTTTCGAAAAAAAGGTGCCCTTAAGAAAGGACGGAGTTAAGAAACTCTTGTTTTTGAGAAAAAGTGCCCTTAAGAAAGGACGGAGTTAAGAAACTCCAATTTTGGGAAAAGGTGTCCTTAAGAAAGGACGGAGTTAAGGAACTTGTGTTTTTGAGAAAAAGTGCCCTTAAGAAAGGACGGAGTTAAGAAACTCTTTAAGTAACAAGTTCCAAGTTAGCTCCTGATAGTATTTATGCAGATGATGTTCATGTGCTTGCTTTTGTGATGATGCAAAGATGCATGAAACTCTTGTCGGAATGCTTATCATGATGCGTGAACATGTTTGACAATGCAATTATGCACATGTTTTCATGTCGAAATGAATGTTTCCTGAAACATTAGATGTCATGATGTATGAACATTTTTTACGATGGAATGATGCGTATGCTTTCATGTATGCCTTCATGGAGTTCTTGTAAAAGTCCCTTTCTTTTGGTCTTAGTTTGATTTTTTGATTCTTCGAAATTTGCCCCGACAAAAGTTTGCCCCCAGGCTTCATTGTCCTTTTCTGGATAAGGTGAATGACTCCGACGTCGTCTTCTTCTTTCCTTTTTGGAGGCAAGATCGGGAAAAAGTTGACTTTGGAACTTCATCGCATGAAGTTATGACCTGAAAATGAAATGGAATACTAGTTAGTAATATGTTCGGAAAATTTTGTCGTTTTTCACCTGGATGTTTGAGCTTTTTTCGTATTCGGCCTTCTTCAGGGCTAAAGGTTGGTCATTATGTTGTTGCCCCACAGTTGAGGTCTTCATCCTCTTTTCTGGACCTGTTTATAAATTCAAGACAAAAATGTGCTATGGATGCACCTAGCTTTGTGCTTAATGCATGTGTCTAGTCTACATGCATGATGACTTGAATGCATGTACAATGCATGATGATGGATATGTGAATGAGAGATTTTGATTTGCCCCTCAAAGGGGTGCCCCCGACTCTATGGTAGTCAGATATTTGCTGCTAATAAATAGTGCTCGGTGCCTCGTTTATAAGGATGCCCTCAACCTTCCTTGGTTCGATCATCTTTATGATTACTCCCTCGAGTCCCAACATTTTTGTCTGCGACTCTTATAGAAGCGAACGCAAGGCTTGAAGTATGTTTTCGTCTCTTCTTGAAGAGCTTTCATTGTTCTTGTGGACGCGTTAGGTTGCCCCCCGGTCGGGTCTATAAATTTGCTGTTGGTTCATGGCAGCTCATCACTTTTTGGCTCTAGCAAAGTGCTACAGACAATAATTGATGCAGTCGTCCAGGGTGCAGAAGTCTAACTTGGTATCGGAAGCTCGCTTCCTAAACTCGTCGAGGAATGTTCTCAGCTTGGGGCCTTGTAGAGGTATGATGTCTGTATGAGTGCAAATGTTATTTGAAAATGCCCATGGACTGGGCTCTTGCATCATGTTAGATTGGTCAACTTTGCTTTATCCGGTATTTGCTAACATGGGGCATCCCGAGATCGGTTTCAAAGTTCCGAAATGAATGCATGTAAATGCAAGGTACATGTTATAGATGCGAAGGTACTAATTCAAAATAGAATGTATGCATGTAAATGGAAGATGAGAAAGCACTGATTCAAAAATGGTTCCCGTGGTTCAACTTCTGAATTTACAGGATTTATTCGCAACTTTTGAATGTTGCATTGATATCTAGGGAACTAGATTTTCTCCCGATGATAATTTTTCAAATAGGGAACCAGACGTGAATCAATACTTCATGCTGATGAAATGCAAAATATTATGGAGGTGTCATGCGATTAATGCAAAATGAATGGCTTAATGCAACGTGATCACCAAAGAGAAGAAACAAGTTAGTTCATAATAAAAGAGTCAAATGGGTGAATTGAATGATGAATAAGACAAAAATTAGCAGCAAAGAAAATTGAACATATATAGCAAATAAAGTCATCAGAACCTAAATAGGGTGACTGCTAACGGGCAGAGTTTTGGTTTGGCTTCAAGGGGTAAGCTCTTAGGGTTTGTTATATGTGTTTTGGTTCTAAAGTAACGGTACCCGAACTATCGCTAGGACATCGATTCAGGAGGATACATTTCCCTAGGTCTGCACGGAGACAGAGGTCTCATGAAGACAAAGGGACCTATATCCCAGAAGCGTTTCACCATCCTACACGGAGGGGGTACCTCACGAAGGCGTGGTTTCTCGCTCCCACTTAAGGGACGGAGCTCGGGTATAGAGCTCATGATATGATAACTCAAAAAATAAATTTATAAAAATTTTGTAAAAAACTTTAAAGAAAAGGGATCACAAATTAATTAAATCGAAGTCATAATTTTCACCTATAGACAAAAAAAGTAATCGACTTGTGGCTTGACTCTCTAAAAAAAGGTCCCCAGCGGAGTCGCCAAGCTGTAACAACGGGTGAGTCGCCACCAATCCTTTGTTTTACTTTAGGTGCGATTGGAACACCTGAAAACCCGGTTATTTTAATAAAATTTGTTTTTATTGTTTTTATTAAAATAACGAGTTTTGGTCTGCGAAACCAGAAGATAGGTTCGGGAGTCGGTTACGTGTGGGGAAGGATGAGCACCCCCACAACGCCAAAAAATTGGTACCTCCCGACTGAAGGAAGTCTATTTTGAAAATTAAGATTTAGAATAAAAATATTACTTTTATAATAGGGACTAAAGGAAAGCGGCACCCCTACGCCCGAGGTACGTTTTTCATGATAACCCCTGATAAAAGTTTTTAATTTAAAATTCAATTAAACAATATAAATGATATATTTAATTTTAACATTGCATACAAAATAAAATTAAAATATAGAAACATGACATATAAAATAAAAACATACAAACAAATATAAAAACATCTTATATTGCATACAAATATATTTATTACAATAAGAGAACATTAAAATAAATACAAAGATAAGGATCAAAATTTACCCTACTAGAAGCTCGAAATAAAAACTTCACCCGACCCCTAGCAGGATCCCCGCATCACCTCGCTATAACCCAAAAATTGATTCAAACGAACCTCGACAGGGCCTCAAATCGAATCAACTATTCGAACCATTAAAAGGGCACTGCCCCTAGGTTCGAAAGGGGCACTGCCCCATTCGCCATTTTAAATGGCCTTTTGCGTGCCAATTTAATTGGCCATTTTTGTGTGTCGCCGTCTGTTTTGCAAGGCTGCCTCCCTATTTATAGTAATGGGGAGGGGATGAGTCAAAAGTAAGTTTCACGTGGATGCCTTGCATGGCATCCACAGTTTTTACCTTCTTTTTGCTTTTTTTTCTTTTTTTTCTTTTTGCTTTTTTATATTTTTTTGTTTCTTTTAATAACATAAAATAATATATTCGAGCGAAAAATAAATAGTTATGGCCCGGACATAAAATGGGTATTACATGTTTCATGTTTCGATGCTTTGAAAATATAGACGAGATATGCCGCACATTATACTGGTGGAAGAGATTGAGTTGAATCTAGACTTGACGTACAATGAAGAACCAGTTGAGATCTTGGCATCATATAGCTAAGTGTTGCGTGGTAGACAGATTGAGTTGGTCAAAATGAGGTGGCAACGTCGAAGTGTGGACGAGGCCACTTGGGAAATAAAGGAGGATATGATGAGGCAGTTCTCGTATCTCTTCCAGTCAGGTAATTTCGAGGACAAAATTCCTTAAGTGGGGGAGAGATGTAACACTCATGTTTAGGGGTCAGGTCTTAGGAGAGTTAAATCGGGTTCGAGTTGTTGGGCTTGTTTTAAATAAAAATGGGCTTTGTTTTTAAACTAAAAAGGCTTGTGATTTCATTAAGGGCAAAGTGGTAAATTTCTAAATAAAGGAAATAAGATAAGTAAAAAGGGACTTTTTACTAGTCATCTTCTTCCTCCCCTTTCAGACTAAAATCACGACACCTAAACCTCCCCAAACCCCCAAAACACTATTCCATCCATTTCCTCATTGATTTCAAGAGCTTTCATCAAGGTAAACATGTTTTTGACTTCTCATCTTTCTTAACATTTCTATAGCTTTAGATTTTCATAAATTCCATTTTTGTGACATTTCAAGTTTTCAAGTTTTAAGAAAAAGAGGAAGCTTTAATGGATTTTCGTTTGGTTTTTGATTTGTAAAGTTAATTTATGTTATACTTTTTCCCTTAGGTGTATCATATTTTAAAATGGTAGTGTTTTGTTGATCATTATACTTGATGGATTTAGTGAAAATGAGGAAGCTTTAATGGATGTTTGTTTGGTCTTTTAGCCCTCCATGCATCAATCACACTGATCTCATATTTATTACACTTGATCATTATGTTTGGTTTATTTAGTGAAAAAGATGCAACTTTTGTGTATGTTTGGTGTGTATGCAGATTGTGTTACTCACTGCCCAGGCAAGCACTGCCGCGACAGTGAAGGAAAGAAAGGAGCGGTGCAGAATCATCACTCGACGGTCTAGATCAAGCTAGATATGGATGTCATTTTCTACTGAAGGAAGCTGAACCATGAGACAGAACCCTGCTGAGCGGAAAAGACAGACAGACCATTGGCGAGGCAATAACTAAGCCACTGCCGAGGCAATGACCTGACACACTTGATAATTGAGAAAATATGAAAAGTGGAGCGCATTTTGAAAAGCATGAAGAGATGAACTTTTCTACGTACTTTGCATAAAGACCGGACTACGAGAAGATCATGAAAACACCGAAGGAAGGTCAAGATAAGATTCCACGAAAATGGAAGGACTTTAAGGAAGAAAGATGTGAAACTGATAAATTGATTATGATATAACTAAAGAATTTAATGACTAAATTGAAAATGAGAAAACGAATTTTTAAGACCTCAAACCTCTCTATATGTTGAAAGGAAAATGGCTAAGTTAAAAACTTAATTTGTCAAAACTTGTCTAAGTGTTCTTGAAGCCAAAACAGTGATTTTCTAGTCACCATTTCGGAACGGCCTTAGGCGTTCCTGAACACCTTTGAAACTGTGAACCTGTGTTTCGGAACGTGTATCGAAACTGTTTTGAAAATGTGAACCTTTGTTTCAAGACGAGTTTCGAAGCGGCTTAAGAACATCGAGACGGCTTGACCCATTTCGATACAGCAGTATCGAAACGACATTCAAACTTGTTTTAAAAATATGAGGGTTGAAGTTTTTAACCGTTTTTACATTGATCGTTAAGGCGTATCGAAACACCTTTAGTCCGTTTCGATACGAGCTTTGACAGTGGCTAAAAGTTTCGAAACGTGTTTCGAAACGGCTCTTAGCGTATCGAAACATTCGTAACTGTTTCGATACGGTCTCTTTAATGCACCCCAACGACTCTTTCTTTTTTGGTCTGTTTCGAAACAGGATCGGGCGTTTCGAAACAGGTGGTTGCAGACTGCATTTATGGAAGGAAGATAACATCCCCAACGGCTCTATTGATGAATGCAACAACCACAATGGCTAGAATTCAATGAGAATGTATAAAAGGGACCTCTAAAAGCTTCAGCAACAACTTCTTTGTAATTCTTGTGTGAGGATTGGGTCAAATTTTGGGTAGAAAATTTGACCGACATTGTAACGGTTACCTCTTTAGCCTAGAAAAGGGGAAGAGCAATTAGTGGAATTGTTGAAAATCCTTAGTGAAGCTAAGATAGTGGATGTAGAGTTCGATTGGAACTTGAACCACTCTAAATTCCCTTGTCTACCATTTTTATTTGTCAATTCCACTACCAAAAAGTCTAAAAATCCAATTCACCCACTCTTGGTTTATATCAATCATTCGATCCACTCAACAATTGGTATCAGAGCCTACCTCTTTGAAGGATTAACAACCACAAGAGGAGTTCCTAGGAAGAGTGTGATCATCCAAAAATCAAGCCATGACATTTACCTCCAGATCTAGCATGTACGAGTCTCAATCCACTACAAAACCGCCATTCTTCAATGGTGACAACTATCCATTTTGGAAGAACCGAATGTGCCTCTTCATCAAGTCCAACGATTACTTGGTTTGGGATGTCATTGAAGATGGTCCCTACATTCCATTGAAGAGAGATGATGAAGGAAAGATGGTTCTAAAGAAGAAGATTGAGATGAGTGAAGATGAGAGGAAGAAGATCCAAATAAATGACAAAGCTCTTCACATGCTCTTTTTTTCTTTCGGTCCCGATATCTACTCCAAAGTCTCCTCCATTAAAAGTGCCAAGGAAGTGTGGGATACTCTAGAGACCACCTATGAAAGAACCAATGATGTGAAGGAGACAAAGATTGGAATTCTCAATCTTAGTTATGAGAATTTCAAGATGGAGCCCGACAAAACGGTGTCCAAGATGTTCGACCGCTTCTCAACTATCGTCAACGGGCTTAAGGGCATTGGAGAGACAATCCCGGAAGACAAACTTGTCCTGAAGCTACTCTACTCACTTCCAGAATCTTGGGATGGGAAGAGAACCACAATCATCAAGGCCAAAAACATGAAGACTCTAAAACTTGATGAACTTGTGGGTTCTCTCCTTACTCATGAAATAATGAAGCAATGAAGGGAAGAAGAAAAGAAAAAGGAAGAGAAAAGAGTGGAGAAGCTAGAGGTAGAAAAGAAGAAGAAAATGGGAGTGGCTCTCAAAGCTTCATTACATGAGGAGATCACTTCTAGTGAGGAGGATGATTTAGAAGAATTGGCTATGATAGCCAAAAGATTCTCATGATTCATGAGGTCCAACCGAGGAAGGAAGATTCAAAGAAAGATGGACTTCAAGGTTAAAAACAAAGAATAAGAGAGGGATCAAATCATTTGCTTCGAGTGCAGAAAGCCTGTAACGCCCCGGTTTTGGGCTTAGAAGTTTTGGGCGTTGACCGGTTTGGTCAAAGTGCGGTTCGAATATATAGGAGTGAATTTAGGAAAGCCTAGTTCGGGTTGCATTAAAAATATGGAAAAATGTTCTAAAATCATCTTTTAATATATATAAGTGAACTGTGAAATCAATTTTACAAAATGAGGTTTGGAAGGGTGACATTTTGGCTAGTGACCAAAACGTAATTTTTGAAAGTTGCGTGACTGTTTTAGAAAGGATTGAAACTTTGAATCTTTAAGGAGCTATTTACCCAAAGGGAGTTTCTCCAGATTTTTCTAAGATATTTTAATGTTTAATTCTGATTTTCAAGCTAAAGAAAAGTGGAGGGAAAATCATTTTGGCTATTTTGTAACTAACTTCCCATATTTTCCAATTTTCCTTTTCTCTCATTTTCTCTCAACCCAAACACTTTCTCTCCAGAGATTTCTTTCTGATTTTGTCACTCAAATCTCTCTTTTCAATCCTCTTTTGATTCCTAATCATCACATCAACAAAACATCTCAATTTGCTAGTTGTTTCATCAAGGTTTTTGGTTCTAAAAGTGGGGAAACTCAAGTTTGGAGGTAAGAACGTCCTTCTCCTCTGAACTTCAAGTTCTTTAATGAAATTCCTAAGTTCTCAATCCTTATTTGATGTTTTATAAAAGGTTTTAAAGTGTGGTAATGGATCTTGGCTTTAAATGCAAGATTTGATGATTTTTGGTAAATTTTCGTTGGATCTGTTAAAGCAGTGATTTGAGGTGTATAATTGGTGATAAATGAATGTTAATTTGATATGGAATTGGGTTTTAACTAATGCAATCCCGGATAGGTTGAATTTCCTAAGTTTAACTTGTGTTTCTTAGTTGTTTTTGGGTGATCTTGTGGATCTGTTGTTGCTGGAGGTATAAGGATGTTGTTAGGTCCTTTTTAGATGTTAAATGATGTTTATGGATGCTTAGTTTTGATGGTTTATGGCTGGGCTTTGTTGAGGAGTTGTTTAGATGCATTTTCGGTTATGTTTGGTGGCCGAAAATGGAGTGTGGATGAGAGCAGCGAGTTTAGGTGCTTTCATTGAAGCTATTAATGCATGATGATGCATTAATCTACTGTTTTCATGTGTTAAAACAGGGGAGTCATCTTTGGATCCAATTGGAGGTGATCCGGAGGCTTGATTTGGTGTTTCGGCAAGAAGCGAAACAGAATCGGTGAGTGGATTTTGGTTTTCAGCTTTGAAACCAATGTTTTGGAGGTTTGGGAGCTTAGTCTAAGTCTAAACAACTTTGCTAAGCTCAAGAGTAAGTTTTCGGAAAAACTCTCTTGTTGAGGAACCATGAGATGGTTGGGTGCAATGTGTTTGTTGCATGTTTACATTCTGTTTTTAAAGCATATCTAGCATGTTTGTTTGCTGAGATTATAAGCCATGTGTTTAAGGAAGTTCAAGGTTAGAGTTCCTTGCTTTTGAACATTGTTTAAATGTGGTTTAATGCTTAAGGATGCATGATGTTTATGGCTTGGTTAAATGCTTTAAAACAGTGGATTATTGATGATAAATGATGTATATTGGCAAGTGATGTTTTGAAAAGGTTAAGGTCACTAAGGTGGTTAAAAGTCCTTGAGTGAGCCTTGTTTACTTAAGAACATCAAGGTGTTTAAAAGTCCTTGGATGGTTCTTGTTACGGACACAAAGGTGTTTAAAAGTCCTTGTGTGGTCCTTTCCAAAGTGTTTAAAAGTCCTTGGGGCCAAGGTGTTTAAAAGTCCTTGGGGTGTTTATTATCATGGTGTTTAAAAGTCCATGGCCAAGGTGTTTAAAAGTCCTTGGGGTCAAGGTGTTTAAAAGTCCTTGAGGTGAAACTTGCTAAGGACACAAAGGTGTTTAAAAGTCCTTGTGTGGTCCTTGCCATGGTGTTTAAAAGTCCATGGGCCAAGGTGTTTAAATATCCTTGGGGATAAGATCACAATGGTGTTTAAAAGTCCATGTGTGAGTCTTATGTTGATCTTGTTTTAAAGATGGAAATTATCACTTGTGGCCAATATGACATGTTATGTTATGAAGAATGAGATGCTTGTTTTAAGATTTCTTGTGAGCATGTCTAAATGTATCTTGAAGTATGATTTATAAATGAGTTTTATAAATGCATTATTGTGTGGTTTTAAGGAGCTTTCCTCACTAAGCTTTTGCTTACGCTCTCTCTCTTTTCTTAAACCAATAATGCAGAGCATTAAAGTGCATTGAGGGCAGCAAGGAGGGCAAGCAATCAAGTGGAAGTTAAGCTCATGTATGGGAAGGTTTTCTTAAACACTTTTAGCTTTTGGTATTTGGCAATGGGGGACCAATGTTGTTGTTTTGGGAGATGTATAGAACTCCCTAAGTTGGATTTATGTTGTTGTTAATGTTGGTTTTTGTAATTGGCCATTATGTGTTGGTTTGGAGGCTTTTATGCATGAATGGTTGCTTGTGTAGGAAGCATGCCTTTAGATTTGGGGCTTTTCATATATGTTAATATAATGATGAATTGTTGATGCAAATATGTCTCTTGTATGTTGTATGAGTTGCTGGTAAAGTTTGATAACGTTTGGAGCATGATTGGTTGGTCAATTGCATGTTTAGGCAAGCAAATTTCTGCATTTTGTGCAGGCCGTATCGGAACAGTGCCTGCCATTTCAGAACGGGTGCCTCGAAGCAGCCCAGGCGTCCGAAACGGGTGACACCGTTCCGAAACGGAAAGGCTACTGTCAGCCCTCCTTTCGGTACGCGTTGCGGAATGGCCCAGCGTTTCGAAACGTGCTGTCTCCCGTTTCGGAACGGATTACCGTTGGGGGCTGACATTGGCGGTTATGTGTTTCAATATGTTTGCATTTTGGTCCTGAAACTTGTTTGTGCAATTGTAAGAGTTTAGGGTGTCCGTTTGAGCTGAAATTTGACAGAGATGCATGAAACATGATTAATTTCAAGTTGGTAACCTTAATTTGGGCTATGTCCTTATAATTATCAGAATTTACAAATTGGTCCCTAAAGTTGTAATTTGTTCAATTGGGTCCCTGTTTGATCTCTGATGTTTATGATCTTTGAGTATGTTGTTTGCATGATCATAATTAGGGTTAATGTGTATCTAGACAAGATTAAAAAGAAAAAAAAGGGTCGTTAATCAAGGTTGACTTTCGGGTTGACTTTGGTTTTCCCCGTGTGACTTTCTTAATTCGGGTCAACCGTCTAGGCCGGGTTAAGGGGGTTACATTTGGTGGTATCAGAGCCGAGTTCTCGAGTAATTGGGAATGTGTATGTGAATGTTTGAAGTATGTATGCCTTGTATGCTTGTTGGGTGAAAGCATGTTGTGTAAATTGCATGTATGTTGCAATTGAGATGTATGCTGTGATGAAGCATGTTGTGGGTACCCATTGCCAAATCAAAGCTAATGAAATGATGTTGATTTTAATTGGAAATGAGCTTGAGTACTTGGATTGCTTACCTTGCTGGGCCTGACTTTGTTTATTTGCATTGTGATTGCATGGTTAGAGTATGGCACCTCGTAGAGAGTTGAGGAGTAATGTGCGAGCTACGGCTCAGAATGAGAATGAAAACGAAGAGAATGTTGAGAGTGCGGTTTTACCTCCTCCACCTGGTGGTGGTGGTGCTGGGGCTGAGGAAGCTGGAGCTGCAGCTGGTGCTGAGGCTGCTGGGCCTGAGGCTGGTCAGGGGCAAGCTATGCCTGATATGACAATGTTAGTGCAAGCTATTGCTGGTGCTTTTCAAGCAGCGGTAGCTGGAGCTCGTGGAGCGGGGCATCAGGAAGATACTGGAGTTAGACTACCTTTGGAGCGTTTGTGCAGTCTGGGAGGGACTGAGTTCAGGGGTATGTCTGCTGAAGGTTCTGAGGCTTGGTTAGAGAGTACCAAGAGGATCTTGGGTCAGATGAGTTGCACTGATGTGCAGAAGCTTGGCTGTGTTGTGTCCTTGCTGCAGAAGGATGCATATACGTGGTGGACAACCACTATTGCTGGGATGGCAGAAGCTGATGTGACTTGGACATTCTTTCAGAATGTGTTCAAGAGAAGGTATCTGGGTGTGAGGTACCTAGATGAGAAAAAGAGGGAGTTCATGTCTCTTACCCAAGGGAGCATGACTGTGGCTGAGTATGAAGTGCAGTTTGTGCGACTCAGTCAGTATGCACCTGAGCTGGTACCTGATGAGCGAGCGAGGTGTGAAAGGTTCCGTTATGGTTTGGAGACGGATGTGAAGATGTATGTGCTGGCTACCGAGTATGATGATTTTGATGTGTTGGTGGGCCGAGCCAAGGATATTGAGATGAACTTGAGTTTATCTGCTAAAGGTGCTGGAGCAAGTGCTGGTAAGCGGGCAGCTGAATATAGTTCCGGTGGTGGACGGAACAAGAGGGGACGTGATCAGAAGTATCAGTCCTCGGCTAAGCGAGGTGGTGGAGCACCTGCTCGGGGAGGCAATGCTAGAGCTGATCCGAGTGCTTGTTGGATATGTGGTTCGCGTGGTCACATGAAACGTGATTGTCCTCGTGCTGTGAGGGAGGTGCAAGCTCCTGTTGCGGCAGCTGGTAATGGTTGTTGGAATTGTGGATCTGCGGATCATTTGAGACGAGATTGTCCTATGTTGGCCGGTGGCCAAGTGCATGCTCCTGTTGTTGCAGCAGCGCAGAGAGGTCGTGGGCGCGGCCGTGGTAATTTCCAGCGAAGGGAGGAGGGTGGTCGAGGAGTGGCCCATGTTGTAGCTGTACAGACAGAGGGTGGCGGACAGGCTAGAGTGTTTGCTCAGCGTGAGGGGAGGAATGACGCGGATGTGATCGCAGGTACTTTTACTCTGCAATCCTTGTCATTAATTTCCTTGATTGATTCTGGATCTACGCACTCTTACATATTGCGTGAGCATGCTGAATTGCTTGGTTTGCCTGTTGAGTCTTTGGATGTTGGTATGCGTGTCACTAGTTCTTTTGGTGAGACTGTTGTGACTCGAAAGCTGTATAGAAGGTGTCCTTTGGTTGTTCAAGATCATGTTTTCCATGTTGACCTTATGGAGTTACCTTTCTATGGTTTTGATGTAATCCTTGGTATGGATTGGCTTGCTGAGCATCGTGCTGTGGTGGATTGTGAAAATAAGCGAGTTTCGCTGAAGCTTGCGGATGATTATGAAGTTGTTGTGGTTGGTGAGAATGTGAAATTTCTTGCCAATGTGGTGTCTACCTTGGAGGCGAGCAGGATGTTGAGGCAAGGATGTGAAGCTTATCTAGCCTTTGTGATGAATCCTAGCTCTAAAGAGTTGAGGGTGCAAGATATCAGGGTTGTGAAGGAGTTTCCTGGTGTGTTTCCTGAGGAGTTGCCTGGTTTACCTCCTAATCGCGAGGTGGAGTTTGGAATTGAGTTGTATGAGAATACAACTCCTGTGTCCATTACCCCCTATAGAATGGCACCTAAGGAGCTGAAAGAGCTGAAGACGCAGTTGCAAGAGTTGCTTGAGCGTGGTTTCATTCGGCCGAGTGTGTCGCCTTGGGGTGCACCGGTCTTGTTCGTGAAGAAGAAGGATGGCACTATGAGAATGTGCATTGATTACCGTCAGCTGAACAAGTTGACTATCAAGAATCGGTATCCTTTGCCGAGAATTGATGATCTCTTTGATCAATTTCGGGGAGCAGCTGTGTTCTCTAAGATTGACTTGAGGTCAGGGTATTACCAGTTGAAGGTGAAGGATGTGGATGTGCCTAAGACAGCTTTCAGGACAAGGTATGGGCATTATGAGTTCCTTGTGATGCCGTTTGGTTTGACAAATGCTCCTACTGCTTTTATGGACATGATGAATCGTGTGTTTCATGAATACCTGGATAAGTTTGTTGTGGTATTCATTGATGATATCCTTGTGTACTCGCGTACTGAGGAGGAGCATGAAGAGCATTTGAGGATTGTTTTGCAAGCTTTGTTGGAGAATCAGCTTTATGCTAAGCTGAGCAAGTGTGAGTTCTGGCTTGAGGAGGTGGTGTTTCTTGGGCATGTGGTTTCTGCCGAGGGGATTCGGGTTGATCCTCAGAAGATTGAGGCAGTGATGAATTGGAAGGTTCCTAAGTCTGTTCACGAGGTTCGTAGTTTCCTTGGTTTGGTAGGATACTACCGGAGGTTTGTGGATGGGTTTTCTAAGATTGCTGCACCTTTGACAAAGTTGTTGCAGAAGGATGTTAAGTATGAGTGGACGGAGGCGCGGCAGCAGGCTTTTGAGAAGCTTAAGGCGGCTTTGACGTAAGCTCCTATCTTGGTTCAACCTGAATCAGGGAAAGAGTTTATGGTGTATAGTGATGCGTCCTATGTTGGTTTGGGATGTGTGTTGATGCAAGAGGGTAAGGTGGTGGCTTATGCATCGCGGCAGTTGAAGGTGCATGAGCGCAATTATCCTACGCATGATATAGAGTTAGCTGCGTTGGTCTTTGCTTTGAAGATCTGGAGACATTACCTGTATGGTGAGAAGTGTACTGTGTATACGGATCACAAGAGTTTGAGGTATCTGATGTCTCAGAAGGAGTTGAATCTCAGGCAGCGACGTTGGGTGGAGTTGCTCAAGGATTATGATTTGACGATTGAGTATCACCCTGGGAAGGCTAATGTTGTAGCGGATGCCTTGAGTAGGAAGGTAGCTGTTGAGCTGAGGGCTATGTTTGCTAGTTTGAGTATCTCGCGTGATGGTGGTCTTGTGGCTGAGTTGCAAGTGAAGCCATCTTTGGTTCAGTTGATCAAGGAAAAGCAGTTGCTGGATGATTCCTTGGTGCCGCATGTTCAAGATATCGCGGAGGAAAGACCTTCGGATTTCTGTTTTAATGATGATGGAGTGTTGTGTTTTGGGAGTCGGATAGTGGTGCCTAACGATGCTGAGTTGAGGCGTGCTATTCTGACTGAAGGTCATAGTAGTCCTTTTGCTATGCACCCTGGTAGTACTAAGATGTACCGTGATCTTCGTGATGAGTACTATTGGGTGGGTTTGAAAAAGGATGTTGCGGAGTTTGTGAGCAAGTGTATGGTGTGTCAGCGAGTTAAGGCTGAGCATCAGTTTCCTTCAGGTTTGTTGCAACCGTTGAGAATCCCTGAGTGGAAGTGGGAAAGGGTTACCATTGATTTTGTATCTGGTTTACCTTTGTCTCCATCGAAGAAGAATTCGGTGTGGGTGATTGTGGATCGCCTGACGAAGTGTGCGCATTTCTTGCCTGTGCATACTACGTTTTCTTTGGATAAGCTTGCGGAGCTGTACATTGCTGAGATTGTGCGGCTGCATGGTGTACCTAAGTCGATTGTGTCGGATAGGGATCCGAGGTTCACATCGCGGTTCTGGCAGTGTTTGCATCAAGCTCTGGGTACGAGGTTGAATTTCAGTACATCCTATCATCCTCAGTCGGATGGTCAGTCTGAGCGTGTTATCCAGATTTTGGAGGATATGTTGAGGTGCTGCGTGATTGAGTTTCAGGGCTCTTGGGAGAAGCATTTGCCTTTGGTTGAGTTTGCTTATAACAATAGTTATCAGGCGAGTATTCAAATGGCACCTTATGAGGCTTTGTACGGGAGGAAGTGTAGGACTCCTCTTTGTTGGGCTGAAGCGGGTCAGAAGTTGGTTTCGATGCCGGCTTTGTTGAAAGGAACCACCGAGAAGGTGAAGCTCATTTGTGAGCGTTTGAAGGCAGCTTCTGATCGGCAGAAGTCTTACGCGGATTTGAAGCGTAAGGAGATTGAGTATGCGGTGGGTGACCGTGTGTTTCTGAAGGTTTCGCCTTGGAAGAAGGTGATGAGGTTTGGCTGGAAGGGTAAGTTGAGCCCTAGGTACATTGGACCATACGAGGTGGTTGAGCGTGTGGGTCCTGTTGCGTACAGGTTGAGGTTACCTCAAGAGTTGGAGAAGATTCATGATGTGTTTCATGTTTCTATGCTCCAGAAGTATAGATCTGATCCTTCGCATGTGATGCCTGTGGAGGAAGTGGAATTGAATCCGGATTTGACCTATGATGAGGAACTGGTGAAGGTTCTGGATTCGGATAGCAAGGTTCTTCGTGGCAAGACCATTGAGTTGGTGAAGGTGCTGTGGAAGCATCGCGGTGTTGAGGAAGCCACGTGGGAGCGAAAGGATGACATGCTGAAGCAGTTTCCTTATCTCTTTCCTTCAGGTAAATTTCGAGGACGAAATTTCTTAAGGGGGGGAGAGTTGTAACGCCCCGGTTTTGGGCTTAGAAGTTTTGGGCGTTGACCGGTTTGGTCAAAGTGCGGTTCGAATATATAGGAGTGAATTTAGGAAAGCCTAGTTCGGGTTGCATTAAAAATATGGAAAAATGTTCTAAAATCATCTTTTAATATATATAAGTGAACTGTGAAATCAATTTTACAAAATGAGGTTTGGAAGGGTGACATTTTAGCTAGTGACCAAAACGTAATTTTTAAAAGTTGCGTGACTGTTTTAGAAAGGATTGAAACTTTGAATCTTTAAGGAGCTATTTACCCAAAGGGAGTTTCTCCAGATTTTTCTAAGATATTTTAATGTTTAATTCTGATTTTCAAGCTAAAGAAAAGTGGAGGGAAAATCATTTTGGCTATTTTGTAACTAACTTCCCATATTTTCCAATTTTCCTTTTCTCTCATTTTCTCTCAACCCAAACACTTTCTCTCCAGAGATTTCTTTCTAATTTTGTCACTCAAATCTCTCTTTTCAATCCTCTTTTGATTCCTAATCATCACATCAACAAAACCTCTCAATTTGCTAGTTGTTTCATCAAGGTTTTTGGTTCTAAAAGTGGGGAAACTCAAGTTTGGAGGTAAGAACGTCCTTCTCCTCTGAACTTCAAGTTCTTTAATGAAATTCCTAAGTTCTCAATCCTTGTTTGATGTTTTATAAAAGGTTTTAAAGTGTGGTAATGGATCTTGGCTTTAAATGCAAGATTTGATGATTTTTGGTGAATTTTCGTTGGATCTGTTAAAGCAGTGATTTGAGGTGTATAATTGGTGATAAATGAATGTTAATTTGATATGGAATTGGGTTTTAACTAATGCAATCCCGGATAGGTTGAATTTCCTAAGTTTAGCTTGTGTTTCTTAGTTGTTTTTGGGTGATCTTGTGGATCTGTTGTTGCTGGAGGTATAAGGATGTTGTTAGGTCCTTTTTAGATGTTAAATGATGTTTATGGATGCTTAGTTTTGATGGTTTATGGCTGGGCTTTGTTGAGGAGTTGTTTAGATGCATTTTCGGTTGTGTTTGGTGGCCGAAAATGGAGTGTGGATGAGAGCAGCGAGTTTAGGTGCTTTCATTGAAGCTATTAATGCATGATGATGCATTAATCTACTGTTTTGATGTGTTAAAACAGGGGAGTCATCTTTGGATCCAATTGGAGGTGATCCAGAGGCTTGATTTGGTGTTTCGGCAAGAAGCGAAACGGAATCGGTGAGTGGATTTTGGTTTTCAGCTTTGAAACCAATGTTTTTGAGGTTTGGGAGCTTAGTCTAAGTCTAAACAACTTTGCTAAGCTCAAGAGTAAGTTTTCGGAAAAACTCTCTTGTTGAGGAACCATGAGATGGTTGGGTGCAATGTGTTTGTTGCATGTTTACATTCTGTTTTTAAAGCATATCTAGCATGTTTGTTTGCTGAGATTATAAGCCATGTGTTTAAGGAAGCTCAAGGTTAGAGTTCCTTGCTTTTGAACATTGTTTAAATGTGGTTTAATGCTTAAGGATGCATGATGTTTATGGCTTGGTTAAATGCTTTAAAACAGTGGATTATTGATGATAAATGATGTATATTGGCAAGTGATGTTTTGAAAAGGTTAAGGTCACTAAGGTGGTTAAAAGTCCTTGAGTGAGCCTTGTTTACTTAAGAACATCAAGGTGTTTAAAAGTCCTTGGATGGTTCTTGTTACGGGCACAAAGGTGTTTAAAAGTCCTTGTGTGGTCCTTTCCAAGGTGTTTAAAAGTCCTTGGGGCCAAGGTGTTTAAAAGTCCTTGGGGTGTTTGTTATCATGGTGTTTAAAAGTCCATGGCCAAGGTGTTTAAAAGTCCTTGGGGTCAAGGTGTTTAAAAGTCCTTGAGGTGAAACTTGCTAAGGACACAAAGGTGTTTAAAAGTCCTTGTGTGGTCCTTGCCATGGTGTTTAAAAGTCCATGGGCCAAGGTGTTTAAAAATCCTTGGGGATAAGATCACAATGGTTTTTAAAAGTCCATGTGTGAGTCTTATGTTGATCTTGTTTTAAAGATGGAAATTATCACTTGTGGCCAATATGACATGTTATGTTATGAAGCATGAGATGCTTGTTTTAAGATTACTCGTGAGCATGTCTAAATGTATCTTGAAGTATGATTTATAAATGAGTTTTATAAATGCATTATTGTATGGTTTTAATGAGCTTTCCTCACTAAGTTTTTGCTTACGCTCTCTCTCTTTTCTTAAACCAATAATGCAGAGCATTAAAGTGCATTGAGGGCAGCAAGGAGGGCAAGCAATCAAGTGGAAGTTAAGCTCATGTATGGGAAGGTTTTCTTAAACACTTTTAGCTTTTGGTATTTGGCAATGGGGGACCAATGTTGTTGTTTTGGGAGATGTATAGAACTCCCTAAGTTGGATTTATGTTGTTGTTAATGTTGGTCTTTGTAATTGGCCATTATGTGTTGGTTTAGAGGCTTTTATGCATGAATGGTTGCTTGTGTAGGAAGCATGCCTTTAGATTTGGGGCTTTTCATATATGTTGATATAATGATGAATTGTTGATGCAAATATGTCTCTTGTATGTTGTATGAGTTGCTGGTAAAGTTTCATAACGTTTGGAGCATGATTGGTTGGTCAATTGCATGTTTAGGCAAGCAAATTTCTGCATTTTGTGCAGGCCGTATCGGAACAGTGCCTGCCGTTTCGGAACGGGTGCCTCGAAGCAGCCCAGGCGTCCGAAACGGGTGACACCGTTCCGAAACGGAAAGGCTACTGTCAGCCCTCGTTTCGGTACGCGTTGCGAAACGGCCCCGCGTTTCGAAACGGGCTGTCTCCCGTTTCGGAACGGATTACCGTTGGGGGCTGACATTGGCGGTTATGTGTTTCAAAATGTTTGCATTTTGGTCCTGAAACTTGTTTGTGCAATTGTAAGAGTTTGGGGTGTCCGTTTGAGCTGAAATTTGACAGAGATGCATGAAACATGATTAATTTCAAGTTGGTAACCTTAATTTGGGCTATGTCCTTATAATTATCAGAATTTACAAATTGGTCCCTAAAGTTGTAATTTGTTCAATTGGGTCCCTGTTTGATCTCTAATGTTTATGATCTTTGAGTATGTTGTTTGCATGATCATAATTAGGGTTAATGTGTATCTAGACAAGATTAAAAAGAAAAAAAAGGGTCGTTAATCAAGGTTGACTTTCGGGTTGACTTTGGTTTTCCCCGTGTGACTTTCTTAATTCAGGTCAACCGTCTAGGCCGGGTTAAGGGGGTTACAGAGCCCGGTCGCATTCGTTCGGAGTGCCCTCAACTCAAGAAGAAGGGCTTTGAGAAGAAGAAGAAGCTCAAAGCCAAGCTTGCTACTTGGAGTGATGAGGAGTCATCCGAGGATGACGAACAAGAAGTGGCCAACCTTTGCCTCATGACACTTGAGAAAGATTCCTCCATGGTAACCTCTAACTCATCATCTTTTGACTTTACATTTGATGAATTACATGATGCATATGATGAGTTGCAAGAGGTTTATGATGAGTTAGTTGAGAAATACAAAGAGTCGGTCATTATGAATAAGAAAATTATTTCGGAATTAAATGATAAAAATGACTCACTCTCTCAAGCTAACTTAAAATTTGAGAAAAAAGTTTTAGGCTTGAAAGATGAACTTAAATTTTTCCAAGATGAAAATGTAGACCTAAATAATCTTCTTTCTCAATGCAATAGTGAACACCAAAAGGTGTTAGGAAAGCTTAACAAGCTCAAAGAGTCTTTTAAATATGTTGGTAATGTGAAGCATGAAAAAGGCGAATCATCTAAAACAATCCAACCTAGGAGAAAGACTAATAACTACAAACAAAGTGGATTTCCTAGACATAATAGAACTAAAAGGATTAGAAGTGTATGAGTTCCTAAGGAACTTGTCAAATCTAATAATATTGTTGCTATGTCACCTTGGATTCCTAAGGGAACCAAGCTATTGGGAGCTAACACTCGTGGACCCAAAATGATTTTGGTACCAAAAACAAATGTTTAATATCCTTGTTTGTTGGGGGAGCATTGCTACAAGGCTAAAGCACAAAGTCAAAATTCATGGTACCTTGATAGTGGATGCTCGAGGCATATGACCGGAGACAAGAGTAGATTCATGGACTTAAAGCCAAAAAGTGGAGGAGTGGTGACATTTGGTGACAACTCCAAAGGCCACATTAAAGGTATTGGCTCCATAGGTAATCACTCTACCATTCTTATTGAATATGTCTTGCATGTCGATGGTCTGAAACATAATTTGTTGAGCATAAGTCAATTATGTGATAAAGGATTTAGCGTCTTATTTGATAAAAATGGGTGCAAAATTGTTGACATTAAATCAAATAATATTATGCTCATAGGTCATCGCATAGGTAACATTTACATGATGCATTTAGATGACATACATACATCCCATGCATGTTTAGTAGCTCAAAATGAAAATGATGCATGGCTTTGGCATAGGAAACTAGGATATGCTAGCATTAGTGTTTTAGAAAAATTAGTTTCCCTTGATCTAGTTAGAGGTTTACCCAAAATTAAGTTCTCAAATGATAAAATTTGTGATGCATGCTCTAAGGGTAAACAACATAAGTCATCCTTTAAATCCATTAATGATGTTTCTACAAGTAGGTGTTTACAACTTATTCATATGGATTTATTTGGGCCTATTAGGACTATGAGCTTGGGTGGTAAATCTTATGCATTTGTACTAGTTGATGATTTTTCTAGATTTACTTGGGTTCTATTTTTAAGTACTAAAGATGAGGCTTTAGAAAAATTCTTCACATTTTCAAAATTAACCCAAAATGATCATGAACTTAGAATTTCTCATATTAGAAGTGATCATGGAACTGAATTTCAAAATTTAGGGTTTGAAGAGTTTTTAAATGAAAATGGTATTAGCCACATTTTTTCGGCCCCTCGAACTCTGTAACAAAATGGGGTAATTAAGAGGAAAAATAGAACTTTACAAGAAATGGCTAGAACCATACTTTGTGAAAACAATTTATGTAAATATTTTTGGGCGGAAGCCACAAACACCGCTTGCTACATTGTAAACCGAGTAATGATTAGGCCAATTTTAAAGAAAACGCCATATGAGATTTTAAAATCTAAAAATCCTAACATTAGCTATTTTCATCCATTTGGTTGCAAGTGTTTTGTTTTAAATAATGAAAAAGATAACTTAGGTAAATTTGATGCAAAAAGTGATGAAGCTATTTTCATATGATATTCCTTAAACTCTAAAGCCTATCGTGTATTTAACAAGAGAACTTTAGTAGTAGAAGAATCTATACATGTTGTATTCGATGATAACCTCCTTCCAAGGAAGGATTCTTGTGATGATGATGATGTAGGAATCATTAATGCCTTTGATGGGGGACAAACTTCAAAGGAGGATGAGATATCAACAAAAGAAGAGGGTACACAAGATCCACCTCTTGAAGCCTTGAAGGACTTGGCTCTTGAGGAAAAGGAAGTGAGCTACCCAAGGGAGTTCAACTATGTCAAAGGTGGTGAAATCTTGGGTGATCCATCCAAGGGAGTAACCGCTAGATCTTCTCTTAAACTTATGAACCATGTTGCATTTATCTCATGCATAGAGCCTAAGAATATAAAAGAAGCATTAAAAGATGACTTTTGGATTATGGCTATGCAAGAAGAGTTAAATCAATTTGAGAGAAGTAATGTTTCGACACTAGTTGATAGGCCTAGTAATCAATCTACTATAGGAACTAAATGGGTCTTTAGGAACAAACTAGATGAGTGTGGTAACATTGTGAGAAATAAAGCTAGACTAGTAGCACAAGGTTACACTCAAGAAGAGGGAATAGATTTTGATGAAACCTATGCACCCATAGCTAGAATGGAAGCCATTATGGCGTTGCTTGCATATGCATGTTATCCTGATTTCAAGCTTTTTCAAAAGGATGTTAAAAGCGCATTTTTAAATGGTTTTATAAATGAGGAAGTGTATGCGGAACAACCACCGGGTTTTGAAGACTCAAAATTTCCAAATCATGTTTTCGAACTTACTAAAGTACTTTATGGTTTAAAACAAGCTCCTAGAGCTTGGTATGAAAGACTTTCAAACTTTTTAATTGAAAAAGGTTAGGTGGACACTACACTCTTCATAAAAAGGTATAAAAATGACATCCTAGTAGTACAAATTTATGTTGATGATGTTATTTTTGGATCTACTAATGAATGTCATTGCAAAGAGTTTGCTAAGTTAATGCAAGGTGAATTCGAGATGAGTATGATGGGGGAGCTCTCATTCTTTTTGGGACTCCAAATCAAGCAAAGGAAGGATTACACCTTCATCAATCAAGCAAAGTACATCAAGGATATGCTCAAGAAGTTTGGCTTGGAGAATGCAAAGCCTCAAGCCACACCTATGAGCTCTTCTACAAAGCTTGACAAAGATGAAGGAGGTAAGTGTGTTGACTCTAAGCTTTACCGTTCTATGATTGGATCATTGCTTTACCTTACCGCAAGTAGACCGGATATCTTGTTTAGTGTTTGCTTGTGTGCTAGATTTCAAGCTAGTCCCAGAGAGTCTCACCTTATAGCCGTTAAGAGAATCTTTAGGTACCTAGAGATACCCCTTGTTTAGGTCTTTGGTACCCTAGAGACTCAACCTTCAACCTTCATGCTTATTCCGATGCGGATTATGGGGGTGTAAAATCGATAGGAGAAGTACTTTGGGAACTTGTCAATTTTTAGGTAGTATGCTCATATCTCGGTTCTCTAAGAAACAAAATAGTGTAGCTCTTTATACCACCGAAGTCGAGTACATATCCTTAGGGAGTTGTTGTTCTCAAGTCCTTTGGATGAAGCAACAACTCTTAGATTATGGTATTAAAGTTGAAACCATACCCCTTAAGTGTGATAACACTAGTGCCATATGTTTGACAAAAAATCCCATCCAACACTCTAGAACCAAACATATAGAAATAAGGCATCATTTCATTAGAGATCATGTCCTTAAAGAATATGTTGTTATAGAGTATGTTGACACCTTAAATCAATTAGCGGACATCTTTACAAAGCCTTTAGATAAAGAACGTTTTTGGTCCCTTAAGAGAGAGTTAGGTCTAACTAGCCTATCTTGACCTTTTTGGACCCCTTTTGTGCTTAAATTGCTTGATCTCTTGAAAATGTCATGTTTATGTGTTTTTACTCCTAATTTCATCCATGCTTATAGTTAGGGGGAGTATGTTTATGTTTGCACATGTTATTCATGCTCATTCTTGTCATTCATGCAAATTAGGACTTCATAAAATCCATTTTTCTGCAATTTTAGAGCCTCATCTACACTTCCAGGCCCAGGTGTATCGAAACGGGTCCAACTGTTTCGATACAGGCGCCTTAAAAATCCATCTGAG
Source organism: Hibiscus trionum (assembly GCA_030270665.1). Classification (NCBI taxonomy): domain Eukaryota; kingdom Viridiplantae; phylum Streptophyta; class Magnoliopsida; order Malvales; family Malvaceae; genus Hibiscus; species Hibiscus trionum. The sequence goes on from BSYR01000005.1 coordinate 22,306,170, forward strand.
AGAAGGATGTTTCGAAACGCTATCCAAAGGTTTCGAAACGTTTTTGCTACTACCAAGGGGTGTATCGAAACGTGTTTCGATACGAGTCAACGTGGGATTCGATACAGTCAAAGCCGTATCGGAACGGTCAGCTGGACTTGAAACGTCAGTCAATGTTCAGTGCCCGCATTTCGGAACGGTCAAAACTTGTTCCGAAACGAGTTTGCGGACAGCTTTAAAGAGCCCTTTTAATGTTAAAGTTTCACTTTAATTAAAATTCCTTCAAAACCCTAAAAACCCTAGATCGATTTTTCCTATAAAAACCCTATAAACCTCATTGTTTTTCACCAAATCTTGAAGGCTTTTACACTCAAACACAAGTCTAAGCAAGCATCAACAATTTTGTGCAAGTTTTTCCATCTATTCATCCAAAATCCCAATCTAAGGTATATTTTCATCTTTTTCTTTTTCCTTAAATTTGTATTCGAATCCTAGGTTAGAAATTTTAATTTTGTATAGATTATGTGTTTTGCTACTTGGGTTTTTCAAATCTTGTAAAAAAATTTAAAATCTTAAAAAATTTTATTCGAAAATATTGTTTTTGATTCGTATTTTTTCTGTTTTTTTAATTGTTCTCTTAATTTTTTTTGTTTTGTATCTATGTTCTTAAATTTTGTTTTACACCTAAGTGGGATTTACCATTGGATTGAATTAAGGATTTTCATGCATACACTTCAATTTTAGTTACAAATTGCTTGCTTTATGTTTTTAGGATTTTTTCAATGGATCCCGCTAACAAGAAACGCAAGGCACCTCAATCGAGTGAAGCTTCAAACCAAGCCGCTATCCATCCCAACCTTACCCAACTTTTTCTCAAGAGTCTCAGAACTACCACGATGAGGGATCGTTTCACCTATGTCAAGGAAATTGTTGTTCGTTGTGAGCGTATGGTTGACATTCCCTTCCTTGATTCCGAGCGCTTTCGCTTCCGTTATCTTGAGCGTTTACACGAATGGAGCTTCATGTCTTTCTTGAGTATCCCAGATATTTGCTACAAGCACATGGTTCTCTTCTTCTACTCGAATGCCCAACTTATTAATAATGAAGATCACTCCGAAGTTGTTGGCATTAAGTCATTTATCTTGGGTAAGAAGATCGTCATCGACATCCGCTATCTAGAGACTACTCTTGGCCTTAAGAATGTAGGCACCGAGGATGAAACCCGTTTTGGTGCTCAAACTGGTTCTGTTCTTTCCTTAGATGCTCATGATCGGTTCCTCCACTTGATAGTTTCTTGGTTTATTCGTCCCTCCGGAGGTAAATTCTCTCACATTAGACAAGTTGATTATTTTTGGTTAGAATGCTTTCGTCGAGGTGAACAACCAAACCATGTCAAGATCATGTTCGTCGAGATGGTGAATAATGTCAAGCTCCGTGAAACTGATGCTCTCAAGTCCTTCACTTATGGGACTGTTTTGAGATATATCTTTGGCATGCTCGAGCTTGATTGCACTTATGACTCTCCGGAACCCCGTAAGCAAAAACTTGGTGAATCTTCTCTCCGCAAGTCCGGATTTCATTACACCCTTGGTCGTTGGGAACGAGTTGATAGGGATGCACCTCCACCTCAAGTTGAACCTCAACCACAAGCTCCGGGTCCTAACAATGAAGCTCTTATGGCTTTTCTCAATGAGCGGTTCAACACAATGGAGGTAGGTCTTGGTACTATAAACACTCGCTAGCAATCCGTGGAGAATCGACTCACCTCCCTTGAGAATCAACATCAATCTATGGACATGTCATTCTCTACCTTCTATGGTCAATGGATGGCTTTTCGTCGCTCTCAAGCTAGGGACGATGATGATTCCTTGGATGGTGATGGTGACGACGACGAGGCTTAGGATTTTCATGTCATCTCATATTAGCTTATCATATTAGGACTAAGTTTGCATCTTTATTTCCTTTATGTTTTATGAACCTATACTTTGATTACTTTGTTTGGGATTAAGTTTTGAACTTTATTGTTTAAGTTTTATGTTTTGGATATTTGAATTCTATGAATCTATATTATGTTACTTATTGCTTTTAACCTTGTTTCTTCTCTTTGAGCCTTGTTTATTATTTTTGATCTAACAAAAAGGGGGAGAAGTAATCTAAGAGCCAAAATTCGTTTTTAAGTGTCTTAAGTGTTTTTGAGTTTTAAAACTTGGATTTAAATCATTTTAAAACTTTAAAACCCATCTTAAATTGAGGGGGAGTTAGAATGTGTTCAAGATTTTCAAAACTCTTAAAAATTCTAACTTTGGTTTTGTTATATCAAAAAGGGGGAGATTGTGAAACCGATAAATTTATTTTGATATAACTAAAGAATTTAAGGACTAAATTGAAAATGAGAAAATGAATTTTTAAGTCCTCAAACCTCTCTATATGTTTAAAGGAAAATGGCTAAGTTAAAAAATTAATTTGTCAAAACTTTTCTAAGTGTTCTTGAATCCTAAACAATTATTTTCGAGTCACCGTTTCGGATCGGCCTTAGGCGTTCTGGAACACTTTTGAAACTGTGAACCTGTGTTTCGAAACGTGTATCAAAACAGTTTTGAAACTGTGAACCTTTGTTTCGAAACGGGTTTCGAAACAGCTTAAGAACATTGAGACGGCTTGACCCGTTTCGATATAGCAGTATCGAAACGACCTCAAAAGTTTCGAAACGGCATTCATACTGTTTTAAAAATATGACCGTTGAAGTTTTTAACCGTTTTTACACTGATCGTTAAGGCGTATCGAAACACCTTTAGTCCGTTTCGAAACGAGCTTTGACAGTGGCTAAATGTTTCGAAATGTGTTTCGAAACGGCTCTTAGCGTATCGAAACATCCGTAACCGTTTCGATACGGTCTCTTTAATGCACCCCAATGGCTCTTTCCTTTTTGGTCTGTTTCGAAACAGGATCGGGTGTTTCGAAACGGGTGGTTGCAGACTGCATTTATGGAGGGAAGATAACATCCCCAACGGCTCTATTGATGAATGCAACAACCACAACGGCTAGAATTCAATGAGAAGGTATAAAAGGGACCTCTAAAAGCTTCAGCAACAACTATTGATCCAAAAGCAAACATTCAAACATCAAATCCAAGCATTTGTGCCTAAATCCCATTATTGTCTTGTAACCCCAATTGTAATTTTCATTCTTATCCTTTCAATTGGGTTGAGTGCTTGTAATCGGGCTACTTTGTGTATTGAGAATTACTTGTTTTTAGCCAACAACTTCTTTGTAATTCTTGTGTGAGGATTGGGTCAAATTTTGGGTAGAAAATTTGACCGACATTGTAATGGTTACCTCCTTAGCCTAGAAAAGGGGAAGATCAATTAGTGGAATTGTTGAAAATCCTTAGTGAATATAAGGTAGTGGATGTAGAGTTCGATTGGAACTTGAACCACTCTAAATCCCCTTGTCTACCATTTTTATTTGTCAATTCAACTACCAAAAGTCTAAAAATCCAATTCACCCCCTCTTGGTTTATATCAATCATTCGATCCACTCAACAAAAGATATAATACTTTAAAAGAAGACCTTTTCTTTTAATGTGTTTAATTCTAACTTAACTTCCTCCTCAAGGACTTGACCTAAACCTCCTCTATAAATAAGAAGCCAAAGTCAGCCATTGAGTACATCTTAGAATCGAGCAACCGAGAGTTGAGAGAATTTGTAGTGAGCTTACATCAACATCATGTTCTAATTTCTTCTTAGGGTTTAGATTGTATTTTTTAGTAGTTGTGAGAAAATGATTGAATTTTAAGTATGTTTTTGTTAATACAATTTTAGTTCAAGGTTTGTTTATTCTTGGTTCTTATTCTTGTTTGCGAGTGGGTTGGGAGAGGATCTCGTTAACTATCTACTTGTCTAATATCGGGAGAGTTAGACTCACGAAACGGATGAGCATGGTTTTCATCCCAATCGGTGAAAACTAACTCAACTTAGGGTTAAGTTCGAGTTTCAACGGCTAAAAGAAGCGTAAGATTGGTTGGTATTCATCCTTGGTTCACGCTGGGAGGTATTATCAAGGCCATCACATCAGCATGGTTTCGAATTAGGGAAAAGGAGGAGCCACTTAAGGACGCTTTGTCGAACCTTGACGTTGTTCGTTGCTGCCCAAACAAGGGATTGACGAGGCAGTTACTTAACTCGTTGCCGCGACAGTGACTTGTGTCTTTACCGAGGCAATCCGGTGTTCGTTGCATTCAAAGACCGAGACAGTTCAATTGATTTCCACATTACGACACAATATAATCTGGATCACTCTCTCATCTTGATTACTCAACTTTTTAGTTTACTGGCTTATTTTATTTTCTGTTTATTACATTACTCTAAAAACCCAATCAATCACGTGTGTTCTTTACTTTTATTTCCTTTCCAGTGCGAGACGATAACATTGAAGGTTTCACCAATCTCTGTGGAGACGATACTCAATACTCATCATTTTATTACTTGACACATGTATACTTGCACAATTGCGGGGCAGTTTACACATGCAACAAATTTTTGGCACCGTTACCGGGGATTGGCAATAACTAATTTTAATTTTATTATCTTGCACTTTTTATTTTTAGTTTTTCAAGCACTAATCAAATTTGGTTTTGCATTGATGTATGACCAGGGAAAACCCAAAGAACCCATTATACGAACTTGATCTGGAAATCGAGCGTACTTGCCAAAGACTCAAACAAATTATAAGAGAAAAGATGGCACATAGACCTGGTAATGAGAATGTGGAGGGCAATCAGATGGTCGACGGTAATCAGAATGTCGCGATAGGAGATGGAGAAATCCCGCCACTACAATTTGCTCCAGTACGAAACCCAACCGTCCGAGATTACCTAGAAGAAGATCTAAACGGATTGAATCCAGGAGTTGTCATACCTGAAATAAAAGCTGCCCACTTTGAACTAAAGCTCGTAATGTTCAATATGATCAATACCATGGGACAATTTTGTAACACCAGGGTTTAGGGGTCGGGTGTTAAGAGAGTTAAATCGGGTTTGAGTTGTTGGGTTTGCTTTAAATAAAAATGGGCTTTGTTTTTAAACTAAAAAGGCTTGTGATTTCATTAAGGGCAAAGTGGTAAATTTCTAAATAAAGGAAATAAGATAAGTAAAAAGGAACTTTTTACTAGTCATCTTCTTCCTCCCCTTTCAAACTAAAATCACGACACCTAAACCTCCCCAAACCCCCAAAACGTTGTTCCATCCATTTCTTCATCTATTTCAAGAGCTTTCATCAAGGTAAACATGTTTTTGACTTCTCCTCATCTTTCTTAACATTTCTATAGCTTTAGATTTTCAGAAACCCCATTTTTGTGACATTTCAAGTTTTCAAGTTTTAAGAAAAAGGAGGAAGCTTTAATGGATTTTCATTTGGTTTTTGTTTTGTAAAGTTAATTTATGTTATACTCTTGCCCTTAGGTGTATCATATTTTAAAATGGTAGTGTTTTGTTGAAAATCTCGAAATGGGTTTTTGTGGGTGTGTTATAGGGTAGAAAACTTGAGTTTTTTGGGGTAGTTTTGTAAGGGAATGTTGGGCTGATGATATGGTGATGCTTGAGGGTTGTTTTGAACGTGTTTAATGATGATTTGGGTGTTGGAATCAACGTGTTTTTTTGGGTTGTGTGTTAGTCCGAAAATGAAGATTTTGGTTAGTTCTTGGTTTGGGAAATATAGTGAAATGGTCTTGAGTTTGTAATATGATTTGTGGCAGTGGTTTTGTGGATGATTTGTTGAGTAATATGTTGCTTTTGTTTGATTAGAAGCAAGAGAAACCGTTGGAGAAGCTTCAGGCTCGATTTTGGGAAATTTGGAGGCTTGATCGGCTATCTCGGTTTGCTTTAAGGGTGTTCGGTGAGTGGACTATTTTAAATGGTTTTAAATTGGTTCAAAGTGCGTATTTGAGGTATTAGATTGTGCTTGGTAGGCCAATATAATGTAGAGATTAAGTTGGTAGCTTAATATCTTGTTTGACTTTATGAGTTTCATGTTAAATGTGCAAATGTGGTTTCGGGTGATACATGTCCGTTTATGTATGTTGATATATATATTGATGTTGCATAATGGTAATTGAGATTTTTTGTTGCATGATTGTGAAATCATGGTGAGACTTGTTTAGTATGTTGGCACTAGTTATAATTACCGGGTATAAATGATCGATCATTAGGATGAGTGTGCACACGGTAAGAGTCAAATTCGCGCGTGGCCTTGGTGATGTGTAATTACCAAGGAGGAGTACGATGAGGTAACATTCCACTGGAAAACATATGTGTGTGATGATGAGTGAAATCCCATCCGTAAATGAAAACGGTGGTGTGTGTAATCCCACCGGAAGGTAATATGGTTGTTTGAGTACTTTGGGGCAAAAATCCCAATAGAAGTTATTCGCATATCCGAGTAAGCTATATAGTTGCCAATATACTTGTTAATGTGTGGTTGTTGTGTAAGGTGTTTTGTTATATCCATGATTAGCATAACATAAAGTAAGATGCCATGTTCATGCATTTCTCGTAGTGGTTGGCTATGTTAATATGTTGGTGTTAATGTATGCCTTGTGGATGTCTTATAGATACCATGCTTTGGACCCTACATTGTCCATGTTTTGTTTTTGAGCTCCCTCACTAAGCTTCTAGCTTACGCTCTCGTTTTCGACAATGCAGATCATTAGTGTGGAAGTTAGCAAGGAGCAATTGGGATGCTACGTGTTGTAGGAGCATGTGTTAGACTCCTATGTTGGTATTGCTTTTGGTGTTGAAGAATTGTAACTGATGTTATGGATGCTTATGTTTGTGTGTAAGGCATGTAAACCTTGTTTTATGCTATGCTTATGTGGATGCATGTTTCCTGTTAATGAAATGGACTTGCTCTGCATGTTTATATGTTTGACCATGCTTGTGGTAGGATATCATGTCTCTATATTGTATGAATGAGTTTTGCTTATGATTCTTTGGTGCTTGGGGCATGTTTGGGAATGTTTGAAGATGCAGAAAACTGTTTTCAGGGTCACTCTGAGTGCAGGCATTCCGAAACGCTCGTGGTTGTTTCGGAACGGTAGTAGCTCCAGAGATACTCGTATCAGAACGGGGGTGGTGTCGTTTCGATACGATTTGACACTGTGAGCTCCCGTTTCTGTACGCGTTTCGATACGATTTGCCTCTGTGAGTGCCTGTTTCGGAACTATTCCAAAACGTTTCGACAATGGAAACCCCCGTACCGGAACGAATTGGACCGTATCAGTACGGCCTGGTCTGGCTTTTAAACTGGAGCATGCGTATCGAAATGGGCAAGCCTGTTTCAAAACGCAGGCTTGTAATTTGGCTTTTTGGCATCTTCAAAGGTTCTCTTATGTTGTGTTTTAGTCCCGTTTGTTTGTTTGCTTCCTTGTTACGCTTGTGTGCATCTTTTATGTATGGTTTGAGTTGTACGCATGAAATTGGACTAACATATCACTTGGTAAATTTAAGTTACCTTACGTTCTGCTTGTATCATTTCGTTATCGTTTTCCGCTGTTGCCGTCGCGGTTAAGTCTAAGTGTAATATTTAGACAAGATAATTAAAAGAAATTTTCTAGGGTTGCTAATCGGAATGAAACCTTAGCGGGTTTCGCTTCGATTTTCCCCGTGTAACATGTTCAGACCGGTCTGTCGTCTAAACCGGGACAAGTGGGTTACAAATTTGGCGGCTCAGCAACTGAAGATGCCAGACAACACCTCAAATCCTTCCTGTAGATTTGCAATTCATTCAAAATACAGGGAACCACGAGGATATTTTGAGGCTGAAATTGTAACACCCTCGCACGGGTTAGGAGCGAGGAGTGTTATGACGCGCAACGGACTTATAAACATATGACATATAAGCTCCAACATATAACATATAAGTCAAACCGAAAAGACTTAACGTATGATATTCAAGCAATCCATTTCAAGTAACATAGCCAATACACACTTAAATACACTTAACATAGGTTAATCATACATGTAACTAGTCATTAGGTGAGCTAATTAAAACTTTTAACATAACAAGTTCTTATTACAACCTTAACGTGTCTAACATGTAAACATTTGCAATAAAACAAACATATCTATACATTCAAGAACCATGTAATCCAACAAACTAGATTAGTCTTATTATAATGCATTCGAACCAAAAAGGATCAAGATTGAAGCCTTCGAATTATATGCATGTCCTAGAATTCAAACCATACCGATTTTAACATATGAACATGCTTGAATTCTAACCTTGGGCATATGAATTCATACATAAGCACATTGTGTCCAATTTGGTTCAATCAAAGGCAACAAGACTATACTATCATATATCTCTCCATTTGAAGGTCCATTGAATATATGCAAACACATATGATCATATCATAGTCTTAATTTAACCGAACATCATATATATAAATATATATATATATAACTTGTCAAAAATGTCATTTAAGACTTAATACAAACATAACTTAGTCATTACAAACCATTAGCTTAAACTTTATATAGATAACAAGTCATGTGTTCACATTTAATATATATATCAACCAAAATGCATGTGACGCCACTCTAATACACAAGTCTATGCCACTCTTTAGAAGTCTAAACAAAAGATCACATCATACATGATTCTTGATTGTAACTTGGTGCTCCAGAAACCGATTGGGCAGCTTTCAATCAACACAACCTATTGGTTTGGGAAGGAGGAAATAAAAGAGTGATAAGTACAAAAGATGTACTTAGCGAGGTAGTACTTAAATTTATTAGTTTAGTCTTTTAGGCGTCTTATTTCAATTAGCCAAGGTTACCTAGCTAGGATTCATATTACATAAGCATCACCTAGCTAGTTTAAACAAGATCAAGAATCACTTAGCTAGTTTTAGAAGCATGGAAACAACTAGTAGGCACGTGGGCACATTTGCATCAAAGAACAATGTAAACAAACCATCATTTAAGAATACCAACAGTGAACTCATATCGTATCATGTACATAGACAAACATGTAATCAATCAAGTAATACATACGCATATCACATAGTCACCCTTCGAATAGACATCTTAGTCATGTAGATCATGTATGTTTCAAGCAAAAATCAGATTGGTGTTTACGCCTTTAATGCCTTGAACTCATGTTTCATATAACCACAATCATTGTAACCCCCTTAACCCGGCCTAGACGGTTGACCCGAATTAAGAAAGTCACACGGGGAAAACCAAAGTCAACCCGAAAGTCAACCTTGATTAACGACCCTTTTTTTTCTTTTAAAACTTGTCTAGATGCATATTAATCCTTAGATATGTTCATACAACAGCATACTCAAAGATCATAAACATCAGAGATCAAACAGGGACCCAATTGAACAAATTACAACTTTAGGGACCAAATTGTAATTTCTGATATATATGAGGACTTAACCCAAATTAAAGTTACCAACTTGAAATTAATCAGGTTTCATGCTTCTCTGTGAAATTTCAGCTCAAAAGGACTTCCCAAACTCATACAATTGCACAAACAAGATTCAGGACCAAAATGCAAACAATTCAAAACATTTAACTGCCAATGTCAGCCCCTAACGGTCACCCGTTCCGAAACAGGCAGAGCCCGTTTCGAAACGCGGGGCCGTTCCGCAACGCGTACCGCAACACGGGCTGGCAGTAGCCAACCGTTTCGGAACGGTCCCTCCCGTTACGAACGCCTGGGCTTGTTTAAGGCACCCGTTCCGAAACGGTAGGTACTGTTCCGAAACACCCTGCACAGATTACCCCAAAATGCATACTTAAACATGCAATTAAACATCCAATCATGCTCCAAAGGCCACCAAACTTTACCAACATGCAATTCAACATATATGAGACATACTTGCTTGCATCAACAATTTATCAAAACGTCAACATATGTGAAAAGCCCCAAATCTATAGACATGCTTCCTACACAAGCAACCATTCAAGCATAAACTTCCAATTCAAGCATATAATGGCCAACCACAAAAACCAGCATCCTCAACAACATTCAATATACCTAGGGAGTTCAAAAAATCTCCCAAAACATACACATAGGTCCCCCATTGCCAAATTACCAAAAGCTAAATGTACTTAAGAAAACCTTCCATACTTTGAGCTTTACTTCCACTTGATTGCTTGCCTTCCTTGCTGCCCTCAAAGTACTTTAATGTTCTGCATTATTGATTTGAGAAAACAAGAGAGCGTAAGCAAAAGCTTAGTGAGGAATGCTCAATAAAACCATTCAATAATGCATTTATAAAACACTTTATAAATCATGCTTCAAATCATCATTTACACATGCTCAAAAGCATACTTAAACATGCATCTCATGCTTCATATCACAACATGTCATATTGGCCACAAGTGATAAATTCCATTTCTTTAAAAACAAGTTCATCAACTTTCACCCCAAGGACTTTTAAACACCTTGGCCCCAAGGACTTTTAAACACCTTGGCCCATGGACTTTTAACCACCATGGAAAGGACCACACAAGGACTTTTAACCACCTTTGTGTCCGTATCAAGTTTCACCCCAAGGACTTTTAAACACCTTGGCCCCAAGGACTTTTAAACACCTTGGCCCATGGACTTTTAAACACCATGGAAAGGACCACACAAGGACTTTTAACCACCTTTGTGTCCGTAGCAAGAATCATCCAAGGACTTTTAACCACCTTGATGTTCTTAAGTAAACAAGGCTCACTCAAGGACTTTTAACCACCTTAGTGACCTTAACCTTTTCAAAACACCACTTGCCAATATACATCAATATCATCAATTTATCCACTGTTTTAAAGCATTAAACCAAGCCATATTCATCATGCATTCAAAAGCATCAAACCACATTTAATCAATGTTCAAAAACAAGGAACTCTTACCTTGAGCTTCCTTCAACATATGGCTTACAAAAACAGCATTAACCATGCTAAATCATGCTTTCAAAACAGAGTTTAAAACATGCAATAAACCATATTGCACAACAATCATATCATGGCCACCACTAGAGAGTATTTCCGAAAACTTACACTTGAGCTTAGCAAAGTTGTTTAGACTTAAACTAAGCTCCCAAGACATTGGTTTCAAAGCCGAAAACCCAATTTCACTCACCGATTCCGTTTCGCCTCTTGCCGAAACACCAAATCAAGCTTACGGATCACCACCACTTGGATCCAAAGATGACTCCCCTATTTTAACACATTAAAACAGTAGATTAATGCATCATCATGCATTAATAGCTTCAATGAAAGCACCTAAACTCGCTGCTCTCATCCACACTCCATTTTCGGCCACCAAACACAACCGAAGATGCATCCAAACCACTTCTCAACAAAGCCCAGCCATAAACCATCAAAACCTAATACCCTTTAACATCATTTAACATCTAAAAAGAACCTAATAACATCCTTATACCTCCAGCAACACCAGATCCACAAGATCACCTCAAAAACAAACAAGAATCACAAGCTAAACTTAGGAAACCCAACCTATCCGGGATTGCATCAACCAAAACTCAATTCCTTATCAATTTAGAGTTCAAATAACATCAAAAACACATCTCACATCACAGATTTAACAGATCAAACGAAAATTATCAAAAATCACCAAATCTTGCATTATAAGCCAAAATCCATTTCACAACTTAAAAGCCTTTAATAAAACATCAATTAAGGATTGAAAACTTAGGAATTTCAGTAAAGAACTGATAGTTTAGAGGAGAAGGACGTTCTTACCTCCAAACTTGAGTCTCTTTTTGGAATCAAAAACCTTGATGAATCAAGTAGCAAATGATGAGGTTTTGTAGATATGATGATTAGGAATCAAAAGAGAGTTGAAAGGAGAGATTTAGGTGAGAAAATCAGAAACAATTCTCTGGAAAGAAAGTGTTTGGGTTGAGAGAAAATGAGAGAAAAGAAAATAGGAAGTTAGTTATCAAAATGGCCAAAATGGCTTTCCCTCCTCTTTTGATATGTTTTAAAATCAGAATATAGCTTAAAATATCTTAGAAAAATCTGGGGAAACTACTTTTGGAATAATAGCTCCTTAAAGATTCAAAGTTTCAACCCTTTCTAAAACAGTCACAAAACTTTCAAAAATTAGATTTTGGTCACTAGCCAAAATGTCACCCTTCCAAAACTCATTTTCCAAAATTGATTTCACAGTTCACTTAGTTATATTAAAAGATGATTTTAGAACATTTTTCCATATTTTTAATGCAACCCGAACTAGGCTTCCCTAATTTCACCTTTTTAGATTCGAACAGCACTTTGACCAAACCGGTCAACGCCCAAAACTCCTAAGCCCAAAACCGGGGCGTTACAACTCTCCCCCCCTTAAGAAATTTCGTCCCCGAAATTTACCTGAAGGAAAGAGATAAGGAAACTGCTTCAGCATGTCTTCCTTCTGCTCCCACGTGGCTTCCTCAACACCTCGATGCTTCCACAGCACCTTCACCAACTCAATGGTCTTGCCACGAAGAACCTTGCTATCCGAATCCAGAACCTTCACCGGTTCCTCATCATAGGTCAAATCCGGATTCAAAACCACTTCCTCCACAGGCATCACATGCGAAGGATCGGATCTATACTTCCGGAGCATAGAAACATGGAACACATCATGAATCTTCTCCAACTCTTGAGGTAACTTCAACCTGTACGCAACAGGACCCACACGCTCAACCACCTCGTATGGTCCAATGTACCTAGGGCTCAACTTACCCTTCCGGCCAAACCTCATCACCTTCTTCCAAGGCGAAACCTTCAGAAACACACGGTCACCCACCGCATACTCAATCTCCTTACGCTTCAAATCCGCGTAAGACTTCTGCCGATCAGAAGCTGCCTTCAAACGCTCACAAATGAGCTTTACCTTCTCTGTGGTCCCTTTCAACAAAGCCGTCATCGAAACCAACTTTTGACCAGTTTCAGCCCAACAAAGAGGAGTCCTACACTTCCTCCCGTACAAAGCCTCATAAGGTGCCATTTGTATACTTGCCTGATAACTATTGTTATAAGCGAACTCAACCAAAGGCAGATGCTTCTCCCAAGAACCTTGGAACTCAATCACGCAGCACCTCAACATATCCTCCAAAATCTGGATAACTCGCTCAGACTGACCATCCGACTGAGGATGATAGGATGTACTGAAATTCAACCTCGTACCCAGAGCTTGATGCAAACACTGCCAGAACCGCGATGTGAACCTCGGATCCCTATCCGACACAATCGACTTTGGCACACCATGCAGCCGCACAATCTCAGCAATGTACAGCTCCGCAAGCTTATCCAAAGAGAACGTAGTATGCACAGGCAAGAAATGCGCACACTTCGTCAGGCGATCCACAATCACCCAAACAGAATTCTTCTTCGAGGGAGACAAAGGTAAACCAGATACAAAATCCATGGTAACCCTTTCCCACTTCCATTCAGGGATTTTCAACGGTTGCAACAACCCTGAAGGAACCTGATGCTCAGCCTTAACTCGCTGACACACCAAACACCTGCTCACAAACTCCGCAACATCCTTCTTCAAACCCACCCAATAGTACTCATCACGAAGATCACGATACATCTTGGTACTACCAGGGTGCATAGCAAAAGGACTACTATGACCTTCAGTCAGAATAGCACGCCTCAACTCAGCATCAGCAGGCACTACTATCCGACTCCCAAAACACAACACACCATCATCATTAAAGCAGAAATCCGAAGGTCTACCCTCCGCGATATCCTGAACATGCGACACCAAGGAATCATCCAGCAACTGCTTATCCTTGATCAACTGAACCAAAGATGGTTTCACTTGCAACTCAGCAACAAGACCACCATCTTGCGATATGCTCAAGCTAGCAAACATAGCCCTCAGCTCAACAGCTACTTTCCTACTCAAGGCATCCGCTACAACATTAGCTTTTCCAGGATGATACTCAATCGTCAGATCATAATCCTTGAGCAACTCCAAACAACGCCGCTGCCTAAGATTCAACTCCTTCTGAGACATCAGATACCTCAAACTCTTGTGATCTGTGTACACAGTACACTTCTCACCATACAGATAATGTCTCCAGATCTTCAGAGCAAAAACCACTGCAGCCAGCTCAATATCATGCGTAGGATAATTGCGCTCATGCACTTTCAACTGCCGCGATGCATAAGCCACCACCTTACCCTCCTGCATCAGCACACACCCGAGAGTACACAAGGATGCTCAAAGCATCAAATACACAAGGTGCTAACAACAGCAACCGAGAGTACACAATGTACTAATTTTAGAGGAGCTCTAGACTCTAAGGCATGTCGTTCTACCTAACATCAACTAGTCAACCAAGGGCTTATAGTGTCTTTTAATTCAAACAATCACGAGGCAAGTCATTAACAAGCCAACATATCAATCATGTAACACATAACATGTTGCAAGCATATAAGGTCTATATTTGGTCAAAGTCTCATTGTTTCTAGCATGTATAAGTCACATATATCCATTCATATAACATGTAACATTCAGGAACAGTAGCATAACAATCACATAGTACTCATATAATCCATCAATCAAGAGCATATACCATGTATCACACAATAACACCAAACTATTAGCAAACATAAGTAATTGTCTTTCCATTTAACCTTCTTCCCTTAGAACATTTACCAAATATTAATTAGGTTCATTTCATGCTTTCAAGTCATCATATATAAAAATGAAAACATTGGTTAGGACACTAGTCCTAACCCTAAGGATTAACTAAACTCACAATACTCCAAGCTTAGCTAGTTTTGATCCCTGATGATTATTCCCTTATTCTTCTAACAAGTTGGACCAGCTCTTGACTCCTCCAACGTTTTCCTCAAATTCTTGGTCTTAACATTTATATACAAACATACACAAAACATATTAGAAGCTAATTCAAACATATAAGCTCATTTACACAAGTGCAAACATTAAATATTCAAAACTGTTTTTCTTATTGGCAGTTTGAGTACTTCATACTAATATCGGGATATCTTTTTACACACATATCCAAATTTAATTTACTTTAACATTATAGAAAGCTTATTTACACAACTTTTCAACCATGTATGATTCATATTTTCCCATTTCTCAATCAATACAGTTTATTATTTATACATAGGTCATTTTGCAGTTCTGGACAGTTTGTAGCACCTACACGATTCCGATTCCATATTTTTCTATAGAGATTAAATTTTAGTTCCATTTGTTTCTAGTTAAAATATAAATCCCCAAGTATTTTCTATCAAAATTTCATGTCTAAACTCCATGAATTTTATTTTTTTTGTGAATTTTTTAATGTCACGATCCAAAACAAGGCAGTGCTGGGCAGATTACACTAATTTCAAACTTAGGCTCTTTACAATTCATATTCACGGCTTCACCATCCAATCTGATTTTACCAGCTAGTTCTACATTTCCTCATAACAATATCCATCACTTTCAAACATAAATTTCCAGATTTATTACAGATCATTTTAGGCTTTGTCTTTTCAACTTCTCCAAAATAGTCCATTAACTATCTTGTCATTGCATGTGACTGATTTTTTATTCTCATCATATAACTCAACTAAATACATATTTCTTATCATCTTACAACTAATTTCCAGAATGAAAATTATCATTTACCACCAGCAATCGTAACATTTTAGAACATACAAACAACTTAACATGTTACTTTGATGAACTAGTTGAGTAGAAACACTTACATAGCTTTCGAATTTGATTCCTATAGCAAGATGATCAACACGAAAGCAAGTTTTCAAGCTCTCCTTGAGTTTTTCTTCAGAAAAACTTCCTCTCTAGCCTCTCTCTCTCCATTGACTGAAGAGAAGAAAAATGGAAATGAAAAGACAACTCTATTAAGTTAATGGATTGAGAGTTGACCGATCTGCCCTTTTTAATTAAACTAACACTTATTTCAGCTCAAAGGCAGATTGGGGAAGTCAAGTTTTTAACATGCAAGTCCCCAATTTATCATATATTTTGATTTAGTCATGGCTCAATATTTATCAATTTATTTGTTCTTTCAATTAGGTCCTTATTTCAACTAATTAGGGGTTACTCGGTTCATTTAAATTGATTATTTGACCAATTGGGCAAAGTCTTCTAGGGTAAAATTGAGGGTGTTACAGAAATTATTTCCCTATTCACTGAGGGATAGTGAAAAAACTTGGTTAAATAGCATTCCAGCAGGGTCAATAGAATCTTGGAGTGACTTATGTCGTGATTTTCTTGCTCGTTTTAATCCTACAAATTTAACTGATAAATTGCGTAATGAAATCACTTCTTTCCGGCAGGCTGATGACGAATCCATGTACTAGGCATGGGAGCAGTAAATATAGTTGTTACATAAATTCCCCTTACACGGATTCCCATTGTGGACACAGGTGACAATGTTCTACAATGTTGTAAACATTCCAACAAGGATGATGCTTGATAACTCGGCCAATGACATACTCCTGGACAAGCAATCAAAGGAAGCAATGGAGATCCTGAATAGGCTAGCCAAAAACGACTATCAATTCCCAACAACCAGAAGAGGAGGAACCAGATGCCAACCCATAGTAAACGAAATAGAGTCCTCAGACTCGATTTCAACCCAATTAGCCACCTTGACCAAGTTGGTCATGAACATGCAAAAGCAAAATAATCACTAGGAGGTCAAGGTAATAGATATATTTTGTGAAAATTGTGGGGGTAACCATGTTTCTTCTAAATGTCCACAGAATCCAGAGTCGAGCTTTTACGTTAGAAATTACAATCGTAACAACAATATGATGTCCAACACTTACAACCCGACCTGGAAGAAACACCCAAATTTTTCGTGGAGAATCCCAACAACGCACTTATCCAAGCAATCAGAACACACAAAGAGCAAGATTTCAGCAAAACATGCCTCAGCAGATGCCACAACAACAGTTTCTGGAGCAACAACCGGCAAATTTCAACCTTGCTTGGTGTGTTATCAATTATGCTTGTTTGTGGCCTTGTTTTATGTTGCATTTCATCATGGAAGAATGAAATGAAACTAATTTCAAAGTGATCACCTTAATTTCATCTTAAGTCCCTGTTTTATGCTAGTTTTGCATTTTGGTCCCTAGTTGCTCGATTGATCGACTGGTGCTCGTTTTGTCGTGTTTTCTTCAGCTGTGTGTTCTAAAAAATAAGGTTTAATTCGAGCATCTAGAAAAGATAATAATCAACGCGTTTAGTGTTGCTAATTGGAGAGAAATCTTCAGATCTTTCTTCGGTTAGTCCCGTGTGATCCGCTTGATACGGTCTGGTGGCTAGGCCGGGTCGAGGGAGTTACATGTTATGAAAAATCGCACATTTAACATTTTTACACGTTTAATACTAACTTGCACATTCTTAACATTTATGCCTAAGAAAGAAAAAATTGAAAAATAGGTTCGAAACTATGTATGTGGGTTTGTAAACATGTAAAGCAAAACTTAAACTAAAATTGTTAGGAAAACATGTTACATTTGGCGTTTCACTTGATAAGTTCGAGATTGTATTTGCAAACGTTTGATACTCGTCGTATTATATGGAAATTCCACTTTTTGTGAGTTAAATGACATTTGAAGCCAAAACGAAAAGTACATTAGTTAAAAGGGACCTACCCTTTGTCTTCTTCAACATTCTAAAACAATTCCCAATGGTATTATGTAATTTTTTGGGTGTTCTAACCATGGAAATAGATTTTGAAAATCATGTAATTTTTCCCAATGGTATGAACCACCTATGAGTCCGCGTGCAAAGGTACTTATTCTTGGACTCTTAAGGAAAGTCCAGGCAAATGATAGGGGAAGAATAAACGAAAGGATTGTTTGGATTCTTACTTTGATAGGTTTTGTTGTAGTGACTTGGTTTTGCCATTTATAGGAGATAAGGTTTATATTCAGGGTAGGTTGAAGAAGACAACAATATAATGATATTATGTTTATGTGCATTTTGTGTTTGAGAATTGTTTTAGAAGGTTGAAGAAGACAAAGGAATTTTGTGGCGTACTGATATTGCTTGAGAAGCCACCTTCTGCGAGTTAAATATCATTTTACAAAACCAATACTATTTGACGCTTGCTACTGATAGGGCAATGTTTTATAATGTGAAGCATGAAATGTTTTATAATGTGAAGCATGAAAGCATTTCTCGATCCGTTTATGTTGACCACCACACATTTGTATCATTTATTCTATTGGATTATTATTAGATTATGTAATGTACTTATGTGTGTTTTGTTTACTTTGTTAAATGTTGTGTTCTTAAATTTTACTGGGATATGTTTATAGATCTTATATTTACAATGTGTGTCATTTAAATGTTGTGTTCTTAAATTTAACTGGCTTATGTTAAATGTGATTATGTAATGTTGCGAAGTATGAAAACTCTACTAGAAGTATCAAAACAATCTGAAATTGACTTCTACCTACTTTTCAATTTGAGGTTGGTATATATAGTTTTGGAAACGTTATTGTTGTCACTGAATTTTCACCCACTTTATTATTATTATTATTATTATTATTATTATTATTATTATTATTATTATTATTATTATTATGTAGTGTAAGATTAGAATTAAAAGCCCAAAAATATATAAATAATAAACCCAATTTTGTAAATAGGAACCCATTAAAATAATAGCTGACTTTAAATAAAATAAAGGATCCATTTTAAGCCCAACAAATAAATATTTTGAGCCCAACTAACCCATTTTTATTCCCCATGTGCAGATTTAATAGGGAGCGTTGGATCTAGGGCATGAAGGATCAAGGGACCAGATTGGATCAAGCAAAAAAGGGGGGAAATGGGTACCAACCCACACTGCCACGCGCTTGGCGCGTGCACGTCATGCACGCGGGGCTGGTGCTCCAAATTCTCGTTCGAAATAGTGGTTTGTCGGTTGCCATTCCTGGTTGCGATGGCTACGGGTCACGGCGGCTGGCGAGACCGGTGTCGTTCGGCTTATCTCGGCCGGCTGAACCCGATTCCACCGACCCACTTCTTGTCGTCTCCTGTAACTCGTTAATTTTGGGGAGGAAGGTTTCGAACCCTAATTAAATTGGGGGCAAAATTCTTCAAATTGGAGCTAAATCTGTTGAAATTCGGATAGAATTTTAGTGTAATAATTTTGACTCATCAAATAGATGATTTTATGGGGAAGAATTTGGGGTTTTTGTCCCCAATTGCATTAAAACCCCCACCCCCAAAATGCTATAAAAACCCCAAATGCTCCATTGTTAGACACCCAAAAAATATAGAGGAAAATTCATCCGAAAATTATCCAAAACACCTCTAAAAATTCTGGAAAAATCTTGAAGTGTCACTCGAGCTTGAAATAGAACCGGAATAAATTTTCTGGGAGAAAAAGGCTTTCAATTTTCCGATATCGATTGCGGGAAATTGTTCGAGTTTTGGAGCAGCTCCGGGTCGAATTTTTTTAAAGGAAAAGCATGCAATTTGTTCACTATTGGTATAATTTCTTTTCTCCTTTTTATTTCGAATTTAGTTTCTTTTGCTTCTTTTTTTTTGTTCATGTTTTTTAGATTCATTTGACGTTTGTGGCTAGAATTTTGTGCTTTGTTTATGTTGTTTATGTTGATCTTTTAACTTAAAAAATGTTAAAAAGTTTCAACTAAAATTTCATTTGTTTTTTTTTTACAATAAAACATTGTTTGATTCATGTTCATTCTAAAAAACTAAAAAAAAACGTGTTATTGAAAATAAAAATTTTAATCCATTTTCATCCTTAAAAACTAAAAATTGAGTTGTGAAAATAAAGTATTGATCCACTCTTATTCTAAAAAAACTAAAGGATTGTGTTGTTTAAAATTAGATGAAATAAAATTTGATTTTTGATCCATTCTTGAAAAAATGTTTCTAAGAATTGAAAGACTTGATTCAATTTCAAAAATCAAAAAATCAGAAAATAGGCAATTGAAAATAAAAAAGGTTTCTTCAAAATATAAAAACAATAAAAGTTAAAAGATAAATCTTTCAATAAAAAGGGCTTTAAAACATAGAAATCTTCTTCGAAATAAAAAGATTAAAAAATTAAATTTTTAAAGCAAAAAAAAAAAAGGTTTTAAAATTATAGAAATCTTCTTCAAAATAAAATTGATCCAAAACCATTAAGAAAATTTAAGTTTTGAATATTCTTGTCTTGTTTGCCTTTAGTGTTAGGTTGAACCTTAGGTTTAAGATCTATGAGCTTAGATTAGAGACTTGTTTGTTGAAAATTTCTCTTCACAAAAAATAAGATACACTTAATAAAATTTAAATCCCTAATCAAGAATAAAAGATTGAGACTCTCTTTATAATTAATAAATTTCAACTTAGAATAAATAAAATCTCCCACAAATCGAATTTCCTTGTTGTTTGAATAGTGGAACTTAATTAATGCGATGTCTTATCAAATAGGAATGATAGATTAACGCCAGAAGTGTTGGCGGTAATTAAAGTTCATTTCCAGGGCAATAAGGCCGTTAAAATAGATTGATATTCATTAAACGGACAAATAAAAATCGAACCTTCGTGAACTTACAAATTCCAAATTTTTTTTTTGCTCAATAATGTCGTATATTAAGAAGCAATATACAACCAAAAAGCCACAACGGTCGCCTCGTTAAAAACCTCCCTAAAGCCTAACGGAGGAAAAGAGTACGAACCGTATGTGGTGAAACAAGAGTCCAATGAAAATACAAACGGAACCAACACCAAAGAAAATTATCACTAACAAGCACAAAACAAAGAAATACGCGTTACCCCCTCCTTTGCCAAAGTGTCCGCTAAACCATTCGCCTCACGGAAAATATGAGTAAAACAAACCGAAGATAGAGAGGAACAACAACTGTCAATCTCGCGAAATACCTCCCAAAATCGCCATGGCCGTTTGTCCATATGTAACACCCAACTAATAGCAACCATAGATCCGACTCCACTATCAAAGGAAGCATTGCCCATGTTGACTTCCGAAAGTATGACAATGCGAAAGCAATCGCTCGCAATTCAACCTCGTTGGAATCAATACAACCAAGAGGGCCAGAAAATAACGCCAATATGCTCCCATACTCATCGCGTAACACACCCCCATAGCCTGCCGGACCCGGCTTACCACGTGCAGAACCATCCACCGAGAACTTCAAAGTCCCCCGCGATGGTGGTTCCCAAACAATACCAAGCCGCGCTGATCGCGAAAGTGATGGCTCAGAAAAAAGACTCGGACAGTCCCACCACAATGCCTCGCCAATGCACAGATCATTCCGTAAGGTCCGCATCCAATCAAACGAGCGCAATTTAATCAAAAAGCATACCTCCTCAACCGGTAAAAGTTTCTTGTTGAAGACCATCTCATTTCGTGCTAACCAAATCGACCATAGCATCGCTGCTATGCACGACACCCACATACAACGACGCATACCTGAAAACGAGCAATGGAAGTCAGGTACAAAAAACTCGGACAAGGTTTGTGGTAACGGCAGACACACTCCCCACCAACAACGAAACTAGTCCCATAAGCACTGAACAACCGGGCATAAGTACAACAGATGATCGACGTCTTCCTCCCATTCCCGACACTAGAAGCACAACGTGCATTGCCCCTAAAAAACAACACCCCTACGACTCAAAAATGCAAAAGTCGGTAGGCGACGTAACCACACAAACCACATGAAAGCCTGTACTTTCGGTGGGACCAAAATTTTCCACGTGAAACATGCCCCAAACTCGCTCTCCCCAGCTTCATCTAACATCAAGATCTGAGAAACAGCTTTAACCGTGAACATACCTCTCCTATCCGGAGTCCAAATTAGCTTATCGCAAATTCCTCTATATATGTGCGTGTTGCCTATCACTGCCCGCATGTCTCGCAACAGCCCCGTCTCAAAAATACGAAGCAGACGACGGAAAAATTCAGCCCAACGTGAGTGATGGAAACCCCCCTGAACAGAATAGTCCACAACCAGCGCCAATTTGTTGACAGCACAAGAGAAGAGCCTTGGAAAAATATCCTTTAATGGCCTGCTCGCGCACCATGAGTCAAACCAAAAGAGTACTCGATTACCCTCCCCCACTTGCCATACCAACTTCCCGTGTAAATTTCGCTGCACTTCATCCGAACAAGCATTTTGCACTATTTGTTTCCATACCACCGACATCGCCTGTTGACGGGAGGAATTAAATCTCCACCATTGAACATCCTCCCCGTATTTAGCCACTATAATGGCCCTCCATAGCGACGATGCATCCGTGGCATATCGCCACGACCATTTAGATAATAAAGCCGTGTTGCGTACTTGTAAATCCGATATTCCCTAACCTCCCAAGTGCCGCGGTCTACACACCAACTTCCAGCTAACTCTGCTCATTTTTCTATGTAGATTTACACCACCCCAAAGGAAAGCACGGCGAATCTTATCCAATGCTGCGATAACACCTTTAGGGATGCGGAACACACCCATATAATAAATCGGCAATGAAGATAGGACAGCATTAACCAGAGTGACTCGTGCCGTAAAAGACAGCGAGTTACGCTTCCAACCTGCTAATTTCCGCCGAACATTTGATATGACCGGTTCCCAAACCGCCAAGCTTCGCGGATTAGAGCCTAGTGGCATCCCCAAATATGTGAAAGGAAAAGACCCGCGTCGACACCCCAACGCCTTAGCACACAATTCAGTAAATTCCTCTTGAACCCCGACCGCATATAAAGATGACTTGCTGAAATTTATTTGCAAACCTGAGCAGACTTGGAAGCAATTGAGAATCCGTCTGATAGAGTCGGCACAACCAGGGGAAGCCTCAAAAAACAAAACGGTGTCATCTGCAAATTGTAAGTGCGATATAGATACCCCCGGTGCAACACAAACGCCCTTTATCAATCCCGCCGACTCGGCCTGAACCAATAAGCTATGAAGAGCCTCCACTACAATAACAAATAACAGTGGCGACAGTGGACAGCCCTGTCGCAGACCACGCCCCAATGTAAATTCAGACGTAGCGCACCCATTTAGCAAGACCGACATACGAACCGTTGAAACACATTCGAAGATCCAAAGACGCCAAACCTCACAAAATCCCATACAAACCAGCATATGATCGAGGAAATCCCATCGCACGCAATCATAGGCTTTAGCAAAGTCTAGCTTAAGCACTAAACCACCCCTCGAACTCTTTCGTAAAGAATGAATTAACTCATTTGCAAGAAGGATGCCGTCTATTATCTGTCGGCCACGAATAAAAGCCGACTGATGCTCACTAATCAACGATCCTAGCACCCTTTGCAACCTTGTAGCTAACACTTTCGCAAGAATTTTGTACACTGAATTAACAAGACTTATCGTACGGTAGTCGCTGAGAACTTTAGGTGAGTCAATCTTAGGAATCAACACAAGAAATGTACAATTTACACCCGGTGGTAATCTGCCGGTTGCGTGAAACTCACCAAGAAATCTTAGCACATCCTCGCTCACTGTGGTCCAACATACCTTAAAGAAAGCCATGCTAAACCCATCCGGTCCTGGCGTTTTCGATCCATCGCAACCCCGAATAACCTCCCACACCTCCTCACGGCAAAACGGAGCCACCAACATCTCATTGACGTGCTTGTCCACCCGTTCAAACTCGCCCACGATGGTCCAAGTGCACCGACGTTGTGCAGCCTTAAAATGCATAGCGAAATTTGCCACTATGTGTTGCCGAAGGCGATTAACATTCGTTTCCCATCGACCATGTATCATTAGACCGGAAATCATATTTCGCACAGCTCTAAGCTTAGTCGTACGGTGAAAAAATGCAGTGTTGCGATCTCCTAACCGCAACCAGCTTGCCCTTGACTTCTGTCGCCAAAGCGATTCTTTGCGCCTTATAGCCTGCCATAAACATTGTAACCACTCTCTTTTCTTCTCAATCCAAACAGTTTCCTCTTCGTTCAATTCATCATTCGAAGCCGCCGCATCTGCATCATCCAATTTCTCTTGCATCGATTGTATGTCCTTTTCCACATCACCAAAAACTGTCCGGTTCCAAACGCGCAAGAAATTCTTCATGCTTCGGAGTTTTGCCATAATGTTATCACAACCAACCCCCTGATCCGACAGCCGACTCCATTCATTAGAGAGTTCAAGCACGCTTTTATTGTTTTCCAACCAACAATTTATAAATCGGAAAGGGCGAGGTCCCCAATCCTGTTCATCGCACAACAACAAAAGAGGTGTATGGTCCGAAACCCCCCTTGGCAGACCATGTTGACCAATGTTGTTAAAAGCATCCACCCAAGCAGGAGAAAGCAGAAACCTATCAATTCGACTACGCCTAAAACCCCTCCCAAACCATGTAAACTGTTTTCCTATCAATGGCAAATCAACAAGCCCAGTATGTTCGATGAAATCAGAAAATTCTTGCATACCTGTCGATATCGATTTACATCCTGCATGTTCCGATTGCCAACGTATGGAGTTGAAATCCCCTGCGATACACCAAGGTTCATCAACTCCCAGAATAATCTCCCCTAGTCTTTGCCACAACTGATTTCGTGCATCCGCGTCACAAGGAGCATATACATTCAACATGCAACAACTTAAATTATCCGCATGCCATTTACCTCTAACGAAAATAAAATTTCGATCCACCTCTACAGAAGAGATACTTAAACGTGATGTTTCCCAAACCGTTATCAAGCCCCCTGAAGCACCTATCGACGGCGAAAAAACAAAATCAAAACCATCCGATAACCACATACACGTGAGCATCCGTGCTGAAACCTCCTCTAATTTCGACTCCTGAAACATTGCCATATCCACCCTTTGCTTCTTTATAACATCACCTACTGTCCTATGTTTCAAATTCGAACCCAACCCCCTAACGTTCCAGGACACGATCCGCATGATGGCAAAAACTATCGCCTGTCCCCAGTAAAAACCTGTTGAAGATCTTTTATAATGTCCGCTTCACATCCCACCGTTCGCACGCCCACAATGCTACCCAATGCTATTGTCGCCTCTATCTCTTTAGCAATCAAACGTTGCCGATTCTGTACATCAGAATCTGTCAAAGACGTGTTTGCTACTTGCGTCGAAACAATCTGTGAATTGAAGAACTTGCGCGGTCTGCCCCTCCCAGGTTTCACTGACGATACCACACCGGAAACAATGTTGATAGATTTTGTCTTTTTACCATTAATCCTAATGGTATTACCAATGTCTGAAAGTCCCGTGTTGTTGCCCGATGGAATCCTTGTTTTCTTGATTAAATCCTGGATTGTTGTGTTCAAATCAACGGAATTTGAATTGGACTGAAATTCCTCAACTAGTGGTGTAGAGCCAGGATTCTTCTTCCCTTCGCTCGTGAAACTCCCAGAGGCTTGTCCCACCATCAGGCCGGTTTCCTCGCCGATGACCTGTGCCTCCACCAAAGCAGTCGTATCCCCAACAACCTGTAAATGTGCCGACGTCGACCGGTCCTTCGACGTAGTCTCCTCCACATGGCTGGTCGCCGCCCTATGGTCCCATAACGAGTTCGTATGCAACTGCCGTGACTCGGCTAGGTGAATCTGATTTCCAATTGAACCCTCCTTCGGCACATCCTCATTTTGATGATTAACACCCTGATGTCCCTCATCCGATCCGTCCGACCCCTGCATCGAAGAGTCATCATCTTCATCTTCGGAGTTTAACAAGTTACACTCACATTCCAACCAGGGTCCGAATGTACATTCCCGGACTTGGATAGGGAAAGATTCGCCCTCCACCTCCAAACACATCGTGGCCTCAATATTTGTCATTGTCCGTGTCTCAATTAGAATCCAGCCACGCTCGAAGGATTTTGGCGAGGTGGTAGAATCTGCCACGCGAACCAGATTGCCCCAAACATTTGCAATATTCTCGAACGATTGTTGGGACCAAGTATGGATCGGCATCCCTTGTATCGAAAGCCAAGCTCTCCGTGAATTCAAAATCGTTGTAGGGGTCCATAATTCAATCCGCGTGAAACAGTCTGTGATTGACTTCAGTTGCACCACCCTATCGCGCGTATTCGAATCCTTAAACATGAGCAAGATTGCGTCCCCTGCTATGCGCAGAATTGAGAATCCTTCTACCTCTGGTAACTGTAATTTCGTCGCCAATTCTTTGATACTCCATGGCTCTTTACACCATCCGACTGCGCAATTCTTTATTATCTCCATCTTAGCGCTATCCACGGATCCCTTCACTGTATAATTGACGGCCTTACTATCATTTACCTCCGCTTCTGATCACGATGTCCCCGGCGGCTGCGAACCCACTATCCTTGCCATAGCGGGCTGATCTGTATCGATTCTAGATTGCTTTCGTTTCCAGAAAGAGTTTCGCTCGCCATATCTCGCTCTACAAACCGTGATCCTCGATCCATAAATCCACTTGTCGTTCAATATTTCGATCACCCGTTCAGCGTCATCGCGGCTGTTCATCCGCACAAATCCAAATCTGCGGCCGTTTCTATCAACTTTCCGAGGAACGAACACGTCCACCACTATCCCATGGCGATCGAAAACCTGCCAAACCCCCTTCCAATGGATCGACGTTGAGCGATACAAATTCCAATTTTGAAAACGTTTTTAAATGAATGAGGTACTAATTTTGGGCGTTGTGGAGGTGTTAACCCTTCCCCACGCGTAATCAACCCCCGAACCTATTTTTTGGTTTTCGTAGACCGAAATCGTTATTTTAATAAATAAAACATTTTATTAAAATAACCCTGCTTTAAAGTGATCCACTCACACTTTTTCAAAAAGATTGATGGTGATTTCGTGCTTTAAAGTTTTCCAAAAGGTCGAAGCTCGAAAGGGTTGCGACAGCTATAAAAGTACTGAAACACTGTTCTGCCTTATGCTACAACTGAAAAGCCTTATCTGCTGCTGACGTATCAAAATGGGTAATAGAGATTCGAAACTAACAGTGAAAAGATGCATGCTTATTGAGACCATGCATCTTTTGAATTTCGAAATCGTAACGACAAAGTCATAAATGTAAGCAAAAAAGTTCTGAACATCGGTTTCAGAACTCGTAAATAAAAGTTTAGTACTAGTATAAATACATTCAAACTAAAAATGTGAGAAACAATGGTAACATTTTAGGTTTGTATTTAAAGAGTTCCGAACCAAGTACACGTTATTTCGATACTTTCAAATGAAACGACATCTTATTGGTTGGTAATCTTCTCAATGAGAAATTTTTATGTGAACCCGTCACACCACGTCTTCTATGGATGGTCCCCATCCACTAAAAATTAGCCAACTATTATCGATAACAGATCGATAACGAGGTGACATATGAACAACCAAGACATTGTAAACTCATAATGAGTAGATGGATTGACACGTCATTCCCTATAAATACCCCCACATTGTGTCGTAAATCTTCATTCTCATCTTTGTCTCATTTTTTCATCTACTTTTATGACATCAACATGGATATGTTTGCATATATTTGAAGGGAGTTTCGTCCTGATGCCTTGGAGAATACGCTAGTAGCCCCTTATCTGCTTTTTGGTAAGCATTCCTCCACTTTATTTTAGTGTTCAATTAATTCTATACAAATCTTTATTTAACCGAAATAAATATTTATTTTATATTTAATTTTTGTAATTTAGTACAACATTTTTAATAGGATGATATTTTTTCGATTTAGTCCCTAAAAATTTACTTTTAGTTTCGAACTAAAAATGTGAGAACACACAATACCATTTTATGTTTGTAATTAATTAGTTTCGAAACCAAAACATGCAGTTTCATATTTGCACATGAATGTCACACTTTATGGGAGCGTTTAAAATTTTTTATGGCATGTTTAATATTCTATGTGAAACGACAGTTTCGGGCGAGAACCACAAATGTAAGTTAGACTTGTGATCATGCACGTGGTTATCGATACTTGTGAAGGAAAACCTAAACTGAAACTATTAAGAAAACATGTAATATTGTAGGCTTAACGTGATAAGTTCAAGACTGAATATTCAAATGTTCTATACTCTTTGTATTACTCAAAAGATACTTTCTTATCTAGTATTAATTAGGAATATTAAATTAATATTATCAAAAGATTGAACATGTAGTTTGCAGTTGTTCTTATCTAGTATTGATTACGAATATTAAATTAATATTTTGACAAAACTGAAAGTAAGATAGATCATAAGAGAGTATAAAGTGAAAAACTTTTCAAATTCCTTTTAATAAAAATACTTTATTCACTTTCTCCACTTAGCAATCAAATTAAATTACAAAAATAAGATATATCCCTAACTCTTCATTATTATTTTTCAATATTTTGCAAAAATATATAGAAAACATCATTGTTCTAGAGTTCATCATTGACCGCCTTCATTATAGCAAAACATTGATAACTAATATATGAAAAACAGACAAATTTCAACACAAATCAACAACTTCGACAATCTGCTCTGCATTAGCAGCCTCCCAATGTAGTTCAAAACACCAACAAACAATAGTATTTGAAAAATCATGAAAGCAAAGTTTTCCAAATACTTTGTCTGTTGGTGTTTATCCCTACAAATGGCTAATCATATCCTTCCACCATTGTTTTTCGACACGGAAAACCTAAAAAACTATCAACACGCCGCCAAATCTATAAAATGAAGTCTTTGCATATTATCCATCACCACCAGCAAAAAACATAAACCAACATATATGTTGTAGAGACAAAACTACAAAGGAAAGAATACAACACTCGCTAGGTTATGAAACTAAGGACCCAAAGGACTCCTATTTCTAATAGATTCGAAACTAATTGTGAAAATACCCTTATTTATTGGGAACATGCGTCTTTTGAAATTTGAAATCAATTGAACCCGCCAATTTAATTTTTTACGGGTTCGATACCTTACTTTGGTGTGACTTATTGAGTTTCATTTATGGCACCTTTTAATATTAGAAATGAAAAGACAATTTGGGCAGTCTCCAAAAATTTTAAATAGTTTCGAATTTATGAATATGGGTTTTGATATGTGCGAAGCGAAACTTAAACTGAAATCCTTACAAAAATGTAATATTTTAGGTTTCACCTGAAAAGTTCGAAAATGTGTTTGCAAACGTTCAATACTCGTCGTATTACTGAAAAGACACATTCTACGATGTGATTAATTACATAATTAATAAACATAAAATTATACATACAAAAGTCCAAGGTCTATTTTTGTACGATCAGAGTCTATAAGTCTCTTGATCAAACATTTAGGGTTACACATGCAAAGTTATACATAATTAATGAACATAAAGTTATACATGCATAGGTTAAGGGTTTTTTTAAGAGCTTTTATTTAATAAAGATTCCACTATAAAGCATTCTCATTCAATAAAATTTGAAACCCTAAAACCTTAAAACCTAGCTATAAAAACCTAAACCCTAAACATTAAACCATATTATACTAAACCATAAAATCCTCAACCCTAAACCCTTATTCCTAAACCATAATCCATAAATCCCTAAACCATAAAATCATAAACAATAAACCATAAAAACTTAAACTGAAATCGTTAGGCAAACATGATACATTTTAGATTTCAAAAGATAACGTTCGAAACCGTATATACAAACGTTTGATACTTGCTGAGAAGCGACCTTCTACGACTTAATGACATTTATGTGACGTTTAATATTTTGATTTGAAATATTTTCAAGAGGTTGAGCAAGCAGTTTCTTCTAAAATTTCCCAATTCTATTTTCTTCAAGGCATCCATGGCATCTTCCAGTCTCACCATTAAGGAGTTATCTGAAATATTTTCAAGAACTGATTTGAAGAAAATGAAGAATTGTCGATTGCTGTCAAAACATTATAATGCTCTAACGTACGAATCTATCTTTTTGGAATCTTATACTAGAAGAACAAACACAATATGCAGTTACCTAATTGCAAGCAAGTATCACAAATGTCGTTCTTATAGTTTTGTAAGCGAAGACAAATCAGATTGTAAATGATGGGAAACTCATGTTTGATTTTTTGCCTCATTGGAAAGTCGACATCTTAGACATTGTGGATACAATTTTAGTGTTTTGCAGAGCTCGTCCAGAAAAAAAAACTATTATATTTGAAAACCCACGACAATGCAATGGCAAGTTATTTCAAGTCCATGCCCAAAACCTCCACAGCTTGAATATCCACCAAAGAAGATCAACATGATTGTTCTCAAATCAAGCCCCTTGGTGTTTAAAATCGTGTGGGTTTCCAATCAGTGCAATTATGATTACGTTAAAGGTGTTAAAGCTATTTGTTGTAAAATCTTTGATTCCAATGGTTGAACTTGGCATCGCTTCAGTGATCTAAAGTTACCCGCCAACGAGTCTTTCGAGAGGAATTCATGCACAATATCTCTATGTGGTTGGCTCCATTGGCTGACACGGATGGATTAAAAATATAGGATAGTATAGCAATTTTATATTGGGAACATGCATGTTTTGAAATTCGAAATCCATTGAACCGCAAATTTATTTTTTTTGAACCACCAAATTATTTTTTTTGCGTTCTTTCAGTATCGGTTGGTGATGACTACATTTATGACACTTCTAATAATACAACGAAAAAGATAGTTCGGAGCGGGAACCACAAATTTCAATTACTTTTGAACCTATGAACATGGGTTTAGATACGTATCAAGCAAAACGTAAACTGAAATCATTAGTAAAACATGTAATATTTTAGGCTTCACATGAAACGTTCGAGACTATATATGCACATGTTCAACACTCCTCGTACTATTATACTCTATTTAAACATCACGTATTCCTTCATCACACGTTTTACTTGGTCATTCTCACAAACATTGCCATTCTTAACATATTATTTAGTTTCTAAGATTTAAATTTTACCCTAATAATTTTAATATGGTGATATTTGTGTTTAATTTAGTTCATAAGATTTAAGTTTTACCCTAAACCCTACAGTAGCAAAACCAAAACCGGTAAGAGTAACTATTAGGTTATAATTTAGGGTTATATAAGATTAATTTTATGGATTTAAGATTTTTGGTTTAGGATTTAGGTTGTAGTGTCAGTGGTTTAGGGTTCAAGGTGTAGTTTAGGGTTATTAGTTTATGATATGAAATTTTATGGCTTTAAGGTTTATGGTTTATGATTTAAGGTTTAGTGTTTAGCTTATTGTATGAGATTTATTAATTTCAAGCATTATATAGTCTATAGTCTACAATCTATATATAATATACCATACGTTATGATATTATTATTAATATAGTCTATAACATATGTCTCTATGGTCTATAGTCTATTATATTGATACATGAATAAGTCATGTGTTACATGATGATATTTTTTAGGGGTTATAGGATTATAACCTATAGATTTATGTCACTACTTTAGGGATGAAATTTAGGGTTTATGAGTTTAGGGTTTAGGGATTATAGCCTATGGTGTAATTTTTGTTCATTTTAGTCAATAAATTATTTTTTATCCAAAATTGACCCGTATTTATTTCTAAATTTTTGTAATTTACTCCAAACCCTACAATTTTTGTAATTTAGTTCAAATCGTATAAATTATAATTCAATATAAGAATTATAAAACTACAGCTCGAATTTCAATTATAACCAAAATTGGGACTCGATTGAATTAAAAAAAAAACTTAAAAGTTCCTTACATGGCATGACCTGACTTGAAGTTTAACCGAAACCGATATTACCCAACTTGGATTTTATCCCTCAACGACGAGACCAGACCTGAAGTCCATCTGAACCTGAATTAACCCGTTAATTAACTGATTCAGACTAGATCCATTTTGGCCTGAACATAAAGTGGAACATGAACATTGGGAATACTGAGTTACATTTTAGGTTTAAAGTGACATAATATCATTTTATATGATTAATTACATAATTAATGAACATAAAGTGGAACATGAAAAGTTTAAGGTCCAATTTCTACGATCAATGTCTCTAAGTAAAAGAAAACTTAAACTGGAATCATTATGAATACATGTAACATTTTAGGTTTGAAGTGGTCTGTTCGAAACCGTGTGCAAACGTTCGAAACACATCGTATTATTGAGAAGTCACTTTTTGCTCGTAGTTCATGACATTTATGGCAAGTTTAATAGTACAACTGAAATGACAGTTTTCCAATACAAAGCGAATGATCATTACTCTTGTGAATGTGGTCCTTAGTGGTGCAAAATGGCATGTTGAACTTACAAAAAGTGATAACAATGTGTGGTTGCAAAAGGGTTTGGGAGAATTTGCAGAGCATTACTCACTGGAATTTGGGTCTTTTGTGGGTTTCCAATACAAAATGAATGATCAAATTCCTAAGATTTAATTTTTGATAGAACTGCTTCAGAGATCGAATATCCCAATACTAACATTGATGATGTTAGTAAGAAAAGGCAAACAAAATCAGAATTGTCAAGTGTACTCCCTCAAAAAAAATTAAAATTGATTCACCATATAAAAATGGAAATGATTTCCTGTAGCGAAACAAAAAATATCATATGCTAATTGTAGAACTAATGTTTTGATAAAATAATTGAAAAAGAGTTAGGACTGATTTAAAAAGTATTTAAAACATTTCCAAAGTCCAAACAACTTGAAATTATGTTTAGGGAAGTTTTTAAAAGGGTTTTACATGTTTTTCAAAGCCAAACTTCACAAAACCCTCCAGACGTTTCGAAACGCCCTAAGGTGTTTCGAAACAGGGGTTTCCAGTAGCAAAAACGTTTCGGTACGAGTATCGAAACGGGCTTTCCCTGGATGAGGATTTTGCCCAGCGTTTCGAAACGGGCTATGCCGTTTCGATACGCCTACGTGGCACTGGCCACAACGGTCATAAACCCCAACGACTATTTCCCAACTAACATTTAAATACAGGTCGTTTCGATACAGGACTAGGCGTTTCGAAACGGGTGTTTCAAAACGGACAATAGCGTTTCGATACGGGTCCACGTCAGACTGCAACGACTCTTTCTACTTAAAGAGCGTTTCGAAACGGGTTCGAGCGTTTCGAAACGAAGAGCTGCAGAACTACATTTATGGTGGGAATTAGAGTCCTCAACGGCTCCAATTCAATCCCAATGGCTAACAACGGCTATAAACTCATCAAGGAGTATAAAAGGGACCTCCAAGCATCAAGTAGAGGCTAATGCTCATATTGTCAATCAACAAATGATCAAGAATTATCTTAGAGCTTAAATTGTCATTTATTGTATAGACAAACACTAGTGAGCCAAAATTGTCAAATTTGCTCAAGTGTTTTAGGTTTTGGGTGAGTGCTTAATTGTGCAAACAAACACCTATTAGAGGGTTTTAAGTTTGCTTCTTGTTTCTCTTTGTAAGAGAGGGTTTCAATCAAGGCTTTGGGTAGAAAGCTTGATTGTGTATAAGGGTTACCTCCTAAGCCTAGAAAAGGGGACGAATCAATATTGGATTGATTGGAAATCCTTAGTGGGGAGCTAAGGTAGTGGATGTAGACCTTGGTTAGAAGGTTGAACCACTATAAATCACTGTGTCTATTATCATTTTAGCTTCCACAACCCTTCCACCCAAAAATCCACCTCTCCACCACTTGGTGAGCAACATCGGTTGAATGAATCGAGCTCCAGACAACTCAACAATTGGTATCAGAGCTTGGCTCAATCGAAGGGGATTCACATCCTATTGAGAAGATCCGGTAAGCTCGATCACTATTTCATCAACCGGCTCAAATGGCACAATCAATCGACAAACCGCCTTTCTTTGATGGAACCCACTATGCCCATTGGAAGACAAAGATGAAGTTCTTCATCAAATCTAGAGATTACAAGCTATGAGATATAGTTGAAGATGGTCCGTTCGTGCCTCAAAGAAGCAAAGCGGAGTGGAGTGCCGACGATCGCAAGAAGATGGAGCTTAATTGCAAAGCCTTGCACATCTTGTTTTGTGCTTTTGGCCCAACCATCTATGAGAAGATGTCTTCTTGTGAGAGTGCCAAGGAGGTATGGGACAAGCTTGAAGTCACATACGAGGGGACCAATGAAGTCAATGAGACAAAGATTGAGCTTCTAACCTTAGAGTATGAGAACTTCAAAATGGATCCAGAAGAGAACATCGAGAAGATGTTTGATAGGTTCTCCATCATCACCAATGGTCTCAAAGGCTATAGAGAAGTCATCCCGGAGGAAAAGCTTGTTCGAAAGCTCATCTACTCACTTCCTGAGTCTTGGGACTCAAAGAGGACCGCCATCATCGAAGCCAAGAATTTGAAGACCTTGAAGCTTGATGAACTCATGGGGTCACTCCTTACTCATCAAATCATGAAGAAGAATAAAGAAGATGAGAAGAAGAGGGAAGAAATTAGAGCTATGGGAGAGAAGAAAATCAAAGGGCTAGGCATTAATGCAAGTGTCATGGCTCTCAAATCATCCACTTGTCATCATGTCTACTTAAGTGAAGAGGAGGATGAAGATGAAGAGATAGTTCATCTCTTCAAGAAGTGTGCCCCGTTCATGAAGAAAGCCTTGAGAGAGCTTGAACGGGAACCCAAGAAAAAGCATAGGGTAAGCATTTCAAGCCATAAGAAGAAGGCACATGTGGCTACTTGAAGTGATGAGGACTCCACCGACGATGAACAAGCCAACCTTTGCCTTATGGCCATCGAAGAAGATTCAAGGGTAACTTCTAATTCATCTACTTCATGTTCTTATTCTTTTGATGAATTACAAGATGCCTATGATGATTTGGTTTTAGAGTTTAAAAATCACATTTTGAAAAACAATAAATTGATTTCAAAGTTAAAAATTCAAAATGATTTGATTTCTAAAACCAAACTTGAACTTGAAGCAAAACTCGAAGAGTTTGAATTAAAATGTTTTGATTTACAAAATTTGCTTCAAAAAGTTCAAGAGGAAAAAGATTTGATTTCCAAAGAACTTGAAAAGAAAAACAATTTTGGAAAATCAAATTTTTATGTTAGAAAATCTGGTGCCCCTAGATTTGTAAAAGGAAAATGTTTTAGAAGTGTTTGGGTCCCAAAAGGACTTAGTACTTCAATTAAAAAGGATGACATTGAAAAATGGATTCCTAAGGGGACTAAAATTTGTGCTACTAACGTTTATGGATCCAAAGCAATTTGGATACCAAAAGTCACTTGATTGTCTTTTGCTAGGTGTGATTGAGATGTTCTACAAGTCAAACATTGAGGGGGAGCTCCATGCACACTAAGGAAGAACACTTGAAGAAGGAAGGCTTCACATCCTACCTTGAGTTCAAGTGTTGGTAATATCTAGTTGTTTTTGCATTTATTTGTTTTATTTTTTATTTAATTCAACTAGATGATCATATATGTTGGACTAACATTTTAATGATGCTTTGAGTAAGGGGGAGCCATTTTAAAACCAAATTTTTATCTTTGTCAAAATTTTACCTCTATTGTTATTTTGAACTTAATGTTTTAAATTCTTTTTGATATAACAAAAAGGGGGAGAAATGGTTTGAAAAATTGAATTTTCAAATGAATAAGGGGGAGCTTTATTTGATTTCATATCTTCAATCTCTTATTCACATTTTTAAAGTTAAAGGGGGAGAATCCCAAACAATTTTTCAAGTAAGTTTTATTATATCAAAAAGGGGGAGATTGTAGAACTAATGTTTTGATATAATAATTGAAAAATAGTTAGGACTTATTTAAAAAGTATTTAAAACATTTCCAAAGTCCAAACAACTTGAAATTATGTTTAGGAAAGTTTTTAAAAGGGTTTTACATGTTTTTCAAAGACAAACTTCACAAAACCGTCCAGGCATTTCGAAACGCCCTAAGGTGTTTCGAAACAGGGGTTTCCAGTAGCAAAAACGTTTCGATACGAGTATCGAAACGGGCTTTCCCTGGATGAGGATTTTGCCCAGCTTTTCGAAACGGGCTATGCCGTTTCGATACGCCTACGTGGCACTGGCCACAACGGTCATAAACCCCAACGACTATTTCCCAACTAACATTTAAATGCAGGTCGTTTCGATACAGGACTAGGCGTTTCGAAACGGGTGTTTCGAAACGGGCAATAGCGTTTCGATACGGGTCCACGTCAGACTACAACAGCTCTTTCTACTTAAAGAGCGTTTCGAAACGGGTTCGAGCGTTTCGAAACGGAGAGCTGCAGAACTGTATTTATGGTGGGAATTAAAGTCCTCAACGGCTCCAATTAAAACCCAACGGGTATAAACTCATCAAGGAGTATAAAAGGAACCTCCAAGCATCAAGTAAAGGCTAATGCTCATATTGTCAATCAACAAATGATCAAGAATTATCTTAGAGCTTAAATTGTCATTTATTGTATAGACAAACACTAGTGAGCCAAAATTGTCAAATTTGCTCAAGTGTTTTAGGTTTTGGGTGAGTGCTTAATTGTGCAAACAAACACCTATTAGAGGGTTTTAATTTTTCTTCTTGTTTCTCTTTGTAAGAGAGGGTTTCAATCAAGGCTTTGGGTAGAAAGCTTGATTGTGTATAAGGGTTACCTCCTAATCCTAGAAAAGGGGACGAATCAATAGTGGATTGATTGGAAATCCTTAGTGGGGAGCTAAGGTAGTGGATGTAGACCTTGGTTAGAAGGTTGAACCACTATAAATCATTGTGTCTATTATCATTTTAGCTTCCACAACCCTTCCACCCAAAAATCCACCTCTCCACCACTTGGTGAGCAACATCGGTTGAACGAATCGAGCTCCACACAACTCAACACTAATCATCTGGTGTTGCTTATTTGTTGTCATGGTGGCCACAATCGACCAAACTCACAACTGACAAACAACCAGCCCCCTTGATGATATATACGAGGAAAACGACCAACGTCCACCACATTCGTAGGTTCGACAATCTGATGTGCACTCACCGCGTCTCGATGTAGCTTCAAACACCAACAAACAATAGTATTTGGAAAACCTTGAGAGCAAGGTTTTCCAAATACTATTCTGTTCGTGTTCATCCCTAAAAAATAGCTAATCATATCCTTCAAAATACTATTGTTTGTCGACACGAAAAATCTATATAAACAATTAGCACTCCACTGGGATCTATAAAAAGAAGTCTCTACATACTAGTAATCAAGCAACACATAATGGTGTAGAGACAAAAACTACAAAGGAAAGAATACACTAGTCGGTCATTAGGATATGAAGCTAAGAACCGAAGGGACTCCTATTTATAATAGAAATTTGAATATTTTATATTTAAACATATTTCGATACTCGTAC
This sequence comes from Hibiscus trionum, assembly GCA_030270665.1. Taxonomy (NCBI): domain Eukaryota; kingdom Viridiplantae; phylum Streptophyta; class Magnoliopsida; order Malvales; family Malvaceae; genus Hibiscus; species Hibiscus trionum. The sequence continues at coordinate 22,343,395 of BSYR01000005.1, forward strand.
AAATATTTCAGAACAATGTCCATGAGAAATAAACCGAAAATATTTAAAGCACATTTATTATATTTGGTTGGTAGGTTAGGGATCAGAATTTGAAAACCTGTTTCGGAACTTCTATATAAGAGTTCTCTAAAAATTGTTCTGCCCAAAGCAGCAACTAAAAAGACTTATTCGCCACTAACATATCGAAACGAGTTATAGAAATTCGAAACTGACAGTGAAAAGACGCTTATTTACTGGGAACATGCGTCTTTTGAAATTATTGAAATGAACTACCAATTTAATTTTTTATTGAATCGGCTAAATTAATTTTTTACGCGTTCTTTCAGTAACGGTTTTTTAGTGGTTAGACATTTATGGCCATTTTAATATTAGAACTCAAAAGACAGTTTAGGGCGGGAACCACAAATTTTAAATAGTTTCGAACCGATGAATATGTGTTGTGATACTTGTCAAGTGAAACTTAAACTGAAATCGTTAATAAAACATGTAATATTTTAGGTTTCACATGAAAGGTTTGAGACTGTATATGCAAAAGTTCGATACTCGTCGCATTATTGAAAAGACTCTTTCGGCGAGAAGTTAAATGGCACATTTATGTAGACGTTTTAAAATTTTATTGTATTATATATAGAAGGACAACTAAGTCAAGAATCATACAACTCATGTACACATTTGGTCTAATATCATTTTTATAGGATTAATTACATAATTAATGAACATAAAGTGAAACATGAAAAGTTCAAGGTCCAATTTGTATGCCTATAACAAATTGTAAAAGGAAATCATCATCGTGACAAATAGAATCAATTTAACAAGATTTAATCAAAACATTAAAGCATATCTTTTATCAATTTTTTTATCGGCGAAAAGATGTATATTAAATGGGAAATATACAACTCGAGTCATACGTGCGCCTCATTAAAAACCTCCCTAAGCCTAACGGAGGAAAAGAGTACGACGCGTGGACAAAAAGGAAACAACCAAACAAAGAAACACAACGGCCCTCACAATATACAAACAATCACACAGAAGCCTTAAATAAAGATGCCCGCGTCACCCCTTCCTTTGCTAAAGCATCCGCTAACCCATTCGCCTAACGGAAAATGTGGTTAAAGCAGACGGACCCCAAAGTGAGACAAGCTTGATCAATCAATCCAAAAATCTCCCACATACGTCAAGGTCGTCGTTCCAAATGCAGCACCCAACCAAGAGCAATTTTGGAATCTGACTCCACCACGAGGAGACGAGAAGCACATTTAGAAGCTGCAAAAAAATTCAACGCAAAGGCAATTGCCCGTAGCTCCGCTACATTGGAATCAAGGGAACCAAGCGGACCTGAGAAGAGAGCTAGAATTCTGCCATGTGCATCACGCAAAACACCCCCAAAACCCGCAGGCCCTGGCTTACCACGAGCAGAACCATCAACCAAAAATTTCAGCATGTCCCCAATTGGAGGCTACCAACTCACCCCCACACGACATGGACTAGAATCAACAGACTCACTGAACAAGCTTGGACAATCCCACCATAAAGACTCACTGACGGACAGCCCCTCCTTTAACGTCTTCACCCAGTAAAATGAGCGCAATTTAACCAAGAAGCAAATCTCTGAAGCCGGTAGTAGCTTACCATTAAAAACACTCTCATTTCGTACAAGCCATAGAGACCACTGCAATGCTCGAAACCCACAACAACCTTAAAGTGCCTGTGAAAGAACAGTGAAAGCCCGAGAGGAAGAATTTAGAAAAAGTCTCCGGTATCGGCAAAGACACCCCCACCAATGCCTAAACCAACCCCAAATTCCTTGGGCAAACAGGCATAGGAAAAACAAGTGATCAATATCCTCCTCTCCCTCGCGACATCGAGCACACAAACCTTGCTGCTCATCCAACACGATGCCACGAAGCTTCAAAAAATCAAAGGTTGGTAGACGGCGCAGCCATGTGAACCACAAAAACGCCTGAACCTTCGGAGGTACGAGAACTTTCCACGCAAAACACTCATCGAAGTCACTCCCCCCAGCTTGTCCAACATAAGTAGTCGTGAGAGAGCCTTCACTGAAAAGTTCTCGTGTGCATCAGGTGTCCAGACTAACATATCAACTGCACCATGCCATAACCTCACAGGTCCCAAGAGCGAAATGAGCTCCCTGAGTTGTCGAAGCTCAAATGAACGCAATCCTCTACGAAAGAAACTATCCCAACGGTCATGCTGAAAGCTACCCCCATCGGAAAGGTCAGCAACCAAAGCCAAACGATTCATCACTATCGAAAAGAGCCGAGGGAAAATATCCTTCAACGGTTGTTCAACACACCACGCGTCGAACCAAAATAAAACTCGTGAACCATCACCAACCTTCCAAACAAAACTAGGCTCACCCATGAACTTTTGCATACTATCCGAACTCACAGTTTGGACAATATGTTTCAAAATAACCGACATCGAACCCCTGTAGGAAAAATTAAATGGCCACCACTGGGCTGCCTCGCCATATTTTGCCACGATAATGACCCTTCACAAAGAAGATTCATCCCTAGCATACCGCCAGGACCATTTTTCCAATAATGCTCTATTCTGAACCTCCAAATCAGCAATTCCCAACCCACCAAGGTGACGTGGCCGACAAACCATATTCCAGCTTACTCGACACATTTTCCGTTGTAAACTCACCCCACCCCACAGAAAGGCACGCCTCACTTTATCCATTGCTGAGATAACACCCTTCGGCACCCGAAATAAACCCATATAATAAACTAGAAGTGACAAAAGAATAGAGTTTACCAGTGTAACGCGAGTAGCAAAGGATAAAGACGTCCGTTTCCAACCAGCGAGCTTCCGTCGAACCGAGGCTATAACCAGTTCCCATACATCAATGTTGCGAGGATTAACCCCCAACGGCAGCCCTAAATGAACAAAAGGCAGTTCACCTTTCCGACAACACAAGACAGCCGCCATTGAATCAAATAACCACTCATCCACGCCAATAGTATAAAGAGAAGACTTGTTGAAATTAATTTTCAAACCAGAACAAACTTGAAACCAACAAAGTAACCTACGAATAGTCGTGGCGCATTCAATGGAGGCTTCGAAGAATAGGATGGTGTCATCAGCAAACTGTAGATGCGATAGCGAAACCCCTGGAGCCAATGAAACCCCACGGATGAGCCCCAACTCCTCCGCTTGAACGAACATCCTATGCAATGCTTCCGCAACAATAACAAATAGCAAAGGCGAAAACGGGCAGCCTTGCCGCAAACCACGCCCCATTCCAAACTCCTTAGTGGCGCTACCGTTTAACAAAACTGACAACCTGACTGTGCTGATACACTCAGTAACCCAACGTCGCCAACAATCGCTGAAAACCATCAACCATAAAATGTGCTCTAAAAATTCCCATCGAACACAGTGGTAAGCTTTCGTGAAGTCCAATTTCAGGATACATCCGCCCGACGAACTCTGTCGCATAGAATGTATTGTCTCATTCGCCAATAATATACCATCCACAATTTGACGCCCACGCACAAAAGCCGATTGGTGATCACTAAATAAACCTCCCAACACAAACTGCAACCTTCTAGCAAGAACTTTGGCAAGAATCTTATATATTGAATTAAGCAGGCTAATTGGTCGAAAATCACTCAAGGTGACCGGTGAATCAACCTTAGGCAAAAGCACAAGGAATGTGTTGTTCGCACCCACGGGTAACTTGCCGGATGCAAAAAATTCATCTAAAAACCGCCCAACGTCATCACATACTACATCCCAATACTTCTTAAAAAATTCCATATTGTAGCCGTCCGGCCCCGGTGACTTCGAGCCCTCACACCCACGAACAACCGCCCATGCCTCATCAAGAGAGAATGGCACCACCAAACACCTATTTTCAGCTTCACTCACCCGATTAAAATTCCCCTCAAAGCTCCAAACACAAGACCTTTCATGCGCGGCAAAATGTTGAGAAAAGAACAACACTATATGTTTACGCAACCGAGTTGGATCCGTTACACAATTGCCTCTGATGTTCAAGCCAGAAATAGCATTACGCACTGCTCGCAGCTCTATGGAAGAACGCCGTGTTTCTATCGCCCAACCGAAGCCAATTCGCTCCCGACTTTTGGCGCCAAAGAGACTCCTTACGGCGGATAGCCTGCCACAATGCTTGTAGCCATACTTGCTTCTGATCAGACAACTCGGATACATCCCAACTCCCTTCCTCCATACCACCACTATCCAAATTATCAAGGCAATTTTGGAGTAGCACAATCTCTTTCTCAATGTCCCCAAAATCTGACCTATTCCATTGACGCATAAACTTTTTCAAGTGCCGAAGCTTCACCAAGATATTTGAGTTACCAATTCCCAACCCCGTCAAACGACACCACTCCTCAGCCATGCAGCGAACGTTACGCTTTTCATCTAACCAGCAGTTAATAAAGCGAAAAGGGCGAGGGCCCCAATCTTTATCATCACACAACAAAAGCAACGGGGCATGATCTGATATCCCTCTAGGAAGAGATATCTGCTCAATGTTGGAAAAACAGTCCATCCAGAGAGATGACACTAGAAATCTATCAATGCAACTTCTACGGTTATCCCTTCCAAACCAAGTGAATTGCTTCCCCCATAATGGCAAATCAACTAAACCCACCGAATTACAAAAGTAGCAAAAGCATCCATACCTCTCGACACCGAGCTACAACCGACCCTTTCCGATGCCCACAGAACCGAGTTGAAATCCCCCGCCACACACCACGGACCCGGATGCGTGACCACAACATCTCTTGCTCATTCACGTCACAAGGAGCATAGACGACCATGATGCAACACACAAAATCTTCCGGTTTTCAACGCCTCTGAATTAAAACAAAATTACGATCCACCTCTATCGACTCCAACAAAAATCGCGCACCCTCTCACACCAACAACAACCCTCCCGAAGCACCTATAGATGGCGAAAAAAAATGCTCAAAGCCATCACTAAACCATAAGCTGGAAACTATTGAAGGCGATATCTCCTCTAACTTGGATTCATGCAATAAAATCATGTCTATATGTTGTTTTTTAATAACGTCACCCACCCTTCACCTCTTCAAAACAGAACCCAACCCCCTAAAGTTCCAGCTCAAAATACGCATGACTACGACGCTCGGGTGCCATCGGTAAGCACCCATGATAAATCTTGAATAATTTCCTCCTCGCGCCCAACCAATTTCACACCCACAAGGTTTCCTAACGCCACTTTTGCTGCAATTTCATGCTGAAGAATACGCTGTCGATGTTGCAAATCCGAGTCTATCAACGAGGCGTTGGCCACTGTAGTTGTGTCACGCCCCAGCCCCTTCCTCAGTCTCCCCCTCCCAGGCTCCGAAGGCCTTGCTACACCCGACAATGCATTTACTGATTTTGTCTTTCTAACCGTACCATTTATCCACAGCGAGATAGCCTTGTCTCTCTTGGTACTTTGTTGAAAATCTGTCTACTCACTAAGAATCTCCCCAATGGGAATATTAACTAAACCTTCTAGTTCGATTATGTCACTATCCAAATCCCTTTTATCTTGGGTTTGAATTTCATTTCCTACATTCAAACTGATTGGTTCTAACAAATTATCCCCCGAATTCAAAATTCCAACTCCCCCCTTGGTGACCATCCGAAAGAGGACTCTTAGCTTCCTCGTCAACCGCACATAACGGTGAAGAACCAGCAGGCATGTCAGCTTCGCCGGCCACCTCAACCTCCTGTTTGTCCACTTTTCGCCCCGACGACGACCCAGAGCAATCAGATGATATACTCTCAATACGAAGATCCTCCCGACGGTTATCCTCCCAAAGGCGATTACAATGCCAGTCCTGAGGTACCAATTTTTGTAACTCCACAAGGTCCTCAATCTGCCTCTCGTCTCCCAACCTCGACTCAGGCACACATTCGGATGAACTCAACTCGGGCGACTCACTACTATCATCAACGGTGGCCGTTGTACACTCACAATCCACTAGCGGACCAAACATACTCACCTCTTTAACGTACAAAGTATACGACAGCCCCTCAACATCTAGCTTAATGCGTGAATCTATGAACTCCACCATGTCTGCTTCTATTAACATCCAGCCACATTCGAAGGATGTTGGCGATTCCGTTGCATCAGCCACACGTACTAGAGAGCCCCATACTTTCGCAATACTTGTGAATGACGCTTGCGACTACACATGAATAGGTAAACCTCTCACCGATATCCATGCCCTCCTTGACGATAAAACCAAATCTGGCGACCACCTTTCTAGTTTGGAGAAGCATTCACGAACCACCGTCATCCCTGCTACCGTCTCCAGGATGGTGGAATCCGTAAACATCAATAGAATCACAGGCCCTGCAATACGCAAAATGGAAAAGCCTTGGATGCAATGAAGATTCATCCGTGATGCTAGTTTCTCAAGGCTCCAATGTTGCTTACACCACCTCACCATACAATTCTGTAAAACCTTCAATTTTTCCTTGTCCACGTGCCCCTGAACCACCTCAATCGGATAATTCTTCTTCTTTGAATTGACACTTCGAGTCTCCGATTGTCCCTTCACTCTACTCTGAGATGCTTGTTGTGATCGTCCTAATCCCACACTTCTCCTTTTGTTTCTCCAAAAGAAACCACGATCATCATACCTCGCCATGGTCACCGATAAACGCGATCCATAGATCCATTTATTGTGCAGCCGTTCTATAACCTGATCAGCATCAGGGCGACTCTCCATTATAACAAAACCAAACCTCGATACATCCTTTGCCCTTTTCTGAGGGATGAACGCATCAATCACCACACCGTGCCTGTCAAAAACTTGCCACAAACCCTTCCAATGTAGAGATTCCGATAAACTTCCCACAAACACCGTCCAAACCTGCCGGCGGTCAGTCCCTTTTGCGCCGTCCATTGCTAAAACAAAGAGGGCTAATATATCTTTTATCAATAGTATACACAGGGTCATGCACAATTCACCATTTGGTTTCATTCTTATAGTTATAAGATCATATATATTTTTTAATTATTTGATAACATAGTTTATTATTTAAAGAACCAAATCAAACCAATTACCGATTATTAGACAAATCATCACAATATATTATCTATCCAAAATGTATGGACCTAATCACAAATCGACTATGTTTATAAGACATTACTTCCTTTTAAAGGTTTTAGCTCAATTCCATGATATATATATATATATATATGTATATACAAATTCCTCTATTTACTGTCTTAGTATATGCAAACATTATCTCGAATAAACATTATATGTGTACAATAATATGCGTACATAATTATCATTCAACATATAATTATATACAGTTCAAAAACTCAAAATAGGTGATAGTCTTCTTCCGCAGTTTAAGTGGGATTGTTTGAAGCTCTACAGTCACTCATCCATATTTCCTCCTGCTCCTAATAAGGAATAAAAATTGTTTCACACATTATAATTGACCGATTAAAGAAATCAAACATGCAATATTACTAACATTTTCGTTGATCGGGTGGATGTTTTCCATTGTACTTTTTGAAAATTCCAAATCCGTAGCATGAAAATCATTAGTACATGCGGATGATGGCGTTACCAATCCTATCTTCAATGTAGGACATGTGACTTTTTTGTACCCTTCTGAATTACAAATTGAACAATGAAACCTACTCATGCTTCCAACTTTTTTAGACCCACTAACTGGACTTTGGCCTTTCTTCTTTGAAGGATCCCAAATTCTTTTGAGTGGTGTGGTTAGGTAATGAGAATCATTCAACAAACAAGATGCCTCGAGTTCGGTCGTAAGTCTATGAATCTCATCTTTGGCTCGTCGGAAGCTCTCATCTGTATTTGATGCAATATAGCAAAGTCTATTAGAAATCGTGCAGAGCGAAGCAAACCGTGCCACGTGTTTCACTTCAGGACGAACATTGAAGTCCACAAATGATGAGGCTGCAAGCTTCGCATTCTTTGTCCATTAATTTAGAATCAATGAATGTGGGATACATATGCTATCTAGCATCTTAATCACGTGTAGTTGATGTCTACATGGAAACCCGACTGTCTCAAATTTAAGACAACAACATGTTAGGGTTTACGTGACAACATCAAATTGAACTTCATATTCCTTGTCCAGTTTCTAATATTTCATTAGTTAAATACTGCGAAACCCGTTGTCATCGTCCCCTTCTCGTGACACACGGTACAATGTCTCCGATTTAAGTTCCTCTCAGAAGGTTCTATACGATTTTCTTGTATACGGTTCAGCTGCATGGACTTCTAGCTCTTTCAATTTTGTCAATTGCATCAGCTTACTCTGTGTACAAGTAAAATCTGCTTTCAACTCGGTCAAGCGTATTTTACCTATGTCATCTTCAACTGCACGAATAAACTCAAAATATGTATTCATGCACTTAAAGAAAATATGTGGAGATGCATTCATTGATTTGCACCTTTGGGTTGACCGCAAGTTCACAAAAAATAGACCCGTCATATATGCTTGTGCCCATAAGTGACGGGTATTGCTCTTCTCCAACACCCACAAATGGTTTTTCTCATTAAACTTCTCAATAGTTTTTTTTTTGCTCAATGATGTCGTATATTAAGAATCAATATACAACTAAAACACCACAACAGTCGCCTCGTTAAAAACCTCCCTAAAGCCTAATGGAGGAAAAGAGTACGAACCGTATGTGGTAAAACAAAAGTCCAATGAACCAACAATCGGAAACAAAGCCAAACGCTTAACACTAACAAGCACAAAATAATGAAATCCGCATTACCCCCTCCTTTGCCAACGCGTCTGCTAAGCCATTCGCCTCACGGAAAATATGGGAAAAACATACCGGATGTAGAGTAGAGCAACAACTATCAATCTCACGAAATACCTCCCAAAAACGCCATGGCCGTTTGTCCATATGTAACACCCAACTAATGGCAACCATGGAATCCGACTCCACTACCAAAGGAAGAGCTGCCCATGCTGACTTCCGAAAATACGATAACGCAAAAGCAATCGCTCGCAGTTCAGCCTCGTTTGAGTCAATACAACCAAGAGGGCCAGAAAATAACGCCAAGATACTACCATGCTCATCGCGTAACACGCCCCCAAAGCCTGCAGGACCCGGCTTACCACGTGTAGAGCCATCCACCGAAAACTTCAAGATCCCCTTCGATGGTGGTTCCCAACAAATACCAAGCCGTACTGATCACGAGTGTGATGGCTCAGAGTAAAGACTCGAACATTCCCACCACATCGCCTCGCCAATACAAAGGTCATTCCTTAAAGTGCGCATCCAATAAAACGAACGCAATTTAATCAAGAAACACACCTCCTCGACCGGTAGGAATTTCTTGTTAAAAACCATCTCATTCCTTGCTAACCAAATCGACCATAACATCGCTGCTACGCAAGACACCCACATGCAGCGACGCGTACCCGAAATCGAGCAATGGAAGTCGGGTAAAAAGAAATCAGCCAAAGTTTGCGGCAGCGGTAAACAAACTCTCCACCAGCAGCGAAACCAATCCCATATACGCTGAACCACAGGGCAAGAGTACAATAGATGATCGGCATCTTCCTCACATGCCCTACACCAAAAGCACAATGTGCTTTGCCCCTCAAAAACAACACCCCTACGGCTCAAAAAATCAAACGTCGGCAGGCGACGCAACCAAACAAACCACAGGAAAGCCTGGACTTTCGGTGGAACCAAGACTTTCCACGTGAAACATGCCCCAAACTCGCTCTCCCCTGCTTCATCTAACATCAAAATCTGAGAAACAGCTTTAACCGTGAACATACCTCTACTATCCGGAGTCCAAATCAGCTTGTCGCGAACACCTCTATGAATATGAATGTCGCCTATCACTGCCCGCAAATCTTGCAACAGCCCCACCTCAAAAGTGCGAAGCGGACGACGGAAAAACTCTGCCCATCGTGAGTGATGAAAACCCCCATGTACGGAATAATCCACAACCAGTGCTAATTTATTGATAACACAAGAGAATAGCCGTGGAAATATATCTTTTAAAGGTTTGCTCGCACACCATGAATCAAACCAAAAAAGAACTCGACTGCCCTCCCCCACTTGCCATAACAGTTTCTCATGGAAACTCCGCTGCACTTCAGCCGAACAAGCAGTTTGCACAATTTGTTTCCACACCACCGACATCGCACGCTGACGGGAGGAATTAAAATGCCACCATTGAGCATTCTCCCCATATTTAGCCACTATAATGGTCCTCCATAGTGACGATGCATCCGTGGCATATCGCCACGACCATTTAGATAACATAGCCGTGTTGCGCACCTGTAAATCCGCTATTCCCAGACCACCCAAATGTCGTGGTCTACACACCAACTTCCAGCTAACTCTGCTCATCTTTCTATGTAAATTTACGCCACCCCAAAGAAAAGCACGGTGAATCTTATCAATCGCTGCGATAACTCCTTTGGGAATGCGGAACACACCCATGTAGTAAATCGGCAAAGAAGAGAGGACTGCGTTAACCAAAGTAACTCGTGCCGCAAATGACATCGAATTACGCTTCCAACCTGCTAATTTCCGACGAACATTTGCAATAACCGGTTCCCAAACCGCCAAACTTCGCGGATTAGAGCCTAACGACATCCCCAAATAAGTGAAAGGGAAAGAACCGCGTCTACATCCCAACGCCTTAGCACACAAATCAGTGAACTCCTCTTCAACCCCAATAGCATATAATGACGACTTGCTGAAATTTATTTGCAAGCCTGAACATACTTGGAAACAATTGAGAATACGTCTGATAGAGTCAGCACAGCCAGGAGAAGCCTCAAAAAACAAAACGGTATCATCTACGAATTGCAAATGCGATATAGATACCCCCGGTGCAACACAAACGCCCTTAATTAGACCCGCCGTCTCAGCCTGAACCAATAGACTGTGGAGCGCCTCCACTACGATAACAAATAACAATGGCGACAGTGGACAGCCCTGTCGTAATCCACGCCCCATTATAAACTCAGTCGTAGCACACCCATTTAACAGCACAGACATTCGAACTGTTGAAACACATTCCATAATCCATTGACGTCATACCTCACAAAAGCCCATACAAACCAGCATATGATCTAGAAAATCCCATCTCACGCAATCATAGGCTTTAGCGAAGTCTAGCTTAAGCACCAATCCACCCCTCGAGCTCTTCCGCAATGAGTGAATTATCTCGTTTGCAAGTAGAATGCCATCCACTATCTGTCGGCCACGAATAAATGCCGACTGATGCTCACTGATCAGCGACCCTAGCACTCTTTGCAACCTTGTAGCTAGCAATTTCGCAAGGATTTTATAATCTGAGTTAACAAGGCTTATCGGACGGTAGTCGCTGAGAACCTTAGGTGAATCGATCTTTGGAATCAAGACTAGGAATGTACAGTTTACACCCGGTGGTAACCTGCCGGTTGCGTGAAACTCACCTAGGAACCTTAACACATCCTCGCTCACTGTGTTCCAACATACTTTAAAGAAAGCCATGCTAAACCCATCCGGTCCTGGCGCTTTCGAGCCATCACAGCAACGTATAACCTCCCACACTTCCTCACGACAAAAAGGTGCCACTAAGGCTTCATTGATGTTCCTATCAACCCTGCCGAACTCACCTACTATAGTCCAAGTGCAACGATGTTTTGCTGCCTTAAAATGCATGGCGAAAGCTGTCACTATATGTTTCCGAAGGCGATGAACATTCGTTTCCCACCGACCATTTATCAACAGCCCTGAAATCATATTCCGCACAGCTCTAAGTTTTGCCGCACGGTGGAAGAATGCTGTGTTGCGATCGCCTAACCGCAACCAACTCGCCCTTGATTTCTGTCGCCAAAGTGATTCCTTACGCCTAATAGCCTGCCACAAACGTTGTAGCCACTCCCTTTTCCACGCAATCAAAGCAGCTTCCGATTCACACTGCTCAACATTCGAACCCGCCGCATCTACACCATCCAACTTAGTTTGGATTGAGTTTATTTCTTGTTCCACATCACCAAATACCACCCGGTTCCAATTGCGCAAGAAGCTCTTCATGGTTCGGAGCTTGACCATAATGTTAACATTTCCAACCCCCTGATCCGACAATCTACTCCATTCATTAGACAGTTCAAGAACATTTTTGTTATCCTCTAACCAACAATTTATGAAGCGAAAAGGGCGAGGCCCCCAATCCTGTTCATCGCACGCCAATAATAGAGGTGTGTGGTCCGACACCCCCTCGGCAAAGCATGCTGACCAATATTATTAAAAGCATCCACCCAAGCAGAAGATATCAAAAATCTATCAATTCGACTACGCCTAAAACCCCTCCCAAACCATGTGAATTGCTTCCCTATCAACGGCAAATCAACAAGCCCAGCATGTTCAATAAAATCAGAAAATTCTTTCATACCTGTCGCCACCGAACTACACCCTGCACGTTCCGATAGCCAACGTATGGAATTGTTTCTGTGCCAGAATACTCAGAATAATCTCCCCTAACCGTTGCCACAATTGTTTCTGTGCCTCCGCATCGCAAGGAGCATATATATTCAGCATGCAACAATTTAATTCTTCCGCACGCCATCTACCTCTGATGAATATAAAGTTGCGATCCACCTCTAGAGTAACGATATTGAATCGTGACGTTTCCCAAACCGTGATCAAGCCCCCTGAGGCACCTATCGACGGTGAAAAAACAAAATCAAACCCATCCGATGCCCACATACACGTAAGCATTAGAGCTGAAACCTCCTCTAATTTCGACTCCTGTACCATTGCCATATCCACCCGTTGCTTCTTTAGTACATCACCCACTGCCCTACGTTACAAATTCGATCCCAACCCCCGAACGTTCCAAGACACGATACGCATTGCAAATTCTATCGCCTGTCCCCAGTAAAAACCTGTTGAAGATCTTTTATAATGTCCGCTTCACATCCCACCGTTCGCACGCCCACAATGCTGCCTAAGGCCACTGTCGCCTCTATTTCTTTAGCGATCAAACATTGCCGATTCTGTAAATCTGAATCCGAAAGAGACGCGTTTGCTACTTGCGTCGAGACTGGCTGTTGATTTAATGACTTGCGCGGTCTGCCCCTACCAGATTTTACTGTCGAAACCACTCCTGAAAGAACGTTGATGGATTTTGTTTTTTTTCCATTAATCCGAATAATATTGCCATTGTCTGGAGCACCTGTATTACCGCCAGATGTAGCCCATATTTTCTCAACTTTTGAGTCCACTTTATCCACCAAATCTATCGACTTTGAGATAGGTTTAACCAATTCCAAAATTGTTGCATTCAAATCCACAGAATTTGACTTGGATTGGAATACCTCAGCTAGTTTTATAGAACCAAGACTCTTCCCACCCTCACCTGTGGACCTCCCGGAAACTTGCTCCACCGCCAGGCCGGCCACCTCGCCAGAGACCTGTTCCTCCACTGGAGCAGCCGTATCCCCATCTTCCTATAGTTGTGTCAAAATCGAATGATCCTTCGAACCAGTCTCCTCCACATGGCTGGTCGCCATCCTATGATCCCATAACGAATTTGTACGCCACTGCCGTGACTCGGCCAATTGAACCTGGTTTCCGATTGATACCTCCTGTGACATAGCCTCAATTTGATTATTATTACAATGGTGTCCCTCATTCGATCCTTCCGATCCCTGCGTCGAAGACGCGTCGTCTTCATCCTCAGAGTGTAGAAAAGTGCATTCGCACTTCAACCAAGGTCCAAGTGTGCATTCTCGGACTTGGATAGGGAATGATTCGCCCTCCACCTCCATCTTTAGCGTGGCCTCTATATTTGTCATTGTCCGTGTCTCGATTAAAATCCAACCACACTCGAACAATTTAGGCGAGGTGGTGGAGTCTGCCACCCGAACCAAACTGCCCCAGAGACTCGCGATGTTCTCGAATGATTGTTGTGACCAAGCATGGATCGGCAGCCCTTGTATTGAAATCCAGACCCTCCGTGATTCCAATACTGTTGCAGCGGACCAAAGTTCAAGCCGTGTAAAGCAACCTTTAACTGACTCCAATTGCAACACCCTGTCGCGTGTACACGAATCCTTGAACATGAGAAGAATTGCAGCCCCGGCTATGCGCAAAATCGAGAGTCCCTCCACCTCCGGTAAGTGTAAATTCGCTTCCAATTCTTTGATGCTCCACGGCTTCTTGCACCATCCTACTGCGCAATTTTGCAAGATCTCCATCTTATCACTATCCACTGATCCCTTCACTGTGAAATTCAAAACCTTGCTGTCATTAACCTCCTCTTCTGTTCGCTGTGTCCCCGGCGGCTTCGAACCCAATTTCCCTGCCATAGTCGACTGATCCGTATCGACTTTGGATCGTTTTCGTTTCCAAAAAGAGTTTCGCTCTCCGTATCTCGCTCTACACACCGTAATCCACGAACCATAGATCCATTTATCATTCAATCTTTGGATCACCCGTTCGGCGTCTTCGCGGCTGTTCATCCGCACGAACCCAAATCTGCGGCCGTTTCTATCGACTTTCCGGGGAACAAACACGTCCACCACCTTCCTTTCGCTCATCTCAACTTATTGACCAAGGAATTTTTTAACAACAATATCTCTCATTGTTCATCAAATTCCTCAGGTTTCAACCAAGCATACATGCATTTTCTAAATTCTTTTGTAAAATTCGGATTGTCAATATTTCCTTGTGCATTGCGAGCTAGATGCCAATAACATATTCGATGTTTAGCATTAAAAAACATTTTTGATCGCCCTCTGTGTAATATCCCTAAATATGGCTAAGGAGTATATTACTAAATAGAACTTAGTTCAATTTCATTTAAGATATCTTCAGAGTTAGTTAAATAGTTTATGGACCGAATTGAAGAAAATGGAATAGTGGGTGACACAATTTCTATAAGGACTGAATTGGAAGTTGTATGCAATTGAAGGACTGCTTGCTGAAGAAACAAAAGCCCAAGGATATGTACACATGTCATGCTAAGATAATGGCATGTACTATGGGGTCTCAGTTTTGACTAAGGGAAAAAGAAAGATTGTTATCATCTTCCCTAAAAGCAACCGGAAACACCATTGTTAGAGCATTAGGAGCTTAAAAAAATTCATGCACGGGTTGAGCACCAATTCTGGGCAATTTGGAGACTCCTTGGGATGGCTTGGCAAGGAGGGTAAGAAATTCATGTCCCTTCCTTGAGTTGAACTCAATTTGAAAACATAAGTACGATTATCTTATGAGCTTTACGATTCTTGATTTGTTGAAGCATGATGTTACAATATTAAGATTAAATTTTTTCAAATAGTATGCTTGTTTTTGTTGGGATCTTGTGACATTGTAGTGTGGTCTAAGCCATCAATCTTGTGTATCCTAGTGTTCGATTGGTTACCTTTTCCCCTAGTAGAACCATTGTCTTGGTTTACTCGTTCAAACGGAACAAGTGATACTTTCATGTTTTTATTCTGATTAAAAGAAATTAGAGATGACTAAATTAATGTAAGATTGGGTAAATTGTGCAGGAAATTTTGAATTGTATAATTACATTGATCCCGTGAAACAAGTTGTAAATAAACAAGTAAATGGAAACGGTTTTGCTAAATTTAAAATAGGGGACTGCTTTGTGATGTATACAAGGACTGTTTTTTTTTTTAGTTTAGGGACTGTTTCGAATGAAAATAAGTATACTAAGGGCTGCCTTGATGTATATAAGTTTGTATGCAAAAATGTGGACTGTTTTGTATAAAGATAAATAAAATCTGGACTATTTTGAGCATGAAGAAGTATAAATTAGAGACTGTTTTGAAGTCTCTTATGAAATTGAGGAAGGTCAAAATTATAATCTTTATTTATTAATGAACTTGGATGGTGTTTAGGCTTTTAGAGTGGTTCGAATTGAAGAAAACCGTTGATACTAGGATTATGCCCTGTTTTGAATTCTTTAGATAGCCTTGAATACTCGTTTACATGTTTAGATTGTGGTGACATTTGAGTTTTAGATGTTCATTAAAAAGGGGTTGTTTTTCAAGTGAAACTAAAGGACTGTTTTATAAATTAAAACTTGATTGTTTTATGATTGCTTGAGACTGTGTTGCAACCCAAATAAATGTTGTTTCGGGACTGATAAACAACCCCTAGACTTAATATAGTGTCATTCTGTTCAGACAAATCCTGCTCAAATTAAATGAAAATATTTTTTAAAAAATGATATAAGATGGTTTTGATAGATTGAAATGGGTTAGGTGATGTTTTAGACCCTTTTTCGATTTGAATAATAACTGTTTCATATGCTTTGTAAATGCAGTTTTGATGTGGAGGTTCAGGTTTGGTAAAAGTCGTAGAATGCAGAATTTAGATGAATGTAGTAATAAACATAAATGAGGAAATGTTTGTAAAATGTATACAGAATTGAAAGGAATAAATCCAGTCTTGTTATGCTTAATTTTAGTGCAGTCTCTAAAATGTAATGAAGTTTATGTGCAGTTTATATGTATGTAATTTGGAAAAGAATTTTGTTTTGCTATGACATGATTCTTTGTAAACATACTTTTTAAAAAATAAATTCTTGGGAGCTATATGCTCAATCGATTGTTTAATTGATAATAGAGTCTAGGTTCTATTGAGATGCTTAGAATGTTTACCTGTCGTGATTAGGGATGTAAAAACAGGTCAACAGTTGAGTTTCAGGTCGGGCTCTGTCAGGTCGGGTCAAATCGGTTACAGGTCATTTCGGGTCATTTTTTGTTTTGACTCGATTCGGTTCGGGTTCGGGTTCATTTCGGGTCGGGTTCATTTCAGGTCGGGTTCAATTCAGGTCGGGTTCATTTCGGGTCGGGTTCATTTCAGGTCGGTTCATTTCAGGTCGGGTCAAAACGGTTAATTGACAGGCTGATTTCAGGTCGGTTTCGTTTCAGGTCGGGTTCATTTCAGGTCGGTTTCGTTTCAGGTCGGGTTCATTTCAGGTCGGTTTCGTTTCAGGTCGGGTTCTTTTCAGGTCGGTTTTGTTTCAGGTCGAGTTCATTTCAGGTCGGGTTCCTTCGGGTTTATGGTTTATTGTGTTATGTGTATTATATATATTGACGGATTATGATCTTTATTTTTACGGTTTAGGGTTTAGGGTTTATGGTTTAGGTTTAGGGGATTACATATATGTGATATATATATATATTTAGGACTATTGGATTTATTTTTAGGGTTTGTGGTTTAGGGTTTAGGGTTTGGGGTTTAGGGTTTAGGGTTTACTGATCTTAAATTAATACAAACATGCCTACATTCATTATATATATAATGATGGATTATGATTTTTATGGTTTAGGGTTTATGGTTTAGTGTTTAGGGTTTAGGGTTTAGGGTTTACTGATCTTAAATTAATACAAACGTGCCTACATTAATTATATATATATATTGATGTATTATGGTTTTTAGGGTTTAGGGTTTAGGGTTTAAGGTTTAGGGTTTAGGGTTTATGGTTTAAGGTATAGGGTTTACTGATCTTAAATTAATATAAACATACCTACATGTATTATATATATATATATATATATATATATTAATGGATTATGGTTTTTAGGGTTTAGGGTTTAGGGTTTAGGGTTTAGGGTTTAGGGTTTACTCATCTTAAATTAATACAAACATGCCTACATTAATTATATATATATTGATGGATTATGGTTTTTAGGGTTTAGGGTTTAGGGTTTAGGGTTTAGGGTTTACTGATCTTAAATTAATACAAACATACCTACATTAATTATATATATATATATTGATGGATTATGGTTTTTAGGGTTTATGATTTATGGTTTGGGGTTTAGGGTTTAGGGTTTAGGGTTTACTGATCTTAAATTAATACAAACATACCTACATGTATTATATATATATTAATGGATTATGGTTTTTAGGGTTTAGGGTTTACTGATCTTAAATTAATACAAACATGCCTACATTAATTATATATATATTGATGGATTATGGTTTTTAGGGTTTAGGGTTTAGGGTTTAGGGTTTACTGATCTTAAATTAATACAAACATACCTACATTAATTATATATATTGATGGATTATAGTTTAGGGTTTATGGTTTAGGGTTTAGTGGTTAGTGGTTAGTGGTTTAGGGATTATTATTATTATTATTATTATTATTATTATTATTATTATTATTATTATTATTATTATTATTATTATTATTATTATATACTTAAATAAAATTATTATTATTATTATATATTTACTATGCTTATTATTATTATTAGTTTTTATTATTATTATTATTAGTTATTATTATTATTATTATTATTATTATTATTATTATTATTATTATTACTATGATTAGTAATAATATTATTATTATTATTATTACTATTATTATTATTATTATATACTTAAATACAATTATTATTATTATTATTATATATTTACTATGCTTATTATTATTATTAGTTTTATGATTATTATTATTATTATTATTATTACTATTATTATTATTTGTAATTAAATGTATAGGGTTTAGGGTTTAGGATTATGGATTATGGTTCATTTATTAAATATTAGGGTTTATGGTTTAAACCCCTAATGTCTAATTCTAAAGCATTAAACCCTAAAGCATAAGTAATTAACCCTAACCACTAAACCCTCGATCTAGGATTACGGACTATGAGCTATAGATTAAATATTAGGGTTTTATGGTTTAGAGGGGAGTGGTTATTGCTTAGGGTTTAAGATTAGGGACTATGGTTCATTGATTAAATATTAGGGTTTAGGGTTTAAACCCCTAATGTCTAATTCTAAACCCTAAGCATTAAACCCTAAAGCATGAGTAATTAACCCTAACCACTAAACCCTCGATATAGGATTACGGACTATGAGGTATAGATTAAATATTACGGTTTTATGGTTTAGATGGTAGTGGTTATTGTTTAGGGTTTAGTATTAGGGACTGTGGTTCATTGATTAAATATTAGGGTTTAAGGTTTAAACCCCTAATGTCTAATTCTAAACCGTAAGCATTAAACCCTAATGCATGAGTAATTAACCCTAACCACTAAACCCTCGATCTAGGATTACGGACTATGAGCTATAGATTAAATATTAGGGTTTTATGTTTTAGAGGGTAGTGGTTATTGTTTAGGGTTTAGGATCAGGGACTATGGTTCATTGATTAAATATTAGGGTTTAAGGTTTAAACCCCTAATGTCTAATTCTAAACCCTAAGCATCAAATCCTAAAGCATGAGTAATTAACCCTAACCACTAAACCCTCGATCTAGGATTACAGACTATGAGCTATTAGCTATAGTATTAGGGTTTTATGGTTTAGAGGGTAGTGGTTATTGTTTAGGGTTTAGGATTATGGACTGTGGTTCATTGATTAAATATTAGGGTTTAAGGTTTAAACCCCTAATGTCTAATTCTAAACCGTAAGCATTAAACCCTAATGCATGAGTAATTAACCCTAACCACTAAACCCTCGATCTAGGATTACGGACTATGAGCTATAGATTAAATATTAGGGTTTTATGGTTTAGAGGGTAGTGGTTATTGTTTAGGGTTTATCATAAGGGACTATGGTTCATTGATTAAATATTAGGGTTTAAGGTTTAAACCCCTAATGTCTAATTCTAAACCCTAAGCATTAAACCCTAAAGCATGAGTAATTAACCCTAACCACTAAACCCTCGATCTAGGATTACGGACTATGAGCTATTAGCTATAGTATTAGGGTTTTATGGTTTAGAGGGTAGTGGTTATTGTTTAGGGTTTAGGATTATGGACTATGGTTCATTGATTAAATATTAGGGTTTAGGGTTTAGGGTTTAAACCCCTAATGTCTTATTCTAAACCCTAAACATTAAACCCTAAAGCATAAGTAATATTCTAAACCCTAAATTAATTAAAATAATCATAAAACCCTAAATTAATTAAAATAATCCTAAAACCCTAAACCACAACTTACATGCATTATATAAAATTAATTAAAATAATCATAAAACCCTAAATTAATTAAAATAATCCTAAAACCCTAAACCCTAAATTGATTAAAATAAAAAGAACCCTAAATTAATTAAATGAAATATTAAACCTAAAAAATTAAATAAAATTAACCTAAAACCTTAAACATAAACCCCAAATCTTAATACCATAAACCTAAAAATAATTACACAAATCTAAACCCTAAAACTAAAATATAAAATTTAATAATATATAAAGAAAAACCCTAAACTATAACCCCAAACCCTAAATTAAATCCATACATTAAAGCTTAAAACTGCATTAATGACGAAATTGAAATGAAAACAAAATTATTAGCTCAATTTCAAATAAAAAAGGATCAAATTGAAACAATTGAAAGTCAGAGTGCTTGCGGAGCAAGACCCGTTTAACCCGTTAAACCGCGCGCGGATCTTTTTGACCCGGCTCACCCCTATAAATAAACCCTCACCCCCAGCCATTTTACACCATTTTACCCTACTGTTACTCTGCCGAAATTTCTCCTCGTGTTCTCTCTCTCTGAAAAACACAAATTTTCCCAGATTTCCTTTCTATTATCGATCAAAACCTCACTTTTTTCCCAAAGTTCTTCATTGTTCTTCCCCAAAATCCTTCCAGATCTTATTCTAACTTCCTACTTCAGTCTAAACCTGTTTCCTCTCGATCAAAACCAAACTTTTTCACCAAGTTCTTCACTGTTCTTTCCCAAACCCATTCTAGATCCTATACAAACATCCTACTTCAATCTAAACCTGTTTCCTCTCGATCAAACCCAAACTTTTTCACCAAGTTCTTCACTGTTCTTTCCCAAACCCATTCTAGATCCTATACAAACATCCTACTTCAATCTAAACCTGTTTCATCTCGATCAAACCCAAACTTTTTCTCAAGAACATCATCCTGTTCTTCCACTTTCTCCTTTTCAATCCTTCAAAACCCTAATCCCCAAATCAAAAGTGTTTTACCCTAAACCCTAAATTACTCGATACCCTAACCTATATACCCTAAACCCCAATCCCTAATCCCCAAACCCTAATCCATCAACCCTAAACCCTTATCCCAAAAATCGATTCGTATTCAAAAATCTTTTCATCTTCTTCAGAAAACCCTAATATCCCTTCTTCTTCTGACTTCTGAGATCCTTGAAAGCCCTTCTCCTTCTTCTGACTTCTGAGATCCCTGAAAGCCCTTCTTCTTCTCCTGACTTCTGAGTTCCCTGGAAGCCCTTCTCCTTCTTCTGACTTCTGATATCCCTGGAAGCCCTAATCTTCTGGGATTTGGTAAGTTTTTTCTCATATGTTATTTTTATTTTTATTTTATTTTTAATTTTTTTAATTTTTTATACTCTGATTTATCCTAACTTTGTTTCTGTTTGGTTTGCATGTTTATTTTCTGGGAGCGGATCTTCTGGCATTTTCAGTTGTTGGTATATTTCCAAAATCCCTAACTTCTAGTTGGTATATTTCTGTTTATGTGGTTCTGGTATATATTTATGTTTGATATGCATGCTTTTTCATTTGGTTTCTGTTTCTGTTTTGTTTGTTTAGTATGCATGCTAGGGTTTCCTTGGTTTAATCCGAGTATATAGGCTGGAATACCAGACCTGCGGGGCTACTGGTGCCAAAGGGAGTTTTTAAAGGACCCTGGGGTTCGGTGTAAACAACGCCACGTACAAGGATTAAACTGAAACCACCTGTTGTTTTATTTTCTTTTTAATGGTTGTTTTAATTTTTTACTAACTGTGGTTCCTCTTGATCTCAGGTACGTTTCTGGGTTCTGCAATGGATTCTGATTCTTTTGAGATGAACTATCCTGGTGAAACTGGTAAGGTTCTTTCTTTCTTTTTATTTTCTTTGTTCTTTACTTGTTTTCAGTGTTAAAGTTACTAACTCTGTAATTGTTTTTTTGAAGGGGAAGCTAATGATCAACTGTCAATAGTTGCTCCTTCCTCTAGGAAGAGGGCTTCAACTGACATTGGGAGAAGAACTTCTCCTGTGTGGGATCACTATACATTTATTAAGAGTGCTGATGGTGTCATTGCTCAATGTAAGTATTGCAAAACTGCTAGCTATAAAGCTGATTCATATGTTGGTACTTCTACACCTAAAAGACATACTGATAAATGCCAAGCCTATAAAGATTTTCTTGCTAAAACTGTTAGTAGTAGTTCTGCATCTGTTTTTGATCAAAAAAAATATTGTGAACTGTTTGCTGAAGCTGTTCTCTCTCATGGTTATGCTTTAAGTATTGTTGAGCATGATAAACTTAGGGTTCTGCATCAGTATTTGAATCCTAATGTTAAGCATATTTCTAGGTATACCATTACTAAACATTGCATGTTAAAGCATGAAAAACATAAAAAATTGCTCATTGATTCTATGAGTTCTATTCCTAGTCGTATCTGCTTTACATGTGATGGATGGTCTGCTTGCACCTCACGTTCTTATTTTGCTTTGACTGCTAATTATGTTGATAATAACTGGAAACTTCAGTCTAAAATACTGAATTTTAGGCGTTTCCCCCCTCCACATGATGGTGAGTCTATATATAAGTTTGTGAAAAAAATGTTATGTGAATGGGGCCTTGAGAAAAAAGCCTTTACCATGACTGTTGATAATGCTTCTGCCAATGATCGAATGGTGAAGAGGCTTAAGGATGACTTGCATGCTATTTCTCCCCTACCATGCAGTGGTAAGTTCTTTCATGTAAGGTGTGCTGCTCATATTTTGAACTTAATTGTTCAAAGAGGTTTGAAGGTAATTGACTCTTCTGTTCTTAAGTTGCGTGAAATTGTTAAGTTCATTGATTCTTCTGATGCTAGACTTTGTAACTTTGACTCTGCTGTTAAAGACTGTGGTTCTTCTTTTTCTGGTAAATTAGTCCTAGATGTCCCTACTAGATGGAATTCTACTTATCTAATGCTTCGTAGGGCCATTGATGCTAAATTAGCCATAAACTTGTTTGTTAATAGGGAAAATGATTTAGATGTAATTGCTGATTCTGAGTGGGAAACTTCCCAATTAATCTGTGATTTTCTGGAGCCTTTTTTTGAAATTACTACACTGTTTTCTGGTTCTAAGTATCCTACTTCTAATCTTTATTTGGCTAATGTGGTTGCCATTGAGAAGCTGTTGTATGATGCTCACAATGATCCTTGTGAGGCCATCTCTGCAATGGCTGGACCTATGCTTGAATTGTATGAGAAGTATTGGTCTGAGCACTCGACCATTTTGTCCTTTGCTGTTTTGCTTGATCCAAGGTATAAATTACAACTCCTGAAAGAGTTGTATTCTGTCCTATATGTTGAGGATGAGGTTGAGAGAAGGGTAAGTATTGTTTACAATGAATTTGTAAACATGTATGTTTATTATTCAAAATCTGTCCTTTGCAATTCTGGATCTTCTGTTCGAAGTAACTCCTCTCAAAGTACAACCGAGTCCTCCACTGGTCGGCCTCGAACATTTAAGAAGTCTAACCTTTTTCAGGTTAGTTTTTATTTTTGTTATTTCAGTTTCCTTTATTTTATTATTTCAGTTTCAATTACTGACTTGTTTTTTTTTTCTAGAACTTTGATGCTAATCTAGCTGCTTCAAGGAGTGGGAAGTCAGATGTTGACTCTTTTATTAGTTTGCCCCTTCTCCCTCATGCTGATGATTCAGACTTTGATATTTTGGATTACTGGAAAGCCCAATCTGTGTCTTTCCCTGTTCTTTCTCTCATGGCTAAAGATATCTTAGCCATTCCCATCACTTCAGTTGCTTCTGAATCATCTTTTAGCACTGGTGGTCGGATTTTAAATAAGTTGAGGGCTAAACTCCTTCCTAAAAATGTTGAGATATTTGTGACAACCCGTAATTGGTTGTATGGGTTTGAGCCTGAGGAAGAGGATGAGGAATATCTTTCTGTTATGAAAGTTTGTGCAGTGGATGAAGATCCTAGTGCAGAGTAAGTTTCTGATTTGTTTAACTTGTATTTTTTTATTTGTTTTGAATTCTGGACTGATTTGTTCTTTTTTTTTGTAGGGACCTCTGAGAACAAGGAAGCATAAGGTCTGGTACGTATGTTTCTGATTTGTTGAAAGCTGGAGACGTTTGGTAAGTTGTTTTTATTCACTGTCTTTTTTTAGTTTTATATTTCTCATTGATTCTGTTTTATGTTTGCTTATATATGCATGTATGTATGTTTCTGTTTAGTTGCTCACTATGTAATGTGTATGTATGCTTCTGTTTTATGTTTGGTTCTATATGCATGTATGTTTGTATGTTTCTGTTTAGTTGTTCACTATGTAATGTGTATGTCTGCTTCTGTTTTATGTTTGGTTATATATGCATGAATGTTTGTTTCTGTTTAGTTGCTCAGTATGTAATGTGTATGTATGCTTCTGTTTTATGTTTGGTTATATATGCATGTATGTTTCTGTTTAGTTGTTCACTATGTAATCTGTATGTCTGCTTCTGTTTTATGTTTGGTTATATATGTATGTATGAATGTATGTTTATGTTTAGTTGTTCACTCTGTATTGTGTATGTATGCTTCTGTTTTATGTTTGGTTATATATGAATGTATGTATGTTTCTGTTTAGTTGTTAACTATGTAATGTCTATGTATGCTTCTGTTTTATGTTGGGTTATATATGAATGTATGTATGTATGTTTCTGTTTAGTTATATATGCTTGGTTTGCATTATTTCAGTCTGTTAATGTTACTAATGATTTTAATTGCTTGTTGCAGTTTGTTGGTGGTAGCTGGTTTTCCTAGTTTTAATTATGTTGGTGACTTAGCTTTTAAAGTTAAGTTGCCCATAATTTAAACTTGGTTGCCCTTCAAAGCTCGATGATGATAATTCTGGTAGCAAAGTTTGTAAAACTTTGTTATAAGATCTGAGAGCTTTAAGTTTAAACTTTTGTATGTAAATTTTGTACTGTGAAAGTTAAAGTTTCAGTTTGTAAAGATTATTTAGTTTGTAAGTTTCAGTTTGTTGTAAGTTTCAGTTTGTAAGTTTAAACTTTTTGTAATATTCAGTAACGTTTGTAAGTTTAACAACTTAAATTATTGAATACAAGTCATTTAATGTTTTAATCTTCTTAAGTTTTACCTTATTCTTTTTTTTACTTATAAAAAAAGTTGGAAGTGTCCCCTATTCCATCCAATGTGAACGTTTTAATATATTTAAACATGTTAACTTAATTAAGTCATTTAAGTTAATCAGTTTTTTACAAAGTCAGTAAAGTATGTAATGTTAATTAAAAAATTTCGTTAGCTTTTATTAATTTAGTATACAGATTTAGTTTAATAACTTTAAACTAATATTAGTTAAGTATAAAAAAATAATTTTAGAATGCTTATTCATTCAACTTAAATAGATTACGTAGTTTATCATAATGCAAGTTAAGTTAATTTAATAACTAACTTAACTTAAAATAACTTTAAGTTAATTAAATTCATTTTTAATTTTAAGTTAAGTTAATTTAATAGCTAACTTAACTTCAATTAAAATGAATGCAAGTTAATTATTTAGCATTAATTTATTCCTATAATAAAAAATTTAAGTCATCTTATTTTAATTAAGAATATATATTTAATTTAATAATTTTTACTCATTTAACTTAATTTTATTAAGTATGAAATTTTAAATTAATAATGGTTATTCATTCCACTTAAGTTAATTAAGTATAATAGTTTATCTTTGAAGTTATTTTAAAATAATAGACAAGTTAATTAGAAATACAATTTATTAATACTTAAAATTATTATTAATTCAATTTATCTTTTAATTGAAGTTAAGTTAATTAATTTATTAATACTTGAAATTATTATTAATTTTCAAATTTTTCAATACTTGACATTATTTTATATTCATTAAATATAACTTCTTTAAATGTCAGATAATTATCATTATTAGCAAATCAAATAATAGTATTAGTTCAGGTTAATATCAGTTCAGGTCAATATCAGTTCAGGTCAATAACAGTTCAGGTCAATATCAGTTCAGGTCAAGAACAGTTCAGGTCAAGAACAGTTCAGGTCAATAACAGTTCAGGTTCAAAACAGGTCGGGTTCAAAACAGGTCGGGTTCAAAACAGGTCGGGTTCAAAACAGGTCGGGTTCATTTCAGGTCGGGTTCATTTCAGGTCGGGTCCAAACAGGTTGGGTTAAATCGGTTATCTGGCAGGTTAATCTCGGGTTCGGGTTCGTTTCGGTCGGGTGCAGGTCGGGTTCGGTTACTACAGTAACAGGTCAATTTCGGGTTCGGGTTCACTTCGGTCGGGTGCAGTTCGGGTTCGGTTTCTACAGTTACAGGTCAAATTCGGGTTCGGGTTCGTTTCGGTCGGGTGCAGGTCGGGTTCGGTCTTTGAATTCTCGGGTTAAACCAGGTTCTGACTCGATCGGGTTTCAGGCAGGTTACCAGGTCGGGTCAGTTTTTCACACCCCTATTCGTGATTAGCTTGATTTGAACTAAGTCCTTTATAATTACTAATGTCTAGTATACTTTGAAATTTTGAGGTGCATATAATGTGGAAAGATGTTAATAAATGACTAAGTTGTTTTTGTGTCGGTTAAGATCAAGTTGAGCTATTGCGGGTTAAGGTATTCCATAACATTGGAATATAAGGTGAGCGTAGTTGTTTTTGTATCGGATGACATGGTGTCATTCTGATTATTGTTTCTTTGTGCTTGAAGTATACCATGTCTATGTGTTGATTGTATTGATCATTAATTTACATATGGCTCACATAGAGCAATTTGAGTGCTTACATTGTGGTATGGCATTATTGGTATATCCTTTGATTCTGATTTGCATTGTTTTTGCAATTATGCATAACCATGATCTGAATTGTTATGATAGAATGTAAAATGATTTGTTATAAAGCTTGAAAGCTAACCTTTGACTTATAATGCCATAAGATACTAAGAAACGAAACTTAAACCTAAAATTGATATGAGATAAGAATTCTTAAGTCTTCCGAAGTTATTAGCTCATCTTTACCATAAGATAATATGTAAGAAAATGAATAAATCACCTTATGTCATAAAATATTGTCCTAACATCAAAGCATAAAATGTTAAAGTTTTCTAATCAATGGAAGCCCTTGGACACTTTGGTATGGTGGAAAGGTATAATTCGGTACTACGGTCCATGAGCTACGGCTCAAGGGTGGCGACCCTATATATGTGTTATATTGGCGACAATAGGAGGTAACAAGGGAGATGGTAAGGAGATTGGCGACAGTTAGATTGATAGAGAAGAGAATCTAGGTTTGTTATGCTATAAACTAGCCATTGCTTTTGTGCTTTGTGCTACGTGCGACTCGGATCAATGCTACCTATGTCTAAATGTGATCCAAGGAAAATTTCTGAAAGATATGAACTCAGATATGAATTCCAATAAAGAACTTCAAAGAATAGAATCCCTAAACAACTCTGATAAGCTTCGAAAATGTTCACATTGAGCATGATAAGAAATAAATACTTGAATAAGATATGAATCAATAAGTTTCGAATAAGTCTATGGATAAAATTCTAAGCAAATTTCTGAATATGCTTCCATAAGATAAAGTCAGGTGTAAGCTATGACCAAGATATAAATATGTTATAACTAACTTATGCTTTGTTTTCCTTTGATTTGTGCCATTCACTATCATTGGCTTTATGCTTTACTAATGTGTGATCACTACCTCACTTAGGCTATTTAAGCATAATGCATTTCATTATCATGCATTTTTAGGATTGAATGAGTTTGTGAGGATCGATCACGTTTGGGGGTTACAAGTTACCCATTAGAGCTTTGGATTAAAGTTTAAGGGTTTCATGTGACTCCTAGAAAGGTGGCATATGAGTTTGTGTATTTGCACATTAATCTATGTCATCAATTGAATGCAATGCTTGATAAGCATTGTGTGGTTTGTAGGACATTTAAGAAATTTATTTATGAATATGCCTTAAACGTTGATGGATAATGCTTGATACATAGTGTATTTGTTGTTATAAGTAACCTTGTTTTGAAATTAGTTTGATATGATAAATGAATTTCAATGAACATGAAAGTTTGTAAGATAACTAAGTAAACTACTGCTATATCTTGTAAGATAAGTAATACTATATAGTTAGTGACTGATTATTACCTTAGAGGAATGGACTGTTATGTTATCATGCTTAATTAAATGTGATTTTATTTGATTGTTTATATGTAACATGATTTGTGCGAATTTCCTTGAACCTAGAAGTATGAAAATTGCTTCGAATGCCTGTCTCATGATAGCTAATTTCTTGTATAAATCTATATATATATATATACACACATGAATAACATAATTGAAGAAAAGGATAGTTAGAATGCTTGTTTCTACTAGCCTTTTTATTAAGATGCGTTATATGAATTGAGTAAATAAGTTTACAACAATTTTGCCTACGAAACTTTATAATTAAAATAATATCCAAGACTACTTATGATAAGAATTCTTACCAACGAAGGATTTCCGTCAAGTATTATATCCACTCGTAATAAGCTACACAGTAAACCAAATGGAAAATAATTATGTCCTTAGACTAACCATACTTTTGATATGTTTTGATCGAATGAATAACAACTACATTAGATTAGCAGATTTATAATTTGAGTCACGATTATAAAATGTTATGTTTCAAATAATGGTACAAAAATTATCTATGATGTTTATGAGCAACGATAAGATCTAATTCTGCAAAATTTTATACGATCATGTTATATGTTGAACTATGGAATGAAATAAGATTTTTATTATTTGTTGTGCCTCTCAGTTCGTAAATGGACATATGGAACAATGTTAATGTTTTTAATATTGATGTTTATTGAAGTTTACTGTTGCTCAAGGATTTTATCAACATGATAAGAATGAAATGGCAATGCTTTAAGGAAAAAAATTGAAAGCCTATGAAAATAGTGAAAGTTTTCACTTTGATCATGTAATTTCGATGTTTGATTTTTCTCAGTTTTGTTCAGGTGACATCCTCGATCCCGGTTTCCTTCCAGATCGGCTTGAGAGTGTTACAATCTGCATTGCCCTATCTCGATTTGTACCCATTGAAAGTGGATGCTTGTTCAACATAGCTTCTACAAAAGCATTTAAGACCTACTAAAACGTATCTGCGGTCTCGTCCATAAGGATAGCAACATCAAACACAATTGTTTGATGGTGGTGATTTACACCAACAATGGGTTTAAGAGGTCGACCGTATGCATTTCCCTTGTAGGTGGTGTCAAATACGATAACACCACCGAATATGGCGTAGTCAGGTCTAGAAGTTGAATCAACCCAAAATAAATTACGTAAACAATCCGAATCGTCGATTGAAAATTTCATGAAAAACCAGGGATCTGTCTCTTTCTTGCTGTCAAAGTAACCTAGTACGACATTGATATCAAACAATGATATCCACCATTTTGATGTAGAGGGCATTTTATAGGTCTTTCTTACTAAAACCAACATTTTGATAACCACCAGACTGTTGCATGAAGTACTTCATAAATTCTGATGTTTTGACACCGACATTTTTCAATGTTGAAGCCTCTGCAATATCGATCTCCGTCACAGATGAATGTAAATAAAGGAAGGGTGCCATTGATGGTGGACAAAGTTGATGTTTATGTTCGTTATCAGACAATGATATTACCCAACTATCTAAATCTTCTGATTGGACTACTATTCTAGCCTCGCAATCGGTCATTGTATGTGGTCGTGGAGCGCGTGAACGTTGCGCCTCATCTACTTTTGATTTCATGTGCCCTTGTTTTGAACAACAAAACTCTTGCTGGAATTGATTTCTATTTCCCTTAACCAGAGTTGTTCCATGACATGCACTAAATCCATTTTGATTTGCGTATTCCTTATAAAATTACCATGCTTCTTCACGTGACGCAAATGTCACGCCAACGATGTTATTCGAACTCTCTAAACTGTCTCCTCCTATTTTAGCATCACCTTCTGTACTTGGAACTTCCATGATGAGTATACTCCGGCGCGTAAGTAAATTAATATGAAATAAGTGAAACATTGCATAAAATTAAGTTGCATAAAAGTAAAAAAAAATGCTTATTATGAACTTGCTTACCTTATTAAGACCACAACTATTAGAAACAAGGTTTATGAGAATCAATATGGAACAACATGTTCAATGGGAAGAGGATTAAGAGGAAAGAGACGTTTATTGAAGTTGGTAGTACCTTCTATGGATGGTAGTTGCAACATTTATTGGAACTTTTATTCAACATTTTGAGAATGGTTCTTGGAGTATAAATGTGATCATTCTGCATAAAATTTAGTCTATAAGTTTCAGAACTTCATGTTTAAGTGTCGATACTGATTAAATGTCTTATATTGTAGTGTTTGCTATAAAGTTTCGGAATTGGTATCTCAGTTTCGAAACATTAAAAATATTTGAACTTTGAATTATAACATTTCCAGTTTTAAACTTAAAACATATAACCTTTTTGGTTTCTGTTCCCGCTTCTTTTTCATTGACAGTTGCGAAACTTATGACCCGATTTTGATACTTAAAGTGGAATATATATATATATATATATATATCAAAGTTGAAAGATCACTGCTAAAAATTAATTCCCTTTTTCTCTCTCCCTCAGTTGTGCGAACTGATTGTATTCCTCCATTCCTTCAGTTCAAAATATTTAAATTCAGAGACTTTTCACTTTATTCTTTCACCAATGAAACCTTCTAAACACCATCTCCTCACCCAATTCAGTTTAATTTGAACTTGCAAGATTCAAAGGTATTTTTGGAAACCCTAGTTTTTTCCCTAATAGCCTTTCTTTTGTTTGGATTTCATGTACTTTCCATGGCTGACCATTGAATTTGAAAATATGGCTAATATTATTGATTGATTTTTTAGATTTTTAGATTATTTTGTTTAATGTTTAACAGGAGCCTAAACCCAGTTCACTCAGAGCCTAATGGAAGCAAATGTATATTTCTGGAAACCGTAATTATGTTAAAATACCCTTAGTTTTGTTTGGTTTTCATTTACTTTTCATAGATGACCGCCGATGTTGAAAAATTGGTTGATATTATTGATGGGGGTTTCCAGAATTTCTACTATTTTTTTAAACTTTAACATGAACCCTAAACTCAATTCAATCAAATCATGCCTGTTGGAATCAAAGGTATATTTCTAGAAACCCTAACTTCTTTTTTTAACATTCCCTTGCTTTTGATTGGTTTTCATTTACTTTCCATGCTTCATCGTTGATGTTCAGAAATTGGTTGATATTATTGTTTCGGTTTTTAAGATTTCCCGTTAAATTCGTTTAAAGTTTAATAGGAACCCTAAGCCCAGTTGAATAAAAGGTATTTCTCAAAACCCTAAATTTTTTACATACCATTTCTTTTGTTTGGTTTTCACATTCTTTCAATGGCTTAGCTTTGAACTTTATAGTTGCTTGATATTATCGATGAGTTTGGCTTCGTGTTCAAAACACGCTTGATATTACTGATGGGTTCCTGTGAATTTTCTATTGTTTTCATATATTATTGATGGGGTTGGCCAAATTCTTGAATATGTGTTGTTGATCGACTTGCAATTAAATGTTTTATTTCTTACATACCATTTCTTTTTTTGCTTGGTTTTCTTATTCTTTCCACGGTTTAGCTTTGAACTTGGGAATTGCTTGATATTATCGATGGGCTTGGCTTAATGTTCAAAACACGTTTGTTGTTATTGATGGGTTCCTGTGAATTTTCTTCTATTTTCATATATTATTTGATAGGGGTTTGCCAAATTCTTCAATTTGTGATGTTGATCGACTTGCAATCAATTGTTTTATTTCTTATAGGATCCCTAAACCCAAATCCTAGTAAACTCTTATTTACTCTACTCATTAACCATGCAGCCAACCAAACGTAAAATAAACCATTCAGCGAACAACATATATCGATGAATATTGTTTTAGACCCGAGGATGAAAAGACCAATTCTTAAAGAACGTGTTGTGGACTTGAATTACCTTTAGAATCCAGACTACAACTTCAAAATGAACTCAAATTTCATGAAATGAGGTTGGAATGCTTTTCTTGGGATCGAACCGAGCGTTTGTGAAAGACTTGTATGGGTCTTTTACAATATTTCCACAATTGAACGTGAGCCAAATTTATCTGAGATCATAGGTATCAACTCTTATGTTATGGGTAAAGAACTCTTTATCACCCTAATCAATTGCATCTACTTTAGGTATTGAAAATAAAGACCCTTATGATGAAACTGAAACCGGCTCTATTGAAAAATAGAAAGACCATAGCCCCAGAAATCTTCATTTTGAAGAGAGAATCTTTCACCTTATTGTGGAATGGTTTTTTCAATCATTTTCTGGGAAGGCATTGACAATCCGAGATATTGATTATTGGTGGCTTAACGAATATCGAACTGAGGTTGTTCCTAACATTGCCAAAATCATTTTCCTCTAGCTAGTATTCTTTGTCAATAAGGGCCATAGAGCCTCAACTTCTCTTCCATACGCTTGTATCCTTACACACATCTTTCAGAACAATGATGTCAATTTTTCTTTTGACCCACCTTTCCTTTTAAAGGAAAAGATTGACATTCATTCGGCCTGCAAATGCATATTCCACTTTCGAAAAAATAGTTGGATTTATACGGACTCAAAAGATATTGACAACACAGAAAATGTGGAAAAACATTCCCCTTCGCATGCTGAACAAGTTTCTTCTACAAATCAAGAGGAGACTACGATGAATTCACTGCTTGACTACATGCTTACTTGTCGTGAACATGTTGATTTACAGTTAGCTGACATTCGTAACCATGCTGATTCGCAATTCGCAGAGCTTCAAAACCATGCTGAGACTTAGTTTGCTGAGCTTCATATCCACGCAGATTCACAATTTGTTGAGCTTCGTAAGCATGTTGATTCTTAGTTTGTAGATTCACAAAGAAATGGCCTCCCTTTGTCAGGAATTCAATACCCACAAGACGAATGACTAGAATTTTAATATAATGACATTTGAAGTTGTTAATATTTTTTGGAATTTGATGTGTATGAACTTAATGTTTGATGGACTTCATTTCATTTTATTTCACTTACATATCAGCATATTTAAAATTCTATTGCTTTTTATTTTATTTTATTTGCCAAAATTATATATTGTTCTTATAATCCTCTCCACTTTCATCGTTGCACAGTTGCAATGTCAACTGTTTTAGTTTTCCTTCGCCGATGTGTACTGGAAGTTCTAAATCACGTGCTGAAGAAAAACATTGTTCACTGTTATTGTGGATTGTAATCACCAGTTTGCACTTCAACTGTACCACGAAGCAAAGGGAAGAGATTTTATGGATGTGCTAGAGGCGGGCAAAGGTATTAACTAATAAGTTGGGTTTATTGTTCTAGTGTTTCAATTAATGTGTTATTCTGAATTTCTTTTGCACATTTGTAGAGCCACTTTGATTTCTTTATATGGATTGACAATGATGAAAATTCGATCGATGTTGAAGAATTGAGAAATCAGGTTAAAACGTTGTTGGTTGAACATAGGGAAATTATAATTCATAATGCCGAATTGCAAAAACTGGTGAATATGGATGAAGTAAGCAGGTTGGACAAAACACTGGAAAAATTTGAAGTCGAAATAATAAACATGAAAAATAATGTGATGTTCTACAAGTCTGTTTTGATTATTTTATGGTTGTGTTGTAATAAATAACTTCTGGCAAATACGTTTGAAAACTAACGACTACTTCCTTAT
This sequence comes from Hibiscus trionum, assembly GCA_030270665.1. NCBI lineage: Eukaryota > Viridiplantae > Streptophyta > Magnoliopsida > Malvales > Malvaceae > Hibiscus > Hibiscus trionum. The sequence continues at coordinate 22,377,140 of BSYR01000005.1, forward strand.
CATCAATGTAATACGAAATACTCACAACACAACTAGTAAGAAATCCAAACCTATCGTGAAAGTAACCTGAGTGAAAGCTGTACTTTGACACGACTCATGTTAGGAATCTCTTATTCACGTCGCTAACACGTCATCTAATTATAAGGATTCTCTGATGTACGTGTCTAACACATCTTTTTCAGGATTCTTAGTTGTAACATGACTAAGAGTTTCGATACTCAAACATATAAAATGTACCCAATCCTGTAAAGTTTTGATACAAATCGTGTACAATGTTCATGTTCATATATAGTTACATGTTCATATTTTATTTGTAGTATCGGAACTTATGTAAGAGATTCGATACTTATAAAAAGAATGAGTACCTTAAATATTACCAAATCCTGTAAGAATTTAGATTCATATTGAAGAATATCGAAACTCGACGTTTAGTTCCGACACTTATCGACGTTAAAACGATGCCGAACGTGTTTAACGATATACTAAACTCTAGTTAAGTTGTCAAAATCCCATTACATTTGGTAAATTTGATCGAGGAACCGATGTGTGAGAAATATGATCACCAACACAAATAAAAATTAGATTAAAAAGTACAATCTGAAATTTGATACATGGTTTAGTGCTACTAATCTTAGTTTAGTTAAACTGAATGGAAGAAGAGTATGTTTTTTTGCTTTCGTATTCTGTACATATATCAGATGTGACGTTCAATTCCTCAATTATTTGTTCTTTCTCATGTCGTCTTCTGTAATTATGTACAAAAATAACGTCTTCGTCTGCGGAAGGTGGAGTACCTCCTATGATTCTTGATGAACTAACACCTTCATCAAAATTTACATATAACTCGATGTTGGTACCCCTTATACGGTTGTATCTCCTAAACATCTTGTGAAGGTTTCTTGCATTACATATCTTTAGCATGTAATGCACTTCAGGGTTGAGCTCATCATCGGGGATTTTAACTTCCAATTAAGAGAATTTATTCCTTGTTTATTTGCTAACCTCCATGGAAATCAACTCAAACAAATCATGTTTATTTATGTTGTTGTTGAATGAAATGTAGAGGTAAGTTCCTAAAAAGAAAACGGTTGCAGAAAAATTTTCCATAATTTTTTAAATATTTCTGCAAAATATGGTAGAAGTGTAGAAGTATTTATAAAAGATTTGTAAAAGTAAGGCACCTAAAATGTTACCGATAATCAGTTTTAGGTTCGTCACCTAAAATTTTACTGATAATCAATTTGAGGTTCGACACCTAAAATGTTATCGATAATTTGTTTGGGTTTGGCACCTAAAATGTTATCAAAAATCAATTTGAGGTTCGACACCTAATATGTTACGGAAATTCAGTTTGTGGTTTAGATTGTAAAATGTTAATGAAATTCAATTTGGGGTTCGACACCTAAAATGTTACCCAAAACGAGTTTTAGGTTCGACACCTAAAATGTTACCCAAACTCACTTTGGAGTTCGACACTTAAAATGTTACCAGCAATGAGTTTGGGGTTCGTGACCTATAATGTTACAAAAAATTAGTTTGAGGTTCTAAATCCAAAATGTTACTAGAACTCAGTTTGGGGTTCATACCCTATATTGTTAATGAAATTTAGTTTCGAGATCGGCACGTAAAATGTTATTTACATTTAGTTTTACCCTAAAATGTTAATGCAATTCAGTTTCGGGATCGGCACCTAAAATTAGTTTTACTCTAAAATTTAATGAACTTCAATTTCAGGATCGACACCTAAAATATTACCTACATTCAGTTTGGCATTAGGAAAATTAACTTATTACATAAATATTTAACATTTTAAGTTGAGTAAAACATTTTAGTAGTCTCCTAAAATGTTACCGAAAAGCAATTTGTGAGGTTCGATAACCTAAAATATTATGAAAACATGTCATTTCACTCGGCACCTAAAATGTGAAAAAAATTCAGTTTAAGCGTAAAACATTTCATTCGCCAACCTTAAATGTTACACAAAACCTGTTTGAATTAGTTGATAACCTGTAAATAAGAAAATAAGTCACGCCGTATATTAGCGCATTTTAAGCTGCCAAACCACATACCTTCCCAATCAAACATCATGATGTTACTCCGCTTCCAAAGCTTCCAACAAACTGTTGTTTAAACAGCCCCCATATATTTCAATTTTAGCCTTCAGCTCATTTTCAATTTGAATAATTATTAAATTTATTCAATTTTAGATTGCAAGATGTAATTGTTGGCTTTGCACTAAGTTTTATTTTAAATCACCTTAATAAAAAATGTTTTTTTAAATAGAATACTATAAAAATACATATTTTGATTTTTTTTTCTGAACAAACATGTTTTGAATTTTAAAAAAGGATGAACCAAATCGATTCAATTTAATGAAACTTATTAAGGTCAAATAAATTTAAATTTTACGATTTAATTTGATTTTGATTAAAATTTTGAAAGTTGTAAATATTGCACAATTTCAATTTTCACTCGAAAAGGGTTTACCTGGATTTTTTACTCTCGTTATTTTTTACTATAAAAAGGGTTTACCGGGATTTGGTCATTAAATTTTAAAAGGTTTTAATTTTATCTTTAAAATTCTAGTTGTTTATTGATTTTGTTGATAGGTCATTAAATGGTTAATAGAGTGATGAAATGGTTGTTTCTTCCTTGTTTTTCAAAAATCGTCAACTCCTTCGACGGTCTTTGCAAGTCAATCGTCTCTCGTCACTAATAGCTATTTTCGGCAAGACCGGTACAAAAGCGCACACATTTCACTTATCATTTTAAAGTATGTTGCTCATCTTCTCAAAAAAATGTTTATCACTGCATGGATTTTTAAACAAACACTCAAACCCCTTACATCCAAGAAAGCCCCTCAAATCCCAAAAAAATGGTTAAATTTTTCTACTTTTAATTATGTGCGTTTTAAAGAGGTTTTGAGAAATTCTAAACCTATAAAGTGGTACATGACAATGAGATAAGTTCATTGGTGCCTAGGGTGGCCACAAAAAATGCTATAAAATTGTGATTTTCGACGAAAGATGGAAATGAGTGAAAAGCCCAAATTTTGATGAAGAATGTGATGTTGTGAAATAAAAAAAAAATTACTTTCACATCAGGGCACGTTAGCATCAAGTTCTCACGTCATATGGTTGTTAATGATTTTCGACAAAAGATGGAAATGAGTGAAAATCCCTAATTTTGATGAAGAAAATGATGTGAAATAAAAAATATTTTTTCGCTTTCACATCAAATTGTCGCATCATATGGTGATTTTGCTGCTCGGGTTACCTTGGTTAACTCCTTTTTATCCTATTTGCTTATATACTACATGGGCATCTTTTGGTTATCATCAAATGGTGATTTTTATCCTAGTTGGGCGGTGGTGTGCAAGCCCCAACATCTTTGCGTCTTGGGGTGGCCGATCTTAGTGTGAGGAATGTTGTGTTGCTTTTGAAGTGGGTTTGGCGATATGCGATCCCTCCTCACTTGGCATTCTTTGACTATAGCCAAATATGGAGAAAACGTCCAATGTTGGTGTTTTAATACAACATGTAGGGGTCTTTGTCGTTTGTTTGGAATTAAATTGTTTCAATTGCTTCGAGCGAGAGCGTGGCTGCATTTGTGGGAGTGTCAAGCTTCTTATGGAAAGTGGGATGTGGTTCTTGAGTTGGTGGGACGTGAGTTTGGCTATGACGAGGGATCTTTTGGCGTTTTTAGCCTTGGATCGTTTATGTGCCTTCTCGGGTCTGCTACGCTAGTCATGTCTAGCGTTTGTGGCGTCCCTCTTTTGGTCCCTATGGCTTGCTAGGAACGAGTTTGTTTTTAATAAGAAACGGATGCCACTTGAGGAAATTTGTTTCTCGATTAAACTTCGCTCATTTTTTGTGTGAAGTAATATAAGGAGGAGTTGTCCTAGTAAGTTCTTGGATTCAAGTAATTCTCGAGGTCCTTGGATTGGTGTATTTTGGGAACCCCCTGCATGTAGCATTTTGAAATTTAAGATTGACGGCTCTGTTCGAGGTTATTCGGGTTGTGGTGGCGTCACGCGAGATGACACCGAGAAAGTTTTTTTTTATCAGCAACTGTATGATATTATTATAAAATAAGAAAACATACAGCGTGACGGATCTTACGCCTCGTTAAAAACCTCCCTAATGGAGGAAAAGAGTACGATAAGATCCGCCGAAACAACAAAGAACAATCATCCAAATCATAAACACGCCACAAATAGCGAACATATATCCACGCCTTCTTTCACTAAGACATCCGCAAAGCCATTCACCTCCCTAGGCACGTAACAGAACTCTATCTCATACGAGACCTGACAAGCCTGATCGATCGTTGAGAAGACCTCCCATAAACGCCACGGTCGTTTCGCCGAACGTGTAGCCCAGCTCAATGCCACCTGCGAGTCCGACTCTATAATCACACAACTGTCACGCCACTCCCTCTCCTTAACCAAACCCAATGCAAAAGCTATTGCCCGCACTTCAGCTTCATTCGAATCCATCACCCCCAAAGGTCCCGAGAACAATCCCAATATCCTACTGTCCCCATCACGCATCACCCCACCAAACCCCGCTGGACCCGGTTTACTTCGCGCCGAACCATCCGTATTAAATTTTAAAACACCCTTTAAAGGCGGCTGCCAGCTCATTCCCCCCCTCATCTTTCACTGTTTCGCGCTAACGACAAACATAGACGGACATGACCACAAAATTGATTCGGGAATCAGCTCGCCCCCTATCAACCTTAATCTAGTAAAATGACCTCAATTTAACCAAAAAACACAATTTAGACATCGACAAACATTTTCCACGGAAGACGAACTCGTTTCTCGCCAACCATAAAGACCACAACAACACACTAACACTCGCCACCCACCACTTTCTCATGCAACCGGTAAAAACACAATGGAAATCAATAACAAAGAAGTCTTCAAAACTCACCGGGAAAGCTGTTTCTACACCCCACCACTGCCGCAACCAATCCCATGCTTTCCGCACACATGTACAATCATAAAAAAGATGGGCGATACTTTCCTCCGACGATGCACACCATGGACAGCGTCCCTGATCGTCCGGCAAAGGGACCCCTCTTGCACGCAAGAAATCAGCCGTGGGCAACCGTCTTAACCATATAAACCACAAGAACGCTTGCACTTTAGGCGGGACCAGCACTTGCCAAACGAAACACTCGCCTAAACCAACATCTCCAACCTTATCGAGCAACATCAACTTCGACAAAGCCTGAACTGAAAATTCTCCATGTGTGTCCGGCCTCCAAATTAAAGTATCAAGTCTACATTCCCATAGCCGAACCTCGCTCACCAAGGCATACAACGCCATCAGCTGCTCGTGCTCAAAAACCCTCAAATGCCGTCTAAAAAACTCGTCCCAATGTTGATGATCAAAACCAGCATCCTCCGTGTAGTCACACACCCAAGCTAGCTTATTTATAGCCAAGGAAAATAGACGTGGAAATGTATCCTTCAATTCTTGCTGTGTAATCCAAGGATCAAACCAAAACAACACTGACCGCCCATTACTTATTTTCCATAAGAAACCCGACATTCCCATGTGCTTGTCCACTTGCGTTGCACAAGAATTGGCAATGATTTGTCGCCAAACTATCGACATCGATGATAATTTTTCCGTATTAAATCGCCACCACTGAGTATGCTCACCATACTTGGCAACAATCAAATTCCGCCATAATGAGTCTCGATCACGAGCGTACCTCCAAACCTATTTCGATAATAAAGCCATATTTTTCACCTGTAGGTCCGCCACTCCCAACTCCCCTAAATGTTTTGGCCGACATACAACCTCTCACCCTACCCTACTCATTCGCCGTTCTAAGCCAACACCGCCCCATAGGAATGCCCTTTGAATTCGATCCAGCCTTTCAATCACCCCCTTCGGAGCCACAAATAATCCCATATAAAAAATCGGCAAAGAGGAAAGTACCGAATTTACCAAGATGACGCGAGCAGCAAAAGATAAGGACGACCGTTTCCACCCCGCTAGCTTGCGCCTAAAATTAGCAATCTCCGGTTCCCACGTCACTACCAACCTCGGATTCGCACCTATCGGAAAGCCTAGGTAAACAAACGACAGCTTATCTTGTCTACAACCCATCACTTCGGCTACTCTTGCACCCAACTCCTCTTCGACACCAATAGCATATAGCGAGCTCTTAGCAAAATTTATTTTCAACCCAGAGCAAACTTGGAAGTAGTGTAATATTCGTTTTATATTGCGCGCAACCTCTAATAAAGCCTCAAAGAACAACAGTGTATCGTCAGCAAACTGTAAGTGTGTCAAGAAGACCTCCGACACCACCTCAACCCCTCGAATTAGCCCCTCAGACTCAGCCTTACTCAACATCAAATGAATCGCCTCCGCGACCACCACAAACAATAAAGGCGATAACGGACAGCCTTGACGCAAACCACGACCCATCATAAATTCCTTCGTCGCATTTCCATTGAGTAGCACCGATAGACGGGCAGAACTGATACATTCTCTAACCCAATTTCGCCAAGTATCACAAAATCCCATCCTAGATAATACCTCATCCAAGAAGCGCCAACTGACACAGTCGTAGGCCTTTGCGAAATCCAATTTCAAAAGAAAACCACCTGCACCTCGTTGACGAAGAGAGTGAATAACCTCAATAGCTAATAGTACCCCATCCACTAACTGACGCCCCTTAAGGAACGTTGATTGCGTGTCGCTAATTAGATCACCCAATACTGACTGCAATCGGTTAGCTAAACATTTCGCTAGCACTTTGTACATTGAATTAACCAGACAAATAGGCCTATACTCACCAAGTGTTTTAGGAGTCGGTACTTTAGGTAACAGGACGATAAACGCACAATTCGCACCTTTGGGTAATAAACCGCTAGCATGGAAGCACTCAAAGAAACGGAAGACGTCACCACCCACCACCTCCCACCCATTCTTATAAAATTCTATCGTAAATCCGTCCGGGCCTGGTGCCTTCGAACCATCACATTCCCATACCACTCCTTTAATTTCCTCCAATGTAAAAGCCGAAATCAACCTCTCCCTAGCACTATCAGATACCTGTCGGAATTCGCCTTCAAATTGCCATGCACACTCCCGCGTATCACCAGCAAAATGTGTAGTAAAGGCAGTCACCACATGCCTACGCATTTGTATCGGTGATGTGATCCACCGGTCATTTATCAAGAAGCCAGGTATATAGTTTCTAGCTGTGCGCAATTTGGCGGATCGATGAAAAAAAGCCGTGTTGCGATCACCCAAACGCAGCCACGTAGCTCGCGATTTCTATCGCCACATAGCTTCCCTATTTCGCATAGCCCTCCATAATGCCTTCATCAACTGTCTTCTCTCCACCTCAATTCCCTCACCTTCGCTATTCAAACTTAAAGAGTCGTCTGCCTTATCTATCTTACCTTGCATCTCGACAATAATTCCACTGTTACCTACGCCCAAGCCTGTCAAACGATACCATTCTTCAGCTATCTGTCGAACATGATAACGGCCCTCCATCCAGCAATTGAAGAACCTAAATGGCCGAGGCCCCCAATCACTCTCATCGCATTTCAACAACAGTGGCGTATGATCTGATGCACCCCTCGCCAAAGCTTCTTGTTGAATTGAGCTAAAACTATCCAACCAACCTGACGATATCATAAATCGATCGATTCTACTGCACCTATTCCCTGGACCAAACCAAGAATACCGTTTGCCCAGCAGCGGCAAATCCACCAGCCCCGCATTATGCACAAATTCACCAAATACTTCCATTTCCTCACTCCTATCTGATACCCCAACACGATCCGAATTGTGTAGGATCGCATTAAAATAATCTGCGATGCACCACGGCCCCTCAAAATCACTTATTCTATTAAGTAACGCTGCCCATACTGCTCTCTGACCCTCAACATCCGATGGGGCGTACACCTCAACAATGCTACAAGACATGTCTTCTTGTTGCCACCGTCCTTGCAACACAATAAAATTGCGATCGACCTCAACCTTCTCTAGACTAAATCGCCTTCCTTACCACACCACCAAGAGACCTCCTGAAGCTCCGATTGATGGTGAAAAGGCCAATTCAAAACTGTCAGACCCCCACAAATTTGCAACCCACAACGAAGGCAACACCTCCAACTTCGTTTCCTGTAACATCACCATGTCGATGCTATTTTTCCGTAACACCTCACGCACACTACATCACTTTGCACTCCCTCCCAAACCCCTAACATTCCACGATAATAGTTTCATCAGTCACAAACCCCGACTATCCCCGGTGATGATCCGTGAAATGTCGCGAATAATCTCCTCTTCTCGTCCGCTTGATTTTACACCGATCAGGGATCCTAGTTTTACTGTTGCTACTGCCTCGCTCTCAATATTTTGTGTCACAACCAATCTGCCCTCTATTGTTCCTTCCTCATTCGAATTCTTTGTTCGATCACCACCTAACCTGTTACCCTTCTTCTTTCGATATACCCGACTGCCACCGTTAAATTGGTCACCTCCTATAACCTTTCGGATTTTTCAATATGCCTTGCCCACTCGAATCAATTCAGTTTTGCCAAGGCCGGATTGTGATGAGGTCGAATGTATATTAGGAAAAGAGTTATGCTCCTCTTGCACCTTATCCCCTGTAGAAATTAGAGTATCCGGACCCACTATATCCAATGATTTTGAATTCACAATCCCAGCAATATCCAAACTCTCACAACTAGGGACGTTGCCAACAACCTCTAGAGTCCTATTGTCATTGTCATTCTCACCGATCATACTACCTCCTTGCACCGGTACATACTGTTCCGACAACCTTTCCTCATGCTGTTCCAGCAACCGTTCCTCATACTGTTCTGGCAACCGTTCCTCCTCGTGATCTAAATCTACTCCATTTTCTACCTTTTCCGAACTGTACGTTGTCCCATGAGGTCCATCCCATGCTTCATTAGCTAGCCACAATGTTGGTTCGATTGCCTCCCTCCTTTCATTTGTGTTGACAGTATCCATTCCATCGTCCCCAACCTCGTCGAAAGCAGAATCGTGTGCAAGACTCCCCTCTTCCTCGGTCGATTCATAGTCGCAACAATCGCATTCTACCTCCGGACCTTTGCCGTCCAGTTCTAACACCCTGACCGGATACACTTCTGTATCGACCTTAACTGAAATTCTTTCCTCTATTCGATCGAAAACAGTTGTCTCCACCATGATTCTACCGCTATCAAACGATGTCGGCGTTTCTGTGGCATCATCCATACAAATAAACGAGCCCCATAGATTGGCGATGTTCTTGAATGTTTGTTTGTGCCATATATGTAATGGTAAACCCACTATCGATAGCCATACTCGACGCGATTCCACTGTGATCGCTGGCGACCACGCCTCCACCCTAGCAAAGCATTCCTTCACGCAATTCAGATTCATCACTCGTTCTCTAATACTCGCCGATGTGCACATTAATAGAATCATGGATCCTGACAATCTCATGATGGAGAATCCTTCTTGTTTCTCTACTTCCAATCTCTCTGCCAAAGTTTTTATACTACACGGATTCAAGCACCAACCAACCACGCACCATTGGAGAATCGCACATTTGTCTTTGTTCACAATTCTCGTTACCATCCTGCAATTCTCACTCACCCCTTCTCTCCCCGACAACTGCGATGTATGTGATACCTTTGAACGTCCGATCTCCGTTGCCTCACGCTGCTCTCTACTTGTCCCCACTCCCCCTTTTCTCTTAGCCATTTCCGTTCTACCCTTCCACGCCATGGCGACACTCATACGAGCACCATAAATCCACTTACCATGTAATCTCTCGATCACCCGATTGGCATCAGCTTGTGACGCCATCCGAACAAAACCAAATCGCTGCCCATCACGAGCCACTCTATTCGGAATAAACACATCTTTGACAATCCCATGTCTATCACATACCTGCCATAGCCCTTTCCAATGGATTGTCCGAGATAGGCCGCCCACATATAAGGTCCACACTCGTTGAGTGATCAGATCCTTGTCCGCCGATTGGTATCCATTACTCGTTCCTCGTTGCTCGCCGGCGATGTGCTCTGTTTCTTGCTCCCGTGCCAGGCGTTTCCACAAACCCATGGAGAGAGTTTTTTTTTGGTTAAATTTTTTTTCTGGTTAATTTGTCAAGAATTTTGACACCGGGAAAGTTTAGCTTTATTTTCAGGGACTTTGTGTGTTTAGGGCTCTAATATGCCAAAGTTGTGTGTTTTGGACTCTAATATGCCAGAGTTGTGTCGCAATCGGCGTGGGCTAACCGCATTAAATGTTGTCTGGAAATAGTGGGTATCGATACACGAGCTTCTGTACCGGTACCTACTCAAAATAGAAATAGTCGTTGCAACAAAGGTTTACAGGTACGCGGATAAGCATATCAGTACGGAGTGAAGAGTTTACGAAGGGTACCCATACTCGTTTTACTCACTGAAATCCTTAAAAAACTTTAAGAACATAGTGTATCGGTACGAGTATAGCTATTTCGGTACACATATCAAAACATTTAAAGTTTGGCTCCAATTTTTGATAAGGCTTCAACGGTCAAATTATTTTAAAAATGTTTAATCCTCGTACCGGTACTCAATGAACATTTTGGATTTATAGTTTCAAAAGGTCGTACCGGTACGCGTATAGCCGTACCGGTACTCATAACCATATTGAGTTAAACATTTTACAATAGTAAAAACCCGTACTGGTACGCATATAGTCGTACAAGTACTCAATTACCAAAATGGCTGGTTTGAGTACCAAAACATTTAGAAAATTTTAGGGATTAAAAATATTGATATAGAAAATTATTTTGTTCGGAAGCCTGTCAATTTCTTAGTATATTCATGTACTTTAAAATTTTATTTATTTACAATCAAGTTCTTGTTATATCAAAATCAATTATAAGTTTAACAATCTCCCTTTCTTGATATAAAAAAACAAAATAAATTTTTAGTTCACTCTCATTATTTTTAACACTAAAAGGCTATTTGTTTTTGAAAAAGATTTTAAATTTTTTTACACCCCACTTATGCCTTTTTGTTAGATCAAAATTAATTGGGAAAAATAAAACAAACATAAAAAAATATAATTAAAAATAGCTCCATAGATATACTATAAAAACTATAATATTATAAATTCAAAGCATAAAATCAAACAATATCCAAATCATCAAAAACATAAAACAAACATAAAGTCATAGGAAGTATCAAAGGAACATATGTGCATAAAACTCAAATAAGTCTAATAGATATGAGATGAGATGAGATGAGATGCAAAGGACTAAGCCTAAGGGGCCTCATCATCGCCGTCGACCTCCTCATCATCGTTATCACCATGAACTTGACCACGCCACTTATGATGAAAGGTGGTAAGAAAGATCTCGTCCATAGAAGACACACGATGGTCAACGATAGTCAATCTCGCATCCATGTAAGCCAATCTTGTGTCTATGATGTCGAACCTTGTATCCATTGCGAAAAATTTCCCATTAAGATAGGTAATGAGAGCATCAAGGGAAAGTGGAGCAACCGAAGCCATGGGAACATCCTCGATTAGAGCAACTCTAACACCCCTATACCTGGCTTAGAAGAAAGACCGAGTGAGGTGGTGTTATAAAAACAAACATATCAAGAAAGCAAGGAAATTTGAATTACTTCTTTACCAATTTGGAATATTGGTAATCAGGGTATTTTAGAATTTCTTAACAATATTAATAGTTTCCTAATTATCATCTCAGATTTGTTCAAGAGACATGAAAATTTCACAATTTCATTCAAGGAATCAAAACAGTTTGGTGTTCTTTATCGAAACATCCACTACTATGCAACTATTTATCACTATCCCATCTCCACTACTAGTGGAGTCATCCGAGATCTCATCATCCCAGCGAATATGTTGCAGACATCTTGTTGTCTTATTAACACATAAGATATCTTTTAGCAAACCCATACCACAATTACTTTACACTGTTGATAATAAATATGCATCGAATAGGCTTGTGTAAATCACAGATCACAAGTGCTTGTCAAAATTGAACTCCTAGGTGGCACATATGACTAATGATAATGCCACGAGGTCTAGTTTAGTCCGAGAAACGGCTAAACCTAAGCTCTGATACTAATTGCACTCTTTACAATACAAGTTTCATTCATTTCTTCCTTTCAAATCTATTCAAATGAACATCTTAAGTAACAATAGATTCTTTAAGGTATCAATCATTCAATCTAACATATAGTTTATATCAATTTAGTCAAAATAACCATGTAACACCCTAATTTTGGGCTTGGAAGTTTAGGGTCTGAGCCGGACCGGTCTGATTTTTGGTTCGAATATAAAAGGTGGTTTTGGGGAAAGCCTAGTTCGGGATGCATTAAAAATATGGAAAATATCTAAAAATCCTATTTTAATATATATAAGAGAGTGGTGAAATCAATTTTACAAAATAAGGTTTGGAGGTGCGACATTTTGAAATAGTGACTAAAATGCGATTTTTGAAAAGTTCAGTGGTGACTGTTTTGTAAGGATTGAAACTTTGAATCTTTAAGGAGATAATTTACCCAAGAAAGATTTCTCCAGATTTTTCTTAGATTTTAATGATTTAATTAATGTTTAATTAATTAAAGGAAAAGTGGAAAACCATATTTTAGACTTTCATAACTAACTTTTGTTAAAACTTTCTCATCTCATTTTCTTTCAAAATTCCCTCAGCCAAACACATTTCTACAGCAACATTTCTATTGATTTTCACACTAAATGATGAGGTTTCAATCATCAATTGATTTCTAATCCTTTCTACATCAAATTCTATTGTTTTGCTTATTGGATTTTCAAGGAAATGGTCTCTAATCAAGGAGAAATCTACATTTAGAGGTAAGGATGTTCTTCTCCTCTAAATACTCATTTCTTTACTGAAATTCCCAAGTTCTCAATCCTTAATTTAAGTTTTATAAAAGGTTTTAATGATATGAACTTGATTTTGGCTTAAAACTCAAGATTTGGAAGAATCTTGAAGAAATTCGTGGTGATTGTTTGGGCTCTGTTTTGAGATGGCTTTTAAATGTATTTTGGATGTTTAATGATGTGTAATTGAGGTTTGATCAATGCAATCCCGAATAGGTTGAATTTCCTAAGTTTTTACTTATGAAAATGGTGGTTTTTTGGGGTAATCTTGGTGTTCTGTTATAGCTGGAGGTATAAGGACGAGTTTAGGTTCTTTTTGGATGTTAATTGATGTTTAGGAATGGTTAGAAGTGATGGATCTTGGTTGGGTTATGTTGTGGAGGAGTTTGGAAGTGATTTCAGTTGTGTTTGGTAGCCGAAATGTTAGATTTGGTTAGAGCAGCGAGTTTAGGTGTATTGGCTGAAGAGTTTAATGCATGATGATGCATTAATCCTCTGATTTGATGTGTTTAAAATAGGGGAGACATCTTCGGATACTTGTGGTGTTGATCCGGAGGCTTGAACGGCGTTTCAGCAAGCTTGCAAAACGGAATTGGCGAGTGAAGTTGGGTTTTCAGCTTTGAAACCAATGTTTGAAGGTTTTGGGAGCTTAGTTTAAGTCTAAGCAACTTAACTAAGCTCAAGAGTAAGTTTTCGGGGAAACTCTCTCTTTGATGAACCATGAGATGGTTGGATGCAATGTATTTAGTTTGCATGTTTAAATTCTGTTTTGAAAGCATGTTTTAGCATGATTAATGCTGGTTTTGAAAGCCATGTGTTGAAGGATGCTCAAGGTAAGAGATCCTTGGTTTGATATTAGTAAATGTGGTTTTGATGCATAGTGATGCATGGTGGTTTAATGGCTTTGATTAAATGCTTTAAAACAGTGAATTGTTGATGATAAATAATGTATATTGGCAAGTGATGTGTTGGTTTTAAAGTACTTGAATCAGATATAGTTAGCCGGCTATAGGATTGGGTGCACCGTGAATAAAGTCGCCTTGGATGTTGAGGGGTTGTAATTGTACCGTAAACTCCATCCAAGTACACTAACGAGATGGTTAAGATCACAATGGTGGTTAAAAGTCCATGTGTGGATCTTGTGTTGTGTGTCCCGTGTTCTCGTTAGTGATGTTATACAACTACCGATGAGTGATGTTGAGGGGTTGTGATTGTACCGTTAAACTCTATCACGGGTGTTGAGGGGTTGTGATTGTACCGGTAAACTCCACCTTATGTGTTCGGTAGTGTGTATGAAGCGTATGGGAGAACGCTTGTAATCCGCGTATCCGATTGTGTTTTATGTTGAAAACGGTTATGGTTTATCACTGTGAAGCCAATATGACATGTTGATGTTAATGAAGCCTGAGATGCTTGTTTAAGAATGCAAGGTTGCATGAATAATGATGTTTATGAGTTAAAAGGCCTTATGAAGGTGTTTTATAAAATGCATTATTGTGTTGTTTCTTTAGAGCATGCCTCACTAAGCATTTGTGCTTACGCTCTCTTCCTTGAACCAATAATGCAGAGAATTGAAGTGTTTTGAGGGCAGCAAGGAGGCTAAGAATCCAAGGGGAAGCTAAGCTCATGTATGGTGATGTTTTCACAACACTATTAGTTTTTGATATTTTGGCAATGGGAACCTAGGTTGTGTTTTGGGAGATGTTTTGGACTCCCTAATTGTGGCATGACGCCTTTGATGTTTTGGATTTGTAAATGGCCATTTTGATGTTTATATTGGTGTTTTGATGTTTAGTTGGTTTTGGATATTAGGATGCATGCCTATAGATTAGTGGATTTCCTTGTTTGATGCCATGAATGTGTTTTGATGTTGCAAACATGTACCTTATATGCATAATGACTTGTTGGCATGACTAGGAAGTCATTGGAATGTTTTAGAGTGGTTAAATGCATGTTAAACCAGCAATTTATGTAGTTTCTGGGCAACCCGTATCGATACACTCACAAGCGTTTCGAAACGGAGGCTTGTAATGGCCTTGGTGTTTCGAACCGGCTGGTGACCGTATCGAAACAGTTTGGCCACTGGAAGGCCCTGTTTCGAAACATGTCTCAAAACGAACCCGCGTTTTGGTATGGTCAACCCCGTATCGAAACAGGTGACCGTTGGGCACTAATTTGAATGGTTTTGAGGTTTGTAAGCTTTACATTTTAGTCTTGAAATTTGTATTTGCAATTGGATGAGTTGGAGATGTCCGATTAAAGTGAAATTCGACAGGGAAGTATGTAATATGACTATTTTGATATTGGTAACTTAAAAATCTGTTAAGTCCTCTTAATTTCCAGAATTTACATTTTGGTCCCTAATATTTGTAATTTGTACAATTGAGTCCCTTAATGTAATCTGATCGCTGTGTTTTTCAAGTATGTGTTTCATAAGAGTACGCTTAGGATTAACGTGCATCTAGACAAGTTTAAAAAGAAAAAAAAGGGTCGTTAATCAAGGTTGACTTACGGGTTGACTTTGGTTTTCCCCGTGTAATCTTCGTAGTTCAGGTCAACCGTCTAGGCCGGGCTAAGGGGGTTAAAAACCACATCTAGCTTCCAAGACTAATATGAATTATCATGACATTCAAGTTTATTTAATAGGCATCAAGTCGTTTTTTTCCATTAACAACTCTTTTTCAATCTATAGTCAAATATATAGTTCAATTACCAGCAATACTATCGACTTACTCATTTTATCACAAGGTTCTTTTCCATAAAAGTACTTACCTCGGATCCCAAGCTTAAATGGACATTTTTACATAAATTATGTAACAAGCAAATAAATTAAGGCAATTAAGGGCGCTCAAGAGGGATTTCTCCTATCCCGAGACCTTAAACTACCCTGAAGTTACGAGATACATGGATCCTCACTTCTTTCTTGCCACACATCGAATTCTTCCTCGCTTCCTCTTGGTCTCCATTAATCTTTTATCCAAATGAATCTTTAAGCTTTAGCTACATCATATTCCTCTCATAGCTTAGATTTTCTACATTTTCTTTCTCTCTCAAAGTTTCCACCATCACAAGGAGGAAGAAGGTTATCTCTCTTGGGTCATGACCGAAAGCCCCAAATCACCCTTCATCTAATTTTTCAAGTGTAAGCCATGAGGATATGTCCTTACAATTTTGAGAAAGTTACATGCAAGTTATAATATAACTTATAATTTTATTTTAATACTTAACATTTAACAACTATTTTCTCCATAAATCTCAAAATAGTACCATCATTCCTAATTATAATAATTCAGTCGTTTAATACTTGATAAGTCCAATGGATTTTATATCCTATAGTTTTGAACATAAGGTTCCTTTTTAATATCCTCTAAGCTCCAATTTAGGATGTTACAACAACATCCTTGGGGACTTCATCATGAGCATTTGGATCCCGAACCCATTCACCATTGATAAAGTGAAACTTGGCTTTTCTAAGTGATCTAGCATATAGAGGCTCGGTGAGTGGAACCCCTAGATCATAGGAACAATTTGTTGAGTGGATCGATTTAACCGATATGGCCAAGAGGGGGTGAATTGACACTTTAAAATTGCAGGGAGCAAAAGGAACAATTAAAAATGAAGAAGAAGGCACTTATAGTGGTTCAAGCTTCTAAACAAGCTCTACATCCACTACCTTAGCTCCCACTAAGGATTTTCAACAAACTCTTCACTAATTTGTTCTTCCCTTTTTTAGGCTAAGGAGGCAACCTTTACAAATTCAATCTTTCTACCCAAAGATTGAATGGCAAGACTCTCAATTACAAAGAACAAAAGGCAATTTGAAATGTATCTCTCACAAGACTAATATATTGCCCAATTACAAACCAACACTCCCCAAACTTGAAAGAAAGATGAACAATTGAGAATTTTACAAGTTGGGTACACAATTTTGACTCTAATAGGCTGAAGGGTTTGGAATGAATGCTTTGATGTTGCTTGAAGGTTCAATGGTTGTTGTTGTAGCTTTGCAGACTTGTTTTTATACCCTTGCATTGAATTCTAGCCGTTTGGGTGGTTGAGGTCATTAATCTAGTCATTGGGCTACATTTTGATGCTCCTCAACTGCACAACGTATCGGTACACTTCATGACCGTATCGATACCTATTTCAAAAAAAGAAAGAGTCGTTGTGACTGAAAAACGAAGTGTATCAATACGCGGGAAGGGCGTATCGATACGGTATAAAGGGGCGTATCGATACACAATGTCGTATCGATACAATTTTTACTCACTGGAATCCTAAATTTTGTTTTGACAAAAAACGTCGGTACACTATCTATGCGTATTGATACGGTTCAACAACTATTTAAAAGTTTAGGATTCCAATAACTGACAAGCCAACGTTGGAATATTAAATGTAAAGATTTTGCAAAGGTCAGCAAATCGTATCGATACGGTGACATACCATATCGGTACGTTATAGCATTAAAATATTTTACTTTGACAAACCGTATCGATACTGTCCCGATGTGTATCGATACACTATAGCTTAAGTCTTACCCATATTAATATAGTATCGATACGGGGTTTAACTGTATCGGTATGCTATGGTCGATTAAAATTCCAGTAACGAAAATCCGTATCGATACTCTATAGGGTATCGATACGCCTAGTCGTTTTGTTGAAATGTGGCTTGAAAATACATGAAAACACTTATTTGAAATTGAACATTTTAATTTGTTTTGTCTTGAAAAAGTACTTGGTTCAAAATGCTTGTCAATTAAGTGAGTTTTTGAAATACTTAAAAATTTATTGTATTTTTCAATTAAGTCCCTAAAGTAATTTGTTATATCAAAATCAATTTAGGTTTCACAATCTCTCCCATTTTGATATAACAAAACCAAGTATAAATTTTTAAGTTTTGAAAACTTTGAAAAGCTTACTCTCACTTAATTTAAGATAGGTTTTCAAAAATTGGTTTTCAAAAATTGGTTTTAAAAAAGTTGGCTCTCTTATACTATCTTCTCCCCCCTTTTGTTAGATCAAACATAATCAATGTATAAAGTAGAGATAATAAACATGAAACACAAATTAAAGCATAAATAAGCAACATAATAGCACTAAGCAAGAAATATTCAAAGCAAACAATAGTTCTAACATAATTCGAAACTCATATCCTAAAAACATAAAACAAAAACATAGGTTCTTAAAGACAAAACAAAGGTGCATAAACTAGAAATCTAAATGATATGGCATGAGATGCAAAGCTACTCGTCCCCACCATTGTCTTCATCCCCGACCTCTTCATCTTCATCATCTTGACTTGGTTGATGTTTCCGAGTGTGATTAAGCCAAGCACCATGGAAGGCGGTGAGAGAGAAATCCATGGAATTTTGTTGAAGTCAAATGGCTTTGACTTGATCCTCCACGGATGTGAAGCGAGTATCAAGGTCCTTGACTCAATCCTTCAATGATGTGAAGCAAGTATCAATGGAGGAAAATCTGGCTTCCATGTTGCTGAATTTCTCATTGAGAAACGTCATGAGGGTATCCATGGAAGATTGATCAATAGGAGCAACTTTTGGGCCTTGTGGAGCCACCAATTGATCATCTTGGCGAGGAGCTCGAGGAACACGAACCCATTTATTGTTGAGGTATGCAAAGTGAGCACATGTAAGGGAACGCTCATCAATGGTTTGGCCAAGGGGTTCGAGATAGTCATGGGAACAATCTATCCTAAGGGAATGAAACAAAAGACATAAAGTCGTCGAATAGTAAAAATATTTGACTTGGTCCGTGTGACGGTGCTGGACAAGAGAGACAAATCGACAAACTTTATTTGACAAAGATTTGGGAGCTTACGCTAATGAAAACAATGCAACAAAAAATCATCCATTTGGCGAATAGTTGAAAATTTCCCACTCGAAGGACGAATAAACCAAGAGATAATTAAAAGTGACTTCTCATTAAAAAGCCCGAATTTAAGTTTCCACCAATAGTGTATCGATACGCCTTGTCATAATTTTAAATTAATTTTAAAAATTATATCGATACACGTGACCGTATCGATACAGTTTGCACTGTATCACTTCCCATTGACGAACCCGTATCGATACACATATAGTCGTATTGATACGCCATTGCAAGAAAATGCATTTTGGATAGTTTTAAGTCCAAAAATTCAACTTTGAACGACCCTAAATGCATGTGAATGATATATGAGCAAGATTTAAGGACTAAAACTGATGCATACTCCCCTAGCAACAAGTATAGATGCAAAAGGAAGCAAATCAACACAAGCATAAGCATCAAATAATTTCAAGCACATTTTTGACCATTTGGGACCTAAAAGGGTCAAGGAAGGCTGGTTAAACCTAAATCTCTCCCAAGGGTCCAAAAACTCTCTTTATCTAATGGTTTGGTAAATATATCCGCTAATTGGTTCAAGGTATCAACATATTCTAGAACTACATCATTTTTAAAGACATGATCTCTAATGAAATGATGTCTAATTTCTATATGTTTGGTTTTAGAGTGTTGGATGAGATTCTTAGTGAGACAAATGACACTAGTTTTGTCACACTTAAGGGGTATGATATCTACTTGAACACCATAATCTAAGAGTTGGTGCTTCATCCAAAGAACTTGAGCACAACAACTCCCTAAGGATATATACTCCGCTTCGATGGTAGATATGGCTACGTTATTTTGTTTCTTAGAGAACCAAGATATGAGCATACTACCTAAGAATTGACATGTTCCGGAGGTACTTTTCCTATCTATCTTACATCCCACATAATCCACATCGGATAAGGCATAAAGGTCAAAGGAAGAGTCTCTAGAATACCAAAGACCTAAACAAGGTGTATCTCAAAGGTATCTAAAGATTCTCTTAATGGAAACTAGGTGTGATTCTCTAGGACTAGCTTGAAACCTAGCGCACAAGCAAACACTAAACATGATATTGGGTCTACTTGCGGTAAGGTAAAGCAAAGATCCAATCATGGAACGATAAAACTTAGAATCAACACACTTACCTCCTTCACCCTTGTCAAGCTTAATTGATGAGCTCATAGTAGCGACTTGAGGCTTCACATTCTCCAAGCCAAACTTCTTGAGCATATCCTTGATGTATGTAGCTTGATTAATGAAGGTGTCATCTTTCCTCTGCTTGATTTGGAGCCCCAAGAAAAATGAGAGCTCTCTCATCATGCTCATCTCAAATTCACCTCGCATTAGCTTAGAAAATTCTTGGCAATAAAATTTATTAGTATAACCAAAAATAATATCATCAACATATATTTGAACTACTAAGATGTCATTGACATACCTTTTAATGAAAAGTGTAGTATCCATCTTTCCTTTTTCAAAACCTTTTTCAATTAAAAAGTTTGAAAGTCTTTCATACCAAGCTCTAGGAGCTTATTTCAAACCATATAAAGCTTTTGTTAGTTTAAAAACATGGTTTTGAAAATTTGGATCTTCAAAACCGGGTGGTTGTTCTACATACACTTCTTCATTTATGAAACCATTTAGAAAAGCACTTTTCACATCCATTTGAAAGAGCTTAAAATCATGATAGCCTGCAAATGCAAGATGTATCCTAATAGCTTTCATTTCTAGCTACGGGTCCATCTGTTTCATCAAAATTAATTCCCTCTTCTTGAGTGTAACCTTGAGCAACAAGACTAGCCTTGTTCCTCACTATGTTACCACTCTCATCTAGTTTGTTTCTAAATACCCACTTAGTTCCTATAGTAGATTGATTACTACGCCTATAGTAGATTGATTACTAGACCTATCAACTTAATCAATTTGAGAGAAGTAAATGTGACAAAATTTTCTAAAGCCTCATCCTTAGTAATTAATAATAGAACTCAAGTGTATCTAGAAAAGTCATCTACCAATACAAATGCATATGACTTACCATCCAAACTCATAGTTCTAATAGGCCTAAATAAATCCACGTGGATCAATTGTAACACCCTACTAGTCGAAACATCATTAATGAGTTTAAATGAGCTTCTCTTTTGTTTACCCTTAGCCCAAGCATCACAAATTTTATCTAATGAAATGAAAATTTTAGTTTGGGTAAACCTTTAACTAGATTTTAGGAAACTAATTTTCTAAAACACTTATTCTAGCATGCCTTAGTTTCCTACGCCACAACCATGCATCATTCTCATCATGTGCAACTAAACATGCATGGGATGAATGTATGTCATTGAAATGCACCATATTAATATTTCCTATGCGATGACCAATGAACATTATTTTATTTGTTTTAATATTTACAATTGTACACCCATTTTTATCAAAATGAACATTAAAACCTTTATCACAAAGTTGATTAATGCTCAAAATATTATGTTTTATACCATTGACATATAAGACATTTTCAATGAATATAGATGAGAGATTACTAATGGAGCCTATGCCTTCAATGTGGCCTTTGGAGTTGTCACCAAATGTCACACATCCTCCACTTTTTGGTTTAAGCTCCAAGAATGTACTCTTGTCTCTGGTCATGTGTCTCGAGCAACCACTATCAAGGTACCATGTGTTCTTACTTGAAGCTTTCATCTTGAAGCATTGCTCTTCCTACACACAAAAAGATTATGCTTTGATTTTTTGTACCTAAAATGATTTGGCTCCATGAGAGTCAGCTCCAAAAAACTTGGTCCCCTTAGGAATTCAAGAAGCAATTGCATTTACATTATTAGAAACAATGAGTTCCTTAGGAACCCATACACTCCTAATTCTTTTAACTTTAGATTGCTTTTGAAAATTCTTTATTTGAGTTAAAATGGTTTTCTCTTAACATATTGGGTTTTTGAAGAATTTCCCTTTTCAAGAGCATGTTTCCCAATAGTAAGAGAAGTTTTAAGATTATCCACTTCCTTAATGTGATAATCCTGGAAATCAGAAAGAAGTTTTTCGACATCAAGTTTTTTTTCTTTTTAAGCTCATTCGATATATTTATTAAGTACAAAACATTCTTTTCCAATTCGAAATTGGTTTTTGAAAGAGACCCATTTTGAGATTTCAAATCAGAAATAATTTTCTTGTTTTTCAAAATAGACTCTTTATATTTTTCAACCAATTCATCGTAAACTTCTTGCAACTCACCATATGCATCATATAGTTCATCTTAAGTAAGAGGTGATGAGTTAGAGTTTACCATATATTCCTCCTCAAGGGCCATGAGGCAAAGGTTGGACACTTCATGCTCCTCATCCTCGGATGATGACTCCTCATCACTCCAAGTTGCTACTTGAGCCTTGAGCTTCTGCTTCTTCTCAAAGCTCTTCTTTAGTTGAGGGCAATTGATGCGAATGTGACCCGATTTCTTGCACCCATGGCAAATGAGTTGGTCTTTTTCTTCTTCTTTTTTTCTTGTTTTTGAAGTCTTTTCTTCTTGAAAACTTTCTACAATGGTTAGACTTCATGAACCTTGAGAATCTTTTGGCTATCATAGCCAATTCTTCAAATTCATCTTCCCCGCTAGAAGTGCTATCCTCTTTTGGTAGAGAGGCTTTGAGAGCAACTCCTTGCTTTTTCTTCTCTACCTCTTACTTTACTACTCTTCTTTCTTCTTTTCTTCTCTCCCTTGCTTCACGATCTCATGTGTGAGGAGAGAACCAACTACTTTATCAAGCTTTAGGGTCTTCAAATTTTTAGCTTCGATGATGACAGTTCTCTTCCAATCCCATGATTCAGGAAGAGATTAGAGTAGCTTCCAGACTAACTTATATTCGGGGATGATCTCTCTAAAACCTTTCAAACCATTGACGATGAAGGAGAAGCGATCAAACATCTTTGTTACGATCTCATCGGCCTCCATCTTGAAGTTCTCATAATAAAGATTAAGGATCCCGATCTTTGTCTCCTTCACATCATTTTTTCCTTCATATGTGGTTTTAAGAGTGTCTCACACTTCTTTGACACTTGTGATCGAGGATACTTTGGAGTAGATGTCCGATCCGAGAGCACAAAATAGCATGTGCAAGGCTTTTTCATTCACTTGCAATTTCTTCCCATCATCTTCACTCATCTCCACCTTCTTCTTTGGAACAAGCCTTCCTTCTTCATCTCTCTTCATGAGAATGGTTGATCTATCTTCTACTACATCTCATACGACGTAATCACTTGATTTGATGAAGAAACACATTCAATTCTTCCTATAGGGATAGTTATCCCTATTGAAGAAGGGTGGTTTGGTGGTAGATTAAGACTCGTACATACTTGGCCCGGAAGTAGATGCCATGGCTTGGCTTGAAGGTTGATCAACACTCTTCTAGGATCTCCTCTTGTGGTTGTGAAGCCTTCAAAGAGGTAGGCTCTGATACCAATTGTTGAGTGGATTGATTTAACCGATATGGCCAAGAAGATTGTGAATTGGCACTTTAAAAATTGAAGGGAGCAAAAAGAACAATTAAAAAGGAAGAACAAAGCACTTATAGTGGTTCAAGCTTCTCAACAAGCTCTATACCCACTACCTTAGTTTCCACTGAGGATTTTCAACAAACTCTTCACTAATTTGTTCTTCCCCTTTTCTAGGCTAAGGAGAAAACCTTTACAAATTCAATCTTTCTACACAAAGATTGAAGGACAAGACTCTCAATTACAATGAACAAAAGGCAATTTGAAATGTATCTCTCACAAGACTAATATATTGCACAATTACAAACCAACACTCCCCAAACTTGAAAGAAAGATGAACAATTGAGAATTTTACAAGTTGGGTACACAATTTTGACTCTAATAGGCTCAAGGATTTGGAATGAATGCTTTGATGTTGCTTGAAGGTTCAATGGTTGTTGTTGTAGCTTTGGAGACTTATTTTTATACCATTTCATTGATTTCTAGCCGTTTGGGTGGCTGAGGTCATTAATCTAGCCGTTGGACTGCATTTTCTTGCAATAAATGCTCCTCAACTGCACATCGTATCAGTACACTTCGTGACTATATCAGTACCTATCTCAAAGAAGAAAGAGTCGATGTGACTAAAAACCAAAGCGTATCGATACGCGGGAAGGGCGTATCAGTATGGTATAAAAGGGCCTATCGATACGCAATGTCGTATCGATACAGTTTTTGCGCACTAGAATCCTGAGTTGTGTTTTGACAAAAAGCATATTGGTACGCTATCTATGCATATCAATATGGTTCAAGACTATTTAAAAGTTTAGGATTCCAATAAGTGACAAGTCAACGTTTGAATATTAAATGTAAAGATTTTGCAAAGGTCTGCAAATCGTATCGATACGGTGACATGCCCTATTGGTACGCTGTAGCATTAAAATATTTTACTTTGAAAAACTATATCGATATTGTCCCAATGAGTATCGATACGCTATAGCTTAAGTCTTAACCAGATGAATATCGTATCGATATGGGGTTTAACCGTATCGGTACACTATGGTTAATTAAAATTCCAGTAACGAAAATTTGTATCGATAAGCTATAGGGTATCTATACACCTGGGCGTTTTTGTTGAAATTTGGCTTGAAAATACTTGAAAAGACTTAATGGAAATTTAACCTTTTAATTTTTTTTTTATCTTGAAAGAGTACTTGGTTCAAAATTCTTGTCAACTATGTGAGTTTTTGAAATACTTAAAAATTTATTGTATATTTCAATTAAGTCCATAAAGTAATTTTTTATATAAAAATTAATTTAGGTTTCACACAATCTATGTTGAGCTTTTGGAAGATGTGGCTTAGGATAGTACCATAAGTAAAAGACTTCACAAGGGTTGTGTGACGGTTGTTGACGATGTGATCCATCTCAACGAAGATAATTTGGGCTAGGTTAGGGAATTTACCTTCACGGAAGCAATGAAGCCAAAAATCATCTACAATTAGGATTGTGGACCACTTAACACTGGCTGGTCAAAACCACAAAGTAATATGAAAGTAAAGGAAATGTTCATGAGCTTCGGGAACAGTAATTGAGCCACTATATGTTTGGGGAAAAGAATTTTCATTATCTATACCTATGTTCTCCATACCTAGGAGGTCGGCTATCCTTTGGGCATCAAGAGAAAATGTTTTACTCATAATATAAGATTCAATAGCAATAGTTTCAGCTTCTCTTGTTTCAAAATACACCTAACATTTGAGTAAAAGATATGAACAAGGTTTTTGTAAACAATACGAGGGACGTTAAGAAAATTCATTAATTTCCATTCCCTCATCAAATCAAGATATTTAAAACCAAATTCATCGGAGCACATATAAGCACACTCAACGATTCGCTCACGATGGACAATAAAATTTTGAATTTTTTTTGTAAAATTCCATTGGGTGAGGATTTCTCGGTTCATTAGTATAATGGATATAAAGATGGGAAAGATTGGGTTTGTACCATTACCGGGAGTAGAGGAGCTAGCATTGGGATTTTTTCTAGGACATTTTCTAGGAGGCATGGTAAAAAGGTTTGGGATAAATCCTACAAAAATTCAAACAAAAACACATACGTATGCAAGCATATCAAATCCAATCCAATAAATCAACCAATAATAAAGGTATTGTAAAAATATATAATTTATAGTTTAAAATCATATACAAGTATAAATAAAAAATTTCATAAGTTCAAAACTTAAAATCTATAAAATATTTTATACGAGTATAAATATATATTCGAATGAAAAAATTCTAGTTTGAAAAAAGATTTTTTAAAAACCTTTAAACTATGGATTTATACATCCTAAATATACTAAATTTAGACCTAAGAACTATACAAGTAAAGAGAAATTTGAAATAGTATAAAAATTGGGGTTTTACCTTGACATATGGATGAATGATGAGATGATTTGCACAAATCTTGATGAGTATAACTTGAGTTTGATGTTTAAAAAGAATACCCCAAAAGATTTGATGAAAAATGAGAGATTTAGAGGGTTTTGTATGTTTTTTAGGAAGGGTTTGAGAAAAAAGAGATATACTTTCATTTAAAATAAGAAAGCATATTTAATGGGTCAGCGCCACGAGTGTCGGTACAGTATATACTACCGGTATAGAAATAGCTCGTACTAATTCTCTATGCATACTAGTACTGATATATTAGTATCAAAACACTGCCCCAGATAACTTGTACCAGTACAATAACTCTCGTATCGGTACCTGTTGCGTGTTTTGAGTGCTTCACAATTGGTGCAAGTATACACGTCGCAAGTAATAGTATTGTAAATATATTGTCTCCATAGGTATTTGTGAAACTCTAATTTCTAACTTCATGCACTGAAAAGAGAAGTGAATAATGATAATAGGTATTTGGAAATAACAAGTAAATTAAACTAAGCAAGTAAAATAAATGAGAAATGTGATTGAATAAGAGAGTAAGCCAAGTTATTGTGAGTGGTGGTGGGATAGCTGAATGGATTGTCGGGCCAATTGATTGCTATGGCAACTCAATTTTCGTGGCATCTAAGACCGACTGAATTGACATGGCAATGAATTATGCCACAACAATTGGGACTGGTTTGATTGCCAAAGCAACTGGGTTCCTTCCTTCAAAACTAGGAAAAGAATTCTTCAATGTCTTCTTGTTATATCTAACCGAAGAATTAGTTAATTGCGCATGCCTCGGTGATACATCCATGCGTTAACCTTGGGTGAACAACAACCGATCAACGCTCCTTTTAGCCGTTGAAATCCCAACTCGTATTCCTAATATGGATTAATCATCATCGAAGATTTGTTGAATGAAGATCATGCTTATTCATTTCTTGAATCTAACTATCTCGAGTATAGATAAATAGATAACTTTCGAGATCCTCTCCCAATTCACCTAATATCAAAAGTAAAACCAAGAATGAACAAACTTTGAATTTAAATGCAATAAAAAACCTAAACCATCCAATCTTTTATCACAACCACAAACCTAAAATAACAACCAATTTAAATCAGTTCATGGTTGGGGGAAGAAGAAAACACAAAAGAATTAATCCAGATATTGATCACATAAAATAAAAATGAAGAAGAAGAAGATGAGTGTGATCAGCTCTCTCTCTCTAGAATATGATTCCCCAAATACTCTTTTCCCCAAAGCTGTAAATTAATCTTCTATTTAAAGGAGATTATGCGATCAACTTTGTTATGGATAAGGAGGATTTAAATGCGTTTGAATTCCCTGTAGATATGATCCTTATCAGATCAGGCGTTTGAAATTTGAATCTGGGCTTCATCTTCCACAATCTGGATAATGTTACGGATAGTGTTGTATTTATCTAGAATTATCCAAGTATGCCACGACAATCTGCTTTGGCAACTCCTTTAAAAATGACCCCTTAATGTCACGACAACTCCTTCAGAAATGACCCCTACTTGCCACATCAATTTCCACTTACCACAGTAATCTAGTCCTACACAAAATAAAACGCACCAGCAGCGAATTTTCCTCATAAACCAACCAAATGCAATACCAAGCTCATTAACCAATGAAACCAGGAAATTATACATGAATAACTGTAGAACTAATGTTTTGATATAATAATTGAAAAATGTTTTGGACTGATTTAAAAAGTATTTAAAACAATTTCCAAAGTCAAAATAACTTGAAATTATGTTTAGGGATATTTTATAAAAGGTTTTACATGTTTTTCAAAGCCAAACTTCACAAACCTGTCCAGGCGTTTCGAAACACCTTAGGGCGTTTCGATACGGGGGATTCCAGTAGCAAAATGTTTTGATACGAGTATCGAAACGGGCATTCCCTGGATGAGATTTTAGCCCAGCGTTTCGAAACGGGCTATGCCGTTTCGATACGCCTACGTGGCTTTGACCACAACGGTCATAAACCCCAACGGCTATTTCCCAACTAACATTTAAATGCAGGTCGTTTCGATACGGGGACAGGTGTTTCGAAACGAGTGTTTCGAAACGGACTATAGCGTTTCGATACGGGTCCTACGTCAAACTGCAACGGCTCTTTCTACTTAAAGGGTGTTTCGAAACGGGTTCGAGTGTTTCGAAACGGGGAGCTGCAGAACTGCATTTATGGTGGGAATTAAAGTCCTCAACGGCTCCAATTCAACCCCAACGGCTAGTAACGACTATAAATTCATCAAGAAGTATAAAAGGAACCTCCAAGCATCAAGTAAAGGCTAATGCTCATATTGTCAATCAACAAATGATCAAGAATTGTCTTAGAGCTTAAATTGTCATTTATTGTATAGACAAACACTAGTGAGCCAAAATTGTCAAATTTGCTCAAGTGTTTTAGGTTTTGGGTGAGTGCTTTAATTGTGCAAACAAACACCTATTAGAGGGATTTGTGTTTGCTATTTGTTATCTCTTTGTAAAAGAGGGTTTGATCAAGGCTTTGGGTAGAAAGCTTGATCGGTGTAAAGGGTTTCCTCCTAAGCCTAGAAAAGGGGACGAATCAATAGTGGATTGATTGGAAATCCTTAGTGGGGAGCTAAGGTAGTGGATGTAGACCTTGGTTAGAAGGTTGAACCACTATAAATCATTGTGTCAATTTTCTTTTTAGCTTCCACAACCCTAACACCCATAAATCCACCTCTCCACCACTTGGTGAGCAACATCGGTTGAACGAATCGAGCACCTCTCAACTCAACAATTGGTATCAGAGCTTGGCTCAATTGAGGAGGATTCACATCCTATTGAGAAGATCCGGCATGCTCGATCATTATTTCATCAACCGGCTCAAATGACACAATCAATCGACAAACCGCCTTTCTTTGACGGAACCCACTATGCCCATTGGAAGACAAAGATGAAGTTCTTCATCAAATCAAGAGACTACAAGCTATGGGATATAGTTGAGGATGGCCCGTTCGTGCCTCAAAGAAGCAAAGCGGAGTGGAGTGCCGACGATCGCAAGAAGATGGAGCTAAATTGCAAGGCCTTGCACATCCTCTTTTGTGCATTTGGCCCATCCATCTATGAGAAAATGTCTTCTTGTGAGAGTGTCAAGGAGGTACGGGACAAGCTTAAAGTCACATACGAGGGGACCAATGAAGTCAAGAAGACCAAGATTGGGCTCCTAACCTTAGAGTATGAGAACTTCAAGATGGACCCGAAAGAGAACATTGAGAAGATGTTTGATAGGTTCTCCACTATCACCAATCGTCTCAAAGGCTATGGAGAAGCCATCCCGGAGGAAAAGCTTGTCCGAAAGCTCATCTACTCACTTCCAGAGTCTTGGGACTCAAAGAGGACCGCCATCATCGAAGCCAAAAATTTGAAGACTTTGAAGCTTGATGAACTCTTGGGGTCACTCCTTAATCATCAAATCATGAAGAAGAACAAAGAAAATGAGAAGAAGAGGGAAGAAATTAGAGCTATGGGAGAGAAGAAGCTCAAGGGGCTTGGCATCAACACCAATGCCATGGCTCTCAAGTCCTCCACTTGCTATCATGTCTATTCAAGTGAAGAGGAGGATGAAGATGAAGAGATAGTTCAGCTCTTCAAGAAGTGTGCGCCGTTCATGAAGAAAGCTTTGAGGGAGCTTGAACGTGATTCCAAGAAAAATGAGAGGGCAAGCAGTTCAAGTCATAAGAAGAAGGCACATGTGGCTACTTGGAGTGATGAGGACTCCACCGACGATGAACAAGCCAACCTTTTCCTTATAGCCATCGAAGAAGATTCAAGGGTAACTTCTAATTCATCTGCTTCATGCTCTTACTCTTTTGATGAATTACAAGATGTCTATGATGATTTGGTTTTAGACTTTAAAAATCACATTTTGAAAGACAATAAAGTGATTTCAAAGTTGAAAATTCAAAATGATTTGATTTCTAAAACCAAACTTGAACTTGAAGCAAAATTCAAGGAGTTTGAACTAAAATGTTTTGATTTACAAAAATTGCTTCAAAAAGTTCAAGAAGAAAATGATTTGATTTCCAAAGAGCTAGAAAAGAAAAACAATTTTGGAAAATCAAATTTCTATGTAAGACAATCTAGTACCCCTAGATTTGTAAAAGGAAAATGTTTTAGAAGTATTTGGGTCCCAAAAGGACTTAGTACTTCAATTAAAAAGGATGACATTGAAAAATGGATTCCAAAGGGGACTAAAATTTGTGCTACTAATGTTCATGGATCCAAAGCAATTTGGATACCAAAAATTACTTGATTGTCTTTTGCTAGGTGTGATGGAGATGTTCAACAAGTCAAACATTGAGGGGGAGCTCCATGCACACAAGGAATAACACTTTAAGAATGAAGGCTTCACATCCTCCCTTTGGGTTCAAGTGTTGGTAAAAATCTAGTTGTTTTTGCCTTTATTTGATTTATTTTTATTTATGTCAACTAGATGATCATATATGTTGGACTAAAATTTTTGATGATGCTTTGAGTAAGGGGGAGCCATTTTAAAACCAAATTCTTATTTTTGTCAAAATTTTTACCTCGATTGTTATTTTGAACTTAATGTTTTAAATTCTTTTTGATATAACAAAAAGGGGGAGAAATGGTTTGAAAAATTGAATTTTCAAATGAATAAGGGGGAGCCTTAATTGATTTATATCTTTGATTCTCTTATTCACATTTTTAAGGTTAAAGGGGGAGAATCCCAAACAATTTTTCAAGATAGTTTTATTATATCAAAAAGGGGGAGATTGTCGAATTAATGTTTTGATATAATAATTGAAAAATGTTTTGGACTGATTTAAAAAGTATTTAAAACAATTTCCAAAGTCAAAATAACTTGAAACTATGTGTAGGGATATTTTATAAAAGGTTTTACATGTTTTTCAAAGCCAAACTTCACAAAACTGTCCAGGCGTTTCGAAACACCTTAGGGCGTTTCGATACGGGGGATTCCAATAGCAAAACATTTCGATACGAGTATCGAAACGAGCATTCCCTGGATGAGATTTTAGCCCAGCGTTTCGAAACAAGCTATGTCGTTTCCATACGCCTACGTGGCTTCGACCACAACGATCATAAACCCCAACGACTATTTCCAAACTAACATTTAAATGCAGGTCGTTTCGATACAGGGACAGGTGTTTCGAAACGAGTGTTTCGAAACAGACTATAGCGTTTTGATACGGGTCCTACGTTAGACTGCAACAACTCTTTCTACTTAAAGGGTGTTTCGAAACTGGTTCGAGCGTTTCGAAACGGGGAGCTGCATAACTGCATTTATGGTGGGAATTAAAGTCCTCAACGGCTCCAATGCAACCCCAACGGCTAGTAACGGCTATAAACTCATCAAGGAGTATAAAAGGAACCTCCAAGAATCAAGTAAAGGCTAATGCTCATATTGTCAATCAAAAAATGATCAAGAATTGTCTTAGAGCTTAAATTGTCATTTATTGTATAGACAAACACTAGTGAGCAAAAATTGTCAAATTTGCTCAAATGTTTTAGGTTTTAGGTGAGTGCTTTAATTGTGCAAACAAACACCTATTAGAGGGATTTGTGTTTGCTATTTGTTATCTCTTTGTAAAAGAGGGTTTGATCAAGGCTTTGGGTAGAAAGCTTGATCGGTGTAAAGGGTTTCCTCCTAAGCCTAGAAAAGGGGACGAATCAATAGTGGATCGATTGGAAATCCTTAGTGGGGAGATAAGGTAGTGGATGTAAACCTTGGTTAGAAGGTTGAACCACTATAAATGTAACCCCCTTAGCCCAGACTATACGGTTGAACCGAACTATGAAGATTACACGGGGAAAACTAAAGTCAACCCGAAAGTCAACCTTGATTAACGACCCTTTTTTTCTTTTTAATCTTGTCTAGATGCATATTAATCCTAAGCGTACTCTTGAGAAACACATACTTGAAAAGCACAGCGATCGGATAACATTAAGGGGCTCAATTGCACAAATTACAACTATTAGGGACCAAAATGTAAATTCTGGAAATATGGAGGACTTAACTGATTTTTGAGTTACCAATATGAAATTAGTCATATTACATGCTTCCCTATCAAATTTCACCTTAAACGGACATCTCAAACTCAAGCAATTGCAAAAACAATATTCAGGACTAAAACGTAAAACTTGCAAACCACAAAACCATTCAAATCAGTGCCCAACAGTCATCTGTTTCGGAACGAGGGTTGACCGTTCCGAAACGCGGGTTCGTTTCGAGACCTGTATCGAAACAAGCCCTGACAGTGGCCAAAACGTTTCGGAACGGTCCTATCTGTTTCGATACACGAAGGCCATTACAGGCCCCTGTTCCGAAACGATTGTGCCCGTTCCGATACGGACTGCCCAGAAAGTGCAGAATTTGCTGGTTTAACACACATTTATCCACTCAAACACATTCTAACGACCTCCTAATCATGCCAACAAGTCATCATACATATAAGGTACATATTTGTATCATCAAAACACATTCATGGCATCAATTAGGAAAATCCACAAGTCTATAGGCATGCATCCTAATATTCAAAATCAACCAATCATCAAATCAACAAAACAAGCATCAAAATGGCCATTTACAAAACCAAAACATTTAAGGCATCATGCCACAACTAGGGAGTCCAAAACATCTCCCAAAAACACAACCTAGGTTCCCATTGCCAAATATCAAGAACTAATAATGTTGTGAAAAAGTCACCATACAAGAGCTTAGCTTTCCCTTGGATTCTTAGCCTCCTTGCTGCCCTCAAACACCTCAATTATCTGCATTATTGATTCAAGAGAGAGAGCGTAAGCACAATTGCTTAGTGAGGCATGCTCTAAAGAAACAACACAATAATGCCTTTTATAAAATACCTTTCATAAGGCCTTTAAACTCATAAACATCATTTCTCATGCAACAATGCATACACAACAAGGATCTCATGCTTCATTAACATCAACATGTCATATTGGCTTCCAAGTGATAAACCATAACCTTTTACAACATAAAACACAATTGGATACGCGGATTACAAGCATTGTCCCATACGCTTCATACACACTACCGAACACACAAGGTGGAGTTTACCGGTACAATCTCAACCCCTCAACACCCGTGATGGAGTTTAACGGTACAATCACAACCCCTCCACATCACTCATCGGTAGTTGTATAACATCACTAACGAGAACACGGGACACACAACACAAGATCCACACATGGCCTTTTAACCACCATTATGATCTTAACCATCTCGTTAGTGTACTTGGATGGAGTTTACGGTACAATTACAACCCCTCAACATCCAAGGCGACTTTATTCACGGTGCACCCAATCCTATAGCCGGCTAACTATATCCGATTCAAGTACTTTAAAACCATTACATCACTTGACAATATACATCATTTATCATCAACAATCCACTGTTTTAAAGCATTAATCAGAGCCATTAAACCATCTTGCATCACTATGCATCAAAACCAAATTTATCCATAACAAACCAAGGATCTCTTACCTTGAGCATCCTTCAACACATGGCTTTCAAAACCAGCATTAATTATGCTAAAACATGCTTTCAAAACAGAATTTAAACATGCAAATTAAATACATTGCATCCAACCATCTCATGGTTTATCAAAGAGAGAGTTTTCCCGAAAACTTACTCTTGAGCTTAGTTAAGTTGATTAGACTTAAACTAAGCTCCCAAACCTTCAAACATTCGATACAAAGCTGGAAATCCAACTCCACTCACCAATTCCGTTTCGCAAGCTTGCCGAAACGCCGTTCAAGCCTCCGGATCAACACCAAAAGGATCCAAAGATGTCTCCCTTGTTTTAAACACATCAAAGCAGAGGATTAATGGATCATCATGCATTAAAATCTTCAGCCATTACACCTAAACTCGCTGCTCTCACCAAAACTAACATTTCGGCTACCAAACACAACCGAAATCACTTCCAAACTCTTCCTTAACATTACCCAGCCAAGATCCATCACTTCTAAACATTCCTAAACATCAATTAACATCCAAAAAGAACCTAAACTCGTCCTTAAACCTCCATCTATAATAGAGCACCAAGATCACCCCAAAAACCACCATTTTCTTAAGCAAAAACTTAGGAAATTGAACCTATTCGGGATTGCACTGATTAAACCTTAATTACACATCATTAAACATCCAAAATACATTAAAAATCCATCTCAAAACAGAGCCCAAACAATCACCACGAATTTCTTCAAGATTTAATCCAAATCTTGAGTTTTAAGTCAAAATCAAGATAACCACATTAAAACCTTTTATAAAACTCAATTTAAGGATTGAGAACTTGGGAATTTCAGTAAAGAACTGAGTATTTAGAGGAGAAGAACATCCTTACCTCTAAATGTAGATTTCTCCTTGATTAGAGCCAAAATCCTTGAAAATTCAATAAGCAAATCAAGAGGTTTTGATGTAGAAAGGCTTAGGAATCAGTTGATGATTGAAACCTCATCATTTAGTGTGAAAATCAGTAGAAATGTTGCTGTAGAAATGTGTTTGGCTGAGGGAATTTTGAGAGAATATGAGATGAGAAAGTTTTTAAGAAAGTTAGTTATGAAAAGTTGAAATATGGTTTCCCTCTTTTCCTTTAATTAATTAATCATTAATAAAATCATTAAATCTAAGAAAAAACTGGAGAAATCCTTTCTTGGGTAAATTAGCTCCTTAAAGATTCAAAGTTTCAATCCTTACAAAACAGTCACCACTGAACTTTTCAAAAATTATATTTTAGTCACCATTTCGAAATGTCACACTTCTAAACCTTATTTTGTAAAATTGATTTCACCACTCTCTTATACATATTAAAAGAGGATTTTTAGATATTTTCCATATTTTTAAAGCATCCCGAACTAGGCTTTCCCTAAAACCACCTTTTATATTCGAATCGAAAATCAGACCGGTCCGGTTCAGACCCTAAACTTCCAAGCCCAAAATTGGGGTGTTACAATAAATCATTGTGTCAATTTTATTTTTAGCTTCCACAACCCTAACACCCATAAATCCACCTCTCCACCACTTGGTGAGCAACATCGGTTGAACGAATCGAGCACCTCTCAACTCAACAATAACTATCAATGCAACTAAAATGAGCCTAAGTCTAACAATAATATGAGTAAAAAGGGCAATAAAAACAGTACTTTTGCACACTCATCACACCCCCAAACTCGAACTATTGCTTGTCCTCAAGCAATGAAAAACATTAACAATTACCTGCCAAGGCCTTTACCGCCAAAAACATGTTTTCTTACCTGAATTCAATCCTCAGAACCGTCGCGCAAAGAATTGATTACCTTTTGATCGTTGGAAAACATAGAGAATTACTTCAAGATTAAACTATGATGCTAGTGAAAATATATGTGTGGAGTTGTGTACAAGTCAATCAATGGGATTCCATGCAAACAATAGGTTTTATTATTTTTCTTACTAGGGCAATTAAGTCTACTAGAGACAATTTTAGGCACCTCTAGCAAAGCAATTTCTTTATAGATTTAATCAACTAGAGCCGGATAGGCTCCTCCAGCGATTCTCAATACGTGACAACTAGAGCCAGATGGATACCTCTTGTAAGGAATTATCTTAATTAAAATTTTATTTTCTTTAAGCTAGAGCCAGTTAGGCACCTCTAACTTATTTTACTCAATTTTAATAACATAAAGTTTTCTAGGTCTCCCTTAATCAACAAGCCACAACAATGTCAACATAAGTAGCATCGTAGATAAATTTCAAGCAAACTACATGCTAATCCTAAAATCCAAGGTTATCTCATCTAAACGTAGTGGCAAACTCATCATAGGACATCACAGCAGGTTTCAGTAGTTTAATCAGATAAAAGACATGGCAAGTAACATATTGAAACTAACATGAGATAAAATGAATGCAACTAACTATGAAAAAAGCTAAAACGAAACCATCCCAAACTCGAGAGAAGCATTTCCATCAATGCAAGAAACAAAACAAATAAAAAGAAAGAAAGAAAAATGAGAATGAAAATGAGTTAGTCGGAGAGGTTGTCACCTCGAATACCTAGTTTCCTTCGAGCCATTTGCTTGGTCCTTTTTCCGGCTCGTGGTGGTTGTTGACGTGAAGCTGGTGGTGCATCTGGAACTGTAGTTTCCACAACCTCGTTTCTCGATTCATCCTCTTTTACGACCTCCTCTAGGTCAGAAGCTTTGCGCTTTGGTTGCAATTTGGATGGCACAGTCAGCGAGGACTTCATCGGTGCCGCGGTAATGTTTCTAGGTGCGACTTCAGTTTTCGGGGCAACTAATTTGATAGGGAATACGGGGAAAGGTATGATACTATCAGGGAAATTCTCCAAGATAACTCTCGTGAGGGCGACATCATGATCTTTTATGTACCGCATGAGCAGCAGCTGTCGTAACTCCATTTGATCTAATCGTCGTATCAGTGGGAGAAGGATTTCGGCAATCCCATCGATACTTGCTGTAGCATGTACATTTGCCGCAGCATTTCCGCTTGCCTTGACAGTTGCTGGAGCCGAAGGTTTTTGTGCAGCTTGTGATTCACTTGTGGGTTCCTCACGCATCATCCTTAGGCATTGGCTCCGGGACCACCCACTTTTCTCGTCCAAAGCATTAACTGGCACATGATCCTTCTCTCGTGATATAAGACTAGGAAAAATTGTGCCCCTACATCCTTTTGACTACAAGCATACATCTCATCAACAATAATTTCCCAATATTTATAGAACGCTTGTGCAAAATAAAATGAAGTAGTAATAAACGAGAATAAGAAACCAAATTATTATGAGTAGTAGGAAACAAACGGGTTTTAAGGAAGTTTTTCCATAATTTGGCCACGAGATTCAACATGATGTGATTCAGTGTCCCCTTCAAGGCTCCTTTGTTCCACTCTGCTCCCTCAATGGTAAGATCTTTGAACACCTCCTCCACTTTTATTCGGCTATGATGTTTTTAACAAATTCTGCGTGCTCATCCTTAGAAATATACATCTTGAAGTATGTGTTGATTATATCAGAATAAACAAGAATCGCCCTGCCATGTACATAAATGCAAGGGTTATCTGTATCGGAAAAATGTGAATAGAATTCCCTTACCCAAGAGATGTTTCTAGGCTTTGGTTGTTCGCAGAAAATCTTCCATTTATGGTACTCGATTATCTTGAAAATTGAAGTTTCAAGGCCATAGTTCTTGAGGAAAACATCATACTCAAACTTGTGCTCTTCCCCGACCCTCCGATTTGCAAACTTGGCAAGGTACCTCTTCTCAATGAGTGGAGTTGCATACCGAGGGAAAGATGGCTCGATTTCTCTTGAAGAACTCGCCTTGGGCATATTTTTGAGATTTTTGGCCATGGCTAGTCGGGTTTTGGTTTAGAAAAATAAATATAACAAGAAAAAAACTTAAGAGTTCACAAAAAAGTAAAGGGAGAATATGGAGTATATGGGAGATATGGGGTTTAATGGTTGAGTGAATATTTGGTAGAAGTGATCGATGGATATTATATCACTGGGGGAAAATAAAAGAAAAGAAGTCAAATGGCGGTGATTGGTTGAAGTGTGCGCCTAGGGTAAATATGAGGGAAAACTTGGGTGAAATTTCAAAGGGTGATTAAATCCCTTAGAAATAGCCGAGATTTTGAATTTAAAGGGGTGGTTAAATCCCCTAAAAACCAGCCCTTTATCCACTTCAAGGGATACATTTCATTTAAATAAAATTCTATCCTAAGCCCAAATCCTTCTTCTTTTGAACTCTTATCCTAAAATTCAAACAAAATAAAAGATTAATATTAAATAAAGAAAAAACTAAATAAAAATAAAAATAGAGATAAAACAACACAAAGATAACAACTAAATCAAATAAAGTATAAAAACCTAAAATCAGAAAATAAATAAAAAAATAAATGAAAATAATAAACTAAACAAATAAATAGGTCAAAAATTAAAAACTAGAAAAATGAAACTCTTAGAAAGAGCATTCTCATGCATCTTCTAAGGATTCAATCTCCTTATCGTGAGTCACATTTGCACCAACGTAGTGCTTCAACCGTTGTCTGTAAACCTTGAACTCATGTCCATCCACTGCTGACTTCACCATGACAGCCCAATGAGAATAAGGTTTTACAACCTCAAACGGCCCAGACCATCTTGACTTTAGTTTTCCGGGAAAAAGCTTAGGGCGAGAGTTAAAGAGAATAACTAATTACCCTGGCATGAATTGTTGTGGCAATAGCTTCTTATCGTACCAACGCTTGGTTTTCTCTTTATAGATCTTGGAATTGTCATACACTAAGGCACGAAACTCTTCTATCTCGTTTAGGTCCAGTAGACGTTTTTGTCCTGTAGTTCCCAATCCATGTTCATGGTCTTGATAGTTAATAGGCCTTGTGTTTGATCTCCACCGGTAGGTGACAAGTCTTGTTGTAGACAAGTCTGTAAGGAGACATGCCTAAGGGCGTCTTGTATTCTATTCGGTAGGCCCAAAGTGCATCATCAATTCACACAGACCAATCCTTACTAGAAGGATTGACAACCTTCTCAAGGATAGCCTTCAATTCACGGTTTACCTCAATAAACCTAGCTCTGATACCACCAAATGTAACTCTCTCGAACTGGACTAGGCGGTAGAGCGATCGAAACGGGTCACACAGGGAATATTGAAGTAAACTTGGAAGGTTTACCTCAATAAACAACCCTATTTTTTTCTTCTTTTATCTTGTCTAAATGCTCACTAGAAACCTAAGTGTTTTACATCGCCATGAAACGTACATGTCACAGCCATCGCGCATTAGAATCAATCAAATTCAGCCCTCAACATCATCATGTGTATAACAACTCATACATACATCACAATCATCATGCTTATCATACAACAATATTAGATTCATATCCACAAACATCTATAATAAACACCAAGCATAAAGATCATCAATATTCAATTCATAAAAACATGCTAAAACAGTCACCGTGATAAGAAAACATCATCAAGCGATTAAAATTCATACCACAACAATTTACCGACATCACAATCTTTCGAAACCTGGCTCTGATACCACCAAATAAAGCCATTTTAGCCAATTTTCCATTAATCAACTATAAAAATTTATTAAACATATTTAGGAGGCAGAAGACTTGGGAATTTCATTAAAGAACCTTGATTAGAAGATTTGAACGAAATCTTACCTCTAACCTTGCCTTTTTCTCCTCAAATGACAAGATTTTGATGAAATCTTCAAGTAAACTCAATTATAAATGATAGGAGAACCAAAGAACTCTTTTACTATTCAAAAAGGATTAGAAAAGATGGATATCTCTCTGGTTTTTATTAGAAAAGGGAAGAGTGTTTGGCTGAGTGAAAAATGAGAGAAGTTAGTTACGTAAATTCTTCTTCTATTTAATTAAAATTCCTTTTTAATTTGAAAACTCTTTTTAAACTCTTTTTATTAGAATATTTAAAATGGTCAATTTTATGGAAAAGGTCCACAAAAAGATATAATCTCCCTAAAGATTCTAAGTCTTGTCCTCTTTTTAATTTAGTCCTTAAAACCAGTTTTGCACTTTTTACAAAACGGTCACTACTCGAAATCTTGAATTTCCAAGACCCATTTTCTAAAATTTAATTTACCAACTTTCAATATATATTTTTAAAAGATTTTAGCAATTTTTCTCATAATTTTATCTCATCCCTAATTCTAAGTTTGACTAACCCAAATCAATGCCTAAAACATCTAGGCCCAAACCCGTGGCGTTACAAGAAATTTTAGCATGTCCGTTAGTCTGCGGGTGATATGCCATGGGAATTTTATGGGTCACTCCAAGCGTTCTAACATCTTGGCTATTAGTTTATCATCGAAATGTCTGCCTTCATCACTGATAATTGCTCTCGACATTTCGAACCGTGTGAATATGTTTTTTTCTACAAGAACCACTGCATCGTCTTGGAATCATTTCAGGGAACTCCAGCTGCCTACACCCACTTGGAAACATCATCCATGACAAGTAAGATGTAGAGGTTATCGAACGGTGACGGGAAAGGCCCCATGAAATCGATGCCCTAGACATCGAACAATTCTACCTCTAGTATGTTATGCAATGCCATATCATGTTTCCTTGATATGTTCCCCGTTCGTTGACAACTGTCACAACCCTAGTAGAAATCATGGGCATCTTTGTAAAGAGTGGACCAATAGAAATCGGACTGTAGAACTTTGGCTGCTATGCGAGTTCCTCCAAAATGGCCTTCGTATGGTGAAGAATGGCATTGGCGAAGCACATTTTGCTACTCCTCCTCGGGAACACATCGTCGTATGACCTGATATGCATACTTTTTAAACAATAGAGGCTAGTCCCAATAATAATGCTTAGCATCATGTCGGATCAACTTCTTTCCTTGGTGAGTAAGGCCATAAGGTAAAATACCACAAACCAGGAAATTAACAAGATCTGCATAACGGGGAGCTGTCGTGGCAACTAACAACTGCTCGTCCAGAAATACGTCATGAATCTACACATGATCATCATCCTTATCGCCTCCTTCCAGCCTTGACAAGTGATCAGCAAAACGATTCTCTGATCTTTTCCTGTCCTTAATTTCCATGTCAAACTCTTGTAAAAGTAAAATTCAACGAATTAAACGAGGTTTGACATCTTTCTTAGCAATTAAATACTTAATTGTCGAATGGATAGTGTGAACAATTAGCTTTGTACCAATTAAATAAGGATGAAACTTATCAAATGCGAATACTACTGCTAGAAATTCCTTTTCAGTCGTGGTGTAATTCAATTGAGCACCATTAAGGGTTTTGCTAGCATAGTAAATCACATGGAAGATTTTACCTTTCTGATGGCTTAAGATAGCTCCTACCGCAAAATCGCTCGCATCACACATGAGATCGAAAGGTAGGGACCAATCAAGGGGAACGACAAGAGGTGCCATTGCAAATTGCTTCTTTAGGGCTTCAAATGTTGTGGCACAGGAATCATCAAAATTGAAGGTTTTGTCTCGTTCAAGCAAATTACACAAGGGTTTAGAAATCTTTGAGAAATTATGAATAAACCTTATGTGAAAACTTGCATGTCCGAGAAAGCTTCGGATCGCTTTGACTAAATTAGGTGGCGGCAATCTTTCAATGACATCCACCTTGGCTTTGTCTACCTCAATTCCCTTTGATGAGATATTGTGTCCGAGCACGATACCTTCATGTACCATAAAGTGGAACTTCTCCGAGTTAAACACCTTCTCCATATTGCCGAGGCAATTGTCCAAATTGTCTTCGAATACGGAGAAGTCGTCCATGAAGATTTCGAGGAATTCTTTCACCGTATGGGAGAAAATTGACATCATACATCGTTGGAAGGGTTTCGAGGCACTACATAATCCGAACGACATACTTCGAAATGTATATGTACCATAAGGGCACGTGAAGGTAGTATTTTCTTGGTCCTCTGGTGCTATGGGAATTTGGTTATATCGTAAGTAGCCATCAAGAAAACAATAAAAAGATTTACATGCAAGACAGTCAAGCATTTAGTCAATAAATGGTAAAGGAAAGTGATCTTTCCTAGTAGCTTTATTTAACTTGTGGTAATCCATACAAAGTATCCAACTAGTGACAGTCCTAGTTGGAATGTGTTCATTGTTTTCGTTACATACCACAGTTATACCTCCTTTTTCGGTACACATTGTACCAGACTTACCCATGCATTGTCGGAAAGAGGATATATGATACCAGCATCGAGCAACTTGATGATCACTTTCATCACAACGTCCTCCATAGCAGGGTTACGCCTCCTTTGAACCTCAACGAAGTTCCTATTGCCATCTTCTAACGAGATCTTGTGCATAGACACGGCCAGACTGATTCCCTTCAGATCTGCAATAATCCAACCTATTGTCTTTTTGTGCAGCGCCAACATGACAATCAATCTCTTTTCTTGTTCAGACCACAACTTAGAATAAATGATTATGGGCAAAGTTTTATTGGTCCAAATAAACATATTTCAATTGCACTGGAAATGGTTTAACACTAAAATGGGGGGTTGTTCAATGGATGGTTTCACAGGTTTACATTCCTTATTTGAATAATCAAGAGATTTGAAACTCTTACTTGGTCGACTTCTCATCCATTTTGCCTCTTTAGTGTGTGACTCTTCAGGCTCTTTCGAATCATCACTCTTCTGGATCATCATCATGCTTAAGAGTCTTGAAAATATTGAGCGTGGCATGCAGGCCATTCACCTTCATAGTGAGCTCTCCTCTCTCGACGTCAATCAAAGTCCTTCTCGTTGCTAAGAATAGTCTCCCAAGGATAATGAGTGCCAACTCATCTGCTTCACAATCCAAAACAATAAAGTCAGTAGGAAAAATAAAATTATCCACTCTTACTAAGATATCTTCAATTTTTCCCTCTGGGTGACATAAGTTCGCTCCGCCAGTTGTGGCATGATTGAGTTGGGTCTTGCTTTTCTTATGCCCAATCTTTGAAAAACAAATTTTGGCATAAGGTTTATGCTCGCTCCATGATCGCATAGTGCTTTCCCACATAGTGATTGTTGATTGCACAAGGTATTGTGAAGCTGTCGGGATCTTTTAATTTGGGTGGCAACTAGTTGTGCAGCATTGCCATACACCCCTCTGTCACAACAACTGTCTCGAACTCTCCAAGCCTAGTTCACTTATAGACAATGTCTTTCAGGAACTTAGCATAGTTCGACATTTGTTCTATTGCTTTGACTAACGGCAAGTTGATGTGGACTTGCTTAAGGATGCCAAGAAATTTCTTAAATTGGTATTCGTGTTTCTGTCCTCGTTGCCTTTGTGGGAATGGCGATGGAATTCTAATCTCATCATCTTTCTCATATTGGTCGGAACTCTTTGATGGATTTGTAGTGGCAACTAGACTTGTCGTGGCAACTACTGGACTGTGAGATGGACTTGCCGCAACAACTAGTCTTGTTGGGGGAACTGCTTAAGGCTCATCATTAAAGATTGTTGTTGTGTTGTTGATGGATATATCTTTTTGAACTTGATTATATCCTCAGATTAGATAAGCCCCTTATTTGCTTTTGATTTGATTCGGGTGGTGATCACCTTACATTGTTCATGGCCTGTTCCTCGTACAACCTCATTGTCGCTGGGCAAACCTCCTTGTGGCATTGTATTCGAAATCTAAGTGATTTGCCTGACTTGCTTCTCCAATGCTTTTAAGGCTGCACCTTGATTTTACTTTATCATCTCGGCCCTTTTAATAAAAGAGTTAGTCTTTTTCATGAAATTACTACTCTCAGCCATATAAGATTCAGTTTTTAACATAAAAGCATTTATAGAGTTTTCCAAAGAACTAGATGATGTTGATTGTTGCTGCGGCATTTGTTGCTATGGCATGTTCTGCTGGAATCCTGATGCTTCTGTAT
The DNA here is from genome assembly GCA_030270665.1 of Hibiscus trionum. Taxonomy (NCBI): domain Eukaryota; kingdom Viridiplantae; phylum Streptophyta; class Magnoliopsida; order Malvales; family Malvaceae; genus Hibiscus; species Hibiscus trionum. Next base: position 22,420,297 of record BSYR01000005.1, read on the forward strand.
TCTAGCGTTGTTCATTCCCAGAGTTGTTTTGGTTACTCCATGAAAATTTGGGATTCTTTTTCCAAGCTGGGTTATATGTGTTGGAATATGCATTGTTGTTCTGGTTGTAGTTTCTAACATAAAAACTAGACTCTGGGTTCTGTAGGCACTCAGAAGAAACATGGTCAGCATTACATAAATCACAAAGTGGACCTATTACCTTGACCTCTTGTGTGTTGTAACACCCTCAACCCGAAATAGCCGTTAGACCGAACCAAAAGGGTCACACAAAGAATATTGAAGTAAACCGGAAAGGTTTACCTCAATAAATGACCCCATTTATTTTTTATTTTTATCTTTTCTAGATGCAACTTAAGTTCCTATGTGATCAACAAGCAGCGAATCGAACAACAACAAGAATGTTCAACGATTAACACCATATTCAGGTTTAAGGACCATGTTGTACATTTAACAATTTGTAAGGGTTATTACCAAACTCGGATGACCAAACTTCAATTAAGTTCATTACATGCATCTCGGTCAAAACTCAGCTCAAATTAACATATAGAACTCATCTAATTACATCCGCAAGAAACAAGGACTAAAAAATGAAGATTCAAAACATTCAAAGATGCTCTTCAACCAAATTAACGAACAATGTATCAGTACCCTTAGGGAGGGTATCGATACGCCCCAGACAATTAGACTTCCCAACCCATCATTACAAGACCGTATCGGTACGCTAGGGCCCCGTATCGATACGCCCTCGTCTAGTGACTAAAGAGGGTATCGATATGCCCCTGTGTATCGATATGCTCCCTCCATTTATGAAGGTCGTATCGATACACTATGAAGTGTATCGACACACTTCAGTCTGCAATACTCCCAAATGCTAGTTTAACACTACCAGACCTTTCTCAAACCATTTCAACATGCAACTAAGCACGCTTGCAACTCAAAAGCACTTCAACAACCAAGTTCACATAGAAAACATATCATCAAGGCATCAATAGAAACATTAATTGATTCTAAAGGCATGCTTTGTAACACCCCCTTCCTGGTCTAGAAGAGAACCGAGTCGAAGAGTATTACCATAAGACAAAGCAACAAACAGCGATATAAATTTTCCATTTTTAACTCGGAAAATGTCTAATAAATAATGTCCAACATATGGCCAAAGTATCCATTGTTTCGTAATTATCATGAGCATACATGATTATCAATTAAGGATCATTTTACGATTATTATAAACATTGAGGGCTAATTTGTAATTTTGGACAACTTAAGGTCCCTTATCGAATTGACATTGCTAAAGTGAAATTCAATACTAACAGGTTATACTTACAAAATTCCACTCAATTCCAAAACCATTATCACTATCAATTTGACTCCTCAAGAATCGGCGACTCGAATGCAAAACAATTAAAGTTGTCCCATAAGCCATAACAAACTTACCTAACCCCGTTTCGAAACATCTTAGTCTGTTTCGAAACGGGTACACGAGAATCAAACCTGTTAACCCAACTCTTTAGACCGTTTCGATACAGGCATGACCTGTATCGGAACAGATTGACCGACAATGACTTTGACTTGACCGTTCCGAAACTTGTATCGGAACATGGGTCATCACTGGCAAACCGTTTCAAAACTTGTATCGAAACAGGGACCTCCAGTGGCCAAAATGTTCCAAAACGGCATCACTTCGTTCCGGAACGCTCTTAATCACAGGTTCACAGTTAGGGTGCCCGTATCGAAACGTCATCACCCGTTTCGATACTGGGAGACCTGTATTGACAGATTTTATCTAGTTTTTATACAAATTACCCTACCAAACGATGTCCAATTACAACGAAACTTCATACACAACATTCCATTGTTATAAACTACTAGCATGCAAATTTTTAAGACTATATGAGTACGTTTACTACAATTTTACCTTTTTGGCTAAACATGCATATTTAAGGCGATATTAGCAAAACCAAAATGGACATTTAGGGTCATAGACCTTAATACAAAATGAGCAAGCCACTAACACAACGAAACGAGCATATTAGACTAGTCTAACTACTTTTCCACCTCCCTAGGAGTTTGGAAACACATATACATTACTTGTATCTTAGTAGTGACTTTTCTTCGTGGCCAATCCGATCCTCCAACGAACAACTCTTTAACCTGAAAATGTATGAAGGAAGACGCATTAGGCACACTTTGCCTAGTGAGGTAGTCACTATTAACATAAATAATGGAATACCATGGCTACAATGATACATAAATTCATGTTAACATAATCAATGCCATGTAACAATGCAATAAGTAATAAACATGCTCTCTTTCATTCATAATTCCTTGGACTGACTTATGATCGTGGATACGCGAATTCCTACGCCTCGCCAAAAGAATGAATGGTCTAGTTTCTCCGCCTCACCAAAATGACGAACACAATACACATCCCTCCACCTCTCCAAATCAATATATGCCGTAGCCTTAAGACCGTAGTCCACCCGTACACTGAGATCAAGAATTCTATGGCATGCCAATTGTATCCTGAATCCCTTCCAATCCAAGGTCATAATATACTTATTCATTTCAATGATCAATGATATACCAATGTTCAACAATTACAATGTAGTCGATGCTTGATATATATATATATATATTTCAACATCAATATCTTATTGATTGTTGTCGATATCAATGTTCGATGATTCAATGCAATAATTTCATGACAATACTTATATCAATGACAATGCACATTGAACATAATCCATGTCAATGGTAACTTACCTACACTTACCAAAGTGTCTGATTTATCATCCGATGTATTTGCTTCACAACAAAGTTAGCGAAATAATCTAACACACCAAATAATGATCCGGGAAGGCCTTTCGCCTAAACCTGAGACTCCGACTACACTCACCTAACAATCCGAAGCTTCAAGGCTCTCGGATAGCGATTCCTTTATTCCTAGCTTGTAACGGAGATAGCGATACCTCCTTATCCCCTTCTTGAGCTAGAAAAATTAATAGGAACTTATTAGAATTGATGTTTCAACATCAAAATCAACATAGGGATATCGAAATCAATATCAAACTTCAATAAAGATGATAATAAGGAAATATCCACGGATAGTCAAAACCCTAGCTTAGGTTACACCCAAAATATCTATTGAATCCATTAATCAAATAAGGAATATAGCTTACCCGATCGATAACAACATTTCGATATCGTTAAAGTGAAGAAACAACAAGCTTGAAATTTTCACCAATGGAGGTGTGTGCTTAGGTGAAGAGGATGATGAGAGGGAGGTGCTTGCTTCCTATGTTTTCGGGTAAGCTTTCTTTGCTTCTTTTTTTCTATTTTCAATTCAAGGCTTCCCTTCAATTTTAAGGAAAGTTATCTGATGACTCCACGTGGTGGAGATTTTAATTCAAAGTGGGCTAATCGCTTGGTTAGCCCCCCACTTTTCATACCTTTATTACTTTACCCTCCAACTTATAATTCTTCCATTTTAGCCACTAAAAAGGTTAATATTACTTAATAGAGTTCAAATCTGATGTTTAAAGCCTATTTAGGGTTCGATAACAATAATTAACTAGTCAGTGAAATCTTTAAGTTTCATAAATGTGGAAATTTCTGAGCATCGGAAATAAATTCTGACTACGCCGGATTTCGGGGTGTTACAATTCTCCCCCCATAAGAAAATTCATCCTCGAATTTTACCTGAACCGAAGAGATACATATATTGTTGTCTCATAGTTTCTTCAGGTTCCCAAGTGGCTTCTTCAATAGTGTGACTTCTCTAAAGCACTTTAACTAAGGGTATAGTTTTGTTACGAAGCCTTTTGATTTCCTTAGCAAGAATCTCAACCGGTTCTTCTTCATAGGATAGGTTTGGCCGTAGTTCTACAGTTTCAGGTTTGACAATGTGAGAGGGGTCAGACCGATACTTCCGAAGCATCGATACATGAAAGACATCGTGGATATTGCTCAATTCAGGGGGCAGCAGAAGTCGATATGCCACTGGGCCAATCTTTTCAATAATTTCAAAGGGTCCAATGAACCCAGGGCTCAACTTTCCCTTCTTGCCAAACCTCAAGACTTTCTTCCACGGTGACACTTTAAGAAAAGCTTTCTCACTGACTTCATATTGAATGTCTCTCCTTTTAAGATCAACATAAGCTTTTTGCCGATCAAAAGCAGCCTTGAGACGACCATGACTAATGGTAACTCGTTCTTCAGTTTCACGAAGCAAGTTAGGGCCTAACACTCTGCTCTCACCCAGCTCCGACCAACACAACGAAGTTCTGCATCGTCTACCATATAATTCTTCATACGGGGGCATTTGGATGGATGCTTGATAACTGTTATTATAAGCAAATTCGAAAAGAGGTATAGATTTCTCCCAAGTCCAGCCAAAGTCAATAATACAAGCCTGAAGCATATCTTCTAGAATATGAATTACTCTTTCTGACTGGCCGTCAGTTTGAGGGTGGAAGGTTGTGCTAAGATTGACTCTGGTGCCCAGAGCTCCTTGTAAGGTTCTCCAAAACCGAGATGCAAACTGAGAATCTCGATCAGATATGATAGATTTAGGCACTCTGTAAAGTCGGATCACTTCCTTGATGTACAAGCCATCTAGCTTAGGGAGACCGTATTCCATTCTAACAAGTATGAAGTGAGCTGACTTCGTAAACTGATCTACAATAACCCAAATAGCATCATGCTTCATAGGGGTTAATGGTAGACCACTGAAAAAGTCCATGATTATCTTTTCCCATTTCCATTTCGGTGGATCAATAGGTTGCAAGAGTCCTGTAGGAGCACAATGTTCCGCCTTAACACATTGACACGTGAGGCACTTGGAAATATAATCAATAATGGCTTGCTTCATGCCTTTCCACCAATATAGATCACGTAGATCTTTGTACTTTTTTCACCTACCCAGGGTGAACGGAAAAAGAACTCGAATGAGCATCAGCAAGAATGTCGGTACGGAGAGTTTCATCGTTAGGCACGCAAACTCGATCGTGAAAACATAGAAGTCCTTCAGAATTAATTATGAAGTTTGGATTATCTGATAGTCTAGAGACAATGGCTTGGAGTTTGGGATCTTGTTCTTGCAACTCCTTAATTCGAAAAATGATGGTAGACTGAACTTGAAGTTCAGCTACAATGCATTGATGCTTCCGAAGCCGGAAATGAGCGTTAATTGCTCGAGGCGCTAGAAGAGAGCGATGCAACGATGAGTTAGCATACATCATTGCACTTATAACTTTAATTTCACAATCAAAGCTCACCAGGCCGAGGTTTGCGGCTGAGTGCATCAGATACAACATTAGCCTTGCTCGGATGATAATCAATGACTAAATCATAATCCTTAAGGAGTTCCATCCACCTCTGTTGTCGTAGATTCAACTCCTTTTGTGTCAACAGGTATTTAAGGCTTTTGGGATTAGTGAAAAGATAACATTTCTCCCCGTAGAGATAATGCCTCCAGATTTTCAATGCAAAGATAACTGCAGCCAATTCTATGTCATGGGTGGGGTAGTTCATCTTATGTGGCTTAAGTTGCCTTGAAGCATAAGCAATAACCTTACCTTCTTGCATCAATACACACTCTAACCCAAGATGCGAGGCATCATAATGCATCCAAAACTCCAGCACTCAAAAGAAAACGCGTAGCCCTGCTCTAAAGCATCAAATTACCCATCCGAAACAACCGAAAACTCAATTGATTCATCTCTTACCTTAGCCCGACGATCACCCAACACATATAACACGTTTTAGGCATAAATCAACACCCAAAATAACCTAAAACCATCCTTATACCTCTAGCAACTTAGATCTCACATTACACCCCAAAAACCCAACCAAAAACACATTAAAAACCAATGATCTCAAGGATTTATGGATTAATATGATTAAAACTCTATTTCAACATCATAAACCTTCCAAAACTTGTTTAGAATTCATCTTCAACAGATCAAATCAAGACTCCTCCAAAATCACATTAAAACCATATTTTCTAACAAGCTTTCACAATTTTATCAAACCAATAACAAAACCTCAATAAAAACATAGATAAAGAGTAAAATATCTTGGGAATTTCATTAAAGAACCTTGATTAGAGGGATAGCACGAAATTTACCTCTAATACTTGCTTCTTGTAACCCCCTTATCTCGGCCTAGACGCTTGACCCGAAGCACGAAGATTACACGGGGAAAACCAAAGTCAACCCAAAAGTCAACCTTCATTAACGACCCTTTTTTCATTTTCATCTTGTCTAAATACATGTTAACCCTACGAGAGTACTCACAAATCATGATTAAGAAAGGCTCAATGATCGGATAACATTTAGGGACTCAATTGCACTTTACACAAGATTAGGGAACAAATTGTAATTTTTTGTAAATTAGAGGGACTTCATTGATTTTAGGATTACCATTATGAAATTAACCATGTTACATGCTTCTCTGCCAAATTTCATCTTAAAAAGACATCTCAAGCTCAAGCAATTGCAATCACAACATTTAGGACTAAAATGTAAAGCATGCAGACTCAAAACGATTCAAATCTGGGTCCAACGGTAACCCATTTCGGAACGCCTACTCACCGTACCGAAACACTATATCGGAACGGTGTTGACCGTTTCGGTACGCGGGTAGGTTCTGAGACCAGTTCCGAAACATGGCATTCCAGTAGCCAAAATGTTTCGAAACGGCCTCAGGCATTTCGAAACACGAAGACCATTTCAGGCCCCCGTTTCGAAACACTAGAGGGCGTTTCGATACATCCTGCCCAGAAACAGCAACAAATTCTGGTTTTTCACTCATTAACATACTCAAACATGCCCCAAAGACTCCCAAATCGTACCAGCAAATCATCATACATATAAGGAACATATTTGGGATATTCTAGCACAAACATAGCATCAAACACAAATTCTCATTAGTTTAGAGGTATGCTTCCTAATCACAAAACCAAAATAAGCAATCCAACCTCAAATCAAACAATTAAGGCCAATTACAACTCAAAGAAGCTAAAACAAACATGCCACAACCTTAAGGAGTTCAACATATCTCCCAAATACAATTCTTGGTTTCCCATTGCCATTATATCAAAACTAAAGTGTGTGAAAACTTCACCATACATGAGCTTGGACTTCCTTGGATGATCTTAACTTCTTTGATGCCCCAATACACATCAATTATCTGCATTATTGGTAAAAAAGAGAGCGTAAGCACAAATGCTTAGTGAGGCATGCTCTAAAGAAAACCAACACAATAATGCATATCTTGAAAACACATTCTCAAAAGCTTTAAACCACATGCTCATTCTATCTCATGCGTGAAAACTTTTCAAAGCAATTTCTCATTGAAAACACATGTACCTCCACTCTATCTCATGCATTAAACCAATGCAAACCTTATGGCAAAGCCATACTCATGCTTGTACTCTAAAGCATTTCATAAACAAACCACATATGCATTTCTCATAGCATAAACCATTTCATCAAAGGTACATGTGAATCAAAAACCATTACATATTTTGTATTGGCATTTCACATCTCATTATTACTCGGATATGCGGACATCTCACTAGACACTTCCGGTGGCATCTCTCATCACCGTACTCACTCGTCTAGCAACATAGTTTTCGGTGGAATCTCATATCACCGTACTCACATGGCGGAATCTCCTATCGCCACAAAGCTTGGGTATTTCACCAAGTCCTACCCGATGGAATGCCCATCATCGGTTCTCTCCATTTGGCTTAACCAAAGAGCAGGTACGGATTTTTAGTTTATAGTGCACTCTCATCCAATTGATCGATCAATTATATCCGGTAAGTATCTCAACATCTATGCCAATATATTATGTTAAACATCGTCTCACCTACTGTTTTTCATGCGATAAATCTCTAACATTCTCATCTCATTTCAAGACCATAACATTTGCTATGCTTTAACATAAAAGCTCAAATCTCAACAATGCAATATGTTACTTCATGAAATCATTTCAAGCATCATCTCATGCTATAAAATATGCATAAAAACAATAGGAATTTATCAAACTTAAACCATGAGCATGTAAAAGCATTTTAGGGGAAATCACCACATTCAGGAGAGCGATTTAGCCAATACTTACTTCCGGACTTAGGAAGGTGTTTCAAACCTTTCCTAAATCCCCAAACCTTTTCGTTGTCCCTCAAGGACTTCTAAAATCATACGCACTCACCGATTACGTTTCGCTTGCTAGCCGAAACGCTATCTAAGCTTCCGGATCAACTCCAAAGGTATCTGAAGATGTCTCCCCTTTTTTAAACACATAAGAGCAGAGGATTAATGCATCATCATGCATTGAAATCATCAGCCACACAGCTAAACTCGCTGCTCTACACAAAAACCAAATTTCGGCTACCAAACACTACCGAAATCACCTCCAAACTCTTCCAAAACCAAACCCAGCCAAGATCCATCACTTCTAATCATTTCTAAACATCAATTAACATCAAAAACCAAGACAACCACGTCCTTATACCTCCAGCTATAACAGAACACCAAAATCACCCCAAAAAGCATCATTCTAACAAGCAAAACTTAGGAAAAACAAACCTATTCGGGATTGGATTGATAAAACCTCATTTATAACATCAATTAACATCCAAAATACATTAGAAAACAATCTCAAAATAGAGCCCAATCCATCACCACGGAAATCTTCAAGATCTCTTCCAAAATCTTGAGTTTTAAGCCAATTTCTTGTTTCTAACATTAAAACCACTTAAAAATCATTAATAAGGAATTGATAACTTGGGAATTTCAGTAAAGAACTGATCATTAGAGGACGAGGACGAAGCTTACCTTAATGGATGATTTCTCCTTGATTTGGGCAAGTTTTCTTGAAAATTCAATGTAGAAATCAAGTGGATTTGATGAGGAATTGATTAAGAATCAAAGAGTGATTGAAATCCCATCAAATGAAGTGAAAATCTAAGTGTATTTGCTGGAGAAAATTTGTTTGGTTGAAAGTAATTTGAGAGAAAATAAAATGAGGGAAAATTTGTGAAAAGTAGTTATGAAAAGTCAAAGGTGGTTTTCTAATTTAATCACCTTCATTTTCTTTAAATAAAACATTAATTAAATCACCCAAATTAAGGAAAATATGATGAAAACATTTTGGTAAAATTAGCTCCTTAAAGATTCAAAGTTTCAATCCTTTACAAAACAGTCACTACTTAACTTTGCAAAAACTGCGATTTGGTCACTACACCGAAATGTAATATTTCCAAACCTTATTTTGTAAAATTGATTTCACCATTCTCTTTTATATATTAAATGAGGATTTTTAGATATTTTTCAATATTTTAAAAGTATCCCGAACTAGGTGTTCCCTAAAACTCCCTCTTAGATTCGAACCGTTTACCAGACCGATCCGATTTAGACTCTAAACATCTATGCCCAAATTTGGGGTGTTACAACTCTCCCCCTCTTAAAAAATTTCGTCCTCGAAATTTACCTGGAGGAAAAAGGTAAGGAAACTGCTTCTTCATATCATCTTTTCTTTCCCACGTGGCTTCCTCAACACCACGATGCCTCCACAACACCTTAACCAGCTCAATGGTCTTACCCCGGAGAACCTTACTGTCCGCATCCAAAATCTCAACTGGCTCCTCATCATAGGTCAAATTTGGATTCAACTCAACTTCCTCCACGGGCATAACATGCGAAGGATCCGTCCGATACCTTCGAAGCATGGACACATGAAACACATTATGTATCCTTTCCAGCTCTTGTGGTAGCCTCAGCTTATAAGCAACAGGACCCACACGTTCTATCACCTCGTATGGTCCAATATATCTATGGCTCAACTTACCCTTCCGGCCAAATCTCATCACTTTCTTCCAAGGTGAATCCTTTAAGAACACACGGTCACCCACCACAAACTCAATCTCCTTACGCTTCAAATCCGCGTAAGACTTCTGTCGATCAGAGGCTGCCCTCAACCGCTCACAAATGAGCTTCACCTTCTCGGCGGTTCCTTTCAACAAAGCCGGCATCGAGACCAACTTTTGTCCCGTTTTAGCCCAGCAAAGAGGAGTTCTGCACTTCCTCCCATACAAGGCTTCAAAAGGTGCCATTTGAATACTTGCCTGGTAGCTATTGTTATAAGCCAACTCCACCAAAGGCAAGTGCTTCTCCCAAGAGCCTTGAAACTCAATCACACAACATCTCAACATATCCTCAAGCACCTGGATAACACGCTCAGACTGTCCATCCGTCTGCGGGTGATAAGAAGTACTAAAATTCAGCCGCATACCCAATGCTTGATGTAAACACTCCCAAAACCTTGCCGTGAACCTCGGATCTCTATCCGACACTATAGATTTTGGTACACCATGCAGACGTACAATCTCAACAATGTACAACTCTGGCAGCTAATCCAAGGTATACGTAGTATGCACAGGTAAGAAATGCGCACACTTCGTAAGTCGATCCACAATCACCCACACAAAATTCATCTTTGATGGAGTCAATGGCAAACAAGACACAAAGTCCATGGTGATCCTCTCCCATTTCCATTCAGGGATCCTCAACGGTTGGAACAACCCTGAAGGAAACTGATGCTCAGCCTTAACCCGCTGACAAACCATGCACTTGCTCACATATTCCGCAACATCTTTGTTCAACCCCACCCAATAGTACTCGTCCTTCAGATCACGATACATCTTTGTACAACCAGGGTGCATAGCAAAAGGACTACTATGAGCTTTGGTCAGAATAGTACGCCTCAACTCCACATCATTTGGCACTACTATCCGACTTCCAAAACATAGAACTCCATCATCATTAAAACAAAAATCCGATGGTCTATCCTCAGCAATATCCTGAACATGTTGCACAAAAGAATCATCCAACAACTGCTTATCCTTTATCAACTGAACAAGAGATGGTTTCACTTGTAATCGAGCAACAAGACCTCCATCTCGCGATATGCTCAAGGTAGGAAACATCGATCTTAACTCCACCGCCACCTTCCTACTCAAGGCGTCGGCCACAACATTAGCCTTTCCCGGGTGATACTCGATCGTTAGATCGTAATTCTTAAGCAACTCCACCCATCGCCATTGCCTAAGATTCAACCCTTTCTGAGACATCAGATACTTCAAACTCTTGTGATCCGTGTACACAGTACACTTCTCACCATAAAGATAATGTCTCCAGATTTTCAAAGCAAATACCACCGCAGCTAACTCAATATCATGCGTAGGATAATTGCGCTCATGCACCTTCAACTGATGCGATGCGTAAGCCACCATCTTACCCTCTTGCATTAGCACACACCCCAAACCAACGTAGGAGGCGTCACTGTACACCACAAACTTTTTTCCTGATTCAGGTTGAACCTAGATAGGAGCTTGCATCAAAGCTGCCTTAAGCTTCTAAAAAGCTTACTGTCTCGCTTCCGTCCACTCACACTTAACATCTTTTTGCAACAACTTCGTTAAAGGGGCATCAATCTTTGAAAATCCATCCACAAACCTCCGCTAATATCCTGCCAACCCAAGGAAACTACGGACTTCATGAACAGACTTAGGAGGCTTCCAATTCAACACCACCTCAACCTTCTGAGGTTCAACACGAATCCCTTCAGCCGAAACCACATGACCAAGGAACACAACTTCCTTTAGCCAAAACTCACACTTGCTCAGCTTAGCATAAAGCTGATTTTCCAAAAGCGCTTGCAAGACAACCCTCAAATGACCTTCATGCTCCTCCTCAGTACGAAAGTACACAAGGATATCGTCGATGAACGCTACAACGAACTTGTCCAAGTATTCATGGAACACTCTATTCATCATGTCCATGAAAGTAGTAGGAGCATTCGTCAAGCCAAACGGCATTACAAGGAACTCATAATGCCATACCTAGTTCTAAAGGCTGTTTTCGGCACATCCACATCTTTCACCTTAAGCTGATAGTTCCCTGACCTCAAGTCAATATTTGAAAACACAGCCGCTCCCCGAAACTGATCAAAAAGATTATCAATCCTCGGCAAAGGATACCTATTTTTGATAGTCAACTTGTTCAGTTGACGATAATCGATGCACATTCTCATTGTGCCATCTTTCTTCTTCACGAACAAGACCGGTGCACCCCAAGGCGACACACTAGGTCGAATGAAACCACTGTCAAGCAATTCTTGAAGTTGCGTCTTCAACTCCTTCAGTTCTTTAGGTGCCATGCGATAGGGAGCAATGGACACCGAAGTTACGTTCTCATACAACTCAATCTCAAACTCCACCTCTCGACTAGGCGGAAATCCAGGTAACTCCTCCGGAAACACTCCAGGGAACTAACGTACAGTTCTTATATCCTGAACGCGCAACTCCTTTGAACTAGGATTCATAAAAAAGGCTAGGTAAGCCTCGCAACCCTGCCGCAACATCCGACTTGCTTCCAATGTAGACACCACATTGGCAAGGAACTTCACATTCTCGCCCACTACCACCACCTCATAATCATCCGCAAGTTTCAACGAAACTCGCTTGCTTTCGAAATCCACCACAGCTATATGTTCAACAAGCCAATCCATGTCAAGGATTGCATCAAAGCCATAGAATGTCAATTCCATGAGATCAATGAGAAAAACATGATTTTGCACTTTCAAGGGACATCTCCTATACAACTTCCACGTTACAACCGTCTCACCAAAGGAACTAGTCACACGCATACCAACATCCAAAGACTCAATAAGTAAACCAAGCATTTGAGCATGTTCACGCAAAATGTACGAGTGTGTAGATCCAGAATCAATCAACAAAAGTAATGACAAGGATTGCAAAGTAAAGGTACCTGCGATCACATCCGTATCATTCCTTCCCTCACGATTGGCATACACTCGTGCTTGACCGCGACCCTCAGGTTGAACGGCCACAACATGTGCTACGTTCCTGCCACCATCATCCCTACACTGAAAATTACCACGGCCGTGCCCACGACCTCTCTGTGGCTCAACTGCTCTCACCGGAGCCTATCCCTCTCTTAGCGGCTAAGGACAATCTTTCTTCAAATACCCTCGGTTACCACAATTCCAGCATGTCCCAAGGTTTGATATGGCAATGGGATCCCCAACCACACTCCAAACAACGCATAGCATCAAAAAATCATCTCAATTGAATCATACACCGCTAATCATACATCATTCTTTCACCAAGAAGATACATCATACATAAACACTTACATCACCCACATATCAAATCCCAATTATTCGATAACCTAGCTCTGATACCAACAAATGTAACCCCCTTAGCCTGACCTAGACGCTTGACCCGAACCACGAAGATTACACGGGGAAAACTAAAGTCAACCCGAAAGTCAATCTTGATTAACGAACCTTTTTTCATTTTAATCTTCTCTAAATACATGTTAACCCTAAGTGAGTACTCACGAATCATGATTGAGAAAGGCTCAACGATCGGATAACATTTAGGGACTCAATTGCACTTTACACAAGATTAGGGACCAAATTGTAATTTTTGTAAATTAGAGGGACTTCATTGATTTTGGGATTACCATTATGAAATTAATCATGTTACTTGCTTCTCTGCCAAATTTCATCTTAAAAAGACATCTCAAGCTCAAGCAATTGCAATCACAAAATTTAGGACTAAAATGTAAAGCATGCAGACTCAAAACAATTCAAATCTGGGTCCAACGGTAACTCGTTTTGGAACGCCTACTCACCGTACCAAAAACTGTGTCGAAACGGTGTTGACTGTTTCGGTACGCAGGTAGGTTCCGAGACCAGTTCTGAAACATGGCATTCTAGTAGCCAAAATGTTTCGAAACGGCCTCAGGCGTTTCGAAACACGAAGACCATTTCAGGCCCCCGTTTCGAAACACTATAGGGTGTTTCGATACATCCTACCCAGAAACAGCAGCAAATGCTGGTTTTCACTCTTTAACATACTCAAACATGCCCCAAAGACTCCCAAATCATACCAGCAAATCATCATAATATAAGGAACATATTTGGGATATTCTAGCACAAACATAGCATCAAACACAAATTCTCATTAGTCTAGAGGCATGCTTCCTAATCACAAAACCAAAATAAGCAATCCAACCTCAAATCAAACAATTAAGGCCAATTACAACTCAAACAAGATAAAACAAACATGCCACAACCTTAGGGAGTTCAAACATATCTTCCAAATACAATTCTTGGTTTCCCATTGCAATTATATCAAAACTAAAGTGTGTGAAAACTTCACCATACATGAGCTTGGACTTCCTTGGATGATCTTAACTTCTTTGATGCCCCAATACACCTCAATTATCTGCATTATTGGTAAAAGAGAGAGCTTAAGCACAAATGCTTAGTGAGGCATGCTCTAAAGAAAACCAACACAATAATGCATATCTTGAAAACACTTTCTCAAAAGCTTTTAAACCACATGCTCATTCTACCTCATGCTTGAAAACCATTCAAAGCAATTTCTCATTGAAAACACATGTACCTCCATTCTATCGCTTGCATTATACCAATGCAAACCTCATGGCAAAGCCATACTCATGCTTGTACTCTAAAACATTTCATAAACAAACCACATATGCATTTCTCATAGCATAAACCATTTCATCAAAGGTACATGTGAATCAAAAACCATTACATATTTTATATTGGCATTTAACATCTCATTATTACTCGGATATGCGGACATCTCAGTAGACACTTCTGGTGGCATCTCTCATCACCGTACTCACTCGTCTAGCAACATAGTTTCTGGTGGAATCTCATATCACCGTACTCACATGGCGGAATCTCCCATCGCCACAAAGCTTGTGTATTTCACCAAGTCCTACCCGATGGAATGCCCATCATCGGTTCTCTCCCTTTGGCTTAACCAAAGAGCATATACGAATTTTTAGTTTATAGTGCACTCTCATCCTATTGATCGATCAATTATATCCAGTAAGTATCTCAACATCTATGCCAATATATTATGTTAAACATCGTCTCACCTACTGTTTTTCATGCAATAAATCTCTAACATTCTCATCTCATTTCAAGACCATAACATTTGCTATGCTTTAACATAAAAGCTCAAATCTCAACAATGCAACATGTTACTTCATGAAATCATTTCAAGCATCATCTCATGCTATAAAATATGTATAAAAACAATAGGAATTTATCAAACTTAAACCATGAGCATGTAAAAGCATTTTATGGGCAATCACCACATTCAAGAGAGCAATTTAGCCAATACTTACTTTCGGACTTAGGAAGGTGTTTCAAACCTTTCCTAAATCCCCAAACCTTGTTTCTTTGTCCCTAAAGGACTTCTAAAACCATACGCACTCACCGATTACATTTCGCTTGCTCGCCGAAACGCTATCTAAGCTTCTGGATCGACCCCAAAGGTGTCCGAAGATGTCTCACATGTTTTAAACACGTAAGAGCAGAGGATTAATGCATCATCATGCATTGAGATCATCAGCCACACACATAAACTCGCTGCTCTACACAAAAACCACATTTCGGCTACCAAACACTGCCGAAATCACCTCCAAACTCTTCCAAAACCAAAACCCAGCCAAGATCCATCACTTCTAATCATTTCTATACATCAATTAACATCAAAAACCAACACAACCACGTCCTTATACCTCCAGCTATAACATAACACCAAAATCACCCCAAAAAGCATCATTCTAACAAGCAAAATTTGGAAAAACAAACCTATTCGGGATTGGATTGATAAAACCTCATTTATAACATCAATTAACATCCAAAATACATTACAAAACCATCTCAAAATAAAGCCGAATCAATCACCACGAAAATCTTCAAGATCTCTTCCAAAATCTTGAATTTTAAGCCAATTTTTGTTTCTAACATTAAAACCACTTAAAAATCATTAATAAAGGATTGATAACTTGGAAATTTCAGTAAAGAACTGATCATTAGAGGAGGACGAAGCTTACCTCTAATGGATGATTTCTCCTTGATTTGGGTAAGTTTTCTTGAAAATTCAATGTAGAAATCAAGTGGATTTGATGATGAATTGATTAAGAATCAAAGAGTGATTGAAATCCCATCAAATGATGTGAAAATCTAAGTGTATTTGCTGGAGAAAATGTGTTTGGTTGAAAGGAATTTGAGAGAAAATAAAATGAGGGAAAATTTGTGAAAAATAGTTATGAAAAGTCAAAGGTGGTTTTCTAATTTATTCACCTTCATTTTCTTTAATTAAAACATTAATTAAATCACCCAAATTAAGGAAAAATCTAATGAAAACATTTTGGTCAAAACAGTCACTACTTAACTTTGCAAAACAGTCACTACTTATATATTAAATGAGGATTTTTAGATATTTTTCTATATTTTAAAAGTATCCCGAACTAGGTGTTCCCTAAAACTCCATTTTAGATTCGAACCATTTTCCAGACCTATATGGTTCAGACTCTAAACATCTAGGCCTAACTTTGGGGTGTTACACTTCTATTCTAATTTGGCAAGTTTAGCTTTCAAGAATCTTGATGAAATGTGAGAAAAATCACAAACAAGGAGTTGGAAATCAAGAGAGAACGTGAAAATGATTGAAATTTGGAATTGAGAGAGAATGGAGAGTGTTTGGCTGAGGTGAAAAGTAGATAATGAAAAGGTCGTCAAAATTTTGTTAACCAAAATAACTCCCTTTTCTAATTAAATCAATTAAAGCCATTTAAATATTTCATAAATCATTTAAAGCACAAGCCAAATTAGAGAAAAGGATTAATTACTAGTAAGCTCCCTATAGATTCTAAGATATTGACTCTGTTTGAAAAACACCCTTTTCCCACAACTTTAAAACTTTACATTTTGGTCACTGCTCCAAATGTATACTATCCAAAACTTATTTTGCAAAATTGATTTAACCAACATGTTAAATATAATTTTAGAAGATTTTAGGAATTTTTATCTCATCCTGAACCTTGATTTCCCTAAACCACCTCTTAACGATTCGAACAACAGATTACCGGTTCCACATGCGCAACTCGACTCGCAAAACAACTAGACCCAAAACAGGGGCATTACAACTCTCCCCCACTTAGGAAATTTCGTCCTCAAAATTTTACTTGGAGGAAAAAGATGCGGAAATTGCCTCAACATGTCCACTTTGCTTTCCCATCTCGCCGCCTCAACTCCTCAGTGTCGTCACAACACCTTCACAAGTTGAATTGTCTTACCACGAAGAACCTTGCTACTCGAATCAAGAATCTCCATTGGTTCCTCATCATAGGAAAAATCTGGATTCAACTCAATCTCCTCAAATGGCATCACATGAGATGGATCCGATCTATACCTCCGCAAAATAGAAACATGAGACACATCATGGATCTTCTCCAACTCGGAAGGCAACCTCAACCGATAAGCCACAAGACCCAGTCGCTCCACAAACTCATAAGGTCCAATAAACCTCGGGCTAAGCTTTCCCTTACGTCCGAACCTCATCACCTTCTTCTAAGGTGATACCGTAAGGAACAAGCGATCTTCAACTGCAAACTCAATCTCCCTACGCTTTAAATCAGCGTAAGATTTCTGACGATCTGATGCAGCCTTTAACCGCTCACATATGAGCTTCACTTTCTCAGTTGTTCCTTTAAGCATATCCGGGAAGGAAACCAACATTTGCCCCACCTCAGCCTAACAACGTGGTGTTCTACACTTTCTCCCATACATGGCCTCATACGGTGCTATTTGTATACTCACCTGAAAGTTGTTATTATAGGCAAACTCAACCAAAGTCAAATGCTTTTCCCAAGAACCTTGGAAATCTATCACACAACATCACAACATGTCCTCCAGCACCTAGATAACTCGCTCTGACTGTCCATCCATCTGAGGATGATATGAAGTGCTGAAATTCAAACGCGTACCCAGCGCATGATGTAAACATTCCCAAAACCTTGTTGTAAACCGCAGATCCCTATCCGACACTATGGATTTAGGCACACCATACAAACGTACAATCTCAGCAATATACAACTCCGCTAACTTATCCAGCATATACGTAGTATGCACAACCAAGAAATGTGCACACTTCGTAAGATGATCCACAATCACCCATAGAGAATTCTTCTTAGATGATGTCAAAGGCAGACTGGTCACAAAATCCATCGTAATCCTTTCCCATTTCTACTCTAGTATCCTCAAAGGCTATAACAGAACATAAGGAAAATGATGCTCAGCTTTCACACGCTGGCAAACCATACACTTGCTTACAAAAATAGCAACATCATTTTTCAAGCCCACCCAATAGTACTCATACTTCAAACCACGATACATCTTAGTACTGCCAAGGTGTATACCAAAAGGACTGCTATGAGCTTCAGTCAAAATAGTGCGCCTCAACTCAACATCTTCCAGCACAACTATTCGACTTTTGAAACATAGAACTCCATCATCATTAAAACAGAAGTCCGTTGCATTACCATGAGCTATATCCTGAACACGAGGCACCAAATAATCATCAAGAAATTGCTTCTTCTTAATTAGATGAATTAAGGAAGGTTTCACCTGCTACTCGGCTATCAACCCACCATCACGCGACAAACTAAACCGAGCAAAAATCGCTCTCAGCTTAACAGCTACCTTCTTACTCAAACCATCGACCACAACATTGGCCTTTCTCGGATGATACTTAATCGTTAGATCGTAATCCTTAAGCAACTCCAACCACCTTTGATGCCTATGATTCAACTCCTTTTGAGACATGAGGTACTTCAAAATCTTATGGTCGGTGTAAATCACGCACCTTTCACCATAAAGGTAGTGTCTCCAAATCTTCAAAGCAAACACAACCGCAACAAAATCTAGATCATGAGTAGGATAGTTGCCCTCATGCACCTTCAATTGTCTAGACGCGTAAGCTACAACCTTCCCACCGTGCATCAACACTCAACCCAAACCAACATAAGAGGCATCACTATAAACTACAAACTCCTTACCCAATTGTAGTTGAATCAAAACAGGAGCTTGCGTCAAGGCTTCTTTCAGCTTCTCGAAAGCCAGTTGCCTAACATTCGTCCACTCAAAGCGAACATTATTTTGGAACAACATGGTCAAAGGTGCAACAATCTTAGAAAAACCTTCAACAAACCTTCGATAATATCCAGCCAAACCATGGAAACTTCGCACCCCCATCACCGATTTAGGCGTTTTCCAACTTATCACCGCCTCAACTTTGTGTAGATCAACTCGAATACCTTCAGCTGACACCACATGTCCAAGAAAACTACCTCCCTGAGCCAAAACTCACACTTGCTTAGCATATCATAAGGCTGATTCTCCAACAGCACTTGTAACACAATCCTCAAGTGCTTATCGTGATCCTCCTCGGTACTCGAGTACACAAGAATATCATCGATAACCACTACCACAAACTGATCTAGAAACTTATGGAGCACGCTACTCAGCAAATCCATAAATGTAGCTGGTGCATTTGTCAATCCAAACGGCATCACCAAGAACTCATAATGGCCATACCTAGTCCAAAAGGCTGTTTTGCGTACATCCACGTCCTTAACCCTTAGCTGATAATACCCTAACCTCAAATCAATCTTCGAAAAAACTAGGACACCACGAAACTGGTCAAACAAAATCATCGATTCTCGGCAAACGATACTTGTTCATAATCGTCAACTTGTTCAATATCGATAATCTATGCACATACGCATCGTACCATCCTTCTTCTTCACAAACAAGACCGGTGCACCCCAAGGTGAAATACTTGGCCTTATGAACCCTCAATCCAGCAACTCCTGAAGTTGCGTCTTCAACTCATTCAACTCCTTAGGTGTCATGCGATTAGGAGAAATAGACAAGGGAGTTGTATTTTCATTCGACTCAATGCCAAACTCAACTTCTCGGTTTGGTGGCAAACCAGGCAACTCTTCCAAAAAAAATAGCCGGAAACTCACATATTGTTCGTTTGTCTTGTACTCGCACTTCCTTTGTACCAGGATTCGTCACATACGCCAAGAAAGCTTCTCAACCCAACTTCATCATCCAACTCGCTTCAAGAGCTGAAATTGAATTGGACAAGAACTTCACGTTCTCGCCTACGATGACTACTTCGTAATCATTTGCAAGTTTCAAGGTAACTCACTTAACATCAGAATCTACCACAGCTTGATGCTCAACCAACCAGTACATTCCAAGAATCACATCAAAACCATTAAAATTCAATTCCATCAAATCAACTGAAAATACATGGCCTTGAACAGATAAAGGGCATCTCCTATACAGTTTTCTTGTAACAACAGTCTAGCCAAAAGAACTTGTCACTTACATCCCTACGTATAGCATCCCAACATGAATATCAAGAAAATGTGCATTCTCACTCAAGAATTATGAATGCGTAGATCTAGAATCAATCAATGCTAACAAAGAAAAGGATTGCAAGGTGAAGATACATGTAATCGCGCCGGTGTCGTTACGTCCCTCCCGATGTGCATACACCCTCGTAGGAGAACCTACCTCTAGATGAACCACAATGAAATGAGCCACACCTCGCTGCCTATCCTCTCTCCTCTAGAAGTTACCATGGTCGCGCCCACGACCTATATGCGGTACAACAACAGGTGCACGACCCTGACCACCTCCTGCTAACAAGGGACACTCACGTCTCATGTGATCAGTAGATCCCCTATTCCAACAAGAATTTTCCCCAACCACCGGAGCCTGCACCTCACGAGCCGTACGAGGACATTCTCGCCTCAAGTGCTCACGCGAACCGCATGACCAACATGTGTTCTGCTCAAACCTCGGCCTATTGCCCTGAGCTGGTGCACCTCGCCCAAAGTTACCTCGCCTAGCCATAGGCTGATATCTACGGTCACGATACCTCTTGTTCTGCCCACCACTAGGGCTAGCAACAGAAGCTCTCTTGCCCGAGCTAGAACCACCTACACGCGAGGTCAAACCTAAGCTATTCTCTATATCCTTGGCCCATGTCATCATCACATCAAAATTCGTATAATGAGACGCGAGCATGAACGTCTTAACATCCTGCACTAGGCCATACTGGAAGCGGTCAAATCGATGCCTATCACTCGACCCCAACTCCGGAGCATACTGGCTAAATCGTACGAACTGGACCTCGTACTCAACCACCGTTATGTTCCCTCGCACCAGGGTCATGAACTCCTGCTTCTTATAGTCCAAGTATCTGACTCCAAGATACTTTCTTTTAAAGGAAGACTTAAAGAAAGTCCAAACCACCTCTTCCGGCTCCAATGTCGCAGTCACAGTCGTCCACCATGTATATGCATCACTATGCAACAGCGACACCGCACAACCTAGCTTTCGTGCATCATTGCACCCCATCTGATCCAATACTCGGATCGTACTGACCATCCATACCTTGGATGCCTAGGAAGATAAACCACGATATTCCACACCTCCTAAACTTCTCAAGCGCTCCAATGGAAAATCCTTTTGCCCAGCAGCAGATGCTTGCACGTACACTCCAGCAACAGCAGCCTGGAATGCTCTTGTGATTGCTTGTACCAAAGGCATCAAATCCCCCAACACCGGACAATCATGTCTTTTTTGTTCTTGCTCCCCACCCCCAGATGGTGGTGGCAGGGGAGGAGGTAAATTCGCACCATGCAGAACCTCGTTCTCCTCATTGCGTTGCTCATCAGCAGGAGCGAATGACCCAGAACGTAATTCTCTCTTCTATCCCATTGTGTTGTTAACATTAAGACATGAATATAAAACAAACCAAAAGAATAGGCCAGCTTCTAACAAGGATCCAAGGCTTTAAATCTAATTTTAAAACATTTCACTAGGTAATAAGGCAATGGCATTCCAATTTCCCCCCAACATAGCATAAAGTATACGACATGCATGTCTCAACCATCATACATCACAAGCATTAAAATTCAGCCCAATCTAATATCATTTATAACAGCTCACACTCATAATTGATCACCATATATAACATCACCATCACATACTTAATAATAACATGCTTAAAACATTCACCAGGCAAAGCGAACATTACCAATAACACACCTTCACATCAAAATCACTTACCTACAACTCATCATCATCCCAACCTTTCGTAACCTGGCTCTGATACCACCAAATGTAACCCCCTCAATCTGACCTAGCTATTAGACCAAACCGAACGGCTCTCACGGGGAATATCGAAGTAAACCTCCCAGTTTACCTCAATAAACGACCCCATTTATTTCTTTTTATCTTCTCTAGATGCAAGTGAGGTTCCTATGTGATCAACAAGCAGCGAATCGAACAACAACATAAATGTTCAACGATTAACACTAGATTCAAGTTTAAGAACCATTTTGTAAATTTAACAATTTGTAAGGGTTTTTACAAAACTCGGATTACCAACTATCAATTAAGTTCATTACATGCATCTCGGTCAAAACTCAGCTCAAATTAACATATAGCACTCATCTAATTAGATCCTCAAGAAACAAGGACTAAAACATGAAGATTCAAAACATTTAATGATGCTCTTCAACCAAATTAACGAACAAATCGGTACCCTTAGGGAGGGTATCGATACGCCCCCGGCAATCAGGCTTCCCAGCCCAGCATTACAAGACCGTATCGGTACGCTAGGGCCCTGTACCGATACGCCCTCGTCTAGTGACCAAAGAGGGTATCGATACGCCCCCGTGTATCAGTACGCTCCCTTCATTTATTAAGTCCATATTGATACAATATGAAGTGTATCGATACACTTCAGTCTGTAATACTTCTAAATGCTGGTTTAACACTACCAGATCTTTCTCAAACCATTTCAACATGCAACTAAGCATGCTTGCAACTTAAAAGCACTTCAACAACCAAGTTCACACAGCAAACATATCATCAAGGCATCACTAGCAACATCAATGGAATCTAAAGGCATGCTTCCTAAGAAATTCAAGAACCCAAAAGGCCAATTCCCAATTCCAAGCAAATACCAAAACTTAAAGGCCATTTACATACCCAAAATGCATATCAAACTTGTACTAAAACATATAATACCAAAACAACCAACATTCATAGCATTGGACACCCCCATTGCCTTTATTACACTAGTTCAAAACCTCAACATTCTTAGAAAATTCCTTGAAATTGCTGCCTCCAAACACCTAATTTTCTGCATTGATGAACAAAGAGAACATAAGCATACATGCTTAGTCAGGAATGATCTAAACCAAAACATCATCAATGAACAAAACCATTGCTATTGTAACGCCCTAGTTTTGGGCCTTGGTGTTTCGCAAGTCGGGTTGGGCTGGTGGAACCGGTATCGGTTGTTCGAACCGTTTAAATGTGGTTTA
Source organism: Hibiscus trionum (assembly GCA_030270665.1). Lineage (NCBI taxonomy): Eukaryota > Viridiplantae > Streptophyta > Magnoliopsida > Malvales > Malvaceae > Hibiscus > Hibiscus trionum. Next base: position 22,443,636 of record BSYR01000005.1, read on the forward strand.
GGGAAATCAAGGTTCGGGATGGGATAAAAATTCCTAAAATCCTCTAAAATTGTGTTTTAGAGGTTGGTTAAATCAATTTTACAAAATTGGTTTTCTAAAGCGTACATTTTGGGTAGTGACAAAAATGTAAAGATTTAAAAGTTGGAAAATGTGTTTTTCAAGAAGAGTAAAAAAATCTTAGAATCATTAGGGAGCTACATGTTAATTATGCATTTTCCCTAATTTGGCATGTGTTTTAAATGTTTATTAAATAATTGAAAAAGTTTTTATTTAATTAATTAAGGAAAGTTAATTACTCGGTTAATAAAAGTTTTGACGAGCTTTTCATTTCTCACTTTCACTTCAGCCAAACACCCTTCCTTTTCTATTAATTTTTCAGATGGTTTCTATCATTTCATTATTGATATCTTCCATTTTCCTTCAAGTTTCTTCAAGCAAATCTTGCCAAATTAGAGGAGAAGCAAGGATTGGAGGTAATTTTCGTGCTAACCCTCTAATCTAGGTTCTTTAATGAAATTCCAAAGATATTTGACTCTTTAATACTGATTTTTATTGAGGTTTTGTTGTTAGATTAATAAACTCTTGAAATCTTGATTGAAAAATGGATTTTTATGTGATTTTCAGAGTTTGATTTAAATGGCTGGTTTGAGATTGTTTCTAAATGAGTTTTGAAAGGTTTTTGGTGTTGAAGTGAAGTCTAAATCAAATAGATCCCAAAATCTTTGAGATCATTGGTTCTTAAAGTGTTTTGTGTGAGTTTTTGAGGTGTTCCTGAGGAATCCGAGTTGCTGCAGGTATAAGGATGGTTTTAGATTGTTTTTGGATGTTGATTAATGCCTAAAATATGTTGGATGAGTTGGGTAATTGCTGGGCTGAGGTTAGAGGTCAATCGATTGAGTTTTCGGTTGTTTCAGATGTGTAATTTGGTGCCTTAGAGAAGGGTTGTGGGAATTCTTTTGAGTTCTGGTGTTTTGGATGCATTTTAATGCATCGAACCTCTTTTTTAATGTGTTGAAAATAGGGGATAATAGTTAATAATCATACGAAGTGGTTTTGGAGGCTTCGGACGACCGATAGTTGCGTCAGCAAGCGTGGTTACGCAAGTCGGTGAGTGGAATTTGGCTTTCCAGTGAAGGAACGTTTTAGAAAAGGTTTTGGGAACTTAGTAAGAGCTTAAAATGCTTTACTAAGTTCGGAAGTAATTAAAGTTAATTTCTCTCTCGGATTGTGCTAGTTTTGAACCTTTGATTGCACTTGGTTTTAATTGCATTTACATACTATTTTTAAAGCATATTTTGAATATGTGAAATGAGGTTGACGATGCCATGTGGTTTAAGGATGCACTAGGTAAGTGATCCTTGTATGTATGTGTTGATGCATGAGGTTTGAAGCATGGTTTAATGCTTGATTTATGGCTCGTCGTGAATGCTTTGTAAAATAGTGAGGTATGCATGTGGTATGTCTTATATTGGCAGGTGATGTTGTATAAAATGTTTTATAAATGAAATCGGATATAGTTAGTCGGGTATAGGATTTAGTGCACTATAAACAAGTCGCCTTGGATGTTGAGGGGTTGTGATTGTACCGAATACTCCATCCAAGTACCCTAACGATTGAGGATTGGTTAAGGTTGCAACGATTGAGGGTAGCTACCGAATGCGAACCTTGTGTGTGTCCCATCTCTCGTTAGTGGATTATACATCTATCGATGAGTGGTGTTGAGGGGTTGTGATTGTACTAAATACTCCACCACGGGTGTCACAACGATGGATGGTCGCTCTTGTGTGTGAGCCTTGAAATGCCGGTAGAGTATATTAAGGGTGCGGGACAACCCTTTGTAATATGTGTATCCGATATATGTTTTTGAGATTGTTGTGTATCACTTCTGAACTAATATAATGAAATGAAACATTGTGGGAAATGTTATTAATGCATAATTTGAGAGATGCATGTTTTGGCTTAAGCTTAGCATAAAGGTGATTAAGGTGATTATGCTTGGAAGGCTTGTAATATGAGTGGCAATGGTTTAATTGCTTGATTTATATGTATCATGTTGCAAGATGTTTATTACAATGGTTTTGAGGATAAAGTGCATGTTTTTTCAAAGGAAGAATGATGTTTTAAAAGGAGTGGAAAAATTGTTTTGTGCATTGATGATGTTTCTGGTTTGAGCAATCCTCGCTAAGCTTGTATGCTTATGCTCTCTTTGTTCATCAATGCAGTCAATTTAAGCTTTGGAGGCAGAACTTGCAAGGGGATCGGTTGAAGACTTCAATTGAAGGTAAGCCTTAGTTTTGGAACTAGTGTAATAAAGGCAATGGGGCATTCGATGTTATTAATGTTGGTTGCTTTAGCGTTTTCCGTGTTTCAGCAAGTTTGATATGCATATTTGGTTGTGTGAATGACCTTTAAACTTTGGTTTATGCTTAAATCTAAAATTTGCCCTTTTGGTGCTTTTAACTCATTGGAAACATGTCTATAGTGCTTTTGACTTTATGAATGATGCTTTGATGATGTCTATGCTTCGTATAAGTCATTGTCTATGTATTTTTTAGTTGCTAATATATGAGGGCATGTGTCGGGATGGTTTCCGAGGATAAAAATTGATTTAAACCAGCTTTTTAAAACATTGCAGGCCTAGGTGTTTCGAAACACCCTTGCCTGTTACGAAATGTTGGCCTGAAATGTCCTTGGCTTTTCGGAACAGTGAGGCCTGTTTCAGAACATTTTACCTCTGTGAACCATCGTACCGAAACGTGTCTTAAGGGGTTTCGAAACGAACCCATGTATCGAAACGGCTAGCTGTGTTTCGAAATGGTCGTTTCGACATGTGGCATTCTGTTATAAAATGTTTGACTGTTGAACTTGTTTTTGAATTGTTCTTAGTTTCTGCTTCTTACATTTTGGTCCCTGTTTGCCTTGTGTGTAATTGCATGAGTTCTAAATGTCATTTTGAGTTGAGATTTCACCTAGAAGCATGTAACAAACCTAATTAAAGGTTGGTAACTTGAATTTAGCAAAAGCCCTTATAATTTACTAATTTTACGAAATGGTCCCTAAACCTTATTTGGCTATAATTAATTGGCGATTGTGTTGATGTTTTATATGCTGCTTGTGTACGTACACATAGGAACCTAAGTTGTATCTAGAAAGGGTAAAAGGAAAAAAAAGACGTTTATTGAGGTAAACCTTCCCGATTTACTCCAATATTCCATGTGTGATCCGTTCAGTTCGGTCTACTGGGTAGGCTGGGTCGAGGGAGTTACATTTGGTGGTATCAAAGCCAGGTTATGAAAGGTTGGGATGATGGTAAGTTGTTGGTAGGTGATTTGCAATGTGGATATGTGTTTTGGTGATATTTGCTTTGTTTGGTAAATGTTTAAGCATGGTTAAGTTGAATGTGTGATAGTGATGCTATACATGATGAATGAACATGGATGTGAATTGTTCTATGATGGTGATTGGGTTGAATCTTGATGCTTGAGTCATATGATGGTTGAAGTATGCATGTAGTATGCTTTATGTTATGTTGGGGGGAAATTGGGATGCTAATTGCCTTATTAAATAGTGAAATGTTTTAAGTTGAAATCAATATCTTGTATCCTTTCTTGGAGCTGGCCTGAGCAATTTGTTTTGTTTGTTTGTAAGTTGTTATCATGCCTTAAAAAATAACACAATAAACCGATGAGAGAGTAACGATCTGGTGTGATTGTTGTTGCCTTTGGGCAAGGAATAAAGGAGTGTGTAAAGTCTCCTGGAGGCTAAACGTCTGGACATGCCTTAATCTAGTTACAACCCGTGTCAGCTGGGTAAGTGTTGGAAGGCATGGTGCCTGGAATATAGGCAATGTTTAGAGGTTGTGAAGCTGTTAATGCTGAGGTGCATGTGACTGCACTAGCTGGTGGATGTTTGCGAGCGGTGGTTAGCGCTTACATAAGTTGAGTAGAAGTTGAGCTCGAAGGTAGTCACCGGAGGTATCTAGGGAGTGGATGACCAGTAGGAATGATATTATGAAATAAAAGGAGTGTAATGATGCCCATAGTGTAAAGATGAGTTGTATCTCGGTTATTTAAAGATGTGTATAGTCGGTGGACAACTGTGGTTGTAGGCATATAACCTAATGTTGTGTTCTGAGAGTTCTTTTGAACAGTTTAAAAGGATAAGTATATGTGAATTAGATACTTAAACGATGAGAAATGTGAATTTGTGGTTTGAGGTTCAAAATTGTGAGTTGTACTTGAGATAGGGTACAAATTGTGTAGTTGAGCATGTGTGCACCTAGATTGGAATTGGATGAGAGACATAGTTGTGTTGACACCTTTATGGATCGGTGCCTGTTGATAAGCCATATTTGTTGATTTACTAGCTACTTTGTTTTCGACGTGTTGGTAACACGGGTAAGGTAAATGAGCATAATCGGGGTTTAATAACTCGTGCGAGAGGTTCGTGCTAGGAAGTGAGTTGTGAACTCTAGTTTAGTGGTAGCAGTGTACGAATGGTCATGTTTTAAGAGTATCGCCTGGGTTGAGGCGAGGCTGTAGTAATGTTGGTCAAAGATAGTGGGGTCAGTGTGCCAAGGCTTGAGTAACGTTTGATACCTATAAAGTGGGTGGATCGTATGACCATGCTAGGCGATCTTGTCCACGTTTGATTAGTGGGGTATAGCTTTTCGCGCCTGTTGTTGTAAGTTTCTTTGGAAGTTGTGACTAGAATGTTCATTTCAGAGGTGTTAGATGTGGGGGTAAGAGTGGTTGGTTTCTTTGGTGACACTGTTACTATAAGAAAATTCTGTAGGAGGTGTCCATTGGTTGTTCTGGGTCATGTGTTTTCGGTTGATTTTATGGAATTACATTTTTGTGGATTTGACGTGATTCTTGAAATGGACTGGTTGGTTGAGCACCGAGCTGTAGTAAATATTGATGTTAAGCGAGTTACCCTGAAGCTTGCGGATGATTATGAGGTGGTAATCGTGGGAGAGAATGTGAAGTTCTTGTCTAACGCAATTTTGGCTCTTGAAGCGGGTCGTATGTTAGAGTTAGGATGTGAAGCTTTCTTAGCGTATGTGATGAATCCTAGCATGAAGGAAGTGCAGGTGCAAGATATATGAACCGTATGCGAGTTTCCGGGTGTCTTTCTGGAAGAGTTTCATGGGTTGCCACCCAACCGAGAGGTTGAGTTTGGTATAGAGTTATATGAGAATACGACTCTTGTGTCCATTGGTCCTTATCGCATGGCACCTAAGGAGTTGAAGGAGTTGAAGACGCAGCTCCAGGAGTTGCTTGACCGAGGATTCATAAGGCTAAGTATTTCACCTTGGGGTGTGGCGGTCTTGTTTGTGAAGAAGAAGGATGGTACCATGCGTATATGCATTGATTATCTGCAAACTGACTAAGTTGACGGTTAAGAACAAGTACCCTTTGCCGAGGATCGATGATTTGTTCGATCAGTTTCGTGGTGCTTCGGTGTTTTCAAAGATAGATTTGAGGTATGGGTTTTATCAGCTTACGGTGAAGGACGTGGATGTACCTAAGACAACTTTTCGGACGAGGTACGACCATTATGAGTTCTGGGTGATGCCGTTTGGTTTGATGAACGCACCGGCTGCATTCATGGACATGATGAATAGGGTTTTCCATGGGTTTCTGGATCAGTTCGTGGTAGTGTTTATCAATGATATTCTCGTATTTATGCTTAAGCTTAGCATAAAGGTGATTATGCTTGGAAGGCTTGTAATATGAGTAACAATGGTTTAATTGCTAGATTTATATATATCATGTTGCAAGATGTTTATTACAATAGTTTTGAGGATAAAGTGCATGTTTTGTCAAAGGAAGCATGATGGTTTTGAAAAGAATGGAAAATGGTTTTGTGCATTGATGATGTTTTTGGTTTGAGCAATCCTCACTAAGCGTGTATGCTTATGCTCTCTTTGTTCATCAATGCAATCAATTTAAGCTTTGGAGGCAGCACTTGTAAGGGGATCGATGGAAGACTTTGATTGAAGGTAAGCCTTAGTTTTGGAACTAGTGTAATAAAGGCAATGGGGCGTTCGATGTTATGAATGTTTGTTGCTTTAGTGTTTTCCATGTTTGAGCAAGTTTGATATGCATATTTGGTTGTATGAATGACCTTTAAATTTTGGTTTAAGCTTGGGTATGCAATTTTCCCTTTTGGCGCTTTTAACTCTTAGGAAGCATGCCTATAGTGCTTTTGATTTTTGTGAATGATGGTTTGATGATGCCTATGCTTCGTATAAGTCGTTGTCGATGTATTTTTAAGTTGCTTATATATGAGGGCATGTGTCAGGATGGTTTCGGAGGGTAAAAACTGATTTAAACCACCTTTTAGAACATTATAGGCCCAGGTGTTTCGAAACACCCTTGCTTGTTTCGAAATAGTGGCCTGAAATGTCCTTGGCGTTTCGGAACAGTGAGGCCTGTTTCGGAACATTTTGCCTCTGTGAACCATCGTACCGAAATGTGTCTTAAGGGGTTTCAAAACGAACCCGCGAATCAAAACGGTCAGTTTTGTTTCGAAATGGCCGTTCCGATACGGGGCATTTTGTTTCGAAACGTTTGACCTTGAACCTGTTTTTGAATTGTTCTGAGTTTCTGCTTCTTACGTTTTGGTCCATGTTTGCCTTGTATGCAATTGGATGAGTTCTAAATGTCATTTTGAGTTTATATTTTACCGAGAATCATGTAACGAACATAATTAAAGGTTGGTAACTTGAATTTGGAAAAAGCCCTTATAATTTACTAATTTTACGAAATGGTCCCTAAACCTTATTTGGCTATAATTATTTGGCGATTGTGTTGATGTTTTATCCATTGCTTGTGTACGTACACATAGGAACCTAAGTTGTATCTAGACAATATAAAAAGGAAAAAAGGTCTTTTATTAAGGTAAACCTTCCCGGTTTACTCCAATATTCCCAGTGTGATCCGTTCGGTTCGATTTATCGGACAGGCCGGGTCGAGGGGGTTACAGCTACACAAACATCAACCCTTCCAAGCATAAATACCATTATGCTAAGCTTAAGGTAAAACATGCAACCTTAAACCTATGTTGTCATCGGTAGATGTATAGCCCATTAACGAGAGACGAGAAACACGCAAGGTTCGCACCCGGGAGTTACCCTCGACCGTTGCAACCTTAAACAATCCTCAATCGTTAGGGTACTTGGATGTAGTTTTCGGTACAATCACAACCCCTCAACATCCAAGGCGACTTGTTTATAGTGCACTCAATCCTATAGCTGGCTAACTATATCCGATGTCATTTACAAAACACTTTATACACATCACTTGCCAATATAATCCACATTTCATGCATACCTCACTGTTTTTCCAAAGCATTCATGGTAAGCCATAATTCAAGCATTAAACCATGCTTTAAAACCCATGCATCAACACATGCATACAAGGATCACTTACCTAGTGCATCTTTAAACCACATAGCATCATCAAATACATTTTATATACTCAAAACATGCTTTAAAACAATAGGTAAATGCAATTAAAATCAAGTGCAACCAAAGGCCCATACTAGCACAATCCGGGAGAGAAATTCACTTTACTTACTTCCGAATTTAGTAAAGCGTTTCAAGCTCTTACTAAGTTCCCAAACATCTTTCAAAAATGTTTCCACGCTGGAAAATTAGTTTCCACTCATCGACTTGCGAAACCACACTTGCTGACGCAACACTCAAACGTCCGAAGCCTCCAAAACCAGTTCGTTTGATTCCAGAATACTATCCCCTATTTTCAACACATCAAAACAGAGGTTAAATGCATCATAATGCATCCAAAAATCCAGCACTCAAAAGAAAACCCGTAGCCCTGCTCTAAAGCATCAAATTACCCATTTGAAACAATCAAAAACTCAATCGATTGATCTCCTACCTCAGCCCATCCATCACCCAACACATCTAACACATTTTAGGCACAAATCAACACCCAAAACAACCTAAAACCATCCTTATACCTCCAGCAACTCAAATCTAACATTACACCCCAAAAACCCAACCAAAAACACTTTAAAAAACCAATGATCTCAAGGATTTCAGGATTAGTATGATTAAGAATCTATTTCAACATCATAAACCTTCCAAAACTTGTTTATAAATCATCTCAAATAGATCAAATCAAGACTCCTCTGAAAATCACATTAAAACCATCTTTTCTAACAAGATTTCACCATTTTATCAAACCAATAACAAAACCTCAATCAAAAACATAGATAAAGAGTCAAATATCTTGTGAATTTCATTAAAGAACCTTGATTAGAGGGTTAGCATGAAATTTATCTCCAATCCTAGCTTCTCTTCTAATTTGGCAAGTTTAGCTTTCAAGAATCTTGAAGAAATGTGAGAAAAATCACAAAAAAGAAGTTGGAAATCAAGAGAGGAAGTGAAAATGATTGAAATCTGGAAATTGAGAGAAAATGTAGAGTGTTTGGCTGAAGTGAAAAGGAGAGAATGAAAAGATCGTCAATTTTTTGTTAACCAAAATAACTACCTTTCTAATTAAATCAATTAAAGTCATTTTAATATTTAATAAATCATTTAAAACACATGCGGAATTGGAGAAAATGCTTAATTTCTATTAAGCTCCCTAAAGAATCTAAGATCTTGACTCTTTTTAAAAAAACACCCTTTTTCCACAACTTTAAAACTTTACATTATGGTCACTGCTCAAATGTATACTTTCCAAAACTTATTTTGAAAAATTGATTTAACCAACCTCTTAAATATAATTTTACAAGATTTTAAAAAATTTTATCATATTTTTATCTGATCCCGGACCTTGATTTCCCTAAACTACATCTTAACGATTCGAAGAACCGATTACCGGTTCCACTAGCCCAACTCTACTCGCAAAACACCTAGACCCAAAATCGGGGCGCTACATCTGTTGTTGGGTTTCTGCATATTGTCACAGCTGGACTTCCCATGACCGAGCAAGCCGCACCTATAGGGGCTTGCCTTAGCACACCACGTCCTTCACCCGACCGAGGGACCCGAGTAGATGCCAACACCACACACCAATGGGCCTTGCATAACACCCCACGTGGTGTTCACAACGGAGAGAGCTGAGCCAGAGCACTTCACGCGCACCATGGGGCCAATTCAAGCACCCCATGTGCTGCCCACGAGAGTAGGACCCGAGGGGGCACACTGTACGCACCCAAGTGGGCCTTGCCGAGCACCCTCCACGTTGCCCAAGCCATGGAGCCCGAGTCAGCACCCAACGTACACACCAAAGAGGCCGAGACAACACCCGACGTGCACATCGAGGGGCCTAGGAGAGTCCCACCCGAGTTGCCCACACCCCTAGGGCCCGATTCAGCACCAAGCATGCTACCAAGGGGGTTTTGGACGAGTACACTGGGCCATGCCAAGACCAATCCGCCTAAGAGGCCAGGACCCTTTTTGAGTGGTCATCTTTTGACCATTACACATGGAAAGTTGTCCACCATAGTGCCATACTTGGGGGAAGTCTTTTATGCCACCCAAGCCATGATGTCATAGCTTTGTATCTTAGGCAACTATGTATTAGTGTGACAATCTTTTCATAGTTAGGAGATTTGTATCTTGGAGAGTCATCCATAGCCCTTGGATCAAATCTCGCTTAGCCGTTAGATCGAGGGGGCCAAGCCTATAAATAGAGGCCTTCCTCGCCATTGTAAATCATTCCATATTCCACATTCTTTGAGATTTCTTGAGTAAGAGTTTAGTATTTTCTCTTCTATCTTTTTCTTGCTATTCGTTCTTGTCTTGCCTAGCCATCATCACCATTTTCCCACAAGCTTCCACACGCTATTCTAAGCCTTAAGTGCTTAGAATTAAGATTGCCTAGCCGTAAGAGTTTGATCAAGTAGCATCAAAGCGACTAGGGCAACACGGTGCTAAGTGAGTCGAGACCTAGCCCCGTGTCAAGTGGTATCAGAGCCATTTTCTGCATCCTAACCAAGTCAAGAGGTGGCGCAAGTAAGAAAGATCGTTGCGACAACGATGAGCGTGAAATCATCAAGCGTTGCGTTTGGAACCGAGGTGAGCAAATCACAATTTCGTGATCTTCTTAGTAAGAAACCATGGTTTTGTTATCTTTGCAGGGACAACCATGCTGCCAAAGGCTGCCCAAGGGAGAGGCCGCCAATGTGTTGGATTTGTAGAGATCCACATCGAATGAGTGTGTGCCCAGAGAGGAGCAGTTTTACCGCCCACAAGAGGAGAGTTGGGGAATGGTTAGAGTGCTTCCGATGCAATGGGCCACACAAGTTCTGAGAATTCCCGCACCGAGCCAAGCAGTTCAAGGTACAGGACGAGTTCGACGAGCATGAGGCTTTGAAGCTTGATTCAAGGTGCAAAGAGCTACCAATGGGTCTGGTAGATGCGTTCGAGGAGCAAGGCTTGCCCGATGAGACCGAGGCCACAATGCTTGTTTCCCCGTTCGATGAACCACTAGTGAGTATGGTGGATGAAACATCAAACTTCGTGAGTGAAGTGTTGATGTACGAGTGATTGCCAAGGGGCAATGAGTCCACAAAGTCGTGGGAGAAGCCCAGTTCTGTGGAGTATTCGAGTTGCGATGACGAACCAACGAGTGACGTGCTTACTGCAAACCATGGAGACGATGGTGCAGATGAGATCGATCATGGGTCATTTTTAGGCTCAATTAAAGTCGAGAGCGATAATGAGGAAGAGGAACCTATGTTTGTGGACATAGTATTTCCCGACATAAAGTTACGTGCACTAGTGGATCCAAGTGCATCTTCGTTGATCGTGTCCGATCAGATTTCCGATTGGTTAAACCTTCAAGTTGAGAAGGTAAATGAACAAGTTGCGACAGTCAATTTCAAAGACAAGCCAATTGCGGGAATCGTAATGGATGTGTACCATCAAATTGGTGATTGGCGAGGTACAACAATCATCGAGGTATCATCTTGTGATTTTCTTGATGAATATGAAATTATTATTGGGTTATCATGTCTCGAGCAAATTGATGCACTTGTCTTGTCAGAATCCAACGATGAGGATGATGTAGCTTCACAATACGAAGTTGAGTCATTGAGCCATAAAGAAGGCAAGATATTGTCAAGCATCAATTCTCATGAAAGTGTTCGAAACAAAGCTATCCAACGATGACGAGACCATGGAAGAGTCCATGGGAGTCCCCGAGGCAATGGGACAAGTCCTTGATGAGTTTGAGGATGTGGAGGCATTTGAAGTTCATACCTTCGCAAGTGTCGACACCATCGAAGGATTTCTCTTGGAGAAAGGAGTTTTAATTACACATGAGATCCGTGAGCTCGATGAGTGGAAGAAGAGGCTCTCGAATCATGATAAAGAGATGATCGCGGTTGTGCATTGCTTGCACGCTTGGAGAAAAAAATTAATGTGGCCAAGGTTTGCCATCTATACCAAGAGTGATTTAAAAGATTATTTTCTAACCCAAGAAAAGTTGTCTTGTAAGCAGGTTTGTGGGCAAGAAATTATTAAGAGATTTGACTTTACTTGGAAGTGCAACCCAAGGTTGTTGAATGACGTAGCTAATGCCTTAAGCCGAGGGTACAAGGTGGGGCACGCTAGTCGTCCGCCAATGAGTAAGGAGGACCATTAGATCGAGGACGAGAAGCCTTTGGAGTTGCTAAAGACATCGCCACCAAGGAGTGAGGTGGTTCATGAGTTTGAGCCACGTTCGAGTGTTGTGCCACCATCCAAAGACCAACATCGGATAACATCCTTTGAGTTTGGAGAAGTGGATCAAGCCAAAGAAGGCGAGCCCAATGCGTTTTCAATCCATGACGAAGCATGGATTCCCAAGGAAGAGGGGCTAGCATTTTTCTACGAAGAGTTGCAAGCCAAATTTTCCTAGTGGTCAAAGTCCATGGATGAGTGGTTTGAGCCCATGGAACCCAGCCAAAGCACCGTGATTGAAGGAGCAAGCTGAGAGTCTCCAACCATCATGCAAGCCGAGGGAGAAGTGCTAGAGAGCACAGAAGGGGGCCTATTCCACGACCCCACCATCATCACTTACCTTGAGTATCGATAAGGCATAGTGAAGTTAACTGACGTGGACATTGTGTCCAAGGTAAGTGAGCCAATTTATGAAAATTCGAGTCTAACTTGCTCTAGTTTCATCCACAGGTTTCTTGAGAGATCGAGCAAGGGACCGAGTAAATACGAGGAGCGAGTAGGCGAGAAGGCCTATGAGATGGAGTTACCATCGAGAGAACAAGCGGACCTTGCCATCACCCCTAAGCCATTGGACGAGGATGTCGATGGCCAAGAGAGGAGCAAGGTGAACGTCTCCTTTGATGAGGAGGCACGACCCATCGAGACAAATCGAGAGCCAAGGCACGAAGGCCTTACACTTTGCATGAGAGTTCCCTTAGCCGAGCGGCAACTTGACGAGGAGCTGAGGCCGATCTAGGATGAGACGAACGAGGCTTATCATCGCATTTCGACGAGGGCGTCAATAGATTCAGTGGGGGATAATGTCACAGCCCGACTTCCCACGACCGAGCAAGCCGCACCCATAGGTGCTTGCCTTAGCATACTACGTCCTTCACCCGACCGAGGGACTCGAGTAGATGCCAACAACACACACCAAAGGGCCATGCACAACACCCACGTGGTGTTCGCAATCGAGAAAGCCGAGCCAGAGCACTTCTCGCGCACCATGGGGACAAGTGAAGCACCCTATGTGCTGCCCACAGGAGTGGGACCCAAGGGGGTACGTTGTACGCACCCAAGGGGGCCTTGCCGAGCACCCTCCATGCTGCCCAAGCCATGGAGCTCGAGTCAGCACCCGACATACACACCAAGGAGGCTGAGACAGCACCCGACGTGCACACCAAGTGGCCTAGGGGAGTCCCATCCGAGTTGCCCACACCCCTAGGGCCCGATTTGGCACCAAGCATGCTACCTAGGGGGGTTTGGACGAGTTCATCGGGCCTTGCAAAGCCCAATCCGCCCAAGAGGCCAAGACTCTTATTCAGTTGTCCTCTTTTGACAAACACACATGGAAAGTTGTCAACCATGGAACCATACTTGGGGAAAGTCTTCTATGCCACCCAAGCCATGATGTCATAGCTTTGTATCTTAGGCAACTATGCATTAGTGTGACAATCTTTATATAGTTAGTAGATTTGTATCTTGGAGATTCATTTGTAGCCCTTGGATCGAATCTCCCTTAGCCGTTAGATCGAGGGGGCTAAGCCTATAAATGGAGGCCTTCCTCACCATTGTAAATCATTCCACATTCCACATTCTTTGAGCTTTCTTGAGTAAGAGTTTAGTATTTTCTCTTCAATCTTTGTCTTGATATTCGTTCTTGCCTTGCCTAGCCATCATCACCATTTTCCCACAAGCTTCCGCAAGCTAGTCTAAGCCTTAAGTGCTTAGAATTAAGACTGCCTAGCCACAAGAGTTTGATCAGGTAGCATCAAAGCGACTAGGGCCGCACAGTGCTAAGCGAGTCGAGACCTAGCCCCGTGACAATATTCTTAACCAAATTGGTCAATGTATATAACTGAGCTAAAATAGTATCTGACATCTCCAACTCTATTGCCGAGGCATTTTGCATGAAAATTCCCATTTCTAGTGGTTTGGAACTGATAATCATTCTTGGCAAGTCTGTCCAAGATCTCCATAGCTTCCTCTAGTGACTTGTCTAGGAGCGTGCCATTTTCCGAGGCATCTAGCATCAACCTCGTTATTGCATTCATCGAATTGTATTACATTCTCACCTGTGTCCATTCTTTGAATCCGTGCATGGGGCATTTACGTAAAATATCCTTGTACCGCTCTCAAGCCTCGTACATGGACGCATCATCTACCTTACGAGAAGAAGTAATGGCATTACGCAATTTATCAGTTATATTTGTAAAACTAAATCTAGAAAGGAAACTCCGGTATAGATCTGTCCAAGATTCTAAAGACCAAGATGGGATACTATTCAACAATGAATTCGCCCTATCCCTTAGTGAATAGGGAATAATTTCAACCTTAGGATGTCCTCAGGGACTCCTCGTTGCTTGAATAAATCGCGGATTTCTAAGAACGATTTGAGATGCTTTCTGGCATCCTCAGTCGCTGATCCACCAAACCGACCAACTATATTAATCATATTGAACATGGTTGACTTTAATTCGAAACAGGCGGCTTGAATCTTAGTTGTGACAACCCTTGGAGTGAGACCGTCAAGATCTTGTTCTAAGTAGTCTCGGATGGGTCTATTCCGTATGATAATAGGTTGATCCGGTAGAGCCACTCCGCCTTGTACTACGACATTCTGATTGACATTGGCATTCAGATTGTAAACTAGATCATTAGGTGGATCTGCCATTTCTGATCTCCACTCTCTTCTTCGTCTAAGAAAAACACGTTCGATCTCTGGTTCAAGTGGATAATCTGGTGTTGTCGGTCTCGCTCTGGTCATACGCCAATGCAAAACAAAAGTGTGTTAGCCTCTTGAAACAAAAAAAAATTAAAAAAATGAAGATGCAAGAAAATAAAAACAATGTCGTTACTGCCAATTCCCAGCAACGGTTCTGAAAGCTTGTTGCGTGTTTTGAGTGCTTCGCAATTGGTGCAAGTATACATGTCGCAAGTAATAGTATAGTAAAGATATCGTCTCCACAAGGACTGGTGAAACTGTAATTTCTAACTTCTTGCACTAAAAAGAGAAGTGAATAGTGATAATAGGTGTTTGAAAATAACTAGTAAATTAAACTAAGCAAGTAAAATAAATGAGAAATGTGATTGAATAAGAGAGTAGGTCAGGTTATTGCTAGTAGCGGTGCGATAGCTGAATTGATTGTCGTGGCAATTGATTGTTGTGGAAACTCAATTGTCGCGGAAACTAAGACCGGCTGAATTGTCGTGGTAATGAATTAGGCCGCGACAACTAGGACCGGTTTGATTGCCGAAGCAACTGGGTTCCTTCCTTCAAAGCTCGACGAAGCGTTCTTCAATGTCTTCTTGTTATCCCTAACCGAAGAACTGGTTAATTGTGCATGCCTTGGTGATACATCCATGCGTTAAACAAGGGTGAAGAACAACCGATCAATGCTCCTCTTAGCCGTTGAAATCTCAACTCTTATTCATAAGATTGATTGATCCTCATCGACGATTTGTTGAATGAAGATCATGCTTATTTGTTTCTTGAATCTAACTCTCCCGAGTATAGATAAATAGATAACTCTCGAGATCCTCTCCCAATTCACTCGAAATAAAAAAGTACAACAAAAAATTAACAAAGTTTGAATTTAAATGCAATCAAAAACCTAAACCATCCAATCGTTTATCACAACCACAAACCCAAAATAACCCCAGCCAATTTAAATTAGTTCATGGATGGGAAGAAGAAAACAAAAATGAATTAATCCCATAAATTAAAAATGAAGAAGAAGAAGGTGCGTGCGATATGCTCTCTTTCTCTCTCTAAAATTTGATTCCCCCCAAAACTCTTTTTCCCCAAAACTTCAATTTGATCTTCTATTTAAGGGGATGATGCAATCAGCTTTGTTGTTGATAAGGAGGATTTAAATGTGTTTGAATTCCTAGAGATATGATCCTTTTCTGATCAGGAATTTGAAATTTGAATATGGGCTCCATCGTCTGCGATCTAGATAATGTTACAGATAATGTTGTATTTATCCAGAATTATCCATGTATGCCACGGCATTTAGCTTTGGCAAATCCTTTAGAAATAGTGAATTTTCCACAAAAAAACAACCAAGTGCAATGCCAAGCTCATTAATCAAGGAAACTAGGAAATTATGCAGGAATGGCTATCAATGAAACTAAAATAAGCCTAAATCTAATAATAATATGAGTAAAAATGGCAAGAAAACAGTAATTTTGCACACTCATTAGTACCCTTTTCCCTAGAATGTACAATTTTTGCAATAAAGGACACAAAAATCAATTTTAATCGAATCGAAATGCATGAATATGATGAATGAGCAACATGTATGGGCAAACAAAGAGACATACTCCCCCTAAAATTATGAATAGATGCATTGATGGAGAGGATCACATAAACATAGATTTCAAACAAATTCAAGCAATTTAAGAACAACCAAAGGCTTTAAGGTTCAAGAAAGGCTTGTAAGTCCTAACTCTCTCATAAGAGTCGAAAAATGCCCCTTATCTAAAGGTTTGGTAAAAATATCCGCTACATGATGCAAGGTATCTACATACTCTAGAACTACATAATCTTTTAAGATAAGATCTCTAATGAAATGATGCCTTATGTCTATATGCTCAGTTCTAGAATGTTGGATGGGATTTTTAGTGAGACAAATAGCACTAGTATTGTCACACTTTATGAGAATGGTACCTACATCAATTCCATAATTTAAGAGTTGTTGTTTCATCCATATGACTTGAGCACAACAACTATCGGCCGGAATATATTTCGCCTCGGTGGTAGATAGCGCAACGCTATTTTATTTCTTACAAAACCATGATATGAGCATGTTATATAGTAATTGACAAGTACAAGAGGTACTTTTTCTATCTATCTTACAACCTCTAGAATCCGCATTCGGTTAAGCATGCAAACTAAAGAATGAGTCTCTAGGATACCAAAGACCTCAACAGGGTATATCTCTAAGGTATCTAGAGATTCTCTTAACATCTTGTAAATGTGATTGTCTAGGACTAGCTTGACATCTAGCACACAAGCAAATAATATACATAATATTCGGTCTACTTGCCGTAAGATAAAGTAAAGATACTATCATAGAACTATAAATCTTAAGATCAACACATTTACCTCCATCTTTTTCAAGCTTTGTAGATAAGCTTAGTGGAGTGGCTTGAGGCTTCACATTCTCTAAGCCAAACTTCTTGAGCACATGCTTGATGTACTTTGCTTGATTGATGAAGATATCATCCTTCCTTTGTTTGTGTAGCGCCCCAATTTTGGGCTTAGGAGTTAGACGGGTTCGGTTAAGCGATTCTGGTGGACCGCTTCGAGCGGGTTAGGCTAGTTTCGGGAATAATTTGGAATAAATGGTTTTTGAGGGAGATAAAATATGTAAAAATATTCTAAAATCCTAAAATAATGTTTTGGAGGTTTTGGAGAGTTCAATTTTATAAAATTTGACTAATTTAATTGGTATTTTGAAAACGGTGACTAAATCGTAAAATTTGAAAAATACGTTTTAATGACTAAATTGAAAAGAGTCGAGGCTTAGAATCAATAGGGAGCTATTACACCAAGGTGTTATCAGTCTTTTCCCTTATTTTGGTATTTTTAAATGATTTAATTAATTGATTTATTAAATGGTTCTCATGGATTTCTACATCAACTAGCTTTGGATTCTTTGAAGGTTTTCATCTAAATTATTACTAATCAAAGGAAAAACTTGTGTTAGAAGTGATCTTTTTTTTCTCTCCTCTAATCAAAGATTCTTTATTGAAATTAGCAAGTCTTTGATTCTTTTGCTTTAATTTTAATTTGATTTGATGATTACTTGGTAATATCTTGATTTAATTGAATTTTATTAAGGGGAATTAATCTAATTGTTTAATTTTAGATTTAGGTTCTTGATTTTGGGGTAATTGGATGAATGTTTAATTTAATTATTGATTACATATTAGATGCAACATATATGTTCGATTAAATGTTTGAAAGTAAAAAAAAATGTGATTGGAAACGGGGGCTACTGCCCTGCTATTCACGGAAGTGCGCTAGGCGCAAAGCTGGAGTGCTCCAAAAGAGCACATGGGATTTGCTTGCCTTTTTAATCGGTAAAAAATATGGAGATTTGAAGGGAAATTGAAACCCCTGCCAACACGCATTGTGTGTTAATTAAAAAATATATAAACAAATAAAGTAATATGGGGTTAGCAGTAGCGTGGAAGGTGTTCTTTTTAATTGGTTCGAATATTTGTGATGGGTTGCCATACTAAATTAGTTATTTTGATGGGGAACAATTTGTATTGACCCTTGCATTTTTTATTGAAAGATGACAAGTGTTCGGATGTTGTTCGGTAGGCGTTGAGGCGTTGGCGTCGTGACGTTGTCTTCAAGGCGAGATTAAATTGGTGAGTGGAAATGATTTTTTAAAAGCTTTTCAAGGGTTTGAAAGAAAGGTTTGGAGGTTTTGATTAAGCTTGAAACGCTAATATAAGCTCGGAAGTAAGAATGAAAGATTTCGCTCGCGAATTTCAGATTCCATTGTTTTATTAAATTCATGCTCATGTTTTAAAGATAGATTTATTTTACCTATTGTTATATGCATGTTTTGGAAGTGAGAAATGTTGCATATGTTTATATTTTGATAATACATGTGTTTAGAAAGTGGTATGCAACATGTTTGATAAAATGCCTAAATACATGGTTTAATGTATTTGAGATATTTTAATAAAAATTTATTTGAATGATGCATATGAAAAGCAGTGAGGTAACATGGTTTTTAAAGTGTATATTGGCCAAGTGATGAGACTTAATATTATCGGATATAATTGGTCGACCAAAAGGATGAGAAGTGCACTATTATTTGCAAAATTTGTACGTGAGACAAATTCTTCGGTTACACAATAAGGGTAGATTCTATTGTGTTGCGAGTGATAGGAGTAAATTCTATCACCAACGGACAATGAGGGTAGTGTCATCCCTACCGAAGTGAGATAATGGTTAGGGAAGATTTCACCATTTGACTTGATGGGGGTAGATTCTATCAAGGTGTCTGCATATCTGCGCATTTATGGGTAGGGGTATTGCTATCCAAGGATTGTGGTAGATTCCATTTGTCACTTTTAATGTCAATATATTAGATGACATTTATCATGGTTTTTATTGGTTTTGTATATTGAGATTTATACATGAGAATCAATTTTGAGATATGCTTTTTGATGTACAAGCATGAAAAGCTCGCAATGAGTTTTGCATTTTGAAAAATACATGTGATTGGTGATACATGTTTTATAAATGTCTATTGGTTTTTCGTATAAAGTGATTTAAAGCATGCGTTGTATTTAGGCATGATGAAAAGTTATTTGTTTTTGAGAAATGGTTTTAAAACGCATTGTTTTTTTATTTTTAATCAAGCGTTCCTCACTAGGCATTTATACTTACACTCTTTTTTTCCAACAATGCAGAGAAATAGCTTGGTTGTGGCAACGAGGTCGCAAGAGAAGTTTTCAAGGGTGTTTCAGAACTCAAGAATGGTTTTATATTTACTTAATAGTAATAAGTGGCAATGGGAGGGTGCCTATATGTTTTGGGAGGTTGTGTTTTGAAACTCCTTAGTTTGTGGCAAGTTTATATTACCTATTTGGACTTGTAAATGACCTTAATATGTTGGTATTTTGTTTGGTTTGTATTTTGAACTCCATGTAGCTATTTTCTTAGGGAGCATGCCTATAGATTGTCATCTATGGTTACGGTTATGTTGAATGCTTGGTTTGGTGTCTAACACCTTTGGAATTATGTTGCAAATGGTTGAGTTTATGTTAGAAGCATGTTAGAATGGTTTCAGATGATTTCTAGTATGTTAGAAGCATGTTAGAATGATTTCTAGTGTTATGGAAGCATATTAGAATGGTTTTATTAGTTACTTATTATCTGCAAGTTTGTTGTTGTTACATTTTGGTCCCTGAATGTTCAGAATACAATTGGTTGAGTTTGGAGTGTTGTTTTAAGTTGGTTTTTGACATGATGCTTGAAATATGACTAATTAAAGATCGATTATCTTAATTTGGCCTAAGTCCTCAAATTTTTTGATTTTACAAAATCGTCCCTAAAGTATATTTAGAATTAATCAAATGTTCAATTGACCTAGTCCGATTCATAAATTTACCTGTTGTGAGCATGATCACCTTCGGATTCGTTAGGAGTATCTAGACAAGATAAAAGAAAAAAATACAGGGTCGTTTATTGAGGTAAATCTTCACCGGTTTACTTCAATATTCTCTGTGTAACTCGCTCGAGTCAGTAAAGCGGTTAGACCAGGTCAAGGGGCTATATTTGTTGATATCAAAGTAGGGTTACGATAAACTGATAGGTAAGGTAGTTGAATTATCATTGTTTGAATGACTTCTCAGTGTTTTCTATGTACGGTGGTTGGTTAAGTTATGTTCTAATCGTTGATTGATCGTGTGCTATGCACGATGTTTGATAACATGTTGTTGAGGATATTATATGATGTATGTGGGAGAGATATTGGGGTACCGATTGCATCATTACTATTAGTATAAAAAGAATTTTGTTTTAAAACTTGAGCATCATGGAATCTTGCTTCGAGCTGGCCTAATTTTTTTAAGGTTGTATTTTCATGCAATATATTTCTAGTTGTTTTTTAAAATGGAACCTAAATGAGAGCTTGGAAGACTAGTAATTTCGGGGAAAGTATGCTGATAAAAATGGTATTTGATCTTGAGTTGACTTGGTCCTTGATAAAAAATTGTTAAAAGTGATCCCTGAACTGGAGTGACTTAGTCCTCGTTCGCGAGATTATAGATGGTGTTAGGTCATGATAGCATGTTTAAATTGGGAAATGAGGATCAATGTGTACGAATGAGCTAACTTACACTAGAACTGGCTACCGATGAACGCAAATGATGTGAGTTTTGCAACTTGGATTGGTTAAGGCATTGTGTAAGATGAGAATGTGGTTGTGGGAATGTTTGCTCGAGAGTTCTTTTCCCGTATCCTCACCGCGGTAATTAACGATAATGGTGTTGCTTTGGTTTAGTTTTTATGACGAGTAGATGATGAATGTCCTAGTGGCATTCGAGGTTGCGAAGAGACAAATATTCTGAGAATACTTGGGTTTAAGTTTAGCAAGAGTGGTAGCCGTTTCGTATGCAATGATGCGCCGAAGCGAATCTTGACTGGAAATCAAGATGTGAAGTAGTCATTGTATGAAAGATTTTTTTTAGAGATGGATAGGTGCAAATTTGGATGCAAGTGATAGGTCCCAGAATATTGTTGGTAAGTGTGAATTGTTAATCACGCAAAGTAAAAAGCACTTATATATATATTTAAATATGTCATTACATGCATGCATTTGGGCATGACATTAGAAAGTTTGCATACATTTGCATAGGCATCTATGAGGGCGTGTAGTTGGGCATACACGCATATGTTCACACTTATGGATGATTTCTCGAAGATCGATGAAGATGAGATGTATGTAGCTTTCACTAAAAGATTATTTAAGATCGGGAAGAGTAAATGAGGTGCTTAATGTGGTTCATAGAGGGTGGTGGCTAGAGTACGAGGTCTTTTCTAGGATTAGTTGCAGCTAATGATGTCCGTTGAGGAAATTTTTGTAGGTTGACATGTCGTTGGCGAAGTTGCGACATTAGAGATGCCTTGACATTGCAAGGTCATATGTTTGCGGTTGATTTGATGGAGTTGCCTTTCTATGGTTTTGATGTTATCTTGGGTATGGATTGGATGACGGAACAAAAAGTTGTTGTTTATTTTTAATCTAAGCGAGTTTCTTTGAAGCTTGCCGATGATTATGAAGTTGTGGTGGTGGGTGAGAATGCCAAGTTCTTATCCAATATTGTTTCGGCTCTTGAGGCACAAAAGTTGCTAGAGGTTGGGTGTCAAACATACTTGGCGTATGTTATGAATCCGAATATGAAGGAGGCACGACCCTAGGATATTCGTATCGTTTGTGATTTTCTGGGAATGTTTCCAGAAGAGTTGCCTGGTTTGCCGCCGAATAGGGATGTAGAGTTTTGTATCGAGACGTTTGCAGATACAGCTCCAATGTTCATTTCTCCTTATCGCATGGCACCTAATGAGTTGAAGGAATTGAAGACACAACTTCAGGATTTGTTAGACCATAGTTTCATTCGTCCTAGTGTTTTGCCTTGGGGAGCACCCGTGTTGTTTTTGAAGAAGAAGGATGGCACTATGAGATTGTGCATTGATTATCGATAACTGAACAAGTTGAGGATTAAGAATAAGTATCCTTTTCCATGGATTAACGACCTATTCGATAAACTCCGAGGCACATTACTGTTTTCTAAGACTGATTTGAGATCATGATACTATCAATTAAAGGTGAAGGATAGAGATGTACCGAAGACAACTTTTCGAACATTTTACGGACATTATGAGTTTTTGGTGATGCCGTTTCGGTTGACAAATGTACCAACATCTTTCATGGATATAATGAATCGGGTGTTCTATGAATTCTTGGATCAATTTGTAGTGGTGTTCATTGATGATGTCCTTGTATGTTCTTGAATGAAGGAGGATCATGATAAGCATTTGAGGATTGTTTTGCAAGTCTTGTTTGATAATTAGTTTTATGCTAAGTTGAGTAAGTATCAGTTTTGGATTAAGGAAGTGGTTTTCCTTGGTCATGTTGTATCGGCCGAAGGAATTCGTGTATATCCACAAAAGGTTGAAGTGATTGTTTATTGGAAACAACCTAAGTTGGTATCTTAGGTTCGTAGTTTCTCAGGCTTGGCAGGGTATTATCTTCGTTTTGTGGATGGTTTTTCAAAGGTTGCTGCTTCTTTGACGAAGTTGTTGCAAAAGATGTTCGTTTTGAGTGGACGAAAGCTAGACATCAAGCTTTTGGGAAGTTGAAGGAAGCTTTGACGCAAGCTCCCATCTTGATTCAACCCGAGTCAGTGAAAGAGTTTATGATCTATAGCGGTGCTTCTTATGTTGGTCTAGGTTGTGTGTTGATGCAGGATGGTAGAGTTGTGGCTTATGCGTCTAGGAAATTAAAGGTGCACGAGCGCAATTACCCTACCCATAACATAGAATTGACCACGGTGGTGTTTGCACTAAAGATTTGGAGCATTATCTTTATGGTGAAAAGTGTGTGGTGTATACAGATCATAAGAGTTTAAAGTATTTGATGTTTCAAAATGAGTTGAATATTAGGCAACGATGATGGTTGGAGTTGCTTAAGGATTATGATTTGACAATAGAGTATCACCATGGAAAGGCCAATATTGTGGTTGATGCTTTGAGTAGAAATGTGGTTGTAGAGCTGAGAGCGATGTTTGCTCAATTGAATGTGTCGCGAGATGGCGGGTTACTTACTGAGTTACAAGTGATGCATTCTTTTGTGCAAATGTTTAAAGAGAAGCAATTGTTGGATGATTCGTTGGTCCTTCATGTCCAGGACATAGCGGATGGTAATCCAATGAACTTTTGTTTTTATGATGATAAAGTTTTATGTTTTAAGATTTAATTAGTTGTGCCGGAGAATGATGAGTTAAAGGCGCACTATTATAACGGAAACACATAATAGCCCTTTTTTCTATGCATCCTGGTATTACTAAGATGAATCGTGGGTTGAAGGATGAGTACTATTGGGTTGGTTTAAAGAAAGACGTGACCGAGTTTGTTGGTAAGTGCATGGTGTGTCAGCGAGTTAAAGCTGAGTATCAGTTTCCTTCTGGGTTGTTTCAACCATTGGGGATACTAGAATGGAAATGGAAGCAGATTACTATGGATTTTGTGTCAGGGTTGCCTTTGACACAATCAAGGAAAAAATTCTATTTGTGTGATAGTTGATCGTTTTACGAAGTGTGCGCATTTTCTGGCCATGCATACTACATATACATTGGATAAGCTGGCGGATTTGTACATCTCAGAGATTGTGCGTTTGCATGGAGTGCGTAAGTCTATAGTATCGGATAGGGATCCACGTTTTACAGTAAGGTTTTGGGAGTTTTTGCAACGAGCCTTGGGTACAAGATTGAACTTCAGCACTTCGTATCATCCTCAGACGGATGGTCAATCTGAGTGTGTTATTCAAGTGTTTGAAGATATGTTGAGATGATGCATCATTGATTTTCAAGGATCTTGGGAGAAGTACTTGTCTTTGGTAGTGTTTTCATATAATAACAGTTATCAAGCGAGCATTCAAATGACTCCTTATGAAGCTTTGTATGGTAGGACGTGTTGTATGCCTCTATGTTGGGCAGAGGTAGGCGAGAAATATGTTTCTTTGCCTCATGTGTTAAAAGGAGACTAATGAGAAGGTAAAGCTTATTAGTAAATTGTTGAAAGAGGCTTTGGATCGGTAAAATTCTTACGCGGATTTGAAGCGTAGAGAAATTGAGTATGTTGTTGGTAATAAAGTGTTTTTGAAGGTTTCGCCTTGGAAAAAGGTGACGAGATTTGGTCGGAAAGACAAGTTGAACCCGAGGTTTGTTGAACCTTTTGAGGTATTGGAGCGAGTTGGTCCGGTAGCTTATAAATTAAAGTTGCCACCTGAGTTAGAAAAGATACATGATGTTTTCTTTGTATCCATGCTTTAGAAGAGGAACCAGTTGAGATCTTATCTACGGATAGTAAAGTTCTTCGTGGTAAGACCATTGAGTTGGTTATGGTGTTGTGGCGACATCGAGGTGTCGAGGAAGCCATATGAGAAAGAAAGGATGACATGAAGAAGCAATTCCCTTATCTTTTTCCACCAGGTAAATTTCGAGGACGAAATTTCATAAGTGGGGGTGAGTTGTAACGCCCCGATTTTAGGCTTAATAGATTGCCGGATTCGGTTAAGGGTTGAGGTGGACCGGTTCGAGCAGGTTAGACTAGCTTCGGGAATATTTTGGAATAAATGGTTTTTGAGAGAGATAATATATGGAAAAATATTTTAAAATCCTAAAATAATGTTTTGGAGGTTTTGGAGAGTTCAATTTGACAAAATTGGACTTAATTAATTGTTATTTTGAAAACGGTGACTAAATCGTAAAAATTGCAAAATACGTTTTAATGACTAAATTGAAAAGAGTCAAGCCTTAGAATCTTTAGGGGGTTCTTACACCAAGGTGTTATCAGCCTTTTCCCTTATGTTAGTATTTTATAAAAGATTTAATTAATTAATTTATTGAATGAGTTTTATTAAAAAGGATTTTAAAATGCTAAAACATTTCTTACGTAACTTCTTTTCTCTCAACTTTTTTCATTCAAAATTTTCATCAGCCAAACTATTTTCTCATCACTAAAATCTCAAGAGATTTATTTCTTTTCACACACTTTTGATTTTTAAATGGTTTTCAAAGATTTCTACATCAACTAGCTTTGGATTTCTTGAAGGTTTTCATCTAAATTATTTCCAATCTAGGAAAAAACTTGTGTTAGATGTGATCTTTCTTTTCTCTCCTCTAATCAAATGTTCTTTATTGAAATTCTCAAGTCTTTGGTTCTTTTGTTTTAGTTTTTAATTGATTTGATGATTACTTGATAATATCTTGATTTAATTGGGTTTTATTAAGGTGAATTAATCTAATTATTTAATTTTACATTAAAGTTCTTGGTTTGGGGTAATTGAAGGAATTTTCAAGTGAATTATTAGATTACATACTAGATGGAACATGCATGTATTATTAAATGTTTGAAAGTAAAAAAAAAAAAATGTGATTCGAAGAAGGGGTTACGGCCTGCTCTTCGCGGAAATGCGCTAGTCGCAAAGCTAGAGTGCTCCAAAAGAGCACGTGGGATTTGCTTGCCTTTTTAATCGGTAAAAAAATATGGAGATTTGAAGGGAAATTGAAACCCCTGCCAACACGCATTGCGTGTTAATTAGAAAAAAGAAATAAAGTGATATGGGGTTGGTAGTAGCGTGGAAGGTGTTTTTCTAATTGATTAGAATATTTGTGATGCGGTGTTATAATAAATTGGTTATTTTGATGGGTTCAATTTATATTGACCCTTGCATTTTTTATTGGAAGATGACAAGTGTTCGAACGTTGTTCGGTATGCGTTGAAACATGGCGTCAAGACGTTGTCTTCGAGGCGATATCAAGTTGGTGAGTGAAAATGATTTTTTAAAAGCTTTTAAGGATTTGAAAGCAAAATTTGGGGTTTAAGATTAAGCTTGAAGCGCTAATCTAAGCTCGGAAGTAAGTATGAAAGATTCGTTCTTGATTTTTGGTTTCCATTGTTTTATTAAATTCAAGCCCATGCTTTGAAGATATAATTGTTTTACCTACTGTTATATGCATGTTTTGGAAGTGAGAAATGTTGCATATGTTTATATTTTGCTAATACATGTGTTTAGAAAGTGGTATGCAACATGTTTGAGAAAATGCCTAAATACATGGTTTAATGTATTTGAGATATTTTGATAGAAATTGGGTTGAATGATTCATATGAAAAACAGTGAGGTAACATGGTTTTTAAAGTGTATATTGGCAAAGTGATGAGACTTAATATTATCGGATATAATTGGTCGACCAATAAGACGAGAAGTGCACTATAATATACAAAATTCGTACGTGAGACAAATTCTTCGGATACACAATATGGGTAGATTCTATTGTGTTGCGAGTGATAGGGGTAGATTCTATCACCAACGGGCAATTGGGGTAGTGCCATCATGGCCGAAGTGAAATAATGGTGAGGGTAGATTTCACCATGTTACTTGATGGGGTAGATTCCATCAAGGTGTCCACATATCCAAGCATTTAGGGATAGGGGTAGTGCTATCCAAGGATGGGGTAGATTCCATCCGTATCACTTTAATGCAAATATATGAAATTACATGTATCATGGTATTTATTGGTTTTGTATATTGAGATTTATATATGAAAATCTATTTTGAAATATGCTTTTTGATGTACAAGCATGAGAAGCTTGCAAAGAGTTATGCATTGTGGTAAATGCATGAGAATGGTGATACAAGTTTTATAAATGATTATTGGTTTTGCTTAGAAAGTGATTTAAAGCATGTGTTGTATTTGAGCATGATGAAACATGATTTTTCTGAGAAAAGGTTTTAAAACGCATTTGTTGTTGGTTTTTAATCGAGCGACCCTTACTAGGCATTTATGTTTACGCCCTCTTTTTCTAACAATGCAGAGAAATAGCTTGGTTGTGGCAGCCAGGTAGCAAGAGAAGATTCCAAGGGCGTTTCATAGCTCAACTATGGGTTTACATTTACTAAATAGTAATAATTGGCATTGACAGGGTACCTATATGTTTTGGGAGGTTGTGTTTTGAAACTCCCAAGTTTGTGGCAAGTTTATCTTACCTATTTGAACTTGTAAATGGACTTTATATGTTGGTATTTCGTTTGGTTTGCATTTTGAACTCTATGTCGTTATTTTCTTAGGGAGCATGCCTATAGATTGTCATATATGGTTACGTTTATGTTGAATGCTTAGTTTGGTGTCTAATACCTTTGGAATTAAGTTGCAAATGGTTGAGTTTATGTTAGAAGCATGTTATAATGGTTTCGAATGATTTCTAGTATGTTAGAAGCATGTTAGAATGATTTCGAATGATTTCTAGTATGATAGAAGCATGTTATAATCAGGGACGGAGCCACAGCTCCCATGGGAGTGGCTGTGGCCCCCCCGGTAGGGGGAAATTTTTTTTTACCCTTTGAATCCTTATATTTTTTTTGAAAAAATTGGGATAATTGTAAATTTGCCCCCCCCACCTTTCAAAATTTATGTTTTGCCCCTCCTAACTTCAAATCCTGGCTCCGTCCCTGGTTATAATGATTTTATTAGTTATTGTTGTTGCATTTTGATCCATGAATGTTCATAATGCAATTGGTTGAGTTTGGAGGGTTGTTTTATGTTGGTTTTTTACATGCAAGCTTGAAATATGACTAATTAAGGATCGGTAATCTTAATTTGGCCTAAGTTCTCAAATTTATCTGATTTTACAAAATGTTTCTCAAAGTATGTTTTGAATTAATCGAATGTTCAAATGACGTTGTTCGAGTCGTAACTTTATCCGTTGTGAGCATGATTACCTTGGGATTCGTTAGAAGCATCTAGACAAGATAAAAGCAAAAAAAATAAAGGGTCGTTTATTGAAGTAAATCTTCACTGGTTTACTTCAATATTCCATGTGTAACTCGCTCGAGTTGCTAAAGCGGTTAGACCAGGTCAAGGGGGTTACAGTTTTATTTGGAGTCCCAAGAAGATTGAGAGCTCCCTCATCGTGCTCATTTCGATCTCATATTGCATTAACTTAGCAAATTCTTGGCAAAGAGATTTATTAGTAGAACCAAAAATAATATCATCAACATATATTTAAACTACTAAAATATCATTTCCTTTTCTTTTAAAAAGTGTAGTATCAACCTTCCCTTTGGTAAAACCTTTTTCAACTAGAAAATTTGAATTTCTTTCATACCAAGCTCTAGGAGCTTGTTTCAAATCATATAAAGCTTTTGAAAGTTTGAAAACATGGTTTGGATATTTTGGGTCTTCAAAACCGGGAGGTTGTTCCACATACACTTATTCATTTATAAATGCATCTAGAAAATCACTTTTAACATCCATTTGAAAAAGCTTGAATTCATGAAAACATGCAAATGCAAGCATCATCCTAATCGCTTCCATTCTAGCTACAGGTGCATAGGTTTCATCAAAACCAATTCCTTCTTCTTGAGTGTAACCTTGAGTAAGAAGTCTAGCTTTGTTTCTCACCATGTTACTAGACTCGTCTAGTTTGTTTCTAAAAACTCATTTAGCACCTATTTTAGAATTATTACTAGGCTTATCAACTAATGTCCAAACTTGACTCCTCTCAAATTGATTTAACTCTTCTTGCATAACCATCATCAAATAATCATCATTTAATGTTTCTTTGCTATTCTTAGGCTCTTTGCATGAGATAAATGCAAAATAAGTACATGTATTTCTAAGAGAGGATCTAGCGGTTACCCCTTTGGATGGATCACCCAAAAACTCACCACCATTGACATAGTTAAATTCCCTTGTATAGGTGACCTCCCTTTCCTCTAGAGACATGTCATTCAAGGCTTCTAGAAGTGGTTCTTGTGGTTATCCGTTTGATGGAACATCATCTACCTTTGATTATTTTCCTTCACCCAAAATCTCACCACTAATTTTCTTTTATGAATTACACGATAAGATTTAGATTTTAAAGAGTAGCCAAGAAAAGTGCCTTCATCGTTTTTTTGTATCAAACTTGCCTAAATTGTCTTTTCATGTAACCCTTTGACCCAGTTTGGGCGAAAGACCAAACCGAACGGATCACACGAGGATTATTGAAGTAAACTGGATTGTTTACCTCAATAAACAACCCTAATTTTTTTCATCTTGTCTAGATGATCATTAGGATCCTAAGTGTTTAACATCGCAGCGAGATAATTTGTAACTCGTTCACACATCGAATTAAAAATCAATTGCATTCAAATACGTTTTAGGGGCCATTTTGTAATTTTATGATAATACAAGGACTTATCAACTTTTATAGTTACCAACCTTTAATTAAACATATTTCATGCTTCACTGCAGAAACTCAGTTCAAAATAATCACTCATGCTCATTTAATTTCATACACAATATTCAGGGACTAAAACGTAAGGAACCAAAATTTCAGAATATTCCAACAACTAACATAACAGCTTGTTGTTTCGGTACATGCTAGCCCCGTATCGAAACAGGCGTACCATAACAGGTTCTCATAGCTCGGAACACGGGCCCGTATCGAAACACCCTTTGAGGTGTTTCGGAACAGAGGCTTCCAGTGGCAAAATGTACCAGAACATACCTCCCTGTTTCAAAACCCTTAGGCCATTTCAAGCTCACTGTTTCGGTACAAGCTCGAGTGTAGCGAAACTCCTGGGCTTGTAATGACACATTTTGCTTATTTTCCACACAAACACTTCCAACATGCTTCCAACATGCATACAACATATTTAGAACAACAAACCACAACATACATGGAAGAAACAACATCATAGCAAGTCCATAGGCATCAAGGGAATCTATATGCATACAACCTATGCAAAAATAGCCACTTAGAAGTCAAAACACAAACCAAGGCATAAATCAAACATTAAAGGCCATTTACAAGTCATTAAGGGCATTCAAACCTTGCCACAAACTAGGGAGTTTCAAAACACATCTCCCAAACAAAATGGTAACCTCCTATTTCCAACTATTATTACTAATAAGCAAATGTAAAATCATACTTGAGCTTAACCACACTTCTTGGAATTCTTCTTGCCTCTTTGCGGCCCAAGTAAGCTAATACTCTGCATTGTTGGAAAAAGAGAGCGTAAGCACAATTGCTTAGTGAGGGATGCTCAAAACAAACCAACACAACAATGCAATTTTAAATCATTTCTCATTTAGAAAATCTCTATCTCATCATGCTCATTCTATTTCATGCTTGAAATCATTTTCAAAGCAAAACCATATCATTTAAGTCACATGTACCATCTATCTCATGCATTCAACAAATGCATAGTGTCAAGGCAAAGCCTCACATGCTTAAATCTCATAAAGTGTTTCTCAAATCACAATCTCATATGCAAAACACAATGCATAAAATCATTTATAATCAATGTATATGTGAATCTCATAATCAATCTCATATACTGGCATTTTAACAACATTACTCAGACATGCGGGTAGCTTGACTAAATGTCAAGTCTTGGCCCAGTGGAATCTTACATCACCAGACTCTCACGGCGGCATCTCTCATCGCCACAAAGCTTGGGCATTTCACCAAGACCTACCGTGGTGGAATTTCTCATCACAACACTCTCACTTTGGAACGGGATGACACTACCCCCATTGCCCGAACCAAATAGCACACACAAATTTTGTATAGTATAGTGCACTTCTCATCCTATTGGTCGACCAATTATATCTGGTAATAATAATCTCGTCTCATGCCATTATATTCATTTTACACATCATTACAAACTTTTTTCCAATGCATCAATCTAAAACATTCTCATCCCATTTCACAAGCATGTGCAATGCATAACATTTTCTCAAATAGTTCTATCTCATTGAAATATCAATTCTATCTCATGGGATCATTAAAATCATCATTTAATTTCTCAAAACATGTATAAAATAGTAGGTATAAATCTATCTTCAAAACAAGAGCATGTTCATAAAACCAATGGGAGAATAACCGAGAAACGAGAGCGAAACATCTCATACTTACTTCTAGATTTAGGTTAGTGTTTCAAACTCAACCTAAACCCCCAAACATTGCTTTCAAGCGTTTGAAAGACTTTTAAAATGAATTCCACTCACCGACATCGCCATGTTCGCTTTATCGAAGCGTAATCAACCTTCCGGAGCTCCCGGAACTTCACCAATCTCTATGCATTAAAATCACCAGCAAGCTAAGCTACCTCGCTGCTCTGTCCAAAAACACCAAAACGACTATCCAAAACAACCAAAAACATCTTTGATTACTCTCCAAACTTTACAGAGCCAAAATACAACACTTCTAACCACTTTTAATCATCAATTAACATTTAAAAACAACCTAATCCCATCCATAAACCTCCAGCAACACCAGAACCTCTAAACTTCACCAAAAACCCCAAATCTAACCAAATTTCCATGATTAATCCATCAAAACGAATTAGAAATCATATGTAAATGATTGATAACTTGGGAATTTCAATAAAGAACTGATCATTAGAGAAGGAGAAGGAACCTTACCTCTAATAGGTGAAATCTCTCTCAATTGGATGTAATGTTCTTGAAAAATTAAATGAAAATTATAATTATTGGTAAATCAAGATTTGAAGAAACCTTATGAAATCATAAACTCAGTAAATCAAGAGCATTACCTCAAGTTTCTTGAAAATGGAGAGTGTTTGGCTGAAGAAAATCTTTGAGAGAAAATAGAATGAGAGAAATTGACGTAAAATAGGATTTAATGAAAAAGTCAATTCTCCTTTATTTAACCTTTTAATCTTTAATAAAAACTTTTTAAAATGTCCCAAATTAAGAGAGAAATATGTTAAAAACAATTAGGTAAGTTAACTCCTTAAAGATTCAAAGTTCCAATCCTTTTACAAAACAACCACTAAAACAACTCTGCAAAAATCACATTTTGGCAGCGAACTCAAAATCTCGTACTTGCAAAATCTTTTTCTTAAAATTGATTTTACCGAAATCATTTATATAATTAATAATGATTTTTAAGTACTTTTCTCATATTTTTATCTTAACCCCAACCATGATTTCCTTGAACCACTCCCGAAAACTCGGATCTCTAGTCTACGCTCTACGAACCTCAAATTCTTCTAGGCCAAAAATCGAGGCGTTACAACTCTCCCCCGATTAGGAAATTTCGTCCTTGAAATTTTTACCTGGAGGAAAAAGATGAGGAAACTGCTTCTTCATGTCATCCTTTCTTTCCCACGTGGCTTCTTCAACACCACGATGCCGCCACAAGACCTTGATCAACTCAATGGTCTTACCACGAAAAACCTTGCTATCTAAATCCAAGATCTCAACTGGTTATTCATCAAAGGAAAAATCCATATTCAACTCAATCTCTTCAACATGCATAACACTAGACGGATCAGATCTATTCTTACAAAGCATGGATACATAGAAAACATCATGTATCTTCTCTAACTCGGAAGGAAACCTCAACCTATAAGCAACAAGTCCAACACGTTCTAGCACCTCATACGGTCCAATAAACCTTGTACTCAACTTGCCTTTCCGACCAAATCTCATCACCTTTTTTCCAAGGTGAAACCTTCAGAAAAACCTTATCTCCCATAGCATATTCAATCTCCTTACACTTCAAATCCATGCAAGACTTTTGCCGATCTGAAGCCACTTTCAACCTCTCACTAATGAGCTTCACTTTTTCCGTAGTGCCCTTAAGCACATTAGGCAAAGAAACCAGCTTATGTCTTGCTTCCGCCCAACAAAGAGGCCTTCTACAGTCCCTTCTATACAATACCTCATAAGGAGTCATTTGAATAATCGCTTGATAATTGTTATTGTAAGAAAACTCCACCAAAGGTAATTGTTTTTCCCAAGAACCTTGGAAATCAATGATGCAACATCTCAACATATCCTCCAACACTTGGATAACTCGTTCGGACTGACCATCCGTCTGAGGATGATATGATGTACTGAAATTCAAACGCGTGCCCAACGCTTGATGAAGACACTCCCAAAACCTTGTTGTGCAATGCGGATCTCGATCCGAAACAATGGACTTAGGCACCCCATGTAACCTCACAATCTCAGAGATGTACAAATTCGCCAACTTGTCTAACGTATACGTAGTATGCAACGCCAAGAAATGTGCACACTTCGTAAAACGATTAACAATCACCTAAATGGAATTCTTCTTGGACGGAGTCAAAGGCAAACTCGTCACGAAATCCATGGTGATTCTCTCTCATTTCCATTCTGAAATCTTCAAAGGTTGCAACAATCTAGAAGAAAATTGATGCTCAGCTTTTACTCGGTGATTCTCTCTCATTTCCATTCTGAAATCCTTGGTATGGATTGGCTTGTTGAGCATAGGGCCGTTGTAGATTTTGAAAGTAAGCAAGTTTCGCTGAAACTTGCGAATGATTATGAGGTTGTGGTGGTGGGAGAAAATGTGAAGTTCCTGTCTAATGTGGTGTCGACGCTTGAAGCAAGTCGGATGTTGCGTCAGGGATGCGAGGCTTATCTGACCTTTGTTATGAATCCTAGTATAAAGGAGGTTTGTGTACAGGATATAAGGACCGTGTGTGAATTTCTTGGAGTGTTTCCAGAGGAATTACCGGGTTTGCCGCCTAGTCGAGAGGTTGAATTCGGAATTGAGTTGTATGAGAACATAACTACGGTGTCCATTACTCCCTATCGCATGGCACCAAAGGAGTTGAAGGAGTTGAAGCCGCAACTTCAAGAGTTGCTTGACCGAGGCTTTATTCGGCCTAGTGTGTCACCTTGGGGTGCACCAGTCTTATTTGTTAAAAAGAAAGATGGCACAATGAGGATGTGAATTGATTATCGTCAGCTGAATAAGTTGACTATAAAGAACAAGTATCCGTTGCCGATGATTGATGACCTCTTCGATCAGTTTCGAGGAGCGGCTATGTTTTCAAAGATAGATATGCGGTCAAGATATTATCAGTTAAAGGCGGAGGATGTGGATGTGCCGAAAATAGCCTTTCGAACGAGATATGGGCATTATGAATTTCTAGTGATGTCGTTCGGATTGACGAATGCTCCTGCTGCTTTCATAGATATGATGAACAAGGTGTTTCATGAATCCTTAGATAAGTTTGTTGTGGTGTTCATCGATGATATCCTTGTGTACTCTCGTACCGAGGAGAAGCATGAAGAACATTTGAGGATCGTTTTGCAAGCGCTGTTAGAGAATCAACTTTATGCTAAGCTGAGTAAATGTGAGTTTTGGCTAAAGGAGGTTGTTTTTCTTGGCTATGATGAGTTGGAAGGTGCCTAAGTCGGTGACAGATGTACGAAGTTTTCTTGGTTTAGCTGGGTATTATCGTAGGTTTTTCGAGGGTTTCTCGAAGATTGCTGCACCTTTGACCAAGTTGTTGCAGAAGAATGTTCACTTTGAGTGAACATATGCGAGGCAGCAAGCTTTTAAGAAGCTGAAGGGAGCTTTGACGCAAGCTCCTGTCCTGATTCAACCTGAGTCTGGTAAGAATATTGTGAGCTATAGTGATGCCTCCATTGTTGGTTTGGGTTGTGTGTTGATGTAGGAGGGTAAGGTAGTAGACTATGCATCTAGGTAGTTGAAGGTGCATGAGCGTAACTACCCTACTCACGATCTTGAGCTTGCGGTTGTTGTGTTTGCCTTGAAGATTTGGAGGAATTATCTGTATGGCGAGAAGTGTGTGGTGTTCATGGATCAAAAAAGCTTGAAGCATCTTGTGTCTCAGAAGGAGTTGAACCTTAGGCAACATCGTTGGGTAGAGTTGCTTAAGGATTATAATCTGTCGGTCGAGTATCATCCGGGAAAGGCCAATGTTGTGGATGATGCTTTGAGTAGGAAAGTGGTTGTGGAGTTGAGGGCGATGTTTTCTCGCTTTTGCATATCGTGAGATGGTGGTCTAGTTGCAGAATTACAAGTGAAACCATCACTGATTAAGTTGATCAAGGATAAGCAGTTGCTCGATGATTCTCTTGTTCCCCAGGTTCAGAACATTGCAGAGGGTAAGCCTTCGGATTTCAGTTTTAATGATGATGGTGTTCTGTGTTTTGGGACACGAATAGTGGTGCAAGATGATGTTTAGTTGAGGCGCATTATTCAGAATGAAGCTCATAGCAGTCCTTTCGCTATGCACCCTAGTAGTATAAAGATGTATCGTGATTTGAGGGATGAGTACTACTGGGTGGGGTTGAAAAAAGGATGTTTCCGAGTTCATTAGCAAGTGCATGGTGTGTCAGCGAATAAAGGCTGAACATCAGGTTCCCTCTGGGTTGTTGAAACCTTTGAGAATTCCTGAATGGAAGTGGGAAAGGATTACCATGAATTTTGTGCCTGGTTTGCCGTTGTCACCATCAAAGAAGATTTCGATTTGGGTGATTGTGCGGCTGCACGATGTGCCAAAGTCCATAGTGTCGGATAGGGATCCGTGGTTTATATCACAATTTAGGGTATGTTTTCATCAAGCCTTGGGTACACGGTTGAATTTTAGTACTTCTTATCATCCTCAGACGGATGCACAGTTGGAACGTGTTATCCAGGTGCTTGAGGACATGTTGAGATGCTGCGTTATTGATTTTCAGGGTTCATGGGAGAAGCACTTGCCTTTGGTTAAGTTTGCTTACAACAATAGTTACCAGAAAAGCATTCAAATGGCTCCATACGAGGCTTTGTATGGGAGAAAGTGCATAACGCCTCTTTGTTGGACGGAGACGGGGCATAAGTTGATTTCGATGCCGACAATGTTGAATGGAACCACCGAGAAGGTGAAGCTCATTTGTGAGCTTTTGAAGGCAGCAACGGGTCGACAAAAGTCTTACGCGGATCTGAAGTATAAGGAGATTGAGTTCGCAGTTGGAGAACGTGTGTTCTTGAAAGTATCGCCTTGGAAGAAGGTGATGAGATTTGGGCGTAAGGGTAAGCTTAGCCCGAGGTTTATTGGACCATATGAGGTTGTGGAGCGTATTGGTCCTGTGGCATATAGGTTGAGGTTGCCTCCCGAGCTGGAAAAGATTCATGATGCGTTTCATGTCTCGATGTTGCGGAGGTACGTATCGGATCGTTCGCATGTGATGCCTGTTGAGGTGATAGAGCTGAATCTGGATCTGTCTTATGATGAAGAACCGATGAGAATTCTGGATGTGAGCAGCAAAGTTCTTCGTGGCAAGACGATAGAGCTTGTGAAGG
This sequence comes from Hibiscus trionum, assembly GCA_030270665.1. NCBI lineage: Eukaryota > Viridiplantae > Streptophyta > Magnoliopsida > Malvales > Malvaceae > Hibiscus > Hibiscus trionum. The sequence continues at coordinate 22,479,716 of BSYR01000005.1, forward strand.
TGTTGTGGCGACACCGAGGAGTTGAGGAGGCCACTTGGGAAAGCAAGGCGGACATGATGAAGCAAGTTCCGCACCTTTTTCCTTTAGGTAAAATTTCGAGGATGAAATTTCCTAAGTGGGGGAGAGTTGTAACGCCCTGGTTTTGGGCTTAGATGTTTTAGACATCGGATCGTACCGATCAGAAACGGTTCGAATTGTATTATGAGGTTTAGGGAAATCAAAGATCAGAAAAGGATAAAAATATGGTAAAATTTGCTAAAATCCTCTAAAATCATGTTTAAGGGGTTGGTCAAATCATTTTTTCAAAATAAGCTTTGGAAGTGATACATTTTCGGTAGTGACCAAAATGTAAAGTTTCAAAACTGTGGAAAATATAATTTTTAAAGAGTAGTCAAAATCTTAGAATCTTTAGGGAGCTATGGTGCAATTATACCTTCCTTAAATTGACATGTGTTTCAAAAGGATTTTTATACGATTAAAATAAAAAGGATTTTGTTTAATTAAATTTGTTAAAATAAAATAATGAGAAGTTTTTGACGTAACTAACTTTCATTTCAGCAAAACAATTTTCTCAGCTCTTTTCTCCAGATTTCTTTTCTCCCAAACACTCTGTCTTTGATTTCTAAACCATTTTCAAGAGTTCTCTTCAAATTCTTCAAGATTTGTGAAGGAAAAACTTGTCAATCATTGAGGAAGGCAATGATTGGAGGTGAATCTCGTTCTCATCCTTCAATCTAGCTTCTTTATTGAAATTCTCAAGATCTTTTCTTTTAAACACTCTTTTTGATTTCTAAACCATTTTCATGTGTTAAGTATTGTTTCATGTCTAATTATTTTCGCATTCTAATAAATCATGTTTTGCTGGAAAAAAATGACCCAATAAGTAAGGACAAAGTTGCTATAAGGGTGGAAGGGGATGTTGCCCTTTCCAATTTTTTGGTATAATGGTATTTTAGGTCATTTTTTTGTTTAAATATTAGTCAAATAGGACATTTTCTCATTCCAATTTTTAAATTTATATACTTTATTGGCCTTTATCCCCTCTCAATGTTCGACCATAATTTTGTCCATGACAATGACCAAATTAATGCACAATTAAAAGTTTAGTGATAGAATTAAAATGTTTTAAAGTTTAGTAACCAAATTGATACACAAATTGAAATTAAGTTATTAATATTGTAGTTTACTTTTAATTAATTGATTAGGATCAAAACATTAAAATTTTATTTTTTTCATTAAAATATATGAAAGCAAACCTTTAGACCTATTTTTTCAAGGAGAGTGGGAACACCGATCATTCATAAAAATTACAAAACAAAGGAGAAATTAAAAAAATTATATTCAATACAATGACGGTGGAAACAAATTTTTTTGTAAGTGTTATACCTCCGGTCACAACTATCACATTTTCGCCTGCCCACACCTTTAGAGCATTTAGTCTCCGCGTCGAGAACCAATATTAAAAATATTATGCCCTCTAATCCATACCTACGTGCCTCCCTACAAACTTTGCTCCAATTCTCAACTAATAACTTAAACAAACAAATTCGTGCAAAATAGCATTCAAACTCAAATGTTGAAACAAGAGAGAAAGCTTCATAAAATAAGTTGAAGTTTACAATCCAAAATGACTCTCGTTCTTAAGGAAAGAAAATAGTAAATCATCATTCAAATTTTACACAAGAAAAACAAGTGAAAATAAATGGAAACATCTATCTCTAGCTATCTCAAAGTATTTCCAAGAAATTTCCCTTGCTTCAGCACTTGGATCCTTTTTGTCACTAAGAGATCTGCCTTGTCTTCACCTCAGTTCACCATATCGAAGTTCAAACCGCCATGGATGAAGCTCCAAAAGAAGGATAAACATGATCTTCCGAAAAGATGATGATAAGATATGAGCCACCTTTTAGGGTATATATATATCCTTATCACTTTCCAATTGGGTGTTTACAGGTGCCCTTCATAGATTTTCTGGATAAAATTTTGTATAGGACAACTGTAGTAAAGGAAAGCTCAAAATCCTTTGATTTTATCCTGAAAGTTGTCATTGCAGCGACAATGACTGTTTCATTGCATCGACATCATGTCCAGAAAAATGTTGTTGTAACTAATTGCTAGCTCATTGTCTTGTGATCATATCTTCACGCCAGCGTCATCTAATCTTATCTTTTTTACAGTTGTCAATGTGACGACACTCCTGGACACAATCTAAACAACGATTATGTAGTGACATCACAATACAACAACAGTCCTGGCTGCAATGATAAGAAGCTTTTACAACGACATTAGTAGTGTAGTGACAAAACAACAAAAATGGCAAGAATGTATGCATGAAATACCAATGTGGGGGAGAATTAATTGATAAATAGGGAAAATATGTGATCTTTATAGTGTCGTCACTAATCAATCCCACAATGAGATCCCCAATATCATCACCCTTTCCGAGTCGCTCTGTGAAACTAAACAAACAAGGGGAAATATATGGAGCTACTAGGCTAAGAGTGAACAACCTCTGTAAGACCCTTACAAATGGCCTAAAACCTCATCCTATACACCTGATGTGATAACCAATTACGAGACACCAAGACGTACCTGCTAGATCCCTTTGGGGCCATGTCGTACTCACCCAGCACTTCAGAGGCAAAAAGTTGTAATGGCATATAGAACCAGGGCTCGAACAAATACAGAGGTAATGTAACGCCCTGGTTTTGGGCCTAGATGTTTTAGACATCGGATCGTACCGGTCGGAAACGGTTTGAATCGTATTAAGATTTTTAGGGAAATCAAGGATTGGTAAAGGATAAAAATATGGTAAAAATTGATAAAATCCTCTAAAATCATGTTTAAGGGCTTGGTCAAATCAATTTTTCAAGATAAGCTTTGGAAGCGATACATTTTGGCTAGTGACCAAAATGTCAAGTTTCAAAATAAAATTGACATGTGTTTTAAAAGGATTTTTAGATGATTAAAATAAAAAGGATTTTGTTTAATTAAATTTGTTAAAATAAAATAATGAGAAGTTTTTGACGTAACTAACTTTCATTTCAGCAAAACAATTTTCTCAGCTCTTTTCTCTAGATTTCTTTTCTCCCAAACACTCTGTCTTTGATTTCTAAACCATTTTCAAGAGCTCTCTTCAAATTCTTCAAGATTTGAGAAGGAAAAACTTGTCAATCATTGAGGAAGGCAAGGATTGGAGGTAAATCCCATTCTCAACCTTCAATCTAGGTTCTTTATTGAAATTCCCAAGATCTTTGACTTCTAAATATTGTTTTTGGCTGAGTTTTGTTAATAGTTTTGATTTAAGATCAAAATCTTGCAAAATTATGATTTAAATCTTGATTTTGGGATTGATATTGATGACCTCTGATTTGGATTGATTGTAATTGAGTTTTGAGTTGATTATTATGTTGAAAAAGGGCTTTGTTGATATAAATCCCGAAATCCTTGAGATCCTTGAGTTTCTTGATGGTTTAAGTTTGGTTTTTGAGGTGAAATGATGAAGTTATTCTTGCTGGAGGTATAAGGAAGGGTTTATGTTGTTTTTTGATGTGTTTTGATGTTTATTAATGATTGAAAGTGATGTATGTTGGCTGGGCTTGGTTTAGGAAGCAATTGATTGAGTTTTCGATTGTTTCAGTTGGTTAAATTGGTGTAGTTTCGGTGAGAAACGAGTTTGTATTTTGTTGCTGGTGTTGAAATGCATTTTAATGCATTTGGATCTATGTTTTGATGCTCTAAAAACACGGGATCTTGATCTGGAAGCAAACGAAGCATTTTTGGAGGCTTCGGAAGGGTGATTTTCGTGTCAGCGAGCGAGGTTTCGCGTATAGGTGAGTTGAAAAGGATTTTCCAGCTTTGTAACGCTTTGAGCATGGTCTTGGGAGCTTAGTGTAAGTTTGAAACACTTAGCTAAGCTCAAGAGTAAGTGATTCGGAAGTCTCTCTTGGAATGTGCTATGTTTTGTTGGAAAATGCACTTGAATTAAATGTGGTTTAATTTACTGTTTTAAAGCACGTTTTGAGCATTGATAATGCTAGTGCTTAATGCCATCTTGTTAAGGATGCACTTGGTAGGTGATCCTTGGATTTATGAGATGTATGCATTTGAGTTTAAGCATGTTTATGCTTGTGAAAATTGCATTGTGATTTATGCTTGTAAAATAGTGGAATAATGATGTTAAATGGTTATATTGGCAAGTTGTGGAAATGGTTTATGGTTACTTTAATCGGATATAGTTAGCCGGCTATAGGATTGGGTGCACCGTGAATAAAGTCACCTTGGATGTCGAGGGGTTGTGATTGTACCGTATACTCCATCCAAGTACCTTAACGATTGAGGCTAAGATCACAACGGTGGATGGTTTAATCTCGTGTGTTGATCTTGTGGTTTGTGTCGCGTGCTCTCGTTAGTGGAATTATACAACTACCAATGAGTGGTGTTGAGAGGTTGTGATTGTACCGTTAAAATCCACCACGGGTGTCACAACAGTTGATGGTCTAATCCCGTGTGTGAGCCTTGTGTAGTCTGATAGTGTGTATGAAGCGTGTGGGACAACACTTGTAATCCATGTATCCGATTGTTTCAAATGTGTTGGTTTTGTTATGGTTGAGAATGGATCACTTGTGAGCCAATATAATGTTGTTGATTAATGATTTAAGCATGTGATACTTGAGAATTATGCTAGAATGCATGTGATGCTTGGTTTAAGCATGAGCGAAATATTTTGCTGTTATTTTAATGATGCTGTGTGCATGGTTTAAAAAGTGCATTGATGCTTTTAAGAGCATGTTTAAAAGAAAGGCATGAGTTTGCGAATAATGATATTTCGGTTTTGTAAAATGCATTGATGAATGTTTGGTTTTAGATATCCTCACTAAGCTTTATGCTTACGCTCATTTGTTTCATCAATGCAGTGAATTAAGCAATTGAGGCAGCAAGAAAGCAAGTGGATTCCAAGTATGTTTGACTAAGTAATGTATGTGGTTTTACCTTACTGTAATAAGAGGCAATGGGAGGGATTTCTACTCTAGGTTATATTTGGTGATGTTAAACACCTTGAGCATTTTGGTTTGCTTATTCGGTTTTGTAAATGGCCTTTGAGTGTTGGTTTGAGCTTGAATATAGTTTTTAGCCTTTTTGTTGTTTTGTCATATAGAAAGCATGCCTATAGTCCTATAGTTTGGAAGAATGATACTATGATATAGCTTGTGCTTCGTATGGGTGGTCCTTGACGTTTATCCATGTTGTATGTTTGATGGAACAAGTGTCGGAATGGTTCCGGAGATGAAAACTTGATTAAAAACAACAATTTGGAAAGTTGCAGGCCCAGGCGTTTCGGAACGCCCTTGTCCGTTTCGGAACGGAGGCCTATAATAACCATGGTGTCTCGAAACAAGAAGGAACGTTCCGGAACATTTTGCCATTGTGAACCAACGTATCAAAACAGGTTTCTTGAGGTTTCAGAATGCCCCCGCGTATCAAAACGGCCACTCTTGTTTCGAAACGGCCGTTCCGATACAGGGTTCTATGTTCTGAAACACTTGACCGTTGGATGTTGAATTTGAATTGTTCCGAGTTCCTGTTTCTTACGCTTTTGTCCCCGAGTAATGTTTGTTCAATTGGTTGAGTTTGGATGGCCCGTTTGAGATGAGATTTGACATGATGGCATGTTATATGACTAATTTAGGATTGGTAACTTTAAAATCTAGATAGTCCTTGTAATTCCTGAAATTTACAAATTAGAACCTAAAAGTCAAATGAATGCAATTGAACCCCTAATTAAACTCCGATCGCTATGCCGGTTTCGCCTAATCACTTTGCTAATCATATAGGATAATAATGTGCATCTAGAAAAGATAAATAAAAAGGAGGGTGGTTAATCGGGGTTGACTTTTATGAGTTGACTTCGGTTTTCTCTGTGTAATCTTCTTAGTTCGGGTCGGGCGTCTTGGCCGGGCTAAGGGGATTACAGACAAGTAGCAACATTCTGAAGTCTCTACAATACCCTCGTCATAGTCGCTCAAATGGAATGTTACCCTTGGAACCTTGAACTCGAACTCAAAATTCGTCCATTGTAGCCGACGGCATTCCCGTAGCTGTATCACTTCACTCTACCCTGTCTGGCACTTAACTAAAGTTCCAACTACCTCCACTACTTTGTTCAACTCGAGTTCTACAAAAAAATCCTTAACGTTCCTCACCATCTTGACAAGAATAAGAGAAAAGAACATAGATTCCGCAATCGAAGAAAACAAGTTTGAAACAGAATTACAGATTTGGTATTCCCATAATATATAGTCTGCCAAAGGACCGTTTAAGAAAACAATTATCCACGCCCTCTTACTCTGGACCACTCAGAAAGCGCCACGAGTACAACATTTTAAAGTTCCCTACATCCACGCCAGTGATGGCATCTATTCTCGGGAAATGACTTCTTTAAAAGAGGAACATCAACACAACATTTACCCCAAATCTCAGGTCATGCCACTTTATGGCACTCTTTCAACTAAAGGGAAAGTGTTATACCTTCGGTCACAACTATCACATCTCCGCTTGCTCGCACCTCTGGAGCACTTAGCCTTCTCCTCGAGCCTTATTATTAAAAATATTATGGCCTCTAGGTCTCCCCCGACATGAAAGCCATCAGGTCTGCCTGATTGGCCAGCTCAACATATGGCCTAAAATCAATGAGCTACTCTACCAACTAACGTGACCGGGTTGACAGCCTAATCCTACTAAACCACCAATAGTCATTAATAGGTCTAACTCTCGTTCCACCAAGCAGTGCCACTTGGCTATAAATACCCATTAAATCGAAGAAGAAATAGGATAGAAAATTCCTCATCTCTTTCCCATCCAACTTCCTCTCTCTCCACCCTATTTCGACCACAGTTCCTGACTCTCTGGCCATTTCAAAATGGGTGAACCATCACTGACCATCATCAACAACCTCCTCAACCACCATCTCCATAACCATGTTCCATGTCCGATATTTTTGACATCAACAATAAGTGTCATAGTTTTAGAGTTTATGAATTTAGCTTAGGGGTTTAGAATTTATGGTTTGTGATTAGAATTTAGGGTTTAGATGTTAGGTTTTAAGATTCATGGTAATATAGTTAGGAGTTTAGATTTAAACTATAAATCCTAAATTATAAGCACAAATCCTAAATTATAAAACCCTAAACTAAATTCCTAAACACTAAAATTATGACACTCGTAAAAAAATATTTCCACCTCTCGTGTATAGAATAATTGGAAAATAACCCGACTCGCGAGACATCACTTCCAAATTTCAATATATTATCGTTTTAACTTTTTATTTATTTTTATTCTTCCAATTAAGATTTTGATGGTCCACTTATTATATTAACAATTAAACTAGTGTTTTCCCCAACTAAGTTTAGGGAGGTTTTTAACGAGGATTTCCATAATATTTTGTATGATTTTTGTCCGCCTTTGAATCGAATCATTCTCGCATTCATAAAAAAATAATAATTAAACTAGTTTTACATACACTCATTATGATTTATATGTATTGTAATTTATATATGTCAAATTTGGAGTAAATAAAATGTTATATTAACTATCTATTTGATACGATCATAAATTAACTTTTTTAGTTTTATTTGTAATTATGCACATGCTTTATTTGTAATTGTGATTCCATTTATATTTTGTTCCAATTGATTTTTGTTTATAATTAAACATTGAATTGTAAAATCAGATAAAATAAATATATTTTCATATGTGTAGAGATTAATAGAGTCTTAACTCGATTGACACATTTATTGTTGTAATATCCAAATTAGATTTGAGTGTGCTTTAACATACAATAACCTTGGTTTTAAGGAATCTAGGTATTATAGAAAATTCTAGATGTTGTATTGAAAATATAAAGAATAAGGGTAATCTTTACCAGTGGTCCCTTTCGTTTAGGGTTGTTCTATTTTGGTCACTAAAATTTAAAAAAGATTATTCTGGTCACTTACGTTTAAAATCGTTTCTATTTTGGCCCCTTGGTCGTTAGTCTCTGTTACTTAAAAAAATAGTTTCTAATTTAACCCTAAACTTTCAAAATTTTAATTTTCACCATCTTCCAAAAAATTATAAAACTAAAACCCCTGAAAATTAATTCAAACTGCTAGTTTGCCATAGTCCATACTCTTTTTAAAGAAAAAATGAAAGGGAAAAAACCTAGTGTTTTTACTTTTTAACGGCAATGGGGCTTTCACCATTGGAGAAGATAGAGCCGATGATGCTGTTACCGTTACAGACGGCCAGAGCTGTGCATTCTTCACCCTGGAAACGATTTGTAGCACACTGGAGTGAGTTACATCACCAATTACTGTCACTTTCTTTGTGGCCAAATCTATACTGAAGGATGTCACTCTTGTATATCACTGACCTCGTTAGAGTTTTCGTGCTTAAATAACTAATGAATGTAACCATTTTTCAATCTGTTGAAAACCCACCTTCCATTTTTGAGATATGCTTTCTTACTTTCCCTTCACATCCTTTGCAATGGATTGACACCCTCAAAACCATTACTTGCTACCAAGAATCAAGAGATTTTGAGTATCCTTTTCCCTCTTTTTTGGAACCAAAACAGGAGACAGGGTTTGGGAAGCTTAAGTTAACTGTTGTTTCTTATGGTTACATAAAAGTTAAAGAAGAGAGAGTGAAGACTAACCTGGTGATGAGACCGGGCGGATGAAGACGATTTTAAAGCGGAATATTCGTCGGAGCTTACATGGTTTGGCTTCGTAGCATGAGCGGGAACCGATGGTAAGACACGATCGGAGTCCGATAACCAATCGATAAAAGATGTACCGCTTCGAATATATCTAGAGGAACCAGAGGGGCTTCTTAGATCATGGATATCAGCTAAACTTTTCTGACGTACATCACTCGGTTTAACAGAGTTCTTTTTGCTCTTTTCACGGTGAGGTAGCCCTAGAAATATAGGAAATTCTTATGAACAAGGTGCATAAGATTTAGAATGTTGGGGGTCGATAGGGCAATGGCCACAACGGACCATGGAACGATGGTCCAAGCTAGTGCAGATGGCTGTTGAAGCTTGAGACGCACAGAAGAAATTGATTCTCTTCATTTTTTGGAGAAGATAACAAGTTGCAAGGCAAACTAAAACTAATAGAGTTGAGGCCAATTTAATCTTCTATTAGAGTAGTTGTATTAGGGAGATAGGGCATGGAAGGAAAAAAAGCAGTAGTAAGGTCCCACTTGAAAGTGTTGTTTAATCATAGTGTGGAAAATTATGTGATTAAATTCTGGAGCTTCAATGTTGGTGATTAACTTTAGACATTAGTTTAATGTATTCAACTATGTACGGCATGATTAGTACCATGAGAGGCTATAGATTCTGAAACCGGTTATTCAGAAGCATGGAATTTCATAATTCATGGGTATATTATGTAGGCAAAATAGCTCTTGAAACTCCCCAATCATGAACCAAAAACCAGCAATTTGAGGTCAAAACAAAGATTGATATCTAAAAATCATATAGGCTTTATACATTCTTGGATGAAAGGGTACCTTTGACAACAGAATGAGTTGAAAATGCATATCCATCTCCTACGCTGCTCTGCTGCCTATGCAATATGCATATTTCAAGTAACTAATCTTTTAGCTGTTGCTGCTCTATAAGATGGTTTTCCTTCGGATGAATGCAAAGATCAACCCCACAAATTACATGCTAACTGCTTGATTGTCAGAAAGCTTTGTCGTGGGGACTAAACCAAATTATAAATAAATGAGCAATGTGCATTGTTACCATATCAGTTTGGGGTTTTGAATTGTTTAGAAACAAATAACGAAACCAAGAGCTTATCTATGTCGGTTTTGTGGGTCTCCATATAATTCAAACCATTACTTTTTAAAGATGTGGGGCTTTAATTAGTTGTCAGATTAAGAGCAATTAATTATGTATGTATACAAGCGAATGAAAAGCAGAGAAGTGGCTATATATTTCAAACCACATTGTGTTGCATTTTGCAAAGCAGTTACTTTTGTGTGCAGTGAATTTATAGGGGATGGGAGGTAGAGGTTAGGGTTTTGAATTAATTTTCAGGGGTTTTAGTTTCATAATTTTTGGGGAAGGTGGTAAAAAATAAAATTTTGAAAGTTTGGGGTTAAATTAGAAACTATTTTTTTAGTAAAGGAGACTAACGACCAAGGGACCAAAATGGAGACGATTCTAAACGTAAGTGACCAGAATAATCTTTTTTGAATTTTGGTGACCAAAATAGAACACACCCTAAACAAAAGGGACCACTGGTGAAGATTACTCATAGAATAAAGGTTATCCCGTGACAAGTAGAGGTGAGCAAAACTTAATTTGCCTTTAGAAAATTGAATTTTCAGTTAATCAATTTTTTTGAATTGAGTTATTTGAGTTCGTTAATTTTTTGAGTTTGAGTCTAGTTGAATTTTACAATTCATAATTTGAATATACTGATTTAAAATTTTTTATAAATATCATTTGGGTCCTTGATAGTTTCAAAATTGTTCAAATTGGTCCCCTAAATAAAAATTAAAAACATAAAAAAATATTAATTAAAAATAATATATATATATATAATAAAAATTATTTTAAAATACATAAAAATATTAAATTATTAATATTATTCAAAAATAAAAAAAATTCAAGACTTAAAATAAATAGATGATCAAATCTTAAGAATTTTATTTTTCTATTACTTTGTTTTAAGAGAGTTAAACATATATATGTTCTAAATTTACGCTCTTGACTTGAAATTTAGTCATATCATCGATAAGCTTTTAATTTAGTCTATTTTTTAATTTAATTAAAAAAATTATTTAATTTGACTAGCAGGGTGGACCCTTATAAGTTATGAGAGCCAGTGGGATCTTGGCCCTTGGCAAATTAACCTTTAGTACTTTGAGAATTTTAAAAACTTTAATTTGATCCCTTAAAAAATTTAAAAATTGTTATTATATGTAAATTGTTTTGAATATTTTTAATTAATTCTTGTAGACTTTTGTGAGTGCTTGGAAAAAGGGGTAGAAAATGTATTGGAAATGTATAAAAAGCAGTGCCAAGTAAGGTATTGTCTCCACAGGGATTGGCCAAGAGTTTGAATGCTTTGAATATTTACTTGTCATGGGAAAAGTGTTGTTTGATTTGAGAGTTGTTTGAAAATGATTTTAAAGAAAAGAAAAGTAAATTAAAACAACGATGCCAAGGAGAGTGTAAAATGAGTGATGAGCGTTGGCAAGGGATTCCTGATTTTCACCCTATTCATGCCATGAAAGCCTTTAATAAAGTAGTGTCTTGACATAATTTATCGAGAAGATTCAAAGTTTGCAAAGCCTCTTTCAATGGTCAATACTCGAAATTATTCATATAAAAACCCATATATTTTTATAGTGATATTTTTTCATAAATCAATTTGATTAAGTCCAAATTTATACTCTTATGGGGTAGATTCACCTCAAAAGTAAGCTCATCTACTTGAACATATTCTTTTGATGCATCTCGCCTTAGTATCTGGCAACATATCGTCGCCCCTTATGTCTGTTAAGATATTAAAGTTCAATAAGCCAACAATGTCAGCTTTCACTTGGCACAGTTTTTATAAAACGTTGAAGAATATGCCAGATAAGGAAATCAATGTCGAAGAATTTCCATTAATAAAAACTAAACACAAAAACAGTTTTCAGTGCAAACATCCCCCGCCAACTATTAAATTAGTTCATGGTGAGAGTATCAAACCAAAAACCTTCATCGTTTTGCAAACATGTCATGATTTAAAAGAAAATAAAAACAGCTAAACAAAGAGAATGGGCGAGAAGGGGTCTCTCGATGTAGCCCTTCAAGGTCCAGGCTCTCGGTCAAGCTGGTCGAACCACGTCTCCTGAGTGCAATTGGTCTTCAATGAATCTCTCGATCTCCCAATCTTCCCTTCAGATGATTGCTTGATCATTCTTTAAATATGCGTGCAAGAAAGACCTAGGATGAGCTCCTGAGTTTGAATTTTGAATTCTCAATGGATAAGGGATGTGATCATCTTATCCAAAGTTTGAATGTGAGCTAACCAGGTTGGAGCTGACGTCAAATGTCTTCACTGCTTCACCAACCAAGCCTGACATCATTCTGCTAACCAAGCTTGGCACTATTTCTCCACTAATTTTTCGGTGTTTGATCAAATTGCAATTTTCTCCCAGCCTGATCTGGTCCTACTTTTTCAGGATCAACAACTACTTGGTAGGGCATCAAATTCCTCTTCTCCGTCAACCGATGCTTTGGCAATGATTAGTCCATCTATGCCAACAACATCTTGACATTCTCTATGGCATTCTTTTATGTGCTACTGTGTTCTTTCAACCTCTATGCCAAACCTACAAAAGTTCCAACAAAACAACCCTTCACACTGGCATGGACAAAATTCCTAACTCCTTAACAAATGCATGAAATTAATAACTAAATGCAACTAAATGTACTCAAAAAGCAAGCAAAGGCATTGTAAAATAGGCATAAAAATCAGTACTTTTGAAGAGTTAACACTCCCTCAAACCTAGCTCGTTGCTTTTCATGAAGTAATTCAAGAAAGCTAAATAAAAAGAAAAAGGTGAAAATATTACCTTGACAAAGTTTTTGTTGGAATGCTAAGAAGTGCTGGCAAGCAGAATTAAGTCTAGCCCTGTCCTCAGTCATCTTAGTGCAGTAATGCCAAGCTTGTAGTAAATTCAAATGCAACAATATAACTCTAGTGTATGGGTATGAAAAGTGCATGATGTTGGGTAATAGGCATCAAGTATCCTTTTACTCCCTTAGTCAATTTTACTACCTAAACTCAGAATTTTTATTTTTTTTCTTTTATTCCTGCCAATGGTTTCTGTTGGCATTAATATAAGCTTTCTTCGTGACATTGTTTGGCGTGAGAAATAAGAGGGAGCATACCACGAACCCCTATGTTAATCCAAATATCACTAGGCTTTCTCTTCAACTCATACCCTAAAGTTTTGGACTTGAGAAATAAGAGGGAGAAAACCACAGAGCCCCAACTAACTTATTATCCCTAAGATAGAGGAGAGCTCAAATAAAATTTCCATTGCCTTGGCAAACATTGTTGCCTTATTTATTTATTTTACCTTGTCATCAATTTTTTCTTCATTTTTTCCTTTTCTCTGAGCTTTGTTTCAAGAATTTTAAGTTTACTTGGAACTAGATGCATACTACGTGTTAAGTGAAAGAAGTTCAATTCCCAAAACTAGAGATCAATTGTCAAACAAACTTGGCATTACTATTCTGTTGGCATAGGCAACTAAAGATTTTCAAAATTCTTCATCAGACAAATTATTCTAAAACTATTTAAACTTGCCTAACAAGTGTTAGAATTCTTCAAAATTTGGCCGAGACAAAATTTTCTTTTTCTTTTGCTAATGGTTTGGTATGCAAGACTAGACTAGATGGAACATATGGCTTGACAACAGAAATGTAAACGTGAAATGCATGGCATGGCCTAAATGTGAGGAAATGCACACCCCCAAACCCAAGATGTACATTTTCTTCAATGCATGAAAACAACAAATATATACAAATAAACAAAAAAAAAAAAAAAAATGCATGAACATACAAATGCAATGAAATGAAATGAAATGCAAAGGAGTTTAGGAAGAGGAGGACTCCCATTCGGAGACTTCTTCTCGTGTGACTCAAGTCTTCTTTTGGACAAAGCTTCCACGATTGGGTGATTTGCGCTTCACTCTTGTCATTGTTGGTTTTGAGACGGTGGAGGCTCCAACATCACAAAGAACTTCATCCACAATTTTGACAGGTTTCGATGTGGTAGGGGCGTCGGTGGCATCAGACTGTGCTAACGCGATAGGCGTTGCAGGAGACTTGTCTTTGGTTTCCCTAGATTTGATCGTAGAGTCGGTACTAGCAGATTCAACATGGACTGGAAACAACGGGAATGTGGCATCAGATGGGGTACGAGCTGATTGGGGACTGGCTGGCTTGGCATCATCACTAGCAAAGATCTCCGTAGGAAAATCTGGGAAAGCTGGCATGAAATTTGGGGATATCTTCTCAAGGGTCTCCCTGATGGCAATATCCCTAGCATGACTACACTGCAAAAGCTTGACATTCTGCTCATTGGCTTTCTCTAATTTAAGGAGAATAATCTCCTGCGATGGTTGATTTGTGAGAGCAATGCCACTGCACTAGCTGGCATGGGAGCATCAGATTTCTCCTTTGGCACCTTGGGCTTTGGCGTAGTTATCTGTCCTTTTCCTTCGTCCTTGGTCTCGGTGGCGGTGAAGTTTCTCCATATAGCCAGCGAGATCGTGGGGCCCTTGATTTCTTGGCCTTTGTATGAATCAAGCTTAGACACACCATGCCTCATGCAAATGTTAGAAATCAATAAAGGAAAGAACAAGCTGTCATTAGGCTTGCTGGCACATTTGTAGGTCTCTTCAATGATGATCTGACCAACATTGATTTTTTGGCAGATGATGATGGAATGCAATAGTGCCAGTCGTTCCTACAACATTGTTTTGCTGTGGGTTGTTGGCATCATATTGGCCTTGAAAAAATGGTTCCATCCCTCGACTGAGATTTCAATGCTAATCTCTTGATGGTTCAGGAGCCCTTGGAAGACACTGTCCACGTTGTGCCTGGTTCACACAAATCTGCTAGTAACTTTTTTCTCTTGGCAGCAGTCTTTGACTCAAAATACTCCAGATGTTCGTCCTCGGCATCACCCAAACTGAACACGACATTGATATAACCTTCATAAAAACTGATGTATATACCTCGTATCATCAAGAACGGGCTGTCCTTGGTGGTCAAGTGGGCATAAAACACCCGAACAATATTCGTGTAAACCTCCCTTTTTTACTGGCAGAATAGCTCCCATTTGTGACGGTTAACTACCGCCATGAATACGTCGAAAAAATACATGGTTTCTTCGCCTTTAAAGTCGAAGTGCTTCTCATAACAAAGAATCTTGAGGCGAAATTTTCTTCATTCTTTTCAAGATCTCCTCATTGAAAAATATTTTAAAAGGGGTTGATGGAGAAGCCATTGAAACGTGATAAAGCTTTGGGCATGTTGGATAAAGGAAGAAGAATAGAAAAGATGAATCTTGATTTCTTGCTTGATAAAGAAATAGAGAAGTGAAAAGAGTTATGTTTCTTTGAATGGCTAGGGTAGATGGAAAGTAAAGGGTTGAGTGTTTAATGTGATTTAATAAAGTAGACAAATTTAATGGGGATAATGAGGGAAAAGGAAAAGATTTGATTAGATAAGGGGTTAGGTAATAAGGGTGATGTGATAAGGTTGTAAGTGATAGGATTGGTTTAAGGAGTGGAGTGATAATGTTATTAAGTTGAATTTTAAATTTCAACCTAATAGTTTGGGTGGCTACGATTAAAATTCAAAAGAAAATATTTTCACTCTCATGGGCTGAATTTAATTAAGCTAGGTTAAATCTCTTCTTCCAATATTCCAATCCCCTGCATGCCAAACCTCTGCATGGGCATTCTGCCTGGGACGCATAATTCTCTCGTTCTATCATCGTCTCATGTCAAGTCTTGCCTTGGCATTACACCTGGCATACTAATATGCACATACTCAAAGAAAAACCTTTCAGCGCAGCAAAGAAAAATTTAAAATTAAAAGAAGAAAAATAAACGAATAAAGAAAAATGTTAAAAAAAGAAGAAAAAACATCTAATCCTAATATTTACAAAAAATTAAAAACATGAAGATGATGTTATGGTACCTCTGCAAAGGGAATAACCTCATTGGCATTCTCCTAATCACCTTCCAAATAGTTCTTTAAACGTTGGCCATTCACCTTAAAAACATCTCTCGTCTTAAAGTTCTTATTGTCCACAGCTCCATAGGCATAGAGTTTTACAACTTCATAAGGGCCCATCCATCTCGATTTGAATTTACCTAGAAACAACTTTAGCCGTGAGTTAAATAACAAAAAATGTTGGCGTACCTCAGACTGTCTTGGCATTATCCTTCTGTCATGCTAGCGTTTTGGCTTCTCCTTGTTGTAGAGCATTGGGGTGTTCTCTAAATATGAGCGGAAATGCACACTCTTGTGAAGTTTAATATAAAAGATATTGTCTCCCACGAGGATTGGACAGCGAACTCGAAGATAAATTTCTGCACAGAAAATATTAAATGCACAAGTAAATTCCAGTTGTTTAAAAGAAAAGTAAATAAATACAAGTAATTTAATAGAAAAGATCAGATTAATAGGATGGGTCAGGTTATTCTGCTCCAGAGTGTGAAACTGCATTGAATAGGTCAAGTTGTATTGCGCTGCCAGACTTTGCTGCCTTCGTGGGAGATGGTAGATTGGTGCTTCGCCGCTTTCGCTGCCTTGGCAGGTGGAACAGATGATTGGCTCAGCGGAAAACTCGGTAGACCTTCAAGGCTCGGCATAACGCTTCGATAATGATTCAGCTTATGTCTAAGTCAGAATATTGTTAATGCCCACTGCAGATAATACTCGTCGGTGTGAATCTTTCAATGAACAACAACCTTTGGTTTGTCCTCTTTTAGCCACCTTAAACCCTAAACTATGTCTAGGCTGGATAGATCAACACTTGGTATTGATGAGATCGTGCTTACTTCTTTCGTGAGTTTGACTCTCTCGATGCCAAACAAATAGATTGCTCATAATCGATCTTTCGACTCAATTGAAAACAATGAAGAACATGAAATAAGAAAACCTTGAATTTATTGCAATAACAAACTCAAACCTAAACAATCGTTCTCAAAACTACTTTATAACACAACTCTAACCCTAGAGAATTTAGAACATAATGGCGGTAAGAAAACATAAGAGAAACTAAGCTATGCGAAGATGTCTTGATTACAAAATATGATGGGGTATATATAAGGAATGGCCTAGGTTAAGTCCTCCTTGGTGTAGAAGTCTTCTTTATGATAAGTAGCTTTTGCATTGAATGCATCCTTTAATTCTGACTTCTTTGACTTGAATTTGGACTCCTCTTGTCGTTGCCTTGTGTCGCAAGAAAGCCTTGGTCTTCTCCTTTGGCGGCTCTGTTCGTTGTTTTCGGCTTCAGTAAATTGCGTGAATGGGCTCATTTGACTAATAAAATTATGCTCTTCCAATCGCACTCCAAATCACCAATTCCTCAAGTTGCTGCCCTGAGCGGCAGATATGGCGGCGGTAGCTACTAAGCAGCGTCTCTCTCTGCGTTGAACTGCTTCAGTACAACTCATTGGTCTGCTGCCTCAGCATCAGCTACTCAGCTTTCTTCTCTTCTTGATAGCTTCTAGCACCTGAAACTAAAACTAAACTAAAACAATATCTTTTCTCACCAAATCAAAGATATTCAACAAGAACAAGGCAAAGCAAAGAATACTGTAAATAATGCATGCATGCACCTAAATATGCCTAAAATGCACCTAAGGACAGTAATAATATGAGATGAAATGTGCATAAAATATAGGACTTATGAGCACTTCACACACCCCCAAACTCGAACTATTGCTTGTCCTCAAGCAACGCAATCCTAAATATACTTGCCCTTGCACTAATCAAAAAGAAAAACATGTTTTAAACTTGATTTAGCACCTCAAGGCCGTGGCACCTATCATTAGATTAGTGAAAGGAGAATAACATGAATTACCTCAAAATTAGACTATAATGTCAGTATAGTGTGTGCAGAAACTGTGTTCAAGCTAAATCTGAAGAATATTTTAAGTAAACAAAGATGATGTCAAGGTAATATAAGGTTGCTGCCGAGGCAGGACAATTAAGCACAACTTATAATCATGGCAGTAAGGGCTTCAGCTCATCACAACTACTCTTTAAGTCTAAAATTAAGATACGAGCAAAGTACAAAACTCTGAACCCATTGAGTAGATTCATCCCGTGAAGACTTTCATTCACTCATGCTAATTTGTTCGTCACTTCAAAATTTTCAAATACATGGACTTTGATAGCAGCGGAGTGTCCTTGCACATGATTCTTCCTAGAGCCGATTTCGGGTACCTCTAGGGAAAAACAACATGTATTTTTCTTTTTTTTCTGTCGTGGCAATGCTTTTCCTTCTTCTGTTTGTTGCCTGCCACGACAGCTTCCTGGAACCATGTTAGAATTTTACAAATAATTCAAGCAAGCAATGTTTATTAGAAATTCCATCAAATTCAGCTAGTAACAGTAGTGTATTTGATTTTTGGCAATTATAAAAAAATTCTACGTTTTCTTCATGCTTTCCTTAAAAATAAGTTCTTTTTATTATGGTGCGAAAAATTTAAAATCGACTATTCTATCATAGGCACAAGTTCTAACAATTTTTTTCCCTCAATACACAAAATAATAAAACAATAAATGAGTGCTAATCCCCCCAAACTCGAGATGGGCATTTCCCTCAATACACAAAATAATAAAACAGAAAAATAAAGTACAAGAAAAATAATTAAAATAGAAAAACAAGTAATAAAGAAAAAGAAAAGAAACAACGCTAGAAGTTTTCGGATGGTGGAGATGATGCTGGAGTCTTTGAGGCAGAGGAGGAGGATAATGATTGGATGACCAGGCAGCGGCTGGCAGAGGTCCTGGCATCAGGCTTGGCAGGTGAAATTTTTGTTGTGCGTCGCGGCTGGACTCTCCTTGGAGTGGGGTGAGGAGCTTCACTGTGGTCCGATTCAGATTCTAATTCCTCATCCTCCGGCTCGGCCGAGATTATATGTCCCTTTCTTTTCCTGGTTGCCTACGCCACAGGTGCTGCGGACGGTTCTGCCATTGTTGTTGGTTCCCTGGTTTCTGCCATCGGCTGCCCAGCATCATTGGACGCGGAGGAGTCTGTCAATATTGTTGTTGTGATCGCCGGAGAAAGTTGTTGTTGATTCCTCTCTAGAGTGTCGGCCACCGTGTGAGAGGAAGAGGTGGCTGAGTAGAATGGATATTGTGTGGGAGAAGGCATCTGGCGACGGTAGGCGACGTGGCGGGCAGCAGCTTATGGCAGTGTAGCCTCTCTTGGTTCTGATGCGGCGGCCAAGTCCTCTGGGAATGTGGGTAGGGAGGGGCTGTCGTTGGGAAACTTCTGCATGAGATAGGCCACAAATGCCTCTTGAACTTCCCACACGTACTTCATGAAGGTCAACTGCTGTTTCTCTATTCTTTTGTTGCCGTCAATCAGTGTGTGGAGCAGCTGGAGGACTTCAGGGTGTTAGGCAGCCTCAGTGCTGCCACTTGTGGTCGGGGTAGCTGTGTTGTCTATCGATGGCTGGGATGGTGTGATCGGCTCCATCTCATGTGCCTGCATCATCTGGAGCCTGACTTTTTTGGTCCAGCCCTCCCTTGGTTGTGTCAGCTCATCCTTGGCGTCGGATGGGACGTTGAAGTTTGCACAAAGCCTGGTGATGAGAGAGAAGAAGTAAAGTCTGCCCATGGACTTCTGGTAGCAACTGTGGATTTCTTTGCAGATTATGTCGCCCACGTTGATCGTCCGGCTGTTCATGATTGAATGGATCAAGGCGAGATAGGGCCAGTCAACTGTTGTGTTGTGGGAGGTGGGCAGCAGGCATCTTTTGATGAATGTGTTCCACAGCATTACCTCCGGTAGCAGACGGTGGTGCTGAACAGAACCGTTGTGTTTCCCTACCAGCCACGGTGTGTTTGGTTCACAGAGCAAGTCCTTCATTCTATTGTAATCCCCTGCTGTCAGTGTCTGCTGCCATTCTTTATGGGGGTTGTCGTCCATCTCCACCACATAGAACTTGTTTATGGTGGTGGCGTTGAGTTTTACTGCATCCCCTCTGAAAAAAACAAATGGGACTTCTGAGCGGGGTTGGTGGGCGTAAAACTCTCAGGCAAGGGTGGCGTTAGCTACCTCAGGCTGCTTAGCAAAGATCTCCCACCCTTGGCTGTGTATCTTTATGTTCTAATTGTCAACCCTCATTATGAGTTCCCTATTCTCTACATCTATTAATTTTCTGCCCGTGGATAAGAGTCGTTGCCCAAGAATGATGGGGGTGTTCTTGTCTGCCTCATAGTCAAAGTTAAGGAAATCAGCTGGAAAAATGAATTTGCCTACTCGTACAATGATGTCTTCAACTTTTCCTTCCGGTTGCACAAAGGAATGGTCAGCTAGTTGGAGCATGATGGAGGTTGGTTTTGCTTTTTCAATTCCTAATTTGTTGAAGGCAGCCTTGGGCATCAGATTAATGCTTGCCCATAGGTCACATAGAGCTATCATATCATGGTTGTCGCCTATCTTGCATGGAATGATAAAGCTTCATGGGTCTGTCCTTTTTTGCGGCACCTTCTTATGCATCATTGCCATGCACTCTTCAGTTACAAATAACGTCTTAAATTCCCCAACTCTTCTTCTCTTGGAAACCATATCTTTCAAATACTTCGCATAATTTGGCATGTTTTGTATGGCTTCTACGAGTGGGATGTTGATGTGCACCTGCTTAAGAATATCCAGAAATTTCTTGAACTGGTGCTCTTGCTTTTGCTGTTTAAGTCTTTGGGGGAAGGGCGGCAGCAGGCGGATATCCAGGATGCGTTCCTTACAAGGAAATCTGATCTGTAGGGGTTCAAGATCATATGTCTCATGGCTGTCGTCTATTTCTTCTGCCTAGGCATCAGTTTGCTTTGCTGCCACAGTAGGTCGTTCATGTGATGCTGCGGCGGGTGGTTATGGTTGCTTTTCCTTTGGCTTCTCCACTCTGGTTCATCTAGTTGTTTCCCACATCTTATGTTATTGCTTTGCATTGCTCATAAGTGAGTTTTGTTGTTGCCTCAGTGTTGCTATATGATGCACCCATTGACATGTTGCTTATGATCTCAGTGAACTGTCTGAACTGGGTCTCCAGGTTCTTTATTGCTGCCTCCAGGTTGTTCATCTGCATCTTAGTCCTGTCCATGAAACACTTTGTCTTGTCAATAAATTTATTAGTACGAACAATAAAATCACTAGTGCGAGACATGAAAGCATGTAAAGTAGATTCGAGTGAATTATTGTTCGTATTCTACTGCTGCTAAGGTTGTTGTCGGGACAAGTTCTGTTGATATCCTCATGGTTGTTGGTTTGGATTTGCAGCCGTGTTAGTGTTACTCTAGGAGAAATTTGGATGCATTTTCCATCATGGATTGTATGTGTTGGTGTTGGGTCTTCTGTTCCTCTCATAGGTCCCCCAAAAATTGGTAGATTCATTGCATTCGGAGGAATCACGGTTGCCCCAACACTCATCACAAAAGGGCTCCACAGCCTTAGCCTCATATGATTTCCCAGCGGGTTTGGCAATATTCATCACCAACAGTGTCAGTTTATCTCGGCAGGCAGTGACAAATTCTGTGGCTTCTACTTCATTCACAACAGCTTGTCGCCTTATGCCACCACGGTGGGCTGTAGGAAACTTGTAGTCATTCTTTGCAATTCTGTTCAGAATCTTTAGTGCCTCCTCGGGTGGTCTATCCAGGATGATTCCATTGGCTGAAGCGTCAAGCATCATTCGCATTGGTTGATGTACTCCATTGTAAAACATCGTCAATTGAGTCCAGGTGAGGAAACCGTGAAGCAGGCAGTTGTTCAGCATATGTTGGTATCTCTCCCAAGCTTCATACATTGGTTCATCATCTCCTTGGCGGAAGGCAGTGATTTCATTTCTTAATCTGTCGGTTACGTTTGAAGGACTGAAATGATCTAGGAAGTTCTTGCACAACTCTGTCCAAGTGTTGGACGATCCTACTGGTTGGTTGTTTAGCCACTAGTTTGCCCTATCCCTCAGTGAATAGGGAAATAGTCTCAGTTTAAACAAATCTTGATGGACTCCATGTATCTTAAAAGCTCTACAAATGTCTAAGAATCCCCTCAAGTTCTGTCGAGCATCTTCCGTGGCAGTTCCTCCAAATTGCCCCAATGTGTTTATCATGTTGAGCATCACTGGTTTCAACTTGAAGGGATCTGCTTCAATTTCAGGCTCTGCCACAATTGCATCAAATCCTCTGAAGTCGTGCTCGAAGTAGTCCCTAGTGGTGCGCACATATTGTGGTTGCTTGGGCGAAATTGGGGGCTACTGCCTAGGTGGCGGATCTTGCTGCCCATCCCTGCCATTTCGGTCATTGTTGGCAGGGTTGTCGTTGTTGAGTGCATAAATGTTCTAAATTTTAACACTCATTTATCCATATTATTGATGCACTCAAGCATGTTTAGTTGCATTTTAGGATAGAATTTGCATAAATATCACAAATAGATAATTTTGCACAGATACTGCTGATTTTGGTCAAATCTTGCAGGTACCTGTCGTGGCAGCATCCAGAGCAACAGTGGAACAGAAGATAACCGCAGAGTTTGAGGGAAGGGTTGAAGAAAACTGCCTCATACATCATTGTCATTACAGTTGCTGTGACAAAAGTGGCGACAATGAAGACAACAGAGATGGGAAATGCGAAGTGGAGTTCGACTAATAAAGGATTTCAAGCCTGATTTTTGTAGACCACTCGCATAATTTTTGGAGCCCAGAAGCACAAGGAAGGCCTTGCCAAAAGTTTGAGGAGAAAGTCAAAGCAAGAAGATAGGACGAACTAAGGGACGTTTATTTAGAGGTTTACTCTTTATATAAATTTTACTTTAATTCAAACTAGTATTCTTGGCCCTTAAGAAAGCTTACACCTAAAGCCTATATATATGCTTGTATTTCGACAAGGGAAGGGATATCTGGCTCCTAGTCGTCTTCCATAATAAACCCTAGTTGTTTTCTTCTTCATCATGTTCTAAATCTTCCCCAAGGCTACGGGTTGATCTTGTAAAGTAGTTGTAAGGGTTATATTGTTTCTTAGGTTTTTCTGTTCAATCAATAAAACTTCAAGTTTATTTACTCTGGTTTCAACATCTCATAAGGGTACCGGGAGAGCATTGCGAGGTTATCTATTTACATAATATCGAGAGAGTTAAGTATAAGAAAAGAGTAAATACAATTTTCCAGTTTATGGTTAAACTATCTTGGCCTAGGGATAGGTACAAGGTTAAGCGGCTAAAAAAGAATTCACAAACATTAGTGTTCATCCTTTGATTCATGTCGGGAGGTATCATCCAAGACGTGTTCGTCGACAGAACTTGGACCTAGGGATAGGACAAGTCACACTAGGGGTTATTGTCGAATTTGAAGTAACGGATTTGTTGACCGCTGCCGCGACAACAACAGACCTTTGCCGCGACAGGTGCTGCCGCGACAGGTTCTACGACATAAACAACAGAAGTCCTGTGAACAGTGCAATACATGCACTACGGAACAAATCAATACCAGCCTACTTTATGAATCTGATTTCCTCCTCTATTTTAGTTCATCTTCAAGAATTCTCAAAATACTTTATGAGATCTGTTGCCGAGGTGGAGACGATATCTGATACTTCATATCACTATATTACTTCCCTTGTCCCTTAAGAAAGCTTACACCTTTCTTGTGCAAAGTTTTAAAGTTAAAAGTATTTCCAGTCTCGGTCGAAATAATACTTTATATCACTATATTACTTGCGTTGTGTATACTTGCACTCAATTGCGATAGTCTTATTTACGCGCAACAAGTTTTTGGCGCTGTTGCCGAGGACTGGCAACATACCTTTACCTTTAATTACTGCACTTTTGGTTTTTATTTTTATTTATTTTCTGTTTCTGGTTGTTATATATCCCTGTGCTTTTAACAAGGTTTTCTTCTCTTGCTTACGCGCAGATCGAGACGCATTACATATCCTGAAAGAATTAAATCAATCGTACGTACCATCTCAGGAACCAAGCTCGACTTCTGATAGAGACAAATCACTATTTTGAGGAAAGAATTAAATCAATGGAAACCCTAGGACAAGGTGTTGGGGTAAATAACAATAACAACAACAACAACCCCAGGGCTGATGTAATTCCTCCTGCTAATGTTCAAGACAACGAGCAAGCTCCTGCTGCTCCGGCAACACGACAGACATGCCGATAGTATATGGACAATGATGCCAGACGTGGAAGCTAAACACTTCGAACTTAAACCTGTGATGTTCAGCATGTTAAATTCAGCCGGACAATTTGGCGGTTCTGCTACAGAGGATGCACGCGAGCATTTTAAAACTTTCCAGGAGATCTGTGGATCACTTAGACTACCAGGAATAAGCCCGGAAGTGCTGAGACTCCGACTATTTCCCCATTCATTGAGGGATAGAGCTAAAACCTAGTGGAATAAGTTAACGTCGGGTTCAATAAGAACTTGGGCAGATCTTTGCCGTGAATTCCTTTCTCGTTTTAATCCTTCTCTTTTAACTGAAAGATTGCTTAATGAAATTGCTACTTTTCAACATGAAGATGATGAACCAATGTATGAGGCATGGGACCGTTTTACAACTCTCTTACGAAACTGCCCGGTGCACGGATTCCCCGTATGGAACCAGGTCGTCAAATTCTACAATGCTGCCAATGTACCCACTCGAATGAGGATAGATTCGACAGCTAATGGTTTGTTACTAGACAAAGAACCGGAAGATGCAATGCTTGTGTTGAAAAGGTTGGCAAAGAACGAAGAACAGTTCCCCACAGAACGAAGAGGAGGAAGACGAGGAGTATCTGTCAAGGAACACGAATCTGACAACTCTGTAAAAAACCCAATTAGAATACATCACCAAGGTAGTTGAAAACCTTGAGCGAAAGAACAAATCCAAGGCGATATTTTCTGCCGAGGAGATGCGTGAAACTTGAAATGGAAACCACAGTACAGAAGAGTGTCCCCTACAGCTAGAAACGGGAATGTATGTTGGAAACTACAATAAGAACAAAGGCTATGACTCCTACAATTACAACCCGAATTGGAGGAAGAACCCTAAATTCTCCTGGAGTAACCCAAAAAATGCTTTGAATCCTCAAGCCCAAAATAATCAGAATCATGGAGTTCCCAGAATATTGTCACGACAGTAGCCACAACATCAGCGGACATCATCTAGAAGTATAATAGAACATACCCTAGCAACTTTCATGTCTCAAACTGGAGCATATATGGCCAAGATGGATCATTTTGTCAAGAAGACTGAAACATTCAGGGATAAAACACAAATGAGAATGACAAACCATGAGGCTACTTTAAAGTCTCTAGAGACACAGGTGGGTCAGGTCGCCCAGTTCATCAACACCAGACAGAATGGAGGATTCCCTAGTGATACTGAGGTCACTAGAAAATCAACACATGAGCAGTGTAAAGCTATAACAATGAGAAGTGGGAAACAGATACAAGGGCCGAATATTAAAGAGACACCTAGTAAGGAACCGACCCTATAGACATATGCCGAAAACACTGCTCCGACAGACGTGAAACTATCTATTGTCGCCAACCCTACCACGACAGTAGAAGAATCTAAGGAGGCAACATAAGAAGTTGAAGAATGTTAGCCTTCTAAGATCCGAATCCCATATGAAGGACGTCTCGAAGATTTCCGTCCTCCATCCCCCCTTTCCACAGCGGTTGAAGACACGGAAATAGGAGTACCAGCTTAAGAAGATCTACGTTGTTTTTAAGAAAATACCTATCAATATTCCGTTGTTGGAGGCCATTAAGTAGATGCCTGGTTATGCCAAGTTTCTTAAAGATGCAATGTCCAGGAGATCTGGACTTGGGTAGTTTGAAACTATAGTAATGACAGAAGGATGCATGGCAATCCTGCATAACCGTACACCCCCAAAGAAGAACGATCCTAGGAGTTTCATTATACCATGCATAATCGGTGATCAGTATGTGGGTAAGGCACTTTGTGATCTTGGAGCTAGTATAAATCTAATGCCCAAATCTCTTTTTTCAAAAATTAGGTATTGGACAAGCAAGACCCACAACAGTCATGCTTCAATTGGCAGACCGCTCTTACGTACAGCCAGAAGGAAAATTTGAAGACATCCTGGTAAGAGTGGATAAATTCATATTTCCCGCTGACTTCCTTGTTCTAGACTGTGAAGCAGACGAGAATGCACCGATCATCCTAGGGGGGCCCTTCCTAGCCACAGGTAGAACAGTGATCGATGTAAAGAATGGAGAATTGACTATGAGAGTCAATGGCAAATAGATAAAACTAAATGTTCTCCAGGCCATAAAACATGTTGATGTATAGGAAGAATGTAAGTCAATATCATAGGTAATTATAGACCAACCCTGCATCAGATCAAGCTATCACGATAGACAAATCGGTCACTGTCGCCACGGCCACCTAGAAGACTACCACAACAGTACTGGGGACAGAAACTCCTCAAATAATGACACATCTGACACTGAAGATCTTGAGGAGGTAAATTGGATACGTATGCGTCCAAGTAAGTTCTTCGAACCTCTGAACTATACCTCTAACAAACATGTAATTCAAAAGCCTTCCATATATCAGCCACCTGCTTTAGATCTTAAATCATTGTCAGGGAAACTTAAATATGTTTTTCTTGATCTCAATGATACGTTGTCCGTGATCATCTCTTCTAAGTTGATACTGGAATAGAAACAAAAGCTGATTGGTATGCTACAAAAGCATAAGAAGGCAATTGGATGGACCATTGTCGATATTCAGGGCATCAGTCTGGTAATTTGCATGCATAAGATCCTCTTGGAGGATGATAATAAGCCGACGATAGATGCTCAGAGGACGATTAAACGAAGCTGTGCTAGAGGTGGTGCGAAAGGAAATTATCAAGTGGCTTGACGCTGGAATTATTTACGCCATCTCGGATAGCAAGTGGGTGAGCCCTGTGCAATGCGTACCAAGAAGGGAGGAATAATTGTCGTAACCAACAAGGAAAACGAGCTAATCCCAACCAGGACTGTGACCAATTGGAGAGTTTGTATGGATTACCGGAAACTTAATAAAGCTACCCGGAAGGACCACTTCCCATTGCCTTTTACTGACCAAATGCTAGATAGATTAGCAGGAAAACCTTACTATTGTTTCCTTGATGGTTATTCAGGTTACAATCAGATTTCCATTGCACCAGAGGACTAAGAGAAGACAACCTTCACATGCCCCTATGGAACATACGCCTTTAGGAGAATGTCATTTGGACTGTGTAATGTACCAGAAACTTTTCAGCGGTGTATGATGGCTATATTCTCTGATATGGTGGAAGATTTCCTGAAGATCTTCATGGATGACTTTTCCATCTTTGGAGATAGATTCAACAACTGCCTAGGCAACTTGAAAAAGTGCTTGAAAGAAGTGAAGAGGCAAATCTTGTACTAAACTGGGAAAAATGCCATTTTATGGTAGATGAGGGCATAGTGTTGGGACACAAAGTCTCATGTCGTTGCATAGAAGTGGACAGAGCTAAAATCGAAGTAATCGAAAAACTGTCGCCACCAACCACAGTCAAGGGCATTAGAAGTTTCTTAGAACACGTAGGTTTTTATCGTAGGTTTATTGCTAATTTTTCTAAGATTACTAAACCTTTGTGTCTTTTGTTGGAATAGAATAAGGCCTTTGACTTCAATGTCGAATGTACTGAAGCATTCAAGACAGTGAAAGAGAAGCTGGTAACAACCCCAATAGTACAGCCACCGGACTGGAGTTTACCGTTCGAAATAATGTGTGATGCTAGTGACTATGCTATAGGGGCAGCACTAGGGCAGCGGAAGAAGAAACTTTTCCACGTAATATAATATGCCAGCAAGACCTTAAACGATGCCCACAAACGCGGGGGACTACATTCTCGATGGAATTTTCGAGTGCGCGCAGAAGGATAAAGGTCCCCTTTTCTTCCCTCACTTGATCACAGCCCTATGTAGAGCAAACAACGTCCCCGAGATTGAAGAGGATGTCAAGATCCAAGGCAAGGGTTGAACACAAAAAAACCTTTACAGTCTGGTGGAGCTCAAGGCAGCCACACCAATGGCATACTTCGACCCCTTTGCCACGTCAGAACCTGACTCAATAGAGCCTGATCAGACACAACACACGACAGATCCATCTGACATACCAGAAAGCACTTCCTCCAGCCACATCATCCACCTGCTGCAACGAAGATTTATAGAGTATATGAGGGATTTCCACACTGCAACGGTAAATTTTAATAAAGATGAACTTGATTTTCTCAATGTGCAGTTTCCTCCTTTTCTAGAAAATCTTGTCTCTGCCCCATCACATGTCCCCTCCCCAAGAAGGCCACATCGACAGCTGCTTCTGCCTCGCCATCTACCGCGACAGGACCAGGCGACAAAAGGTTTGCATCACCCTTGGTTACTCCTACCTCACCCAAGGAGGCCCCTCCCTAGGAGAAAGACCAGCCCTCTCGAGAAGCTAAGAGGAAGGAACCATTTCCAGAAATCGATCCAAAATATTTTGAGGACTTCTCCTCTTCTTCAGTCTGCAAGATGATTCAGATTCTGAACCTTCTGTTGTACGCCAAATAGCCAAGGACTTCCCTCCTATGAAGAAAAAGAAGTTTGATCTAGATGTAGAAGGACTCTACCACGACAGTGGAGAAGGCAGTAGAAGCAGCAGTAAAAGTGACAGTCAGCTTGAGGTTCTGGAAAAAGCTTCAAAAATTTCACCTACCAGAATTTAGTCGCCTTGAGAAGCAAAGAAAAAGGCAGCCTCATACTCTCCAACCACGAAGGCAGCACCCAAACTTCTACAGAAGAAATCAAAAGTAACTATCCGCCGACAGCTCCGTATAGACGGCAACAGTGATGACAACAATATTGGCACTTCAAATTAAGTTTCTTGCTCCGTATGTCTTATGTGTTTCTATTTTCTATTTGTGATGTTTTTATCTTTCTGTTTTTGTTTGTCATGCATTGAGGATAATGCAACCCTCGAGTTTTGGGGTAAGCAGTCCTCTTATTATTAATGGACTAATTATATTTTGTGTTTATAACTTATTTATTTTTGTGTCTAAAAAAATTGGCTTAAGTTTTTGAACTTCTCTTACCTGCCGCGGCCTTCACTGTCGTGACAGTAGCTTTAGAATGTTTTAGGAAGTACTTAGATCCTTACTATAGCTCTGAACTCTTAAAACACCTTTGTCACTTATATGATGTTAATAAACTTGAGTAAACTTAGAATAGGAATCTTAGCCACTTGAGTAAAAAAAACTTAGACTCGGTTTACTCCTAGAGGTGCCTAACACTGGCTCAAGGAAGATAACTAGAGGTACTCCTAGAGGTGCCTAACACTGGCTCTAGGAAAATAACTAGAGGTACTCCTAGAGGTGCCTAACACTAGCTCTAGGGAAAAAACTAGATGTTCCTGGAATTGGCTCTAATTAAGAAGTATTTATTTTGAAGTGAAACTCAAGTGAGTTGAGTAACTATTCTAGTTGCTAAAGAGTCTAAGATCATATTTGTTCACAAAACCTGCACACACTTGCATGAGAGTTATAGCATTGCTCCCTATAAGTCCGTAAACATCTGAAAAGGTATTGATCTTGATGGTGAAAGTGATGTAGGTGATGATTAAGTTTCATTCTTAGTTAGATTGCATTTGCTTGAGGACAAGAAATAATTTGAGTTTGGGGGTGTGTTGAGTGCATAAATGTTCTATATTTTAACCCTCATTTATCCATATTATTGATGCACTCAAGCATGTTTAGTTGCATTTTAGGATAGAATTTGCATAAACATCACAAATAGATAATTTTTCACAGATACTGTTGATTTCGGTCAATTCTTGCAGGTAGCTGTCGTGGCAGCATCCAGAGCAACAGAGGAACAAAAGATAATTGCAGAGCTGGAGTGAAGGGTTGAAGAAAGTTGCCTCATACATCACTGTAAAGACAGTAAAGACAACAGAGATGGAAAATGCGATGTGGAGTTCGATTGATAGAGGATTCCAAGCCTGATTTTTGTAGACCACTCGCATAATTTTTGGAACCCGGAAGCACAAGGAAGGCCTTGCCCAAATTTTGAGGAGAAAGTCAAAGCAAGAAGATAGGGTGAACTAAGGGACATTTATTCAGAGGTTTAGTCTTTAAATAAATTGTACTTTAATTCAAACTAGTATTCTTGGCCCTTAAGAAAGCTTACACCTAAAGCCTATATATGTGCTTGTATTTCGACAAGGGAAGGGATATCTGGCTCCTAGCCGTCTTCCATAATAAACCCTAGTTGTTTTCTTCTTCATCATGTTCTAAATCTTCCCCAGGGCTAAGGGTTGATCTTGTAAAGTAGTTCTAAGGGTTATACTGTTTCTTAGGTTTTTCTGTTCAGTCAATGAAACTTCAAGTTTATTTACTCTGGTTTCAACATCTCATAATGGTATCGGGAGAGCATTGTGAGGTTATTTATTTACTTAATATGGGGAGAGTTAAGTATAAGAAAAGAGTAAATACAGTTTACCAGTTTATGGTTAAACAATCTTGGCCTAGGGATAGGTACAAGGTTAAGCGGCTAAAAAAGAATTCACACACATCGATGTTCATCCTTCGATTCACGCCATAAGGTATCATCCAAGACGTGTTCGCCGACAGAACTTGGACCTAGGGATAGGACCAGTCACACCAGGGGTTATTGCTGAATTTGAAGTAACGGGGTTGTTGATCGCTGCCGGGACAACAACAGACCTCTACCGCGACAGGTTCTACGACATAAGCAACAAAAGTCCTCTGAACAGTGCAATACCTGCACTACAGAACAAATCAATACCAGCCTACTTTATCAATCTGATTTCCTCCTCTATTTTAGTTTATCTTCAAGAATTCTCAAAACACATTATTAAATCTATCTATTTTCTTGTGCAGAGTTTTAAAGTTAAAAGTATTTCCAGTCCCTGTGGAGACGATATCTGATACTTCGTATCACTATATTACTTGCGTCGTGTATACTTGCACTCAATTGTGATAGTCTTATTTACACACAACAGTCGTCTTGGCCGTTATGCATGGCTGCCTCTACTTTTCCTTCTTCCTTAGCTTTTCCGAGGACTTCTCTTGCTTCTTTCTTTAGTTCTCTTGCTCTTCGTTCGATCTCATCAATGAAAACGATTTCGGTCGATAGGTTGGCTCTGGTCTTTCACTAGACAAGAAAACTGTAAAATTATTTTCTTTTCTTTTTTGAATAAAAAGACCAAAATTAAAAACTAAAATTAAATGCAATAAAAGTGCAGAAAAATAAAGACGAATTTACTATTGCCAATCCCCAGCAACAGCGCCAAAAACTTGCAGAGCGTTGGGGTGTTCTCTAAATATGAGCGCAAGTGCACACTCTTGTCAAGTTGTAATATAAAAGATATCGTCTCCCACGATAATTGGACAACGTACTCAAAAATAAATTCCTGCACATAAAATATTGAATGCACAAGTAAATTCCAGTTGTTTAAAAGAAAAGTAAATAAACACAAGTAATTTAAGAGAAAAGATCAGATTGATAGGATGGGTCAGGTTATGCTGCTTCGTAGAATGAAACTGTGTTGAATAGCTCAAGTTGTATTGCGCTGCCAAACTTTGCTGCCTCGGCGGGAGATGGCATATTGGTGCTTCGACACTTTTGATGTCTCGGCAGGTGGAACGGACGATTGGCTCGGCGACAAACTCGGCAGACCTACAAGGCTCGGCAGAACGCTTCGATAATGATTCAGCTTATGTCTAAGTCAGAATACGGTTGATGCCCGCTGTAAATAATACTCGTCGGCATGAATCTTACAATGAACAGTAACCTTTGGTTCGTCCTCTTTTAACCGCCTTAAACCCTAACCTATGTCTAGGTTGGATTGATCAACACCTGGTATTGATGAGATCGTGCTTACTTCTTTTGTGAGTTTGACTCTCTCGATGCCAAACAAATAGATTTCTCACAATCGACCTTTCGACTCAATTGAAAACAATGAAGAACGTGAAATAAGCAAACCTTGAATTTATTGCAATAACAAACTTAAACCTAAACAACCGTTCTCACAACTACTTTACAACACAACCAGAACCCTAGAGAATTTAGAACATAATGGCGGAAAGAAAACACAAGAGAAACTAAGCTATGCCAAGATGTCTTGATTACAAAATATTATAGGTATATATAGGGCATGACCTAGGTTAAGTCCTCCTTGGAGTAGAAGTCTTCTTTATGATAAAGTAGCTTTTGCATTGAATGCATCCTTTGATTCTGACTTCTTTGACTTGAATTTGGACTCCTCTTGTCGTTGCCTTGTGTCGCAAGCAAGCCTTGGTCTTCTTCTTTGGCGGCTCTGTCCGCTGTTTTTGGCATTAGTAAATTGTGTGGATGGGCTCATTGGACTTAGAAAATTATGCTCTTCAAATCACACTCCAATTCACCAATTCCTCAAGTTGCTGCCCTGGGCGGCAGATATGGCGACGACAGCTACTCGGTAGCGTCTCTCTCTACGTTGAATTGCTTCAGTACAGCTCCTTGGTCTGCTACCTCAGCATCAGCTCCTCAACTTTCTCCTCTTCTTGACAGCTTCTAGCACCTGAAACTAAAATTAAACTAAAACAATATGTTTTTCACCAAATCAAAGATATTTAACAAGAACAAGGTAAAGCAAAGAATACTGTAAATAATGCATGCATACACCTAAATATGCCTAAAATGCACCTAAGGACAGTAATAATATGAGATGAAATGTACATAAAATATTGGACTTATGAGCACTTTACACTTGTAGATTCTTGCATTCTCATAGGCTTGTTTCTTAAATTCTTCCAACTCATTTAGGTACAGTAATCTTTTTCCTCCAGCAACTCTCCATGATATGTCTAGTGTTCGGATGGCCAATAGGCTTTATGTTCCAGCTTTACTAGCAGATGGCATGGTTTTCCCAAAACAAGTCTAAATGATGAAGTACCCAAAGAAGTTTTAAAGGCAGTCCTATAAGCCCACAAGGACTCATCTAGTCTCAAGGACCAGTCTTTCCTTGATGGATTTACATTATTCTCAAAAATATTTTTGATTTCCTTGTTTGAAATTCCAGCTTGCCGATTTGTTTGTGGATGATATGTTATGGCAATTCTCTACTGAATTCCATACCTGCACAAAGCTTTAGAAATTAGATTGCATTTAAAATGGGTACCCTCGTCATGAATAATCACTCTAGGGGCACCAAATCGAGTAAAAATGTGTTTGTGCGAGAACTTGGCAACAACCTTAGCATCGTTTGTTGGTAGGGCAACAACCTCTATCCATTTTGATACATAATCAACAACCAAAAGAATATATATATATTACCAAATGATGGAGGAAAGGGACCCATAAAGTCTATCCCCCATACATCAAATAAGTCCACATGCATAATGTTTTAGAGCGACAATTGGTGTCTACTAGAGATGTTTCCAGTCCGTAAGCATCGATCACATGCCTTGGCATAGTTTTGGGCATCATTGTATAGCGTGGGCCAAAAGAATCATGACTGCAACACCTTGGCAGCAGTCTTAATCCTGGCAAAGTGTCCTTCATATGGTGCGGCATGGCATAAGTGCAATATATTGTGTTGCTCTTCCTTTGGTACACACCGACAGATCACTTGGTCGGCACACTTCTTGAGCAATATTGGCTCGTCACAATAATATTGTCGAACATCTCGCAGAAAATGTTTCATGACATTATATGCCAAGTCGGGTGGAAGAATATTGCTTACCAGGTAGTTGACTTTGTTAGCGTACAAAGGCACGACATTAACTGTAAGCAAATACTCGTCTGGGTATTCATCTCTTATGGTAGCGGTCTTACCATCTTCAAGGTGATGCTCTAGGCGTGATATGTGATCAACTACCAAATTTTCACTACCCTTCTTCTCTCTAATTTGGACGTCAAATTCCAGTAGAAGAAGCGTCCCTTGGATCAACCTGGGTTTGGCATACTTCTTTGCCAAGAGGTACTTCAGTGCCAAATGTTCTGTATACACCACAACTTTGTTACCAAAAAAATAAGATCTAAATTTATCAAAAGCAAATACAACTACAAGAAATTCTTTCTCAATTGTGGAATAAATAAGCTGAGCTCCATTTAAAGTCCGACATGCATAGTAAATGGTATGAAAAACTTTGCCACGTCATTGTCCTAACACTACTCTGATGGCATAGTGTAGAACTAATGTTTTGATATAATAAATGAAAAATGTTTTGGACTTAGTTAAAAAGAATTCAAAACTATTTCTAAAGTCCAAACAACTTGAAACTATGTTTAGGGGATGTTTTAAAAGGTTTTTACATGTTTTCAAAGCCAAATTAAACAAAACCATCCAGGTGTTTCGAAACACCCCTAGGTGTTTCGAAACACCCCTAGGTGTTTCGATACGGTGTCTTACAGTGTCAAAACATTTCGAAACAGGTTTCGAAACGGTCTTTTTTGGATGAGAATTTTGCCAAGCGTTTCGATACGAGTTATGTCGTTTCGATATGCCTACGTGGCATCGACCGCAACGGTCATAAACTCCCAACGGCTATTTCCCAACTAACATTTAAATGTAGAGCATTTTGATACGGGCTAGGCGTTTCGATAAGGCCAAGAGCGTTTTTATACGGGTGCTGCATCAGACTGCAACGACTCTTTTTTACTTGAAGAGTGTTTTGCATCAGACTGCAACGGTTCCAATTCAACCCCAACGGCTAGTAACGGCTACAAACTCATTAAGGAGCATAAAAGGGACCTCCAAGCATCTAGTAATGGTTAATGCTTCAATTGTCAACAACAAATGATCAAGAAATTGTCTTAGTGCTAAATTGTCATTTCTTTGTATAGACAAACACTAGTGAGCCAAAATTGTTAGATTTGCTCAAGTGTTTTAGGTTTTGGGTGAGAGCTTAATTGTGCAAACAAATACCTATTAGAGGGATTTGAGTTTGCTTATCTTTTCTCTTTGTAAAGAGGGTTTGATCAAGGCTTTGGGTAGAAAGCTTGATCGGTGTATAAGGGTTTCCTCCTAAGCCTAGAAAAGGGGATGAATCAATAGTGGATTGATTGGAAATCCTTACTGGGAAGCTAAGGTAGTGGATGTAGACCTTGGTTAGAAGGTTGAACCACTATAATTCATTGTGTCATTAATCTTTTTAGGTTCCACACCACTTACACCTAAAATTCCACTTCTCCACCACTTGGCGAGTAAGAACGGTTGAAGAAATAGAGCACATTAAAACCCAACAATTGGTATCAGAGCGTGGCTCAATTGAAGAGGATTAATATCCTATTGAGAAGATTCGGCAAGCTCGATCAACATTTCAAACAACCGGCTCAATGGCGCAATCCATCGAAAAACCGCCCTTCTTCGACGGAACTCACTATGCCAATTTATGGTCCAATTCTAGTGGCTCAAAGTAACACACATCTTTAGCCTCCAAGGTTGGTTCTTCACCCGTTTAATCATTGCCAATAAGTTTGCTGACATCATCATCTACATCTTGGCACAATTATGCCACGTCCAAATTAAAAATGGACTTTATCATCTCATCAGTTCGGTATTCATCAAGTTCATCTGCACATTTAAGAGCTTGAAACACATTAAATGTAACATGTTAATCATTCATATGCATAGTAAGTTCACCCTTATGAACATCAATCAAAGCCCTACTCGTGGCAAGGAATGGTCTACCCAAAATAATTGGGACATCAATATCCGCCTCATAATCTAAAATGATGAAATCAGCTGGGAAAATGAATTTGTCTATCTTTACCAACTCAGCCTCAATCTTACCCTTAGGATGTGGAAAGGATTTGTCTGCTAGCTGAAGTGTCATCGTGGTAGGTCCTTCTTCTATGCCAAGCTTTCTGAAAACTGACATTGGCATTAGGTTGATACTGGCTCCTAAGTCACACAGTTCCTTGTCCATGAATCTGTTGCCAATGGTGCAGAGAATAGTAAAATTTCCAGGATCTTTCAGCTTCGAGGGCAATTAATTGAGTATCATGGCACTGCATCCTTTAGTGAGAGCTACGGTCTCAAAATCTCTTAACTTTCTCTTTTTGGACAAAATGCCCTTCATGAATTTGACATAGTTGGGCATTTGCTCAAGAGACTCTACCAATGATATGTTGATTTGCAATTGTTTAATAACTTTATATTGTTGCAACATTCCTCTCTATGAGCTCTGTGAGAGTGTTTCGTTGGTTATATCTCTGCCCTTGCTAAAAAATTGTTTTGGGCTTTTTGTGGTATGGCATTCTGATTGAATGCTGGCATGGCATTGTTATTATGCTTTTGGGCACTGTTGTTCTAACATTGGGCATTGTAATAGTTACCTCTTTGATTTCCTCAAGCTAAATTTGGGTGTTGTCTCCGACATGCATTGTAAGTATTGCTGTTAGAATTATAGTAACGACAAAAATTAGCAATAGAATTTACCGACTCATTATTGGCAAGGCAATCATCCGTGTGATGATCTTCTCCACATATTGTGCAAAAATGGTTCTAATGCTTTGACTTCTCGGGAATCATTACTCTTTTGCAAAGTTTTCACTATTCTAGTAAGATTGGAAATTTCAGCATTAATGGATGTCAGTGCATCTAGCTCATATTTTCCAGCTGATTTCGTGTCGGTCCCTAGTCTGGCAGTGGGATACTCAAAATTGTTGGTAGCAATCCTCTCAAGGATGCTAACTGCTTTTGTGTAATTCTTGTCCAAAAGTGAATCATTTGCTGAAGAATCAACAACTGTCCTAGCATGGGCATTAAGTACATTGTAGAAGGTCTCTATTTGTGTCCAATTGGGAAGCCCATGCATAGGACACCTCCTCAACAAGTCTTTGAATCTCTCCCAAGCATCATATAAAGTCTCTTCATCTACCTACCTAAACGTCGTGATCTCGTTTCTCAGCGTAACATTAAGCTTAGGTGGTTGGTATCACATTAAAAGCTTCTAGCATAGATCTGCCCATGTAGTCACTGATCCAGATGGCAAAGAACGTAGCCTTATCTTAGCTCTGTCTCTAAGGGAAAATGTGAACAATTTCGGTTTCACTGTATCCTCCGGAACTCCAGGTTGCTGAAATAGTAGGCAAACTTCCATGAATTGCTTCAAGTATTACCTTGGATCTCTAGTGGGTGATCCATCGAACTAACCTAAATTCAAAAGAGTTTGATTCATTACCGGTTTAAGTTCAAAATTGGCAGCATTTACATTTGTGCTAACTAGGCTTGGCATCAAATTGTCAACATTTGGTGCCAAGTGCTCTCTATGGCATCGACTATTACGAGTGCGGTAGGGGCAGCCGGTATCCCTCCATGTATAGGTGGATCTACTTGATTGTGTGGGACACCATGTACTCCTCCATGTCAAGGGAATAATGTTGTTTGATTTTGGAGTTGTTTGAAAATGATTTTATAGAAAAGAAAAGTAAATTAAAACAACATTGGCAAGCAGAGTGTAAAATGAGTGATAAGCATTGGCAAGAGATGTCTGGTTTTCACGCTATTCATGGCATGCCAGCCTTTAATAATGTATTGCCTTGGCATCATTTAACGAGCATATTCAAAGTTGGCAAATCCTCTTTAGATAGTCAATGCCCGAAATTAACCATGTAGAAACCCCTATATTTATATAGTGATGTTTTTCATAAATCAATTTGATTAAGTCCCAATCTATACTCCTAAGGGGTAGATTCACTTGAGAAGTAAGGTCATCTACTTGAACATCTTCTTTCGAAGCATCTCGCCTCAGTATCTTGCAGCAGATCGTCGCCCCCTAAGTCTGTTATGATATTAAGGTTCAATAAGCCAATAATGCCAGCTTTCGCTTGGCACAGTTTTAATATAACATTGAAGAACATGTCAGATAGGGAAATCAATGCTTAAGTATTTTCATTATTAAAAACTAAACATAAAAACAGTGTTCAGCGCAAACATCCCCCGCCAACTATTAAATTACTTCATAGTGAAGGTATCAAACAAAAAAACTTCATCATTTTGCAAACACGTCGTGATTTAAATGAAAATAAAAATAACTAAACAAAGAGAATGAACGAGAATGGGTCTCTCGATGTAGCCTTTCAAGGTCCAGGCTCTCGGTCAAGATGGTCAAACAATGTCTCTGTGGTGCAGCCGATCGTTGATGGATCTCTCGATCTCCCAATCGTCACTTCAAATTCTTGCTTGATCGTTCTTTAAATAAGCGTGCAAGGAAGACGTAGAATGAGCTCTTGAGTTTGAATTTTGAATACTCAAGGGATAAGGGATGAGTTCATCTTATCCAAAGTTTGGATTTGAGTTGATCAGGTTGGAGCCGACGTCATTTGTCGTCATTGCTTCACCAACCAAGCCTGGCATCATTCTGCCAACCAAGCTTGGCACTATTTCTCCGCTATTTTTTAGAGTTTGATCCAATTGCTATTTTCTTGGAGCCTGATATGGTCCTATTTTTTCAGGTTCAACAACTACTTGGCCAAGCATCAAATTCCTCCTCTCTACCAATCGGGGCTTTGGCAATAATTGGTCCATCTGTGCCCACAGCATCTCGGCATTCTCTCTAGCATCCCTTCTTGTGCTACTGTGTTCTGCGAACCACTATGCCAAACCTGGAAAAGTGACAACATAACAACCCTTCACATTGGCATAGATAAAATTCCTAACTTCATGTGCAAATGCATGAAATTAACAACTAAATGTACTCAAAAGCAAACAAAGGCATTGTAAAATAGGCATAAAAATCAATACTTTTGAAGAGTTAACAAGTCTCCAACTATTTTTCTTAAAAAAAATTCATTAAGTCTCACATTTTTAAAATTTTAGTTAAACCCCTAGATTTTTAAGAAAAATTAAATTAAACGCTTTAAAATGTTTGAAAATTTTAATTTAGACATCTAATTTTTTTTGAAAATTTTAAATAGACCCTCTCAACATGTATTGTCAAGTTCCGCCATTATTGACCCGATTCATAGAAAAATCAAATTGTGTTAAGATGATAAAATACGACTCTTTAGCTTGACTAACTCAAAAAAATTTACTCAATTCATCGAATACTTACCCCTAATAACAAGCATTCAAATTTGATTGTGATAATAATAATTATTTTCATTCCTGAATTCCAACCAATCTCAATCCATCTAAAAAGTGCATTTTTATTGTATAACTTTTTATTAAATAATAATTATCAACTAATGAAGTTGATAGTTTTTTATATTTCAGATTTGGTATAATGGTATAAAATCCATGATAGTATGGTATCCAAAACACTTCTTATTAAATAATAATTCTAAAAGATGTATTATATTTATATAAAAGGTATTAAAAAGGAATAAATGGATGATGTCTGTTTAATTTACTAGTTCTAAAATTTAGAGAAGGCACGACAGGTTGCTTTCGATCTTCGTCTATTCTTTTAACAACTCGTGGCTTTTCGAATATACTCATATACTCAGTGTTTGGAATATTCGTGTCTGAGACTGGGCAAACCAGGTGTTTGTGTATTTGTCACAATTTGATTTCTCCACGTTTTGTGTTTCTTGGTGAATGGAAAGGAATTACCGAGGTATTGCATGGAATAGAGGCCAAAGACTATAGACTTTGTTTGTTACTAATCTATCCCATCAGATTCATTGGAAAGGATTGTAGCAAGTCAGTGATTGTCATGGAATCATAGTAGATGTGTTTATTCCCCCCAAAGAGAACGAAGAATGGAGCTAGATATGACTTTGTGAGAATGGAATCGAAAATAAATGCATATCGTGTGATAGTAAGATTTGATGGGTCATGGATTTATAGAGCATACATCATAGTTTCGATGGTGAGAAGAGATGGGTGTGAGATGTTCTAGCGGAGAAAAAGGCATCAAGTTCCACAGAGCGTGTCTAGGCCGATTGGTAGAGAGAATACTGTGAATCCTGGGTCGTTCACAATAAGACCAATCTGGAAGCGTGTGGTTGGAGTGGTGGATGAAAACATTGTGAACATCGTACGATATAGCGCATTCAGACGAAGCATACGTACAACAACATTGGTGAAATTGTCTGGTGAGTTTACTAGAGCAAAATTACAAGGATTTTCTATTATGAGAATAACTTGACCATTTTTTCTGCTTTATATTTAATGATGTTGAATCTCGAAGGAATTTGTTAGAATCAAGAGTTTTTTTGCAATGGTTTGAGACAGACCAGGAATGGTTGTCGGATATAAAATTGGATAGAAGACATGTATGGCTTACTGTAGGAGGATTTCCAACTCAAGCTTGGTCGAAGCATACGTTCAGAAATATTGATGAGGTATGAGGATCCCTTTTGTATATTAATAAAGATATGTCTACACCGACATCGTTTGAACAAGGTTGTATCATGATCGAAACAAATGTGATGAGTAGAATTAAGGGTGTTGTGGAATTAGTGGTAAATGAGAGGATATATCATGTGCGTGTTCATGAAACATAAAGCTTGTTCCGGATTGTGCAGGGTGAAGAAGTGGAATTGAATGAGGATGAGAGTGTGGGTGAGGAAAGCGCAGGAAAGGAAGAAGCTCAACATGATGTTAATGATCAAGTCTCTGAGATTGGGATTGAGAAAACACCGATCAAAACTATCCAGGTGGTTGAAGAGGCGTCAACCACGAATACACACATTGTCAATAAGTTGGTGAGGGATTCAAAGGGAACCATTGTGCCAGATTCTTTAGCGGGCGTGGCACACGTGCTTAAGCAGGATCTCTTGGAGGTAACACGATGCCTTGACTTGAGAGTTCTAGATTGCAACGAGAGTGTTACAGATGGTCTACATCGAGAAAATTGACATATTTTAACAGTGTCGGGTGAAGTGCCAACATGGTCGTGGGATGAAACCTTGGCCATTGTGGATCGAGCGGTGGATAACACAAATATGGGAATGAACATTGAGGAGATGGAACAACAACCAAGCATGGATATTGAACAAGTCGAGAGGCATGTGTGTAGTGATTGACATACATATAACACCTTGCTTAATAAGGCGTCGGATACATAAGTGATAGAGTATAATGTGACCCTGCGCAAGGTTAAAAGTGTATCAAATGTGATCCTAGTTTCATGCAGCCAAAAGAAAGGATTGAGGCAGAGAATAAATTGAAGAAAAAGTGTAGAGGGACACCACGAAAAATCAGAAAGAGTTTTAAGGTGTTGCAAATGGGTCTCTTTTTTATTATGACTTCATTAACCGAAAAAGACTATCTTGAGAGAAGCAAAGGAAACAACCGAGTTGGGCAAACTCATTGGGGCCTGTACAGTGGGTAATGAAGAAGCAATCATGAAGGATATCATGCGTCTCACTGAAGTGCACGAACATGCCCAATAAATGATTCTTATGTTATCGTTTGTTATAGGGATGATCATTTCTGTGCAGTGTGTGGTGGATGCAAGTACATGTTCACATTCACTCTTGCTTGTTACTTCTTAGCTATAGTATTTGGAGTTTGTGGTCTTTATCGAGAAGCATATGATATATTGGATGCTTTGGCCAAAGGTGGTGTCGCAACTTGGTGCCAAGCTAGTGTTGAGTAGTCTTTTGAGCTGTTTTTATGGTGTCTTGGGTTAGGCGTTTTCTCTTTTCTTGTATTTTTTCGCACTTGGTGTGCGGGTTGTGTCTTTCCATTTCGTGTTTGCTCGTTTTATATATTTTCAGAGTCACTTTTTTTCTCTTACTAGATTTAGGGGGCTTTAATAAGGCCTCTATTAGTATTTTTGTATGATTTGTGTTTAATAAAAATTATACTTGTCGGTAAAAAAAAAGACGAATAAAACCATTATATGTTTGAGTTTTACTAGTCAGAAACCATTTAAAATAGTCCCCAGAACAAGACATTTTAACTATTAGATCATCTCTCTTATCTTTTTTGTATATGATCATCTAGACAAGAAGTTGTTCAGTTTATAGAACAAATACTGAAATACGAAGAGAAGAAGAAACCAATCATTTTAATGACAAATCAAAAACTTTAATCATAACTTAAAAGAATATTGAGTTTTATGCAACATTAGTAGTCTCAAAATCCAACATCATAAGTTTTGTAACGAGCATTCTACTTTTGGTTATTTAAGTATTGACAAAGCCGTTCTGAATTTTAAGTGACATTTTATGAATAGAAATGCTACCACCAATCTAGGCAAAATTAAATCAATATAACTTTTTTCAGAAATTATGTAGAAAAACAACCCAATTAAGGTTATGTAGAAAAATACCTTCTTTCAGCCTATGTATGACAAAACTCGCGTCCTACGAAAGCGAGTTCCAAACTCGTTTTTAACTAAACGCGTGTTCCATGTTGAGTGGCTAGGTAAGAAAGAAATTTAATTTACCACGTTTTTTTTCTTCACAGAACTCGTTTAGTTAAAAGCGTGTTTGAAATTTACTTTTGGTGTTTGGCTTACGTGGACTAAAAGAAGGCATTTTTCTATATAATCTTCTTTTAGGGTTGTTTTATTAGATAATTCTCGAAAAGGGAATATTCATTTAATTTTGCCGTTAACTTACACCTAGCTATAGTTTTTTGAACATATAATTTAGGTACGATGTCTATACTCAAACCCCTTTTTTGTTCATAAATAGGAGAAAATTGAATGTTTAAGCATATTTAATCTCACACCCTCTAATGTATTGTACCAGCGACAAAATCAATCAAACTAAACTCAATTAATAAATATTTTAAATCATTCAAATTAATTATATTAAATTTAAATATTAATATTAAATCTCAAATTTGAATGTAAAAAAACTATAATTTAACCTAAATTTAAATTTTTTAAAGATATCTTGTATAAGAAAAAAGATATGCCATTTCTTCAATCCCAAGCCGTTGAAGAGGAAAGAACATGTCATTATATAATAGAAATATACAAATGAGACATGGTTTTGTTAAGGAATGCCCATTTTTGTAATTTCGTTTCAGTTGACAAGAATTTCAGTCGGTAAATCACATTACATGTTCACCCTCCATTGTTTATTGTCAGAAACCTGAATTCTCGGGAAAATGAGAAGGGTAAATTTGGAATTGAAATTAGTATAAAAAACAACCCCGCTCTTCTGATTTCATGTCGTTAAAGCAGAGCAGCTCTCCTCTTCTCTTTCTCTGAACATAATCTGTCTCTATTTGAGGAGAAATTCTTGAGGTAACGAATCCAAGTCATTCCCTTTTTAATCAATTTTCTCTTCTTTGATTTGAGTTTTCACTTTTGTGATTTGGGTTTCTTTCATGTTCTTGACAGAGTTTTTTGTTGCTTGAAAAATATGAGCTTTTTAAAGTTGTTTCTTCTTGATCTGCTTTTGCATTTGACAAGATTCAGAATTTCTTTACTTTTCTCACCTTGATTTTTCATGTATTAAACTGGGTAGTTTTTTTGTTTCGCTATGGAAATGTTATATCGATGGTCTACTAGACCCTTTCAAATTTTGAATCTTTTTTAGTGGTAGCTCTTGATCTGAGTCTCTATTCCACAACATTCAAAACCTCTTGCCACTTTACATTGTTTTTTCATGAATTGAAACGTTTAGTTTCCATATTTCTAGAATGAGCTCGTTTTGATTGGTTTTACAAAACAGATCTGCTCACCGACTTTGTCTCTTTCGGTTTATCTGAATAGAATCAAGCTAATTG
Source organism: Hibiscus trionum (assembly GCA_030270665.1). Lineage (NCBI taxonomy): Eukaryota > Viridiplantae > Streptophyta > Magnoliopsida > Malvales > Malvaceae > Hibiscus > Hibiscus trionum. The sequence goes on from BSYR01000005.1 coordinate 22,523,184, forward strand.
TCTATGGAACTTGAACTACAACTTTGAATCAAGCTAATTGTCTATGGATCTGAATAGAATTGTTTTGATTTCCATTTGCCTGTGTTTTGAATTTTGGATCTACCATTTATTATTTGCCGGTTAATATGTAAGTTTGTAAGTCAAATAGTAGTCGGTGCTGCGATGCCTTGGTCAGATCTGAGAGTATATTTTTCCTGTAAATACTGTTTTCTATTCCATGCTGAGAATTCGTGTATGCATGTTTGTTCACAGACTTTCCTCATACAAATATGGGTATTGATGTATTCACAATGACATTCTTGTTAAGTTTCTTCTGGATTTACCGTTTGATTTGTGTTTTCGAGATGATTCGAGTAATGTTTTTCACTATTCTGTTTTCGTCTTCTATTTGGATACTTCTCTTTGTTTAGGTAATAGTATAAGAACAAAATGGTGAAGATCTGTTGCATTGGAGCCGGTTATGTTGGTGGGCCAACAATGGCTGTCATTGCACTTAAATGTCCATCTATTGAAGTGGCTGTTGTTGATATCTCTGTTCCTCGGATTAATGCGTGGAACAGCGATCAGCTTCCGATCTATGAGCCTGGTCTTGATGATGTTGTGAAGCAGTGTCGTGGAAAGAACCTTTTCTTCAGCACCGATGTAGAGAAACATGTGCGTGAGGCTGATATAGTCTTTGTTTCTGTCAACACTCCGACCAAGACCCGAGGGCTTGGAGCTGGCAAGGCTGCAGACCTTACATATTGGGAAAGTGCTGCTCGCATGATTGCTGATGTATCGAAATCTGACAAGATTGTGGTTGAGAAATCAACAGTCCCTGTCAAAACTGCTGAGGCAATTGAAAAGATTCTCACCCACAACAGCAAGGGAATCAAATTCCAAATTCTTTCGAACCCGGAGTTTCTTGCAGAGGGAACTGCGATTCAAGATCTTTTTAACCCTGACCGTGTTCTCATCGGAGGCCGGGAGACCCCAGAAGGGAACAAGGCTGTCCAAGCATTGAAGGATGTTTATGCTCACTGGGTCCCGGAAGACCGAATTCTCACCACAAATCTTTGGTCTGCAGAGCTTTCCAAGCTTGCTGCCAATGCTTTCTTGGCTCAGAGGATCTCTTCTGTAAATGCCATGTCTGCTCTTTGTGAGGCAACCGGGGCTGATGTTACACAAGTGTCATATGCTGTTGGTAAGGATACAAGGATTGGACCCAAGTTTTTGAATGCTAGTGTTGGTTTCGGTGGATCCTGCTTCCAGAAGGACATTCTGAATCTGGTTTACATCTGTGAGTGCAATGGCCTTCCAGAGGTGGCTGAGTATTGGAGACAGGTCATTAAAATTAATGACTATCAGAAGAACCGTTTTGTTAACCGTGTTGTTTCCTCGATGTTTAACACGGTTTCAAACAAGAAGATTGCTATTTTAGGGTTTGCTTTCAAGAAGGATACCGGTGATACTAGGGAGACCCCAGCCATTGACGTATGCAAGGGGCTTTTGGGAGACAAAGCTCGGTTGAGCATATACGACCCACAGGTCACGGAGGACCAGATCCAGAGGGACCTTACCATGAACAAGTTTGACTGGGACCATCCCCTTCACTTGCAGCCAATGAGTCCCACAACTGTGAAGCAAGTCACTTGTGTTTGGGATGCTTACGAGGCAACAAAAGATGCTCATGGAATTTGCATCCTGACCGAGTGGGATGAATTCAAGACTCTTGACTTCAAGAGGATATATGACAACATGCAAAAGCCAGCTTTCGTGTTTGATGGCCGGAACATTGTAAATGCGGAGCAGCTTAGGGAGATCGGTTTCATTGTCTACTCGATTGGTAAGCCACTGGATGCATGGCTGAAGGACATGCCTGCAGTGGCATAAAATGTGACGCATACAAGGGTCATAGATGCTTATGTTCCGTATCGACGGATTAAAGTTTGAGGCTGTCAGTTCGATTCTTCACTACCAATTTTTTTCTTTTCAACAAGTTTTATCGCTTCCTTGCTTTCCCTTCACCATGGTAGCCAGCAGAGTTGGAATTTTACCATCATGATGGTGAAGGCAGTAAACAGCTCTTTGTTGCACCATACATTTATATTGAATAATATTTACCATCTTTCTGTTGTTTGTTAGAAAACTTAATTATTGTTGGATTTAATCCTGTGTCATCTGTCGAATGGTGAAATTTCATAAACAATGTATCTTTAGTGCAGTGATTTTACTTTGACACAAATGAGTTGCTAATGTATGGGACTATTGACAAAAGCTTCAAAGTTTCTCCCTTTCCTCTGAGAATCTTTTGTTTCATGGTGGAAGGAAGTGCACTGAACTCGAAAGTCCAATGTTTTTCTTTTCTTTTTAGTGTTTTAGTGTGATTAAATGGTAGTATATCACATGATTGTATCGAAAACATAATTACATTGTGTATATTATGTTGTTAGAACCTGAGTCACCAATGTTATTTAAAGTAAAACCTATCTTGGTTTGGGTAAATATCGGATCTAATATTATTTACTACATTAGTGCACCCCATGTATGTTACAAATTTTCTTATATCCAATGCCCATCTCTAATTATGTATGAAAGTGGCAGACATTTATGAAGGTTCCTAATTAAGCCTTTCATGTGTAAAGATGCAATTGAATTTAACAACTAAGCTCCATGTGGGATGTGGCGTAATACTAGAACGTGATTCAAAGTGGTGAAGGAAAAAAAATATTCAAACTCAAGCACCCATTAATTAAAGAAAATATTGTAAATAAAATAACGAATAACAATAATAATAACAAAAAACAAAGAGATGAGAGAAAAAAGGAGATTTGTATTTATTATGAATATTCAATTTCAAGTGTGTACAATGTTTTCATCAAATCATTTATTTATAGGCATAAGAAGTACATAATACATGAAACTCTAATTAAAGAAAAATATATTTCTACCAATGAAGTAAATCATATCTCTTAGATAAAGTTCTTTTCATGATAGACATCCACATAGATAAATATTCATAACACATAGATAAAGTTCTTTATTTCGAAGATAAATTTATTCACATCCAACAAACTTACAATCATTCGAGTACTAATAGATATGCTTTATCCATATTGAATGTTCTTTAAGATTCTTTCAGCTTATGTCCATTCGTAGACAAAAATGCAAATTTAAGTGGTCGATCTTTAGGTCAAGACAAAACCCTATCTCAAGATTCTTTTCTTAAATACTTCCATTAAATGCTCCGAAGGCTCTTCATGAGATTCCAATTTGAAGCTCTTCAGGAGTTCCAATGATACTCAAATTATCATAATGGATCTTAATTCAAACTCCTTTATAAAATATATAAGGAAATATGATCATTCTTATAGTATTTCCTCAATTAGTACTCAATAACGCGATTATACCAAATGCGCCAAAATATAAATATTCAAGGGGACATATCTAAATAAATTTCCTCAGAAATTTCCAAATGTTTATAGCATTTTAAAATTTTCAAGGATAACTTCTCTTATATATGAATCCACAAAATAATAGACGCATATAAAGTATTTTATAACTGCCGAATTAATTGCATCCACCATGAAGTAATTATAAATTCTAGATAATTCAAGTTGTGTTATATTTCACGACTACTTATTTGTACCCCACTTACATTACACCTTTAGGTGTTTGGATTACTGGTCCAAAAAATTCACTTTTGGAAGTTGAAAATGTCTTTCTATATTGGCCAATCATTTTAATATCTATAGATTTCTATACAAGATCCTCATTTTCTTTCTTTATTTCGATAGAACTATTCTATGTAAAATTGTTGTCGACAACTTTTTCTATTTTATTTCCATTCTCTTCGTGTAGTGACATAACTTATCGAGATCTCATTTCAATCTTTATTTTAGGTACCTGAAACCCTTCTAGAGTTTTATTATTAGTTATGTCTTGGGTCTCTTTAGGAGCATCTGTCTCCAATATATGATCATCTTATATTACTTTCCATTTACGAGAATTTTGACCTTTGGAACAAGTTTCAACTATCATGCTTCAAGCATGATTTACATCCATTCGCTCTAACATGTAATTCAAATTTTATAGCATTTTAGCTGATATATGAGGCTTGATTACTCTCATTAGGCAAATAAATATGTCTAACAGTTGATGTGGAGTTCGTATCTTCAACCAAATTGTTTGCCAAGTGGTGGAGAAGATGTAATTAGGGTGATGGTGGTGGAACCCAAAATTATGAGAAATAGACACACGAATTTAGAGTGGTTCGACTTTCTAACCAAAGCCTACATCCACTACCTTAGCTTCCCCACTAAGGATTTCAACAAATTCACTAATGAATTTCTTCCCCCTTTTTAGGCTTAGGAGGCAACCCTTACACACTCAAAGCTTTCTATCCCAAAGCTTGAGTAAAAACCCTCTTTGTAAGAGAAAAACAAAGCAAACCTGTAAAATCCTCACAAGGTAGACTGTTTACACTCTTAAGCACTCACCCAATCCTAAAAACTTGAGCAAATATTACAATGTAAGCTCACAAGTGTTGTCTATACAAGAATGAGAAATTTAAGCACGAAGACATATTTTGATCATATGATTGTTGACTTGAGGATCATTAGTTGCTTCAGATCGTTCTTGAGGTCTTTTATACTCCTAGTTGAGTTTCTATTCGTTGGAGACTGCTGGGATTGAATTAGAGCCGTTGGAGCCTTTATTTCCCACAATAAATGCTATTCCGGAGCAGTCCGTATCAGTACGCGGGTAGCCGTATTGGTAGGGGTTCTTTAGAAACTACCAATTGAAGTCTGATGCAGCTTTGCGTATCGATATGGCTTGGTGTGTATCGGTACCTGAGATCTATACGCCTTTGTACTGTATCGGTACGAGGTTCGCTAAGCTGCAGTGAACTAGCCGTTTGGGTTGTTGAAAATAGACATTGGGCAATTAAAACATAGGGTATCAGTACACCACATAGCATACCGGTACACCTAAGCTGTACTGGTACGATTTTTGGCTACTAGAAAAATACTGCAGCTAAAACCCTAAAAGGTATCGATACAGTATATACCGTATCGTTACGGTCGTATTGAAAATTTGAGTTTGGCTACTTAAAAACGTTTTAAACACTTCCAAAACCTTATGAAAAAATCTCAAAATTATTTTCAAGTTGTTTGGACTTCAATTTTTTTTTTAAATCTGTTCAATTTAGTCTAAAACTATTTTTCAATTATTATATCAAAACAAATATCATAACAATTGACATATAATGACATGAATTATCTTATGAACTTTTGGTTCATATACGAAGATCTAGATAATGATAATTCATTTTTATTCTTTATCTAGTTGATTATTCTCTCCCCTAATGCTGAGAAAAATCATCTCATAAATGATTCTCCAATTAATGTTTAAGAATTCAAATATAAAAGGAAACTCATACTTAATATATATTCTCAACTCGTTTTATTTACCCATTTTGTGAATTGTGGTGGAGCAATTCAACTATATATCACACATTTAAAAATTATAAAATGAGAAATGTATGGCTTATGACCAAACACCAATCATAACGAGGAGTGTATTATAACTCGTTGGCTTGATGCGTATAAGTGCTGATATATAGATAATAAATGTTTTGTTCTCATAGTTTAGCTATTACATAGGAGGCATCCAATTAAAAATTTTCTAAATTATTTTGTTCATAATCAATAGGCTTTGTAACAGTTATTTCAACTGATATAGCCTAAAATATAAACCGTTGGATTTTGCAAAAGGAATAGTCTAATTGCATAATCTGAATCTTTTTCTAATTATTCTCACAAACTTCTGATTGTAAGTTGATAATACAAACGTAGATGCATGTACTAAAATCATATATTAACTTTCCACATTTGTGGATATATGGGCCTATATTTCATTCAGATATCCTAGACATGTAGTCTCAACTTTAGTATAAAAACTTGAAGTTCTTTTGGTCAGTGGGATCTTAACCACTTCCTTTGAGAACAAGCAACACAAGAACTTCGTGTTGTTTTAGTATGTGTAATTTATTCAATTCTTTTGAGAACAAGAACCACAAGAACTTCAGGTTCTTTTAATAAATCTGCATTATAAACTCAATAATTCCCGCATCATTATTGATCAAGTCTAACCGATCATGTGAACTATATATATATATATATATATATATATATATATTTCTGAATTTGTAAACTTATGGTTTACCATAACATGTGATTCAATCTCACTCGTACATGTCTAATACGAATTTTGTAATACAAATTTCTTTGAAACTTGATAATACATTATCCACCAAAATTGTTCCTTTGAATATGAATATATTTAGCTTTTTCGGATCTTTCAGTGAATATTATTCTTTTGGTAACAATATAGCTCTTTTAGAGCTTTCAATTGATTTTTTCGCTACCGAAACTTATATTCATATTGGCTTATTTCATATGCCAATTGATAACATATGTTATCTATAATTTCCAAAAAGATTATTTTGAGAACTCCTATTGCTCTCTTAAAATTTTCACTTTTGGTGGTGACGATATTATTATCTTTAGCGGTAAGCATTGCGATATTCACAATTATGCACCTTTCATAATGTGCTTTCTCTCAAGAACTTATTGCTCTTCTGAAGCATCAATGTTTTTAGTACTCTGAGATATATTACTCACATTTTTCCTTGCATTTAAATGGGAAAAATATTTCTTATGCTTCTACTAAGCATTAATAGTCACCATAGATTGTATTCGATAAGTAATCATGTAAAAAATTAAATATATAAAAATATAAAACTTAAATAATTATATTGTAAAGTAAATAAACATAAATTAAAACAAAATAAAAGATCAATAATTCTCTTCTAGGTTATGAGAATAATTAGAAGACGATTTATTCCCTTCACGGGTTATAAGGAAATCAACAATGTTGAAACGAGTTGGACAATATCATCTTCGTCATTTTCACAAACAAATTTTCTTCTATTTTATTTCCTTTATCATTCAATGATTGTTGATTTTTTTCAGCGTACGACAAGTACAAGACCAATGATTTGTAACATCGCATTGGTAATAAAAGGATTTCACTTTCTTAAAATGACCTTTATCACTCTTGGCATCCTTATAACTCTACTTTTGGTAGGTATAAACATACTTAAAATATTCATATTGTCTATGTTTATGTTAATGACTTCAATCATGACCACAACTACTAATGTGATTTTTATTCTTCCCATTATATAATCTCACATTCACTTCAGGAAATGGAGTGGAACCAATGGACCTTTAAAACCCTTTTCACGATATTGTGTCTGAAGACAGCATTATTTGCGTTAAAAATGGAGTATGTTTATTGACATATCCTCATCATTGTGAAACCAATAAATTAATTTTGATATAACTAAAGAACTTAAGGACTAAATTGAAAATGTGAAAACGAATTTTTAAGTCCTCAAACCTCTCTATATGTTTTAAACATAATGCCTAAGTTAAAAACTAAATTTATCAAATGTTTTCTAAGTGTTTTCAAAGCCAAAATAGTGATTTTCGAGTCACCGTTTCGGAACGGCCTAAGGCGTTTCGAAACACTTTTGAAACTGTGAGCTCATGTTTCAGAACGGGTATCGAAACAGTTTCAACATTGTCAACCCGTGTTTCGAAACGAGTCTCGAAACGGCTTAAGAACATTGAGACACCGTATCGAAACGACATCTAGTGTTTCGAAACGATATTCAATCAGATTTAAAAATATGACCGTTAGAAAGTTTTTAACTGATTTATCACAAGTCGTTAAGGCATATCAAAATCAATAAAGTCGTTTCGATACGGTCCTTGATAGTGGCAAAAATGTTTCGAAACGGGTTTTGAAACGGCTCTTAGCGTATCGAAACAAGTCTAACAGTTTCAATACGGGCTCTTTAATGCACCCCAACGACTCTTTCTATTTTGGTATGTTTGGAAACAGTTGGTTGCAGACTGCATTTATGGAGGCAATGTAACACCCGTGTTTTGGGGTTAGGAGTTAGGTTTGTGTTTGATTCGAGTCATTCAAAAAAATTGGTTTAATCTAATTAGGTCTTAATTATGAGTTAAATGAGATTTAACAATTTCAAAGTGGCATTTTTGTAAATAAAATGAAAAGTAGATGACAACCTTTTTGAATCAAAAAGGAAAAAAAAGACTTCATCTTTCCCCTTTTCTTCATTTAACGTGAAAATGAACCCAAAACCCTCCCAAACCCCTATTTAATATTCCATTTGATTTCTCCATCAATTCAAGGGCATTTTTGAAGGTAATTTCACATTTGAATTCTCCTCATCATCCTCTTCATTTACATGGTCTTAGATTTCAAAACTATCCATTTTTGTAATTTTGAAGTTTAAAGAAAGTTTGAATTTTTAATGGGTTTTTTCAATTGTGGTTGATTTGTTGAGTTGGGTTTTGGTTTAATCTCATCAAAATACACTTCATATCTTGAAATGGTTGGATTTGGGTGAAAACCCGAAGTGGGTCTTTGGGGCAATTTTTGAAGTGTCAAATATTGGGTTTTTGGTGTGTTATAGTGTTGGGTTGAAGGGCTGATGGTATAGGGTTACTAGAGAAGTGTTTTGGGACCTTTTAGATGCCATTTGGGGGTTGGAAATCATAGTTTTCAGCTGGGTATTTGGGGAGCTCGAAAATGGAGGTTTTGTGGTTAATTGGGTTTGAAATTTATGAAGTTTGGCTTGTGTTTATGGGTTGGAGTTTGTGACTGAATTTAGCATCGAATTGGTGAGTAATGATTGTGTTTTGATTTGTTAGAAGCAAGAGGAAACATCGGGGAAGCATCGGGATCGAATCCGGGAATTGAGGAGGCTTCACTTGCTTGCTTGGTTTGCTAAGGAAGGTTGGTGAGTAAAACATTAAATTTGTTTTAAAGTTGGTTCAAGTGTGTGTAGTGGAGGTATTGGAATGAGTTTGATAGACCATTCCAAGGTAGAAGCTAAATCGGTAGTTTGGCTTGTTGTTTGTAATGAGCTTTGATTTCCTAATGCCTATCTTGACCTTGCATAGTATGTGTTGACCTTGAATGTATATACATTGTTGTGTATGATGATAGTTGAATGATATGAATGATGATTGATGTGATGTGGTTTAAAGAGATTGGCACTAGTTAACTTACCGGGTGTAAATGATCGATCATTAGGATTAGTGTGCACACGTTTGAGTCAAAACGCGCGTGGCCTTGATGGCGTTGAGTCATCAAGGAGGAGTACGGTGATGTAATATCCCACCGGAAATTTATTTATAGTATACATGATGATGAGTGGAATCCCATCTGTAGGGCATGTGGTGATGAGTGGAATCCCACCCATGCAAGGTCTGGTGATGAGTGTAATCCCACCGAGGTAATGTTATTGTCGAGAGTAAATCCGCACATCCGAGTAAACTAATAGTGGCCAATGAAATTGCTCTTATGATTATGATGTTGCGATAATTGATTTATGTTGTTGAGCTTAATATGATGTGAGATGCCATATTTATGACTCTTGAAATACTAGCTAGGTTGCTATGATGTCGCTTAAGTATGTTGTGTGTGATGTTAGGGATTTGCATGCTTGGACCCTGCGTTGTTGTTGTTTTTGATTTTAGAGCATCATCACTAAGCTTCTAGCTTACGCTCTCATTTTCAACAATGCAGATCATTAGCGTGGTGTTAGCAAGGAGCAAGGCGAAGGGGCTTTCCAAGTTGTAGTTGCTCAAGTATGATTTCAGTAATTAAAGTGGTAGTTTAGCAATGGGGCTACTATGTTTTTGTATGAGCGTTGTATGACTCATATATGTTGTTGATTATTACGTTTTACTTGGATTTGTAAACCATTATAAGTCTTGATGAATGCTTGTGTTGATGAGGCTATGCCTAGGATGGTTTATGTTGTTTTGGTTGTGTATGCAAACCTTGTATGTGTTGACTTTCGCCTTATGGCCTTTTGAAGTTCTTAAGCATGCCCTTATATTGTAAATCCATCCCTTGTGTGAATGCCATGATGTATATGTGTATTTGTTTATCCAAATTTCTTTACATATTGATTCATGGTTGTGGTATGTTGCACGAATGGTTGTATGTGGCTAGGAGAGTTCCAATATGCATTTAGAGTGTGAGTCTTGTTGGTTTTTGCTGAAATTGGAGAATTGCAGAGCAGGGCGTATCGGTACGCCTAAGGGCCGTATCGATATAGTCTTGCCTGCAGGTCTCAGTTTCGGCTGGGCGTATCGATACACGGGGGTGTATCGATACGGTTTTAGCTCACTGGAATTCTAAGATTTTGGTGAGTTAAGGGCGTATCGGTACGGCGTTGAGGCCTATCGGTACGGTTGTATCTCGTTGACCACGAGATGTTGACCGAGAAGGGCGTATCGATACGCTCAAGGGCTGTATCGAAACGGTCTTCCCTGAGTTGACTGTTTGAGTTGACCTAGTCAAGGCGTATCGATACCCTTGATTGGTGTATCGATACGGCCTGCCCTGTAAGTGTAAAATGACCAGTTTAATGTATGGATTGGGGTTCGAATGTGTTTCTTTATTGATGTTTTCCGCTGACGTGATCACTTAGGAATTAACATGCCTTTAGACAAGATTAAAATGAAAGAAAATTTTTAGGGTTGCTAACCGAGGGGGAACCTTAACGGGTTTCGCTTCGGTTTTCCCCATGTAGCCTACTCGGACCGGTCATCCGGCCAGACCGGGACGAGGGGGTAACATTTGTTGGTATCAGAGCCTGAGGTTACCGAGTCCTCGGGCAGGTAAGTGAGGTAAGCTTGGTGTGTTAAGTAATTGTATTGTTCCGGTGTATGCTTTCCCATGAAATCTTGTTGTTTGATTGTTCATATGATGTTTGGAAGCATGAATTGTTGCGTTTGGTGTAGTGTCGAGTGCCCATTGCTACTATTACTTAATTTAAAAAGGTTTTGGAAAGGAAAGTACTTGAGCACTGTTGGACCCTTGCCTTTGCTAACGTAATCATTATCTATTTGTTGTTGTAGCTATTATCTTGCTAGCTGTATCATGAGACCACGTGGGAGGCCTAAGATGGTTCAGCCGGAACCACGAGCACAAGCTCCAGGGATTGAGCAGATTGGTGGGGCACAGACTCCTCAACCTCCTCCACCTCCTCCTCATCCAGAGGGAGGTGAGGCGGGAGCCGAGGGTATTGGACCTCAAGTAGGCTAAGGACCGGCCGGAATTGATTTAGCTCATTTAGTTCAGGCGATAGCCGGGGCTTTCCAGGCTGCAGTGGCTGGGGGTCAGGCAGCGGCACAGCCTCGGGGAGAAGGTACTGGGTTGCCTTTGGAAAGAATCCGCAGTTTGGGAGGTGAAAAGTTTAGAGGGTCGACACTGGAGAGGTCAGAGATGTGGTTAGAGAAGACCGTCTGTATCTTGTCATAGATGGGATGTACCGGGGGACGCAAGTTAGGGTGTGTTGAGTCCTTGCTTCAGGGTGATGCCTACACTTGGTGGGTCACCATCACTACGGGTATGGAAGAGGATGAGATCACTTGGGAGTTCTTTGAGTCAACATTCCGTAAGAAGTATCTGGGTCCTCGATATCTCGATGAGAAGAAGAGGGAATTTATGGCTTTGCTTCAGGGGAGTATGTATGTAACCGACTATGAGATTCGATTTGTTAGGCTGAGTCAGTATGCATCTGAGCTTGTTCCTACTGAAGTGGAACGTTGTAACCGTTTCCGTTATGGGTTGAATGAAGAAATCAAGAGGTACACTCTAGCTTCGGACTACACTGATTTTGATGTCTTGGTCGCGAGGGCCAAGGACTTGGAGCACAGTTTGGGCTCGACCAAACGATCTGGTGGTTCTGGTTCAAGTAAGAGATCTAGTGACTTTTATAGAAGTGATGCCAAGAGGCATCGGGACAACCGGCATCACTATGATCATAGACGTGGTGGAGGTAACCACGGTAGTGGCCTACAGGGCTAGAGGGCTGGTGGGAAGTTGCCCACGTGTGCTACTTGCGGGAGGAACCACACCGGTGAGTGTTGGGGGAATTTCCACTCGTGTTGGAGTTGTGGATGTAACCCCCTTAACCCGGCCTAGACGGTTGACCCGAATTAAGAAAGTCACACGGGGAAAACCAAAGTCAACCCGAAAGTCAACCTTGATTAACGACCCATTTTTTTTATTTTTAAACCTGTCTAGATGCACATTAACCCTAATTATGATCATTCAAACAACATACCAAAAGATCATAAACATCAGAGATCAAACAGGGACCCAATTGAACAATTTACAACTTTAGGGACCAAATTGTAAAATCTGATAAATATAAGGACTTTACCCAAATTAAAGTTACCATCTTGAAATTAATCATGTTTCATGCAACTCTGTCAAATTTCAGCTCAAACGGACGTTCCAAACTCATACAATTGCACAAACAAGTTTCAGGACCAAAATGCAAACATTTTGAAACACATAACCGCCAATGTCAGCCCCCAACGGTCATCCGTTCCGAAACGGGAGACAGCCCGTTTCGAAACGCGGGGCCGTTCCGCAACGCGTACCGAAACGAGGGCTGACAGTAGCTTTTCCGTTTCAGGAACGGTGTCACCCGTTTCGGACGCCTGGGCTGCTTCGAGGCACCCGTTCCGAAACGGCAGGCACTGTTCCGATACGGCCTGCACAAAATGCAGAAATTTGCTTGCCTAAACATGCAATTGACCAACCAATCATGCTCCAAACGCTACCAAACTTTACCAGCAACTCATACAACATACAAGAGTCATATTTGCATCAACAATTCATCATTATATCAACATATGTGGAAAGCCCAAAATCTAAAGGCATGCTTCCTACACAAGCAACCATTCATGCATAAAAGTCTCCAAACCAACACATAATGGCCAATTACAAAAACCAACATTAGCAACAACATAAATCCAACTTAGGGAGTTCTAAACATCTCCCAAAACAACAACATTGGTCCCCCATTGCCAAATGCCAAAAGCTAAAAGTGTTTAAGAAAACCTTCCCATACATGAGCTTAACTTCCACTTGATTGCTTGCCCTCCTTGCTGCCCTCAATGCACTTTAATGCTCTGCATTATTGGTTTAAGAAAAGAGAGAGAGCGTAAGCAAAAGCTTAGTGAGGAAAGCTCCTTAAAACCACACAATAATGCATTTATAAAACTCATTTATAAATCATACTTCAAGATACATTTAGACATGCTCACAAGAAATCTTAAACAAGCATCTCATGCTTCATAACATAACATGTCATATTGGCCACAAGTGATAATTTCCATCTTTAAAACAATATCAACATAAGACTCACACATGGACTTTTAAACACCATTGTGATCTTATCCCCAAGGACTTTTAAACACCTTGGCCCATGGACTTTTAAACACCATGGCAAGGACCACACAAGGACTTTTAAACACCTTTGTGTCCTTAACAAGTTTCACCTCAAGGACTTTTAAACACCTTGACCCCAAGGACTTTTAAACACCTTGGCCATGGACTTTTAAACACCATGATAATAATCACCTCAAGGACTTTTAAACACCTTGGCCCCAAGGACTTTTAAACACCTTGGAAAGGACCACACAAGGACTTTTAAACACCTTTGTGTCCGTAACAAGAACCATCCAAGGACTTTTAAACACCTTGATGTTCTTAAGTAACCAAGGCTCACTCAAGGACTTTTAACCACCTTAGTGACCTTAACCTTTTCAAAACATCACTTGCCAATATACATCATTTTTCATCAATAATCCACTGTTTTAAAGCATTTAACCAAGCCATAAACATCATGCATCTTTAAGCATTAAACCACATTTAAACAATGTTAAATTACAAGGAACTCTAACCTTGAGCTTCCTTAATCACATGGCTTATAACCTCAGCAAACAAACATGCTAGATATGCTTTAAAAACAGAATTTAAACATGCAACAAACACATTGCACCCAACCATCTCATGGTTCCTCAACAAGAGAGTTTTTCCGAAAACTTACTCTTGAGCTTAGCAAAGTTGTTTAGACTTAGACTAAGCTCCCAAACCTCCAAAACATTGGTTTCAAAGCTGAAAACCAAAATCCACTCACCGATTCCGTTTCGCCTCTTGCCGAAACACCAAATCAAGCTTCCGGATCACCACCACTTGGACCCTAAGAAGACTCCCCTGTTTTAACACATTAAAACAGTAGATTAATGCATCATCATGCATTAATAGCTTCAAAGAAAGCACCTAAACTCGCTGCTCTCATCCACACTCCATTTTCGGCCACCAAACACAACCGAAAATGCATCCAAACAACTTCTCAACAATGCCCAGCCATAAACCATCAAAACTAAGCATCCTTAAACATCATTTAACATCCAAAAAGGGACCTAACAACATCCTTATACCTCCAGCAACAACAGATCCACAAGATCACCCAAAAATAACCAAGAATCACAAGCTAAACTTAGGAAATTCAACCTATCCGGGATTGCATTAATTAAAACTCAATTCCATAACAAATTAACACTCATTTATCATCAAACATACACCTCAAATCACTGCTTTAACAGATCCAACGAAAATTCATCAAAATTCATCAAATCTTGCATTTAAAGCCAAGATCCATTACACAACCTTAAAAACCTTTTATAAATCATCAAATAAGGATTGAGAACTTAGGAATTTCATTAAAGAACTTGAAGTTCAGAGGAGAAGGACGTTCTTACCTCCAAACTTGAGTTTCCCCACTTTTAGAACCAAAAACCTTGATGAAACAACTAGCAAATTGAGAGGTTTTGTTGATGTGATGATTAGGAATCAAAAGAGGATTGAAAAGAGAGATTTGAGTGACAAAATCAGAAAGAAATCTCTGGAGAGAAAGTGTTTGGGTTGAGAGAAAATGAGAGAAAAGGAAAATTGGAAAATATGGGAAGTTAGTTACAAAATAGCCAAAATGATTTCCCTCCACTTTTCTCTAGCTTTAAAATCAGAATTAAACATTAAAATATCTTAGAAAAATCTGGAGAAACTCCCTTTGGGTAAATAGCTCCTTAAAGATTCAAAGTTTCAATCCTTTCTAAAACAGTCACGAAGTTTTCAAAAATTACATTTTGGTCACTAGCCAAAATGTCACCCTTCCAAACCTCATTTTGTAAAATTGATTTCACAGTTCACTTATATATATTAAAAGATGATTTTAGAACATTTTTCCATATTTTTAATGCAACCCAAACTAGGCTTTCCTAAATTCACTCTTATATATTCGAACCGCACTTTGACCGAACCGGTCAACGCCCAAAACTTCTAAGCCCAAAACCGGGGCGTTACAACTGCTATCCGAAATTTCGTCCTCGAAATTTACCTGAAGGAAAGAGATAAGGAAACTGCTTCAGCATGTCATCCTTTCGCTCCCACGTGGCTTCCTCAACACCGCGGTGCTTCCACAACACCTTCACCAACTCAATGGTCTTGCCACGAAGAACCTTGCTATCCGAATCCAGAACCTTCACCGGTTCCTCATCATAGGTCAAATCCGGATTCAATTCCACCTCTTCCACAGGCATCACATGCGAAGGATCAGATCTATACTTCCGGAGCATAGAAACATGAAACACATCATGAATCTTCTCCAACTCTCGAGGTAACCTCAACCTGTACGCAACAGGACCCACACGCTCAACCACCTCGTATGGTCCAATGTACCTAGGGCTCAACTTACCCTTCCGGCCAAACCTCATCACCTTCTTCCAAGGCGAAACCTTCAGAAACACACGGTCACCCACCGCATACTCAATCTCCTTACGCTTCAAATCCGCGTAAGACTTCTGCCGATCAGAAGCTGCCTTCAAACGCTCACAAATGAGCTTCACCTTCTCGGTGGTTCCCTTCAACTAAGCCGGCATCGAAACCAACTTCTGACCCGTTTCAGCCCAACAGAGAGGAGTCCTACACTTCCTCCCGTACAAAGCCTCATAAGGTGCCATTTGAATGCTCGCCTGATAACTATTGTTATAAGCAAACTCAACCAAAGGCAAATGCTTCTCCCAAGAACCCTGAAACTCAATCACGCAGCATCTCAACATATCCTCCAAGATCTGGATAATACGCTCAGACTGACCATCCGACTGAGGATGATAGGATGTACTGAAATTCAACCTCGTACCCAGAGCTTGATGCAAACACTGCCAGAACCGCGATGTGAACCTCGGATCCCTATCCGACACAATCGACTTTGGCACACCATGCAGCCGCATAATCTCAGCAATGTACAGCTCCGCAAGCTTATCCAAAGAGAACGTAGTATGCACAGGCAAGAAATGCGCACACTTCGTCAGGCGATCCACAATCACCCACACCGAATTCTTCTTCGATGGAGACAAAGGTAAACCAGATACAAAATCCATGGTGACCCTTTCCCACTTCCACTCAGGGATTCTCAACGGTTGCAACAACCCTGAAGGAAACTGATGCTCAGCCTTAACTCGCTGACACACCAAACACTTGCTAACAAACTCCGCAACATCTTTCTTTAAACCCACCCAATAGTACTCATCACGAAGATCCCGATACATCTTAGTACTACCAGGGTGCATAGCAAAAGGACTACTATGACCTTCAGTCAGAATAGCACGCCTCAACTCAGCATCATTAGGCACCACTATCCGACTCCCAAAACACAACACTCCATCATCATTAAAACAGAAATCCGAAGGTCTACCCTCCGCGATATCCTGAACATGCGGCACCAAGGAATCATCCAGCAACTGCTTTTCCTTGATCAACTGAACCAAAGATGGCTTCACTTGCAACTCAGCCACAAGACCACCATCATGCGAAATACTCAAACTGGCAAACATAGCCCTCAGCTCAACAGCTACCTTCCTACTCAAGGCATCCGCTACAACATTAGCTTTTCTAGGATGGTACTCAATCGTCAGATCATAATCCTTGAGCAACTCCATCCAACGCCGCTGCCTAAGATTCAACTCCTTCTGAGACATCAGATACCTCAAACTCTTGTGATCCGTGTACACAGTACACTTCTCACCATACAGGTAATGTCTCCAGATCTTCAAAGCAAAAACCACCGCAGCCAACTCTGTGTCATGCGTAGGATAATTGCGCTCATGCACCTTCAACTGCCGCGATGCATAAGCCACCACCTTACCCTCTTGCATCAACACACATCCCAAACCAACATAGGATGCATCACTATACACCACAAACTCTTTCCCTGATTCAGGCTGAACCAAGATAGGAGCTTGCGTCAAAGCCGCCTTAAGCTTCTCAAAAGCCTGCTGTCTCGCCTCCGTCCACTCATACTTAACATCTTTTTGCAACAACTTCGTCAAAGGTGCAGCAATCTTAGAAAATCCATCCACAAACCTCCGGTAGTACCCTGCCAAACCAAGGAAACTACGAACTTCGTGAACAGACTTAGGAACCTTCCAATTCATCACCGCCTCAATCTTCTGAGGATCAACACGAATCCCCTCGGTAGAAACCACATGCCCAAGGAACACCACCTCCCTTAACCAGAACTCGCACTTGCTCAGCTTAGCATAAAGCTGATTCTCCAACAAGGCCTGCAAAACAATCCTCAAATGCTCTTCGTGCTCCTCCTCAGTACGCGAGTACACGAGGATATCATCAATGAACACCACAACAAACTTCTCCAGGTATTCATGAAACACACGATTCATCATGTCCATAAAAGCAGCAGGAGCATTTGTCAAACCAAACGGCATCACGAGGAACTCATAATGCCCATACCTTGTCCTGAAAGCTGTCTTAGGCACATCCACATCCTTCACCTTCAACTGTTAATACCCTGACCTCAAGTCAATCTTAGAGAACACAGCAGCTCCCTGAAATTGATCAAAGAGATCATCAATTCTCGGCAAAGGATACCGATTCTTGATAGTCAACTTGTTCAGCTGACGGTAATCAATGCACATCCTCATAGTGCCATCCTTCTTCTTCACGAACAAGACCGGTGCACCCCAAGGCGACACACTCGGCCGAATGAAACCACGCTCAAGCAACTCTTGCAACTGCGTCTTCAGCTCTTTCAGCTCCTTAGGTGCCATTCTATAGGGAGTAATGGACACAGGAGTTGTATTCTCATACAGCTCAATTCCAAACTCCACCTCGCGATTAGGAGGTAAACCAGGCAACTCCTCAGGAAACACACCAGGAAACTCCTTCACAACCCTGATATCTTGCACCCTCAACTCCTTAGAGCTAGGATTCATCACAAAAGCTAGGTAAGCTTCACAGCCTTGCCTCAACATCCGGCTTGCCTCCAACGTAGACACCACATTGGCAAGAAACTTCACATTCTCACCAACCACAATAACTTCATAATCATCCGTAAGCTTCAGCGAAACTCGCTTATTTTCACAATCCACCACAGCACGATGCTCAGCAAGCCAATCCATACCAAGGATTACATCAAAACCATAGAAAGGTAACTCCATAAGGTCAACATGGAAAATATGATCTTAAACAACCAAAGGACACCTTCTATACAGCTTTCGAGTCACAACAGTCTCACCAAAAGAACTAGTGACACGTATACCAACATCCAAAGACTCAACAGGCAAACCAAGCAATTCAGCACGCTCACGCAATATGTAAGAGTGCGTAGATCCAGAATCAATCAAGGAAAGTAATGACAAGGACTGCAGAGTAAAAGTACCTGCGATCACATCCGCGTCATTCCTCCCCTCTCGCTGAGCAAACACTCTAGCCTGTCCGCCACCCTCTGGCTGCACAGCTACAACATGGGCCACACCTCGGCCACCTTCCTCTCTCCGCTGAAAATTACCACGGCCGCGCCCACGACCTCTCTGCGGTGCTGCAACAACAGGAGCACGAACTTGGCCACCAGCCAACATAGGACAATCACGCCTCAAATGATCCAAAGATCCACAGCTCCATCAACCATTACCAGTTGCCGCAACAGGAGCCTGCACCTCCCTCGCAGCACGAGGACAATCACGTTTCAAGTGACCATGAGACCCACAAATCCAACAAGCACTCGGATCAGCTCTAGCGTTGCCTCCCCGTGCAGGTGCTCCACCACCTCGCTTAGCCGAGGACTGATACTTCTGATCACGTCCCCTCTTGTTTCGTCCACCACCGGAACTATATTCAGCTGCCCGCTTACCAGCACTTGCTCCAGCACCTCTAGCAGATAAACTCAAGTTCATCTCAATATCCTTGGCTCGGCCCACCAACACATCAAAATCATCATACTCGGTAGCCAGCACATACATCTTCACCTCCGTCACTAAACCATAACGGAACCTTTCGCACCTCGCCCGCTCATCAGGTACCAGCTCAGGTGCATACTGACTGAGTCGCACAAACTGCACTTCATACTCAGCCACAGTCATGCTCTCTTGGGTAAGAGACATGAACTCCCTCTTTTTCTCATCTAGGTACCTCACACCCAGATACCTTCTCTTGAACACATTCTGAAAGAATGTCCAAGTCACATCAGCTTCTGCCATCCCAGCAATAGTGGTTGTCCACCACGTATATGCATCCTTCTGCAGCAAGGACACAACACAGCCAAGCTTCTGCACATCAGTGCAACCCATCTGACCCAAGATCCTCTTGGTACTCTCTAACCAAGCCTCAGAACCTTCAGCAGACATACCCCTGAACTCAGTCCCTCCCAGACTGCACAAACGCTCCAAAGGTAGTCTAACTCCAGCATCTTCCTGATGCCCAGCTCCACGAGCTCCAGCTACCGCTGCTTGAAAAGCACCAGCAATAGCTTGCACTAACATTGTCATATCAGGCATAGCATGCCCCTGACCAGCCTCAGGTCCAGCAGCCTCTGCACCAGCTGCAGCTCCAGCTTCCTCAGCCCCAGCACCACCACCACCAGGTGGAGGAGGTAAAACCACACTCTCAACATTCTCTTCGTTTTCATTCTCATTCTGAGCCGTAGCTCGCACATTACTCCTCAACTCTCTACGAGGTGCCATACTCTAACCATGCAATCACAATGCAAATAAACAAAGTCAGGCCCAGCAAGGTAAGCAATCCAAGTAATCAAGCTCATTTCCAATTAAAATCAACATCATTTCATTAGCTTTGATTTGGCAATGGGTACCCACAACATGCTTCATCACAGCATACATCTCAATTGCAACATACATGCAATTCACTCAACATGCTTTCACCCAACAAGCATACAAAGCATACATACTTCAAACATTCACATACATATTCCCAATTACTCGAGAACTCAGCTCTGATACCACCAAATGTAACCCCCTTAACCCGGCCTAGACGGTTGACCCGAATTAAGAAAGTCACACGGGGAAAACCAAAGTCAACCCGAAAGTCAACCTTGATTAACGACCCATTTTTTTTAAACCTGTCTAGATGCACATTAACCCTAATTATGATCATTCAAACAACATACCAAAAGATCATAAACATCAGAGATCAAACAGGGACCCAATTGAACAATTTACAACTTTAGGGACCAAATTGTAAAATCTGATAAATATAAGGACTACCCAAATTAAAGTTACCATCTTGAAATTAATCATGTTTCATGCAACTCTGTCAAATTTCAGCTCAAACGGACGTTCCAAACTCATACAATTGCACAAACAAGTTTCAGGACCAAAATGCAAACATTTTGAAACACATAACCGCCAATGTCAGCCCCCAACGGTCATTCGTTCCGAAACGGGAGACAGCTCGTTTCGAAACGCGGGGCCGTTCCGCAACGCGTACCGAAACGAGGGCTGACAGTAGCTTTTCCGTTTCGGAACGGTGTCACCCGTTTCGGACGCCTGGGCTGCTTCGAGGCACCCGTTCCGAAACGGCAGGCACTGTTCCGATACGGCCTGCACAAAATGCAGAAATTTGCTTGCCTAAACATGCAATTGACCAACCAATCATGCTCCAAACGCTACCAAACTTTACCAGCAACTCATACAACATACAAGAGTCATATTTGCATCAACAATTCATCATTATATCAACATATGTGGAAAGCCCAAAATCTAAAGGCATGCTTCCTACACAAGCAACCATTCATGCATAAAAGTCTCCAAACCAACACATAATGGCCAATTAAAAAAACCAACATTAGCAACAACATAAATCCAACTTAGGGAGTTCTAAACATCTCCCAAAACAACAACATTGGTCCCCCATTGCCAAATGCCAAAAGCTAAAAGTGTTTAAGAAAACCTTCCCATACATGAGCTTAACTTCCACTTGATTGCTTGCCCTCCTTGCTGCCCTCAATGCACTTTAATGCTCTGCATTATTGGTTTAAGAAAAGAGAGAGAGCGTAAGCAAAAGCTTAGTGAGGAAAGCTCCTTAAAACCACACAATAATGCATTTATAAAACTCATTTATAAATCATACTTCAAGATACATTTAGACATGCTCACAAGAAATCTTAAACAAGCATCTCATGCTTCATAACATAACATGTCATATTGGCCACAAGTGATAATTTCCATCTTTAAAACAAGATCAACATAAGACTCACACATGGACTTTTAAACACCATTGTGATCTTATCCCCAAGGACTTTTAAACACCTTGGCCCATGGACTTTTAAACACCATGGCAAGGACCACACAAGGACTTTTAAACACCTTTGTGTCCTTAACAAGTTTCACCTCAAGGACTTTTAAACACCTTGACCCCAAGGACTTTTAAACACCTTGGCCATGGACTTTTAAACACCATGATAATAATCACCCCAAGGACTTTTAAACACCTTGGCCCCAAGGACTTTTAAACACCTTGGAAAGGACTACACAAGGACTTTTAAACACCTTTGTGTCCGTAACAAGAACCATCCAAGGACTTTTAAACACCTTGATGTTCTTAAGTAACCAAGGCTCACTCAAGGACTTTTAACCACCTTAGTGACCTTAACCTTTTCAAAAACATCACTTGCCAATATACATCATTTTTCATCAATAATCCACTGTTTTAAAGCATTTAACCAAGCCATAAACATCATGCATCTTTAAGCATTAAACCACATTTAAACAATGTTAAATTACAAGGAACTCTAACCTTGAGCTTCCTTAATCACATGGCTTATAACCTCAGCAGACAAACATGCTAGATATGCTTTAAAAACAGAATTTAAACATGCAACAAACACATTGCACCCAACCATCTCATGGTTCCTCAACAAGAGAGTTTTTCCGAAAACTTACTCTTGAGCTTAGCAAAGTTGTTTAGAGTTAGACTAAGCTCCCAAACCTCCAAAACATTGGTTTCAAAGCTGAAAACCAAAATCCACTCACCGATTCTGTTTCGCCTCTTGCCGAAACACCAAATCAAGCTTCCGGATCACCACCACTTGGACCCTAAGAAGACTCCCCTGTTTTAACACATTAAAACAATAGATTAATGCATCATCATGCATTAATAGCTTCAAAGAAAGCACCTAAACTCGCTGCTCTCATCCACACTCCATTTTCGGCCACCAAACACAACCGAAAATGCATCCAAACAACTTCTCAACAATGCCCAGCCATAAACCATCAAAACTAAGCATCCTTAAACATCATTTAACATCCAAAAAGGGACCTAACAACATCCTTATACCTCCAGCAACAACAGATCCACAAGATCACCCAAAAACAACCAAGAATCACAAGCTAAACTTAGGAAATTCAACCTATCCGGGATTGCATTAATTAAAACTCAATTCCATAACAAATTAACACTCATTTATTATCAAACATACACCTCAAATCACTGCTTTAACAGATCCAACGAAAATTCATCAAAAATCATCAAATCTTGCATTTAAAGCCAAGATCCATTACACAACCTTAAAAACATTTTATAAATCATCAAATAAGGATTGAGAACTTAGGAATTTCATTAAAGAACATGAAGTTCAGAGGAGAAGGACGTTCTTACCTCCAAACTTGAGTTTCCCCACTTTTAGAACCAAAAACCTTGATGAAACAACTAGCAAATTGAGAGGTTTTGTTGATGTGATGATTAGGAATCAAAAGAGGATTGAAAAGAGAGATTTGAGTGACAAAATCAGAAAGAAATCTCTGGAGAGAAAGTGTTTGGGTTGAGAGAAAATGAGAGAAAAGGAAAATTGGAAAATATGGGAAGTTAGTTACAAAATAGCCAAAATGATTTCCCTCCACTTTTCTCTAGCTTTAAAATCAGAATTAAACATTAAAATTGTAACACCCCGGTTTTGGGCTTAGGAGTTTTGGGCGTTGACCGGTTTGGTCAAAGTGCTGTTCGAATCTAAAAAGGTTAAATTAGGAAAGCCTAGTTCGGGTTGCATTAAAAATATGGAAAAATGTTCTAAAATCATCTTTTAATATAACTAAGTGAACTGTGAAATCAATTTTGGAAAATGAGTTTTGGAAGGGTGACATTTTGGCTAGTGACCAAAATGTAATTTTTGAAAGTTTTGTGACTGTTTTAGAAAGGGTTGGAACTTTGAATCTTTAAGGAGCTATTATTCCAAAAGTAGTTTCTCCAGATTTTCTAAGATATTTTAAGCTATATTCTGATTTTAAAACATATCAAAAGAGGAGGGAAAGCCATTTTGGCTATTTTGATAACTAACTTCCTATTTTCTTTTCTCTCATTTTCTCTCAACCCAAACACTTTCTTTCCAGAGAATTGTTTCTGATTTTCTCACCTAAATCTCTCCTTTCAACTCTCTTTTGATTCCCAATCATCATATATACAAAACCTCATCATTTGCTACTTGATTCATCAAGGTTTTTGATTCCAAAAAGAGGAGAAACTCAAGTTTGGAGGTAAGAACGTCCTTCTCCTCTAAACTATCAGTTCTTTACTGAAATTCCTAATTTTTCAATCCTTAATTGATGTTTTATTAAAGGCTTTTAAGTTGTGAAATGGATCTTGGCTTATAATGCAAGATTTGGTGATTTTTGATGATTTTCGTTTGATCTGTTAAATCTGTGATTTGAGATGTGTTTTTGATGTTATTTGAACTCTAAATTGATAAGGAATTGAGTTTTGATTGATGCAATCCCGGATAGGTTGAGTTTCCTAAGTTTAGCTTGTGATTCTTGTTTGTTTTTGAGGTGATCTTGTGGATCTGGTGTTGCTGGAGGTATAAGGAAGTTATTAGGTTCTTTTTAGATGTTAAATGATGTTAAAGGATGTTAGGTTTTGATGGTTAATGGCTGGGCTTTGTTGAGAAGTGGTTTGGATGCATTTTCGGTTGTGTTTGGTGGCCGAAAATGGAGTGTGGATGAGAGCAGCGAGTTTAGGTGCTTTCACTGAAGCTATTAATGCATGATGATGCATTAATCTACTGTTTTAATGTGTTAAAACAGGGGAGTCATCTTTGGATCCAAGTGGTGGTGATCCGGAAGCTTGATTTGGTGCTTCGGCAAGAGGCGAAACGGAATCGGTGAGTGAAATTGGGTTTTCGGCTTTGAAACCAATGTCTTGGGAGCTTAGTTTAAGTCTAAACAACTTTGCTAAGCTCAAGTGTAAGTTTTCGGAAATACTCTCTAGTGGTGGCCATGATTTGATTGTTGTGCAATGTGGTTTATTGCGTGTTTTAAACTCTGTTTTGAAAGCATGATTTAGCATGGTTAATGCTGTTTTTGTAAGCCATATGTTGAAGGAAGCTCAAGGTAAGAGTTCCTTGTTTTTGAACATTGATTAAATGTGGTTTGATGCTTTTGAATGCATGATGAATATGGCTTGGTTTAATGCTTTAAAACAGTGGATAAATTGATGATAATGATGTATATTGGCAAGTGATGTTTTGAAAAGGTTAAGGTCACTAAGGTGGTTAAAAGTCCTTGAGTGAGCCTTGTTTACTTAAGAACATCAAGGTGGTTAAAAGTCCTTGGATGGTTCTTGCTACGGACACAAAGGTGGTTAAAAGTCCTTGTGTGGTCCTTTCCATGGTGTTTAAAAGTCCATGGGCCAAGGTGTTTAAAAGTCCTTGGGGCCAAGGTGTTTAAAAGTCCTTGGGGTGATTATTATCATGGTGTTTAAAAGTCCATGGCCAAGGTGTTTAAAAGTCCTTGGGTCAAGGTGTTTAAAAGTCCTTGAGGTGAACTTGTTAAGGACACAAAGGTGTTTAAAAGTCCTTGTGTGGTCCTTGCCATGGTGTTTAAAAGTCCATGGGCCAAGGTGTTTAAAAGTCCTTGGGGCCAAGGTGTTTAAAAGTCCTTGGGGTGAAAGTTGATGAACTTGTTTTTTTAAAGAAATGGAACTTATCACTTGTGGCCAATATGACATGTTGTGTTATGATGCATGAGATGCATGTTTAAGTATGCTATTGAGCATGTGTAAATGATGATTTGAAGCATGATTTATAAAGTGTTTATAAATGCATTATTGAATGGTTTTATTGAGCATTCCTCACTAAGCTTTTGCTTACGCTCTCTTTGTTTTCTCAAATCAATAATGCAGAACATTAAAGTACTTTGAGGGCAGCAAGGAAGGCAAGCATTCAAGTGGAAGTAAAACTCAAAGTATGGAAAGTTTTCTTAAGTACATTTAGCTTTTGGTAATTTGGCAATGGGGGACCTATGTGTATGTTTTGGGAGATGTTTTGAACTCCCTAAGTATTTTGAATGTTGTTGAGGATGCTGGTTTTTGTGGTTGGCCATTATATGCTTGAATTGAAAGTTTATGCTTGATTGGTTGCTTGTGTAGGAAGCATGCCTATAGATTTGGGGCTTTTCATATATGTGGATGTTTTGATGAATTGTTGATGCAAGTATGTCTCTTATGTGTTGAATTGCATGTTGGTTAAGTTTGGTGGCATTTGGAGCATGATTGGATGTTTAATTGCATGTTTAAGTATGCATTTTGGGGTTTTCTGTGCAGGGTGTTTCGGAACAGCACCTACCGTTTCGGAACGGGTGCCTTAAACAAGCCCAGGCGTCCGAAACGGGAGGGACCGTTCCGAAACGGTTTGGCTACTGCCAGCCCGTGTTTCGGTACGCGTTGCGGAACAGCCCCGCGTTTCGAAACGGGCTCTGCCTGTTTCGGAACGGGTGACCGTTAGGGGCTGACATTGGCAGTTAAATGTTTTGAATTGTTTGCATTTTGGTCCTGAATCTTGTTTGTGCAATTGTATGAGTTTGGGAACTCCTTTTGAGCTGAAATTTCACAGAGAAGCATGAAACCTGATTAATTTCAAGTTGGTAACTTTAATTTGGGTTAAGTTCTCATATATATCAGAAATTACAATTTGGTCCCTAAAGTTGTAATTTGTTCAATTGGGTCCCTGTTTGATCTCTGATGTTTATGATCTTTGAGTATGCTGTTGTATGATCATATCTAAGGATTAATATGCATCTAGACAAGTTTAAAAAGAAAAAAAAGGTCGTTAATCAAGGTTGACTTTCGGGTTGACTTTGGTTTTCCCCGTGTGACTTTCTTAATTCGGGTCAACCGTCTAGGCCGGGTTAAGGGGGTTACAAAAATATCTTAGAAAAATCTGGAGAAACTCCCTTTGGGTAAATAGCTCCTTAAAGATTCAAAGTTTCAATCCTTTCTAAAACAGTCACGAAGTTTTCAAAAATTACATTTTGGTCACTAGCCAAAATGTCACCCTTCCAAACCTCATTTTGTAAAATTGATTTCACATTTCACTTATATATATTAAAAGATGATTTTAGAACATTTTTCCATATTTTTAATGCAACCTGAACTAGGCTTTCCTAAATTCACTCTTATATATTCGAACTGCACTTTGACCGAACCGGTCAACGCCCAAAACTTCTAAACCCAAAACCGGGGCGTTACAGTGGAGCTAGGGATCATATTAGACGTGACTGTCTACATCAGGTTGGGCAGGCACCAGCTCATGCTCCTGCTAGAGCCAATGACTTTCAGAGAGGCCGCGGGAGCGGTAGAGGTAACTTCCAGCCGAGAAATGATGGCCAGAGGAACATAGCACATGTAGTTGCAGTCTAGCCATAGGGCGGAGGTCAGGCTAGAGTTTACGCTCAGCGTGGGGATCAACATGACACAGATGTGATCGTAGGTAACTTCTCGATACAGTCTTTGGGTTTGCTTCCTTTGATTGACTCTGGGTCTACACATTCTTATATTCTGAGTGAGCATGCACAGCTGTTGAAATTTCCTTGTGAAATATTAGAGGTAGGAGTTAGTGTCACTGGTTCCTTTGGGGACACGGTAGTAGTTAGAAAGATGTACAGAAGGTGTCCGTTGATGGTTCAAGGACATGTGTTTCCAGTGGATATGATGGAGCTACCATTTTATGGCTTTGATGTGATTCTGGGTATGGACTGGCTCACTGAGCATAGAGCTAGGATAGACTTTGAAACTAAGAGGATTTCTTTGAGACTCACAGATGATTATGAGATTGTAGTGGTGGGTGAGAACGTGAAGTTCTTATCCAATGTGGTTTCAGTTCTAGAGGCTAAGAGGTTAGTTGAGATGGGTTGTGAAGCATACTTGGCCTATGTGATGAATCCAAACATGAGTGAGGTTGGACCAAGATATCCGGACAGTGTGTGACTTTCCTAGTGTGTTTCCGGAAGAGTTACCAGGGTTACCACCGGATAGACAGGTAGAGTTTACTGTAACAACGGGGAGTCGCCACCAATCCTTAGTTTTACTTTAGGTGCGATTGGAACACCTGAAAAACCCGGTTATTTTAATAAAACTTTTTTTATTAAAACAACGAGTTTTGGTTTGCAAAACCAGAAAAACAGGTTCGGGAGTCGTTTACGTGTGGGGAAGGGTGAGCACCCCCACAACGCCCAAAATTGGTACATGTCGATTATGTAATGTCTTAATGGTGGAATTATGAATTCGAATATAATTTATCAATGTGATCCCTTAAAATATTTAAACGAATATTTGTTTGTAGAAAAGAAAATTTACACCCCAACAACCGGGGCATAATTTTCGTATCAAAATGGATTTTACACCCATACGTTCGGGGCATAATTTTCGTAAAAAATAAATTTACACCCCTACGTTCGGGGCATAATTTCTGTTAGATTCCCGACTGAAGGGAATTTATTTTAAAAATTATAATTTAGAATTAAAAATGATATTTTGTAATAGGGACTAAAGGAAAGCGGCACCCTTACACTCGGGGTACGTTTTTTCATGATAATCCCTAATAAAAAAGGTTTTAATTTAAAATTTAATTAAACAGTATATCCGAATATATAAATAATTCATACAAGCATAACATACATAATAAAATTAAAATATACAAAAATGGCATATAAAATAAAAACATACCAACAAATATAAAAACATGTTATATTTCATACA
The DNA here is from genome assembly GCA_030270665.1 of Hibiscus trionum. Classification (NCBI taxonomy): domain Eukaryota; kingdom Viridiplantae; phylum Streptophyta; class Magnoliopsida; order Malvales; family Malvaceae; genus Hibiscus; species Hibiscus trionum. The sequence continues at coordinate 22,551,471 of BSYR01000005.1, forward strand.
AAAATATTTATTACAAAAAGACAACATTAAAATAGACGAGGATCAAAATTTACCCTACTAGAAGCTCGAAATAAGAACTTCACCCGACCCCTAGCAGGATCTCCGCATCACCTCGCTATAACTCAAAAATTGATTCGAACGAACCTCCACAGGCCTCCAATCGAATCAACTGTTCGAACCATTAAAAGGGCACTGCCCCTAAGGTTCGAAAGGGGCAGTGCCCCTAAACCTTGCGCCATTTCCATGGCATTTGTTAGCCATTTCTATGGCTTTGCCCCTCTGTGTGTGTCTCTGTCCTTTGGCTTTGCCTAGCCACCCCTATTTATAGTAAAAGTGGGAGGGGATGAGTCATATGTCAAGGGTGCGTGGATTCCTTGCCTCGCATCCACGGTACTTTAGGTTTTTTTTTGGCCCTTTTTTATACCTTTTTTTCTTTTTCATTTTTTTATAAGATACATTTGAGTGAAAAATAAATAATTATGGCCCGGACATAAAATGGGTATTACAACTGCCCCCCTTTGCTCATTGTTGTGTAACAGGAATAGAGCAAAGATAAAAGGATAACCATTTTTTGTCCGTTCGAGTCTGGGTTCCTTCCTTTGACCACCACTTCTTCTAAGCTTCAGTTGATTTGCTCGACCGCTCTTTGTAGGCAAAATCTTCAAGAGGAGGAGATCTGTTGTAGAAGCTCATAACTTTGGCTTGCCACGACTCTAACAGTGAAGCAATACCTGCAGAAAACTTGACCTAGCTGCGACACTGACAGAGCGGTGAGGTCTACAAAACTTGATCCATTTGTAACATAGAACACTTAACAAGGTAGCTTGATCTGGAGGAGAAAGATTGATCCACTGCAACTCTATAGATGTGAGAAGATCTGAAGAAGGCTCGATCATCTGCAACTCTATTGATGCGAGAAGATCTGAGGAAGGGTCGATCATCTGCAACTCTATCGATGCGAGAAGATCTGAAGAAGGGTCGATCATCTGCAACTCTATAGATGCGAGAAGATCTGAAGAAGGCTCGATCATCTGCAACTCCATTGATGCGAGAAGATTTGAGGATGGGTCGATCATCTGCAACTCTATCGATGCGAGAAGATCTGAAGAAGGGTCCATCATATGCAACTCCATCGATGCGAGAAGATCTGAAGAAGGGTTGATCTACTGCAACTCCATTGATGCGAGAAGATCTGAAGAAGTGTCGATCTACTGCAACTCCATAGATGCGAGAAGATCTGAAGATGGGGTGATCTACTGCAACTCCATTGATGCGAGAAGATCTGAAGAAGAGTCGATCTACTGCAACTCTATTGATGCGAGAAGATCTGAAGAAGGGTCGATCTGCTGCAACTCCATTGATGCGAGAAGATCTGAAGAAGTGTCGATCTATTGTAACTCCATAGATGAGAGAAGATCTGAAGACGGGGTGATCTACTGCAACTCCATTGATGCGAGAAGGTCTGAATAAGGGTCGATCTGCTGCAACTCCATTGATGCGAGAAGATCTGAAGAAGGGTCGATCTGCTGCAACTCCATTGATGCGAGAAGATCTGAAGAAGGGCTCGAATTCCGACAACGAGACGAGGAAGAATACCTCTGATTTATACTTCTTTTGCATTTTTCCCAAATGCACAGAGATTAACGAATTTGATTTGCATTTACCGGTAGCCGTTTGCTCCGGGCTAGCTGTACCATTCCCCTAAGTACAATCAGTTTATACCAATCATGAGATTGGATTTTTCCAAAGGATTTATTTTCCTTCGACCATTCGCGAAAATGGATTTTCGATGGATATTTGAATTATCCATTGTCTTAAACTTGACCGTATTTAAGCACGTTGTGCCGATATTTCTGTCGGACTTTCCAAAATAGCTTTAATCCTCATGAGAGGACAAAGTTGAGAAATTCACATTTTTAAGACTATCCTTAAGAAAGGGTGGAATTAAGAAAACCCAATTTTTGAGAAAAAATATCCTTAAGAAATGACGAAATTTAAGAAAATGTGTCCTTAAGAAAGGGCAGAGTTAAAAAAACTATTGTTTTGAGAAAATGTGTCATTAAGAAAGGACGAAGTTAAGAAACTCATGCTTTGAGAAAAGTTATCCTTGAGAAAGAACGGAGTTAAGAAACTTTAATTTAAAAAAAGGGTGTCCTTAAGAAAGGACAGAGTTAAGAAACTCCAATTTTGGGAAAAGGTGTCCTTAAGAAAGGACAGAGTTAAGAAACTTGTGTTTTCGAGAAAAGGTGCCCTTAAGAAAGGACAGAGTTAAGAAACTTTAATTTTAAAAAAAGAGTGTCCTTCAGAAAGGACAAAATGAAGAAACTCCAATTTTAGGAAAAGGTGTCCTTAAGAAATGACAGAGTTAAGAAACTCGTGTTTTCGAGAAAAGGTACCCTTAAGAAAGGACGGAGTTAAGAAACTCTTGTTTTTGAGAAAAAGCGCCCTTAAGAAAGGACAGAGTTAAGAAACTCCAATTTTGGGAAAATGTGTCCTTAAGAAAGGACGGAGTTAAGAAACTCGTGTTTTCGAGAAAAGGTGACCTTAAGAAAGGACGGAGTTAAGAAACTCTTGTTTTTGAGAAAAAGTGCCCTTAAGAAAGGACGGAGTTAAGAAACTCAAATTTTGAAAAAAAAGGTGTACTTAAGAAAGGACGGTGTTTAGGAAAATCTTTAAGTAACAAGTTCCAAGTTAGCTCATGATAGTATTTATGCAGATGATGTTCATGTGCTTGCTTTTGTGATGATGCAAAGATGCACGAAATTCTTGTAGAAGTCCCTTTCTTCTGACTTAGTTTGATCTCCTGATTTTTTGTTTAAAATTTGTCTCAGCAAAAGTTTACCCCCAAGCCTCATTGTCCTTATTCTTTTTTTGGACTTGAACTTCTAAGCTGAATGATCTCGATGTCATCTTGTTTTTTCTTTTTTCCAGGGAAATTTACTTGGCTGACCACCACTGACGAAGGTGAGATCAGAAAAAGGTTGATGGACTTATGACCTGAAAATGGAACATTAGTTGGTAGTCTATTTGAAAAAATTTACCGTTCTTACCTGGATGTTCGAGCTTTTTGCATATTCGGCCTCCTTCAGGGCAAAAGGTTGGTCATTATGTTTTCGCCCCACAGTTGAGGTCTTCGGTCTCTTTCCTGGACCTGTTTATACGTTCAAGACATAAATGTGCTATGGATGCACCTAGCTTTGCATGTGCATGATGACTTGAATGCATGTACAATGCATGTAGATGATGCATGATGATGGATATGTGAATGAGATTATGTTTTTCCTCTTAAACGGATACCCCTGGTTCTCTGCCAGTCAAATATTTGTTTCTGATTAAACAGTGCTCAATGCCTTGTCTGTAAGGATGGCCCAACTTTCCTTGGGTTTGATCATTTTTTGAATTACTTCCTCAGGTGAATGCCTCAACATTTTTGTCCAAGACTGCTCTTGAAGTGAACTCGAAGCTTGTAGTGTGTTTTCATCTCTTCTTGAAGAGCTGTCATTGATCTTGTGAACACGTTAGGTTGCCCCCTGGTCGGGTCTATAAATTTGCTGTTGGTTCATGGAAGCTCATTACTTTTGGCTCTAGCGAAGTGCTATAAGCGATAATTGATGTAGTCATCTAGGGTGCAGAAGTCTGACTTGGCATCAGAGGCTCACTTCCTGAACTCGCCGAGGAAAGCTCTCAGCTTGGGGCCTTGAAGAGGTATGATGTTTGTATGAGTACAAAGGTTATTTAAAAATGCCCCTAGACCGGGCTCTTGCATGATGTTAGATTGGTCAACTTTGCTTTATCCAGTATTTGCTAACATGGGGCATCCCGAGATCGGTTTCAAAGTTCCAAAATGAATGCATGTAAATGCAAGGTACATGTTCTAGATGTTACGGTACTGATTCAAAATAGAATGTATGCATGTAAATGGAAAATGCATGTCCTAGATGAGAAAGCACTGATTCAAAAATGGTTCACGTGGTTCAACTTCTGAATTTACGAGATTTATTCGCAACTTTTGAATGTTGCATTGATATTTAGGGAACTAGATTTTCTCCCGATGATAATTTTTCAAATAGGGAACCAGACGTGAATCAATACTTCATGCTGATGAACTGCAAAAATTAAAATGTTATAGTGGTGTCATGTAATTAGTGTGAAATGAATGACTTAATGCAACGTGATCACTAAAGAGAAGAAGCAGGTTAGTTCATAATAAAAGAGTCAAATGGATAAATTGAATAATGAATAAGACAAAAATTAGCAGCAAAGAAAATTGAACATATATAGCAAATAAAGGCATCAAAATCTAAACAGGGTGACTGCTAACGGGCAGAGTTTTAGTTTGGCTTTAAGGGGTAAGCTCTTAGGATTTACTATATGTGTTTTGGTTCTAAAGTAACGGTACTCGAACTGTCGCTAGGACATCGATTCGGGAGGATACATTTCCCTAGGCCTGCACGGAGACAGAGGTCTCACGAAGACAAATGGACCTATATCCCGGAAGCGTTTCACCATCCTACACGGAGGGAGTACCTCACGAAGGCGTGGTTTCTCGCTCCCACTTAAGGGACGGAGCTCGGGTATATAGCTCATGATATGAAAACTCAGAAAATAAATTTATAAAAAATTTGTAAAAAATTTTAAAAAATAGGGATCACAAATTAATTAAATCGAAGTCATAATTTCCACCTATAGACAAAAAGTAACCGACTTGTGGCTTGACTCTCTAAAAAAAAGTACCAAGCAGAGTCGCCAAGCTGTAACAACGGGGAGTCGCCACTAATCCTTAGTTTTACTTTAGGTGCGATTGGAACACCTGAAAAACTCGGTTATTTTAATAAAACTTATTTTTATTAAAACAACGAGTTTTGGTCTGCGAAACCAGAAAAATAGGTTCAGGAGTCGGTTACGTGTGGGGAAGGGTGAGCACCCCCACAACGCCCAAATTGGTACATGTCGATTATGTAATGTCTTAATGGTGGAATTATGAATTCGAATATAATTTATCAATGTGATCCCTTAAAATATTTAAATGAATATTTGTTTGTAGAAAAGAAAATTTACACCCCAACAACCGGGGCATAATTTTCGTATCAAAAGGGAATTTACACCCCTACGTTCGGGACATAATTTTCGTAAAAAAGAAATTTACACCCCTACGTTCGGGGCATAATTTCTGTTAGATTCCCGACTGAAGGGAATTTATTTTAAAAATTATAATTTAGAATTAAAAATGATATTTTGTAATAGGGAGTAAAGGAAAGCGGCACCCTTACACTCGGGGTACGTTTTTTCATGATAATCCATAATAAAAAAGGTTTTAATTTAAAATTTAATTAAACAATATATCCGAATATATAAATAATTCATACAAGCATAACATACATAATAAAATTAAAATATACAAAAATGGCATATAAAATAAAAACATACCAACAAATATAAAAACATCTTATATTTCATACAAAAATATTGATTACAAAAAGACAACATTAAAATAGACGAGGATCAAAATTTACCCTACTAGAAGCTCGAAATAAGAACTTCACCCGACCCCTAGTAGGATCTCCGCATCACCTCGCTATAACTCAAAAATTGATTTAAACGAACCTCCACAGGGCCTCCAATTGAATCAACTGTTCGAACCATTAAAAGGGCACTGCCCCTAAGGCTCGAAAGGGGCACTGCCCCTAAACCTTGCGCCATTTCCATGGCATTTGTTAGCTATTTCTATGGCTTTGCCCCTCTGTGTGTGTCCGTGTCCTTTGGCTTTGCCTAGCCACCCCTATTTATAGTAAAAGTGGGAGGGGATGAGTCATATGTCAAGGGTGCGTGGATTCCTTGCATGGCATCCACGGTAGTTTAGGTTTTTTTTATAAGATACATTTGAGTGAAAAATAAATAATTATGGTCCGGACATAAAATGGGTATTACATTTACTATTGAGACTTATTCTAATTCAGCTCCTGTTTCTATTACTCCGTATCGTATGGCACCGAAAGAACTGAAAGAGTTGAAGACTCAGATTCAAGAGTTGACAGATAGAGGCTTTATTCGACCTAGTTCTTCACCTTGGGGTGCACCAGTTTTGTTTGTAAAGAAGAAAGATGGAAGCATGAGAATGTGTATAGATTACAGACAGTTGAATTAGTTAACAGTGAAGAATAAGTATCCATTGCCTAGAATTGATGATTTGTTTGACCAGTTGAGAGGGGCATCAGTCTTTTCGAAGATTGACTTGAGATCAGGTTACTACCAGCTAAAGGTAAGAGAGGTTGATGTACCGAAGACGGCCTTTAGGACTAGATATGGTCACTCTGAGTTTTTAGTCATGCCTTTTGGGTTGACTAACGCACCGGCTACTTTTATGGATATGATGAATAAGATCTTCCACCAGTACTTAGATCAGTTTGTAGCTGTTTTTATAGATGACATCTTGGTGTATTCACGTACCAAAGAAGACCATGACCGACACTTGAGACTAGTTTTGAAGACTTTGCTAGATAATCAGTTGTATGCGAAGTTGAGCAAGTGTGAGTTCTGGATCAGAGAGGTAGTCTTCCTAGGACATGTAGTATCTGCCGATGGGATTAGAGTTGATCTGAAGAAAATAGAGGCCATTGTTGAATGGAAGCAACCGAAGTCAGTAACAGAGGTACATAGCTTTCTAGGCTTAGCTGGATACTATAGAAGGTTTGTAGAAGGTTTCTCAAAGTTAGCCGCTCCATTGACCCAGTTGCTTCAGAAGAGTGTTCAGTTTGAGTGGTCAGATGCAAGACAGAGAACCTTTGAGAAATTGAAAGAAGCTTTGACCCAAGCACCGATCTTGATTCAGCCAGAGTCTGGGAAAGACTATGTAGTTTACAGTGATGCTTCCTATGTAGGCCTAGGTTGTGTCCTCATGCAAGACAAGAGAGTAGTGGCTTATGCCTCAAGACAGTTGAAGACTCACGAGCGCAACTATCCGACCCATGACATAGAGTTAGCTGCAGTTGTGTTTGCTCTGAAGATTTGGAGACATTATTTGTACGGTGAAAGATGCACAATGTACGCTGATCACAAGAGTTTGAAGTACATCATGACTCGGCAAGATTTGAATCTCAGACATCATAGGTGTTGAGTGTGTAAAAGTTCTATTATTTACCCCCTATTTAACCCATATTTCTGCTGCATTCAAGCATTATTTATTGCATTTAGGCCAGTTTACAGTTAAACATCACAAATATATTAAAAGGCACAATTTCTACTAAAATTGGTTGTTTTTGCAGGTTGCTACTGTAGCAGACGGAAAGGGCAGGCACTGGGCAGTGAAGCAGAAGAGCTGGAACTGGACAAGCAGTCAAAGAGGACGATGCTGCCATGGTTGCTGCCGTGACAACAGAGGACGACAACAGTTTTGAGGAGAAGAAGCAAAATGGACCTCGACAGATAGAGAAAATTCAGCCCGTCTGTCGTGTGAAATCACCATATTTTTCCAAGCCCCAGATCGAAAGGAGTGTCAAGCCCAAAGTTCAAGGAAAGAAAATCCCAAGCAAGAAAGATGACGGCTGGAAAGTAGATTCTTTGAAGATTTAGTCTTTTATTAGAATTGTACTTTAATTTAAAGTTGTAATCCTTGCTAAATTAGAAAACTTGGACCCAAAGCTTATATGAGGGCATATATTTCGACCTAGGGAGATATCAACCATTCTCTAGCCTTCTTCCCAAAACCCTAGCCGTTTTCATCCTCTCATCATGTTCTAATTTCCCCTTATGGCCACAGGTTGTTTTGTAAAGTAGTTGCAAGGGTTGTTTTGTTTTAGGAATTTTCAGTTCAATAAAATAAACTTCAAGTTCTCTTATTCTGGTTATTAATATCTTGCAAGAGCATCGGGAGAGCATTGTGAGGTTATCAATTTACTTAGCATTGGGAGAGTTAAGTATACGAAAGGAATAAGAGCAAGTTCTCTAGTTTATAGTTGAACTATCTCGGATCTAGGGATAGGACGAGGTTAAGTGGCTAAAGAAGAATTCAACAACATCGGTGTACATCCTTCGATTCACGCCGGGAGGTATCATCAAAGACGTGATCATCGACAGACTTGGACCTAGGGATAGGCCAAGGCACAACAGGGATTCTTGCCAAACTTGAAGTACTGAGTTGGGTAATCGTTGCCGCGATAACAAACGGACTGCTGCCGCGACAGGTGCTGCCGCGACGGGGACGACGACAGAACTGGATTTCTTAGACTCAGCAATACCTGCACTACTGAGCAATTCAATACCAGCCCATTCTCTCTATCTTGATTTCTCTACTCTTTTATTTAAGTTCCTCTATCTTGATTTCTCTACTCTTTTATTTAAGTTCTCTTTATTATTTTCGTGACAACTTTCTCAAATATTTTCTTTACTTTCGTGCAGTGATTCAAGGTGAAGCTATTAGCCCAGTCCATGTGGAGATGATATCCGATACTTCAGTATCACTTTACTACTTGCGTCGTGTATACTTGCACTACAATTGCGATAGACTATTTTACACGCAACAAGTTTTTGGCGCCGTTGCCGGGGACTGGCAACATAACTCTACCTTTTCTTTTACTGCACCTTTTGTTTTTATTTTTATTTTCTGTTTTTCTTAGGTTTGTTCAACTCTTGCTTTTCACAAGGTTTCTTGTTTATGCGCAGATCGAGACGAGGAAAAGAACCTGAGTATCCATTAGATCCTGCAATCGAACGTTCATTCAATCTCAAGAACCGACTTCGTTACATACTAGCCAGGAACGAGTACCTTGAGGAACAGTTAGAGACGATGGCCAACCTAGGAAACCCCCTGGGTAATGACCCTCCTGTTGGAGATGGAGCGGTTATACCACCTTTCGGCAACCCTCCTGCCGCTGCCGGACGACGGTCCTGTCGTGACTACATGTTGAACGATCATGTAGAACTGGAAACCACACTGCCAGACATAGAAGTTGACAACTTTGAGCTAAAACCTGTTATGTTTAGTATGATCAACAACGCCGGTCAATTTAGTGGTGCTGTTACAGAGGATGCTAGGGAGCATCTAAAAACGTTCCAGGAGATCTGTGGTTCGTTTAGACTACCAGGAGTTAATCCGGAGATACTGAGGCTTCGGTTGTTTCCCCATTCATTGAGGGACAGAGCAAATACTTGGTGGAATAAACTTACGCCGGGTTCAATTAGAACTTGGGCAGATTTGTCTCGTGAATTTTTATCTCGTTTTAATCCTTCACATTTATCTGAGAAATTACGTAATGAAATTGCTACTTTTCAACAGGAAGATGACGAGACGATGCACGAGGCCTGGGACAGATTTACCACTCTTCTACGGAACTGCCCAATGCATGGATTCCCCGTCTGGAACCAGGTAACAAAGTTTTATAATGCTACCAACTTACAAACTCGTATCCGAATTGATTCAACAGCAAACGGATTACTATTGGACAAAGACCCGGATGAGGCAATGCAAGTATTGAAAAATCTGGCTAAGAATGAAGAGCAGTTTCCGACAGCAAGAAGAGGGGGTAAACGGGTCCTAGCTGTTAAGGATTATGAGGCCGACAGCACGATGAAATCACAGGTGGCATACCTTACTAAGGCAATGAAGAAGCTTTTGAGCGATGATTCACAGCCCGTATTTGCTGTCGAAGAGGTATGTGAAATTTGTGAGGGAAATCATAGCTCGGATGAGTGTCCTATACAGTTAGATGAGGGAAAGTATGTTGGAAATTACAAGCAGAATTACAACTCCAACAACTACAATCCCAGCTGGAGAAAGGATCCCAAGTTTTCTTGGAGTAATCCCAATAATGCCCTGAATTCTCAAGCACACCATAATCAGAACCAGGGAGGACCTAGATTGTTGACTCGACAGCAATTGCAGCAGCAGCAGCAGCAACAACAGCCACCAGCTGCCACAAACAGTATACTGGAACAGACTCTGGCTACGTTTATGTCTCAAACAGGAAATTATATTGAGAACATGAATCAATTTTTCAAGAAGACAGAGACATTCATGGATAAAACAGAGATGCGGATGACAAATCATGAAGCTACTCTGAAATCTTTGGAGACACAGATGGGTCAGGTTTCCCAGCATATCAACACAAGGCAGACTGGCGGATTTCCTAGAAATACTGAAAATGCTAGGCAGCCCACACATGAGCAGTGTAAAGCCGTCACTACTAGGAGTGGGAAGAAACTACCAGGGTCAGAAAAGGAAACTGGAACAATGAAGAAACCAGCCTTGGACAGACCTGCCGAGGAAGCTGCCCCGACAGGTAACAAACAACCTGCTGCCGATGAGCCTGTCACGACAGCAGAAGCGACAGAGGAGAAAAATGATGAACCCAAACCTCCTCAGATTCGTATGCAGTGGGAAGGATGTATTACTGATTATCGTCCCCCACCTCCTTTCCCTCAACGGTTACATCAAGTGAAGCAAGAATCACAGCTCAAAAAGATTTATGATATTTTTAAGCAGGTTCATATTAACATCCCGCTGTTAGATGCCGTAAGGGAGATGCACGGTTACATCAAATTTCTCAAGGATGTTATGTCGAAGAAATCTAAACTCGGGGAATTTGAAACGGTTAAGATGACAGAAGGATGCATGAGTATTTTTCATAGGCAGCCACCCAGAAAAAGAAGGATCCGAGGAGCTTCATCATACCTTGTGTAATCGGAGATAAATATGTGGGTAAGGCACTTTGTGATCTTGGTGCTAGTATTAATTTAATGCCAAAATATGTTTTTCAGAAATTAGGCATTGGAAAAGCTCGGCCCACGACAGTAATTCTACAGCTGGAAGACCGCTCTTATGTTCATCCGGAAGGAAAAATCGAAGATATTTTGGTAAGAGTGGATAAATTTATTTTTCCTGCTGACTTTCTTGTTTTATATTGTGAAGCAGATGAAAACGCACCAATCATCCTGGGGCGACCCTTCTTAGCCACGGGAAGATCACTGATTGATGTGGAAAAAGGAGAACTCACCATGAGAGTGAACGATCAAGAGATAAAGTTGAATGTTCTCCAAGCTATGAAGCACGCTGATGCAGATGAGGAATGCAAGGTTATCACTGAAGTTACCCTTGACCAACCCTGCATCAGGTCGGGCTGTCACGACATAAAAATTGGTCACTGCCTCGTCAGCCACTTACAGGACTGTCACGATAGAACCGACGACAGCAACTCCTCAGAGACTGATACATCTGATACTAAAGATCAGGAGGAGGTAAACTGGATAGGCGATCATCCAGGTAAGTTATTCGAACCCTTAAATTATACTTCGGATAACCATGCAATCCAACAGCCATCAACTGTCGAGCCCCCTATTTTAGAACTGAAGCCCCTGCCAGGGCAGCTTAAATATGCTTTTCTTGGTTCAAATGATACGTTGGCCGTAATCATCTCTTCCAAGTTGATGCAGAAACATGAACATCAGTTAATAGGGATGCTGCAGCAGCACAAAAAGGCAATTGGATGGACAATAGCTGATATTCAAGGCATTAGTCCGGCATTATGTATGCATAAAATCCTTCTCGAGGATGATCATAACCTGACTATAGATGCTCAAAGGCGGCTAAACCATGCGATGAAAGAGGTGGTGCGTAAAGAGATAATCAAATGGTTAGATGCTGGTATAATTTACGCCATCTCAGACATCAAATGGGTGAGCCCGATGCAATGTGTTCCCAAGAAAGGAGGAATGACCGTGGTGACCAACGACAATCAGTTAATCCCAACCCGGACTGTGATCGGTTGGAGGGTTTGTATGGACTATCGGAAGCTTAACAAAGCTACCCGAAAGGACCACTTTCCTTTACCCTTTTATTGATCAAATGCTTGATAGATTAGCGGGCAAACCTTACTATTGTTTTCTTGATGGTTATTCAGGTTACAATCAAATAGCTATCGCACCGGAAGATCAAGAAAAGACGACATTCACATGCCCGTACGGAACATATGCTTTTAGGAGAATGCCTTTTGGACTATGCAATGCACCAGCCACCTTCCAAAGGTGCATGATGGCCATATTCTCCGATATGGTGGAGGACTTCCTAGAGATTTTTATGGATGACTTTTCAGTCTTTGGAGACAATTTTGACAACTACCTCGGCAACCTACAAAAGGTACTCGAAAGATGTGAAAAAGCAAACTTAGTTCTGAATTGGGAAAAATGCCACTTCATGGTGGATGAAGGGATAGTCCTTGGCCATAAGATTAGCTGTCGTGGCATAGAAGTCGACAGGGCCAAGATAGAAGTGATCGAAAAGCTGCCGCCGCCGACCACAGTCAAGGGTATTAGAAGTTTCTTGGGACATGCTGGTTTTTATCGAAGATTCATTGCGAATTTCTCAAAAATCACCAAGCCCCTATGCCATCTTCTGGAGCAGAACCGACCCTTTGACTTTAATGATGAATGTACTGAAGCATTCAAGGTTCTGAAAGAAAAGCTGGTAACAACCCCAATAGTACAGCCACCAGACTGGACACAGCCATTTGAGATCATGTGTGATGCTAGTGACTATGCTGTCGGGGCAGCACTTGGGCAGCGAAGAGACAAAATTTTTCATGTCATATACTATGCCAGCAAGACACTGAATGACGCCCAAGTGAACTACACAACCACAGAAAAGGAGTTATTAGCTGTGGTGTTCTCCATCGACAAGTTTCGTTCTTACATACTTGGAACGAAGGTAATAGTGCACACAGACCATTCTACTTTGAAATATCTGTTCACGAAAAAGGATGCAAAGCCTCGATTGATACGGTGGATCCTGCTATTGCAAAAATTCGACCTTGAAATCAAGGACAAAAAAGGGACAGAAAATCAGGTGGCAGATCACTTGCCAAGGTTGGAGAAGGGACAGAGTCTGCCAACAGATGAGACAAACATACTGGAGACCTTCCAGACGAGCAACTCTTTGTTGCCGCAATCACTGTCGCGACAGCCATGGCGGCATGTAAGTCTTCTGAACTTCCCTGGTATGCTGATTTCGTTAATTACTTGGTTAGCGGAATAATTCCTTCTGACCTCAATTATCAAGCCAGGAAGAGGTTCCAAAATGATGTTAAGCATTATTATTGGGACGAACCTCTTCTTTTTAAAATCTGTGCAGATCAGGTTATAAGGAGATGTGTACCACAGGAAGAGTAAGAAGACATACTTCATCATTGCCACGCTTCACAGTATGGAGGTCACTTAGGAGGCAACAAAACTTCTGCCAAGGTGCTGCAATCAGGGTTTTACTGGCCGTCACTGTATAAAGATGCGCAAATATTCTACAAGAGCTGTGACAGGTGCTAACGGATAGGAAACATCTCTAGGAGAAACGAGATGCCGCTGTAGAACATTCTTGAAGTCGAGATCTTCGATGTTTGGGGGATTGATTTTATGGGACCATTACCATCTTCATGTGAGAATCTTTACATCCTCCTGGCAGTAGATTATGTCTCTAAGTGGGTTGAAGCTATCGCCACTCAAAAGAATGATGCCAAGACAGTCTAAAGGTTTCTACACAAAAATATCTTTTCTAGGTTTGGCATCCCTAAGGCGATCATCAGTGATGAAGGGAGACATTTCGACAACAGGGTTATAGCTGCTGCCTTAAAGAAGTATGGTGTTAAGCATCGGATAGCAACATCATATCACCCGCAGACCAATGGACAAGCTGAAATATCCATCAGGGAAGTTAAGAACATTCTTGAGAAGATGGTCAAGCCAACTAGGAAAGATTGGTCTTTACTCCTTAACGATGTATTATGGGCTTATCGGACATCTTTTAAAACTCCATTGGGAATGTCTCCATACCGATTGATTTATGGGAAAACATGTCATCTACCTGTCGAGATAGAGCACAGAGCATATTGGGCAATCAAGGCAGTGAATATGGACTTGGACAAGGCAGGGCAGAAAAAGCTATTGGATCTGAACGAAATTGAAGAAATCTGGACAATGGCCTATGACAATGCAAGAATCTATAAGGATAAGACTAAGAAGTGGCATGACAAGAAGTTGCTGCCACGACAGTTCTGTCCATGGCAGCTTGTATTGCTATTCAATTCTAGACTGAAAATCTTCCCAGGGAAGCTAAAATCTAGATGGTCTGGCCCGTTCCAAGTCGTACAGGTTTTCCCCATGGTGCCATCAGGGGACAACGCTTGAAGCATTATCAGGGGACTGAAGCCCCACGAATGCAGGAAGTGGTTACCTTAGGAGATGCCCCACCTGGCATTCCTAATTTAACCTAATTATTATTTTTATTTTTATTTTTATTATTACTTATTATTTATTAGGAAATAATATTTATTTTATTTGAATAATGTTTTTATTTTTCTGTTTTAGGAAATAAAGGAGTCAAGAAGAACAAGAGAAGTGAACTCAGCCCACCATCCATCCACCAGCCCAACAAAGCCCAAAATTTGAAACATGTCGTTCCAGCTACCGCAACAGACGCGCAAAATACAGGCTGTCATCACGCTATCACGACAGATGCGGAAACACATCACAGACGCGTAATGGACGCAGAAACGCGTGACAGACGCGTCAGACACGCTAACGCATAATAGCTGGCCCTGTTATTCGCGCCTGCCGTTATAGCTTCAACGGGCAGCGAATCCTTCTATATATAACCCCGTTTCATTTTTCATTTTCACTCACTTCTACTCTTCTTACTTGCTTCCTCTAGTTTTTACTTGCTTTCATTTTTTTATTTCCACAACCCTTGCAAAAATGTCTTCCAGGCAAACCCGTAGGAATGCTGCTTCCAGTTCCACACCGACAGCAACCACCCCACGCTCCTTTGCGATCAAAGATATGTGGGAAGAGAGGGGTTTCATTTACAAATCAAAGGAGGAAAATCTGGGCCTCCAGCCATTCATAGCCCGGAAGGTTCGAGCTTTACAATGGAAAACTTTTGCGGAGCAGCCTGAAGACATGAACGTCACGTTGGTTCAAGAATCTTATGCTGCCATTAGCAGCAGGACGGCGACAGCGGTGATTGTTCGAGGGAAAGAGGTGCCGTTTGAAGCTGAGTACATTAACACATTGTATGGATTCTACATCGGCAACAATGACGATGCCCACCAACAGTTCCTCAACACACTAGACCCTGCTGCCTATGACGCTGTCATGGCAGAATTGACAGAGGAGGGGACTCAATGGAACACCAGCCGGAAGAATCCACGAACAGTAAACCGGACTCAGCTGCTGCCGGAGGCGAAGTTATGGAATGCCTTCATAAAAAAGAGGATCATGCCGTCATCCCACAACACCACGGTCGACCAGCCGAGGTTAGCTTTGATACACTCAATTTTACATGAACGACCCATTAATGTGGGCAGCTATATTCGTGAGAGCATTTTGGAGTGAGCGCACAGACCGACGGGTCCCCTTTACCTCCCATACCTCATCACCTCACTCTTCCGTGGCCATGACGTACCGGAAGTGACCACTGACCATCGAGTCCAAGGGAAAGGTTGGGCAGAAAAGAACATACTAGGCCTCATGGAGCTGACCGCTGCCACTCCTCTGTCGTCATTTGATCAAGCCGCCGCAACAGCAGACACGGCAGAGCAGCCACGGACTGAACCAGCTACCGCAGCAGCCGCCCAGACATACTCTTCCTCCCAGATTTTAGCTGCCATTCAGAAGATGGAAGAACGACAGCTCGGTCTGATGACTTTCATTAGGGATTTTACTGCTTCTACGGTAAATTTTATCCAGAATATTAAATAAGCATTGAAAGATGATTTTTGGATTATGGCTATGCAAGAAGAGTTAAATCAATTTGAGAGAAGTAATGTTTGGACATTAGTTGATAGGCCTAGTAATTAATCTACTATAGGAACTAAATGGGTCTTTAGGAACAAACCAGATGAGAGTGGTAACATTGTGAGAAATAAAGCTAGACTAGTAGCACAAGGTTACACTCAAGAAAAGGGAATAGATTTTGATGAAACCTATGGACCCGTAGCTAGAATGGAAGCCATTAGGATGTTGCTTGCATATGCATGTTATCATGATTTCAAGCTTTTTCAAATGGATGTTAAAAGTGCATTTTTAAATGGTTTTATAAATGAAGAAGTGTATGTGGAACAACCACCGGGTTTTGAAGAGTCAAAATTTCCAAATAATGTTTTCAAACTCACTAAAGCTCTTTATGGTTTAAAACAAGCTCCTAGAGCTTGGTATGAAAGACTTTCAAACTTTTTAATTGAAAAGGGTTTTGAAAAAGGTAAGGTGGACACTACACTTTTCATAAAAAGGTATAAAAATGACATTTTAGTAGTACAAATTTATGTTGATGATATAATTTTTGGTTCTACTAACGAATGTCATTGCAAAGAGTTTGCTAAGCTAATGCAAGGTGAATTCGAGATGAGCATGATGGGGGAGCTCTCGTTCTTTTTGGGACTCCAAATCAAGCAAAGGAAGGATGACACCTTCATCAATCAAGCAAAGTACATAAAAGATATGCTCAAGAAGTTTGGCTTGGAGAATGCAAAGCCTCAAGCCACACCTATGAGCTCATCTACAAAGCTTGACAAAGATGAATGAGGTAAGTGTGTTGACTCTAAGCTTTACCGTTCTATGATTGGATCATTGTTTTACCTTACCGCAAGTAGACCATATATCTTGTTTAGTGTTTGCTTGTGTGCTAGGTTTCAAGCTAGTCCTAGAGAGTCTCACCTTATAGCCGTTAAGAGAATCTTTAGGTACCTTAGAGACACTCCTTGTCTAGGTCTTTGGTACCCTAGAGACTCCACCTTCAACCTTCATGCTTATTCGGATGCGGATTATGGGGGGTGTAAAATCGATATGAAGAGTACTTCGGGAACTTTTCAATTCCTAGGTAGTATGCTCATATCTTTGTTCTCTAAGAAACAAAATAGTGTAGCCTTATCTACCACCGAAGCCGAGTACATATCCTTAGGGAGTTGTTGTGCTCAAATCCTTTGGATGAAGCAACAACTCTTAGATTATGGTATTAAAGTTGAAACCATACCCCTTAAGTGTGATAACACTAGTGCCATATGTTTGACAAAAAATCCCATCCAACACTCTAGAACCAAACACATAGAAATAAGGCATCATTTCATTAGAGATCATGTCCTTAAAGAAGATGTTGTTATAGAGTATGTTGACACCTTAAATCAATTAGCAGACATATTTACAAAACCTTTAGAAAAAGAGCGTTTTTGGTCTGTTAGGAGAGAGTTAGGTCTAACTAGCCTATCTTGACCTTTTAGGACCTCTTTTGTGCTTAAAATTGCTTGATCTTGTGAAATGCCATGTTTATGTGTTTTTACTCCTAATTTCATCCATGCCTATAACTAGAGGGAGTATGTTTATGTTTGCATATGTATTTCCTGCTCATTCATGTCATTCATACAAGTTAGGCCTTCAAAAATTTCATTTTTCTGCACTTTTAGAGCCTCATCTGCACTTCCAGGCCCAGGTGTATCGAAACGGGTCCACCTGTTTCGATACGGATGCTTTAAAATTTAATCTGAGAGAAGGGTGTTTCGAAACGCCTTTCAAGGGTTTCGAAACGTTTTTGCTACTGCCAAGGGGTGTATCGAAACATGTTTCGATACGAGTCAACGGGGATTCGATACGATCAATGCCGTATCGAAATAGTCAGCTGGAGTTGAAAAGTCGGTCAACCTTCGGTGCCCGCGTTTCGAAATGGTTGAAACCGTTCTGAAACTGGTTAGTGCAATGATTTATAGAGGGATTTTAATGTTAAAGTTTTACTTTAATTAAAACTCCCCTCAAACCCTAAAAACCCTAAAACGTTTTTCCCTATAAAAACCCTCTAAACCTCATTGTTTTTCACCAAATCTTAAGGGCTTTTACTCTTAAACACAAGTCTAAGCAAGCATCAACAACCTTGTGCAAGGATTTTCATCTATTCATCAAAAATCCCAATTTAAGGTATATTTTCATCTTTTTCTTTTTCCTTAAATTTGTATTCGAATCTTAGGTTAGAAAATTTTAATTTTGTATAGTTTATGTGTTTTGATACTTGGGTTTTTCAAATCTTGTAAATTTTTTAAAAATCTTAAATTTTTTGATTCGAATATATAATTTTTTATTCGTATTTCTCTTTGCTGTTTTTTTAAATTGCTTTTCTTTTTTATTTTTGTTTTGTATCTTTGTTCTTAAAATTTGTTTTTAAACCTAAGTGGAATTTACCATTGGATTGAATTAAGATCTTCATGCATACACTTCAAATTTGTTTTAAATTGCTTGTTTTATGTTTTTAGGATGTCTATGGAGAACGTTAACAAAAAGCGTAAGACGGGTCAAACAAGTGATTCGAGTATTCGTTCTAATCTCACCCAGCTGTTTCTCAAAAGTCTTCGGACTCCAGAGATGAGGGAGCGTTTCAATTATGTCAAAGAGTTAGGCGTTCGTCGTGAGCGTGTTGTTGACATCTCGTTTCTTGACTCCGAGCTCTTTCTCTTTTTTTACCTCCCCCAGTTACAAGAATGGGAATTCCTTGGCTTCTTGAGTATCCTGGAAATTTTCTACAAGCACATGGTTCTTATCTTCTACTCAAATTCCCAATTTATTAATAGTGAAGATAACTCCGAAGTTGTTGGTCTTGAGTCTCTTATCTTGGGAAAGAGGATTGTCATTGACATCCCTTATTTAGAGACTACTTTTGGTCTTAAGAACGAAGGAATCAAGCATGAGAGTCACTTTGGTTCTCACACCGATTCGGTGCTTGCCTTGGATGCTCACGATAGGTTCCTCCACTTGATAGTCTCGTGGTTTATTCGCCCCTCCGGAGGTAAATTTTCTCACGTTCGTTAAGTAGATTATTTTTGGCTTGAATGTTTTCGTCGTGGTGAGCACACTAATCTTGTTAAGATCATGTTTGCCGAGATGGTAAATAATGTTAAGCTCCGTGACACCGATGCACTCAAATCTTTCACTTATGGGATTGTTTTAAGTTACATCTTTGGAAAGCTTAATCTTGATTGCACCTATGACTCACCAAAACCCCGCAAGCAAAAACTTGGTGAATCTTCTCTCCGCAAGTCCGGATTTCAATACATCAACAATGGCCAATGGGAACATGTTGATAGGGAAGCACCACCACCTCAAGTTGAACC
Source organism: Hibiscus trionum (assembly GCA_030270665.1). NCBI lineage: Eukaryota > Viridiplantae > Streptophyta > Magnoliopsida > Malvales > Malvaceae > Hibiscus > Hibiscus trionum. The sequence goes on from BSYR01000005.1 coordinate 22,570,595, forward strand.
TCAACCACAAGCTCTAGTTGCGAACAATGAAGCTCTCACGGCTTTTCTTACCGAGCGGTTCAACGCTTTGGACACTAACATGTATAGAGGTTTTGGTGCTATCAATACACGCTTGCAATCCGTAGAGGATCGTCTCCTTGCAAATGGGAATCGACTCACATCCCTTGAGAATCAACACACATCTATGGACATGTCCTTCTCCACCTTTTATCAATGGATGAATTTTCGTCGCTCTCAAGCCAAGGACGATGATGATTCCATGGATGATGATGGTGATGATGAGGAGGCTTAGGATTCTCATGTCATCTCATATTAGCTATGCATATTAGGATTAAGTTTGCATCTTTATTTCCATTATGTTTTATGAACATATGCTTTGATTTTATTTGGGATTATGCTTTGAACTTATTGTTTAAGATTTATGTTTTGGATATTTGAATTTTATGAATTTAATATTATGTTGCTTATTGCTTATTGATTATTGCTTTTAACCCTATCTCTTCTCTATGAGCCTTGTTTATTATTTTTGATCTAACAAAAAAGGGGAGAAGTAATCTAAGAGCCAAAATTCGTTTTAAATGTTTTAAGTGTTTTAAAGTTTTAAACCTTGAATTTAAATCCTTAAATCTTTTTAAAACTTTAAAAACCCATCTTAAATTGAGGGGGAGTTAGAATATATTCAAAATTTTCAAAACTCTTAAAAATTCTAACTTTGGTTTTGTTATATCAAAAAGGGGGAGATTGTGAAACCGATAAATTGATTTTGATGTAACTAAAGAACTTAAGGACTAAATTGAAAATGTGAAAACGAATTTGTAAGTCCTCAAACCTCTCTATATGTTTTAAACAAAATGCCTAAGTTAAAAACTAAATTAATCAAATGTTTTCTAAGTGTTCTCAAAGCCAAAACAGTTTTGACTTTTGAAACACTTTCGAAACACTTTTGAAACTGTGAGCTCATGTTTCGGAACGGGTATCGAAATAGTTTCAACACTGTCAACCCGTGTTTCGAAACGAGTCTAGAAACGGCTTAAAAACATTGAGACACCGTATCGAAACGACATCGAGTGTTTCGAAACGGTATTCAATCAGATTTAAAAATACGACCGTTAGAAAGTTTTTAACTGATTTATCACAAGTCGTTAAGGCATATCGAAACGAATCAAGCCGTTTCGATACAGTCCTTGACAGTGGCAAAAATGTTTCGAAACGGGTTTCGAAACGGCTCTTAGCGTATCGAAACAATTCTAACCGTTTCGATACGGGCTCTTGAATGCACCCCAACGGCTCTTTCTATTTTGGTTTGTTTTGAAACAGGGTCGGGCGTTTCGAAACGGTTGGTTGCAGACTGCATTTATGGAGGCAAGATAACATCTCCAACGGCTCTATTAATGAATGCATCAACCACAACAGCTAGAATTCAATGAGAAGGTATAAAAGGGACCTCTAAAAGCTTCAGCAACAACTATTGATCCTAAAGCAAACATCCAAACATCAAATCCAAGCATTTGTGCCTAAATCCCATTATTGTCTTGTAACCCCAATTGTATTTTTCATTCTTATCATTTCAATTGGGTTGAGTGCTTGTAATTGGGCTATATTGTGTATGGAGAGATACATGTTTTAGCCAACAACTTCTTTGTTTCTATTGTGTGAGGATTGGGTCAAATTTTGGGTAGAAAATTTGACCAAAAATTGTAACGGTTACCTCATTAGCCTAGAAAAGGGGAAGACCAATTAGTGGAGTTGTTGCAAATCCTTAGTGAAGCTCAGATAGTGGATGTAGAGTTCGATTGGAACTTGAACCACTCTAAAATTCCTTGTCTACCATTTTTATTTGCCAATTCCACCACCAAAAGCTTTAAAAATCCAATTCACCCCCTCTTGGTTTATTTCGATCATTCGATCCACTCAACAATCATTGATACCCTGACCACATAACTTTATTTGTGAAGTAATTTGGATCATATTGGAGTTATATCACTAATTAAATAGTGATTTACCATGTTTGCATTCACTTCAGGGAATGAAACATATCTAATAATCTCATGAAATAAACATGATGCTTGCATTCTCTTCAGGTAATGCCTCCCATAAAAAAATTTATCAAGAAGAATTTTTGCAACCTAAACTTTGTGAGAATTCAATAGTCAGGTTTTACGAAGTAAAAAAATTATTACTTTAGAGCAAATATAGACTTTATAACAATATTCTTGTAGATTCAAAATTACCATGATTTATCGCACTTTAAAATTGTAGTTTAAAGAATAAAAATAAAAATAAAAATAGAGTTTAACGATATCGATTTTCCTTTCGAGGACAATGGAGACATAGCAAATGGTCAAAACATCTTCTAATAATCTCTTTATGTCGCGTCTCTTTTCAAGCCATTTAAACATATCATATAAAACACAAAACACGGTTAAAAGATAACTCTTATCAATAAAATAAAATAAACAAATGTTAATATTTAATTATGAACAAAAGAAATAAGAAATCTCAAAATTGAATTTATAGAAATGTATAGTGACTGAACCAAATAAATTTAAAATTTTAGAAATCATGTCATAATTCTTTATTTTTCATAATAATAGGTGCATATGCACAACATTGACGTCTTTTTTTTTTTTTCTAAAATAAGCTTAATTCAATCATACTTATGGAACCGATATACAAACTCCATATTTACTATGTCCGATTTTTTATTTTTTTTTGGTTTTATTAGCAACGATTAGATAATGCATAAGATATTTAATGCTTTAAAACTTAAATAAAGCTATCAAATAAAATACCATCTCTAAATAGCAGGCAACAACCATTGATGTAGTACATCGTAGCCCCGGATACATAAGAAAGCATCACACGTCCCTCTTTCCTTCAATATCGTATTGGAATCTTTTTTGAGAACCATCAACAAGAATTAGGATAATTGGACAAGTTTGTGCCGATAACATGGTGTGAATAAAATAAAATAGAACAATAATAAAAACAAAGAAAAAAGATATGAGAGAAAGATAGAGATTTATATTTATTCTGAATATTCAAGTGTGTACAATGCTTTAATCAAATTATCTATTTATAGGCATAAGAAGTATATAATACATAAAATTCTAATTAATAAAGATAATATTTCTAGTAATAAAATAAATCAAATCTCTTAAATAAAATTCTTATCATAATAGACATCCACATGTATAAATATTTATAAAACACCATTTTTCAAAAAATAATTATTTGACTCCCACGTCGGCTTGGATATGATTTCTACTTTAGAAAATAATTATATAATTAATAAAAATATTTCTATTTTAATCTAATTATAAAAACGTATAGATACATTTAATAGGTTAACTTTAGTCAAATATTTCCAATCATACAAATTCATTTTCTTCACTCTCTTGTTTAATAATAATAATAATAATAATAATAATAATAATAATAATAATAATAATAATAATAATAATAATAATAATAATAATAATAATAATAATAATAATAATAATAATAATAATAATAATAATAATAACAATAATAATAATAATAATAATAATAATAATAATAATAACACCAACAAGTGTTGAGTGCATTGGTAAGGCACATTGCACTCCTAAGGTGAGGACGTGAGTTCTAATCTTGGAGATGACATTGTTTGGAGGGACAACCTCGCACCCCGAACATGTACCATAAAATGGACATGTATTCAAATAATAATAATAATAAAAATAATAATAATAACAACAACAATAATAATAATAATAATAATAATAATAATTCAAATTTATTAAATAATCTGTACAATATTAAGAGAATTGTTATGAATATTTTTTTATGGTTGATATCCATATATTAAAGGAGACTTTAATGTACTTTATTATAAGGGTTTAATACTCATTGGAATTAGAGTTTTCTTCTTATGCCTATAAATATAGAGTCTGGAAAAAATATTGCACACAACCTTACATTGAGAATATAATACAAGTCTCTATCTTTATCTCTCATCTTTGTTCTCGTCTGTCTCTCTTGTTTATCTTTACTTTATTTAAAATACATTATCCGCACGATGGTCTAACCAACTGAGGTTCTCACCATTCGAATTCCAAAGAAATTACCAGAAAGAATTTAATTTTAGGGTGCTCTGAAGATAAGTTCATCTCATTATTTTTTTCGTTTATTAATTACCTTTGTCATGATCTTTTAATTTTAATTTTTAGAATTAGCGTAACAAGAGGTGGCGGCAATTTCACTCAACTAATACTTTTATTATTGTTATTCACTAATTAGCTTTCGCATGAATTTTTAAGAAAAAAGGGAGCTCATGATTGCAATTTCTCATAAATTCATCAGAGAATCGTGGTGACCCTTTCATCACAAAGCACGATCATCCTCATTGTACCATTCTCTGTATCATTCGGGAATTGAACCTGGATCTGTACCTGGTTCTTCATAGAACAATAGAAGACATGATGATCTAGTAATTTCACCTATTACTTATTTAGTTTGGTAATTGTTTGAAAACTCATGACTTGACTGAAGATGAAATTTTAAGAGTTGTGTTTTTTCAATTAATGTTTATTCAGTTAGATTAGTTCTGTTTCCTTAAGTGAATGAAAACATGTTGAATTTAATTGTATGATTGTTACAAAGTTTATATTTGCTCGAAAGTAATATTTTTTTCCTTGAAAAACTCGAGAATCGACTTCTCCCAAGTTCAAGTTACGAAAAATCGTCTTGATACAAAAAATTTATGGGAGGCATTCCCTGAAGTTAATGCAAGCATGATGTTTATTTCATACAATTATTGGATCTGTTTCATTCCCCGAAGTGAATGCAAAACATGATAATTCACTATGCTTAGTGAATAAAACTCATCTATGTGAATGTTTCAAATTGAATTGAACTTTTGTGGTCAGAGTATCACTGATAAGGATATGTTAGAAAAACATAATCCACTTTTTCACGCAAACAATGTTGTCCTGTAGGCACAATATCGTGAAAAAGGTCTTAAAGACCTACTGGCTTCGCTCCATTTCCTGAAGCGAATACAACATTTTATAACAGGTAAAATAAATGTCACATTAACAATTGTGGTCATGATTGAAGCCATGAACAGAAACATGGACAATATGATCATTTTAAGAATGCTTATACTCACCAGATGTGTGATTATAAAGATAACAAAAGTATATCATAGAAGTGAAATCTTTATGTTTTCATTGCGATGGTACAAACAATTGCTCTTATACTTGTCATACGCTGAAGCATTATGACCTTTTCCACAATCATGAATGATAAAGGAAAATAATTATGTCGTTGTTGGTCCAACTCACTTAGACGTTGTTGATTTTCTCATAACCCCGAAGGGAATAATTCACATTTTGTTTTATTTCCTTATAACCTATAAAGGGAATAATTGATCTTTTAATTTATTATGTTTTATTTTTATTTACTTTATGGAATAATTATTTATGTTTTATATTATATATTTTAATATTTATTTATTTTCTTTAACATGATTACTTATTAAATATAATTTATGGTGACGATTTATGCTTAGTATAAGTATAAGAAATGTTTTTACATTTAAATACAAGGAAAAATTGTGAGTACTATATTTCAAAGTACTAAAAATATCATTGCTCCGGAAGAGCAATAAGTTCTTGAGACATCATTTTTGATAGATAATCAATTTGATACAAAAAGGTATGTGCTATATTCAATATTTTTCATTTCTCGAAGCTAAGGGATCAAAGCACATATTGAACGGTGCATAATTGTGCATATTTTCCCACTTAAAAATGCAAGGGAATAATGCGAGTACTATATCTGAAAGTACTAATATCATAGAAGGCTCAGAAAGAGCAAATATATTATTGCCAAATGGAACTGAATACTTTAATCATAATGTGTTATACTCTCCAAAGTTGCAAAGAAACTTAGTGAGTTTTAAGGATATTCAAAAAATGGAGATCATATTGAGACTGTTAGTGAAGGAGATGATGAATATCTCCAAATTACAAGTATAAGTCAAGACAATAAGAAAATTATAAAAAAACTACATGCACTATCATCCGGATTGTACTACACAAGGATTAGTACAAATTGAAGCTCATGCTATTGTGAACCAGAAATTTACTAATGATTTTATTATTCGGCATGACCGGTTAGACCATCCCGGTTCAATTATGATGCGGAAAATTGTTGAAACTTCTTGTGGTCATTCACTGAAGAACTAACATATTCTTCAAGGAAATGTTTTTCATGTGATGCTTGCTCTCAAAGCAAACTAATTATTCGACCAGCACCAGCTAAGATAGATTATGAATCCATTAATTTTCTAAAATGGATATAGTGTGATGTATGTGGGCCTATACACCCTTTTTACACATCATCTAGTTATTTTACAATTTTAATCGATGCACTGACTAGATGTTCACATGCATCCTTGTTATAAATTTGCAACTTGGCATTTGCGAGGTTACTTGCTCAATTGATAAAATTACGAGCACACTTTCTAGATTTCCCTATAAAGACGATTTGTCTTGATAATGCTGGGGAATTTACTTCTCAGGCTTTTGATGATTTTTGCATGTTAATTGGAATAAGCGTTGAAGATCATGTAGCTCATGTTTATACACAAAATGGTCATGCAAAATCATTTATTAAATGACTTCAATTAATTGCCTCATCAAGGACAGAGTTGGAGGTGGATAAATTGTTGCCCATCGGAATGGTCGTGAAGCTCTTTGGAAATGGAGAGAGTAAGAATACACTATATCTAATGTATTTGGTGATTGTAGAGAGGCAAATAGTGGGCTATTATGTAGGCGGCATGAGTACAACGAATAAGCCTGTGATTCAGGTGTCGCTTGATAAATACGTCGAGGGTGTTTTTAGTATATTCTCATTTGAGGTCAAAATCTCTTCGTATCTCCGCATGAATCTTGGACACGTTTGCATTCTAAATGGTCTCTATCGGGTGTCATTGTTCTTCTAGAAGACAACCCATCATCTTTCTTTCTTTCTTGATAGCTGCCAAAATAAAATTTGAATCCTAAAAATAGAAATAAGACCTAAAGCGAAAAGTAAAAGTGTAGAAAAGTAAAATCGTATGAAATTGTAAAAACAGAAATGTTAAAGAGTAGATGTGTTAATCATCCATTTTTGTTGTTGCTGGCTTATCACGAATGACCTGTGCCCCATTGTACATCTGTAACCTTTAGAGTGCCATTCTAGTCTAGTTGAGATGTTGATGAAGCGTTGAGGTCATGTACATTGACGGAGCTGAAAGACACTTGTCAGCTTCATTCACTACTTTGATGGCATCTTAATCTGCTGGTTAGGATTTTTAACAGGCCATTATGTGATAGGAGGAAGAATTCCAACCTCACACCATTTGATGATTTATTGCATGAGCATGGTTTTCATGGTTGGTGTGAGTCCTGGTTTTACGGTGTTGCTGAAGGTGTCGGCAATCAATGCCTTGTATCTGTATAATTGCATTTTGACGCTCTTGGATTTAGCAAAATGCCAACTTATAGAGTGTGCTTCCTTGTTGTCAGCTATATGCATGTCCTCATCAAGCTCATCTTGCTCCTTACTAGGTGGTGTATCGTTGGAACATATTATTGGTAAACTCTCATCAAGTAGGGCGTCTTTGCTTTCCTCCAGCTGGCAATCTTTATATTCATCCACGTTCATGGGTGTGCTGAAGATGTTGAAGGTGATCTTTTCATCATTCCTCTTCATAGTGAAGTTTCCGTTCTCACAGTCGATCAAGATCCATCCGGTGGCCAGGAATAATCTCCCCATAATTATAGGAGCATTCTCATCAGCTTCACACTCAAGGATGATAAAATCTACTGGAAAGACATACTTATCTACCCTAAATAGCACATCTTCAATTCTGCCCTCGAGTCAAATCTGAGTTCGAACATCTAACTGGAGGATCACCGATGTTGGCCTTGCTTTTCCCATCCCTAATCTTTTGAACACATATTTTGTCATCAAGTTCATACTTGCACTGAGATCACATAAAGCAAGACTAAAGTAGTTATGGCCTATTGAGCATGGAATGGTGAAGTTGTCAGGGTCCTTCATCTTAGGTGGCAAATCACTCAGCGCAACCACAAACTCGCCCATGGTGGTTACAGTTTCAACGTCACTCATCTCCCTCTTCTTTATCACAATCTCCTTAAGAAACTTTGCATAAATAGACATCTGATTAATGGCCTCCAAAAGTGGAACTTTAATGTGCAACTATTTGAGCATCTCTAGAAATTTCTAGTACTGGACATCCTGTTTCTGGGATTTCAACCTCTGTGGGAAGGGAGGTGGTGTTCTGGGCTCGTCTTGTGGCTTACTAGATGCAGGTGCATCCTCAACTTTGTCTTCCTTGTCGTTAGTAGCAAGGTCACTCACTATACCAGACACAAGAGTTGGTTCCTTTGGTGCATGAGCATCGATGGATGGCTTGCTTGAAGTTGGATCTACTGGAGAGCTTCCCCCAAACTTGGGTTCTTTCCTCAACTGCGTTCCACTACGAAGAGTGATGGCATTGCATTTCTCTGCATTAAAGGCCTTAGTGACTTCAGTATCACTAGGTAAACCACCAGGTGGTCTCGTCTTCAACATTTGGGCAATCTGCCCAACTTGAGTCTCTAAAGACCTAATTGATGTGGTGTTTCTTTGCATGATCACTTGCTGGTTTTGCAACATTGAAACTTGTTTTGTGAGCATCTTACTATTGTTCTTTAGGTGGACTGCTTGATCCTGCATAATGACACGGGCAGTTCTATAAAATTTTGATAAGTATTATCAAAAGAATTAGAAATGGAGTTAGAAGCTCCCTGGTTCCGCCTCTGGATCATTTGGAATCCATAAGGGTCAATTGATGTAGCTGGTTGTGCTCATAAATTGCGCTTCTTGCCTCCCCAACTAAAATTTAGATGTTGCTTCCACCCTAGGTTGTAGGTGTTAGAGTAGGAATTAGTGTTGCGATTGGTGTTCCCCATATTACATCCATATTTCTATTGTTGAGGGCATTCACTCGACAAGTGTTCCCCATCACGATGCTCACAGGTGTATTTGTACCACCTTTGCCTCTCGAACATTTGAAGTTCCTTGCATGTTCTTATGTATGTTCATGATGGTAGAGAGTTGAGCTATTACGGTCTTAGACTTATCCAATTAGAGTGTTCCAGCTACTTTAGGTCCAGGCTTAAACCTCCCTCGTGGGAACTGGTAGTCGACATTGGCTATCCTGTCAAGTGTACGGAAAGCCTCGTCAGGTTCTTTATCGAGTAAGGTACCATTAGCTAACGAGTCGATCATCATCCTTGTAGGTGCATTGACGCCATTATAAAACATCATGACTTGTAGCCAATCAATGAATCCAAGGATCGAACACTTGCGAAGCATATCCTTGTATCTGTCCCATGCTTCATACATGAATTCGTCATCGTATTGTTGAAAGGAGATGATATCGCTTCTCTTTTGATTGTGCACATTTGATAGATCATATCGGTGTAGAAACTTGCTGCAACAAGTCATCCCATGATGTAATGGATCCTGTGGAACAAGTTTTCAACCATGCTCTGGCTCGATCACGCAGTGAGAAAGAGAATAGCTTGAGTCACAAGGCATCGATAGGAATTTCTAGTTTCCTGAAACAATCACAGACTTCCAAGAAAGCTTGGATGTGCTCGCGAGCATCTTCTCTTGCAGATCCTCAAAATTGTCTAATATTATTGAAAATGTTGAACATAACGACCTTGAGCTCAAAGTGGGCCGTCCCTAGATCAGGCACAACAAATTGTGGGTTAAGATTTTTGATAACGGGCTCAATGATATCTCGTATATGTCTTCTGCCCTTTGTAGATGGTGGATCCTCTATCAGCTATTATCTCCCGCACCAGCAACTCTTTGCCTATCGACCAAGGGTATGCCTTTGTCTTGTGCGTCCTCAGGGGGGTTCTCGTTCTCATTCACCATATTCTTGTTTTCATGTAAGAGTCTATGAAAGGCTCTTTCGATTTTCTGTTTGATTGGAAGAATAGGTTCTTTGGTGGATCTTCTGGTCATGAAATGGAACATACCCGAGGATAAAAACAAAAACAAAAACAAAAATTAAATGCAATAAAAAATAAAAGTCCTAAGCGTAATTAAAACGTAATTATCAATTGCCATTCCCCGACAACAGTGCCAAAAACTTAATGCTTGTCGATTAGTGATGCACTTAAGAGCAAGTATACTCGTCGTATCAAGTAATAAAGTGAGAGTAAAGTGTCGAACCCAAGAGGATTGGATTAATAAATACAAGGTTTTTATACATAGGAATGGTTTTGCAAGTATTGAGGAAGGTTGGTTTAAGTAAACCAAATCAACTAATCTAAAGGTAGCAAAAACAAATGCATCGACTTAGCAATTAATTATGGAGGTTGGGATTATTGCTAAGAATATATGATTGATTACCTATCTTAATGCTATAGCAACGGGAAATACATGTCTGCGTAAACACTAAGGTTCTTCATCTACTCAATAAAATTTTATAATGAACTTCTCACTCTCTCAATGCCTAGAACTTAATAACTTTGTAATTAAGGTGATACATGTCTGTGCTAACCCTAACTACTCTATTATTTGTTAAGGAATCCCATTTAGTCATTTAAACCCTAAACTTACATCTAATTCAAATTAACACTAAGTTGACAGCTTAGCCCCACTGTTCATGTTTGTATAACTTAACTCTCTCTAACATTAAGCTACAAATCAATAGTTAACAAGCCTCTCTTGAATAGCACTTACGATTAACTATGCATTAAGCACGTGAACAGAATAGATGAAGATCAAAACAACTAAAGCTTTGAAATATAATAATCAAAACATAAAATCCTGGGATGCAATAATCACAACTAAAAAGTTTAGCTCATGTATGAGCGTAAAGTAACCATAATTAAAAGCATAAAGTATGGCAGTTTATAAAGCAAGAAAAGAAATAAGCTGAGCGTCCTCGACAAAACTCCCTCTGTTCCGTCCAATTGTGCTGCAAGCCTCCTCTCCGCCAGCCTCTCTCGATGGCTACATTCAATGAGGAGAACCGTCTAGCTTTGCCTCGATGGTTCTCTGCAAGCTCAGACTAGGATTGTCGTCTGAATTGTGCTCTCTATCGATCGGTCTCTCTTTGAGTAGCGTCCAAGTTTTCTTTATATAGGCGGTGAAACTAGGGTTTTAGTACCCTAAAGTTGTGCGGCTTCATTAAAGACAACCAATTGTTTCTCGCACCATTAAATGTTGCATATCTGGGAGAAAGTCAACGTGAGCAAAGATAGATTCATCTCCAAATCTTTATACCTTGTCAACTCCAGCCATGTGACCCGCTCCTCTCCTACTCCATCAACCCTCCAACAGCCACCGTCATTTTGGACATCCACCACAAAACACCACCTTTCTCGTGAAAAACATATGATAAAGGGTACGTTGCTTCAGAAACAATGCTCCTTGTTCGTAAACGGATCTAGGATCGTAGCAAGTATTTCTCTGTAACAGAAACAAACATGGTTTTGTATTTAGATGTCAAAAATAAAAAAAATGAAAGAAAAATCAGAAATGGGAAAAGAAGAAAGTTGCCGAAATAATTTAAGGACTAGGTGAAAGGTTGAAGATGATATCTTCAAGCATTCAACAATGGCAGCAACGTTCTTGGACTTGACACGAAGAACTCGAAAGAACTTGCATAATCTGTTATGCAAACCTGGATCGAATATGTTCTACAATGTCGAAAGATGAACAAACTCCAAGGAAGAACTCGAACAATCTGTTGAACGAACCAGAACCTTATCTTGAATTTTTTCGAACAAAGTACTTGGACCCTTCAATTATCTAACAATTGAGAACCCGAAGTATCAAGGAAAAAGTTCTAAAAAGAACTAAAATTGAGAGAATAATCTCACAAAATTTTTATTCATAAATTGTCTATCTTTTTACATGGATGTGTCGGCTATATTTATATTACAAAGGTGGTTGCCGAAATACAAATACTTGGCTGTCATTCAGCCGTTCAAAAGTTGAATTCAAATAATAATAATAATAAACTACTCAATGGGCAGAAATGAATTTCCAGCCGTGTATTCAAGCTTCGGCGCCAAAGAGATAAGAAGCACATGTTAATTGTGCCTTATTTTGAAATTGAAATGCCACTTGCTTTGTTTTGTTTTAAGTTTGAAATTCTGCCATGTATTTGAGACAAGGGGCGGCAAATGGAATCACATTTAACATGTGATGGAAATATAATGAATTTCAAATGAAATTCATTCTCATCTTATCTGCCGCTTTATGGAGGGAGCACGCAAACCACATGTGTATAAATTCAAAAGATCAACTCCCTTTGATCTTATTCATTCTGCCGAACTTTGCTTCAAATATGTGAGGGATTGTGCGTCTTATTCAGCACATGCTGAAATTCAAAGCAATGCACGTGAAGTTGATGTGCATGTGGAGAATTAAAACCAAATTGCACCGGCTGAATTTGTTGGGCATTTCCACGTGTGGTGCATGTTTTTTTATAACTTACAAGCACACATAATGTGTGGTGGTTGTACGTGAAGTTGAAGTACACAAATGTGGGGCTGCTGCTCTTTGATTTGGAGATTCAAATTGTTGTACATGTGTAATATGTGTTGCAACACATATTTTCGAACCCTACGCATGTATTTTCGAATCACACATATGCTGCACACACATAAAAATAAACACATTAAAAGAAATACATTATAAGTTATATTATACTAAGTTAAAACACACATAGCATATTATATACATACTCGAACACACTAATAAGTAGTATAAGTATAAGTAATGTTACACATCAGTATGTAACAAATGAAAAAGTAAACTTCCCTGAAAGTTTGAAGTTGCATCGTTGGGTGGCATAATCGTGCTCACATCAACCATTATATGTAACAATTAAGCACATATGGTATAACTCTCTATCTACATGCAAATATATACAATTGAAACTAAACGAAACCTATATGAGTTTGAATGCATGCAAAAGTCAAGGAATATGAGCACATAAAATAGAACAATTAAGCACTCGTCAGCACGTGTGAAAAACCTTGGGTGGAGTTTGAATTTGAAAGTTGGTTAGTGTTTGAGATAAGCGCGTTATCCTCTTCATCCTCTTATCTTTTTTGAATTTTAGGACTGACTGGGTCTTCAAACAACAGCTAACTAACAAGACATCAACCATCCTTCTTTTGCCAACCAAGCCTTGCATTAATTGTCCTTCTTTTGCCAGCTAGACTTGGCATTTCTCTTCAGGTTCCTTGCCTCACTCTTCCAGCTGCTCTTATCATGCTCTTGCACAGCTCCAGCTCCTACCCTATCCTACACACTAGAGCAAATAAATACACCTTTACTCTGACAAAAGAAACGTTGGCCAACTCTTTAATGCAAATGCATGCTTTTACTAACTAAATGCATGAATATATACTCAAAGGAAAGTAAAAACATATCAATATGTATGAGAAATATAATACCTTTGAAGAGTTAACACTCCCCCAAACCTAGGCCATTTCTTGTCCTAATTATGTCCTCAGATAACCCAGTGCAGTAATGCCAAGCAAATCAACAAATTTAAGTGCAACAATATAACTCAAGTCTAAGGTCATGAAGTGTGCATGAAGTGCAAACAATATGCACCAAGTATCCTTTTAACTTCCTTATTCAAATTTACTACCCAAACTCAGAGCTATTTTTTTCTCTTTTATTCACCAAGGGTGTTTATTGGTAATATTTTCAAGCTTGCTTCGTAATACTGTTTGGCGTGAGAAGTAAGAGGGAGCAAACCACGAACTCCCACGTTAGTCCATACATTACTATGCTTTACTCATCATACTCATACCCTAAAGTTTTTTACTTGAGAACTAAGAGGGAGAAAACCACGAAGCCCCAAGCTACTTATTATCTCTAAGGCAGAGGAGAGTTCTATATTTTTCTTGCCTTTGGCAAAACATTTTTGCATTATTCTTTCTTTTTAACATGGCATCACTTCTTTTTTTTCGTGATCTGATTTCAGTTTTAAGAATCCTAAGTTTGTCTTGGGAACTAGATGTATACTACGTGTTAAGTGAGACTTCAATTTCCTAAACTAGAGATCAATTGCCAAGAAGTCATGGCATTACTAACATGTTGGCTTATGCAAACTAAAGATTTCAAATTCATCATCGGATAGAGTGTACAAATTCAAATACTAACTATGCTAGCAGTTATGTTTATCAGATCCATCAAGCTTTGTTAAAAATGATGATTGTTTTTTAGCGGTCTAGTATGCATGATTATACCTAATCTATATGGCAACATAATGCAAACAAAAACATAAACATTAATGCATGTCATGGAAAAAGATGTGCGACAACACACACCCCCCAAACCTAAGGTGTGCATTATCTTCAATGCATGAGATCATATACATACAAAATGAAATGCATGAAAACACATATATAAGGAATGAAATGTATGATGAAATAAAAATATGCAAGTAAAGGAGTTAAGGGGAAGAAGACTCCCCCTCAGAATATTCTGGGGATGAGACACGATTCTTTCTTTTGACAAAGCTCCCACGATTTGGAGCCATGTGCTTCTTTCTTTTCTGCAGGGGTTTGGATGCGATAGTGAAGGTTCTCACATCATGGAGAACCTCCTCGATAATCCTCATTGGCTCAGAGGCAGCAAGGATAGCAGGGGCAACATACGACACTGGCGTGACATGAGATGCTGGAGGCAACTCAGTCTTGGCATCGACATCATCATGAAATTTCTTGGAAGTATTAGTCTTGGTGGATTCAACTTGAATAGGAGAGATATGAAGAATGGCATCAGATTTTTGTGTCGGAGTATGAACAGATTGTGGGCTTGGTGGCTGTAACGCTCCAGTTTTGGGCCTAGAGGTTTTTAGGTTGGGTTCAGGGTTTGTTGGACCAAGACTAGAGACTCAGGTTAATTTCAGGATGAGTTCAGGGAAAACCTAGTTCGGAATGTTATAAAAATATAGAAAAATTATATAAAATCCTTTTTAAATATATAAAAGGTTTTGGTGAAATCAATTCTGAAAAATGGTAATTGGAATGTGGAAATTTCGATATAGTGACTAAATTATAATATTGAAAACTAATTTTAATGACTATTTTGCAAAGAGTCAAAGATTATAATCTTTAGGGAGCTTATTGTAATTTTAATAAGAGATTCCCTTAATTTGACTTGTTTTAAATGTGTTTTAATTAAAAGGATTAAAAAGTATTTGATTAAAAGGTCATTATTCCAAAAATCACAATTTGACGTAACTTCCATTTCTCAAGACTTCTCTCTATTTTCTCATCAGCCAAACAACATATTTCCTTCCAAAACTTCCAGAGATTTATTCCTTTTCATTTTACATTGATTTCCAAATTATTTCCAAGAATTTCCTCAACTAGCTTCAATGGTTTCTTGAAGATTTTCAATCAAATCTTGTTAATTAAGGGAAAAGTAAGGGATTAGAGGAAATCTTCATTCTTCTCCTCTAATCATGGTTCTTTATTGAAATTCTCTAGTATTTGACTCTTTAATCATGTTTCTTAATGAGGTTTCATGATTGATTTGAAGAAAATAGTTGATCAAGATTTAATCGATGATTTTTTGTAATTTTCGTAATGGATCTATTTTGCTGGGTTTGAGGTTGATTTTAATCATGATTTGGAAGTTTAATAATTTTAAGATAATGATTTAAGCATGGTAATAATGTAAATCTATAGTTGTTTAGGTTACTAGGATTTGGTTTTTGTAGTGTTGTAGTGGTTTTGTGAATGCTGGAGGTATAAGATTGATAATAGGATGATTTTGGATGTTAATCAATGTTAATAGAAGGTTGAAAGTGTTAGGTTTTGGCTGGGTTAAGTTTGGAGGTTAATCGATGATGTTTTTTGTTGTTTTTAGATTGGCGTTTTGGTAGTTTTGGGCAAGGCAATGTGGTGGAATTGCTTGCTGGACTTTTGAATGCATTGAGACACATTAATCTTCTGTTATTATGTGGTTAAAGCAGGGGAGAACGTTTTGGAAGCAACTGGTGAGGCGTTGGGAGCTTCGGATGCTTAGTTTCGCGTCAGCTAATCAAGGTTTCCTGTGTCAGTGCGTGAGAACGTTGATTTCCACTTTAAAATGTTTAAAAGGTAGTTTTGGGAAATTAGGTGTAAGCTTGAAACGCTTGTCTAAGTTGGGATGTAAGTATAAGGAATTTCTCTCTCGGTTGTGCTTTTATGAAATGGTTTTATGGCCTTGGTTTGAATTCTTGTTACCTACTGTTAAAGCATGTCTAAAGTATGTGGTTTACTGTTTTTGATGACGATATGATGAAGGATGCACATGGTAAGTGATCCTTGTAAGTATACGTTTTATACTTGTGATTTAAAGCAAGGTTTAATGCTTTGGTAAAATGATTACTGTTGATGCTTTAAAAATAGTGAGGTATGTGGTTAAATGTGAATTATATTGGCAAGTTATGGTATGAAAATGATTTTTATATGCTATCGGATATAGTTAGCTGGCTATAGGATTGAGTGCACTATAACTAAGTCGCCTTGGATGTCGAGAAGGTTGGTGTCCCGTCTCCATCCAAGTACCCTAACGATCAAGGAGGTTGGTGTCCCGTCTCTTGTTAGTGGATTAAGCATCTAACCGATGTTTGGGTTGTTGTCCCCATTTATTGTGATTGTACCATTTGGTTGTGATTGTACAATTATTCCAGTTAAAATGCCTTGAAGTGTTTTGAAAACACTTGTTCAATCCGTGTATCCGATATGATGTTTTGAGAATGGATTTGATTAATGATCACTTGTAAGCCAATATAATTGTTGATATATCATGAAATGATTTATGTTATGAAATGTGATTTATACATGTTTACTCATTAAGCTTTGCATATGGTTGTTATGCATGGGAAGGCTTAAATTGAGTGTTAGCAATGGATTTTACTGTTGGTTCATGATACAAGTTGCATATGAATTTTTATGTTGGTTTATGATGAGTTTAAGTGCATGGTTTAAGGGCATGACAGTTTTTAAATGATGTTTTGGAAGTAATTGAAATGAGATTTCAATGTGGATTTGGAAAATGGTTTTAAATGCATTGATGGTGTTTTGTTGTTCAGCACTCCTCACTAAGCCTTATGTGCTTACGCTCTATTTTGTCCATCAATGTAGAGAATTGAGGTTCGGAAGGCAACAAGGGGAGAGGGATCAAGAGATACTTCATTTTGAAAGTATGTTTTCAGTTTATGTAAAATGTCCATAAGTTCTATATTTCATGCACATTCCATCTCATATTATTGCTGTTTTGAGTATATTTTAGGCATAATTAGGTTCATACATTGTATTTTACAGTATTCTTTACTCTGCCATGCTTTGTATTTATTTTCTCTTTTTTGGTAAGGAAAAGATACTATTTTAGTTTAGTTTTAGTTTCAGGTATTAGAGGCTGACAGAAGGAGAGATGAGCTAAGGACATGATGCTGAGGTAGCAGACCAAGGATTTGTACTGATGCAGTTCTAGACAGAGACATCAGCTTCCAAGTAGCTGCCACCGCCATACCTGCCACCTAAGATAGCAAGATGAGAAATTGGAGAACTGGAGTGTGATCTGTAGAGCAGAAAATCTTGATTCTATCGATGATGTCCCCTCAATTTTGCGATGATTGTAGCAGCAGGTAGAGCCGCTGAAAGAGGAACTCGAGATTACTTACAGAGCAAGGCAACGTGATTAAGTCCACGTTCAACTCAAAGAAGTCAGCATTCAAGGTTGCATTTAATGCAAAAGCTACTTTGAAGACTTACAATCCAAGAAGGACTAGACCTAGCTAATGTATATATATACCCATTGTACTCTTACTTCAAAACAACTTAGGTTTTCCCTTAGGCATAGTTTAGGTTTTCTTGCCACCATTATGTTCTAAAACTCTCTTTGGGTTTGGGTTAGGTTGTAATTAGTGTGAGAACGATTGTTTAGGATTTTAAGTTTGTTTTTGCAATAAAGCTTCAAGGTTTGCTTATTCCATGTTCTTCATAGTTCTCAATTAAGGTGAAAGATTAGTTGATTACTATCCATTTGTTCGGTATCGAGAGAGTCGAACTCACGAAAGGAGTAAGTACGATCTCATCTATAGACGGTGTTGATCAATCTAGCCTAGACATAGGTTGGGGTTTAAGGCGGATAAAAGAGGATGAATAAACATTGCTGTCTTTGCACGATTCACGCCATGATGGTATTATCTGCAGTGGGCATCAACAACATTCTGACTTAGACATAAACATGATCACTTTCGAATCGTTCTACCGAGCCTTGTAGTTCTACCGAGACACAAGTCCATTTCCCTTGCCGAGGAAGTGAGAGCGTCTCAACAGCATAACTGACATCCCCCGCCGAGGCAGTAGAGTCTGGCAGCGCAAAACAACTTATCCTATTCAACCAGTTTCACACTAAACAACAACATAACCCAACCCATTCTATCAATCCAATCTCTTTCCTTTTATTTACTTGTGTTTTTATTTTATTTTCCTATAAACCAAATCAACTTATTTGTGCATTACTTTTCTTGTGCAGGAACAATGAATCGAGTCAAGCTATCTAATCCCCGTGGGAGATGATATCTTTTATACTATTACTTGACAAGTGTGTGCACTTGCGCTCATATTTAGAGAACACTAAAATGCTCAACAAGTTTTTGGCGCCGTTGCTGGGGATTGGTAACAACAAAATTCGTTTTTAATTTATGCACTTTTATTTTATTTACTTTTAATTTTTAGTTTTTATCTTTATTCAAAAAAATATTTTACAGTTTCCTTTGCTAAGTGCATGACCAGGGCAAACCCAAAAGGCAAAATCCTTTACGTTGACGATATTGAACGAAGAGCAAGAGTACTAAAAAAGGAGATCAGAACAGCCCTTGGGAAAACTAAAGAAGAGAGAAAAGCAGAGGAAATCATGGAAGTAATAAACGACAACCCTGCCAACAGTGCTCAGAACGACATGGATGGACAACAAGACCCGTCGTTCAAAGAACATCAGTAAGTTCCACCATGGCAGCCACAGTACATTCGAACCACCATGGATTATTTGGAACATGACTTCAGAGGGTTCTATCCTACAGTGAAAGAACCTGAAATTGAGGCGGATCACTTTGAGCTGAAGCCCGTGATGTTTAACATGATCAACACTTTGGTGAAATTTGGAGGGACTGTAACACCCCAATTTTGGGCTTGGAAGTTTAGGGTCTGAACCGGACCGGTCTGATTTTCGGTTCGAATATAAAAGAAGGTTTTATGGAAGGCCTAGTTCGGGATGCATTAAAAATGTGGAAAATATCTAAAAATCCTCTTTTAATATATATAAGAGAGTGGTGAAATCAATTTTACAAAATAAGGTTTGGAAGTGTGACATTTCGAAATGGTGACTAAAATGTAATTTTTGAAAAGTTCAGTGGTGGCTGTTTTGTAAGGATTGAAACTTTGAATCTTTAAGGAGCTAATTTACCCAAGGAAGGATTTCTCCAGATTTTTCTTAATTTTAATAATTTTATTAATGTTTAATTAATTAAAAGAAGAGAGGGAAAACCATATTTTAGCTTTTCATAACTAACTTTTGTTAAAACTTTCTCATCTCATTTTCTCTCAAAATTCCCTCAGCCAAACACATTTCCACAGCAACATTTCTATTGATTTTCACACCAAATGATGAGGTTTCAATCATCAATTGATTCCTAATCCTTTCTACATCAAAACCTCTTGATTTGCTTATTGAATTTTCAAGGATTTTGGCTCTAATCAAGGAGAAATCTACATTTAGAGGTAAGGATGTTCTTCTCCTCTAAATACTCAGTTCTTTACTGAAATTCCCAAGTTCTCAATACTTAAATTAAGTTTTATAAAGGGTAAACTACTGCAGGGGTCACTTTCGTTTCTCGTTTGTACAGATTTAATCACCACTTTTGAAAAGTGCCAATAAGTGGTCATCTACGTTTTCGATGTGTAAAGATTTGGTCACTCCGACGTTATAGTCCGTTAGTCCCCTAACGGATTGCTGATGTGGCGGAATTAATTAAC
The DNA here is from genome assembly GCA_030270665.1 of Hibiscus trionum. Taxonomy (NCBI): domain Eukaryota; kingdom Viridiplantae; phylum Streptophyta; class Magnoliopsida; order Malvales; family Malvaceae; genus Hibiscus; species Hibiscus trionum. Next base: position 22,590,721 of record BSYR01000005.1, read on the forward strand.
GAAAAATAAGTGTAAATTACTGCAATAGCCATTAAAATTAATCTCATGTACATTTTTTCTCCTCAATTTAAAAAAGTAAACATTATAGTCACTAATAAAAATGTTTCTTTATAATTTCACCCTTAAATTTTTAAAAATTCATTTTTCAATCCTAAAACTTTACAATCAATTAGTACAATAATATTATAAATACTTAGATGAAAAATAGGTGCCCAAAGTATACCCTTTGAAACTTAGGTGCCCAAATTGCTCCTATTTAATAACTCGAACTTAACAATTTAGTCCACTAACTACTAAAAAATTCGAGTTATTGGAATTTCTATTTTATAATTCAAACTTTATTTTGAATTTTTGAGTCGAGCTTATGAAATTATGAGTCGAGTATTTTCACATCAAACCAAAAAATTTAATTTTTTCGAGTCAAGTCGAGTGTTGCACTTCCCTTCACTGATTACAACCCATGGGGAATACGAAAGCAAATATTCCTTCCAAAAACATCTCCAAAAATTAAATTCAGTTCAAGTTAAATACTCGCTCAAACATCTGAATATTTACCTGGTCATCATTAATATAGTTATTAGTTTTTATTAACACAAGATGATAATTTTATCCAAATTCAATAAGTTCGATTCGATCAATTTTATAAGATCGTATTTTGAAAAAATGGTTTTGGGATTGATTTTTTTCTCTAAACAGTGGTTGGATTGGATACGAATCAAAATTTTAATTTTATTTTGTTGTGTTATTGTCAAGTCAGGTTTGGGTCTACTAAAAGCTCGACCCATTGTCATCTCTACCCAAACAGAAGGAAATGTTATATTGAACATATTTTTATTCTAGTAGAATGAGACACTAGGTCCTTTAATCAAGATAAGATGGTCACTAACTTAGGTTTGTGTGTAGGGAAGAAATATAATTTTTAATTTTAATCCGTGTTTGTATGTAGGGAAATGCAACACTCGACTTGACTCGAAAAAATTAATTTTTTTGGTTTGATGTGAAAATACTTTACTCATAATTTCATAAACTGGACTCAAAAATTCAAAATAAATTTTTTAAAAATTTAAGGGTGAAATTATAAAGAAACATTTTTATTAGTGACTATAATGTTTACTTTTTTAAATTGAGGAGAAAAATGTACATGAGATAAATTTTAATGGCTATTGCAGTAATTTATCTTTCGTTAATTAATTCCGCCACATCAGCAATCCGTTAGGGGACTAACAGACTATAACGTCGGAGTGACCAAGTCTTTACACATCGAAAACGTAGATGACCACTTATTGGCACTTTTCAAAAGTGGTGACTAAATCTGTACAAACGGGAAACAAAAGTGACCCCTGCAGTAGTTTACCCTTTTATAAAAGGTTTTAATGTTGTGATCTTGATTTTGGCTTAAAACTCAAGATTTGGATTAAATCTTGAAGAATTTCATGGTGATTGTTTGGGTTCTGTTTTGAGGTGGCTTTTTAATGTATTTTGGATGTCTAATGATGTGTAAATGAGGTTTGATCAATGCAATCCCGAATAGGTTATGTTTTCTAAGTTTTTGCTTATGAAAATGGTGGTTTTGGGGGTGATTTTGGTGTTCTGTTAATGCTGGAGGTATAACGACGAGTTTGGGTTCATTTTGGATGTTAATTGATGTTTAGAAATGGTTAGAAGTAATGGATCTTGGCTGGGTTATGTTTTGAAAGAGTTTGGAGGTGATTTCGGTTGTGTTTTGTAGCTGAAATGTTAGATTTATGTAGAGCAGCAAGTTGAGTTGTGTTGTTGGTATTTTTAATGCATGGTGATGCATTAATCCTCTGTTGTTATGTGTTTAAAACAGGGGAGAATGATCCGAAAGCAATAGCAGTGGCGTTGGAGGTTTCAGATGCTTGGAAGGCTTGTTGGCTAACTTAGTTTTGTGTATCGGTTAGTGAAGTTGGGTTTTCAGCTTTGAAACCAATGTTTGAAGGTTATGGGAGCTTAGTTTAAGTCTAAGAAACTTAACTAAGCTCAAGAGTAAGTTTTCGGGAAAACTCTCACTCTTGGATGAACCATGAGATGGTTGGATGCAATGTATTTAATTTGCATGTTTAAATTCTGTTTTGAAAGCATGTTTTAGCATGATTAATGCTGGTTTTGAAAGTCATGTGTTGAAGGATGCTCAAGGTAAGAGATCGTTGGTTTTGTATGTTGGAAATAGGGAATTGATGCATAGTGTTGCATGTTGATTAATGGCTTTGTTTAATGCTTTAAAACAGTAAATTGATGATGGCAATTGATGTGTATTGGCAAGTGATGTAAGTGGTTGTTGGTTACTTTAATCGGATATAGTTAGCCGACTATAGGATTGGGTGCACCGTGAATTAAGTCGCCTTGGATGTTGAGGGGTTGTGATTGTACCGTAAACTCCATCCAAGTACCCTAGCGATTGAGGAAATTGGTGTCACCACGATGGAGGATGGCTCTCGTTGGTGGACTTTGTTAAGTGTCACCACGATGGAGGATGGCTCTCGTGGGTGGACTTTGTTAAGCGTCACAACGGTGGAGGGTTGCTCCCGTGTGTGAGCTTGGTTAAGGTGATTACAATGGTTGAGGTAGCTCCTATGTGTAAGCCTTGTGGTGTGTCCCGACTCTCGCTAGTGAGTTATACAACTTCCGATGAGTGATGTTGAGGGGTTGTAATTGTACCGTTAAACTCCATCACGGGTGTTGAGGGATTGTGATTGTACCAGTAAACTCCACCTTGCGTTGTTCGGTAGTGTGTATGAAGCGTGTGGGACAACGCTTGTAATCCGCGTATCCGATTGTGTCTTGGGTTGAAATGGTTTGTGAATTATCACTTGAAAGCCAATATTTTGTATTTGAATGTATTGAAGCGAGTGATGCTTGAAAATGATGCAAGGTTGCATGGGAAGTGTGTGTAATGGTTTAAGAGTGCATGTATTACTTGTTAAGCTTGAACAAGTGTTTATCTTCTATTGTGAATGGTGCATATGTGCATGGAATCTCTTTAGTGCATTGAAGTCTTGTGAAGACTTGTCTAGAAAGGCATGTAATGCAAATGTTGCTTTTGGTAGTTCATGTGTTTTGCATTTGTTGAATGCATGAGATAGTTAGAAGGAACAATGGTTTTCGAAAGGTTTTGCTTTGAAATGATCATCAAGCATGTGGAAAGTGTGTTGTGAAGTGGAAGTGTTTTCCGAGGAATTTGAGTTTAACCTTGCATGTGGTGTTCATGCATGGAAGGGTTTAAATAATGGTTTTGCAAGAATGTGTTTTGGGGAAATTGTTTAGCTTTTCTAAGCTAAAGGTTGGGTTCCATGTTGAGCAAGGCATGGTTTAAAGCATGTTGTTTCAAAGAGGTTTTTCAAACAATGCTTTGGTTTATTGAATTGCATCTACTTTTAAAGAGGGTTTTATGATTGTTGCATTGATGGTGTTTTGGTTTTGAGCATTCATCACTAAGCATTATGTGCTTACGCTCCTTTATGTCCATCAATGCAGATATTTGAAGTTGGGACAACAAGAAGCAAGGGATTAAAGAGGAGCTCCACTTGATAAGTATGTTTTGGTTTATAGCTATAGATAATAAAGGCAATGGGGGGAGAGTCTTTTATGTTGATGTGTAATGAGATTGTGTATGTTGAACAAGTTCGGTTTATGGTTTGAACTATGAGGTTTAACGCTTGCAATATTTGAATCTTATTCTTCATAAGTTGTTACGCTATGCTTCTTGTTTTAAAAGCATGATCAAGTGTTGGATGTGTTGGTGCACCTAAGGCTTGATTGTATCTAGTTGTTAATGCAATTTGGTAGCTATGATGCTTGGCATGTTGTTGATATGTTGAGGAATGGTTTAAAGTATGTTTGTTGGTGTTTTGAAGGTTGGTTGGTTTTGGTCGTTAGGGTGCATGCCTATAGATTTGTGGATTTTCCTAATTGATGCCATGAATGTGTTTTGATGATGCAAATATGTACCCTATTTGTATGATGACTTGTTGGCATGATTAGGAGGTCATTAGAATGTGTTTGAGTGGTAAATGTGTGTTAAACCAGCAAATTCTGCACTTTCTGGGCAGTCCGTATCGAAACGGGCACTAGCGTTTCGAAATAGGGGCTTGAAATGGCCTTCGTGTATCGAAACGGGTAGAGGCTGTTCCGAAACGTTTTGGCCACTGCCAGGCCCTGTTTCGATACAGGTCTCGAAACGAACCCGTGTTTTGGAACGGTCAACCCCCGTTCCGAAACAGTTGACCGTTGGGCACTGATTTGAATGGTTTAAAGGTTTGCAAGCTTTACGTTTTAGTCCTAAAAATTGTTTTAGCAATTGCTTGAGTTTGGGATGTTTGTTTAAGGTGAAATTTGACAGGGAGGCATGTAATATGATTAATTTGATATTGGTAACTTAAAATCAGTTAAGCCTCCATCTTTCCAGAAATTACAATTTGGTCCCTAACTTTTGTATGTTGTGTAATTGAGTCCCTTAATGCTTTCCGATCGATGCGCTTTTCAAGTATGCTTTTCCCAAGGGTACGCTTAAGGTTAATATGCATCTAGACAAGATTGGAAAGAAAAAAAGGTTCGTTAATCAAGGTTGACTTTCGGGTTGACTTTGGTTTTCCACGTGTAATCTTCGTAGTTCGGGTCAACCGTCTAGGCCGGGCTAAGGGGGTTACAGGGACTGCCACAGAAGATGCTCGGCAGCACTTAAGAGGTTTCCTAGACATATTCAGAGCATTCAAAATACACGAAGTCCACCAAGATGTGCTAAGGCTAAGGTTATTCCCCTATTCACTGAGGGATAGGGCAAAACAATGGTTGAACAACCAGCCAGCAGGATCATTCAACACATGGACAGAGTTGTGCAAGGATTTCCTGGATCGTTTCAGCCCATCTAATGTCACAAACATATTGAGAAACGAGATCACAACCTTCCGACAAGGGGATGATGAGCAAATGTATGAAGCATGTGAGTGGTACCAACAGATGCTTAACAATTGCCCGCTCCATGGTTTCCCAGCTTGGACACATGTGTCAATGTTCTACAATGGGGTAAACTACCAAACTCGAATAATGATTGATGCCTTAGCCAACAGAATCATCCTCGACAGACCACCAGAGGAGGCACTGCGGATCCTGAACCAAGCCGCCAAGAACGATTATAAGTACCCAACAACCCGCCGAGGCGACATTAGGCGGCCAGCTACTGTGAACGAAGTGGAAGCCTAAGAATCTGTCAATGCCCGCCTTGACAAATTGACAGAGCTGGTCATGAACATGGTGAAACCCACTGGGAAAGTCTATAAGGCCAAGGCTGTAGAACCAATCTGTGATGAGTGTGAGGGCAACATCAATTCCTCTGAATGTACTGCATCTGCCAATTTCATGGGAGGATACGAGAGGAACAATAGGCCCAACACGAATACGTATAACCCTGGTTGGAAGAATCATCCAAACTTTTCCTGGAGCAAAAATAAACCCGCTACCAATCCACAATAGCAACAAGGAGGCTACCAGCAAAACCAATCCAGACAGCAAGCTCACAGCCACAAAACAATAATTCACTAGAAGCAACTCTTCAAACTTTTATGTTTAATACTAGTGAATTTATTATTCGTACTAATAAATTCATTGATAAAACTGAGTCATTAATGGACAGGACGGAGATGAGGATGAAGAACCAGGAGGCTGCGATAAAGAACCTGGAGACCCAGTTTGGGCAGTTCACTGTGATCTTCAGCAGCAGGACAATGGGTGCATCATTTAGCAGTACAGAGGTAGCAGCTAAGCCCACATATGAGAAGTGCAAAGCCATATCAACCAGAAGTGGGAAACAGTTGAGTTAGCCCAGAATAGAAAAGCTAGAAAAGAAACAACCAGCACATAGAGAACTACCTGCAGCAGCACCATCAACACCAGCTGCCCTGACAGCTGAGCCTAACAGCAGCCCTAAAGCAGTTGATCCTCCACAGATAAAATTCCCATACAAAGAACGTATAGAGGGCATCCTCCTGCCACCACCTTTCCCCAGAGGCTTAAGCAACAAAAAACATGAGCACCAGTTGAGGAAATTCTTAGATATTCTGAAGCAGGTGCACATAAATATCCCTATCATAGAAGCCATTCAGAACATGCCCAACTATGCCAAATACCTCAGAGACATGGTTTCTAAGAGGAAGAGAATTGAGGAGTTCGAAACAGTTACTGTAACAGAGGAGTGCATAGCCATGCTACATAACAAGTTGCCACCCAAGCAAACAGATCCAGACAGCTTTGTTATACCATGCAGAATAGGCAGCAAGCACGAAACAAAAGCCCTATGCGACTTAGGAGCCAACATAAACTTGATGCCCAAGGGAGTCTTCGACAAACTAGGAATTGGGCAAGCAAAACCTACCTCCATTATGCTGAAACATGATGATCATTCATTTATACAACTAGAGGGCAAGATTGAAGACATCCTAGTTCGAGTAGGCAACCATATTCTTCTAGATTATTTCCTCATCTTAGACTGTGAGGCCGATGAAAACGCCCCCATCATCCTAGGGCAACCATTTTTGGCTACGGGCAGAACTTTAATATATGTGGAACATGGGGAACTGACCTTGAGGAAAGATAATTAGAGCATAAAGTTAAATGTGTTACAATCCCAGAAAAGGAAGAGGAAGGATGCCCTGATGCTCAGGCCGCCAAAATCAGCACAGAGACAGGCCAAGGTACCAGCTGTCGCGGCAAATTCACCCAAATGCACTCCCAACATAACTTAATTAATTTAATTTTTATTTTCTTTATTTTTATGTTTTAGGAATAGAATTTAATTTATTGCAATTTATTTTCCTTAGGATTAGATTTTGAATTTATTTTTCACATTTTTATTTTTCAAAATTTATTTTTCGTATTTAATTATCTTTATTTTTATTTAAGGTTTTAGGAATAAAAGAGCTGGATAAAGAAGGGGACCCAACAAGGAGCCCGCCACCATCCCGCCAAGACAGCCAAGGGCGGCCCAACGCACATAGCGCATAACGTCTAGTTGCCCGCTAACGACTATAGAAATATTGGACATAAACCTCGTAACGTGCGCGAGAAAACTTGATCGTTGGACATTTAATGCCGCCCCGGCACCTCTTGGCAGCCTCTATTTAAACCTTTCTCACCTCATTCATTCACTTTACTTTCACCTCCTTGTTTATTATTCTTGATTCCACTGCTCTCTTTTTAATTATCATCTTTTAAGTTTCAGTTAAATTTCAACCGTCTCACACATTGCATCCGCATCCCAATCCAAACCCACCTTTCAATGCTTCTTCTCCCATGATGATGAAAAGAGATACAAAACTTAGTTCGCCAAGCAGGCCATTTGGGAGGAACAAGGGTTCCATTACTCCAAGCAGAAGAGAGATCCTGGCCTAGAGCCTGCACTGTTTGAGAAAATAGACAACAAAGGTTGGGAGATGTTCGCACGACAGCCGGAGGCAGCAAACATCACGATGGTCAGGGAATTCTACGCCCACAACTCTCGCCCAGAGGTGCCATTTGCGTTTGTACGAGGGGAGCCTGTCAAGTTGAACGATGCCGTCATCAACATCTTCTACGGCCTAGAGATGGACGACAACCCTCAGGAGGAATGCAGGCAGTCACTGACGGCTGCCGACTACGACATAATCAATGCCAAGCCGTGCAAGCCCAACACGCCGTGGATGGCAGGTGTAAAGCCCTGGTTTTGGGCTTATATGTTTTAGACATCGGATCGGGCTGGTCAGAAACTGTTCGAATCTTATAAGGTGGTCCAGGGAGATCAAGTTTCGGGATATGATAAAAATGTGACAAAAATTGCTAAAATCTTATAAAATCATGTTTAAGAGTTTGGTCAAATCAATTTTACAAAATGAGTTTTGGAAGAGGTACATTTTGGGTAGTGACCAACATGTAAAGTTTTAAAACTGTGGAAAAATGCAAATTTTGAAAGATGGGTCAAAATCTTAGAATCTTTAGGGAGATTTTGTGCAATTACACCTTTTCTTAAATTGACATGTGTTTTAAATGAGCTTTAAAGTAATTGATTAAAAAGGGATTTTTATTTTAATTAATAAAATGGTAATTTGAGAAGTTTCATTTTACGTAACTAACTTTCCATTCCTCATTTCAGCAAAACCCATTTCTAAAACCTTTTCTCTAGATTTCTTTTCTCCCAAACACTATCTCTTTGATTTCTCATCCATTTCCAAGAATTCTCTTCAATTCCTTCAAGATTTGTGAAGCAAAAACTTGTCAAACATTAAGGAAAGCAAGGATTGGAGGTAAATCCCGTTCTCAACCTCTAATCAAGGTTCTTTATTGAAATTCCCATGATTATCGACTCGTAATTGTTGTTTTTAACTGAGTTTTAATTTAAGATCAAAATCTTGCAAAATAAAGGTTTAATTCTTGATATTCGGAGTGTTGTTGATGATCTCTGTTTTAGATGGATTATAAATGAGTTTGGTATTATTATGATGTTGAAAAAGTGTTTTGATGATATAGATCCCGAAATCCTTGAGATCCTTGAGTTTTATGGTAGTTTTAGTTGAGTTTTTGAAGTGTTTTGATGGTGATATGTTTGCTGGAGGTATAAGGAAGGGTTTAGGTTGTTTTTAGATGTGATGTGATGAATATTAATGGTTGGAAGTGATGATTATTGACTGGGCTTGGTTTAGGAAGCAATCGAATGAGTTTTAGTTGTTTCAAATGGGTTAATTGATGTAGTTTTGCTGGGCAACGAGTTAGTGTTTAGTTGCTGGTGTTGGAATACATTTTAATGCATGGGATCTCTGTTTTTGATGCTCTAAAAACATGGGACATTGGTCCGGAAGCAAGTGAAGCAATTTTGGGAGCTTCGGACGAGTGATCTTCGCGTCGACAAGCGAAGTTTCGCGTATCGGTGAGTGGAAAAGGGTTTTCCAGCTTTGAAACGTTTGAACGTGGTTTTGGGTGCTTAGAGTAAATTTGAAACACTTAGCTAAGCTTGAGAGTAAGTAAATCGAAAGTCTCTCTCAGATTGTGCTATGTTCTCGGTTTAAAATGCATTTGGATTAAATGTGTTTTGATTACTATTTTAAAGCATGTTTTGAGAAATGATGTTGTAGTTTTAAATACCATTTTGTTAAGGATGCACATGGTAAGTGATCATTGAGTTTATATGATTTTATGCAATTGGTTTTAAGCATGTTAATGCTTGTGGAAGTGGCATTGTGGTTCATGCTTGTAAAAGAGTGAATTAATGATGATTTATGATTATATTGGCAAGTGATGGTAAATGGTTTGGGATACTTTAATCGGATATAGTTAGTCAGCTATATGATTGGGTGCACCGTGAAAAAGTCACCTTGGATGTCAAGGGGTTGTGATTGTGCCGTAAACTCCATCAAAGTACCCTAACGGTCGAGGCTAATTTAGATCACAAAAGAGGATGTTTTATCCCGTGTGTGAATCTTGTGGTTTGTGTCATGTACTCTCGTTAGTGGAATTATACAACTATCGATGAGTGCTGTTGATGAGTTGTGATTGTGCCGTAAACTCCATCAAGGGTGTTGAGGGGTTGTGATTGTGCCATTAAGCTCCACCTTATGTAGCTGGTAGTGTGTATGAAGTGTGTGGGACAACGCTTGTAATCCGCGTATCCGATTGTGTCAATTGTGTTGTGTTTTGATATGGATCATGTCACTTCCGAGCCAATATACTGATGATGATAAAATGAATTAATGATGAACGTTTATTTTGGGAAACCATGTGATGCTTGAGATTTATGCTAGAATGCATGTGATGCTTGGTTTAAGCATGAGCAAAGGGTTTTGCTGTTGTAATTAATGATGCTAGGAGCATGTGGTTTTGAAAGTGGATATAATGTTTTAAAGTGCATGTTTTAATGGAAGGCATGTGTTTACAAAGAATGATATTTTGTTTTTTTAAATGCATTGGTGAATGTTTTGGTTTTGTAGCGGTCCTCACTAGGCTTTATGCTTACGCTCATTTGTTTCATTAATGTAGAGAATTGAGCATATTTTGCAGCAAGCAAGCAAAGGATATCCAAGTGTTTTGGTTAAGAAAAGTATGTGGTTTTACTTTAGTGTAATAAGAGGTAATGAGAGGGATTTCCACTCATGAATTGTTTGGTGATGTGAAACACCTTGATCATGTTTAGTTTGGTGTTTCGAGGCTTGTAAATGGTCTTCTTATGGTTTAAGGTCTTTTATTTGGTGTTTTGGCTATGTTAAGGTTTTTACTTAAAGGCAAGCAGTTGAGTGCATAAAAGTTCTATATTTTACACCTCATTTACTCATATTTTTGCTGCACTCAAGCATGATTAATTGCATTTAGGATAGATTTTTGCACACACATCACAATTAGATAAAACTGCACAGATGCTGCTGATTTTGGTCACTTTTGCAGGTATCTGTTGCGGCAGCATCCAGGGCAGCAAAGGAGCAAAGGCGAGTTGCGGAGCTGGAGTTGAAGGATAGAGAACACCGTCTGTCGTGACATCTGTCGTGGCAGCGATGACGACAGAGAGACACTGAGGTGGAAAATCAAAGTGGGGCCCGATAGATAGAGAATTGTAAGCCGGTCTGTCGTGGATCACTCCCATTTTTTTCTGAGCCCTGAAGCAGAAGGGAGGCCGGGTCCAAAGTTCAAGGAAGAAAGTCAAAGAATGAAAAGAGGACGAATTAAAGACATCTACTCAGAAGATTTAGTCTTTAATAGAGTTGTACGTTAATTTAAACTTGTATTATTGCCATATTAGAAAACTTGGACCCAAGGCCTATATAGAGGCATGTAATTCGACCTAGAAGAGGATATCTAGCTTCTAGCTGTCTTCCCCCTAATCCCTAGTCGTTTCTCTATCTCCATCATGTTCTAAACTTCCCCGAGGGCTAAGGGTTGATCTTGTAAAGTAGTTGTAAGGATTGTATTGTTCTTAGGTTTTTCCGTTCAATTAATAAAAACTTCAAGTTTATTTACTCTGGTTTTCAAAATCTCATAAGATTACCGAGAGAGCATTGTGAGGTTATCTATTTGCTTAATATCTGGAGAGTTAAGCATTTGAAAGGAGTAAATACGTGTTTTCCAGCTTATGGTTAAACCATCTTGGCTCAGGGATAAGTACAAGATTAAGTGGTTAAAGAAGAATTCACAAACATTGATGTTCATCCTTTGATTCACACCGGGAGGTATTATCCAAGACGTGTTCATCAATAGAACTTGGGCCTGGGGATAGGACAAGTCACAACATGGATTCTTGCAAAACTTGAAGTACATAGTTGTTGATCGTTGTCGCAACAGGCACGACGATAGAAGCAACGAAAGTTCCTCTGAACAGTGCAACACCTGCACTACTGAACAATTCAATACCGGCCTATTCTCTCAATCTGATTACCTAATCTTTTACTTTAGTTATTACTCAAGATTTATCCAAACAATCATTTAAACTTATTTCTTTTCTTATTCATCAATCTAAGGATAGAGTTATTTCCAGCCCCTGTGCAGACGATATCCGATACTCCGTATCACTTTATTACTTGCGACATGTACACTTGCACTACATTGCGAAAGACTCTTTTACACGCAACAAGTTTTTGGCGCCGTTGCTGGGGACTGGCAATATACCTTTACCTTTTTATTACTGCACTTTGTTTTTGTTTTTATTTTTGTTTTTAGTTGTTTTATTTTCCCTGTGCTTTTCACAAGGTTCTCTTATTGCTTATGTGCAGATCGAGATGTGGTAAGGAACCTGAGTACGGATTAGACCCAAAAATCGAACGCACATATCAACTAAGAAACCAAGCCCGACTCTTGATAGAAAGAAACAACTATCTTGAGGAAATACAGGAAGCAATGGTGAACGAAAGACAAGGCAATGAGGAAGATGACAACAACAACAACAACAACCTCAGGGGTAATATAGATCCTCCTAAAGATGCCCGAAAAGATATGTCGCCGCCTGCGGCCCCAGCAGCACGACAAACTTGTCGAGAGTACATGGATAACGACCATGTTGGACTGGAAACTACGCTACCAGATGTGGAAGCTGAACACTTCGAACTGAAACCTGTAATGTTCAGCATGATAAATTTCGTTGGTCAATTTGGTGGTTCTGCTACTGAGGATGCACGTGAACATTTGAAAACTTTCCAGGAGATCTGTGGATCATTCAGACAGCCAGGAATAAGTCCGGAAGTACTGAGGCTCCGGTTATTTCCTCATTCATTGAGGGAGAGAGCGAAAACCTGGTGGAACAAGTTAACGCCGGGTTCAATACGAACTTGGGCGGATCTCTGTCGTGAATTCCTTTCTCGTTTTAATCCTTCTCTTTTATCTGAAAGACATCGTAACGAGACTGCTACTTTTCAACATGAAGATGACGAGCCAATGCGCGAGGCATGAGACCGATTTACCACTCTCTTACGAAACTGCCCGATGTATGGATTCCTCGTATGGAATCAAGTTGTCAAATTCTATAATGCTGCCAATGCACACACTAGGATGAGGATTGATTCAGCAGCAAACGACTTGTTATTGGACAAGGAACCAAAAGATGCAATGATGGTGCTGAAAAAGTTAGCTAAAAACGATGAGTAGTTTCCTACAGCTCGAAGAGGAGGTAGACGAGGAGTATCTGTAAAGGAATACGAAGCTGACAACTCGGTCAAAACTCAGATTGCATACCTCACTAAGATAGTTGAAAACCTGCAGCGAAAGGATTCTAAAGTTGTATATTCTGCCGAAGAGGTGTGTGAAACCTGTAGCGAAAACCACAGTACAGATGAGTGTCCTTTACAGCTGGAAGAAGGGATGTATGTTGGAAACTATAACATGAATAAAACCTATGACTCCTACAACTACAATCCAAACTGGAGGAATGACCCCAAATTTTCCTGGAGTAAACCAAACAACGCATTGAACCTTCCAGTCCAGAATAACCAGAACCAAGGAGGTCCTAGGATTCTGTCACGACAGCAACCACAGCAGCAGCCACAACAGCAACCGACAACCACAAGGAGCATACTGGAACAGACCCTAGCAACTTTCATGTCTCAAATAGGAGCATATATGGCAAACATGGATCACTTTGTCAAGAAAATTTAATCTTTCATGGATAAGACAGAGATGAGAATGACAAACCATGAGGCTACCTTAAAATCCCTAGAGACATAGATGGTCCAGGTTTCACAGTTCATAAACCCAAGGCAGAATGGAGGATTCCCTAGTGATACTGAGGTCACTAGTAAACCCACACATGAGAAGTGCAAAGCTATCACAACGAGGAGTGGGAAACAACTACAAGGACCGACAATAAAAGAAGCACCGAGTAAGGAATCGACCCTACAAACACTTGTCGTGAACATTGCCCCGGTAGAAGAGAAACAATCTGCTGTCGTCATACCTGCCACGACATTAGAAGGAACAGAGGAGCAGACAGAAGAAGCTAAAGATCTTGAGCCTCCTCAGATCCGACTTCCATGTGAAGGACACCTTGAAGATTATCGTCCCCCACCCCCTTTTCCACAGCGGTTAAAGAAACAAAAACTTGAGTACCAGCTTAAGAAAATCTATGATGTTTTTAAGAAAGTACACATCAACATTCTGTTGTTAGAAGCCATTAAGCAGATGCCTGGTTATGCAAAGTTCCTTAAGGATGCAATGTCCAGAGGATCCAGACTTGAGGAATTTGAAACAATGATGATGACAGAAGTATGCATGGCAATCCTACATAAGCGACCACCCCAAAGAAGAAGTATCCTGGAAGCTTCATCATACCATGCATAATTGGTGACAAGTTTATGGGTAAGGCACTTTGTGATCTTGGTCCCAACATTAATCTAATGCCCAAATCTGTATTTTAGAAGCTAGGTATTGGACAAGCAAGACCCATGACAGTCATGTTGCAACTGGCAGAACGCTCTTAAATACAACCGGAAGGAAAGATTGAAGATATTCAGGTAAGAGTGGATAAATTTATTTTTCCTGCTGACTTTCTTGTTTTAGATTGTGAAGCAGATTAGAATGCACCGATCATCCTAGGGTGACCCTTCCTAGCCACAGGTAGAACAATGATCGATGTTGAGAAAGGAGAACTGACCATGAGAGTCAATGACCAGCAGATAAAGCTCAATGTTCTCTAAGCTATTAAGCAAGCTGATGCAGAGGAAGAATGTAAGGCAATATCAGAAGTCATTCTAGACCCCTGTATCAGATCAAGCTGTCACGACAGAAAATTTGGCCACTGCCACCTCAGTCACCTTAAGGACTGTCATGATAGCCTTGACGATAGTGACTCCTCAAATAATGAACCATCTGACACTGAAGGTCCTGAGGAGGTAAATTGGATAGGCACATGTCCAGGTATGTTCTTCGAGTACTTGAATTATACCTCGAATGAACATGTAATCCAAAAGCCTTCCATTGAGCAGCCACCTGTCTTAGATCTTAAATCCCTGCCATGGAAACTTAAATACGTTTTTCTTGGTCTTAATGATACGTTGCCCGTAATCATCTCTTCTAAGTTAATGCAGGAACATCAGCTGATCAGATTGCTACATCACCATAAGATCCTCTTGGAGGATGACCATAAGCCGACGATTGATGCCCAAAGATGACTGAATGAAGCTATGCGAGAGGTGGTACGAAAAGAAATCATCAAGTGGCTTGATGCTGGAATAATTTATACCATCTCAGATAGCAAGTGGGTGAGCCCGGTGCAATGTGTACCCAAAAAAGGGAGGCATAACCGTGGTAACAAACAAGGATAACGAGCTAATCCCAACCAGGATTGTGACCGGTTGGAGGGTTTGTATGGACAATCGGAAGCTTAATAAGGCTACCCGGAAGGACCACTTCCCCTTATTCTTTATTGACCAAATGTTAGATAGATTAGCGGGGAAACCATACTATTGTTTCCTTGATGGCTAGTCAGGTTATAACAAGATTGCAATCGCACCGGAGGATCAGGGGAAAACAACCTTCACATGCCCATACGGAACATACGCTTTTCGAAGAATGCCATTTGGACTATGCAATGCTCCAACAACATTCCAGCGATGCATGATGGCAATATTTTCAGACATGGTGGAAGATTTCCTGGAAATATTCATGGACGACTTTTACGTCTTTGGGGATAGTTTCGATGATTGCCTAGGCAATTTGAAGAAGGTGCTTGAAAGATGTGAAGAGGTAAACCTCGTATTAAACTGGGAAAAATGCAACTTCATGGTGGATGAGGGCATAGTGTTGGGACACAAGGTCAGCTGCCGAGACATAGCTGTTGACAGAGCCAAAATTGAAGTTATTGAAAAACTGCCACCACCCACCACAGTCAAGGGAATAAGAAGTTTCTCAGGGCATGCAGGGTTTTATCGAAGATTCATTGCAAATTTCTCAAAATTACTAAACCCCTATGTCTTCTGTTGGAACAGAATCGCGCCTTTGACTTTAAAACTGAATGTACTGAAGCATTAAGGATACTGAAGGAAAAGCTGGTAACAGCCCCAATAGTGCAGCCACCAGACTGGAGCTTACCATTCGAGATAATGTGTGACGCCAGTGATTATGCTGTCGTGGCAACACTAGGGCAGAGGAAGGAGAAACTCTTCCATGTGATCTACTATGCCATCAAAACTCTAAATGACGCCCAGATAAATTACACCACAATAGAGAAGGAATTACTAGCAGTGGTGTTTGCAATTGACAAGTTTCAACCATATATACTTGGAACAAAAGTGGTGGTCCATACAAATCACTCAGCACTCAAATATCTGTTCACTAAGAAGGATGTCAAGCCAAGATTGATACGTTGGATTCTGCTGCTGCAAGAATTCGATATTGACATCAAGGACAAAAAGGGGACAAAAACTAAGTAGTAGATCACTTGTCAAGGCTGGAGATGGGAAAGAATCAAGTGAAAGACAAGACTAACATACTAAAAACTTTCCTAGACGAGCAGTTATTCATTGCCACCAGCATTGCCGCGATAGCCATGGCAGCAGGTAAGCTTCCCGAAACCCCTTGGTATGCTGACATTGTCAATTACATTGTAAGTGGTTTATTACCTCCTGAACTTAGTTATCAAGCTAGGAAGTGGTTCCAAAATGATGCAAAACATTATTATTGGGACGAACCTCTTCTCTTTAAGCATTATGCAGATCAGATCATCATGATATGCATACTGTAGGAGGAACAGAAAGAAGTGCTTCACCACTGCCATACTGCCCCTTATAGAGGACACTTGGGAGGAAATAAAACTGATGCCAAGGTTCTGCAATCTGGGTTCTATTGGCCTACATTGTTCAAGGATGCACAAGCTTTTTACAAGAGTCATGATAAATGCCAAAGGACTGGAAACATATCTAGAAGGCATGAGATGCCACTGTAGAACATTCTTGAGGTCAAAATTTTTGATGTTTGGGGAATCGACTTCATGGGACCATTCCCAGCGTCCTATGGGAATCTATACATCCCGCTGGCAGTAGACTATGTCTCTAAGTGGGTAGAAGCTATCACCACTCAAAAGAACGATGCCAAGACCATGCAAAGATTTCTCCACAAGCATATCTTCTCAAGGTTTGGCATCCCAAGGGCAATCATTAGTGATGAGGGTAGGCACTTTGACAATAGGGTAATTGCTAGTGCACTAAAGAAATACAGAGTAAAGCACAGAATCACAACAACATATCACACTCAAACCAATGGGCAGGCCGAAATCTCAAATAGAGAGGTGAAGAACATCCTAGAAAAGATGGTAAAACTAACTCAAAAGGACTCGTCTCTTCACCTAAATGATGCACTCTCTGCCTACAGGACTGCATTTAAAACGCCATTGGGAATGTCACCCTACCGCCTCATCTACGGAATAACTTGCCATTTACCTATCGAGATAGAACATAAAGCATATTGGGCTATCAACACAGTTAACATAGACTGAGACAAGGCATGGCAAAAAAGGCTACTGGAATTGAATGAAATTGAAGAAATTCAAACCATGGCCTACGACAACGCCAAAATCTACAAGGAAAAAACAAAGAAGTGGCACGACAGAAAACTACTGCCACGACAGTTGAGACCAGGGCAGAAGGTGTTGTTGTTTAACTCTAGGTTGATGCTCTTTCCATGAAAGCTTAAATCTAGGTTGTCTGGCCTTTTCCAAGTAGTCCAAGTTTTTCCCCATGGTTCCATTACAATCAGATCAATCAAGGATGGGCACCAATTCAAAGTTAATGGACAAAGGCTAAAGCACTATCAGTGGACTGAAGCCCCAAGAATGCATGAAGTAGCTACTTTAGGAGATTCCCCTTAAGGCATCCCTAATTTAACTTAGTTTTATTTTATTTATTTATTTATTTATTTATTTTTTTAAGAAATAAGATTTTAATATATTATTTATTTTAGTTTTTAGGAAAATAAAGGAAGCAAAGCAAAGAGCAGGAATGAACCAGCCCACCACATTCACAACAGCCCATGAAGCCCAATGGAACAAACTTGTCTTGACAGCCTGTTACCAGCTGTCGCGGCAGACACGGAAAATAGAGCTTGTTACTAGCTGTCGCGGCAGACATGGAAAATACAGCCTGTCACGGAGCTGTCGCGACAGACACGAAAATGCGTAACAGACGCGCAACAGACACGAAAACGCGTTAGAAAACATCGTGATAGCTGGCCTCGTTATTTGCGCCACCCTTTACAGTTCCAACGGGCACAAAATCCAGTTCTATATAAACCTCTACTTCCATTTCATTTTCACTTCATTCTTATTCTCTCTGCTTTGCTTTCAAGAAGTTTAGCCCTCAGAAAGTTTTCTTTATTTTCCACAGTTCCTTACAATGACTACTCGATCAACCAGAAGGAGTGCTACCTCAACCTCTGCCACGACAGCCTCTACACCAAGCAACATCAGAATCCCCAGTAGGTTCGCATTGGCAAACTCGGAGAAGAGATACTACGGCTCTTTCCAGAAATGAGGGATGTAGGAGGAGAGAGGCTTCACATACACCAAAAAGATGGGAGACCTAAGGCTCAAAGGGTTTATCTCCAAGAGAATTATTGCCCTCAAATGGAAGATGTTTGTCGTCTAACCAGAGGAAATGAACGTCACCTTGGTCAGGGAATTTTATGCTGCTATCCCCTCCAAAGTTGCCACGACAGTGATTGTCAGGGGTAAGGAAATCTCCCTTGAACCAGCCTACATCAACACATTGTATGGTATTTATGTGGGCAGAAGGGAAGATGCACACAGGAGGTTTGTCAACAGTCTGTCGCCGGTAGACTACGATGGTATCATAGCAGACTTGACGAAAGCAGGCACCCAATGGAACAACGATTCCAAGCACATATGTACAGTACGAAGGACCCAGCTCACACCAGCATCAAAACTCTGGAACAATTTTGTGAAGAAACGCCTTATGCCAACATCGTACAACACAACGGTGGACCGGCAGAGACTTGCCCTCGTGCATTCGATCATCAACGAGCGGCAGATCAATGTAAGCAGATATATCTTCGACGACATTTTTGAGTGTGCACTCAGACCAATGGGCCCCCTTTTCTTCCTCTACCTCATCACCTCTCTCTGTCGGGCCCATAAAGTGCTGGAAATCGATCAAGACGTAAGAGTCCAAGGCAAGGGATGGACGTAACAGAACATATACATCCTTATGGAGCTGAAGCCAGCAAACCCTTTGGCATATGTGGATCCATCTGCCGCGACAGAACCAACAACAGAGCATGATTCCACAGAGTCTGTCGCAGCAGAGCCTGAGCAAAATGTGGTCGCACAACCGACAGACACCTCCAACCAAATCTTGCACATGATGAAGAAGATGGAGGAACGACAGCTGGGCTTCATGGGATTCATGAGGGATTTCACTACTACCACGGTAAACTTCATTCAAGCTGATTTAAATTATCCCAACGTGCAGTTTCCCTCTTTCCCAGAAAATCTTTTTGCCACCCCTACACCTGCTGGCAGCCCTAGAACGCCCGCGCCAACTACTGCCTCCACCACACAACCTGCCACGACCGGAGATGGCGACAGGCGATCTGCCACTCCCCGAGGAGAAAAACGGAAGGAACCACTACCGGAGATCGATCTGAAGTACTTTGAAGGTTTCTCCTCATCCTCAGTCTGGCAAGATGACTCTAACTCGGAGCCATCTGTCATCCGGGAATTAGCCAAAGACTTCCCTCCAATGAAGAGGAAGAAGCTGAATGAAACTGTTGAGGGACCTTGTCACGACAGATCGGACGTCAGCAGCAGCAGCAGCAGTGACGATGACCTCAAGGTCCTGGACAAGGCTCCAAAGATCTCACCTACCCGAGTTCAGCCACCTCGAGAGGCCAAAAAGAAGGTAACCTCACCATCTCCCAGCCTCAAGCCAGCCTCTACCGTCAAGGTAACTGCCCGCAGGCAGCTCCGCATCAATAGCAGCAGCGACGACAGCTTATCAACTTAAGTGCTTTTCTATTATGATGGTTGTTTCTGTTGTTTATCTTATCTATTTGTGATGTTTCCTTTTTCTTGTTTTAATTTTATTTTGTTGTCATGCATTAGGGACAATGCAACCCTTGAGTTTGGGGGTAAGTAGTCCTCTGTTATTTAAATGAACTTTTTAATTTGTGTCTAATTTTAGTTATTTTTGTGTAAAAAAGGAGAGAAAAGAAGTAAAAATTTGGCTTAAGTCTTTGAACTGCACTTACCTGCAGCGACATTCTCTGTCGTGACAGGGCCTTTAGGATGTTTTAGGAATTATTTTAGAGCCTTTCTATAGTTCTGAACTCCAAAAATACTTTTTTGACTTATATGTTGTCTAGACTACTGTTAGTGAACTAGAGTAGAAAAGCTTAATCACTTGATATGCCCCTAGAGGTGCCTAACATTGGCTCTAGGAAAAGAATAAAAGAAAAGAAAAACTTAGACTCAGTTGCCCCTAGAGGTGCCTAACACCAGCTCTAGGAAGATAGCTAGAGGTGCCCAAAATAGGCTATAGTAAAAACAAAATAAGAAAAACTTGAGTCAAAATTCGAAAAAACTAAAGGAGCCTAAGAATTCCCTCCAAGAAAAAAATTAGTTTGGCATAAAAATCAAGTGAGTAGCATAACTATTCTAGTTGCTAAAAGAGTCTAGGCACATATTTGTTCACAAAACCTGCACACACGTGCACACGAATTATAGCATTGTTCCGGATAAATCCATAAACAACCAAAAAGGTATTGCGCTTGATAGTGAAAGAGCTGTAGGTAATGGTAGTTCACTGAATTAAGCCAAGCCAAAAAGTTTTCATTCTCAGTTAGGTTGCATCTACTTGAGGACAAGCATCAACTTGAGTTTGGGGTGTGTTGAGTGCATAAAAGTTCTATATTTTACCCCTCATTTACCCATATTTTTGCTGCACTCAAGCATGATTAATTGCATTTAGGATAGATTTTTGCACACACGTCACAATTAGATAAAACTGCACAGATGCTGCTGAATTTTGTCACTTTTGCAGGTATCTGCTACAGCAGCATCCAAGGCATCAAAGGAGCAGAGGCGAGTTGCGGAGCTGGAGTTGAAGGACAGAGAACACCGCCTATCGTGACATCTGTCGTGGCATCGATGACGACATAGAGACACTGAGGTGGAAAAGAAAAGTGAGGCCCGGTAGATAGAGAATTGTAAGCCGGTCTGTCGTGTATCACTCTCATATTTTTCTGAGCCCTGAAGCAGAAGGAAGGTTGGGTCCAAAGTTCAAGGAAGAAAGTAAAAGAAAAAAAAGAGGACGAATTAAAGACATCTACTCAGAAGATTTAGTCTTTAATAGAGTTGTACTTTAATTTAAACTTGTATTCTTGGCATATTAGAAAACTTGGACCCAAGGCCTATATAAAAGCATGTAATTCGACCTAGAAGAGGATATCTAGCTCCTAGCCGTCTTCCCCCTAAACCCTAGTCGTTTTCTCTCTCCATCATGTTCTAAACTTCCTCGAGGGCTAAGGGTTTATCTTGTAATGTAGTTGTAAGGATTGTATTGTTCTTAGGTTTTTTCGTTCAATTAATAAAAAATTCAAGTTTATTTACTCTAGTTTTCAACATCTCATAAGAGTATCGGGAGAGCATTGTGAGGTTATCCATTTGCTTAATATCGGAAGAGTTAAGCATTTGAAAGGAGTAAATATGTGTTTTCCAGCTTATGGTTAAACCATCTTGGCTCAGGGATAAGTACAAGGTTAAGTGGCTAAAGAAGAATTAACAAATATTGATGTTCATCCTTTGATTCACGCTAGGCGGCATTATCCAAGACGTGTTCATTAACAGAACTTGGGCTTAGGGATAGGACAAAACACAACAGGGATTCTTGCCAAACTTGAAGTACAGAGTTGTTGATCGCTGCCGCGACAACGACAGACCTCTGCCGCGACAAGTGCTGTCGCGATAGGCAGGATGACAGAAGCAACAGAAGTTCCACTGAACAGTGCAACACCTGCACTACTAAGCAATTCAATACCGGCCTATTCTCTCAATCTAATTACCTTATCTTTTACTTTAGTTGTTACTCAATATTTCTCCAAACAATCATTTAAATTTATTTCTTTTCTTGTGCAACAATCTAAGGATAGAGTTATTTCCAGTCCCTGTGGAGACGATATCCGATACTTCGTATCACTTTATTAGTTGCAACGTGTACACTTGCACTACATCACGATAGAATCTTTTACACGGAACACAAGCCTATATGGTTCAATAATTCTCATGAATTGTTCTGCTTAATGTTTGTCTTGCGAGTGGTTGATGATGCATATGTGTTTGAAATGCTTGATATACCTTGCATAGATGTTTTGGACATTTTAGTTGATGTTAATTGCTGTTTTGGGGCTGTTGGATGTGCATTTCTGGTATGCGTATCGATACTCGGGATTGAGTATCGATACTTGAAGGCATTTTTCAAGGAAATCAACACAGGGTTTTGATACGAATTGCCAGCGTATTGATATGCCTGTGCAAAGTTTGAAGGTCGTACTGATACGCGGGGAAGTGTATCGATACCTTTTCCCAACTTTGGCTACTGCCTTCCCGCGTATCGATACGGGCATAAGTGTACCAATACGTGACCGTTATTTTCAGTTGAAAGTATCTTTTAAAGTTTTGAAATGTTGTAAATTGGTCCCTGGATGTCGTATGTTCAATTGGTTGAGTTTGGATGATTCGTTTGTGATAAAATTTTACATGGAAGCATGTTACTTGACTAACTAAGGATTGATAATCTTAAAATTGAATTAATCTCTGTAATTTTCAGAAATTACAGTTTAGTCCCTAAAAGTTAAATGTATACAATTGAAACCCTAATCGAGCTCCGTTTGTTGTGACGTTTCTTTCTAAGAGTTTAATTAACGCGTAGGATCTTAATATACATCTAGAGAAGATAAAAAGGAAAAAATAGGGTTGTTAATCGAAATCGACTTTAACGAGTTGGCTTTGGTTTTCCCTGTGTAATCTTCGTAGTTCGGGTCGGGCATCTAGGCCGAGATAAGGAGGTTACATTTGTTGGTATCAGAGCCAAGTGAAATTGGTATGTTTTGATGTTCGATTCAATGTTAAATGGCATGTTGTTGGAAAAACCATGTTTTTGGTTGAATGACAGTGCTTATGCTATGCTTCGTTGTTATGAATCATATGGGAGTTAAATATAAGTGTATGTTGATGATGTGGTAATGACATGAGCTGGTTGTGGATGATGTAAAGCATGATGATTATGACATGCTATTGTAATCTGTGTTATGCTTGAGGGTAATCGGGGTGCTCATTGCCTTATTATACTTGTCAAATGTTTTAAATTGGTTTTATAAACTTGGATCCTTACTTGAGGCTGGCCTAACTTATGGGTTGAAATGTTTTTGTTATTATGCTTTGTTAAAAATAGCACAATGGGTCCTAGGAGAGAGCTTAGATCGAATACGATCGTACCTACGCCTGAGCAGGGTAATCAGGGTAATTAGGGGGCCGGGAACCCATCTAATGAGACTCTACCTCCGCCACCACCACC
The DNA here is from genome assembly GCA_030270665.1 of Hibiscus trionum. Classification (NCBI taxonomy): domain Eukaryota; kingdom Viridiplantae; phylum Streptophyta; class Magnoliopsida; order Malvales; family Malvaceae; genus Hibiscus; species Hibiscus trionum. The sequence continues at coordinate 22,613,757 of BSYR01000005.1, forward strand.
TGGAGGGGGAAAGCCGAAGCAACATGGACAGGCTGGTCCAGTATTGGGTGATCTAGAGCCGCTGGTTCAGGCGATCACCGGAGTGTTTTAGGCTGTGGTAACTGGAGCGCAAGTTCAGGCACCTGCAGCTGGGCAGACGGGTTTTCCTTTAGAAAGGCTGAGGAATCTGGGAGTTGTCGAGTTCGGAGGTATGTCTCCGGAGGCATGGTTAGTTAGTACGATCCGCATTATGGAACAGATGGGGTGTAGTGATGCGTACAAGTTGGGGTGCGCAGTTTCTTTGCTTCAGGGTGACGCCTCTTGTTGGTGGACGAATATCACTGTTGGTTTGGAGCCCAATGAGGTGGATTGGGAGTTCTTTCGGAGTGCATTTAAGAAGAAGTCTCTTGGTGTGAGATACTTGGATGAGAAGAAGCACGAGTTTATGTCGCTTGTGCAAGGAAATCTTTTTGTTGCTGAGTACGAGGTCCAGTTTGTAAGTCTGAGCCAGTATGCCCCTGAGTTGTTGCCGAGTGAGAGGCATCATTGTGATCGCTTCCAGTATGGGCTTGTACAGGAAGTGAAGACCTTTATGTTGGCCACAGATTACACAGATTTTAATGTGCTTGTGTGTCGGGCTATGAACATCGAGCAGAGCTTGGGTTTGACATCTTGTGGAGCTGGTTCTAGCTTTGGTAAGAGAGTTGCTGAGTTAAGTTCCGAAGGTGGACAGAACAAAAGAGGCCGATATAAGAGGTATTAGACTGTTGCTAGGCGAGGTAACTCCAGACATGGTGCCTCGGTTCAGGGAAACATGTCGAGGGCGAAACAGAACACGTGTTGGATGTGTGGTTCTCGGGAGCACTTGAGAAGGGACTGTCCTCGGGCGGCTAGAGAGGCACAAGGCCTGTGGTGGTGATAGGGAATTCTGCTGGAACTGTGGTTCAGCTGATCATATGAGGCGTGAGTGTCCTATGTTGGCTGGTGGAGGCCAGGGACGTGCACTTGCTGTGGCTGCGCCTCAGAGAGGTCGTGGGCACGGTCGAGGTAACTACTAAAGGAGGGAAGAAGGTCAGAGATGTATCACTCATATTGTAGTAGTTCAGCCTGAGGAAGGTTGTTTGGAAAGGGTCTATGCTCAGCGCGAGGGGCGCAACAACACCGATGTCATCGCATGTACCTTTGTTATACAGTCTTTATCATTGTTGGCATTGATCGATTCTGGATCCAAGTATTCTTATATCTTGAGTGAGCATGCACATTTTCTTGATACACCTGTTGAGTTGTTGAGAGTAAGAATGCAAGTGACTAGTTCCTTTCGTGAGACTGTGGTCAGAAGCAAGTTGTATAGAAGATGTCCTTTTTCTGTGCAGGGTCAAGTCTTTCTTGTGGATTTGATGGAGTTACATTTTTATAGATTTGATGTGATTCTTGGAATGGATTGGCTGTCAGATCATAGGGTTGTTGTTCACTTTGATGTGAAGCGAGTCACCTTAAAGTTTGCTAATGATTATGAGGTGGTTATAGTAGGCAAGAATGTAAAATTCTTGTCTAATGTTGTTTCGGCTTTGGAAGCAAGTCGTTTGCTAAGGATGGGTTATGATGCTTATCATAGATATGTGATGAATCCTGGTGCAAAGGATGTACGTGTGCAAGACATCAGAACCATTTGCGATTTTTCGTGTGTCTTTCTGGAAGAGTTGCCTAGGTTGCCGCCAAACATGGAAGTTGAGTTTGGTATCGAGTTGTATGAGAATACGACTCCGGTGTCCATTACTCCTTATCAAATGACACTTAAAGAGCTGAAAGAGTTGAAGATGCAACTTCAAGAGTTGCTTGATCGAGGGTTCATCCGGCCGAGTGTTTTACCTTGGGGTGCGTCGATGTTGTTTTTAAAGAAGAAAAATGGGACAATGCTGATGTGTATAGATTATCGGTAACTGAACAAGTTGATGATCAAGAACAAATATCCCTTGCCAAGGATTGATGAGCTCTTTGATTAGTTCTGGGGAACCTCAGTGTTTTCTAAGATTTACTTGAGGTCAGGGTATTACCAGTTGAAGGGGAAGGATGTGGACGTACCTAAGACGGCTTTTTGGACGAGGTACGAGCATTATGAGTTCTTAGTGATGCCTTTTGGTTTAACCAACGCACCTGCTACTTTCATGGACACGATGAATCACGTATTCCATGAATTATTGGATCAGTTTGTGGTGGTGTTCATCAATGAAATCCTTGTGTACTCTCGTACCGAGAAGGATCATGATCGACATTTAAGGATAGTGTTGCAAGTGTTGTTGGAGAACCAGCTTTATGCTAAGCTGAGCAAGTGTGAATTTTGGCTTAGAGAGGTAGTCTTCCTTGGATATGTGGTATCAACCGAGGGTATTCGTGTTGATCCACATAAGGTAGAGGCAGTGATGAATTGGAAAGTGCCTAAGTCGGTGACAGAAGTGTGAAGTTTTCTTGGCTTGGCTGGATATTACCGTAGGTTTGTTGAGGGTTTCTCGAAGATTGCTGCACCTTTGACCAAGCTGTTGCAGAAGAATTCTCGCTTTGAGTGGACATATGCGAGGCAGCAAGCTTTTGAGAAGCTGAAGGAAGCTTTGACACAAGCTCCTGTCTCGATTTAACCTGAGTATGGTAAGGGGTTTGTAGTCTATAGTGACGCGTCCTATGTCGGTTTGGGTTGTGTGTTGATGCAAGAGGGTGAGGTAATGGCATATGCATCTAGGCAGTTGAACGTGCATGAGCGTAACTACCCTACTCATGATCTTGAGCTCGTGGCTGTTGTGTTTGCTTTGAAGATTTGGAGGCATTACCTCTATGGCGAGAAGTGCGTGTATTCACAGATCATAAGAGTTTGAAGTATCTTATGTGTCAAAATGAGTTGAATCTTAGGCAACGTCGATGGGTGGAGTTGCTAAGGGATTATGATCTGTCGATTGAGTATCATCCTGGAAAGGCCAATGTTGTGGTTAATGCTTTGAGCAGGAAGGTGGATATGGAGTATAGGGCGATGTTTTCTTGCTTGAGCATATCGCGAGATGGTGGTCTTGTTACCGAATTGCAAGTGAAACTATCCTTGATTCAAATGATCAAGGATAAACAGTTGCTTGATGATTCTCTTGTCCCACACGTTCAGGATATTGCGGATGGTAATCCTTCGGATTTTAGTTTCAATGATGATGGTGTTCTATGTTTTGGGAATCGGATAGTGGTGTCGAATGATGATGAGTTGAGGCGTACTATTCTAACTGAAGCTCATAGTAGTCCTTTCGCTATGCACCCTGGTAGTACGAAGATGTATCGTGGTTTGAAGGATGAGTACTATTGGGTGGGATTGAAGAAGGATGTTGCCGAATTTGTTAGCAAGTGCATGGTTTGTCAGCGAGTGAAAGCAGAACATCAGGTTCCTTTTGGGTTGTTGCAACCTTTGAAAATTCCAGAATGGAATTGGGAAAGGATTACCATAGATTTTGTGTTTAGTTTGCTTTTGTCACCATCGAAAAAGAATTTGGTTTGGGTGATTGTGGATCGCCTTACGAAGTGTGCGCATTTCTTGCCTTTGCATACTACTTATACCTTGGATAAGCTGGTAGAGCTGTATATTGATGAGATTATGCAGTTGCACGGTGTGCCAAAGTCCATAGTGTCAGATAGGGATCTGAGGTTTACGTCGCAGTTTTGGGAATGTTTGCATCAAGCCTTGGGTACACGGTTGAATTTCAGTACTTCTTATCATCCTCAGACGGATGGACAGTCAGAACGTGTGATCCAGGTGATTGTGTGTCTTGTTTGCCTTTGTCTCCATCGAAGAAGAGTTCTGTTTGGGTGATTGTTGATCGCCTTACAAAGTGTGCACATTTCTTGCCTGTGCATACTACGTATACATTGGATAAGCTGGCATAGCTGTATATCACTGAGATTGTCCGGTTGCAAGGTGTGTCGAAGTCTATAGTGTCAGATAGAGATATGAGGTTCACATTGAGGTTTTGGGAATGTTTGCATCAAACCTTGGGTACACGGTTGAATTTTAGAACTTCTTATCATCCTTAGACGGATGGATAGTCGGAGCGTGTTATCCAAGTTCTTGAGGACATGTTGAGATGCTGTGTTATTGATTTTCAAGGTTCTTGGGAGAAGCACTTGCCTTCGGTTGAGTTTGCTTACAACAATAGTTACCAGGCAAGCATTCAAATGGCTCCATACGAGGCTTTGTACGGGAGAAAGTGTAGAACTCCTATTTGTTGGGCAGAAATTGGACAAAAGTTGATTTCGATGCCGGTTGTGTATAAAGGAACCACCGAGAAGGTGAAGCTCATTTGTGAGCGCTTGAAGGCAGTAACGGATCAACAAAATCCTTACGCAGATCTGATACGTAAGGAGATTGAGTTCGCAGTTGGCGAACGTGTGTTCTTGAAAGTATCACCTTGGAAGAAGGTGATGATGATTGGGCAGAAAGGTAAGCTTAGCCCGAGGTTTATTTGACCATATGAGGTTGTGGAGCGTATTAGTCCCCTGGCGTATCGGTTCAGGTAGCCTCCCGAGTTCGAAAAGATTCATGACGTGTTTCATGTTTCGATGTTGCGAAGGTATAGATCGGATCCTTCGCATGTGATGCCTGTTAAGGAAATAGAGTTGAATCCAAATTTGTCTTATGACAAACAACCGGTGAAGATCCTTGATTCGAGCAGCAAAGTTCTTCGTGGCAAGACAATAGAGCTTGTGAAGGTGTTGTGGCGACACCGAAGGGTTGAGGAGGCCACGTGGGAAAACAAGGCAGACATGTTGAAGCAGTTACCGCATCTTTTTCCTTTAGGTATAAATTTCGAGGATGAAATTTCCTAAGTGAGGGAGAGTTGTAACACCCTGGTTTTGGGCCTAGATGTTTTAGACATCGGAAATGGTTTGAATCGTATTAGGTGGTTATGGGAGATCAAGGTTCGGGATAGGATACAAATATGAAAAAATTTCTAAAATCCTCTAAAATCATGTTTAAAAGGTTGGTCAAATCAATTTTACAAAATGAGTTTTGGAAGAGGTACATTTTATGTAGTGACCAAAATGTGCAGTTTTAAAACTGTGGAAAAATGCAAATTTCAAAAAAGGGGTCAAAATCTTAGAATCTCTAGGGAGCTTTTGTGCAATTACACCTTTCCTTAAATTGACATGTGTTTTAAATGAGCTTTAAAGTAATTGATTAAAAAGAGATTTTTATTTTAATTAATAAAATGGTAATTTGAGAAGTTTCATTTTACGTAACTAACTTTCCAATCCCCATTTCAGCAAAACCCATTTCTCAAACTTTTTCTCCAGATTTCTTTTCTCCCAAACACTCTATCTTTGATTTCTCATCCATTTCCAAGAATTCTCTTCAATTTCTTCAAGATTTGTGAAGCAAAACCTTGTCAAACATTAAGGAAAGCAGGGATTGGAGGTAAATCCCATTCTCAACCTCTAATCAAGGTTCTTTATTGAAATTCCCAAGATTATTGACACCTAATTGTTGTTTTTAACTGATTTTTATTATAGTTTTGATTTAAGATCAAAATCTTTCAAAATAATGGTTTAATTCTTGATTTTCGGAGTGTTGTTGATGATCTCTGTTTTAGATGGATTATAATTGAGTTTTGGTATGATTATGATGTTGAAAAAGTGTTTTAATGATATAAATCCTTGAGATCCTTGCGATACTTGAGTTTTATGATTATGATGTTGAAAACGTGTTTTGATGGTGATAAGTTTTCTAGAGGTATAAGGAAGGGTTTAGGTTGTTTTTTAGATGTGATGCGATGAATATCAATGGTTGGAAGTGATGATTGTTGGCTGGGCTTGGTTTAGGAAGCAATCGAATGAGTTTTCGGTTGTTTCGGATGGGTTAATTGATGTAGTTTTGCTGGGCAACGAGTTTGTGTTTAGTTGTTGGTGTTGCAATGCATTTTAATGCATGGGATCTCTGTTTGTGATGCTCTAAAAACAGGGGACATTGATTAGGAAGCAATCGAATCAATTTTGGGAGCTTCAGACAAGTGATCTTCACGTCGGCAAGCGAAGTTTCACGTATTGGTGAGTGGAAAAGAGTTTTCTAGCTTTGAAACATTTGAACATGGTTTTGGGAGCTTAGTGTAAGTTTGAAACACTTAGCTAAGCTCGAGAGTAAGTAAATCGAAAGTCTCTCTCGGATGGTGCTATGTTTTGGGTTTAAAATGCACTTGGATTAAACGTGTTTTGATTACTGTTTTAAAGCATGTTTTGAGCAAGGATGTTGCTGGTCTTAAATGCCATTTTGTTAAGGATGCACATGGTAAGTGATCCTTGAGTTTATATGATTTATGCAATTGGTTTTAAGCATGCTAATGCTTGTGGAAGTGGCATTGTGGGTCATGCTTGTAAAACAGTGAATTAATGACGATTAAAGATTATATTGGCAAGTGATGGTAAATGGTTTTGGATACTTTAATCGGATATAGTTAGCTGGCTATAGGATTGGGTGCATCGTGAATAAAGTCTCCTTGGATATCGAGGGGTTGTGATTGTGCCTTGAACTCTATCAATGTACCCTAACGATAAGATCACAACGGAGGATGGTTTAATCCCGGTGTTAATCTTGTGGTTTGTGTGCCGTACTCTCATTAGTGGAATTATACAACTACCGATGAGTGATATTCAGGGGGACAACACTTGTAATCCACGTATTTGATTGTGTCAATTGTGTTGTGTTTTGATATGGATCTTGTCACTTGCGAGCCAATATAATGATAATGATAAAATGAACTAATGATGAATGCTTATTTTGAGAAAGCATGTGATGCTTGAGATTTATGCTAGAGTGCATGCAATGCTTGGTTAAAGCATGAGCAAAGGTTTTTGCTGTTGTAATTAATGATGCTATGAGCATGTGGTTTTGTAACGCCCTGGTTTTGGGCTTGGGAGTTTTGGGATTCGGACCGGTTCGGTCGGATCGCGGCTCGAATATATAAGAGTGAATTTAGGAAAACCTAGTTCGGGTTGCGTTAAAAATATGGAAAAATGTCTTAAAATCTTCTTTTAATATATATAAGTGAACTGTGAAATCAATTTTGTAACATGAGGTTTGGAAGGGTGACATTTTGGCTAGTGACCAAAATGTAATTTTCGAAAACTACGTGACTGTTTTAAAAAGGATTGAAACTTTGAATCTTTAAGGAGCTATTTACCCAATGGGAGTTTTCTCCAGATTTTTAAAGATATTAAATGATTTATTAAAGGTTTTTAAATAAGAGAAAAGTGGAGGGAAGATATTTTATCATTTTCCAACTAACTTTTCTATTTTCCATTTTCTCTCATCTTTTCTCTCAAACCAAACACATTTTCTCCAGAGCTTTTCCTCAGATTTTGTCACCTAAATATCACATTTCAACTCTCTTTTGATCTCTAATCATCTCTTCAACAAAACCTCACCATTTGCTAAGTGGATTTTCAAGATTTTGGTTCCAAAAAGGGAGAAAACTCAAGTTTGGAGGTAAGAACGTCCTTCTCCTCTGAACTTTAAGTTCTTTACTGAAATTCCCAAGTTCTTAATCCTTAAATTGTGTTTTATAAAAGGTTTTATTGATTGTTCTTGATCTTGGCTTTTAAATGCAAGATTTGATTGATTTTGATGAAATTTTCGTATGATCTGATTGGGCTGTGTTTTGAGGTGTCAAATTGATGTTAATTGAATGCTAATTTGATGTGAAATTGAGTTTTAATAATGCAATCCCGGATAGGTTGAATTTCCTAAGTTTAGCTTGTGTTCTTGGTTGTTTTTGGAGTGATCTTGTTGATCTGCTATAGCTGGAGGTATAAGGACGTGGTTAGATCCTTTTTGGATGTTATTTGATGTTTAAGGATGCTTAGATTTGATGAATCTTGGCTGGGTAGTGTTGAGGAGTTGTTTGGATGCATTTTCGGTTGTGTTTGGTAGCCGAAAATGGAGTGTGGATGAGAGCAGCGAGTTTTGATGCTTTCATTGAGGGTATTAATGCATGATGATGCATTAATCTACTGTTTTGATGTGTTTAAAACATGGGAGTCATCTTTGGATCCTAGTGGTGTTGATCCGGAAGCTTGATTGGTGTTTCGGCAAGAGGCAAAACGGAATTGGTGAGTGGATTTTGGTTTTCGGCTTTGAAACCAATGTTTCGAAGGTTTGGGAGCTTAGTCTAAGTCTAAACAACTTTTCTAAGCTCAAGAGTAAGTTTCGGAAAAACTCTCTTGTTGAGGAACCATGTGATGGTTGGGTGCAATGTGATTGTTTGCATGTCTTAAATTCTGTTTTTAAAGCATATCTAGCATGTGTATTTGCTGAGATTATAAGCTATGTGTAGGAGGAAGCTCAAGGTGAGAGTTCCTTGTTTTTGAACATTGTTCTATTGTGGTTTGATGCTGAAAGATGCATGATGTTTATGGCTTTGTTAAATGCTTTAAAACAGTGGAATATGGTTGTTAATGATGATTATTGGCAAGTGATGGTTAAGGTCACAAAGGTGTTTAAAAGTCCTTGTGTGAGCCTTGTTTATTTAAGAACAACATGGTGTTTAAAAGTTCATGGTTGGTTCTTGGTTAAGGTTCAAGGTGTTTAAAAGTCCTTGTGTAAGCCTTGTTATTTAAGAACATCAAGGTGTTTAAAAGTCCTTGGATGATTCTTGTTAAGAACAACATGGTGTTTAAAAGTCCATGGTTGGTTCTTGGTTAAGGTTCAAGGTGTTTAAAAGTCCTTGTGTAAGCCTTGTTACTTAAGAACATCAAGGTTTTTAAAAGTCCTTGGATGGTTCTTGTTGAGGACACAAAGGTGTTTAAAAGTCCTTGTGTGGTCCTTGTCATGGTGTTTAAAAGTCCATGGGTTAAGGACACAATGGTGTTTAAAAGTCCATGTGTGGTCCTTGGAAGTTATAAGATTACAATGGTGTTTGAAAGTCCATATGTGAATCTTATGTTGTATGTATCACTTGTTGCCAATATGACTTGATAAAGATTGAAGCATGAATTGCTTGTTTTGAATGCTTGTGAGCATGTTCAAATGTTGTTTTGAAGTATGATTTTTAAAGGTGTTTTGTAAATGCATTATTGTGTGGTTTGTTGAGCATTCCTCACTAAGCTTATGCTTACGCTCTCTCTCTTTTCTTAAACCAATAATGCAGAGCAATAAAGTGCATTTGAGGGCAGCAAGTTGGTGAAGAATCCAAGTGGTGAACAAAGCTCATGTATGGTGAACATTTTTCTCAAACTATTACCTTTCGGGTATTTGGCAATGGGGGACCTATGTTGTTGTTTTGGGAGATGTTTTGGACTCCCTAAGTTGGTATTATGTTGTTAACATTGTTGGTTCTTGTAATTGGCCATTATGGGTTTGAATTGTTGGTTTGATGCTTGAATGGTTTCCTAAATAGGATGCATGCCTATAGAATTGAGGATTTTCATAATTGATGACATGTTGATGTTTGGTTGAGGCAATTATGTTCCTTGAATGTTGTATGACCTGTTGGTAAAGTTTGGTTGTCTTCGAAGCATGTTTGATAGGATAATTGTGCATTAAACTAGCTATTTTTCTGCAATCTGGGCAGCCTGTTTCGGAACAGGTGCTACCGTATCGGAACAGGGGCCTGAAATGGCCTGGGCGTTCCGAAACGGGTGCAGCCGTTCCGGAACGGAAGTGCTACTGCCAGGCACTGTTTCGGAACCTGTTGCGGAACGGTCCCGCGTTTCGGAACGGGTCTTCCTGTTTCGGAACACCCGACCGTTAGGCACTGAAATTGTTGGTTATATGTTTTGTTTTGTTTGCGTTTTGGTCCTGAATCATGTTTACGCAATTGATTGAGTTTGTGGTGTCCGTTTGAGCTGAAATTTGACAGACAAGCATGAAATATGACTAATTCCATATTGGTAACTTAAAAGTGGGTTAAGTCCTTGTATTTCCAAAATTTACATTTTGGTCCCTAAAGTCTAATTTGTTCAAATTAAGTCCCTGAACGTTTTCCGTCTGCGATGATCTTTGAGTATGATGTTTGTATGAACATAACTAGGGTTAATGTGCATCTAGATAAGATTAAAAAGAAAAAAAAGGGTCGTTAATCAAGGTTGACTTTCGGGTTGACTTTGGTTTTCCCCGTGTGATCTTCTTAATTCGGGTCGACCGTCTAGGCCGGGTTAAGGGGGTTACAGGTTTTGAAAGTGGATATAATGTTTTAAAGTGCATGTTTTAAAGGATGGCATGTGTTTAAAAAGAATGATATTTTGTTTTTTTAAAATGCATTGATGAATGTTTTGGTTTTGTAGCGGTCATCACTAAGCTTTATGCTTACGCTCATTTGTTTCATCAATGCAGATAATTGAGCATATTTGGTAGCAAGCAAGCAAAGGATATCCAAGTGTTTTGGCTAAGAAAAGTATGTGGTTTTACTTTAGTGTAATAAGAGGCAATGGGAGGGATTTCCACTCATGAATTGTTTGGTGATGTGAAACACCTTGATTGTGATTAGTTTGGTGTTTTGAGGCTTGTAAACGGTCTCCTTATGGTTTAAGGTCTTTTATTTGGTGTTTTGGCTATGTTAAGGATTGTGCTTAAGGGCATGCCTATATGGTTCCATAATTCTCATGAATTGTCCTGCTTAATGTTTGTCTTGCGAGTTGTTGATGATGCATATGTGTTTGAAATGTTTGATATACCTTGCATGGATGCTTTGGACATGTTTAGTTGATGTTAATTGCTGTTTTAGGGCTATTGGATGTGCATTTCCGGTATGCGTATCGATACTCGGGATTGAGTATCGATACTCGAAGGCATTTTTCAGGCAAATCAACACAGGGGTATTGATACGAATTGCCCACGTATCGATATGCCTACGCAATGTGTGAAGGTCGTACCGATACGCGGGGAAGTGTATTGTAGGGCGTGTAGGTGTTCCCTTTTATGTGGGAGCGCAAGTGCACACTCCTGTCAAGTTATAGTATATAAGATGTCGAATCCCACGAGGATTGGAATAGTTCCTTCGAGTGTGTATCTGCACAAGAAATTTAAATGCACAATTAATTTCAGGTTTGGTTAAGGGAATAAAACTAAAAACACAATTAATTAATGTAGGGGAGATCAGAGTGATAGAATAGGCCAAGTAATTGCTGCTCAGTAGTGTGTAGACTGCATTGCATAGATTAAGGTTGATTTGCGCTGTCACGATATGCTGCCTCGGTGGGTATGGCTGGTGGCAGCTACGACCCTGTCACGCGGCCGCAACGGGTCACTACAATTGCAGGAGTGTACTGTCTCGGCAGGTGGAATGGAAAGAAGTCCTGGCGGGAAGTCTGGTAGATACTCCAAGTTCGGCAGGATAGTCGACAATGATCCCTCTTATTTCTAGGTTAGGATGCTCGAGAGCTAACTTGAGGACTAGTGTGGAACCAAGTTAGTCAACTCGGTTGGTGATCCCTTTTAGCCGCTGAAACTTGTCGACTAGTGTGGAACCAAGTTAGTCACGCCTCGGCACGTTGTGACCGTACTTAACCCTTTCTTGAGCCTTGCACTTTCGTGCCTAACAAATAGATTTTCTCAAATGACTGGTGTAGAAAGATTGAAAGAATGAAGAACAATGGATTAAGAAAACTTGGAATATTTTATTGCAAAACAACCTAACCTAATACAATCGTTTCCTACAACTACTTTACAAGCAAAAACCTAAACCCTAAGGAAGTTTAGAAAATAGTCGACTCCCTCTCTCTATCGATCTCTATGCCCCTATACCCAAACATACATGGGTATATAAAAGGCTTGGCCTAGGTAAGTCCTACTTGGAGTGGAAGTCTTCATTGATGATAAAATAGCTTTTACATTTAATGTTTCATTCAATTCTTACTTAAATATGGACTCCTTTAGATGTTTACTTGTTCAATAAGTAAGTATAAGCCACCTTCCTTATCGATCTTCAATCAGCTCTATACACCGCTCCAGGCCCCAGAAAAATGCAAGATTGGGCTCAATGGACTCTGAAAAATGTCCTCTATCAAACAAGACCCATCATGACTATGTCGACGTATTGTCGTCTGGGCTGCATTCTGCGGCGGCGGCATCCATGCCAGTGACATTCTACAGTGACAGCGTCTTTGGTGGCAACTGGAGCTGCTTCAGTACAGCTCCTTCTGCTCCCTGTTTTCATGTCCTCTCTTCCTCTACACAGCTACAACACCTGAAATATAAAACTAAACTAAAACAGTACTTTTTCTCTACCAAATATAAGATATTCAATAAAAGCGTTGTAAAAGAAGAAATATTGTTATAATGCATGATATGCAACTAATTATGCCTAACTAACCTTAAGAACAACAATAATAAGGGGCATGAATGTGCATAAAATATAGAACTTTCGGACACTCTACATGTATCGATACCTTTTTCCCAACTTTGGTTACTGCCTTCCCGCATATCGATACGTGCACAAATGTACCGATACATGACTGTTATTTTCAGTTGAAAGTATCTTTTAAAGTTCTGAAATGTTGCATATTGGTCTCTGGATGTTGTATGTTCAATTTGTTGAGTTTGGATGATCCATTTATGATGAAATTTGACATTGAAGCATGTTACCTGACTAAATAAGGATTGGTAATCTTAAAATTGAATTAATCTCTGTAATTTTTAGAAATTACAGTTTAGTCTATAATAGTTAAATGTATGCAATTGAACCCCTAATCGAGCTCTGTTTGTTGCGCCGTTTCTTTCTAAGAGTTTAATTAACGCATAGGATCTTAATATGCATCTATAGAAGATAAAAAGTGTAACGCCCTGGTTTTGGGCCTAGATATTTTAGACATCCAATCAGACCGGTAGGTAATGGTTCGAATCGTGTTAGTAGGTTTAGGGAAATAAAGGATCGGGAAATGATAAAAATATGGTAAAATTGCTAAAATCTTGTAAAATCATGTTTAAGGGGTTGGTCAAATCAATTTTACAAAAAGTGTTTTGGAAGAGGTACATTTTGGGTAGTGACCAAAATGTAAAGTTTCAAAACTGTGGGAAATTACAAAATTTCAAAAGGAGTCAAAATATTAGAATCTTTAGGGAGCTATGGTGCAAATACACCTTCCTTAAATTGACATGTGTTTTAAAATAATTTTGGATGATTATAATAAAATGGATTTTTATTTAATTAAAATTGATAAAATAGGAAATTTAGATTTCATTTCACGTAACTCCCTCTCATTTCAGCAAAACCAATTTCTCAACTCTTTTCTCTAGATTTCTTTTCTCCCAAACACTCTCCCTTTGATTTCTAAACCATTTTCAAGAACTCTCCTAAAATTCTTCAAGCTTTGTGAAAGAAAAACTTGTCAATCATTAAGGAAGGCAAGGATTGGAGGTAAATCCCGTTCTCAACCTTCAATCTAGGTTCTTTATTGAAATTCCCAAGATCTTTGACTTCTAAATGTTATTTTTGGCTGAGATTTGATAATAGTTTTGAATTAAGATCAAAATCATGCAAAATTATGATTTAAATCTTGATTTTCGGATTGGTATTGATGTGCTATGTTTTAGGTTGGCTTTAATTGAGTATTGAGTTGATTATTATGTTGAAAAAGGGTTTTGATAATCTAGATCCCGAAATCCTTGAGATCCTTGAATTTCTTGATGCTTTTAGTTGGGTTTTTGAGGTGAAATGATGAAGTTATGCTTTCTGGAGGTATAAGGATGGATTTAGGTTGTTTTTAGATGTGTTTTATGTTTATAAATGGTTGAAAGTGATGTATGTTGGGTGGGCTTGGTTTAGGAAGCAATCGATTGAGTTTTTAGTTGTTTCGGATGGGTAAATTGGTGTAGTTTTGGTGAGCAACGAGTTAGTGTTTAGTTGCTGGTGTTGAAATGCATTTTAATGCATTTGGATCTCTATTTTGATGATCTAAAAATAGGGGATCTTGATCTAGAAGCAAATGAAGCATTTTTGGAGGCTTCGGAGGGGTGATCTTCGCGTCGGCAAGTGAAGTTTCGTGTATCGGTGAGTGGAAATGGATTTCAAGCTTTGTAACGCTTTGAGCGTGGTCTTGGGAACTTAATGTAAGTTTGATACACTTAGCTAAGCTAAAGAGTTAGTGATTCGAAAGTCTCTCTCGGAATGTGCTATGTTTTAGTTGAAAATGCACTTGAGTTGAATGTGGTTTTGATTATTGTTTTAAAGCATGTTTTAAGCATTATTGATGCTGGTTTTTAATGCCATTTTTGTAACACCCCAAATTTGGGCTTAGAAGTTTAGGGTTTGATCGGACCGGTCTGAGAAACGGTTCGAATATAAAAGGAGGTTTTAGGGAAAGCCTAGTTCGGGATGCTTTAAAAATATAGAAAAATATCTAAAAATCCTCATTTAATATATATATATATATAAGAGTGGTGAAATCAATTTTACAAAATAAGGTTTGGAAGTACTACATTTCGGAGTAGTGACCAAAATGCGATTTTTGCAAAGTTTAGTAGTGACTGTTTTGTAAAGGATTGGAACTTTGAGTCTTTAAGGAGCTAATTTAACCAAAATGTTTTTCTCCAGATATTTCCTTAATTTGGGTGATTTAATTAATGTTTTAATTAAGTAAAAGAAAAGGAGAAACTACCCATTGATTTTCATAACCACCTTTTCCTAATTTTCTCTCATTCCTTTTTCTCTCAAAATCTCATTATCCAAAAACTTTTTCTCCAGCAACTTCCACATAGTTTTTCACTTCAATTGATGAGATTCTCATCACTCATTGGTTCCTAATCAATTTTTCATCAAATCCTTTTGATTTCCACATTGAATTTTCATGGAATTTTGCCCAAAATTAAGGAGAAATCACCATTTAGAGGTAAGATTGTTCTTATCCTCTAAATACTCAATTCTTTACTAAAATTCTCAAGTTGTCAATCCTTTATTAAAGTTTTATAAATGGATTTAATGTTAGAGTCAAGATTTTTGCTTAAAACTCAAGATTTTGGAAGAGATCTTGAAGATTTTCGTTGTAATTGATTGGGCTCTGTTTTGAGATGGTTCTTTAATGTATTTTGGATGTTAAATGATGTTAGAAATGAGGTTTTATCAATGCAATCCCGAATAGGTTGTGTTTCCTAAGTTTTTGTTTATGAAAATTGTGGTTTTTGAGGTGTTTTTGGTGTTGTGTAATAGCTGGAGGTATAAGGACTAGTTTAGGTTTGTTTTAGATGTTATTTGTTGTTTAGAAATGATTACAAGTGATGGATCTTGGCTGGGTTAAGTTTTGGAAGAGTTTGGAGGTGGTTTCAGTTGTGTTTGGTAGCCGAAATGTTGAGTTTAGGTGGTGCAGCGAGTTTAGGTGTGTTGGCTGAAGATTTCAATTCATGATGATGCATTAATCCTCTGCTTTGACGTGTCTAAAATAGGGGAGACATCTTCATACACTTTTGGAGTTGATCCGGAGGCTTAATTGGCGTTTCAGTAAGCAAGCGAAACGTAATTGGTGAGTGGAGATGGTTTTCTAGCTTTGAAATGATTATTTGGAGGTTTTGGAGTTTGTTTAAGTCTAAAAAACTTAGCTAAGCTCAAGAGTAAGTTTTCGGAAAAACTCCATCGGATGTGCTAAGTTATGGTTTGATGCATTAGTTATGAAATGCATGTTTAATTACTATTTTGGAAGCATGGTTAATGCTGGTTTTGAAAGTCGTGTATTGAATGATGCTCAAGGTAAGAGATCCTTGGTTTGACTTGTTATTAATTTGTTTATGATGCATGGAGATGCATGATGATAAGTGGCTTTGATTAATGCTTAAAATTGTGAATTAATGATGGTGTTTGATGTATATTGGCAAGTGATGAGTTGGTTTTTAAGTACTTGAATCGGATATAGTTAGCCGGCTATAGGATTGGGTGCACCGTAAGTAAAGTCGCCTTGGATGTTGAGGGGTTGTGATTGTACCGTAAACCCCATCCAAGTACCCTAACGATTGAGGTAAGATCACAACGTTGGTTGTAAATTCCGTGTGTGGATCTTGTGTTATGTGTCCCTTACTCTCGTTAGTGGAAGTTATACAACTACCGATGAGTGGTGTTGAGGGGTTGAGATTGTACCGTTATACTCCACCACGGGTGTCACATCAATGGAGGGATTGCTCTTGAGTGTGAACCTTGTGTAGTCCGGTAGTGTGTATGAAGCGTGTGGGACAACGCTTGTAATCCGCGTATCCGATTGTGTTTTGTGTTGAAATGGTTATGAACTATCACTTGGAAGCCAATATAATGTATTTAAATGTAACGAAGCGTGAGATGCTTGAAAATGATGCAAAGGTAGCATGAGAAAGAGATGAACTTGTGGGTTAAAAGCTTTGTAAAAGTGTTTTCTAAAAATGCATTGTTGTATTGGTTTTATTTAGAGCTTGCCTCACTAAGCATTTGTGCTTACGCTCTCTTTTACCAATAATGCAGATAATTGAGGTGTTAAAGGGCATCAAGGAAGCTAAGTGTGTCCAAGGAAATTCAAGCTCATGTATGGTGAAGTTTTCGTACACTTTTAGCTTTGATAATTTGGCAATGGGAACCTAAGATTTGTTTTGGGATATGTGTTAAACTCCCTATAGTTGTGGCATGTATGGCTTGATTGTTTTGAATTGTAAATGGCCTTTATTGCTTGTTTGGAGGTTTGATTTCCCTATTTGGTTTGGATATTAGGATGCATGCCTCTAGACTTATGAATTTTCTTGTTTGATGCTATGAAGGTGTTTAGGGGCTCTATATGTGCACCTTGTATGTATGTTAACTTGTTGATGTGCTTGGAAAGTCATTAGGATGAGTTTGAATGGGTTTATGCATGAAAAACCAGCAAAATCTGCAGTTTCTTGGCAAACCGTATCAAAACACCCCCTAGTGTTTCGAAACGGGGGCCTGAAATGGCTTTCGCGTTCCGAAATGCTAAGGGATGTTTCGAAACAATTTGGCCACTAGAAGGCCTCGTTTCTGAACCAGTCTCGGAACCAACCCACGTATCGAAACAGTCAACGCCGTTCCGATCCTGCATTTCGATACGTCAGGTGGGTGTTTCGAAACAGGTGACCGTTGGGCACTGATTTGAATGGCGCTGAAGTTTGCAAGTTTTACATTTTAGTCCCAAATGTTAAAGTTGCAATTGCTTGAGTTTGAGATGTCCAATTAAGTTGAAATTTGGCAGAGAAGCATGTAAAATGCCTAATTTCATATTGGTAACTTTAAAATCAGTAAGGACCTTCTAATTTTTTAGAAATTACATTTTGGTCCCTAAATTTGTATATTATGCAATTGAGTCCCTTTTTGAAATCTGATCGCTGTGCCCTTTTCTATCGTATCTCGTGAGTACTCACTTAGGGTTAATATGTATCTAGACAAGATTAAAAAGAAAAAAAAGAGTCGTAAATCAAGGTTGACTTTCGGGTTGACTTTGGTTTTCCCCGTGTAACCTTTGTAGTTCGGGTCATTCGTCTAGGCCGGGCTAAGGGGTTAAATTTGGTAGTATCAGAGCTTAGTTCTCGTGTAATTGGGAATTGTTATATGGGTGATGTATGTGCATTTGCATGATATGCCTTTTGGGTGAAAGAATGTTGTATGAATAGTGATGCATGGTTTCAATTGTGATGATATGCTATGTTGGAATGTGTTAGGGGATCCCATTGCCATATCAAAACTAATGGAAGGAATTGTTTTCGAAAAAGAGCTTGATTACTTGGATTACTTACCTTATTGAGCCTAATTGTGTTTATTGCATTTGTGTCAGTGCATTGTTTTCTTTGTAAATGGGGCCGCGTAGAGAGATGAGAATGAATACAAGAGCTATGGCTCAGAATGAGAATGAGAATGATGAGAACGCTGAGAATGTTGTGGATTTACCTCCTCCCCCTGGTGGTGGATCACCCAGTGGTGGTGGTGCTGGAGGTGATAATGCTGGTGTTGGTGCTGGTGCTGGGGTCGCTGGACCTGAGGATGTGCAGGGGCAAGCTGCTCCTGACATGACTGTGTTGATTTAGGCTATTGCTGGAGCCTTTCAGGAAGCAGTAGCTGGAGCTCATGGAGCTGCCCATCAGGATGATGCTAATGTGAGATTACCTTTGGAACGTCTTCGCAGTCTGGGAGGGACTGAGTTCAGAAGTTTATCTCTGGAAGGATCTAAGTCTTGGATGGAAAGCACCAAGAGGATTTTAGAGCAAATGAACTGCAATAATGTGCAGAAGTTGGGTTGTGTGGTTTCACTGCTGCATGATGATGCTTATACGTGGTGGACGACCACTATCTCTGGAATGGAGGACAATGATGTAACTTGGACGTTTTTCCTGAATGCGTTCAAGCGAAAGTATCTGGGGGTGCGATACCTAGATGAGAAGAAAAGAGAATTTATGTCTCATGTGCAAGGCAACATGACGGTAGCTGAGTACGAGATCCAGTTTGTCCGCCTTAGACAGTATGCACCTGAGCTAATCCTTGATGAGCGGGAGAGGTGTTAACGTTTCCGTTATGGATTGGTAACTGATGTGAAGACTTTTATGCTAGAGGTTGAGTATACATATTTTGATGTGCTTGTGTGTCAATCGAAGGACATCGAGCAGAACTTGGGTTTGTCTTCCAGAGGCGTTAGTTCTAGCTCGGGAAAAAGAGCTGCTGATCATAGTTCTGGTGGTGGACGGAACAAGAGAGGAAGAGATAGGAGGTATCAGTCTACTGCTAGGCGTGGTAATGGAGGACATGGTACGCCTGTTCAGGGAGATAGGACGAGGGCTGATCAAAACACGTGCTGGACGTGTGGATCTCGTGGTCATCTGAGGCGAGATTGTCCTCGAACATCGAGGGAGGTTCAGGCTCCTGTTGCAGCGACGGGTAACTCATGTTGGAATTGTGGATCGGCAGACCACATGAGGAGGGAGTGTCCTTTGTTGGCCGGTGGTGGTCAGGGACGTGCTGCTGGGGTAGTTGCACCTCAGAGAGGTCGTGGGCGCGGCCGTGGTAATTTTCAGCGCAGAGATGATGGTGGGAGGAATGTAGCGCATGTTGAGGCTGGTTAACCTGAGGGTGGTGGCCAGGCTCGAGTGTATGCTCAGCGTGAGGGAAGGAATGATACGTATGTGATCGCAGGTACCTTTAATTTGCAATCCTTATCATTGCTTTCTTTGATTGATTCTGGATCTACACACTCATACATATTGCGTGAACATGCTCAAATGCTCAGTTTACCTGTTGAGTCTTTGGATGTTGGTATGCGTGTGACTAGTTTCGTTGGTGAGACAGTTGTGACACGAAAGTTGTATAGAAGATGTCCCTTGAAAGTGCAAAACCATGTCTCTCTTGTTGATCTTATAGAATTGCCATTCTATGGTTTTGATGTAATCCTTGGTATGGATTGGCTTGTTGAGCATCAAGCTGTAGTGGATTTTGAGAACAAGCGAGTTTCGTTGAAACTCGCAAATGATTATGAGGCAGTGGTGGTGGGTGAAAATGTAAAGTTTCTTAGTAATGTGGTGTCTACCTTTGAAGCAAGTCGGATGTTGCGGTAAGGTTGCGAGGCTTATCTAGCCTTTTTTATGAATCCAAGTTCGAAGGAGGTGCGCGTTCAAGATATAAGAACTGTGCGAGAGTTTCCTAGAGTGTTTCCGGAGGAGTTACCTGGATTGCCGCCTAGTCGAGAGGTGGAGTTTGGAATTGAGTTGTTTGAAAACACAACTCCAATGTCCATTGCTCCCTATCGCATGGCACCTAAGGAGTTGAAGGAGTTGAAGAAGCAACTTCATGAGTTGCTTGACCGTTGGTTCATTCGGCCGAGTATGTCACCTTGGGGTGCACCGGTCTTGTTTGTGAAGAAGAAGGATGGCACTATGAGAATGTACATCGATTATCGGCAGCTGAACGAGTTGACCATCAAGAATCAGTATCCTTTGCCGAGGATTGATGACCTTTTTGATCAATTTCGTGGAGCGGCTGTGTTTCCCAAGATTGACTTAAGGTCAAGGTACTACCAGCTTAAGGTGAAGGATGTGGATGTGCGAAAAACAACCTTTAGGACGAGGTATGGGCATTATGAGTTCCTTGTAATGTCGTTCGGCTTGACGAATGCTCCTGCATCTTTCATGGACATGATGAATAGAGTGTTCCATGAATACTTGGATAAGTTTGTTGTGGTGTTCATTGACGATATCCTTGTGTATTCTCGTACTGAGGAGGAGCATGAAGGTCATTTGAGGGTTGTCTTGCAAGCGCTTCTAGAAAATCAGATTTATGCTAAGCTGAGCAAGTGTGAGTTTTGGTTAAAGGAAGTTGTTTTCCTTGGTCATATGGTTTCGGCTGAGGGAATTCGTGTTGATCCTCAGAAGATTGAGGCGGTTATGAATTGGAAGCCTCCTAAGTCTGTTCATGAAGTCCGTAGTTTCCTTGGGTTAGCAAGATATTACCGGAGGTTTGTGGATGGATTTTCAAAGATTGCTGCACCTTTGACGAAGTTGTTGCAAAAGGATGTCAAGTATGAGTGGACGAAAACAAGACAACAAGCTTTTGAGAAGCTTAAGGCAGCTTTGACGCAAGCTCCAATCATAGTTTAGCCTGAATCAGGAAAAGAGTTTGTGGTATATAGTGACGCATCCTATGTTGGTTTGGGATGTGTGCTAATGCAGGAGGGTAAGGTGGTGGCTTATGCATCGCGACAATTGAAGGTGCATGAGCGCAATTATCCTACTCATGATATTGAGTTAGCTGCAGTGGTTTTTGCTTTGAAGATTTGGAGACATTATCTGTATGGTGAGAAGTGTAGTGTGTACACAGATCACAAGAGTTTGAAGTATCTGATGTCGCAGAAAGAGTAAAATCTTAGGCAACGACGTTGGGTGGAATTGCTTAAGGATTACGATCTGACGATCGAGTACCATCCAGGAAAAGCTAATGTTGTAGCGGATGCCTTGAGTAGGAAGGTGGCATTGGAGTTAAGGGCTACGTTTGCCAGCTTGAGTATTTCGCAAGATGGAGGTCTTGTGGCTGAATTGCAAGTGAAATCATCTTTGGTTCAGTTGATAAAGGATATGCAGTTGTTGGATGATTCTTTGGTGTCACATGTTCAGGATATTGCTGAGGATAGACCATCGGATTTTTGTTTAATGATGATGGAGTTTTATGTTTTGGAAGTCGGATAGTAGTGCCGAATGATGCGGAGTTGAGGCGTACGATTCTGATTGAAGCTCATAGTAGTCCTTTTGCTATGCACCCTGGTAGTACGAAGATGTATCATGATTTAAAGGATGAGTACTATTGGGTGGGATTGAAGAAAGATGTTGCGGAGTATGTGAGTAAGTGCATGGTTTGTCAGCGGGTTAAGGCTGAGCATCAGTTTCCTTCAGGGTTGTTGCAACCGTTGAGGATTCCTGAGTGGAAGTGGGAAAGGATTACCATGGACTTTGTGTCTGGTTTGCCTTTGTCGCCATCGAAGAAGAATTCGGTGTGGGTGATTGTAGATCGCCTTACGAAGTGTGCGCATTTCTTACCTGTGCATACAACATATACTTTGGAAAAGCTTGCAAAGCTGTACATTGCCGAAATTGTGCGTTTGCATGGTGTACCAAAATCTATAGTGTCGGATAGAAATCCGAGGTTTACATCGCGTTTTTGGGGGTGTTTGCGCCAAGCTTTGGGTACGCGGTTGAATTTCAGTACTTCTTATCATCCACAGTCGGATGGACAGTCTGAGCGTGTTATCCAAGTGCTTGAGGATATGTTGAGGTGTTGTGTGATTGAGTTCGAAGGCTCTGGGGAGAAGCATTTGCCTTTGGTGGAGTTTGCTTATAACAATAGCTACCAGGCAAGTATTCAAATGGCACCTTATGAAGCCTTGTATGGAAGGAAGTGCAGAACTCCTCTTTGCTGGACTGAAACAGGTCAGAAATTGGTCTCGATGCCGACTTTGTTGAAAAGAACCACCGAGAAGGTGAAGCTCATTTATGAGCTATTGAAGGCAGCTTGTGATCGACAGAAGTCTTACGCAGATTTGAAGCGTAAGGAGATTGCGTTTGTGGTGGGTGACCGTGTGTTTTTGAAGGTTTCACCTTGGAAGAAGGTGATGAGGTTTGGCTGGAAGGGTAAGTTGAGC
Organism: Hibiscus trionum; assembly: GCA_030270665.1. Taxonomy (NCBI): domain Eukaryota; kingdom Viridiplantae; phylum Streptophyta; class Magnoliopsida; order Malvales; family Malvaceae; genus Hibiscus; species Hibiscus trionum. The sequence continues at coordinate 22,635,825 of BSYR01000005.1, forward strand.
CCTAGGTATATTGGACCATTCGAGGTGATTGAACGTGTGAGTCCTGTTGCGTACAGGCTGAGGTTGCCGCAAGAGTTGGAAAGGATACATAATGTGTTTCAAGTCTCTATGCTTCAGAGGTATAGATCGGATCCTTCGCATGTTATGCCGGTGGAGGAAGTGGAGTTGAATCCAGACTTGACCTATGATTAAGAGCCGGTTGAAATTCTAGATTCGAACAGTAAAGTTCTTCGAGGTAAGACCATTGAGTTGGTTAAGGTGTTGTGGAGTCATCGTGGTGTTGAGGAAGCTACGTGGGAAAAAAAGGATGACATGAAGAAGCAGTTTCCTTACCTTTATCCTCCAGGTAAATTTCGAGGACGAAATTTCTTAAGAGGGGGAGAGTTGTAACACCCCAATTTTGGGCTGAGAAGTTCAGGGTTTGATCGGACCGGTCTGAGAAACGGTTCGAATATAAAAGGAGGTTTTAGGGAAAGCCTAGTTCGGGATGCTTTAAAAATATAGAAAAATATCTAAAAATCCCCACTTAATATATATAAGAGAGTGGTGAGATCAATTTTACAAAATAAGGTTTGGAAGTACTACATTTCGGAGTAGTGACCAAAATGTGATTTTTGCAAAGTTTAGTAGTGACTGTTTTGTAAAGGATTGGAACTTTGAATCTTTAAGGAGCTAATTTACCCAAAATGTTTTCTCCAGATTTTTCCTTAATTTGGGTGATTTAATTAATGTTTTAATTAATTAAAAGAAAAGGAGAAACTACCTTTTGATTTTCATAACTACCTTTTCCTAATTTTCTCTCATTCCTTTTTCTCTCAAAATCCCATTATCCAAACACTTTTTCTCCTGCAACTTCCACATAGTTTTTCACTTCAATTGATGAGATTCTCATCACTCATTGGTTCCTAATCAATTTTGCATCAAATCCTTTTGATTTCCATATTGAATTTTCATGGAATTTTTCCCAAATCAAGGAGAAATCACCATTTAGAGGTAAGATTGTTCTTCTCCTCTAAATACTCAGTTCTTTACTGAAATTCCCAAGTTGTCAATCCTTTATTAAAGTTTTATAAATGGATTTAATGTTAGAGTCAAGATTTTGGCTTAAAACTCAAGATTTTGGAAGAGATCTTGAAGATTTTCGTTGTAATTGATTGGACTCTGTTTTGAGATGGTTCTTTAATGTATTTTGGATGTTAAATAATGTTAGAAATGAGGTTTTATCAATGCAATCCCGAATAGGTTGTGTTTCCTAAGTTTTTGCTTATGAAAATGGTGGTTTTTGGGGTGTTTTTGGTGTTCTGTTATAGCTGGAGGTATAAGGACGAGTTTAGGTTTGTTTTAGATGTTATATTGGAAGAGTTTGGAGATGGTTTCAGTTGTGTTTGGTAGCCGAAATGTTGAGTTTAGGTGGTGCAACGAGTTTAGGTGTGTTGGCTGAAGATTTCAATGCATGATGATGCATTAATCCTATACTTTGATGTGACTAAAATAGGGGAGACATCTTCAGACACTTTTGGAGTTGATCTGGAGGCTTAATCGACGTTTTGGCAAGCAAGCGAAACGTAATTGGTGAGTGGAGATGGTTTTCCAGCTTTGAAATGATTATTTGGAGGTTTTGGGAGCTTAGTTTAAGTCTAAACAACTTAGCTAAGCTCAAGAGTAAGTTTTCGGACAAACTCCCTCGGATGTGCTAAGTTATGGTTTGATGCATTATTTATGAAATGCATGTTTAATTACTAATTTGGAAGCATGTTTTAGCATGATTAATGCTGGTTTTGAAAGCCGTGTATTGAAGGATGCTCAAGGTAAGAGATCCTTGGTTTGACATGCTATTAATTTGGTTATGATGCATGAAGATGCATGATGATAAGTGGATTTGATTAATGCTTAAAACAATGAATTAATGACGGTATTTGATGTATATTGGCAAGTGATGAGTGGTTTTTAAGTACTTGAATCGGATATAGTTAGCCGACTATAGGATTGAGTGCACCATAAGTAAAGTCGCCTTGGATGTTGAGGGGTTGTGATTGTACCGTAAACCCCATCCAAGTACCCTAACGATTGAGGTAAGATCACAACGGTAGTTGTAAATTCCGTGTGTGGATCTTGTGTTATGTGTCCCTTACTCTCGTTAGTGGAAGTTATACAACTACTGATGAGTGGTGTTGAGGGGTTGATATTGTACCGTTATACTCCACCACGGGTGTCACATCAATGGAGGGATTGCTCTTGAGTGTGAACCTTGTGTAGTCCGGTAGTGTGTATGAAGCGTGTGGGACAACGCTTGTAATCCGCGTATCCGATTGTGTTTTGTGTTTAAATGGTTATGAACTATCACTTGGAAGCCAATATAACGTACTTAAATGTAACGAAGCATGAGATGCTTGAAAATGATGCAAAGGTAGCATGAGAAAGAGATGAACTTGTGGTTTAAAAGCTTTGTAAAAGTGTTTTCTAAAAATGCATTGTTGTATTGGTTTTATTTAGAGCTTGCCTCACTAAGCATTTGTGCTTACGCTCTCTTTTACCAATAATGCAGATAATTGAGGTGTTAAAGGGCATCAAGGAAGCTAAGTGTGTCCAAGGAAATTCAAGCTCATGTATGGTGAAGTTTTCGTACACTTTTAGCTTTGATAATTTGGCAATAGGAACCTAAGAATTGTTTTGGGAGATGTGTTAAACTCCATAAGGTTGTGGCATGTGTACCTTGATTGTTTTGAATTGTAAATGACCTTTATTGCTTGTTTGGAGGTTTGATTTCCCTATTTGGTTTGGATATTAGGATGCATGCCTCTAGACTTATGATTTTTCTTGTTTGATGCTATGAAGGTGTTTAGGGGCTCTATATGTGCACCTTGTATGTATGTTGACTTGTTGATGTGCTTGGAAAGTCATTAGGATGAGTTTGAATGGGTTTATGCATGAAAAACCAGAAAAATCTACAGTTTCTGGGCAAACCGTATCGAAACACCCCCTAGTGTTTCGAAACAAGGGCCTGAAATGGCCTTCGCGTTCCGAAACGCTAAGGGATGTTTCGAAACGATTTGGCCACTGGAAGGCCTCGTTTCGAAACTAGTCTCGGAACCAACCCGCGTATCGAAACGGTCAATGCCATTCCGATCCTGCGTTTCGATACGTCAGGTGGGTGTTTCGAAACAGGTTACCGTTGGGCACTGATTTGAATGGCGCTGAAGTTTGCAAGCTTTACATTTTAGTCCCAAATGTTAATGTTGCAATTGCTTGAGTTTGAGATGTCCAATTAAGTTGAAATTTGGCAGAGAAGCATGTAACATGACTAATTTCATATCGGTAACTTTAAAATCAGTAAGGACCTTCTAATTTTCAGAAATTACGTTTTGGTCCCTAAATTTGTATATTGTGCAATTGAGTCCCTTTTCGAAATCCGATCGCTGTGCCCTTTTCTATCGTATCTCGTGAGTACTCACTTAGGGTTAATATGTATGTAGACAAGATTAAAAAGAAAAAAAGGGTCGTAAATCAAGGTTGACTTTCGGGTTGACTTTGGTTTTCCCCGTGTAAACTTTGTAGTTCGGGTCATTCGTCTAGGCCGGGCTAAGGGGGTTACAATTTTGTTAAGGATGCACTTGGTAGGTAATCCTTGGATTTGTGAGACATGCTTTTGAGTTTAAGCATGTTTATGCTTGTGAAAATGACATTGTGATTTATGCTTGTAAAATAATGAAATAATGATGTTGAATGATTATATTGGCATGTGATGGAAATGATTTTTGGTTACTTTAATCGCATATAGTTAGCCGGCTATAGGATTGGGTGCACCGTGAATAAAGTCGCCTTGGAAGTCGAGGGGTTGTGATTGTGCCGTAATCTCCATCCAAGTACCCTAACGATTGAGGCTAAGATCACAATGGCGGATGGTTTAATCTCGTGTGTGAGTCTTGTGGTATGTGTCCCGTACTCCCGTTAGTGGAATTATACAACAACCGATGAGTAATGTTGAGGGGTTGTGATTGTGTCATTAATCTCCATCATGGGTGTTGAGGGTTTGTGATTGTGCCATATATCTCCACCTTGTGTAGTCCGATAGTGTGTATGAAGCGTGTGGGACAACGATTGTAATCCGCGTATCCGATTGTGTTAATTGTTATGGTTTTGTTACGATTTGAGATTGATCACTTGCGAGCCAATATAATGTTTATGATTAATGATTAAGCATGAGATGCTTGGGAATTATGCTATAATGCATGTGATGCTTGGTTTAAGCATGAGCAAAGGATTTTGCTGCTGTTTTTAAGGATGCTATGAGCATGTGGTTCTAAAAGTGCATTGATGCTTTGAAGAGCATGTTTTAAAGGAAGGCATGAGTTTGTAAATGATGATATGTTGGTTTTATAAAATGCATTGATGAATGTTTGGTTTTATCGATTCTCACTAAGCTTTATGCTTACGCTCATTTGTTTCATCATTGTAGAGAATTGAGCAATCAAGGAAGTCCAAGAGCAAGTGGAATCCCAAGCATTTTTTTGTCTAAGCAATGTATTTGGTTTACCTTAGTGTAATTAGAGGCAATGGGTGGGATTTCTACTCTTGGTTTTGTTGGTGATGTTTTAACACCTTGAGCATGTTTGGTTTATGTTGTGGATTTGTAAATGGCCTTTAATTGGTTTATGATTTTGCTTATAGTGTTTTGACTATGCTATGCTTGTTTTCTTAAGCATGCTTGAGTAGCTAATGATTCACCAAGGTTTGGTGTGCTTGATGAGTATGTTATACTGTTTGTTGATGCTTACACGTTTAGTAGGTTGGTTATAGCCTGAATGTATGATCTAAGCCTTTTTAGATGTGGTTAAATGTGTGAAGATGACTTTTGGAAATGCATTTCTGTTATGCGTATCGATACACGGGGTCGAGTACCGATACGCTAAGGCCAAAACCAAGCTTTTCAGCTTAGGTGTACCGATACGATATGCCCGCGTATTGATACGCTGATTTCGGATGATGTAAGCATGTTGATTATGAAGTGCTAATGTATGCTATATTATGCTTGAGGGAAATCGAGGTGCCCATTACCTTATTACCCTATTTAAATGTTTTTGTGAACTTGGATCCTTGCTTGAGGTTGGCCTATATCATGGTTTGATTTGTTTTTGTTGTTATGCCTTGTTAAAAATAGCACTATGGGTCCGAGGAGAGAGCTTAGGTCGAACACGGTAGTGCATGCGGCTGAGCAGGGTGACCAGGGTAACCAAGGGGCTGATGTTCCTCCTGGTGGAAACATACCTCCTCCGCCACCACCTGGCGGTGGAGAGCCGGAGCAACAAGGACAAGCTGGTCCAGGATTGGGTGATCTAGCGCCACTGGTTGAGGTGATCACCGGAGCGTTTCAGGCTGTGGTAGCCGGAGAGCATGTCCAGTCCCCTGCAGCTGGGCAGGTGGGTTTGCATTTGGAAAGGCTGAGGAGTTTAGGAGCTGTTGAGTTTTATGGAATGTCTCCTGAGGCGTCGGAAGCCTGATTAGCTAGCACGATCCGTATTATGGATCAAATGGGATGTAACGATGTGTGCAAGCTGGGATGTGTGGTTTCTCTACTCCAGGGTGACACTTATAGTTGGTGGAAAACTATCACTGCTGGTATGGAACCCAATGAGGTAGATTAGGAGTTTTTCAGAAATGCCTTTAAGAGGAAGTATCTTGGAGTGAGATACTTGGATGAGAAGAAGCGTGAATTCATGTCGTTTGTTCAAGGGAGTCTCTCGGTGGCTGAGTACGAGGTTCAGTTCCTACGTTTGAGCCAATACGCCCCTGAGTTGATGCCGAGTGAGAGGCATAGTTGTGATCGCCTCCGATATGGGCTGGTGCAGGAAGTGAAGATTTATATATTGGCTACGGATTATACAATTTTTGATGTTCGTGTATGTCGAGCTAAGGACATTGAGTAGAACTTGGGTCTGGCATCCCGTGGCGTTGGCTCTATCTCTCGAAAGAGAGCAGCTGAGTATATTTCCGGAGGTGGACGGAACAAAAGAGGTCGTGATAGGAGACATCAATCATAGGTGAGGCAGGGTGCTTCAGGACGGGGTGGTCAGACTCAGGGAGGTCGAGTGAGGTCTGAGCAGCACACGTGTTGGACCTATGGATCGAGGGACCATATGAGGTGAGATTGTCCACGTGCAGCTAGAGAGGTACAGGCTCCTGTTGTGGTAACAGGGAATTCTCGCTGGAACTATGGTTCAATGGATCATATGAGGCGTGAGTGTCCTCTGTTGGCTAGTGGAGGCCAGGGACATGCACCGGCTGTGGCTGCACCTGAGAGAGGCTGTAGGCGCGGCTGAGGGAATTTCCAGAGGAGAGAGGAGGGGTAGTGAGGCATTTCTCATGTTGTAGCAGTTCGGCCTGAGGGAGGCGGTCCTGCGAGGGTCTATGCTCAGCCTGAGGAGCACAATGATATCAATGAGATCACAGGTACCTTTTTTCTTCAGTCTTTATCATCGTTGGCTTTGATTGATTCTGGATCCACACATTCTTCTATCTTGAGTGAGCATGCGCATTTGCTTGATATACCTGTTGAGTTGCTTGAAGTAGGAATGTAAGTGACTAGTTCTTTTGGTGAGACAATAGTCACTAGGAAGTTGTATCGGAGGTGTCCTTTATCTGTTCAGGGTCATGTTTTTCTTGTGGATTTGATGAAGTTACCCTTCTATGGTTTTGATGTGATCCTTGGTATGGATTGGTTGTCTAAGCATAGAGCGGTGGTTGACTTTGATGTTAAGAGAGTCACCCTAAAGCTTGCGGATGATTATGAGGTTGCGATAGTAGGCGAAAATGTGAAATTCTTATCTAATGTGATTTCAACTTTGGAAGCAAGTCGTATGCTAAGGTTGGGATGTGAGGCTTATCTTGCCTATGTGCTAAATCCTTGTACAAAGGAGGTACATGTGCAGGATATCAAAACAGTTTGCGATTTTATGGGTGTCTTTCAGGAAGAGTTGCCTGGTTTGCCGCCAAACAGAGTGGTTGAGTTTGGTATCGAAATGTATGAGAATACGACTCTGGTGTCCATTGCTCCCTATCGCATGGCATCTAAAGAGTTGAAAAAAGTTGAAGACGCAACTTCATGAGTTGCTTGATAGAGGGTTTATCCGGCCGAGTGTGTCACCTTGGGGTGCACCGGTCTTGTTTGTAAAGAAGAAATATGGGACAATACGGATGTGTATAGATTATCGGCAACTGAACAACTTGACGATTAAGAATAATTACCTTTGCCAAGGATTGATGATCTTTTTTATCAGTTTCGAGGAGCCTCGATGTTTTCTAAGATAGACTTGAGGTTAGGGTATTACCAGTTGAAGGTGAAGGATGTGGACGTACCTAAGACGGCTTTTCGGACAAGGTACGGGCATTATGAGTTCTTGGTGATGCCGTTTGGTTTGACCAACGCACCTACTGCTTTCATGGACATGATAAATCGTGTGTTCCATTAGTTCTTGGATCAGTTTGTAGTGGTGTTCATCGATGATATCCTTGTGTACTCTCGTACCGAGGAGGATCATGATAAACACCTAAGGATAGTTTTGCAATTGTTGTTGGAGAACCAATTGTATGCTAAATTGAGCAAGTGTGAGTTTTGGCTTAGGGAGGTGGTCTTCCTTGGGCATGTTGTATCGGTGGAAGGTATTCGTGTTGATCCACATAAGGTTAAGGTAGTAATGAGCCGAAAGGTGTCTAAGTCGGTGACTGAAGTGCGAATTTTTATTGGTTTAGCTGGGTATTACCGTAGGTTTGTCGAGGGTTTCTCGAAGATTGTTGCACCGTTGACCAAGTTGTTGCAGAAGAATGTTCGCTTTGAGTGGACGGATGCGAGGCAACAAGCTTTTGAGAAGCTGTAGGAAGCTTTGACGCAAGCTCCTGTCTTGATTCAACTTGAGTCTGGTAAGGAGTTTGTGGTCTATAGTGATGCCTCCATTGTTGGTTTGGGTTGTGTGTTGATGCAGGGGGGTAAGGTAGTATCCTATGCATCTAGGCAGTTGAAGGTGCATGGGCATAACTACCCTACTCACAATCTTGAGCTTGCGCCTGTTGTGTTTGCCTTGAAGATTTGGAGGCATTATCTGTATGGCGAGAAGTGTGTGGTGTTCACGGATCATAAGAGCTTGAAGTATCGTATGTCTCAGAATGAGTTGAATATTAGGCAACGCCGTTGGGTGGAGTTGCATAAGGATTATGATCTTTCGATCAAGTATCACCCGGGAGAGGCCAATGTTGTGGCTGATGCTTTGAGCAGAAAAGTGGCTGTGGAGTTGAGGGCGATGTTTGCTCGCTTGAGCATATCGCGAGATGGTGGTCTTGTTGCTGATTTGCAAGTGAAACCATCCTTGATCCATTTGAACAAGGACAAACATTTGCTTGATGATTCTCTTGTTCGTCATGTTCAAGATATTGCGGAGGTTAAGCCTTCGGATTTCAGTTTTAATAATGATGGTGTTCTGTGTTTTGGGAGTCGAATATTGGTGCAAGATGATGTTGAGTTAAGGCACACTATTCTGACTGAAGCTCATAGTAGTCCTTTCGCTATGCACCCTGGTAGTACAAAGATGTATCGTGATATGAAGGATGAGTACTACTGGGTGGGGTTGAAAAAGATGTTGTCGAGTTCGTTAGTAAGTGCATGGTGTGTCAGCGAGTGAAGGCTGAACATCAGGTACCTTATGGGTTGTTGCAACCTTTGAGAATCCCGGAATGGAAGTGGGAAAGGATTACCATATATTTTGTGTCTGGTTTGCCTATTTCACCATCGAAGAAGAACTCGGTTTGGTTGATTGTGGATTGCCTTACGAAGTGTGCGCATTTCTTTCCTGTGCATACTACGTATACCTTGGATAAGCTGGTAGAGTTGTATATTGCTGAGATTGTTCGATTGCACGGTGTGCCAAAGTCCATAGTGTCGGATAGGGATCCGAGGTTTACATCGCGGTTTTGGGAATGTTTTCATCAAGCCTTGGGTACACGGTTGAATTTTAGTACTTCTTATCATCCAAAGAAGGATGAACAGTTGGAACGTGTGATCCAGGTGCTTGAGGATATGTTGAGATGTTGCTTTATAGAGTTTCAGGGTTCTTGGGAGAAGCACTTGCCGTTGGTTGAGTTTGCTTACAAAAATAGTTATCATGCAAGTATTCAAATGGCTCCAAACGAGGCTTTGTATGAGAGGAAGTGTAGAGCCCTTCTTTGTTGGGCGGAAGCTGGGAAAAAGTTGATTTCGATGCCGACTATGTTAAAAGGAACAATCGAGAAGGTGGAGCTAATTTGTTAGCGTTTGAAGGCAGTATCATATCAGCAAAAGTCTTACACGGATCAGAAGCGTAAGGAGATCGAGTTCGTGGTTGGCGAACGTGTGTTCTTGATGGTAACGCCTTGGAAGAAGGTGATGAGGTTTTGGCGTAAGGGTAAGCTTAACCCAAGGTTTATTGGACCATATAAGGTTGTGGAGCGTATTGGTCATGTGGCATATCGGTTGATGTTGCCTCCCGAGTTGGAAAAGATTCATGATGTGTTTCATGTCTCGATGTTGTGGAGGTATAGATCGGATCCTTCGCATGTGATGTCTGTTAAGGAGGTAGATTTGAATCCGGATCTATCTTATGATGAGGAACCGGTGAGGATCTTAGATGTGAGCAGCAAAGTTCTTCGTGGCAAGACGATAGAGCTTGTGAAGGTGTTGTGGCGACACCGAGGAGTTGAGGAGGCCACTTGGGAAAGCAACGCGGACATGCTGAAGCAGTTTCCACACCTTTTTCCTTCAGGTAAAATTTTGAGGACGAAATTTCCTAAGTGGGGGAGAGTTGTAACACCCTGGTATTGGGCCTAGATGTTTTAGACATCGAATCGGACCGGTCGGTAACGGTTCGAATCGTGTTAGGATGTTTTAGGAAATCAAGGATCGGGAAAGGATAAAAATACGGTAAAAATTGCTAAAATCCTCTAAAATCATGTTTAAGGGGTTCGTCAAATCAATTTTACAAAAAGAGTTTTGGACGTTGTACATTTTGGGTAGTGACCAAAATGTAAAGTTTCAAAATTGTGGGAAATTACAAATTTTCAAAAGGAGTCAAAATCTTAGAATCTTTAGGGAACTATGGTGCAAATGCACCTTCCTTAAATTGACATGTGTTGCATTCCTCCCAATGCAAATCCTCATTAAGCCTCACTTGCTCAATTCACATGCACAGAATCATCCTATGCAACATCTCAACATCATGCATCTCATGCACAATTAACCATTATGCATTCATTAACAACATAATACATGGGCAACATCAATAGCACATATATTGGCATAAAGCATCCGGCATAGGCTCACCCCTATCCGTTATGATATACTCACCTCTATCACTTTCATACACAATATCGGATACATGGACTCACATAGGCTCACCCCCAAACTCAATGATGGCTCACCCCTTCTTAATGGCTACGAATGGAATTAGGCTCACCCCTAACCCATAGTGATAGGCTCACCTCTATCACTCACAATAGGCTCACCCCAGATAACGTCACGTAGCTAGACACACGTAAGATTTATAGATTATAGTGCACTCACATCCTATTGGTCAACCAACGTATCCGAGTATGAAAATAGATCAAGCCTTTGCCAATATATCCTTAAAAACCACGTTAACTCACTGCTTTTAATGCATCACCAAAAATCATCACATATCCCAAATTAAACATGCCTTTAAATAGTAAAAACCATTTCATACAAGATCGTACCTTCTTGTATTCAAACCAAACCTTTTCATGGGATAAACACAAGCAAAACCATGCTTGAAACCATGCATAATAGTGAGAAACAATTATCATCAAAACATGAGCATGATATACCATGGAGTCCATTTCAAAATCGAAAACCGAGAGAACAAGAAACCATACTTACATCCGAGATTAGCTAAGCCTTTCAAGCTTACACTAACCTCCCAATACATCATATCCAAGCTTACAAAGCTTTAACAACATGTCCACTCACCGACAACGCGAAATCTTGCCCGCCGACACGAAAATCACTCTTCCGGGGCCTCTAAAAACATCTTGTTTGCTTCCGGATCAAGATCCCTTGTTTTCATATCATCAAAATAGAGATCCAAATGCATTAAAATGCATTTCAACACCAACAACTAATTACAAACCCGTTGCTCACCCAAACCACACAAAATACTCATCTAAAACAACCGGAAACTCAATCGATTGCTTCCTAAACCATGCCGTACCAACATACATCACTTTCAATCATTTATAAACATCAAATTACATCTAAAAACATCCTAAATTCATCCTTATACCTCCAGCAACACAACTTCGTCATTTCACCTCAAAAACTCAACTAAAACTATCATAAAACTTAAGGATCTCAATGATTTCGGGATCTATATCACTAAAAAACTTTCTCAACAACATAATCATCTCAAAACTCAATTAGAATCCATCTAAAACAGAGCTCATAAAAAATCAGAAAATCAAGAATTAAATCACAATTTTGCAAGATTTTGATCTTAAACCATAACTATTATCAAAACCCAATTAAAAACATCAATTGAGAGTCAATAATCTTGGAATTTCAATAAATAACCTTGATTAGAGATTGAGAATGGGATTTACCTCCAATTCTTGTTTTCCTCAATGGATGACAAGTTTTTGCTTCACAAATCTTGAAGAAATTAAAAAGAATTCTTTGAAATGAAAGAGAAATCAAGAAGAGAAAGTTTGGGAGAAAACAATTCTGGAGAAAATTATTTATAATGGTGTTTGGCTGAAAATGAGAAGAGAAAAGTAGTTACGTAACTAAAATCTCTCAATTTAACTATTTAATTAATAAAATAAATAAAACCTTTTTAATCCAATTAATTAAAAATGTTTTTAAACACATGTCATATTAAGGAAAGGCTTAAATGCCATAATGCTCCCTAAAGATTCTAAGACATTGACTCTTCATTTTGAAAATTGCATTTTTCACAGTTTTGAAACTTTACATTTTGGTCACTACCCAAAATGTACTACCTCCGAAACTCTTTTTGTAAAATTGATTTGACCAACCTCTTAAACCTAATTTTAGAGGATTTTAGCAATTTCCCCCAAATTTTTAGCCTATCCTGATCCTTGATTTCCCTAAATCTCCTAACGCAATTCGAACCGTTTCTGACCAGTCTGATCCGATGCCTAAAACAACTAGGCCCAAAACCAGGGCGTTAAATGACAACACCCACAGAGGAAGGAACAAGGAAGAGGAAGCGGCACATAATAGACGAAGAACTTGTGAACCTCGAGACCGAGTCAGAAGGAAGCGATGCATCTCCCGTCGTTCCCCCTGCCAAGCCTCCAGAAGAGCCACAACATATGCCAAAGAGAGTCCAGCCGCCGCGGAAAGCAAAGACCTCACCTACTAGAACCTCCGCCAAGGCATCTTCTAACCTCCGCTTCGTCATCCAAACATCCTCCTTCTCCTCAACTAACTAGAATCCAGCTTCCTCTCAACCCTCATCAAACTTTTAATTTCTTTTCTTTTCTTTTATTTTTATTTTGTTTTCTTTTTAAAATGTATATTTTATTTTCATAACCTTTCTATCTTGTGCATTTAGGGCAATTCCCATCTCGAGTTTGGGGGGGATAGCTCTCACATCATTTGTAGGCATTCTTAGTTGCATGTAGGTTGCATTGTACTTGCCTTAGTTATAATCGGAAAAGAAAAGTTTGTTATCACTTGTGCCTATGATAGGATAGCCGATTACTTTATTTTTGCACCTAATTAAAAATTAAACTTAATCTTGGGAAAAAGCATGAAACATGACTTCGATTTTTTTCTTCTTTTTGCCTGAAAATGTTAAACATCTTTGTTACTTGCTGAATGTGTTAGAATATTTGATAAACACTGCCTGTTTGTTTTCTTTGCGAAATTCTAAGGATAATTGCAGGTAGCTGCCGAGGCAGGCAAAAGACACAGAAAAATGAAGAACTGCCAAGGCAGCAAAATCAAAAACAAAGAAAAGTGTTGTGTTACCCTAGAGGGGCCCGCAACAAATTCTAGGAAGAATCATGTGCGAGGACACTTCGCTGCTATCAAAGTCCATGAATATGAATGTAACCCCCTTAACCCGGCCCAGACGGTTGACTCGAATTAAGAAAGTCACACGGGGAAAACTAAAGTCAACCTGAAAGTAAACTTTGATTAACGACCCTTTTTTTTTCTTTTTAATCTTGTCTAAATGCACGTTAACCTTAGATGTGATCTCACAACAACATACTCGAAGATCATAAACATCAGAGATCAAATAGGGACCCAATTGAACAATTAACAACTTTAGGGACCAAACTGTAAATTCTGAAAACTTTAAGGACTTAACCAGATTTTAAGTTACCAACTTAAAATTAATCAAGTTTCATGCTTCTCTGCCAAATTTCAGCTTAAACGGACATCCCAAACTCATACAATTGCACAAACAAGTTTCAGGACCAAAATGCAAACATTCCAAAACATTTAACTACCACTGTCAGCCCCCAACGGTCACGTGTTCCGAAACTGGCAGAGCCCGTTTTGAAACGCGGGGCCGTTCCGCAACGCGTACCGAAACAGGTGGCTGGCAGAATGCTTTTCGTTTCGAAACGGTGTCTACCGTTTCGGACGCCTGGGCTGATTCAGGGCATCCGTTCTGAAACGGTAGTCCCTGTTCCGAAACGCCCTGCACATAATGCAGAAAAAGACATGCTTAAACACGCAATTGACCATCCGAACATACTCCAAAAGCCACCAAACTTTACCATCATGCAATTCAACATATAAGAGATATACTTGCATCAACAATTCAACATATTATCATCATATACGTAAAGCCCCAATTCTATAGGCATGCTTCCTACACAAGCAACCATTTAAACACAAAATCTCCAAATCCATCTCATATAAGCCAAAACATGATCCAACAACATTAACAACAACATATAACCATCCTTGTTCGAACATATTCGAACACATAAACATCAGCCCAAGAGATTCTACCCCAATGCCTTTATTAACTATAACTATTTACCGAGACATACATCTCAAATGGAGTCCTCCTTGAATCCCTTGCTTCTCGCTGTCCAAACTTCAAGAATCTGCATTGATGGACAAAAAGGAGCGTAAGCACATAATGCTTAGTGAGGAATGCTCAAAACCAAAACACCATCAATGCAACGAGTCATAAACCTCTTTGAAAAGCAACTCGATTTGTTTACCAAGCAAAGTTTGAAAACCCCTTTTCAACAACATGCTTAAACCATGCATTGCTCAACATGAAAACCAACCCTTAGCTTAGCAAGCTAAGAAAACCTTTTCAAAGCATAATTTGCAAAATCATCCATTTAACCATTCCATGCATAAACACCATATGCAAAGTTAAATTCATACTTTGGAAAACACTTCCATTTCATAACATACCTTTCTTATACTTGAAAATCATTCCAAGCAAGAAACCCTTTAAAACCATTTACTCAATCAATCCAACACATGCATTAAACAAAGGCAACTTATGAACCACAACATCATCATCACATGCCTTTTAAAACAAGTCTTAACAAGACTCCAATGCATTAAAGAGATTTCATGCACACATGCATCATTTACCAAATGATAATCAACACTTGTTCAACTTAACAAGTAAACATGCATTCACAAGCATTAAACACTTTTCATGCAACCATGCATCTTTTCAAGCATCTCATGCTTAATCATAATCAAGAACATTATATTGGCTCCCAAGTGATCAACCACATCCACTTTTCAACTCAACATCCAATCGGATACGCGGATCACAAGCGTTGTCCCCACGCTTCATACACACTACCAATCCAAGGTCCCCAAATGGACTTTTAAACACCATTTGACCTCAACATTCACAAGGTTCCCATGTATGGACTTTCAAACACCATACAACCTTAACTTTCCTAAGGTTCCCATGTATGGACTTTTAAACACCATACAACCTTAACTTTCCTAAGGTTCTCATGTATGGACTTTTAAACACCATACAACCTTAACTTTCCTAAGGTTCCCATGTATGGACTTTTAAACACCATACAACCTTAGCTTACACAAGGTTCCCATATATGGACTTTTAAACACCATATAACCTTAACATGCACAAGGTTCCCATGTATGGACTTTTAAACACCATACAACCTTAGCATCACCGATTGGTAGTTGTATAACATCACTAACGAGATCCGGGACACCCAACACAAGATCCACACATGGACTTTACACCACCATTGTGATCTTAACAAGCACAAGGTTCCCATATATGGACTTTTAACCACCATATAACCTTTGCTTAACCAAGGTCCTCGAATGGGCATTCAACCTCCATTATGACCTTAACCATCTCGTTAGGATACTTGAAGGGAGTTTACCGGTTCACTCTTAACCACTCCACCTCCAAGGCGACTTTATTCACGGTGCACCCAATCCTATAGCCGGCTAACTATACTCGATCAAAGAAACCAAGAACCATTTACATCACTTGCCAATATAACCAACTTACCACATTAGTCCAATGATTCACATGCATAATCATAATGCAAAAACCATCATTTACCATCATCAATCCACTGTTTTAAAGCATTACACAAAGCCATTGAACAACATGCAACACCATGCATCAAAACCACATTTTCAATGTATAAAACTAAGGATCTCTTACCTTGAGCATCCTTCACATATGGCTTTCAAAACCAACATTAAACCATGCTTAAAATATGCTTTCAAAACAGAATATAAACCATGCAAATCACATGCATTGCAACCACCAAACACAATTGCTTTTAAAGCCAATTCACAACACAAACCAAGAGCGAAAATCCATATACTTACTCTTGAGCTTAGCAAAGTTGTTTAGACTTAAACTAAGCTCCCAAAACCTCCAAACCTTGGTTTAAAAGCTGAAAACCCAACTTCACTCACCGATACACAAAACAAGGCTAGCCAACAAGCCTTCCAAGCATCCGAAACCTTCCACACCACCTCTAATGCTCACGGATCAATCTCCCCTGTTTCAAGCACATAACATCAGAGGATTAATGCATCATAATGCACTAAAAACACCAGCAACACAACTAAACTCGCTGCTCATCACAAATCCAACAATTCGGCTACCAAACACAACCGAAACCACCTCCAAACACTTCCAAAACTTTACCCAGCCAAGATCCATCACTTCTAACCATTTTTAAACATCAATTAACATCCAAAATGATCACAAACACGTCCTTATACCTCCAGGTATAACAGATCACCAAGATCACTCCAAAAACAACCAAAAACTCAAGCAAAACTTAGGAAATTCAACCTATCCGGGATTGCATTAATTAAACCTCAACTTCTAATCAATTTAGCATTCATTTAACATCAATTTGACACTTCAAAACACTGCCCAAACAGATCACACGAAAATTTCACCAAAATCAAGCAAATCTTGCATTTTAAGCCAAAATCAAGATTTCAATTGAAAAGCCTTTAACAAATCACAAATCAAGGATTGAGAACTTAGGAATTTCAGTAAAGAACTGAGAGTTTAGAGGAGAAGGACGTTCTTACCTCCAAACTTGAGTTTCTCCCTTTTTGGAACCAAAAAGCTTGATGAAACAACTTGCAAATGGTGAGGTTTTGTTGTAGAGATGATTAGGAATCCAAAGAGAATTGAAAAGGAAGATTTGAGTGACAAAATCAGAAGTAAATCTCTGGAGAGAAAGTGTTTGGGTTGAGAGAAAAAGAGAGAAAATGAAAATTGGAAGAAAATGGAAAGTTGGTTACAAAATAGTAAAATGATTTCCCTCCACTTTTCTTAAGCTTTAAAATCAGAATTATACATCAAAATATCTTAGAAAATCTGGAGAAACTCTTTTTGGAATAATAGCTCCTTAAAGATTCAAAGTTTCAACCCTTTATAAAACAGTCACGCAACTTTTAAAAATTACATTTTGGTCACTAGCCAAAATGTCACCCTTCCGAACCTCATTTTCCAAAATTGATTTTACAGTTCACTTTTATATATTAAAAGATGATTTTAGAACATTTTTCCATATTTTTAATGCAACCCGAACTAGGCTTTCCTAATTTCACCTTTATATATTCGATCAGCACTTTGACCGAACCGGTCAACGCCCAAAACTTCTGAGCCCAAAACCGGGGCTTTACAATGAAAGCTTAAAAGTTACAGACAAATTAGCAAGAGTGAATGAAAGCCTTCACAGGATGACTCTACTCCAAGGGTTCAGGGTTCTGTAGTTTGCTCTTATCTAAACGTCAGTCCTAGAAGAGTAGTTGTGATAAGCTGAAGCCCTCAATGCCTTGATTAAAAATAATAACGAGATGAAATTGTGCTGCCTCGGCAGCAACTTTAAAGTACATCAACATCTTTGTTTAATTATTTATTCTGCATATTCAGCTTGTTTACAGATATGCAAACATCACACAGGCATGAGAAATTTAATTCTCAGTTATTTACTCACTTATTTCCTTCACTAAGTTTTATATATAGGTGTCATGGCCTTGAGGTAGTAAATCAGGTTAAAAACAAGTTTTTCTTTCTGACTATTATTAGAGCAAGTACTTTAGGTTGCATTGCTTTAGGACAAACAATAGTTCAAGTTTGGGGGTGTGTAAAGTGTCCAAAAGTCCTATATTTCATACACTTTCCAACTCTTATTATGACTGTTTTTAAGCACAATTTAGACGTAAGTAGGGTCGTGCATATCATTTTACAGTATTTCATTTTTCTGCCTTAGTCTATAACTTATCATTTATTTGGTGAACAAGAGATATTGATTTAGTGTATTCTTGTATGTAGGTACTAACAGCTGAACGAGGGAACCGAGGAACGGAGGACACAATGCTGAGGAGCAAACCTAGGAGCTGTACTGAAGTAGTTCCAGCTAAAGACAAGATGCTGCCAAGAACCTGCCGATTAGAGTTGTCGCCGACCTTGCTGCCCTCGGCATCTGACTATGGAAGTTGGGAGATCTGGAACGTTATTTGTAGAGCAAAAACACCTGAATCTATCGCCGGCGTTCATATGATTTTTTGACATCTATAGCAGCGGCTAGGGTTAAGGCAAACGAGGAACAATCCATATTCCAAGCAAAGTAGTGGGCATTTAAAGCTATATTAAAGAAGGAAAGCTACTTTAGAGGACTTCTACTTCAAGGAAGACTTAACCTACTCTTAAGTCTATAAATACCCATGGTACTTCTAGTTTAAATCATACTAGGTTTTCTATAGACTCTTCTTGCGTTCTTCACAACCGCCATGTTCTAATTTCCATTGGGTTAGTGTTATGTTGTAACTAGAGTGAAACGATTGTTTTAGGTTTTTGAGTTATTTCTTCAATAAAATATTCCAAGTTTACTTAATCCATTGTTCTTCATTCTTTCAATCTTTATACACCAGTCGTTTGAGAGAATCTATTTGTCGGGCATGAAAGTGAAAGGGTCACGAGAGGGTTAAGTACGGTCACAACGTGTTGAGGCGTGACTAACTTGGTTCCACACTAGTCCACAAGTTTCAGCGGATAAAAGGGATCACTAAACGAGTTGACTGACTTGGTTCCACACTAGTCCTCAAGTTAGCAATCTCGAGCATCCTAACCTAGAAATAGGAGGGATCACTGTCGACTATCCTGCCGAACTTGGAGTATCTACCAAACTTGCCGTCTGGACGTCTTTCCATTCCACATGCCGAGACAATACACACCCCTGCAGTGGCAGTGACTTGCTGCGGCCACGTGACAGGGTCGTAGTTTGTCGCCCGCCATACCCGTCGAGGCAACATATTATGGCAAAACAGAATAACTCATACCTATTACAATGTAGTTTTCACACTAAGTGGCAGCATAACCCTGCCTATTCTATCAACCGGATTCTTCTCTTCTTTATTATTTGTGTTTTTACTTACTTTTCTATCTCAACCAATCATTCATGTGTGCTTTTACTTTACCATTGTGCATTAAGTAAGAAACGAGACAAGCTGTCCAGTTCTCGTAGGATTAGACATCTTATATATTATAACTTGACAGGAGTGTGCACATGCGCTCTTACAAAAAGGGAACACCTACACGCCCTACATCTGTCCTGGGTGGCGGACTCACTTTGTTGTCCTGGGCGGCAGGCTCACTTTGCTGCCCTGGGCGGCAGGTATGGCGGCAGTAGGTCCTCTGCAGCAAGTCTGGCAGATACTCCAAGTTCGGCGAAGCAATTCTGAAGTGATCCTACCTATGTCTAGGCTAGGATTCTGTTGTTGCGTGATGTAGGCAATACCTAGCAATCTCAGCGTAAACCTAACGCATGCAGTCAACGTTTGGTTGCTCTTTTTAGCCGCTGAAATTCTAACTTATGTCTAAGCCGAATTAGTCAACACCTCGTCATGATGAGACCGTGCTTAACTCTTTCGTGAGTTTTACACTGTTGTGCCTGAAAAATGGATTCTTCAACTGGACTTTCGAAACTAATTGAAGTAGGTGATGCACATGAATTAAGCAAACTAAGAGTATTTTATTGCAAAAACAAACTTGAAAACCTAAACAAACATTCTCACAACTAATTACAACATAACCCAAACCCAAAGGGAGAATTAGAACATGTCACTGGTGAGAAAACCTAAGCTATGCCTAAGGAAAACCTAAGTTGTGTATCTTTATTTGCTAAATACATGAGGTTTATATAGGCAAAGGTCTAGTCTATGTCCTTCTTAGAGTAGAAGTCCTCAAAAGGCTTTTGCATTAAATGCAACTTTAAAATCTGACTACTTTTAGTTGAATATGGACTTCTTTTCTCGTTGCCTTGTTCCACAAAAGGAAAACCTAAGCTCGTTCTTCTCCTCTGGCAACTTTGTCTACTGCTCCAGGCGTCAGAAAATTGAGTGGATGACATCGTTAGAATCAGGATTTTCTGCTCTACCAATCACACTCCAATTTACCAACCCTGGGCGGCATACTCACTTTGTTGTCCTGGGCGGCATGCTCACTTTGCTGTCCTGGGCGGCATGCTTACATTGTTGTCCTTGGTGGCAGACTCACTTTGCTGTCCTGGGCGGCAGGCTCACTTTGCTGCCCTGGGCGACAAGTTTGGCGGCAGCATGTCATCCGCAGCGGCTCTCTCTGTGTGGAACTGCTTCAGTATAGCTCCCTAGTCTGCGACCTCAGCATCATGTCCTCAGCTCCTCTCTCCTTCTGTCAGCCTCTAGTGCCTGAAACTAAAAGTACACTAAAACAATACATTTTCTTCACCAAATAAAATATAATCTAGCACACGTGGACACCAAGTATAGAAATATTGTAAAATGCAATGCATGGTCCTAATTATGCCTATAATGCACTCAAAAACAACAATAATGTGAGATGGAATGTGCATGAAATATAGAACACGTGGACATGTTATAGTTACCAATGTGTTTAGCAAATTTATCAGTTCAAAATTAAGCCTTGGGAAAAAATTAATGGTTTGGTATAGATGGTTACACCTACCTAATCTACATGGGAATAACAGAATGCAAACATAAACATAAGAATATATGTCATGGCAGTAAATGTGAGGCCACACACACCCCAAACCAAAGGTATGCATTGTCCTCTATGCATGAGAACACATATATACAAATACAATGCATGATGAAAATGAAAAATATGAAACTAAAGAGTTAAAGGGGTGAGGACTCCCCTGAAGAATGTTCTGGACGAGAGACGTGATTCTTCTGTTTGATGAAGATCCCTATATTTGGTGCCATCGACTTATTCCTTTTTAGCTGTGGCTTCGGGGTGGCAGTAGAGGCATCCACTTTTTGAATGACCTTACCAATTACCCTTGTCAGCTCAAATGTGGCAGGAGCAATAGGGGCGGCAGAAAAAGCTGGAGCGACTAGTGGCAAATCATTCTTGGCAGACATGTCATCATCAGACTCGGCAACGCCTTGCTGGGTCACGGTTCTTGTAGAATCTTTAAGGGTGAGTGATACTGGTATAGTGGCATTAAATTGCTGGATTGGAGTAGGGACAGACTAAGAGCTAGCTGACATTCTTTTGGTGCATGGAGCTTAGTTGTGAACTCTGTATATGGTGGCAAAGGATTAGTGGGCATGCCCTCAAGAGTCGTCCTCAAGGCATGGTCTCTACCCCCAACATGTGGCTAGAGCGCCTAATTTTTTCCTCAACCTTTTGGAACTTCTGAAGAAAGAGTTCCTGAAGTTGATAGATTTGGGAGAACAATGCCACCACATCAGTTGGTGTAACCCCCTCGACCCAGCCTAGACGCCTAACCGAACCGAACGGGTTACATGGGGAATATTGAAGTAAATCGGGAAGTTTACCTCAATAAACGACCCAATTTTATTTCTTTTTATCTTTTCTAGATGCACATTGTTACCCTAAATGTTTAGACTTGCAGCGGAAGAAACATCAACTCAAACACACATCGATTAGGCATTCAATTGATTACAAATACGTGTTAGGGACCAATATGTAATTTTAGAAAATTGTTGGGGATTCTTAAAATTTTAAGTTGCCAACCTTTATTTAGTCACATTACATGCCAATGCATCAAACCTCAACTCAATCCGATCATTCAAACACATTTAATTACATCCACAACATTTAAGGATTGAAACGTAAAGAAAAGAACTTCAAAAGAATCTGATTAACTAACTTAACAGCTTGGTGTATCGATACACTTAGCCGTGTATCGATACACCCTGTTTCAGAACACGAGCCGTATCGATACGTTCTCCAAAGCGTATCGGTACACGAAATTCCAGTAGCCAAAATACTCAAGTATGTTTTGATACACCCCTTCATGTTTTGAAACCCAATGCCCATTTCAGGCTTACCGTATCGATACGTCCTTAGGCATATCGATACACCTGGGCCTGTAATGTCACATTTTGCCTATTTTTCACTTTAATGCACCCATAATCACTCAAGCTTGCTTCTAACATATATATAACACCTCCAAACATCAAACCATAATCATTCATGGCATATTCAACATCAAATCATGGCAATTTGCATCAAAGGTTAACTATAGGCATGCAACCTAGTAAACAAGCCAAGCAAGTTACCAAAATGCATAGCAAGGCACAAACCAATAACCAATGGCCATTTACAAGTCTAAAACAACAATATAAACTTGCTCGAATAGGGAGTTTACACAAATCTCCCAAAAACACAACGGATCCCGCATTACCCTTATAACGTATAGTCTAAACTGAAATATACATTCTTAAATGAAGTCTCTTGCAATCTCTTGCTCCACGCTGCCTCCAAAACCTCAATTCTCCGCATTGATGGAAAAAATAGAGCATAAGCACACAAGGCTTGGTGAGGAGTGCTCAAATGCAAAACACTATCAATGCATTTAAACCATTTCCATGTCCATATTGAAATCTCATTTCAATTAACTTAAATCATCATTTGAAAACCATCATGCCTTTAAAACCACGCACTTTCTTTAATAAAAAATCAGCATAATAAACCTTATGCTACATGTATCATGAATCAACAACAAGAATCATTACTAACACTCAATTTAAGCCTTCTCATGCATAATTACCATATGCAAAGCTTAAAGAGTAAAACATGTATTAATCACAATATTCAACATAAACCATTTCATGATACATCATCAAATATATTGGCTTACAAGTGATCATTAGGCAAGTCCATTTCTCAAAACAACATATTGGATACACTGATTCACAAGTGTTGTCCCAACACTTCATACATTCTCACCGGAATCTCAAGGTTCACACATGGGAGCTACCCTCCACCGTTGTGACACTCGTGGTGGAGTATTCGGTACACCGTATAAACCCCTCAACACCACTCATCGGTAGATGTATAACCCCACTAACAAGAGACTGGACACCACATACCATACCTCAATCGTTAGGGTACTTGGATGGAGTATTCGGTACACCGTATAAACCCCTCGACATCCAAGGAAACTTGTTTATAGTGCACACAATCCAATAGCCGGCTAACTATATCTGATAACATTTGTAAACCAATTTCATAACATCACTTGCCAATATACTTCTCGTTTCATCACATACCTCACTGTTTTCAAAGCATCATCATTAAATCATTTTCCAAGTATTAAACCATGCTTTAAATCACAAGTATAAAATGTATACTTACAAGGATCACTTACCAAGTGCTTCATTCATCATTTCAACATTAAAAACAGCAAACCATATGTTATAATGATGCTTTAACAGTAGGTAAATATGTAATCAAAACCAAGTGCATAAAACCATTTCGTAAATAGCACAACCGAGAGAGAAATTCCTTATACTCACTTTTGAACTTAGACAAGTGTTTCACGCTTACATCTAAGTTCCCAAAACCACCTTTATAACATTTAAAAGATGAAATCCACAATCTCACTCACCGACAAGCGAAACATTGATTAGCCGACGCGAAACTAAGCGTCTAAAGCTCCTGAAACCTCATTGGTTGCTTCAAGAATGTTCTACCCTGTTTAACCCACATAAGAATAGTGGATTAATGCATCTCAATGCATTAAAAACTCCAGCAAACAATCCTACCACGTTGCTCTTCCCAAAACCACCAAAACGCCTATTCGAAACAACCAAAAACACCTTCAATTACTCTACAAACACAACCCAGCCAAAACCTAACACTTCCAACCAATGATTAACATCCAAAACCAACCTATTAACATACTTATACCTACAGCATCCTCAAAATCACATTAACAGCACAAAAACTCAATTCTAACAACCTAATCAACTAGATATCCAAATAGTTTCGGGATTACCATGCTTAAACCAAAATCTCAACATTAATAAACTTTCAAAAAATGATTAAAATCAATCATAAATCAGCCAAAATAGATCCATTACGAAAATTACACAAAATCATCATTTAAAGTTTGATTTAGCCATTTCCTTCAAATCAATCATAAAATCTTTTTAAGAAACATAATTAAAGATCAAAATACTTGGTAATTTTATTAAAGAGCCTTGATTAGAGGAGAAGCATGAAAATTACCTCTAATCCCTTGCTATTCCTTCAATTGACAATATTTGATTGAAAATATTCAAGAATATATTTGAAACTAGTTAAGGAAGCTCCATGGAAATCAAAGTAAAATGAAAAGGAAAAGATCTCTGGATGTTTTTGAAAGAAAATGGGTGGTTGGCTGATGAGAAAAGAGAGAAATGAAAGTTACGTCAAAATAAGTTTGTAAAGCTTAATTCCCTTTTTAATCAAAACCCTTTTTAATATTTTTAATTAAACATATTTAAAACATGTCAAATTAAAGGAACAACTGAATACAATTACTTTAGCTCCCTAAAGAATCTATGTTTTGGCTCTTTTACAAAATAGCCATTAAAAATAGTTTTTCTATTTTTACGATTTAGCCAATAAACCGAAATGTCCACCTTCAAAATCTCATTTTCCAAAATTGACTTCACCAAACCCTTATATACATTTAAAAAGGATTTTAGCAATTTTCTCATATTTTTATCACTTTCCGAACTAGGTTTTCCTTGAACCAATCCTGAACTAACCTAGATCTCTAGTTTCGGTCCAACGGACCCTAAACCCGACCTACAAACTCCTAGGCCCAAAACTGGGGCGTTACAACTATCATTTGCGTGGAAGGTTTAGCCTTGGGAGTCTTAGAAGCAGACGCGGGTTGGGCAGCTTTTCCCTTACCCTTCTCTCCTGCTTTCCTGGCAATCAACTGCCCCTAAAGAGCATGATAGTTCCCTTACATTGTAAGAGTCTAGAGTGGGCACCTTATGCTGGATGCAGATTGAGGAAATGATGGAAGGGAAAATCAAGCTACCACAATTGCAGCGGACACAATTGTAAGTCTCGTCAATTATTAGTCGACCGACATTAATCTTCCTCTCAATCATGATGGAGTGAAGCATCACCATCTTGTCCTCCGACACCATCTAATTATGAGTGGTTGGCATTAAACAGGCCTTCAATAAACGGTTCGACCCCCGCAGTTGCAATTTTAATGTCAGCCTCTTCATTGTCCTCTTGCCCTTGGAGGATACATTTCACTTTGTGCCTGGTTCGCACAAATCCTTCAAGAGAAGCTGGCGTTTGGCCTCATCTATGGACTCGAAAAATGCTTAGTGCTCCTCCCCTAAATCATCCAACTTGAACTACTTGTTAATAAGCCCTTCATCAAACTGAACACACTTACCTCGTACGACACAAAAGGTGAGGCCTTTGTGGTGAGATGGGCATAGAATTCCCAGACGATGGTTGAGTGGACCTCCTCGGGGTGAAGGCAAAAGATCTCCCAGTTGTGTTTCTGGACGCTTGTAGCCACCTCCTCCGAATACCAAATATTGGGCTCGTCCTTGAAATCGAATCCCTTCTCAAAGTAAAAGGTTCGCCCCATGTGGTTCTCTTCATACTTCTTCTTCCTCTCATTGTTGAAAAACATTTGGGGAGGGGCTGATGAAGATGCCATTAAAGATTTTTAAGGAAATAGGGTTGATCGATTTAGAAGATGAAAGAAGATTAGGTTCTTTGTTTTCTTGCCAACTTGAAAGAAAGGAAAGGGGAAAAGTTCCTTATTAAGTAGGAAAGAGAAGATTAAATAGGGTTTATGGAGATGGTTGGTATGGCTTAAAGTGGAGTTAGTAGGGTTAATGATGGTTTGTTAGTTTAAGACATGTATGTGGGAATATGGATGTAAAAACAAGTCAGAACCTGTAACCTACTCGAGTCAGAACCTAATTTAACCCAAGAATTCGATGACCCGAATCCGAATTGTAACTGACTGTTGCTGACCAAAACCCGAGTTTAACCTATTATTGTAGCAACCGAACCCGATCTGCGTCCGACTAAAAACGACCCGAACTCGAATCTGACCTGTTAATTTTGACCTGAAACCCGACCCGCATCCGACTAAAACGAACTCGAGACCGACCTAGCAAATTACTTTATATTACCCGACTGAATCGACCCGAGATCCGATTTTACCCGACCTATTTTGAACCCGAACTGTTGTTGACCTGAACTGATATTGACCCAAAATCCATGACTTAATGAATTAAAAAAGTTCATAAATATACATATGATATATATATATATATATATATGCACACATGACACATAATACATAAATACATACATACACACATAAGTACATATATATTAGTATACATACACATACACATACATGATACATGAATCATGATACATCCATATATATAATATATATAACATATATATTAACATAATATATATAACATATACATATACATAATACATAATTATGTATTACATATTATATATAACATATATTACAATATACAAATATTACAGATTATATGCATAATAGTTATAACATATACATATACATAATACATAATATATATAACAATATACATATATTACAGATTATATATAACATATACAATATACATAAATGAGATACATATTAATTTTTAATTAACTTAAAATATTATACATATTATTACTTGATTTTAACCAACTTAAAATTTAAATTAATTTTTATTTGACTTAAAATATTATACATATTATTATACTTTCAATGTAACTGTTTTCTCACCAACTTAAAAAATAAACTTGATTTTTAAATAACTTAAAATATTGTACATGTAACCCCCTAAACCCGACCCAGAAGAAATAGTCGAATTTAAGAAGTTACGATTGAAAACTTAACCCTCAAGAAATTCGTTTTTAAAAATTATACTTTAATTTAAATTAAAATAGTAAATATAACAATAATTTTCTAAATCACTTGAAATAAATAAAACACAAATGTCACAATTAAAATTCATATATTTAATAAAAATCTCTAAATAAACCCCCAGTGAATGAATGCTAAAAACAATCCCAAAACATAAATAGTCTAAAATTACATCTATGTCCCAAAATAATAAATAGAAATATGATTAAACTAAAATAGTTTCGTATTGTATAATAAAATAACCGGATAAAATCTGAGATCCTCCAAGTACCACATCATCTAAAGCCCAAAAATATCTGTAAGAGGAAACTATGGGGGAGTAAGCTAAAGAGCTTAGTGTGTCTCTAAAGTGCAGGCAATCACAAACTCAGTTTCACAACAATAAATTTTTACAAAAATATTTATAAGACACAAAGCAAATTTAAACAAGGTTTTATGAAAGCACAATGCAATGCACCCATACTCTATAGTCACCAAAAAAGGTTCCCCAGAACCTCTCACTACATAGTCACCAACGCAAGTGGTATAAACCACTGAACTTCCTCCGTACAAACCCAACCCATGATAACACAATAAAAAGATATCACAGTTTTTACAATCTCAACACAGTCCGATAATAAATCAGAGATTCACAACTCATTTACTTTAAATCACAATTTTATTCACAGTCTGAAAATAGTATGCACGGAAAACATATTGTAAAATCACAACACAATTGAAAATCACTCAAGCGTAAAATCACAGTCACAAAAAAGTATATAGCACAGAAAGAGAACACACAAAAATAGTTTATTTATAGCACCGGAAGAAACACACCTTAAGCGGCAATAGCTCTAACGACGAATAAAGGGAGGTTGCGACTTCGATGTAAGGTGATGACAATGTCAATTCGAGAAGAATTTATAAAACATGAGAATAACTAAGAGCAATAACACTTTAAAACTTAAGGCTTAGGTTTATTTCTATACGTAATAACTATGACTATATATAGAGAGTTGAGAGTTGGTAATCTAAACAAATTAGGTTTAGAATAACAATAATAATAATAATAATAATAATAATAATAATAATAAAAGAAGAATTTAAGATGAAAAAGGTAATTCAACCGTGAGAATAAAGAAAGATAATTAGAATTTAAATTGAAATTAAAAATATTATATATATATATATATTAATAAAAAAAAGAAGACGGTAGGAAGTAAGAAATTAAAGTTTATTAAAATTCAAATTGATGAGAGAGTAAATCACAAGGGAAGACATTGAATTAAATGGGGTTTGCAAACGAGCACCTAGACTTTTCATAATTTACAAATTGACCCCAAATTTTTATATTAATAATCATACATTTGGATTTTTCTCAATTTAAGTCTCAAACTTAAATAAGATTTTTAATTAAATTCCCTAATCATTAGAGTTTCAAGAATTAGAAATTTCAAAATTAGGGATTTTTCGAATCTAGGGTTTAGAATTTGGGCGTAATTTTTGGGGTGTTACAACTCTCCCACCCTTAAAAGAAATTTTGTCCTCAAAATTTTCAGATTAACGACATACCTAAAAAAACTAGAGGTTTTGATAACAATTTTATAAAGACATTTTAGATAAGGTAACGAATGACAACACAGAGTTTCCAAATAGGCTTTAATCTCAAATTTATAGGAACGAGTATGGTCACGATCGGTCGCTAATCTAAAGATCATACGAGGTGACATAGTAATCTATCTACAAAAGGAACTATCCTAGAATTAGAGTTGGTACTTGGAGTTTCTATTCAAAACATATATTGTATTTAATTCTTTAAAATAATAAATTTATCAAAAATTCCCATTTTTCCCCAAAACATTTAATATGCATGCAAAAAATTATTTTCGGCTTAAAATTTTATGTAAGCCACACAGTCCGAGGGTTGAACTTAGCTCTGATACCATTAAATGTAACCCCCTAAACCCGACCTAGAAGAAATAGTCGAATTTAAGAAGTTACGATTGAAAACTTAACCCTCAAGAAATTCGTTTTTAAAAATTATACTTTAATTTAAATTAAAATAGTAAATATAACAATAATTTTCTAAATCACTTGAAATAAATAAAACACAAATGTCACAATTAAAATTCATATATTTAATAAAAATCTCTAAATAAAACCCTAGTGAATGAATGCTAAAAACAATCCCAAAACATAAATAGTCTAAAATTACATCTATGTCCCAAAATAATAAATAGAAATATGATTAAACTAAAATAGTTTCGTATTGTATAGTAAAATAACCGGATAAAATCTGAGATCCTCCAAGTACCACATCATCTAAAGCCCAAAAATATCTGTAAGAGGAAACTATGGGGGAGTAAGCTAAAGAGCTTAGTGTGTCTCTAAAGTGCATGCAATCACAAACTCAGTTTCACAACAATAAATTTTTACAAAAATATTTATAAGACACAAAGCAAATTTAAACACGGTTTTATGAAAGCACAATGCAATGCACCCATACTCCATAGTCACCAAAAAAGGTTCCCCATAACCTCTCACTACATAGTCACCAACGCAAGTGGTATAAACCACTGAACTTCCTCCGTACAAACCCAACCCATGATAATACAATAAAAAGATATCACAGTTTTTACAATCTCAACACAGTCCGATAATAAATCAGAGATTCACAACTCATTTACTTTAAATCACAATTTTATTCACAGTCTGAAAATAGTAT
The DNA here is from genome assembly GCA_030270665.1 of Hibiscus trionum. Taxonomy (NCBI): domain Eukaryota; kingdom Viridiplantae; phylum Streptophyta; class Magnoliopsida; order Malvales; family Malvaceae; genus Hibiscus; species Hibiscus trionum. Next base: position 22,665,289 of record BSYR01000005.1, read on the forward strand.
GCACGGAAAACATATTGTAAAATCACAACACAATTGAAAATCACTCAAGCGTAAAATCACAGTCACAAAAAAAGTATATAGCACAGATAGAGAACACACAAAAATAGTTTATTTATAGCACCGGAAGAAACACACCTTAAGCGGCAATAGCTCTAACGACGAATAAAGGGAGGTTGCGACTTCGATGTAAGGTGATGACAACGTCAATTCGAGAAGAATTTATAAAACATGAGAATAACTAAGAGCAACAACACTTTAAAACTTAAGGCTTAGGTTTATTTCTATACGTAATAACTATGACTATATATAGAGAGTTGAGAGTTGGTAATCTAAACAAATTAGGTTTAGAATAATAATAATAATAATAATAATAATAATAATAATAATAATAATAATAATAATAATAATAATAATAATAATAATAATAATAATAATAATAATAAAAGAAGAATTTAAGTTGAAAAAGGTAATTCAACCGTGAGAACAAAGAAAGATAATTAGAATTTAAATTGAAATTAAAAATATTATATATAAATATATATATTAATAAAAAAAAAAGAAGACGGTAGGAAGTAAGAAATTAAAGTTTATTAAAATTCAAATTGATGAGAGAGTAAATCACAAGGGATGATATTGAATTAAATGGGGTTTGCAAACGAGCACCTATACTTTTCATAATTTACAAATTGACCCCAAATTTCTATATTAATAATCATAAATTTGGATTTTTCTCAATTTAAGTCTCAAACTTAAATAAGATTTTTAATTAAATTCCCAAATCATTAGAGTTTCAAGAATTAGAAATTTCAAAATTAGGGATTTTTCGAATCTAGGGTTTAGAATTTGGGCGTAATTTTTGGGGTGTTACAGTACATATTTATACTTCAAGTCAAATTGTTTACAAGTTGTGCCAAAAAATTGTTAAGAAAAAAAAAGAATTTATAAGTTGTGCTAAATTATTGATTTATATTAACTGCCCATTAGATATTTGTGCTTGCGTATTTGAACATTAGATATTTATGTTAACTGTCCATCAGTTTTAAGGTTTAGGGTTGGGTTTAATTTAGGGTTTGGGGTTTTATTTTAAAGGTTTTAAATTAAGGGTTTCTTGATTTGTTTAGGGTGAATTAATTTATTTTTAGGTTTATGGTTTTAGGGTTTATGGTTTAGTGGTTTATTTTATGGTTTATGGTTTCCATTTATTAAATAATAAGGTTTATGGTTTAGGAATTTGAATTAGGGTTTAGTTTTAAATGTTTAGGGTTAAAGGTTTTAGGGTTTACTATCTAATTTAAAGGTATTATAGTTTCAGTGTTTAGATTTATGAGGTTAGGGTTTATGGTTTTGAATTAGGGTTTAGTGTTTAATGAATTGAGGTTAGTTCGAGGATTTATGATTTAAGGTTTAGGGTTTATTGGTAGGGTTTTAGGTTTAGGGTTTAGGGTTTAATGTTTATCATTAGGGTTTAGGATTTTTATATTTTATAATATATCTTCGTATATATGTATGTATACAACCCTAAACCCTAAATCCTTAAACACAAAAGCCTAAACCATAAATTTTAAACCCTAAACGCTTACCCATAAACAATAATGATAACTCATAAACCCTAATGCAACACCCTAAACCCTACACCATAAATGATAATGATAGTTCATAAACCCTAATGTAACACCCTAAACCCTAAACACTCAAATATGAACCCTAACCTCAAACCGTAAACCATAAAACCTAACATCTAAACCCTACACCATAAACCATAAACACTAAACCATAAACATTAATGATAACTCATAAACCCTAATGCAACACCCAAACCCTAAACACTCTTATATGAACCCTAAACCCCAAACAATAATGATAATTCATAAACTCTAAACCCTAATCACTCGAATATAAAAACTAAACCTAAACCCTAAACCCTAAACCTTAAACCATACACAATAATAATAACTTATAAACCCTAATGCAATGCCATAAACCCTAAACACTCTAATATGAACCATAAACCCTAAACCATAAACCATAAACAATAATGATAGTTCATTAACCCTAATGCAACACCCTAAACCCTAAACACTCGAATACGAACACTAAACCATAAACTCTAAACTATAAAATATAAACCATAAAAAGTATTGATAACTTGTAAACCCTAATGCAACACCCTAAACCCTAAAAATCTAATATGAACCATAAACCCTCGAATATAACCCCTCACTCTTCAATTATAAACCCTAAACCCTTAAACACTAAACCATAAACAATAATAATAATGCTTAAACCCTAATGCAACACCCTAAACCCTAAACCCTCAAATATAAACCCTACCTCTCAAACCCTAAACTCAAAACCATAAACAATAATGATAACTCATAAACCATAATACAACACCCTAAACCCTAAACACTCTAATTTGAACCACAAACCATTGAATACAAACCCTAACTCTAAAACCATAAACAAAAAACCCTTAAACTCTAAACCATAAACAATAATGATAATTCATAAACCCTAATACACCACCCTAAACCCTAAAACATCAAATATAAACCTTAACTCTCAAAAACTAAATCCTAAACCCTAAATCATAAACTCTAATACATAAACAATAATGATAACTCATAAACCCTAATGCAACACCCTAAACCCTAAACACTCTAATATAAAACACAAACCCTCGAATACAACTCTAACTCTTAAACCCTAAACCCTAAACACTTAAACTCTAAACCATAAACAATAGTGATAACTCAAAAACTCTAATGCAACACCCTAAACCATCGAATATAAACCTTAACACTCAAACACTAAACCCTAAACTGTAAACCATAAATAATAATAATAACTCATAATCCCTAATGCGACACCCTAAACCATAAACACTCTAATATGGACCATAAACACTCAAATATAAACTCTAACTCTTAAATCATAAACACTAAACCCTAAACCCTAAACCCTTAAACTCTAAACCATAAACCATAATGATAACTCGTAAACCATAATGTAACACCCTAAACCCTTGGATATAAACCCTAACTCTCAAACACTAAGCCCAAAACCATAAACAATAATGATAACTCATAAACCATAATGCAACACCCTAAACCCTAAACACTCTAATATTAACTTATAATATAACATATAAATATATACATATATATTATATGTATACGTACATAATAATTAATATAACATATAATACATATATATATATTATATGTATACGTACATAAGAATTAATATAGCATATAATACATATATATATTTATATATATATATATATATATATATACATATATTAAATCTTATAATATAACATATAAATATATACATATATATTATATGTATACGTACATAATAATTAATATAACATATAATACATATATATATATATATATATTATATGTATACGTACATAAGAATTAATATAACATATAATACATATATATATATATATAAATACATATATTAAATCTTATAATATAACATATAAATATAATTAATATATATATATATATTAAAACTTATAAGTTATATAATGTATATATAATATAATAATTAATAATAAATAATAATTATTAATAGTTTGGGGCTTTGGGCTCATATCTCACTACCCATTCATTTTAGATAAGCTAAATATTTTGTAGCCCTTTAAATTTTAGATGTTTTTCATTTAAGTCATTTAAGTTTTAGTTCAATTCAATTAAGTCCTTAAAACTTTATTTTTAGTCCAAATTGACTCTTATTTATTATTTGTTGTTCATTATAGTCCCTAAAACTTTGCTTTTATTCGAAATTGACCCTGTTTCAAGTTTTTAATTTACTTTATTATTTTAGATATGAATCATTTATGATATATTTATTCATTTCTAGAGCCAAATTTTTATTTTTAATGTGATTCCATGAAAGACGTTAAATAATTAACTCGAAATAAATATCGACTACTTATACAATTTTACCAAAGTAAAAAATAATACGAATTCAAAACCCGAATTAACCCGACCTGAAATGAAACCGACCTAAAATTACTTAACCTGAAATGAACCCGGCCTGAAATGAACCAATACTAAAATAAACCTGACCTGAAGTCTACCCGAGCCCGAATTAACCTGCCAATTACCTGGTTCGGACCCGATCTGTTTGAACCCGACCTGAAATAAACCTGACCTGAAATGGACCCGACCTGAAATGGACCCGAATTGAAATGGACATGACCTGCAATGGACCCGATCTGCTACTAACCCGCACCCGACCCGAGTCGAGTCAAAAATTTTTTTGACCTAAATTGACATGTATCTTATTTGACCCTACCTGTCAGGACCCGACCTGAAACCCATCCGATTATCTATTTTTACAACCCTATGTGGGATTGGAATAATCATGATTTTGGGTGTGTAGGAGATTGGCATTGCGAAAATTTGGGCACGGCTAGAAATAGGGTTAAAATTTCAAACATGAAATTTTAAGTTGGGCGGCTGCTCCTAAGGTTTCCTCCTAAGCAAAAAAATTATTCTCCCTTGGATCTGATGTGAAGAGAGACTATAGGTTATCTTGACTCATGATGATGGATGTTCGAATGTTAGCATGTCATGGCATAATGCCTTGGAAATTTCCTGTGCTAACACTTGTAAAACCCAACACCATAAACCATAAACTCTAAACCATAAACAATAATGATAACTCATATACCCTAATACAACACCCTAAACCCTAAACACTCTTATATGAACCCTAAACCCCAAACAATAATGATAACTCATAAACCCAAAACCCTAAACACTCAAATATTAACACTAAACATAAACCCTAAACCATACACAATAATGATAACTCATAAACCCTAATACAACACCATAAACCATAAACACTCTAATATGAACCATAAACCCTAAACCATAAGCCCTAAACCCTAAACAATAATGATAGTTCATTAACCCTAATGCAACACCCTAAACCCTAAACTCTAAACAATAAACCATAAACAATATCGATAGCTCGTAAACCCTAATACAACACCCTCAACCCTAAAAACTCTAATATGAACCATAAACCCTCGAATATAACCCCTCACTCTTAAATTATAAACCCTAAACCCTTAAACTCTAAACCATAAACAATGATAATAACTCTTAACCATAAGCCCTTGAATGTAAACCCTACCTTTCAAACCCTAAACCTTAAACCCTAAACCATAAACATTAATGATAACTCATCTACCATAATACAACACCCTAAACCCTAAACACTCTAATTTGAACCACAAACCCTCGAATACAAACCCTAACTCTTAAACCATAAACCATAAACAATAATGATAACTCATAAACCCTAATAAAACACCTTAAACCCTGAACTGTCGAATATAGACCTTAACTATCAAACACTAAACCCTAAACCCTAAACTTTAATATATAAAAATGATGATGACTCATAAACCCTAATGCAACACCCTAAACCCTAAACACTCTAATATGAAACACAAACCCTCGAATACAAACTCAAACTCTTAAACCATAAACCATAAACCTTAAACCCTTAAACTCTAAACCATAAACAATAATGATAACTCAAAAACTCTAATGCAACACCCTAAACCCTTGAATATAAACCTTAACTCTCAAACACTAAACACTAAACATGAAACTGTAAACCATAAATAATGATGATAACTCATAAACCCTAATGTGACACCCTAAACCATAAACACTCTAATATGGACTATAAACACTCGAATATAAACCCTAAATCTTAAATCATAAACCCTAAACCCTTAAACTCTAAACTCTAAACCATAATGATAACTCGTAAACCATAATGAAACACCCTAAACCCACGAATACAAACCCTAACTCTCAAACCCTAAACCCTAAACAATAATGATAACTCATAAACCATAATGTAACACCCTAAACCCTAAACACTCCAATATGAACTTATAATATAACATATAAAAATATACGTATATATTATATGTATACGTACATAATAATTAATATAACATATAATACATATATATATTTATATATATTAAAACTTATAATATAACATATAAATATAATTAATATAACATATAATACACACATATATACATATATATTATATGTATACGTACATAATAATTAATATAACATATAATACACACATATATATACATATATTAAATCTTATAATATAACATATAAATATAATTAATATATATATATATATATGTTAAAACTTATAAGTTATATAATGTATATATAATATAATAATTAATAATAAATAATAATTATTAATAGTTTGGGGCTTTGGGCTCATATCCCACCACCCATTCATTTTAGATAGGCTAAATATTTTGTAGCCCTTTAAATTTTAGATGTTTTTCATTTAAGTCCTTTAAGTTTTAGTTCAACAATTAAGTCCTTAAAACTTTATTTTTAGTCCAAATTGACTCTTATTTATTATTTTTTGTTCATTATAGTCCCTAAAACTTTGTTTTTATTCGAAATTGACCCTATTTCAATTTTTTAATTTACTTTATTATTTTAGATATGAATCATTTATGATATGTTTATTCATTTCTAGAGCCAAATTTTTCTTTTTAATGTGATTCCATGAAAGACGTTAAATAATTAACTCGAAATAAATATCGACTACTTATACAATTTTACCAACGCAAAATATAATACGAATTCAAAACCCGAATTAACCCGACCTGAAATGAATCCGACCTAAAATGAATCAGGACTGAAATGAACCCGACCTAAAATGAATCAGGACTGAAATGAACCTGACCCGAAGTCTACACGAGCCTGAATTAACCTGCCAATTACCTGGTTCGGACCCGATCTGTTTGAACCCGACCTGAAATAAACCCGACCTAAAATAAACCTGACCTGAAATGGACCCGACCTTAAATGGACCCGAACTGAAATGGACCTGACCTGCAATGGACCTGACCTGCTACTGACCCGCACCCGACCCGAGTCGAGTCAAAAAAAATTTTGACCTAAATTAACATGTATATTATTTGACCCTACCTGTCAGGGCCCGACCTGAAACCCATCCGATTATATGTTTTTACAACCCTATATGGGATTGGGATAATCATGATTTTGGGTGTGTAGGAGAGTGGCAGTGCGAAAATTTGGGCACAGCTAGAAATAGGGTTAAAATTTCAAACTTTGAAATTTGAAGTTGGGCGGCTGCTGCTAAGGTTTCTCGCTAAGCAAAAAAAATTATTCTCCTTTGGACCTGATGTGAAGAGAGTCCACAGGTTATCTTGACTCATGATGATGGATGTTCGAATGTTAGCATGTCATGGCATAATGCCTTTGAAATTACTTGTGCTAACACTTACAAAACCATTTTAAAACATAAAAACAAAAACTTAAATAATTAAACCAAAATACCTAAAAGAAAATAATTATCCTAACTATTTACAATGGTCATACTGAGATGGCAGAATTTACTGAATCTCCGCAAGGAGAATAGTCTCATCATCCTTATTTTGTACTTGATGTCTATTGCTCCATGAGCATAAGGCTTTACAAGTTTAAAGGGTCCTAACCACCTAGATTTGAGTTTTCCTAGAAACAATTTAAGCCTTGAATTGAATAATAGCACTCTTTGCCCAACTTCAAACTGTCTTGGCAGTATTCCACTGTCATGCCACATTTTTGTTTTTTCTTTATAAAGCTTGGCATTTTCAAAGGCTTGTGCTCTAAACTCCTCCATCTAGCATCAGTATCGGTCGGATCCGTCGCATGGCGTGCCCATTGAGGAGAAAGAGTGTTGGATTCAAGCACTAAGGTTCTTCGTGGGAAGACCATTTAGTTGGTCAAGGTTTTATGGCTACATCGAGGAGTTGAGGAAGTCACATGGGAGAAAAAGGAGGACATGAAAATATAGTTTCCTCACCTATTTCCTTCAGGTGAATTTTGAGGATGAAATTTCGTAAGAGGGGGAGAGTTGTAATGCCCCAAATTTGGGCTTAGATGCTATCTAGTTGGGTTAGATGGTTCGGGTGATCCATATTAGTTGATTCGAGATAGTTTCGGGGATTAATTCGTAACAAATGTTTTGATGCGGGTAAAAATATGGAAAAATGATGGACATGTTTTATAAATATATTAAAGGTTTTGGTAAACTCAATTTGGTAAAATGAAATTAGATTTATGTACATTTTTTCATAGTGACTAAAATGTAAAGATAGAAAACTGTTTTGGTGACTAAATCGAAAAATGGTCAAAACTTAAAATCTTTAGGGAGCTATTAAAACACTTGGTTTTATCAGACTTTTTCCCATAATTTTGGATATTTTAAAATAGTTTTCAAATGATTAAAAAGGTGGATTTAATTTGATTTTGGTTAATTGGATTTAATAAACCAAAAGTATTTTCTTAAGTAACTACTTTTCTCTAAACCTTTTCTCTCAAATTCTCAAAAACCAAACTATCTTTTTCTTCTCTAAAATTTTGAGGAATCAATCTTTTCATCTTGCTTTTTATCTCAAAAATGGATTCCTTTGATTCTACATCAAATCTTCTACATTAACTTTGGTGATTTCTCCAAATCAAGATAATTAAGGAGGAAGTCTACATTTAGAGGTGATATTCATTTCTCTCCTCAAATCAAAGATTCTTTATTGAAACTCTCAAGTTCTTGATCCTTAAAATTTGATTTTGAGATGTTTTGATGATTAAATCAAGATTTAATGGTTTAATGTTGGTTTTATTAAAGAATTTATTAGGTTTTTTTGTGAATCTGATTTTCTATGATTTTGGTGAGTTTAAATCTCATTAAGGAAGTGTTTTAATGTTTTGTAATGAGATCTACCAAAGAAATCCCAAAACTATTCGATTGGCTAATTTTTAGATGGGTTTTTAGTGGGTTTTAGGGCTGTTCTATGTGTTTTTGAGTTGCTGGAGATATAAGGATGTTTAGAAGGTGTTTGTGGATATGTTTTGACGTGGATTGATTGTTAGAATCACTGGTTTCAAGTTGGGAGTTGATAGAGCAAAGATTGATGTTCTTTTCAGTACTATCAGCTAGTTTTGGAAGGTTTATGTTAAGGATGCAGGAGATCATTGTTTAGCAATGAGTATAATGCATAATGATGCATTTCCCCTCTGTTTTTATGTGGTTAAAATAGAGGATGATCAAGGCAAGGTTGCCTGGTCATGTATGTTGCTTATTGAAGGCTCAATTCATGTCGGCGAGCAGGGCGAGGCGTGTCGGTGAGTGTATTAAAGCATTCAAGCTCTTTAAAGTTTTGATCGGTGGATCATGGGAGTTTAGTTATAACCTAAAAATCTTAACTAAGCTCAAGCGTAAGTTTTGTTATTCTTTCCTTGGTTATTGGCTTTGAATTGAGCATATAGATTTCATGTTTTGATTTTAAACATTGTTTGGATTACTTACCGTAAATGCATGGTTTTAGATTAATATGCAATGTTTAACAATGTTTTGAGTGCCTATGAGTATTGAGAATTATTCCTAAAGGAATATGGTGTTACCTTTGGTAATGTGGTTTTGCATATGAAATGGTTTTGAGAAATGCATTAGAAAACAATATGTAAATGTACTTGGAAATGATATATTGGCTATGTGACATAATTTGAAACTATCATATATAGTTGGCTAACAATAGGAATAAGTGCACTATACTATTAAAATCGATCATGCCACAATCCTTGAGGCAAAGTAGTTGAGCTAGGCTACTCAGATTGTTGGGTTATCACTTGAGGTATGCAGTTTAACTAGGCAACCCAAGTTGATGGTATCTAGCGGTTTAACTAGGGAAGGTATGAGATTTGGTAGAAGTAGTACCACCAAGAGAAATTCGTGTATCCAAAAGTGTAGATAGAGGTGAGACTATTCGGGGTTACCAATTTCCAATATATGTGATTTATGAGATATATAAAATCGTTTAAATTCATATGGTTGTTATGCATGATTTGTTGCGAAAACAAATGATAAAATGCTTTGGGTTTGATTAAGCATGCTTTGTACATCAAGGGACTTATTTTTTTCAAATGGCTCTTAAAATTCATCAATGTTTTACTTAAGAGCATCCTCACTAAGCATGATTGCTTACACTCTCTTTTTCCCATTGATGAAGAGAAATAAAGTTGAGGGCTGCATTGTCACGTCAAGAAAAGTCCAAGAGCAAGACTTTTGATTGAGTATGAAAACCTAGTTCTATTTCGGTTAATAAGGCAATGTGTACCACGTTAATGGGGAGGTTTATACCTTGTATTTTTGTGGAGATTATATGCTGTGGTTGATGGATTATATATTGTTAATTTGTGACTTTAATGTTGGACTAGCATATATGTGTCTGGTGCTTGATGGATTTCATAGTATGCATATAGGGTGAATGTGCCTATGCTTAAGATATTGTAGTTCAAGCGTGCCTAAATTGTTGGTCTAAGTTTATTCATGTGATGCCTCTGTTGGAATATGTCTTAAACTCCCTTTTGGATTTTGAGTTGTATGAAAATAGGAAGAATGCCTCTAGTGTTCTATTCCTGTAGGATTTGCCTCTAGCTATTCATGCTTCTATAAGCTTTTGGCTTGTTTTGATGCTTTTTATTGGTGTATAAGTTTGGGATTGATTGATGTATGATTGAGGCTTCAATTAGTTGAAAACCCAGCAAAATTGGACATTATAGGTCCATGGGGTACCGATACGCGGGGCCCTGTATCGACACGGGTAGGCATAAATTGGGCTCAGGGATCGGTACGTGAAGGGTCATTTTGGTATGGGATTTGGGAAATTAAAAGGGAGTACAGATACACTGGCAAGTGTATCGGTACGATTTTTAGCTACTGGAATCTAAATTTTTTTCATTCCAAGCCCGTGTACCGATACACCCCAAGTTGTACCGGTACGAACCTCTCAGTATGAAGCTTGGTATTGGTACGGTTTCCCGAGTACCGATACCGGCTACATTTAATTTAGTTAATTTGTTTTTTGAAGTTTATGGTTCTCTTAGTTTGGTCCCTAGATCTTGCCTATACAATTGGTTGAGTTTGGATGATCCTTTTGAACTGAAATTTGACGAACAAGCATGTAATCTGACTAATTAAGGATTGGTAATCTACATTTTAACTAAGTCCTTTCAGATTTCCAGATTTACATTTTAGTCCCTAAAATGTATCCGTATGAAATCGAAAGTCTTTTCGGTGTCCGTTTCTTTTGAGATTTCATCAATTGTCAGTTTGCTCACCGTAGGTTAATATGGTGCATCTAGAAAAAGATAAAAGAAAAACTGGACTCATTTCTTGTATAATCGTTTTGGGTTTACTTCGGCAAAACCCAATGTAGCTCACTTGGTTCGGTCGGGCGTCTAGGCCGGGTCGAGGGGGTTACACATTAAGATCTAAAAACGTTTCTCTCCTACAGCTTTCGGTTCCATGTTAAACCTCTTTCTTGCCCAATAAGCTCAGTGCTCTAACTCTACCGGAAGATGGCATGGCTTTCCAAACACAAGCTTGTATGGTGGTCCCTAATGGTTTTTTGAAAGCTATTTTGTAATCCCACAAGGAATCATCTCGCCTCAATGACTAGTCCTTCTGAGTTGGATTCACAGTCTTCTTTAGAATGTTCTTGACCAATAATTCGTTTGTTGGATCCCATATATGCGCAGAGCATTAGTTATTAATTGACATTTAAAATGTGTACCTTCATCATGAATAATGGCTCTGAGGCACCGATTCTAGTAAAGATGTGCTTGTGCAAGAATTTGGAGGCTGCCATGGCATCATTTGTTGGGAGAGCAATGGGTTCAATCCACTTCGAGAAATAATCTACTGCCACAAGTATATATAAATTTCCAAATGATGAGGGGAAAAGAACCATAAAGTCTATCCCTCATACATCAAACAGCTGCACATGCATGATATTTTGAAGTGGCAATTGATGTCTGCAGGAAATGTTTCCAGTTTTCAGGCACTTGTCACATGACTTGGCAAGATAATGGGCATCCTTGAATAATGTTGGCCAGAAAAATCATGACTACAACACCTTGGTTGTTGTTTTCATTCCAGCAAAGTGACCGCCATATGGTGTTGCATGACAAAGCTCAAGAATGTTTTGCTATACATCTTCGGGCACACAATGACGGATGACTTGATCGGCACACTATTCGAACAAGAATGACTCACCCTAATAGTATTGACGAATATCTCTCAGAAATCGCTTTTTGGCATTATTCGACAAGATCAATGGCATAATATTGTTGACCAAGTAGTTGACTATGTCAGGATACCACGAAGTGGTAGTGGTCATAAGCAATTGTTAATTAGGGAAATCATATATGACCACGATAGTGTTACCATCCACATTATGGTGCTCTAATCGAGACAAGTGGTCAGCCACCAAGTTCTCATTTCATTTCTTATCTCGTATCTTGAGATCAAACTCTTGTAACAAGAGTTTCCATTGGATCAGTATGGGGTTGGCATCTTTCTTGGACAAGAGGTATTTGATTGCCGAGGGGTTTGTATATACTACAAATTTACTACCCACAAGGTAAGATCTGATTTTTTCGAATGCAAAGACAACTGCAAGGAACTCCTTCTTAGTTGTTGTGTAGTTAAGCTAGTCTTCATTCAACATATGAGTGGCATAATAGATGGTATGGCAAATTTTGCCATGCCACTGTCCTAACACAGCTCCAATAACGTAGTCATTGGCATCACACATGAACTCGAATGGCTCATTCCAATCCAGTGCCATGACTATTGGGGCATTGACTAACATGTCTTTCAATTCGTGAAAAGCTTTCAAACAAGAATCATCAAACGTAAAACCGGTATTCTGTTATGAAAGTAAGCATAAAGGTTTAAAATTTTTGAAAAATCCTATATAAAAAGATGATAAAAACCTACATGTCCCAAGAAACTTCTAATACCTTTGACACTTGTGGGTGGTGGCAATTGTTTGATTACCTCTACCTTTGCCTTGTCTACTCCGAGTCTCTTCTTGTTTACTTTCTGCCCGAGAACTATGCCTTCCTTCACCATGAAGTGGTATTTTTCCTAGTTCAGGACCATGTTGGTTTGCATGCATCTTTTAAAAACATGTTTCAAACTTTGAAGGCATTCCTCGAAACTTGTACTAAAGACAAAGAAGTCATCCATGAAGACTTCTAAGTTATTCTCGATCATATCTGAGAAGATCAACATCATGCAATGTTAAAACGTTGCTTAGGTGTTACACAATCCAAAGGGCATCCTTCTAAAGGATAATGTCCTATATGGAGAGGTGAACATAGTTTTCTCCTGATCTTTTAGAGCAATGACTATTGAATTATAGCCCTAATAGCCGTCCAGGAAGCAATAAAATGCATTTCTTGCAAGTTTGTCCAACATCTGATCAATGAAGAGCAGCGGAAAATGGTCTTTTTGGTGGCAGTATTTAGCTTTTGGTAGTCCCTGCACACCCTCTAGCCCCTCACGGTCCTCGAGGGGATCAATTCATTCTTGTTGTTTTGAACCACGATCTTTTCACCCTTTTCGTTACACACTGCACTGGGCTGAACCACGAGCTGTTAGAAATAGGATAAATTATCTCAGTATCAAGCCATTTCATGACTTCTTTCTTGACTACCTCTTTCATGCAGGGATTTAGTCTCCTTTGGGACTCGATTGTTTTGCCATGGGTGTACTCCAAAATGATTTTTTGCATGCAAATTGTTGGGCTTATTCCTTGAATATTGGCTATGGTCCACCCAAGGGCTTGCTTGTGATTGCCCAACGTCTCCAGCAATCTTTCCTTCTGGTCTTCAGCAAAACAGCATAAATTGTCACTAGCAAACTGGAATTGTCTCCTAAGTAAGCATATTTAAGGTGACTTGGCAATGGTTTTAATTCTAGGTTCAGCGGCTCCTCAAAAGATTGTTTTGGTGCCTTGATTTCTCTTCCAGCCAACTCAAGTAGCTTAGATCTCCTGTAATAACGCATGGCTTCATTCAACATGGTTGGTTCTTCAGATTCTTCACTCATCATATTGAAAATAGACTCCATCAATTCCACAGCTTGGCATTCCTCGGGTTAATTTGAAAACTTAAGAGCTTGAAATATGTTAAACGTAACCTGTTGGTCATTCACATGCATAGTAAGATCACCTTTTGAACATCAATTAACGTCATACCCGTGCCAAGAAATGGTCTTCCCAATATTTTTGGGACATCAACATCAGCCTCATATTTTAAAATAATGAAATCAACTGGGAATATAAATTTATCTACCTTTGCCAACATGTCCTCAATCTTACCCTTGGGATGTGCATAAGATCGATCCGCCAATTGAAGTGTTTCTTTGGTAGACCTCACTTCTCCAATACCAATTTCTTGAAAACTGACATTGGCATCAAATTGATGTCGGCTCCCAGATCACACAGTGCTTTACCCATTAATCTATTGTCAATCGAGTAGGGAATAGTGAAACTCCTAGGATCCTTCAATTTCGATGGCAATCTTTTGGTTACCATTGCATTGCATCCCTCAATAAGTGCGATAGTCTCAAAATCACCTAGATTCCACCTTTTGGATAAGATGTCCTTCATGAATTTGACATAGTTGGGCATTTGTTCATGAGCTTCCACTAATGGTTTGTTAATCTGCAGTTGTTTAAGGACTTCCAAAAATCCCTTCATTGTTGATCTTTCTTGTGTTTCTGGAGCCTCTGTGGAAAAGGTGGTGGTGGTCAAGAAAATGTTGGCTCAACTAGTTTTGCCAAGGTGGTATTGGCATCATATTGAGACCAGGCATTGTCAGTGCTTGCCTCCCCCTTTTCAGCTTCCTTGGGTTCATCTACTGGCACAAACTTCTCTTCCTAGCAAACAATTGGTTGTTTGACAGGTGTTTTATTCGCAGCTTGTTTGACACTCTAGAGGGTGAATGATTTGCATTGTTCATTTCCTTTTTGTCGAACATCCTCTATATCACTTGGTAAAATTCCTTGAGTCCTGTTACTGAGTGTATTGGCAACCTATCCTAGTTGGACCTCCAAGTTTTGTATAGATGTTTCTAGACTTTGGACAATTGTGTCATTTCGCTCCATATGCTTCGTTCGTGTGTTCCTCTAGGTAGATCTCTGCCCTGGATGGAAATTATTTTGTGTTCTCTATGGCATCGCATCCTAGTTGAAACCTGGAGGTGCATTGTTATTCAAACGCTGGGCATTATATTGGTTACCTTCGTGATTCACCCAAGAAAAGTTTGGGTGCTGTTTCCAACCTGCATTATAAGTATTGGAATGTGTGCTAATATTACAATTGTAATTGTTAACAAAATATACCGATTTTGGGTTTGATGGGCATTCTTCCGCATTATGGTCCTCTCCACAAATAGTGTAGAATGGTACCAATACCTTCACTTCTCAGACTTCAGTAGGATTCTACATCGTCTTCACTATATTAGAGAGGTTGGAAATTTGATCATTGAGAGATGAAAATGCATCAAGCTCCAATTTCCCATCGTCTTTTGTTCCAGTTCCAGTCTGGCAGTAGGATATTGGATATCATTCATGGCAATCCTTCCAAGGATGTCAAATGCCTCCGTGTAATTCTTGTCTACCAACGAATCATTTTCTGAAGCATCAACAACAGTCATGGCATGAGCATTGATTCCATTGTAAAAGGTCTCCCGCTGGGTCCAAGTAGGGAATCCATGCATTGGGAATCTTCTCAACAGGTCCTTGAAATACTCCTAAGCATCATACAATGTCTCTTCATTAGCCTGCCGAAAAGTGATGATTTCACTTTGCAGCTTGGCATTAAGTTTAGGTGGATGGAATCTCAGAAGAAACTTTTGGAATAATTTTTCTCATGAAGTAACTGAACCGAGTGGCAAAGAACTTAGCCACGATTTGCTCTATCTCTCGATGATAATGAGAATAGCCTTATCTTCATTGTCTCTTCGGTCACACCAGGTTGCTGAAATAGTTGGCAAACCTCCATGAATTGCTTCAAGTGTTGTTTTGGGTCTCTGGTAGGTGATCCAACAAACTGACCTACATTCAATAGCGTCTGAATCATTGCTAGTTTAAGTTCAAAATTAGTTGTATTTACCTCTGGACCAATAAGTCATGACATCAAATTATCCATGTTTTGTGCTAAGCATTCACTAATAGGCCGTTCTTCATGATTCTCTGCAGTAATAGCAAGAGCGGGCAGTATCCCATCATGTAATGTCGGATTCTTATGGTTGTTGGCAATATTTAGGGCACCATCTATTCTGATATTCCCGTTGCAAGCTATTTTTGACGTTCTCTTTTTACCCTGTGTAAGGTCCTTTCAATCTCAGGATCGTATTGCAATTCTTCCTTCGTAATGCGGCTCCTGATCATACACCAAACGAAACAAAATAATTAAAATAAATAAGAACAAGTAAAAACTAAAACAATTAATCTTGTTGTAATCCCCGACAACGGTGATAAAAACTTGTCGACCAAATACTACTTAGCAAAAAGTTGATGATTCAGTGTAACAATGCAGGTAAACAATGCCAAGAATATGTCTTTTTGCGTGCAAGTATACACGGTCATCAAGTAATATAGTAGTGAGTTGAGTATCATATCCAAAGGCTTGTCCAAGAATTAAATGCCACAATAAATACCAAAAGTTGATGATTCAGTATACACTTGTGTCAAGATGATTTATGGGCCTGGCAAGGGATGTTTGGATTTCACGCTAACGATGACAATAATTAATAAAATTAAATCTTGGTTTTATTCTAGAGAAGATCTTAAGTTAGTATTACCTCTGTCGATGGAATACCCTAAGTTGATTGATTTTAACACATATATATCTATAGCGTGTTTTCAAACAATTAATTTGGTGAAGTTTCAATATTTACTCCTAAGGGGTAGATTCACTTCAAAACGTAAGTTCATCTACTTGAACATCTTTTGTCGAAGCTTCTCACCTTAGTATTTGGCAATTAATCCTTATTTCCTAAGTCTTTTAATATATCAGGGGATAATATGCATTTCAATGCCAACTATTGTAAGGCATAAAATATATGAAATGTAAACACATACGAAATAGACAATAATGCCACGACATTCAATTATTAAAAACCTAAAACTAAGCGTTCATCGCAAACACCCCTAGCCTACTTAAAAGATTAGTTCATGCATGGGGAAACCAACAACACATAATCATTTTTAAGCATCGTCATCAAAATCAGAAATATATTTAAGAGAAGTGGACTAAAGAAGGAGATCCGTCGATGCGGCCCTTCAATGGATCCAGAGCTCTCGGCAAAATTGTCTTGTTGAACCTTGGTTCGCCTTTACTCTTTCTCTCTTCCCCACGGTGCATCCCTCTTTCGCTCATTCATTGGACTTATTTATATAGGTGCTTATGGAAACCCTAATTAGGGTTAGGGTTTCGAGAGTTTGTTACCACCGTTCATGGCGCGTTATCTTCTCATTGAATTAGGGCTAACCTGACTCTGACTCACGGTTGTATGACCAAGCACCGAGCATCCTTCTTTTGCGAACCGAGCTTGCCATTCTGTTTCTACATTTTGCCAACTATGCTCAGCATTTCTCTCCTGCTTTCACATGCTCCAAACCTGCTCAACATGCTCACCACAGCAAGAAAATACCCTTCCATTATGGCAATAAAATTTGTGCATTTCTTAACTCCTAGATGCATATGCATGAAATTACTGGAAAATTGAACTAATATGAACCTAAAGTCAAGAAAAAGAATGGTAATATATGCATGGAAAGTACATATTTTGAGGAGGTAACATTGGTTTATCAAAACTAATTGCAAATAAAGTAAAGGTAGCTATGATTAAGATAAACACATGTTGCGGCAAATAGCAGATAATTATGGAAGTTGGGTTTATTGCTAAGGATATATTCTTAATTACTTATTTCAATGCTATAGCGACTAGTAATACATGTTTGTGTAAAACGTTAAGATCTTTATCTACTCAATGAGATTTTCTAATGAACTTTTGAGTCTCTCTATGCCTAGAAGTTAATAATATTAAAGCTAAGCGAATACATGTCTGCGTGAACCCTAACAACTCAATTATTTGTTTAAGAGCTCCCTTTTAGTCGTTGAAACTCTAAACTTATGTCTAAGCCGGATTAAGACTAAGTTAACAACTTAGCCTCACTGTTCACTTTTGTATAACCTAACTCTCTCGATATTAAGCCACAGATAAAAAATTAAAAGGTCTCTCTCAATAGCTCTTACAATAACTATGCATGAAGAACAATGAACAAAATAGATAAAGGGAAACAAACTTTAGCATTAAAATAAAGTATTCTAAACATAAAATCTCCGAAAGCAATAAACCTAACTAAAGTATTCATCTTATGTCTGAGCCTAAAATATCCATAAAATAATAAAATACGGTAGTTTATCAAGCAAGGGATAGGAAAGGGTCAAGCGTCCTCGACGATCTTCTTCCATGTTCTCCAATTGTTGTTGTAGGTCTCCCACTCCTTTTTCCTCTCTCGATGGCGTATGTATCACATCTCGAGAACCGTCCTAGTCGACATTAGGTTCCGATGATTGGAAATTTTGTGTCAGATGATGTAATTGTTCTACTCTTGTACCCAATTTTGAGGTAATGGAAGTTAGTAGGACTTAAATTGAATTATAGGACCTTTTTGTAAAGAACTAAAGGTTGGAAATGTTGAAATGGAGCTAGGTGTATCGATACAGTTGGACCTGTATCAATACAGTTTGAACCAGGAGTTTCGATACAACAAGAACTGTATCGATACGGCCTATCGGTCATTACCTAACTTACATGCTTTAGTGTGACCATATCTATACGGCCATGAGCATATCGCTATGGGTCATTTGTTCAAACAAGTTCAAAATCTGAATTTGAAGAATTGGGGAAAATGGGTGTTGAGTCACCACCTTGCTTGCCTCCTTACGTGACATATGTTCAGAGGAGATGATTAATAGTCATTAATTACCTTAAAGTTGTAAAAGGGGTATGAATTGTTGGAAGCAATAAAATAAGCGTTCCCTTACCCAAGGGAAATCATTCTATTTGTCCTTGATGTGGTGGGGATTTGAAACAAGCCTTGCCTCCCTTAAAATGAATAGGAAATAATCCTCTCATTTTTTTTATCTTACTGAAACAAAAATCCATCTTTTGCCTTGAATAAGCAAACACCTCCATTAGTGTCTTCAACCTCAAGCTTAAGTACACACCTCTCTTGTTGACTACCTTAAGCTCAAGTGTTCATCAATTTTAAAAACTACATAGCATAGCCATCAATCGAATATGGAAAAGCCCACTTATCAATTGTTAAATTCCATGAACAATTGGAGTTTAATTTCAAATGATCCTTTGTGCTTATACATATCTCAGGTATTGGAGGAAATCAATCCATCATCTCCAATCAAGCCCAGGAACAAAGGAATCAAAATCTGGGATCCTAAAAGCTTTTGTGCTCTAAGTGAGTGTAGTTGTGTCAAGGGATAGGCTAGGTTGTATCCCGTTGCATTTGATTATGAATTTTATTTGCATTATGTTAAAGGCTCAAGTAGAGCAACCAATGATGGATTCGAATGGAAAGTCCTTTGAATAGCTTTGATAAGTCTATAAGTATACATGTGATATTCGAATTATTTAACTTATGAAATTTGATGTGAATATGTTATGTGCAATGGTGTTAAGGCTCGTTTTGTTATCCGATACGATATGATCCGAAAGGCATGACTTATGATAAAATATGTGAACTTGGACATTTGTGGACATTGGGTACAGTTGGCATGACATATGGTTATTTGAGCTCACTAAGTAATGGATGGCTACGTCTTTTATATGGTGAGATAAGGATGAATTGTCTAAGCGACTTATCCTGAGCTACGGCTCAAGGCTACGACCTTTTTTCGATATTTTTGGTTTATATGGGAATCCGCGTATCCATTGGTTACAATGTCTAAGGAAATTATTTGTGTATATGATATGTATCTTGCATATGAAAATGTAATATTTGAATTGAGCATCAGATACAAATATGTTTGTGGACTAATTATGTCATTTAAGCATGTAACTACAGTGTTCATATTATTAATCGTTTATTCGTATTTGTTATAACTACCTCACTAGGCTATGTAAGCCTAACATTCGTTTGTCTCATGCATTTCAAGATCTTAAAGAATTCTGGCCTTCGATCGTGTTGTTGCAGTTGCAAGTCACTCCTACAAATCATATGTATGCTTAACTTTTGCTTTGAACTCCTAGTAAGGTGGTATATGGATTAGATAAGTCATCTTTGACTATTTTGATATATGTGTAATGGCCTAAATATGACTATGTGTTGCATGGAAAATATGGCATGTTTGTGAAAGGTTAAAACTAGTTAAATGGGCTTAAATGGTGCTAAAAGGTGAAAACTAGGTAAAGAGATTCGAAACTCTATAAAATTTGAGATGATATTAGAGGTATGGATTTTAGACTTGCAAGTAAAATTTGGTAATGATTGGACAACGTTTGATTGGTTAATTTGACTAAAAACCATTTAAAATTTGTCATTACAGGCCTGACGTATCAATACGGGTGATGGAATATCGATACAGCCTTGCATACTTGGACAAATTTGTAGAATGGTCTGGGGAATTAATTGGATCGATACAACCATCAGGGTGTATCGAAATGATCAACTTTGGTCAATGTGTATCGTACGGGCATAGTTGTATCGATACAGGTCCTTGGGAAAAGTCAAATTTGGTCAACTTGTATCGATACGGGTGATGGTGTATCGACACATGGTTTGGTAGAATCGAACATAGGATTAAAACATAAGTACCCATATCGATACCGCTAAAAACGTATCGGTACATGGAATGCTAAATCTGTTATAAAGGTTAAGACCCAAATTTTGTTAAAAGGCTATAAAATGGTCACTAAAATTGTAGGGGTTAATTACTAGGTAAATGATCTCGTTTAGTAATGAAACTTCACATGCTAGTAATTGGTAAGTTTAATTGAAAGTTGGTAATAAGAAATTCTGGTAAGAACTTGTAATTTGTAATATTTATGATCTAGTCCTTAAGTTCGAAAAAGTTTAGAATTGACCCTTAATGAGTTAGTAATTAACAATTAGGTTCGCTAAGTCTTAAAAGAGTGTAATAGGATTTCTGAATAAGGTCTGAACTCCGTTTAAGCTTTCAACCTTCGAATATGTTTTTCGCTACCACTTTTCAAACCGGTTCTCTACCAGGCCGGGAAGGGTGTGTTATATTTGTGGTATCAGAGCCTAGGTTTAGTCGATTCTAGGACTAAACTGAAGTCTGTTACGAGTCTGTATGTACTTATGCCACCTAAGAGTTATTTGTATATATTATGTGTGACTTGTAGCTTACACTATTCAATCTTTCTATTTGTATAGATTTGAAAATGGCTACACCCACGAATAGACGTGTAGTGAATGAACCAAATTTTGGCTCCTCCTCAACACATAGGGATAATCTGAGGGCCGAACTCAGGCCTGAACAAGTTGACCAGAACGACCCACCTCATCTTCCATCGATGCCTCCCGCTCAGTAGGAGTATCTTATGTCAATGGCTGACATGATCAAACAAGTGGTCGTGTCTCTTAGACAAGAACCACTCCTTCAGTCTGCTGAAGAACCTCCGTCTGTTTTGAGAGCCCTCATTAATAAGCTTAAGCAATACTCGGTCTACACCTATACCGACCAGGACCTGGACAATCCTTAGATAGCAGAATACTGGCTGGAGAATACTCTTAAATTGTTGAACAAACAAATGAAGTGCCTGAGGAGCATAAGTTAGAATGTGCCTTGACTTTGATTGCTGAAGAAGCTCAGAGTTGGTGGGACACTGTGACACTCACCGTACCTGAGCACAAGATTATGTGGGACTTCTTCCTTCATGAATTCAGCAAAAAGTACATTAGTGACAACAACATTGCTGAAAGGCCTAAGAAATTCCTCCATCTACGACAAGGAGGAAGACCTATGGAGCAGTATATCCATGATTTCTGTAGGTATGCGATGTATGGAGCTGAGATCATACACATGGAAAAGGAGAAATTTCGAATGTTTATCGGCGGCCTCTATGATGAACTACGTCCTCTCTTCACTGCCTTGAAGATAGAGGATTTCCAGACTCTTGTTAACCGAGCCACCGCTATTGAAGCCTCCCAGAAGGCTTATGAAAGAAGAAAGGGGAACCAAGCTCGATCTGATAAGAGGTTCAGAGATGACTCCAAGCCCTTTATGCCTCAGAAGAAAGGTAGACTATGGGATCAGATGTCTGCCACCTTTCAGCAACTACCGCGATCGGGATATGTGCCACAGTCCCAACCTCGAGGACATCTTTGCTCGCAAAACTTCTTTGATAGTACGGGAAGTTCCGAGAAAGGTTCTCATATTCCTTTATGCAATTTTTGTCAGAGGAGGCACCCGAGTAGTTCCTTTGACAATAAGGATCTTGTTATTTCTGCGGTGATTTTGGCCACTTCATCAGGTAGTGTCCGCAAAATCCGAATGATCCTATTCCTACCATTGTGGCTTCTCAGAGTAATTCTAACAAGGGAAGGGGAACAAAGCAGATGCAAACTAGATCAACGGGGAGACCTCACAACACCAATACTACTTTAGCTGGTCGTGGTCCTCAAGCCTCATTCCAGAAGTATCATGTTAGAGGACGAGAGTAGGAGGATGACCCTGATGTGATTGCAGGTATAGTGGAATTATGTTACGATCTTGTTTATGCTTTAGTAGATCCAGTCGCAACACATTCCTTTATTAGTGAACCATTGGTTGAAATGTATGCCTTAGAATCCGAATTAGTCAAGTCCAAGATTGTTGTCTCTAACCCACTAGGAGATAGTGTTGTTATTCAGTCGATCTGTTGAGCTTGCCTCTAAGGATCCAAGGGATCTCATTTCTAGCTAATTTGTTGGACTTGCCCTTTCAATAGTTCGATCTCATCCTAGGCCTTGATTGGTTAGCTGAACATCAAGACTGGGTAGATTGCTCGAAAAAGAAGTTGTACCTCTGAGGACTCAACAAGGAAAGTATAACTTTGATGAAAATCAATCCGAGCTTAGTCATGTTAACTTTTGTGCCATGGAACCTAAAGAAGATCCAAATCTCAAAAATGTGCCGGTGGTGAAAGAATTTCCTTGTAACGCCCTGATTTTAAGCCTAGGAGTATTTAAGGTTGACTCGAGGTTCGTAGGACCTAGACTAGATATTCGAGTTTTCGGGAGCGGTTCAGGGAAAACGTTGTTCAGGATGTGATAATATTATGAGAATAATTCCCAAAATCTTCTAAAATTATATATTAAGGGTTGGTAAAGTCAATTTCAGAAAATGACTTGGGAAATTGAGATTTCGGTTTAGTGACTATTTTTTAAATGTAAAATCTGTTTTTAAGGACTGTTTTGAAAAAGGGCCAAAACATAGAATCTTTAGGGAGCTAATATATATATTTAATGGGCCTTTTCCTTTAATTGACAATTTTTTTTAAAAATTGTTTCATTAAAAAGGAATTAAAATAATAATTTATTAAAAGAGATTTAATCATCTAAAATCTATTTTATCTCATTTTGTCATCAGCCAAACTTTTATTTTTCTCTCAAAATTCCAGAGATTCTCATCTTCTTACTTCACTTTGATTTACAAATAATTTTCTGGATGATCCTTCCATTCAACTCAAAGGATTCTTGAAGTTTTCTCATCTAAACTTGTCAATTGAAGGGATAGGCAAGGGTTAGAGGTAAATTTTGTTCAACTCCTCTAATCAAGGTTCTTAAATGAAATTCCCAAGTCTTTGGCTCTCTAATCTTGTTTATTGATAAAGATTTGTGACCTATTTGATGAAAATGGTGAGATCAAGCTTTAAAAAGTGATTTCGTAAGATTTTCGTACCGTTGATATTTTGAATGATTTCACGTTGATTTTAATCATGATTTGGATGTTAAATGATGTAGAAATAAATATTTTATCATAATAATTCCGAAATAGATTGAATCTCTAGTTGTTAGATGGTTTGATTTGGGTTTTTTGTAGTGATAATGTGGTTCTGATCTTGCTAGAGGTATAAGGATGGAATTAGATGGTCTTTAGATGTTATTTAATGATTAAAATTGGTTAAAAGTGTTGGGTTTTGGCTGGGTTAGGTTTGTGGAGCAATCGAAGATGTTTTCGGTTGTTTCGGATATTCGTTTTGGTTTTTTGGGCAGAGCAGTAGGGTAGCTTTGTTTGCTGGTGGTTTTAATGCATTGAGATGTATTAATCCTCTGTTCTTGGGTGTTATAAATAGGGGAGAATATATAAGACGAGATTGGTGAAGTTTTGGGGGCTGGGAAAGCTTAATTACGCTTCGGCAAAGCGAGCGAGGTGTTGTCGGTGAGTGGAATTGGTTTTAAAAGCCTTTCAAAGACTTGAAAGCAAGATTTGGGGGTTTAGGTTGAGTTTGAAACACTAACCTAAATCCAAAAGTAAGTTTGAGATGTTTCCCTCTCGTTTCTCAGTTTTTATCCAATTGGTTTTATGATCATGCTCTTGTTTTGAAGATAGAATTACACCTACTGTTTTATGCATGTTTTGAGAAATGATATGATGATTTACATGATCCCATGCGATAGATTTGTTATATCAATGAGATAGAATTATTTTAGAAAATGTCATGCAATGTTTATGTTTTTGAAATGGGATGAGATAGATATGTGTTTATGTATTGAAAAATAGTAGATAATAATGTTAAAAATAAGTATATTGGCATGAATGGTATTATTGTTACCTGATATAATTGGTCGACCAATAGGATGAGAAGTGCACTATAATATACAAAATTTATACGTGCTCTTTGGTTCGGACAATGGGGGTAGTGCCATCCCGTTCCAAAGTGAGAATGTGGTCCAGAGAGATTCCACCACGATATGTCTTTATGATGAGAGATTCCATCCAACTTTGTTGCGAAGAGAGATACCGCCATGAGAGTCTGGTGATATGAGATTCCACCGGGAGAGGACTTGACATTTTCGTCAAGCTATCCACATATTCGAGTAATGTTGCTAAAAGGTCAATATATGAGATTCACATGTACCTTGATTATAAATGATTTGTGCATTGTGTTTTGCATATGAGAATATGATTTGAAAAATGCTTTATAAGATTTAAGAATGTAAGACTTTGCCTTGAGATTTTGCATTTTAATGAATGCATGAGATAGACGGTACATGTGATTTAAATGATCTGGTTTTGCTTTGGAAATGATTTCAAGCATGAGATAGTAAGACCATGATGAGATAGAGATTTCCAAAAGAGAAAAGGTTTTAAATTGCATTGTTGAGGTTGGTTTGTTTTGAGCATCCCTCACTAAGAAATTGTGCGTACACCTTTTTTTCCAACAATGCAGAGAATTAGCACTTTTGGGCAGCAAAGAGGCAAGAAGGATTCCAAGAAGTGTGGTTAAGCTCAATTATGATTTTACATTTGCTTATTAGTAATAATAGTTGGCAATGGGAAGATGCCTTTTTGTTTTGGGAGATGTGTTTTGAAACTCTCGGGTTTGTGTCAAGTTTGAAATGCCCTTTTATGACTTGTAAATGGCCTTTAATTGTTGGTTTATGCCTTGGTTGATGTTTTGACTCGTAAGCGGCTAATTTCCATATTTTGCATGCATATAGATTCCTTTGATGCATATGGATTTGTTATGATGTTGATTCTGCAATGTATGATTGTGGTTTTATGTTTAAATATGTTGGAACATGTTGGAATGGATTAAAGTGTGAAAAAACAGCAAAATAATGCATATTTGGTACAAGCGTACCGATACTCGGGAGACTATATCGGTACGGGTAAGCAAATCTGGGCTTGGCGTATCAGTACAATGGAAAGGGTACTGATACGGTCTTAGTGAAAATAAAGGGGTGTATCGATACACGGAGGCATACTGATACGGATTTTACCAACTGGAAAATTGGGTATTGATACGGGCTCATTGTTGTTGAATCTGGAGTCTTGAATGTTGAGGGCATATCGTTACTGGCTTATAGGTATCAATACGGTCAGCTGTTATGTTAGTTAAAGGTTTCTTTGGTTGTTCTGATTCTTTACGTTTTTTCCCTTGAATGTTGTGGATGCAATTAAAGGAGCTTGGATGATTATTTTAAGCTGAGATTTGACAGATATGCATGTAATGTGATTAATTAAAGGTTGGTAACTTTAAAAGTGAAGAAGACCCTATAGTCTGGTGAAAATTACAAAATGGTCCCTAAAATGTATTTGTATGCGATTGAGTCCCAAATCGATGTTTGATCGGGTTGCGATTTGTTCCACTGTGATGTTAAACACTTAGGATCATAATGAGATTCTAGACAAGATAAAATGAAAAATATATGGTCGTTTGTTGAGGTAAACCTCTTCGTTTACTTCAATATTCCGCGTATGATCCGTTCGGTTCGGTCTATCTTTTAGACCGGGTTGAGAGGGTTACATTTGGTGGTATAAGAGCCAAGTTACGAAATAATTGGGAGGTAAGGTTGATGTGATATTGTTGTATGGTTGATTTTATGATGAATGCTATGCACGGTGAGTGATTATGCCATGTTTTGATCATTATTTGATGAATTCTATGCACGGTGAGTGATTATACCATGTTTTGATCATTATTTGATATGTATGGTTGATTTTACGATGAATGTTATGCATGGTGAGTGATTATGTCATGTTTTGA
The DNA here is from genome assembly GCA_030270665.1 of Hibiscus trionum. Lineage (NCBI taxonomy): Eukaryota > Viridiplantae > Streptophyta > Magnoliopsida > Malvales > Malvaceae > Hibiscus > Hibiscus trionum. Next base: position 22,691,988 of record BSYR01000005.1, read on the forward strand.
TCATTTTTTGATCTGTGTGAGATGCACAGTGTTTGATAACATGAATTGTGATTATTATATGCTGTTGGGAAAGAGGTTAAGGGTACCCATTGCCAAATTATTACTAATGTAAAAAGGATTGTGGTTTTGAAAAGTTAAAACATGAGCACCTTGGATTCTTGCTTTGGCTAGCCTGGTTGTTTTTATTGTTGCATTCCTTTTTACCTATAATATTTTGATAATGGGTCCGAGACGAGATCTTAGAGGTAATGTGCGTAACGTGGTTGAGAATGAGATTCATGAGAATGTTGAGAATTTTCCGCTTCCTCCTCTTGGTGGTGATGGAGCTGGAGCGGGAGCTGGTGTTGGAGGTATTGGACCTCATGCAAAGGAAGGGCAAGTTGCTGCTAATATGAAACTGTTGATTCATACAATAGTTGGGGCTTTTCAGACATCGATAGCGGGGATGCATTTGGCCGCACCTCAGCCTGGTACTAATGTTGGTATACCTTTGGCATGTTTGCGCAGTTTGGGTGGAACTGAGTTTTGAGGTCTGTCTTCTGAGGGATCTGAGGCTTGGTTTGAGAGCACCCAAAGGATTCTTGGACAGATAAGTTGCAATGATGTGTAAAAGTTGGGATGTATTGTCTCTTCGCTTCACAGAGATGCTTATACGTGGTGGATGACCATCACTGCGGGTATGGAACTTGCCAAGGTTACTTGGGCATTATTTGGAAATGCTTTCAAGAGAAATTATTTGGGTGTTCGCTATCTTGATGAGAAGAAGCGAGAATTTATATCTTTGGTGCAAAGAAACATGACTGTTTCTAAATATGAAGTTCAGTTCATCCGGTTGAGCCAGTATGCTCCCGAGCTGGTTATTGATGAACAAAAGAGATGTGATCGTTTTTCTATGGGCTGGTGAAGGATGTCAAGACCTACATGTTGTCTTCAGACTACACTGACTTTGACGTCTTAGTCACTCGAGCTAAGGACATAGAACATAATTTGGGTTTAGCTGCTCGATCTGGTGGTTCTAGCTCTGGAAAAAGAGCGACTAAGTATGATGGTGGAAAGGATCGTCACAAGAAGCATAAGGATCGAATGTATAAATTGGATACTAAGCGGGGTGGCGGTAACCCTGGTCGTGGTCATCAAGGCCAAAATGCCTTCATTCATACTCCGGAGTGTAACCGGTGTGGTAGGAGGCATACGGGAGAGTGTTGGGGGTAATCTGGGTACATGTTGGAATTGTGGATCACGGGGAAACTTGAAGCCTGATTGTCCACAACTAGTTAGAGATAGACAAGCTCCAGTGCGAGCTGTTAAGCTATAGAGAGGCTGTGGGCGCGGTCGTGATAATTTTCAGTGTAGAAGGGATGGAGAGAGGAATGTTGCTCATGTTGTTGCTGTGCAGCCTGAAGGAGGTGGATAGGCTAGAGTGTATGCACACCGAGAGGGAAGGAATGACACGGATATGATCGCAAGTACCTTTACGTAGCAATCATTATCATTACTTTCTTCGATTGACTCTAGTTCTACTCATTCATACATTTTGTGTGAGCATGCACAAGTGCTTGATTTGCCTGTTGAGTTGTTAGATGGCTGTACGCGTGTAACCAATTCTTTTTGTGAAACGATTATTACAAGGAAGTTGTATACGAGATGTCATTTTTCTGTTCAAGGTCACATGTTTGAGGTTGATTTTATGGAATTGCCTTTCTATGAATTCGATGTAATCCTTGGTATGGACTGGTTAACTGAGCATATGGTTGTGGTTGATTTTGCGACCAAACAAGTTTCGTTGAAACTTGCCGATGATTATGAGGTGGTGGTTGTAGGTGAGAATGTGAAATTCTTTTCTAATGCGGTTTCGACTCTTGAAGCGAGTCGGTTGATGCATTCAATATGCTAAGTTTTCCTAGATTACGTGATGAATCCAAGCGCAAAAGAGGTGCGAGTGCAGGACATGCATATAGTATGTGAGTTTTCGGGTGTATTTCCAGAAGAGTTGCCTGGTTTGCCACCGAACATAGAGGTCGAGTTTGGCATTGAGTTGTATGAAAATATGACTTCAGTGCCTATTGCTCCCTATCACATAGCATCGAAAGAATTGAAGGAGTTGAAGACGCAACTTCAGTAGTTGCTTGGTCGAGGTTTCATTAGGCCTAGAGTTTCACCTTGGGGTGCACCGGTCATGTTTGTCAAGAAGAAAGATGGCACGATGCGTATGTGTATAGATTATCGTCAATTGAATAAGTTGACAGTAAAAAACAAGTATCATTTTCCAAGGATTGATGATCTTTTTGATCAATTTTGAGGTGCTTCGGTGTTTTCTAAGATTGATTTGAGATCAAGATATTACCGGTTAAAGGTAAAAGACGTGGATGTGCCTAAGACTGCTTTTCATACAAGTTACGGCCATTATGAGTTTTTGGTGATGCCTTTTGGTTTGACTAATGCCCTGTTGCATTCTTGGATATGATGAATCGTGTGTTCCATAAGTTTTTTGATAGGTTTGTGGTTGTGGTTATCGATTATATTCTCGTGTACTCTCGTACCGAGGATGATCATGATAAACATTATTGGATTGTGTTGCAAGTTTTGTTGGAAAATCAGCTTTATGACAAGTTGAGAAAGTTTGAGTTTTGGCTTAAAGAAGTTGTTTTCGTTTGTCATGCTATGTCAGCCGAAGGGATTAGAGTTTATCCTCAAAAGGTTGAAGAGGTGATGAATTCGAGGTCGCCTACGTCAGTTCATGAGGTGCGTAGTTTCCCTGGTTTGGCGGGATACTACCGTAGGTTCATGGATGGTTTTTCAAATATTGCTACTCCTTTGACAAAGTTGTTGCAAAAAGATGTTAAGTTTGAGTGGACGGAGGTGAGACAACAAGCTTTTAAGAAGTTGAATGAAGCGTTGACGCAAGTTCCTATCTTGATTCAACCTGAATCGGGAAAAGAGTTTGTGGTTTATAGTGATGCATCTTATGTTAGTTTGGGATATGTGTTAATGCAAAAAGGAACGATAGTATCTTATGCATCTCGTCAGTTGAAGGTGCAGGAGCGTAATTACCCTACGCATGACATCGAGTTGTCTGCAGTGGTGTTTGCCTTGAAAATCTGGAGGCATTACCTTTTATGGTGAAAAGTGCACGGTGTACACAGACCACAAAAGTTTGAAGTACTTGATGTCACAAAAAGAGTTGAATATTAGGCAACGAAGGTGGTTAGATTTCCTTAAAGATTACGAATTGACAGTCGAGTACCATCCAGGGAAGGCTAATGTTGTAGCCGATGCCTTGAGTAGGAAGGTGGCTGTAGAGTTATGGGCGATGTTTGCTCGGTTGAGTGCATCGCGAGATGGTGGTTTAGTGTCTGAGTTGCAAGTGAAACCCTTGTTGGTAGAGTTGATCAAGGAGAAGAAGTTGTTGGATGATTTGTTGGTACCGCATGTTCAGGCCATTGTAGAAGGAAATCCAACGGACTTTTATTTCAATGATAATGGTGTTTTATGTTTTAAGAGTCGAATAGTTATGCTAGAGGATGTTGAATTGAGGCGCATTATTTTGACTGAAACACATAGTAGTCCTTTTGCTATGCACCCTGGTAGTACAAAGATGTATAGTGGGCTAAAGGATGAGTACTATTGGGTTGGTTTGAAGAAGGACATTGTTGATTTTGTTACTAAGTGTATGGTTTGTCAACGAGTTAAAGCTGAGCATCAATTTCCTTCTGGGTTGTTGCAACCGTTGAAGATTCCATAATGGAAATGTGAGAGATTCACTATGGATTTCGTGACGGGTTTGCCTCTAAAACCGTCCAAAAAGAATTCCATTTGGGTGATTGTTGATCGTTTTATGAAGTGTGCACATTTTCTTGTAGTGCATACGACGTAAACGTTAGATAAGTTGGCGAATTTGTACATCTCTGAGATTGTGAGGTTGCATGGAGTGCTTAAGTCCATTGTTTCGGATCGAGATCCGTGTTTCACAACGAGGTTTTGAGAGTGTCTACATCAAGCGTTGGGTACGCGTTTGAATTTCAGTACTTCGTATCATCCTCAAACGGATGGTCAGTCTGGGGGAGTTATCCAAGTGTTGGAAGACATGTTGAGGTGTTGCATCATTGATTTCCAAATTTCTTGGGAGAAACAACTACCTTTAGTGTAGTTCGCTTACAATAACAGTTATCAGGTGAGCATTCAAAAGGCTCCTTATGAGGCCTTGTATGGAAGGAAGTGGTGAACGCCTCTTTGTTGGGCGGAAGCAAGCAAAAGTTTCTCTCTTTGCCTAATGTGCATAAGGGCACTACAGAAAAAGTGAAGCTTATTTGTGAGAGGTTAAAAGCGGCTTCGGATTGGCAAATGTCTTACGCGGATTTGAAGCGTAAAGAGATTGAGTATGTTGTAGGTGATAAGGTGTTTTTGAAGGTTTCACCTTAGAAGAAGGTGATGAGATTTGGCCGGATGTGCAAATTGAGTCCAAGGTTTATTGGGCCGTATGAAGTGCTTGAGCGTGTTGGACCTGTTGCTTATAAGTTGAGGTTGCCTTCCTAGTTGGAGAAGATATGTGATGTTTTCCATGTATCTATGCTTTTGAAGTATAGATCGGATTCATCTCATGTTATGCATGTTGAAGAGATTGAGTTGAATCTGGATTTATCCTATGATGAAGAACCGGTGGAGATATTGGATTCAAATAGCATGGTTCTTCTTGGTAAGACCAATGAGTTGGTCAAGGTCTTGTGGCGACATCATGGTGTTAAGGAACCCACGTGGGAGAGGAAGGATGACATGAAGAAGCAGATCCCTCATCTTTTTGCATCAGGTAAAATTTCGAGAACGGAATTTCCTAAGTGGGGGGAGAGTTGTAACACCCCGATTTTGGGCCTAGGAGTATTTAATGTTGACTCAAGGTTTGTAGGACCTAGTCTAAAGATTCGAGTTTTCAGGAGCAGTTTAGGGAAAATGTGGTTTGTTATGTGATAAAATTATGGGGAAAATTCCTAAAATCTTCCAAAATTATATATTAAGGGTTGGTAAATTCAATTTCTGAAAATGACTTTTGGGAAATTGAGATTTCGGTTTAGTGACTACTTTGTAAAAATGTAAAATCTATTTTTAAGGATTGTTTTGATAGAGGGCCAAAACTTAGAATCTTTAGGGAGCTAATATATATATATATATATATAATGGGCCTTTTCCTTTAATTGACCATTTAAAAAAGGTGTTTTATTAAAAAGGAATTAAAAGGAGATTTTATGAAAAGGGATTTAATCATCTCAAATCTATTTTGATGTAACTTCATTTTCTCTCATTTTGTCATCAGCCAAGCATTTCTTTTTCTCTCAGAATTCTAGAGATTCTCATCTTCTTACTTCGCTTTGATTTACAAATGATTTTCTTAATGATCCTTCCATTCAACTCAAAGGATTCTTGAAGATTTCTCATCTAAACTTGTCAATTAAAGGGATAGGCAAGGGTAAGATGTATATTTCATTCAACTCCTCTAATCAAGGTTCGTGACCTATTTGATGAAAATGGTGAAATCAAGCTTTAAAAAGTGATTTCTTAAGATTTTCGTAATACCACTGTTTTGAATGATTTGAGGTTGATTTTAATCATGATTTGGATGTTAAATGATGTTGAAATAAATGTTTTATCATAATAATCCCGAAATAGATTGTATCTCTAGTTGTTAGATTGTTAGATTTAGGGTTTTTGTAGATATAATGTTGTTCTGGTCTTGTTGGTAGTATAAGGATGGAATTAGATGGTTTTTAGATGCTATTTGATGATTAAAATTGGATGGAAGTGTTAGGTTTTGGCTGGGTTGAGTTTTTGGAGCAATCAAAGGTGTTTTTGGTTGTTTCGGATAGCCGTTTTGGGGCAGAGCAGGGAGATAGCTCCGTTTGCTAGTGGTTTTAATGCATTGATGCATTATTCCTCTATTCTTGTGTGTTATAAACAGGGAAGAATATATCGTACGAGATTAGTGAAGTTTCGGGGGGCTTTGAAAGCTTGATTACGCTTCGACAAAGCGAGCGCGGCGTTGTCGATGACTGGAATTGGTTTTTAAAGCCTTTCAAAGACTTGAAAGCAATGTTTGGGGGTTTAGGTTGAGTTTGAAACACTAACCTAAATCCGGAAGTAAGTTTGATATGTTCCGCTTTCGATTCTCGGTTTTAATCCCATTGGTTTTATGATCATGCGCTTGTTTTGAAGATAGAATTACACATATTGTTTTACGCATGATTTGAGAAATGATATGGTTATTTACATGATCACATGAGATAGATTTATTATATCTATGAGATAGAACTATTTGAGAAAATGCTATGCAATGTTTATGTTTTTAAAATGGGATGAGATAGATATGTGTTTATGCATTGAAAAAAATAGTAGGTAATGATGTTAAAAATGAGTATATCGGCATGAGATGAGATTATTGTTATCGAATATAATTGGTCGACCCATAGGATGAGAAGTGCACTATAATATACAAAATTCGTACGCGCTCTTTGGTTCGGGTAATAGGGGTAGTGCCATTTCGTTCCAAACTGAGAGTGTGGTGATGAGAGATTCCACCACGGTAGGTCTTGATGATGAGAGATTCCATCCAGCTTTGTGGCGATGAGAGATGCCGCCATGAGAGTCTAGTGATAAAAGATTCCACCGGCTTAGGACTTGACATTTTAGTCAATCTATCCGCATATCCGAGTAATGTTGCTACAATGCCAATATATGAGATTCACATGTACCTTGATTATAAATGATTTATGCATTATGTTTTGCATATGAGAATATGATTTGAGAAATGCTTTATGAGATTTAGCATGTAAGGTTTTGCCTTGAGATTTTGCATTTTGATGATTGCATGAGATAGACGATACATGTGGTTTAAATGATGTGGTTTTGCTTTCAAAATAATTTCATGAATGAGATAGTAAGAGCGTGATGAGATAGAGATTTCTGAATGAGAAATGATTTTAAAATGCATTGTTGAGGTTGGTTTGTTTTGAGCATCCCTCACTAAGCAATTGTGCTTACGCTCTCTATTTCCAACAACGCAGAGAATTAGCACTTTTAGGCAGCAAAGAGGCAAGAAGGATTCCAAGAAGTGTTGTTAAGCTCAAGTATGATTTTACATTTGCTTATTAGTAATAATAGTTGACAATGGGAAGACACATGTTTGAATTGGGGGATGTGTTTTGAAGCTCCCTGGTTTGTGGCAAGTTTGAAATGCCCTTTATGACTTGTAAATGGCCTTTAATTGTTGGTTTATGCCTTGGTTGGTGTTTTGACTCTTAAGTGGCTAATTTGCATAGGTTGCACGCCTATAGTTTCCTTTGATCCATATTGTTATGTTATGATGTTGATTATGCCATGTATAATTGTGGTTTGGCGTTTAAATATGTTCTATGCATGTTGGAAGCATGTTGGAATGGATTAAAGTGTGAAAAACCAGCAAAATAATGCATATTTTGTATAGGCATACTGATACTCGAGAAATTGTATCGGTACGGGTAAGCCAATTTGGGCTTTGCGTACCGGTACAGTGGAAAGGGTACTGATATGGTCTTAGTGAAAATAAAGGGGCGTATCGATTCATGGGGGTGTACCGATATAGATTGTAGCTACTGGAAAATTGGGCATCGATATTGTCCTAGAGTGTATCGATATGGGTTCATTTTTGTTGAATATGGAGTCTTGAATGTTGAGGGTGTATCGGTACTGGCTTAAAGGTATCGATACGGTCAGCTGTTATGTTAGTTAAAGGTATATTTGGTTGTTCTGATTCTTTACGGTTTAGTCCTTGAATGTTGTGGATGTAATTAAATGAGCTTGGATGATTATTTTAAGCTGAGATTTGACAGAGATGCATGTAATGTGATTAATTAAAGATTGATAACTTTAAAAGTGAAGAAGTCGTTGTAGTCTGTTGAAAATTACAAAATGGTCCCTAAAATGTGTTTGTTTGTAATTGAGTCCCAAATCGATGTCTGATCAAGTTGCGTTTTGTTCCGCTACGATGTTAAACACTTATGATCATAATGAACATATAGACAAGATAAAATGAAAAATATAGGGTCGTTTATTTGTTCCGCTGCGATGTTAAACACTAGGTCCATGTGTGATCCGTTCGGTTCGGTTTATTATCCAGACCGGGTTGAGGGGGTTATATTCCTGATGTGTTTCCCGATGAACTTCAAGGACTCCCTTCGACCCGAGAAGTGGAGTTCGGGATAGAAGTGCAACTTGGGACTACACCAGTCTCTATTGCTCCCTATAGAATGGCCCCAGTTGAATTAGGGTAATTGAAGGCTCAAATTCAAGATCTCTTAGGTCACGATCAAGAATAAGTATCCACTGCTAAGGATCGATGACCTCTTCGATCAATTGAAAGATGCTTCTATCTTCTCAAAGATAGACCTTCGATCCGGGTACTATCAAATGCTAGTTAAGGAGTATGATGTTCCAAAGACTGCCTTCCAAAATAGATATGGCCATTATGAGTTCCTAGTAATGCCTTTTGGGCTTACGAATGCACCTGTAGTTTTCATGGATTTGATGAACTGAGTATTCCGACCTTACCTGGATAAGTTCGTGGTAGTGTTCATAGATGATATTCTGATCTATTCAAAAGATGATGTCACCCATAACGAACATCTCCGAATTGTGCTTCAAACTGTCCGAGAGAGGCAATTTTATGCCAACTTAAGCAAATGTGAATTCTAGTTATCCGAAGTATCTTTTTTGGGCCATGTGATCTCTTTTAAGGGAATCAAAGTTGATCCAAAGAAGATTCAAGCAATCCTTGATTGGATTCCCCCTAAGAATGTTGAAGAAGTCCGTAGTTTTCTGGGTCTTGCAGGCTATTATCATAGATTCATTAAAGAGTTCTCACTGATTGTTGCACCCTTGACGAAGCTTCTCCATAACGATAACCCTTTCGTTTGGACAGTGGAACAACAAAGGAGTTTCGATCATCTCAAACAAGTTCTCACTCATGCCCTTATTTTAGTACAACCTTAATCGGGCAAAGACTTCACTGTGTACAGTGATGCTTCCCACCTGGGATTAGGTTGTGTGCTGATGCAAGAAGGTAAAATCATAGCTTATGCTTCATGTCAAATCAAAATCCATGAACTAAATTACCCGACACATGACCTGGAGTTGGATGCTATTGTGTTTGCCTTTAAGATCTTGAGACACTACCTGTATGTTGAGAAGTGTTACTTGTACACCGATCGAAAAAGCTTTAAGTATATTTTGACTCGAAAAGAACTGAATCTCTGTCAACAACGGTGGATGGAGCTTTTGAAAGAATATGACTTGGTTATTGACTACCACCCCGGTAAAGCCAATGTTGTAGCTGATGCTCTTAGCCGAAAGCCTGCTCCTTCTCCGAGATGTTTGAATGCTCATTTATGGCTTAAGCAGCAAAGCAAGTTGTTGGCTAAGTTGAGAGTTTAGTCGACCATTATATCTCAAATCAAAGCACTCCAAGAATATGATGAGGAGTTGCAAACTCTTATTGCTAAGATCAAGGATAAACTCGATCCTAATTTTGCTATAAATTCTGAAGGCCTATTGTGTTTCTTAAATTGTATATGTGTTCCCAATGATAATGATCTCCAGAATCAAATTTTGAGTGAAGCTCATTCTAGCCCTTTCTCTATTCATCATGGAGCTATCAAAATGTACAAAGACTTGAAAAAGTTATATTGGTGGTTCGGTATGAAGAGTTAAATCACGGACTTCGCGGCAAGGTGTTTGACATGTCAACGGGTTAAAGTGGAAGACAATGTGCCTAGTGGTCTCTTGCAACCTATCGAGCTTCCACAGTGGAAATGGGAACATATCACGATGGACTCCATAAGTGGTTTACCAATGACACCAAAGGAGAATGATGTTGCTTGGGTCATTGTGGATCGATTCACAAAATATTATCCCTTCATGCCGGTAAGAATGGACTCCAGCTTGCCCAAACTTGCTGAATTGTACATTCGTGAAGTCATCCGTTTGCATGGAGTTCCTGTATGTATCATCTCTGATCGCGACCCACGTTTCTCAGTTCGGTTTTGGAGAACCTTACATGAGGCTCTAGGAACTCGAGTACACCTAAGCACTAATTTCCATCCCCAAACCGATGGCCAATCTGAAAGAGTTATTCAGGTAAACCTAGATCCTCCTTTCGACTTGTGTGTATAAGTGATGGTACCAATTTCGTTTCTTACTTGTAGATTCTAGAAGATATGCTCTGAGCATGTGTCATTGACTTTGGGAACACATGGGAGAAATCCCTACCCTTAGTTGAGTTTGCATATAAAAATAGTGACCATGCTTCAATTCAAATGGCCCTAAACGAAGCTATCTATGGAAGAAGATGTAGAACCCCTCTTTGTTGGATCGAATTTGTTGAAGGCAAGATGTTAGGTCCTGACTTACTTTGGGAAACCGAAGAAAGGGTGACCATTATCCATGACCGGCTCAAAGCTACATTTGACCGGTATAAAGCTTATGCTGATCTGAAAAGAAGAGACATCCATTATGAAGTTGGTGAGAAGGCCTTCTTTAAAGTATCTCCATGGAAGAAGATCCTTCGTTTCGACAAAAAAGGGAATCTAACTCCTCGTTTCATTGGTCCATTCGAGGTGATTGAGAAAGTTGGACCAGTTTCCTATCGACTTGCTCTCCCCGAAGAGTTAATTCAAATATACAATGCTTTCCTCGTGTCTATGCTACGAAAGTACCGATCAGATCCTTCTCATGTGATCAAGCCAGAGTTTGTGGAAATTCAGTCTAATCTAACGTATGAGGAGGAACTTGTGCAAACCCTCGCACGAGAAATCAAAAGACTATGCCTTTGGTGAAAGTAATTTGGAGAAGTCACTCAGTCGAAAAGGTAACATGGGAATCAGAAGAGACTATGCAAAAGCAGTATCCCCATTTGTTCAACTAGAGTGAAAATTCGAGGACAAACTTTCTTAAGGGAGAGAGCTGTCACATTCCGAAAACCGGCCTAGTTGGGAATAGGTTCTAGTGATTGGAAATTTTGTGTCAGATGATGTAATTGTTCAACTCTTGTACCCCATTTTGAAGTAATGGAAGCTAGTTGGACTTAAATTGAATTATAGGACCTTTTTTGTAAAGAGCTAAAGGGTGGAAATGTTGAAATGAAGCTAGGCGTATCGATACAGTTGGACTTGTATCGATACAATTTGAACCATGTGTTTTGATATATTAAGGAATGTATCGATATGGCCTAACGGTTATTACCTAACTTACCTGTTTTAGCGTGATCGTATCGATACGGCTATGAGAGTGTCGATATGGGTCCTCTGTTCAAACATGTTCGAAAGCTGAATTGGAAGAATTGGGAAAAATGGGTGATGAGTCACCACCTTCCTTGCCTCCCCACGTGACATGAGCTTAGAGGAGATGACTAATAGTCATCAATTACCTTAAAGTTGTAAAAGGGGTATGAATTGTTGGAAGAAATAAAATAAGCTTTCCCTTGCCCAAGGGAAAGCATTCTATTGGTCCTTGATGTGGTGGGGATTTGACCAAAGCCTTGGCTCTCTTAAAATGAATAGGAAAGAATCCTCTCCTTTGTCTTTGTGCCTTACCGAAACTAAAATCCATCTTTTGCGTTGAATAAGAAAATACCCTCCATTAGTGTCTTCAACCTCAATCTTAAGCACACACCTCCCTAGTTAACCACCTTAAGCTCAAGTGTTATTCAATTTGAAAACTACATAGCATAGCAATCGATTGGGTAAGGAAAATCCTTTTATCAATTGTTGAATTCCATGAACCATTGGAGTTTAATTTCAAATAGAAATTCTAAGCCTAACCTTTTATTTAATATCATATCCTTATATTGGTTATAATGATCCTTTGTGCTTATTCCTAGCTCAAGTATTGGAGGAAATCAATTTGTCATCTCCAATCAAGCCCAAGAACAAAGGAATCGAAATATGGGAATCCTAAAAGCTTTCGTGCTCTAGGTGAGTGTAATTGTGTCAAGGGATAGTCTAGTTGCCATCCTGTTGCATTTGATTATGAATTTGATTTTGCATTATGTTAAAGGCTCAGGTAGAGCAACCACACATGGATCCGAATGGTAAGTCCTTTGAATTGCTTTGATAAGTCTATAAGTATACATGTGATATTCGAATTATGTGAATATGTTATGTGACATGGAGTTAAGGCTCGTTTTGTTATCATATACGATATGATCCGAAAGGTATGAATTATGATAAAATATGTGAACTTGGACATTTGTGCACATTGGATACAATTGGCATGCCATATGGTTATTTGAGCTCATTATGTAACCCCCTCAACCTGGCCTAGGCGATAGACCGAACTGAACAGGTCACATCGGTACACTCACAACTCAAATAGACAACGATTAAGGCTTGATTGCATTCAATTACGGTTTCAGTTACCATTTTGTAATTTTATAAAATTATAGAGACTTATTTCATTTCTAAGTTACCAACCTATAATTAGTCACTTTATGTAACCCCCTTAGCCCGACCTAGACGCTAGACCCGAACTACGAAGATTACACGGGGAAAACCAAAGTCAACCCGAAAGTCAACCTTGATTAACGACACATTTTTTTCTTTTTAATCTTTTCTAGATGAACATTAAGCTTATGTGAACACTCAAGAGTCATAAGAGAGAAGGGCACAGCGATCGGAAATCATTTAGGGACTCAATTGTATGAATTACACTTTTAGGGACTAAAATGTAATTTTTAGAAATTAGAAGGACTTTGCAGATTTTAGGTTTACCAATATGTAATTAGTCATATTACATACTCCTATGTCAAATTTCAGCCTAAAAGGACATTCCAAACTCAAGCAATTGCATCCACAACATTCAAGACTAAAATGTAAAACATGGAAACTTAAACAATTCAAAATCAACACTCAACGGTTGTCCGTTTCGAAACACCAACCTTTGTACCGAAACGATCGTATCGAAACGGAGTTTACCGTTTCGGTACTCGGGTGCGTTCCGAGACCGGTATCAAAACATGCCTCTCTAGTAGCAAAAATGTTTCGAAACACCTTCAGCCGTTCCGAAACGCTATGGCCATTACAGGACCCCGTTATGAAACAGTTAAGGGTGTTTCGATACACCTTGCCCTGTGACAGCAGAAATTGCTAGTTTTTCTCCTTTTAATCCACCCAAACATGCTTCAAAACATACCATGTCATGCCAGCAACATGTTTAAACATAAAGGAACATGAATAAAAAGCATAAGCTCAAACATGACATCAAGCATAAGAAACTATATGCATGCTTCCTATCCATCAAACTAAATATAAAGCTCAAACCTCCAACCAAAACATTAGGACCATTTACAACCCATAAAAGTCATCACAAACATGCCACAAACTTAGGGAGTTCAAAACACATCTCCCAAATACAACCTTGGTGTCCCATTGCCAATATCAAAACTAAAGTGTATAAAAACATCACCATACATGAGCATTGCACTTCCTTGGATGTTCTAAACCTTCTTGCTGCCCGAAAACACCTCAATTATCTGCATTGTTGGTAAAAGAGAGTATAAGCACATTTGCTTAGTGATGCAAGCTCTAAAGAAAACCAACACAACAATGCATTATTCAAAACACTTTCTCAAAAGCCTTTTCTACAACATGCTCATTCTATCTCATGCTTGAAAACCATTTCAAAGCAACTCTTCATTGAAAACACATGTACCACAATTCTATCTCATGCATTTAAACCAATGCAATTCTCATGGCAAGGCCATACACATGCTTGTAAAAACCAAAGCATTTCATATACAAATCTCATATGCATTTCTCATAGCATAAATCAACTCGCCAATAGGTACATGTGAATCAAAAGCATTTTCATATATTATATTGGCATTTCACGTCTCATTATTACTCGGATATGCGGACAACATTCTCAAACCACTAGACACTTCCGGCGGAATCTCACATCACCGTACTCACTTGTCTAGTAAATATAATTTCCGGTGGAATCTCACATCACCGTACTCACATGGCGGAATCTCTCATTGCCACAAATCTTGGGTATTTCTCCAAGTCCTACCCGATGGGATGCCTACAATCGGTCTCTCCCTTTGGATTAAACCAAAGAGCACGTACGGATTTTTAGTTTATAGTGCACTCTCATCCTATTAATCGATTAATTATATCCGATAAGTATCTCATCTTCTATGCCAATATATTATGTCAAAACATCTTCTCACCTACTGTTTTTCATGCAACATTTCTCAAATCTTTCTCATCTCATTTCAAAACCATAACATTTGCCATGTTTTAAAACAAAAGCTCAAAACTCATCAATGCAACATGTTATTTCATGAAATCATTTCAAGCATCATCTCATGCTAGAAATCATGCATAAAAACAGTAGGAATTTATCTATCTCAAACCACGGTCAAGCCATGGTCAACCTCATAATCATCCGCAAGTTTCAACAAAACTCGCTTGCTTTCGAAATCCACAACGGCTCTATGCTCAACAAGCCAATCCAGGCCAAGGATTACACCAAAGCCATAGAATGGCAAATCCATAAGATCAACAAGAAATACATGATCTTGCACCTTTAAGGGGCATCTCCTATACAGCTTTCTTGTTACAACCATCTCACCAAAGGAACTAGTCATACGCATACCAACATCCAAAGACTCAACAAGAAAACCAAGCATTTGAGCATGTTCACACAATATGTATGAGTGTGTAGATCCAGAATCAATCAAATAAAGTAATGACAAGGATTGCAAAGTAAAGGTACCTGCAATCATGTCCGTGTCATTCCTTCCCTCACGATGGGCATACACTCTTGCATGACCGCCACCCTCAGGTTGGACAGCCACCACATGCGCCACATTCCTTCCACCCTCATCTCTGCGCTGAAAATTAGCACGACCGTGCCCACGACCTCTCTGTGGCTCAGCTGCTCTCACTGGAGCCTGTCCCTCTCTTAGCAGCTGAGGACACTCTTTCTTCATGTGCCCCCAGTTACCACAGTTCCAGCATGTCCCAAGGTTACCCCAACACTCACCAGCGTGTCTCCTACCACACCGGTTACACTCAGGAGTCCTCAAGAAAGCATTTAGTCCTTGCTGACATCTTCCAGGGTTACCACCCATGTGTCTAGCATCGAAATGCAACTTTCTATCCTTATGCCTCTTGTTGCGATCTCTACCAAAATCATGTTCTACAGCTCGCTTTCCCGAGCTAGATCCTCCTGCTCGGCTCGCCAAACCAAGATTCAGTTCAATGTCCTTTGCTCTAGTGACCAAGACATCAAAATCAGTATAATCGACTGTGAGCATATAAGTTTTCACGTCCGCCACCAGCCCCTAACGGAACCGTTCACATCTTTCTCGCTCACTAGGGATCAGCTCAGGCGCATATTGGCTAAGGAGAACAAACTGAATCTCATATTCAGCCACATACATGCTCCCTTGCACCAAGGACATAAACTCCCTCTACTTCTCGTCGAGGTAGCGAACTCCCAAATATTTCTGCTTGAACGAATTCAAGAAGAATGTCCACGTCACTTCATCATCCTCCATTCCTGCAATAGTGGTCCTCCACCACGTATATGCATCACCTTACAGTAGTGACACAATGCATCCCAGCTTCTGAACATTGTTGCAGTTCAGCTGTCCAAGTATTCTCTTGGTACTCTCTAACCAAGACTTAGAACCGTCCACGGTCAACCCCCTAAACTCAGTCCCTCCCAGACTGCGAAGACGCTCCAACGGCAATCTTACATTAGCACCATCCTGTGGTGCAGCTCCATGAGCTCCAGCTACCGCTGCCTGGAATGCTCCGGCAATAGCCTGTATCAACACGGTTATATCGGGAGCAGCTTGCCCCTGACCTCCATCGGGGCCAGCAACCCCAGCTCCAACTCCAACAACACCAACCCCAGCTACACCACCACCAGGTGGTCCACCAGGGAGAGGAGGAGGTAGATCCTCATCATTCTCTATATTCTCATTCTCATTCTCAACCGTGGAACGGGTATTGATTCTCAGCTCTCTACGTGGCCCCTTAATAAAAACAATGCACTGACAAAAATACAACAAACTCAATTAGGCATAGTAAGGTAAGTAATCCAAGTACTCAAGATTAGTTTTGAAAACAATTCTTCGCATTAGTAATGATATGACAATGGGATCCCCAACTACACTCCAAACACAACATAGCATCACAAACAACTCTCAATTGAATTATACATCAATGTTCATTCATCAAACATTCACCGAAAAATCACAAACATACATAACCACATACAATAACCTCTTACCAAGCCCTAATTATTCGATAACCTGGCTCTGATACCAACAAATGTAACCCCCTTAGCTCGGTCTCTCCCTTAGCCCAACAAATGTAATTTTTAGAAATTAGAAGGACTTTGCAGATTTTAGGTTTACCAATATGTAATTAGTCATATTACATACTCCTATGTCAAATTTTAGCCTAAAAGGACATTCCAAACTCAAGGAATTGCATCCACAACATTCAGGACTAAAATGTAAAACATGGAAACTTAAACAATTCAAAATCAACACTCAACGGTCGTCCGTTTCAAAACACCAACCTTCGTACCGAAACGCTCGTATCCAAACGGAGTTGACCGTTTCGGTACTCGGGTGCGTTCCGAGACCGGTATCGAAACAGGCCTCTCTAGTAGCAAAAATGTTTCGAAACACCTTCAGCCGTTCCGAAACGCTATGGCCATTACAGGCCCCCGTTACGAAACAGTTAAGGGTGTTTCGATACACCCTGCCCTGTGACAGTAGAAATTTCTGGTTTTTCTCCTTTTAATCCACCCAACACATGCTTCAAAACATACCATATCATACCAACAACATGTTTAAACATAAAGGAACATGAATAAGAAGAATAAGCTCAAACATGACACTACCGAAATCACCTCCAACAACATCATCATGCATTGAAATCATCAGCCACACACCTAAACTCGCTGCTCTACACAGAAACCACATTTTGGCTACCAAACACTACCGAAATCACCTCCAAACTCTTCCAAAATCAAACCCAGCTAAGATCCATCACTTCTAATCATTTCTAAACATCAATTATCATTAAAAACCAACACAACCACGTCCTTATACCTCCAGCTATAGCAGAACACCAAAATCACCCCAAAAACCACCTTTTTAACAAGCAAAAACTTAGGAAAAACAACCTATTCGGGATTGTATTGAAAAAACCTCATTTCTAACATCATTTAACATCCAAAATACAATACAAAACCATCTCAAAACAGAGCCCAATCAATCACCACGAAAATCTTCAAGATCTCTTCCAAAATCTTGAGTTTTAAGCCAATTTCTTGTTTCTAACATTAAAACCACTTAAAAATCATTAATAAAGGATTGAAAACTTGGGAATTTCAGTAAAGAACTGATGATTAGAGGAGAAGGACGAAACTTACCTCTAATGGATGATTTCTCCTTGATTTGGGCAAGTTTTCTTGAAAATTCAATGTAGAAATCAAGTGGATTTGTTGAAGGATTGATTAGGAATCAATGAGTGATGGAAATCTCTGTTGGGTTTTTTTGCACGCTCGAATCAATCACCGAAACCGTCAAGGAGGGTTGTAAATGTTTGGTGGTTGAATTGGCTAAAACCGAAATAAAGGTAGACAATTTGCACGATGATTTTAGAGTGGTTCGACTACTCAACCGAGTCTACATCCACTACCTTAGCACACCACTAAGGATTTCCCAATTCACTCAACAATGAATTCGTCCCCTTTTCCAGGCTCAGGAGGAAACCGTTACAACCCTATCTTTTGGACTTGGCTAAGATAGAACCAACTCTAGTTTTTCTCTCAAGGCTAAACTAGAACCTCTCCTTTTACAAGGGTAAAAAATGTAAACAAATAAACCTCACAAGGTGGGTGTTTACACAATTTAGCTCACAAGAAAGAGTGAAGGATAAAAACAATAAAAAATCACTCTCTACAGACTATGTACAAGAGAATAGTAAAATAGAGATTTAGACTCTAATTCTCTTGACCATATTGCTTGGATGTTGTCTCTTTTTTTCTTCAAGTGTTCCAGCCTTCAATTTATAGTCCCAAATGAGTTTGTAGCCGTTTATAGCCGTTGGGAATATTGCCGTTTATAGCCGTTGGGAATATAGCCGTTTATAGCCGTTGGAATAGTACCATTTATAGCCGTTGGGAATAGTACCATTTATAGCTGTTGGAAATAGTTCCATTTATGGCTGTTGGGAATAGTACCATTTATAGCCGTTGGAAATAGTTCCATTTATGGCCGTTGGGAATAGTACCATTTATGGTCGTTGGGAATAGTACCATTTATGGCCGTTGGGCTATTTCAAAATACACCGTATCGATACGGTTAGGCGTATCGGTACGGGTTTTGGCTACTGGAATTTTGGTAGTTTAAAAAACCTTTAAATACATTTTAAAACCATTCCAAAGCCAACCTTAGTTCTACAATCTCATCAAATGAAGTGGAAATCAAAGAAAATTTGCTGGAGAAAAAGTGTTTGGTTGATAGAATTTTGAGAGAAAATGAAATGAGAGAAAATTAGAGAAAAGTGGTTATTAAAAGTCAAAGGTAGTTTCCACCTTTATTTTATTTAATTAAATCATTAATTAAATCACCCAAATTATGGAAAACTCTGATGAAAATATTTTTGGTAAAATTAGCTCCTTAAAGATTCAAAGTTTCAATCCATTACAAAACAGTCACTACTAAACTTTGCAAAAGTTGCAATTTGGTCACTACACCGAAATGTAGTATTTCCAAACCTTATTTTGTAAAATTGACTTCACCATTCTCTTATATATATTAAATGAGGATTTTTAGCTATTTTTCTTTATTTTTAAAACATCCGGAACTAGGTGCTCCCTAAAACCTCCTTTTAGATTCGAACCGTTTCCCATACCGATCTGGTTCAGACTCTAAACATCTAGGCCCAAAATTGGGGTGTTACAACTCTCCCCCTCTTAAGAAATTTCGTCCTCAAATTTACCTGGAGGAAAAAGGTAAGGAAACTGCTTCTTCATGTCATCCTTTCTTTCCCACGTGGCTTCCTCAACACCATGATGCCTCCACAACACCTTAACCAGCTCAATGGTCTTACCTCGAAGCTCTTTACTGTCCAAATCTAGAATCTCAACCGACTCCTCATCATAGGTCAAATCTGGATTCAAATCAACTTCCTCCACAGGAATAACATGCGAAGGATCCGATCTATACCTCCGAAGCATGGAGACATGAAACACATTATGTGTCTTCTCTAACTCTTGTGGTAGCCTCAGCTTATAAGCAACAGGACCCACACGTTCTATCACCTCGTATGGTCCAATATACCTAGGGCTCAACTTACCCTCCCGGCCCAATCTCCTCACCTTCTTCCAAGGTGAAACCTTTAAAAACACACTGTCACCCACCGCAAACTAAATCTCCTTACGCTTCAAATTTGCGTAAGACTTCTGCCGATCAAAAGCTGCCTTCAACCGCTCACAAATGAGCTTCACCTTCTCGGTGGTTCCTTTCAACAAAGCCGGCATCGAGACCAACTTCTGACCTATTTCAGCCCAGCAAAGAGAAGTTCTGCACTTCCTCCCATACAAGGCTTCATAAGGTGCCATTTGAATACTTGCCTGGTAGCTATTATTATAAGCAAACTCCACCAAAGGCAAATGCTTCTCCCAAGAGCCTTGAAACTCAACCACGCAGCACCTCAACATATCCTCAAGCACTTGGATAACACGCTCAAACTGTCCATCCGACTATGGATGATAAGAAGTACTGAAATTCAGCCGTGTAACCAAAGCTTGATGCAAACATTCCCAAAATCGCGATGTAAACCTCAGATCTCTATCCGACACTATAGATTTTGGTACACCATGCAGACGTACAATCTCAGCAATGTACAACTCTGCCAGCTTATCCAAGGTATACGTAGTATGCACATGTACAAAATGCGCACACTTCGTAAGGCGGTCCACAATTACCCACACATAATTCTTCTTTGATGGCGTCAAAGGCAAACCAGACACAAAGTCCATGGTGATTCTTTCCCACTTCTATTCAGGAATCCTCAACGATTGCAACAAACCTGAAGGAAACTGATGCTCAGCCTTAACCCGCTGACAAACCTTGCACTTACTCACATATTCCACAACATCCTTCTTCAGCTCTACCCAATAGTACTCGTCCTTCAAATCACGATACATCTTTGTACTACCAGGGTGCATAGCAAAAGGACTACTATGAGCTTCGGCCAGAATAGTACGCCTCAATTCCACATCACTTGGCACTACTATCCGACTTCCAAAACATAGAACTCCATCATCATTAAAACAAAAATTCGATGGTCTATCCTCAGCAATATCCTGAACATGTGGCACCGAAGAATCATCCAACAACTGTTTATCCTTTATCAACTGAACCAGAGATGGTTTTACTTGCAATTCACCCAATAGAACTCCATCTCGCGAAATACTCAAGCTAGCAAACATAGCCATTAACTCTACCGCCACTTTTCTGCTCAAAACATCCGCCACAACGTTAGCTTTTCCCGGATGGTACTCGATCGTTAGATCGTAATCCTTAAGCAACTCCATCCAACGTAATTGCCTAAGATTTAACTCTTTTTGAGACATCAAATACTTCAAACTCTTGTGATCCGTGTATACAGTACACTTCTCACCATAAAGATAATATCTCCAGATCTTCAAAGCAAAAACCACCGCAGCTAACTCAATATCATGCGTAGGATAATTGCGCTCATGCACCTTCAACTGTCTCGATGCATAAGCCACCACCTTACCCTCTTGCATTAACACACACCCTAGAACAACATAGGATGCGTCACTATACACCACAAACTCTTTTCCTGATTCAGGTTGAACCAAGATAGGAGCTTGCGTCAAAGCTGCCTTAAGCTTCTCAAAAGCTTGCTGTCTCGCTTCCGTCCACTCATACGTAACATCTTTCTGCAACAACTTCGTCAAAAGGGTAGCAATTTTTGAAAATCCATCCACAAACCTTCTGTAATATCCTGCCAACCCAAGGAAACTGCGAACTTCATGAACAGACTTAGGAGGCTTCCAATTCATCACCGCCTCAACCTTCTGAGGATCGACGCGAATCCCCTCAGCCGAAACCACATGACAAAGGAACACAACTTCCTTTAGCCAAAACTCACACTTGCTCAGCTTAGCATAAAGTTGATTTTCCAGGAGCGCTTGCAAGACAACTCTCAAATGACCTTCATGCTCCTCCTCTGTACGAGAGAACACAAGGATATCGTCGATGAACACAACAACGAACTTGTCCAAATATTCATGGAACACTCTATTCATCATGTCCGTGAAAGCAGCAGGAGCATTCGTTAAACCAAACGGCATTACAAGGAACTCATAATGCCCATACCTCGTTCTGAAGGCTATTTTCGGCACATCTACATCTTTCACATTAAGCTGATAGTACCCTGACCTCAAGTCAATCTTTGAAAACACAGCCGCTCCCCGAAACTGATCAAAAAGATCATCAATCCTCGGCAAAGGATACCTATTCTTGATATTCAACTTGTTCAGCTGCCGATAATCGATGCACATTCTCATAGTGCCATCCTTCTTTTTCACAAACAAGACCGGTGCACCCCAAGGTGACACACTAGGCCGAATGAAACCACGGTCAAGCAACTCTTGAAGTTGTGTCTTCAATTCCTTCAACTCTTTGGGTGCCATGCGATAAGGAGCAATGGACACCGGAGTTGTGTTTTCATACAGCTCAATCTCAAACTCCACCTCTCGACTAGGCGGCAATCTAGGTACCTCCTTCGAAAACACTTTAGGGAAATCACGTACATTTCTTATATCTTGAACACGCAACTCCTTTGAACTAGGATTCATCACAAAGGCTAGGTAAGCCTTGGAACCCTGCCTCAACATCTGACTTGCTTCCAATGTAGACACCACATTGGCAAGAAACTTCACATTCTCGACCACTACCACCACCTCATAATCATCTGCAAGTTTCAATGAAACTCGCTTGCTTTCGAAATCCACTACAGCTCTATGCTCAACAAGCCAATCCATACCAATGATTACATCAAAACCATAGAATGGCAGTTCCATGAGATCAACAAGAAAAACACGATTTTGCACTTTCAAGGGACATATCCTATACAACTTCAATGTTACAACCGTCTCACCAAAGGAGCTATTCACACGCATACCAACATCCAAAGACTCAACAGGTAAACAAAGCATTTGAGCATGTTCACGCAATATGTACGAGTGTGTAGATCCAGAATCAATCAGAGAAAGTAATGACAAGGATTGCAAAGTAAAAGTACCTGCGATCACATCTGTATCATTCTTTCCCTCAATATGGGCATACACTCGAGCCTGTCCACCACCTTCAGGTTGAACGACCAAAACATAGGATACGTTCCTGCCACCATCATACCTACGCTGAAAATTACCACGGTCGCACCCGCGACCTCTCTGTGGCTCAGCTGCTCTGACCGGAGCATGTCCCTCTCTCAAAGGCTGAGGACAATCTTTCTTCAAATGTCCACGGGTCCCACAATTCCAGCATGTCCCAAGGTTACCCCAACACTCGCCACCATGCTGTCTACCACAACGGTTACACTCAGGAGTCCTCAGAACAACATTGGGTCCTTGCTGACCTCTACCAGGGTTACCACCCCCACGCCTAGCATCATAATGCGGCCTCCTATTTTTTTGGTTCGAATATAAAAGGTGATTTTAGGGAAAGCCTAGTTCGGGATGCATTAAAAATATGGAAAAATATCTAAAAATCCTCTTTTAATATATATAAGAGAGTGGTGGAATCAATTTTACAAAATAAGGTTTGGAAGTGTGACATTTCGAAATAGTGACTCAAATGTAATTTTTGAAAAGTTCAGTGGTGACTGTTTTGTAAGGATTGAAACTTTGAATCTTTAAGGAGCTAATTTACCCAAGGAAGGATTTCTCCAGATTTTTCTTAATTTTAATGATTTTGTTAATGATTAATTAATTAAAAGAAATGAGGGAAAACCATTTTTTGTTTTCATAACTAGCTTTCTCTAAAATTTTCCCATTTCATTTTCTCTCAAAATTCCCTCAGCCAAACACATTTCCACAGCAGCTTTTCTTTTGATTTTCACACTAAATGATGAGGTTTCAATCATCAAAAGATTCCTAATCCTTTCTACATCAAATCCTCTTCATTTGGTCATTGAATTTTCAATGATTTTGGCTCTAAACAAGGAGAAATCTACATTTAGAGGTAAGGATGTTCTT
This sequence comes from Hibiscus trionum, assembly GCA_030270665.1. Lineage (NCBI taxonomy): Eukaryota > Viridiplantae > Streptophyta > Magnoliopsida > Malvales > Malvaceae > Hibiscus > Hibiscus trionum. The sequence continues at coordinate 22,715,331 of BSYR01000005.1, forward strand.
CTCCTCTAAATATTCAGTTCTTTATTGAAATTCCCAAGTTCTCAATCCTTAAATTAAGTTTTATAAAAGGTTTTGATGTTGTGATCTTGATTTTGGCTTAAAACTCAAGATTTGGATTAAATTTTGAAGAAATTCGTAATGAATGTTTGGGCTTTGTTTTGAGATGTCTTTTTAAAGTATTTTGGATGTTTAATGATGTGTAATTGAGGTTTAATCAATGCAATCCCGAGTAGGTTGATTTTCCTAAGTTTTTACATGTGAAAATGGTGGTTTTTGGGGTGATCATGGTGTTCTGTTGTTGCTGGAGGTATAGGGACGAGTTTAGATCCTTTTTGGATGTTAATTGATGTTTAAGAATGTTTAGAAGTGATGGATCATGGCTGGGTAATGTTGTGGATGAGTTTGGTAGTGATTTCGGTTGTGTTTGGTAGCCGAAATGTTAGATTTGTTGAGAGCAGCGAGTTTAGGTGTTGTGGCTGAAGATTTTAATGCATGATGATGCATTAATCCTCTGCTTTGATGTATTGAAAACAGGGGAGGCACATTTGGATACTTGTGGTGTTGATCCGGAGGCTTGATTGGCGTTTCGGCAAGCTTGCGAAACGGAATCGGTGAGTGAAGTTTGGTTTTCAGCTTTGAAACCAATGTTTGAAAGTTTTGGGAGCTTAGTTTAAGTCTAAGCAACTTAACTAAGCTCAAGAGTAAGTTTTCAGAGAAACTCTCTCTTTGATGAACCATGAGATGGTTGGATGCAATGTGTTTTTTTGCATGTTTAAATTTTGTTTTGAAAGCATGTTTTAGCATGATTGATGCTGGTTTTGAAAGCCATGTGTTGAAGGATGCTCAAGGTAAGGGATCCTTGGTTTGACATTGATAAATGTGGTTTTGATGCATAGTGATGCATGATGGTTTAATGGCTTTGATTAATGCTTAAAACAGTGGATTGATGTTGATTATTGATGTATATTGGCAAGTGATGTGTTGGTTTTAAAGTACTTGAATCGGATTAAGTTAGCCGGCTATAGGATTGGGTGCACCGTGAATAAAGTTGCCTTCAATGTTGAGGGGTTGAAATGGTACCGTAAACTCCATCCAAGTACACTAACGAGATGTCTAAGATCACAATGGTGGTTAAAAGTCCATGTGTGAATCTTGTGTTGTGTGTCCCGTGTTCTAGTTAGTGATGTTATACCACTACCAATGAGTGATGTGGAGGGGTTGTGATTGTACCGTTAAACTCCATCACGGGTGTTGAGGGGTTGTGATTGTACTGGTGAACTCCACCTTGTGTTTTTGGTAGTGTGTATGAAGCGTATGGGACAATGCTTGTAATTCGCATATCCGATTGTGTTTTATGTTGAAAATGGTTATGGTATCACTTGGAAGCCAATAAGACATGTTGATCATTATAAAGCATGAGATGCTTGTTGTTAATGCATTGTTGCATGAAAATGATTTTTAAGAATGAAAAGGCCTTATGAAAGGTGTTTAGTAAAAGTGCATTATTGTGTTGTTTCTTTAGAGCATGCCTCACTAAGCATTTGTGCTTACGCTCTCTTTCTTGAACCAATAATGCAGAGAATTGAAGTGCTTTAAGGGCAGCAAGGAGGCTAAGAATCCAAGTGAAGGCAAAGCTCATGTATGGTGACTATTTTTACAACATTATTAGCTTTTGGTATTTGGCAATGGGGACCTAGGTTGTGTTTGTTGGGAGATGTTTTGGACTCCCTGAGTTTGGTATGATGCCTATGATGTTTTGGACTTGTAATTGGCCATTTTGGTGTTTGCTTTGATGGTTTGATGCTTGGATGGTTTTCAATAGTAGGATCCATGCCTATAGATTGTGGTTCTTCCTAATTGTTGCCATGAATGTGTTTTGATGATGCAAATATGTTCCTTGTATGCATGATGATTCGTTGGCATGATTAGGAGGTCATAAGGAATGTATTTGAGTGGTTAATTGTATGTTAAACCAGAAAAATCTGCACTTTCTGGGCAGTCCGTATCGGAACGGGCACTACCGTTTCGAAACGGGGGCTTGTAATGGCCTTCGTGTATCGAAACGGGTAGAGGGCGTTTCGGAACAGATTTGCCACTGTCAAGCCTTGTTTCGAAACATGTCTCGAAACGAACCCGCGTTTCGGAACAGTCAACCCCTGTTCCGAAACACTCGACCGTTGGGCACTGATTTGAATGGTTTAAGGTTTGCGAGCTTTACGTTTTAGTCCTGAATTTTGTAAATGCAATTGCTTGAGTTTGAGATGTCCGTTTGAGGTGAAATTTGACAGAGAAGCATGTAATATGACTAATTTCATAATGGTAACTTAATAATCAATTTAATCCTCTTAATTTACTGAATTTAAATTTTGGTCCCTAAATGTTGTAAGTTGTGCAATTGAGTCCCTTATTGCTTTCCAATCGCCGTGCTTTTCATGTATGTTTTCCTCGAGACTACGCTTAGGGTTAATATGCATATAGACAAGTTTTAAAAAGAAAAAAGGGTCGTTAATCAAGGTTGACTTTCAGGTTGACTTTGGTTTTCCCCGTGTAATCTTCGTAGTTCGGGTCAACCGTCTAGGCCGGCCTAAGGGGGTTACACCTATCCTTATGCCTCTTGTTGCGATCTCTACCATAATCGCGTTCAGCCGCTCGCTTTCCGGAGCTAGATCCACCCGCTCGACTAGTCAGACTAAGATTCTATTCAATGTCCTTGGCTCTAGTGACCAAGACATCGAAATCCGTATAATCAGCCGCAAGCATAAAAGTCTTAACATCCTCTACTAGCCCATAACGGAATCGTTCGCACCTCTCCCGCTCGCTAGGGATTAACTCAGGCGCATACTAACTGAGGCGGAAAAACTGAATTTCATACTCGGCTACTAACATGCTGCCTTGCACAAGAGATATAAACTCTCTTTTCTTCTCATCTAGGTAACGCACACCCAGATACTTCCGCTTGAACGCATTCAGGAAGAACATCCAAGTCACCTCATCATCCTCCATCCCAGAGATAGTGGTCGTCCACCACGTATAAGCATCACCATGCAGCAGTGATACAACACAACTCAACTTCTGCACATTATTGCAGTTCATCTGACCCAGAATCCGCTTGGTGCTCTCCAACCAAGACTCAGATCCTTCCGGAGATAAGCCCTGAACTCAGTCCCTCCTAGACTGCGAAGACGTTCCAAAGGCAACCTCACATTGGCATCATCCTGATGCACAGCTTCATGGGCTCCAGCTACTGCTGCCTAGAACGCTCCAGCAATAGCCTGAATCAACATGGCCCTGTCAGGAGCAGCTTCCCCCTGCGCACCCTCAGGTCCAGCGACCCGAGCACCAGCACCAGCGTTACCCGCTCCAGCACCACCACCATCGGGTGGTCCACCACCAGGAGGAGGAGGTAAGTTCTCAACATTCTCCGCATTCTCAGCATTCTCGTTATCGGTCATCGATCTAGTATTAATTCTCAGCTCTCTATGTGGCCCCATTATATAGAAAACGATGCACTGACAAAATGCAACAAACACAATTAGGCACAATAAGGTAAGTAATCCAATAACTCAAGCTCATTTTCGAAAACAATTCCTCTCATTAGCTTTGATATGGCAATGGGATCCCCAACCACACTCCAACATAGCGTAGCATCACAAAATCATCTCAATTGAATAATACATCACTACTCAAACATCACACTTCAACCAAAGAGTCACCATCAAGCATAAACACATACAACAACCTCATATCAAACCACAATTATTCATGGACCAAGCTCTGATACCAACAAATGTAACCGCCTTAGCCCGGCCTAGACGATTGACCCGAACTATGAAGATTACACGGGGAAAACCAAAGTCAACCCGAAAGTCAACCTTGATTCACGACCTTTTTTTTCTTTTTAATCTTGTCTAGATACTTGTTAACCCTAAGTGAGTACTCACGAAACACGATTGAGAAAGGCACATCGATCGGATAGCAAATAGGGACTCAATTGCACTTCGCACAAGAATAGGGACCAAATTGTAATTTCATTAAATTAGAGGGACTTCATTGGTTTTAAGGTTACCATTATGAAATTAGTCATGTTACATGCTTCTCTGCCAAAATTAAACTTAAAAAGACATCTCAAGCTCAAGCAATTGCAATCACAACATTTAGGACTAAAATGCAAACAACAAAACAATTCAAATCTGTGCCCAACGGTCACCCGTTTCGGAACACCCACCTACCGTATCGAAACGCTGTATCGAAACGGAGTTGACTGTTTCGATACGCGGGTATGTTCCGAGACTAGTTCCGAAACATTGCATTCCAGTAGCCAAATCGTTCCAAAACAACCTCCACCATTTCGAAACACAAAGGCCATTACATGCCCCCGTTCCGAAACACTAGAGGGTGTTTCGTTACGGTTTTCCCAGAAACAACAACAAATGTTGGTCTTTCACTTCAATTCCTACTCAAACATGCCCCGAAGACCCTCTAAGCATACTAACAAGTTATCATACATATAAGGAACATATTTGGAACACTCAAGCACAATCATAGCATGAAACACAAAATCTCATTAGTCTAGAGGCATGCTTCCTAGTATCAAGACCCAAATAGGCAATCCAACCTCTAAATAAGCATTTAAGGCCATTTACAATCCAAGGAAACAAAAACAAACATGCCACAACCTTAGGGAGTTTAACACATCTCCCAATTACAATCCTTGGTATCCCATTGTCAATCTATCATAGCTAAAGTGTATGAAAACTTCACCATACATGAGCTTGGACTTCCTTGGATGAACTTAGCTTCCTTGATGCCCGAAAACACCTCAATTATCTGCATTATTGGTAAAAGAGAGAGCGTAAGCACGAATTCTTAGTGAGGCATGCTCTAAAGAAAACCAACACAATAATGCACATTTATGAAAACACTTTCATCAAAAGCTTTTAAACCACATGCTCATTTCTATCTCATGCTTGGAAACCTTTCAAAGTAATTTCTCATTGAAACCACATGTACCTTCATTCTATCTCATGCATTTAAACCAATGCAAAACTCATGGCAAAGCCAAACTCATGCTTGTACTCTAAGCATTTCATATACAAATCTCATATGCATTTCTCATAGCATAAATCATTACATGAAGGTACATGTGAATCAAAAACCATAACATATTTTATATTGGCATTTCACATCTATTTATTACTCGGATATGCGGACATCTCACTAGACACTTCCGGTGGCATCTCTCATCACCGTACTCACTCGTCTAGCAACATAGTTTCCGGTGGAATCTCACATCACCGTACTCACATGGTGAAATCTCTCATCGCTACAAAGCTTGGGTATTTCACCAAGTCCTACCCGGTGGAATGCCCATCATCTGTTCTCTCCCTTTGGCTTAACCAAAGAGCACGTACGAATTTTTGGTTTATAGTGCACTCTCATCCTATTGATCAATCAATTATATCCGGTAAATAACTCAACATCTATGCCAATATATTATGTTAAAACATCATCTCACCTACTGTTTTTCATGCAACAAATCTCATCATTCTCATCTCATTTCAAAACCATAACATTTGCTATGCTTCAACATAAAAGCCCAAATCTCAAATATGCAACATGTTACTTTATGTAATCATTTCAAGAATCATCTCATGCTATAATTCATGCAAAAAACAGTAGGAATTTGTCAATCTAAAACCATGAGCATGTAAAAGCATTAAAGGGAAATCACCACATTCTAGAGAGCAATCTAGCCAATACTTACTTTCCGGACTTAGGAAGGTGTATCAAACCTTTCCTAAATCCCCAAACCTTGATTCTTTGTCCCTCAAGGACTTCTAAAACCAAACGCACTCACCGACTACGTTTCGCTTGCTTGCCGAAACGCTATCTAAGCTTCCGGATCAACTCCAAAAGTGTCTAAAGACGTCTCCCCTGTTTTAAACACATAAGAGCAGAGGATTAATGCATCATCATGCATTGAAATCATCAGCCACACACCTAAAGTCGCTGCTCTACACAAAAACCAAATTTCGGCTACCAAATACTACCGAAATCACCTCCAAACTCTTCCAAAATCAATCCCAGCCAAGATCCATCACTTCTAATCATTTCTAAACATCAAATGTCATCAAAAACCAACACAACCACGTCCCTATACCTCCAGCTATAGCAGAACACCTAAATCACCCAAAAACCACCTTTTTAACAGGTAAAAACTTAGGAAAAGCAACCTATTCGGGATTAGATTTATAAAACCTCATTTCTAACATCATTTAACTTCCAAAATACAATTGAAAACCATCTCAAAATAGAGCCCAATCAATCACCACGAAAATCTTCAAGATCTCTTCCAAAATCTTGAGTTTTAAGCCAATTTCTTGTTTCTAACATTAAAACCACTTAAAAATCATTAATAAAGGATTGAAAACTTGGGAATTTCAGTAAAGAACTGATCATTAGAGCAGAAGGATGAAGCTTACCTCTAATGGATGATTTCTTCTTGATTTGGGCAAGTTTTCTTGAAAATTCAATGTAGAAATCAAGTGGATTTGTTGAAGGATTGATTAGGAATCAATGAGTGATGGAAATCTCATCAAATGAAGTGGAAATCAAAGTAAATTTGCTGGATAAAAAGTGTTTGGTTGATAGGATTTTGAGAGAAAATGAAATAAGAGAAAATTAGAGAAAAATGGTTATTAAAAGTCAAAGGTAGTTTCCACCTTTATTTTATTTAAATAAATAATTAATTAAATCACCCAAATTAAGGAAAAATCTGATGAAAACATTTTTGGTAAAATTAGCTTCTTAAAGATTCAAAGTTTCAATCATTTACAAAACAATCACTACTAAACCTTGCAAAAGCTGCGATTTGGTCACTACACCGAAATGTAGTATTTCCAAACCTTATTTTGTAAAATTGACTTCACCATTCTCTTATATATATTAAATGAGGATTTTTAGCTATTTTTCTATATTTTTAAAGCATCCCGAACTACGTGCTCCCTAAAACCCCCTTTTAGATTCGAACCGTTTCCCAGACCGATCCGGTTCAGACTCTAAACATCTAGGCCCAAATTTGGGGTGTTACACACGGATTCCCAACTACTGTCCCAACACTTCATACATTCTCGCCGATATCCAAAGGTTAACACACGGGAGCTACCCTTCATCGTTGTAACACCCGTGGTGGAGTATTCGGTACCTTACAACCCCTCAACACCACTCATCAGTAGATGTATAACCCCACTAACGAGAGATGAGACACAACTCAATTTCCTCAATCGTAAGGGTACCTGGATGGAGTATTCGGTACACCGTATAAACCCCTCAACATCCAAGGCGACTTGTTTATAGAGAACTCAATCCTATAGTCGGCTAACTATATCTGATTTTCATTTATAAACCATTTTTCACAACATCACTTGCCAATATAATTCTCATTTAGCACAAACCTCATTGTTTTCAAAGCATTACCAATAAGCCACATTTCCAAACATCAAACCATGCTTCATTAAACATGTATAAGATTATACATACAAGGATCACTTACCATGAGCATCCTTCATCAATATGCATCAAAAACAGTAAATCACTTACTTCAATTCATGCTTTAAAACGGTAGGTAACATGCATTTAAAATCAAGTGCATCAACAATCCATAATAGTAATATCCGAGGGAGAAAATCATTTTACTTACTTTCAAACTTAGTAAAGCGTTTCAAGCTTACACTAAGTTCCCAAAACCACCTTTTAAGTGTTTCAAAGCTGGAAATAATCGAAATCATCTTTAATTGCTCTCTTAAGTCATCCCAGTCATAATCTAACACTTCCATCCCATTTTAACCATCAATCAACATCCAAAATCATCCTATTTACATCCTTATACTTCCAGCAACTCAGATTTCACATTAACACCTCAAAAACTCAAAATCTAACAATCTAAAAATTAGAGATCCATCCTATTTCGGGATTACTATTACAAAACCATTATTCTCACATCATTTAACATCCAAATCAAGTTTAAAATCATTCTTAAATCAATCAAAATAGTGCCCAAATGAAAATCTTGAAAATTCATCTTACAAAACATAATTTATCAATTTTCAGCAATTCAATTACAAAATCTCTTTATTAAACAAAACTAGAGAGTCAAAGACTTGGGAATTTCAATATAGAACCTTAATTAGAGGGCATAAAAGAAAGATCACCTCTAACACAAGCTTTCCCCTTGATTTGCAATGATTTTGGTGAAATCCTTCAAGAAAACTCTAGCTAGTTGAAGTAGAAATCCATGGGCATCAATTAGAAATCAAAACTAGATAGAATGAGATGAATCTCTGAAGATTTTAGTGATGAAAAGAGAGTTTGGCTGCTGGGAAAGTTGAGAGAAAAGTTTTGGAGAAAAGTGGTTACATAAGAAAATGTTTAGGCTATTAAAATCTCTTTTAATGAAACTCTTTTATTAAAACATTTAATTAAATCATTTAAAACTCCAAAGAAAGGGAAATAGCTGTTACCAACTTGGTGTAATAGCTACCTAAGGATTCTAAGTTTTGGCTCTCTTCGATTTAGCAATTAAAACAGAAATTTCATTTTTTACATTTTAGTCACCAAACCGAAATGTCGACTTTCCGAAAATCATTTTCCGAAATTGAATTAACTTTCCTTCGATACATATTTAAAGAGGATTTTAGAAATTTTTTATGCAATTTTATCACATCCCGAACTAAGATTTCCCTGGACCGGCTCTGAACTAACCTATATCTCTAATCTAAATTCATCAAACCCTAAATCATCCTTAAAACCATTAGGCCCCAAACCGGGGCGTTACAACTCTTACCCACTTAGAAAATTTCATCCTCGAAATTTTTCCTGAAGGAAAAAGGTGCGGAAACTGCCTCAACATGTCCGCCTTGCTTTCCCATGTGGCCTCCTCAACTCCTAGATGTCGCCACAACACCTTCATAAGTTCAATCGTCTTACCACGAAGAACTTTGCTACTAGAATCAAGAATCCCAACTGGTTCCTCATCATAAGACAAATCCAAATTCAATTCAATCTCCTCAACAAGCATAACGTGAGATTGATCCGATCTATACCTCCGTAACATCGAAACATGAAACACATCATGAATTTTCTCCAACTCGGGAGGCAACCTCAACCGATATGCAACATGACCAACACACTCCACAACCTCGTAAGGTCCAATAAACCTTGGACTAAGCTTACCCTTACGTCCAAACCTCATCACCTTCTTCCAAGGCGATACCTTCAAGAACACGCAATCTCCAAACGCAAACTCAATCTCCTTACACTTTAAATCCGCGTAATATTTTTGACGATCCAATACAGCCTTCAACCGATCACAAATAAGCTTCACTTTCTTCGTCGTTCCCTTAAGCAAATCCAGCAAGGAAACCAACTTTTGCCTCGCCTCCGCCCAACAAAGAGGCGTTCTACACTTTCTTCCATACAAAGCTTCATATGGAGCCATTTGTATACTCGCTTGAAAACTATTATTGTATGAAAACTCCTCCAAAGGCAACTGTTTCTCCCAAGAACCTTAGGAATCTATAACACAACACCTCAACATATCCTCAAGCACTTCGATAACTCGCTCAGACTGACCGTCCGTCTGAGGATGATACGAGGTACTGAAATTAAGCCTTGTACCCAAAGCATAATGTAAGTACTCCCAAAACCTCTCTATAAACCTCGTATCCCTATCCGACACTATAGATTTAGATACACCACGCAAACGCGCAATCTCTGCAATGTAGAACTCTGCCAGCTTATCTAACGTATATGTAGTATGCACAGCTAAGAAATGTGCACACTTCGTAAGGCGATCTACAATCACCCAAATGGAATTCTTCTTTGACGGGGTCAAAGGCAAACCAGACACAAAACCCATCGTAATCCTTTCACATTTCCATTTTGGTATTCTCAAAGGGTGCAACAACCCGGAAGGAAATTAATGCTCAGCTTTCACACGCTGACAAACCATACACTTGCTCACAAAATCAGCAACATCCTTTTTTAACCCAACCCAATAGTACCCATTTTTCAATCCACGATACATCTTTATACTACCAGGATGCATAGCAAAAGGACTGCTATGAGCCTCAATCTAAATAGTGCGCCTCAACTCAACATCCTCTGGCACGACTATTCGACTTTTAAAGCACAAAACACCATCATCATTGAAACAAAAATTTGTTGTATTACAATCTGCTATATTCTGAACATGAGGCACCCAAGAATCATTAAGCAACTGCTTCTTCATAATTAACTGTATCAAGGAAGGCTTCACTTGCAACTCAGCTATCAATCCACCATCTCGCGATATGCTCAACCGAGCAAACATCACTCTCAACTCTACGTCCACCTTCCTACTCAAGGGATCTGCCACAACATTGGTCTTTCTAGGATGATACTCTATAGTCAGATCATAATCCTTCAGCAACTCCAACCATCTTAGTTACCTAAGATTCAACTCTCTCTTAGACATTAGATATTTCAGACTCTTATGGTCTGTATAGACCACACACTTCTCACCGTAAAGTTAATGCCTCCAAATCTTTAAAGCAAACACAACTGCAGCAAGCTCTAGATCATGAGTAGGATAGTTGCATTCATGCACCTTCAATTTCCTAGATGTATACGTCACAACCTTCCCACCTTGCATCAACTGGCAACCTAATCCAACGTACGTTGCATCACTATAAACTACAAACTCCTTACCCAATTCAGGTTGAATCAAGACGGGAGCTTGTGTCAAAGCTTCCTTCAACCTCTCAAACGCATGTTGTCTAACATCCGTCCACTCAAAACGAACATTCTTTTGTAACAACTTGGTTATCGATGCAACAATCTTAGAGAAACCCTCCACAAACCTTCGATAATATCTGCAAAACCAAGGAAACTACGCACTTCAGTCACCGATTTAGGCGTCTTCCAATTCATCACCGCCACAATATTATATCGGTCAACTGAGATACCCTCGGCCGACACCACATGTCCAAGAAAGACAACTTCCCTGAGCCAAAACTCGCACTTGCTCAAGTTAGCATAAAGCTAGTTTTCTAATAACTACACAATTATCTTTGTTTTCATACCTTTTTGCTATAGCATTTGCATGTTCTTGAGTTCATACCATAGCATTTAGAATGCATTTAGGTTGCATTTTCTTCTTCTGGGTGCATATTTATCTTTGTTGGTTATTTGGTCCATATTGAGGGGTACTGCTCGGAAGGTTAGTTTTGGGATTGTTGGTGTGCAGGAAAGGAGTCAAGAGAGAAAGTCAGTTCCAGAAATTGCTATAGCATGATGGAAGTGGTTATTGGTCAGCACGTGAGATACACGTGAGCTGCAGAAGCACGTGAACATGCAGAAAAGGACGATCTAACATGCGCAGCAGCCGGTACCCACCTGCAGACTGTCCTCCTTGTCCCCTCGTGGCAGACCTTGTCGATGGATATTCCTTGGGATTATCAAGGCATCTTTAGGGCACAAACCCCTAGAAGCCTCCACTATATAAAGGGGAGAGAAGCTTGGAGAAAAGTGTGTTGTGTTGCAAAAGAGAGGTGGAAGAGAGAGAAAGTCACAAGGAGAGAGAAGTTTTCATCTTCATCTTCTCCAGCATGGTGTCCTTCATCGCTGAAGATCCAAGGAGTGGCCTCACCAGCCTCGAGAGAGGTGGTGGGCCGAAGATAGTCGTGCAGTCCATGCGGAGAGGGAGTTCACCTTAATTTCTGTCGTTATAGCAATTTCTTTTCATATCTTTATCTTTGGTGATGTTATTGCAATGATACGTTGGATGTATTGCTCAGGCACGAACTGTTTTAGGTGGCTTGGGTTTGATGGATGATTTTATTTTGAGTACTTTTTAATGCATGCTATGGATTTTTCATTGTTTATCATGTTCTATGCTTTGCTTATGCATTTTTCATTTCCTTAAAGTTGTAAGAGCCCTCGAGAGTTGGTCGTTCTTTAAGTGTTTGTTGGGGTTAGTAATCGAGAGAGCCAACCTTAGAACCCTCATAAGCAATGGAGTGGATGTCGAGAGGCGGAATCTAACCTACCTTAGAGATAAGTGATAGGTTTCAAGGGCCAAAAAAGATAGTTCGTGAAGGGTATGAGAGTGTTAAGAGTTTACGCCAAGAGGTATGGTTGTAGCATTTCTGACTCCAGTTTCCTGGCTAGAGATAGTTTAGGAACACTTTTAGAAAATCCCCCTAGCATAGAAGATATCTGAAGAGCCTTAGTATCGTTAAGAACCTTAAGTTAGGTTGTCCATTATTCCCAGCAAATCATTCCGTAGAGAGTTTAGCATACGAAAGGGGACCTATTTATCATATTGTTATCTCATCTTTCTCTGCATTGTTTTGCTTCAGCATTATTTTACTTCATCTCATTTACTATAGCATTGTCATCTGCAAAAAGTTCAATCTTTATTGTTACAACAACCATGAATACCTCCAATCCATGTGGAGACGATACTCACTCATCACTTTATTACTCGTTCGACGTTTATACTTGCACCATATTTGCATATCAATTATAGTACACTACACGCAAGCGAACAAGTTTTTGGTGTTGTTGCCGGGGATTGGCAATTGGTTGTTTACGGTTTTTGTTTATATCTCTTATTCTTTTTGTTTTTGTACAACTTTATTTTAGGTTATTTCACTTTTCTTTTCACGTGTCTTGCTAGTGTATGACCAGAAGGCGACCTAGAGGACCTTTGCAATCACCTATTTCTGAAATCGAGCATTTCTTGAGACTTAGGAGACATGTTCAAAGAGAAGAGACTAGAAACATGAACAGAGAAATACCACCACCTCAAGGTAACGGGGATGCTATGGAAAATGGCTAGGGAGAAGCAGCTCGACCTCGAGCAATTAGAGATCATTTGACTCCTATCTTGGAAGATCTCTATCCCGGAACAGTAGCTACAGAAATTCAGACAGCCCAGTTCGAGCTTAAACTTGTTATGTTCAACATGTTGAACACTATTGGTCAGTTTGGAGGTATGCATCACGAAGATGCAAGACAACATATGCGTGCTTTCTTGGAAGTTTGTGACTCGTTCAGACAGCAAGGAGTGCATGAGGATGTGCTAAAGCTTAAATTGTTTCTATATTCTTTACGTGATCGTGCTAGATCATGGCTAAGTGGAGTACCAGCTGGATCAATGGAGACTTGAACAGATCTATGCAAAAGTTTTCTGCTACGATATAATCCACCCAATAGAAACACTCAGTTGAGAAATGATATAGCTTCTTTTCGTCAAGTTGGTGACGAATCTATGTATGAGTGTTGGGATCGATTCAAGGGATTATTGAGGAAGTGCACAAATCATGGTTTTCATGATTGGACCCAAGTGGTTATGTTCTATAATGGAGTATATGCTCCTACAAGGATGATGCTAGATGCTTCATCAAATGGGACCTTGTTAGACAAATCACCGGAGGAAGCATTCAACATTCTTGATAGTGTAGCCAACAATGATAACCAGTTTCCGACCACAAGACTTGGAACGGGGAGGAGAAATCAAGTAGCTCGGGATAATGAAGCTGATGGCTCGGTAGCCACCCAGTTAGCTGCTATCACATTTATGCTGAAGAACCTCCAACGTCCCAACGAAGTCAAGGAAGTGAAGTCTGCAACCTCATGTCTCAGATGTGATGTTAATCATCATTTGAGTGAATGCACTGACAATCAAGAGTCAGCCAACTATGTGGGGAATTATAACCGCAACAACAATCCATACTCCAATACCTACAACCCAGGATGGAGTCCGCATCAAAATTTCAGTTTGGGTAATCAAGGGCACAACAATTCCATTCAGCCAGCGCCACAGCAAAATCTGATCGAAGAACCATCTTCTAACCATATGATGTCATGGAAAGGTCACAAGGGAGCAACATCTTCATCGAACAGTTGGCTGGAGAATACATTCAAAGAATTTATGGCCATGACAAAAGATTTCATGGGAACCACAAATGTTTTGCTACAGGATCATGTAGCAAACATTAAGAATCACGGAGCCTTATTGAAAAGCCATAGTTCCTCTCTCCGGGCCTTAGAAACACAAGTTGGTCAGATAGCTCAAATCTTGTATGCGCGATCACAAGGAAGTTTGCCTAGTGCACTGAAGCCACTAAGCACCATAGTAAGGAACAATGTAGTGCACTCACATTAAGGAGTGGGAAGGAAATTAGCAAGGAAGACAAGTTTGGGTGAAAGGAGAAGGAGGACTCTCAACCCAACTTGCCTCAGGAAGAAGATAACTCACAAGATCCTCCAGTTGAAGAAAAGGGTGAGGAAGTCATAGCAAAAGAAACACTGGAGGAGGAGCCTACTTTTGCTACAGCAAAATATGTAACTCACCTAGTCTAGTGAAATGAAGTTAGACCCCCACCTCCTTTTCCTCAACGACTCAAGAAGCATAAAGAAGACCTACAGTTCCAGAAATTTGTGGATATCCTAGACAAATTACATATCAATGTACCATTTCTGGAGGCCATTGATCAGATGCCAACATATGCAAAGTTTCTAAAGGATATAGTCACGAAAAAAGAGAAAGGTCGAGAAGCAAGAAACTGTCGCTATAGCAGAATAATGCTATTCTATGTGGAGCAAGCTGCCACCTAAGAAGAAGGACCCAAGTAGTTTTGCTATCCCATGTTATATTGGCGACAAGTTTGTTGGAAGAGCACTTTGCGATTTGGGATCAAGTGTTAACTTGATGCCTAAGTCGATTTTTCTGAAATTGGGAATTCAAAAGGCACAGCCCACCAAGGTTGTGCTGCAGCTAGGAGATCATTCTCATGTTCGCCCAGAAGGAAGAATTGAAGATGTTGTGGTAAAGTGGACAAATTTATCTTTCCAGTCGATTTCTTAATCCTCGACTGTGAAGCTGACAGCAACCCACCCATTATCTTGGGATGGCCATTTTTAGCCACCAGGCAAGCTTTGATCGATTGTGTGAATTCATGATGCGAGTGGCTGATCAGACGATCACGATCAACATTTATGAGACCCTCAAGTATGCAGACAATCCAGGAGTATGTCAATATGTAGATGCTACAACACAGAATGTGACTGATGAGTTTTGCTGTCGTAATGAGATGCAAATGGAAGAGTTTGAAGAACTCTGCAAAGATGATGATTTAGACCTAGAAGAGCTCTCATGGAAACTGGAGTAGTCTAGTCGACTCGAGGCTAGACCAGCTACGCACTTTGAACCTCTTGATTTTTTAGAATTTGTTCCTCTTAAGCCTTCCATTGAGCATGCACCTATTCTAGAACTGAAACCTTTACCATCACATCTTAAATATGCTTATATTAAGGAGTAATGAATCTTTGCCTGTGATAATCTCATCTAGTCTCACACCTAAGCAAGAAACTAGTTTAGTAAATATGTTGTTACAACATAAAAATGCAATAGGGTGGATTATGGGTGATTTGAAGGGTATAATCCCTGCTATATGCATGAACAAAATTTTGCTTGATAATTGTCACAACAATTCAGTTGAGCCCCAGAGGAGATTAAACCCAACCATGAGGAATGTGGTGATGAAAGAGATAATCAAGTGGCTCGATGCTGGAGTAATCTACCCGATTTTCGATAGGAAATGGGTCAGCCCGGTGCAATGTGTACCGAAGAAGGGAGGCGTGTCCATGGTAAGCAACGAGGAGAATGAGCTATTGCCTACTAGAACCGTCACGGGGTGGAGGATTTACATGGACTATAGGAAGCTCAACAAGGCAACCTAGAAGGACCATTTTCCCCTCCCATTCATTAATCAGATGTTAGATCGACTAGCGGGCAAGGCATTCTACTCTTTCCTTGATGAGTATTATCGTTACAATCAGATTGCTATAGCACCCAAAGACCAAGAGAAGACGACTTTCACATGCCCTTATGGAACTTATGCTTTCCGGAGAATACCCTTTGGTCTCTGCAATGCTCCAGCAACTTTTCAAAGATGTGTGATGGCTATTTTTTTAGACATGGTCGAAGATTTTTTTAGAAATTTTCATGGATGACTTCTCGGTCTCCGGAGATGACATCGATACATGCTTGGGCAATCTTGCCAAGGTTCTAAAGAGGTGTGAGGAAGCTGACTTGGTGCTCAATTGGGAAAAATGTCATTTCATGGTAACGTAAGGAACAATCTTAGGCCATAAGATCTCAAAGCAAGGGATAGAAGTCGACAAAGCAAACGTTAAGGTCATTGAAAAACTACCTCCCCCACTACTTTCAAGGGAGTAAGAAGCTTCCTAGGGCATGTTGGCTTCTATCGAAGATTCATTAAGGATTTTTCGAAGATCTCCAAGCCGCTATGAAATTTGCTACTGCAAAATCAACCATTTGTGTTTGACAAAGATTGCTATAGCGTGTTTCAAGAACTGAAGGAGAAGCTTATCTCAGCACCGGTTGTCATTCCACCTGATTGGAACGAGCCATTTGAGCTGATGTGTGATGTAAGTGACTACGTCGTAGGTGCAGCACTTGGACAACGCCGAGGTAAACCTTTTCATGTTATTTATTATGCTAATCACACTTTGAATGATGCACAAATGAATTACACCACTACTAAAAAAGAATTGATTGTTGTAGTATTTGCCTTTGATAAGTTTAGGTTATACTTGATAGGCACTAAGGTCATAGTTCATACCGATCACTCAGCCATTAAGTACTTAGTGACTAAAAAGGATGCTAAGGCTAGACTTATTAGGTGGATACTCTTGCTATAGGAATTTGACATAGAAGTTAGAGATAGGAAAGGATGTGAGAACCAGGTAGCTGATCATTTATCTAGTAGAGAAAATGCTATCACACAAGGTAGTGAAACTGAAATTAAAGAGGAATTCAACTGTTAGCTGCTACAACAATTTTGTGGTATGTTGATATTGTTAATTATCTTGTTAGTGGTATTTTGCCTCCTGATTTATCTAGCCAGTGACTCAAGAAATTCAGACATTATGCAAGATTCTACTATTGGGATGAACACTACTTGTTCAAGAAATGTCCTGATCAGATCATAAGGAGATGTGTTCCAGCGGAAGAATACCATAACATTCTGCACCACTGTCATTCATCACCGTGTGGAGGGCATTTTTGTGGTGCTAGAACTACTGCAAAAGTTCTTCAAGCGGGATTCTATTGGTCTAAACTTTTTAAGGATGCACACGAGTTCTACAAGACTTGTGATAGATGCCAAAGAACGAGGAACATCTCCAGGCGGAATGAAATGCCATTGCAAAATATTCTTTAGATTGAAATCTTTGACGTATGGGGAATTGACTTCATGGGTCCGTTTCCTGCATCATATGGTGACCTATATATTTTGCTAGCAGTCGACTACGTGTCAAAATGGGTGGAGGGTGTTTCCACCCCAAGGAATGATTCCAAGACAGTCATGAAGTTCCTTCAAAAGAACATCTTCACGAAGTTCGGAGCACCCAGAGCAACAGTCAGTGATGAAGGAACTTACTTTGACAACAAGCTTATTGCTAAAGCATTACATCGCTATGGAGTCGGGAACAAGATTGCTACAACGTATCATCCGCACACAAACGAACAAGCTGAAGTTTCCAACCGGGAAATCAAGTTAATCTTGGAAAAGATGGTTAATCCTAAGTGTAACGCCCTGATTTTGGGCTTAGAAGTTTTAGAGTTTGAGTCGGACCAGTCGAGAACGGTTTGAACCTTTAAGGGAGATTTAGGGAACACCTAGTTCGGGATGCTTTAAAATTATGGAAAAATATCTAAAAATCCTCATTTATTATATGAATGGTTATGGTGAAAACAATTTTACAAAATAAGGTTTGGAAATACTACATTTCGGTGTAGAGACCAAATCGCAGTTTTTGCAAAAGTTGACTAGTGACTGAAGCTCATAGTAGTCCTTTTGCTATGCACCCTGGTAGTACAAAGATGTACCGTGATCTGAAGGAGGAGTACTATTGGGTGGTATTGAAGAAAGATGTCGCTGAGCATGTTAGTAAATGCATGGTTTGTCAGCGAGTTAAGGCTGAACATCAATTTCCTTCAGGGTTGTTGCAGCCGTTAAGGATTCCTGAATGGAAGTGGGAGAGGATCACCATGGACTTTGTGTCTGGTTTGCCTTTATCGCCATCGAAGAAGAATTCTGTCTGGGTGATTGTGGATCGCCTCACGAAATGTGCACATTTCTTGTCTGTGCATACTACGTATACCTTGGATAAGCTTGCGGAGTTGTTCATTGCTGAGATTGTATGGTTGCGTGGAGTGCCAAAATCTATAGTGTCAGATAGAGATCTGAGGTTTACCGCAAGGTTTTGGGAGTATTTGCCTCAAGCATTAGGTACGCGGCTGAATTCCAGTACTTCTTATCATCCGCAGACGGATGGACAGTCGGAGAGTGTTATCCAAGTGCTCGATGATATGTTGAGGTGTTGTGTTATTGAATTTCAAGGCTCTTGGGAGAAACACTTGCCTTTGGTGGAGTTTGCTTATAATAACAGTTATCAGGCAAGTATTCAAATGGCACCTTATGAAGCTTTGTACGGGAGGAAGTGCAGAACTCCTCTCTGTTGGGCTGAAACGGGACAAAAGTTGGTCTCGATGCCAGCTTTGTTAAAAGGAACCACCGAGAAGGTGAAGCTCATTTGTGAGCGGTTCAAGGCAGAATCAGATTGGCAAAAGTCTTAAGCGGATTTGAAGCGTAAGGAGATAGAATTTGTTGTGGGCGAGCGTGTATTTCTGAAAGTTTCACCTTGGAAGAAGGTGATGAGATTTGGCCGGAAGGGCTAGTTGAGCCCAAGGTTCATTGGACCATACGAGGTGATAGAACGTGTGGGTCATGTTGCCTACAAGCTGAGACTACCTCAAGAGTTAGCAAAGATACATAATGTGTTTCATGTATCAATGCTTCGGAGGTATAGATCGGATTCGGATAGTAAGGTTCTCCGAGGTAAGACCATCGAGCTGGTTAAAGTCTTGTGGAGACATCGTGGTGTTGAGGAAGCCACGTGGGAAAGGAAGAAAGACATGAAGAAGCAATTTCCTTACCTTTTTCCTCCAGGTAAATTTCGAGGAAGAAATTTCTTAAGAGGGGGAGAGTTGTAACGCCCTGATATTGGGCCTAGAAGTTTTAGAGTTTGAGTCGGACCGGTCGAGAACGGTTCGAACCTTTAAGGGAGATTTAGGGAATACCTAGTTTGGGATGCTTTAAAATTATGAAAAAAAATCTAAAAATCCTCATTTATTATATGAATGATTATGGTGAAAACAATTTTACAAAATAAGGTTTGGAATACTACATTTTGGTGTAGTGACCAAATCGCAGTTTTTGTAAAAGTTGACTAGTGACTGTTTTGTAAATGATTGAAACTTTGAATCTTTAAGGTGCTAATTTTACCAAAATGTTTTTAATCATATGTCTCTTTATTTTGGGTGCTTTAATAATGATTTAATAAAGGGAATTAAAAGATAAAAATCTATTTTGACTTTCATAACTACTTTACAGAAATTCCCAAGTTATCAATCCTTTGTTAATGGTTTTTAAGTTGCTTTAATGTTAAAAACATGAAATTGTGTCAAAACTCAAGGTTCTTGGTGAGATCTTGATGATTTTTGTAACTATTGGTTAGGCTCTATTCTGAGGTTAATTTCTAATGTATTTTGGTTGGTAATTGATGTTATAAATGAGGGTTTATCAAACAAATCTCGAATAGGTTTGGATTCCTAAGTTTTGCATTCTAGATTGGTGGTTTTTGGGGTGGTTTTGGTGTTTTGTTGTAGCTAGAGATTTAAGGATGAGTTTATGGTGATTTTTGGTGTTGATTGAGGTTTAGAAATGATAAGAAGTTATAGATCTTGGCTGGGCTTTGTTTTGGAAGAGTTTCGAGATGATTTCGGTTGTTTTTGGTGTCTGAAATGAGGCTTTTGGGTAGAGCAGCGAGTTTGGTTAGTTGGTTGGTGATTTCAATGCATGATGATGCATTAATCCTCTGCTCTTATGTGTATTAAGCAGGGGAGACATCTTCGGGCGCCTTTGGTGTTGATCCGGAAGTGCAGGGAGCTTAGATAGCGTTTCAGCGAGCAAGCGAAACGTAATCGGAGAATGTGAATGGTTTTAGAAGTCCTTGAGGGACAAAGAAACAAGGTTTAGGGATTTAGGATTGGTTTGAAACACCATCCTATGTCCGGAAGTAAGTATGGCTAGATTGGTCTCAATTATGTGGTTGTTTCCCCTAAAATGCTTTTACATGCTCTTGTTTTGAGATAGACAAATTCCTACTGTTTTATGCATGATTTGTAGCATGAGATGATGCTTTGTAGAGATTTCATGAGAAAGCATGTTGCATTGAAGATTTTTGAGATTTTGACTTAATGCAAAGCATGTGTGTAACGCCCCGGTTTTGGGCTCAGAAGTTTTGGGCGTTGACCGGTTCGGTCAAAGTGCTGATCGAATATATAAGAGTGAATTTAGGAAAGCCTAGTTCGGGTTGCATTAAAAATATGGAAAAATGTCCTAAAATCATCTTTTAATATAATTAAGTGAACTGTGAAATCAATTTTGGAAAATGAGGTTCGGAAGGTTGACATTTTGGCTAGTGACCAAAATGTAATTTTTGAAAGTTCGGTGACAGTTTTATAAAGGATTGAAACTTTGAATCTTTAAGGAGCTATTTACCCAATGGGAGTTTCTCCAGATTTTCTAAATATATTAAATGATTAATTAAATGTTTTTAAACTAAAGAAAAGTGGAGGGAAGATATTTTCCTAATTCTAACTAACTTTTCTCTCAACCATTTTCTCTCATCTTTTCTCTCAAACCAAACACATTCTCTCCAGATCTTTCCTCTCTGATTTTGTCACTCAAATCACTCATTTCAACTCTCATTTGATTCCTAATCATCTCATCATCAAAACCTCTCAATTTGCAAGTTGTTTCATCAAGCTTTTTGGCTCTAAAAAGGAGAAACTCAAGTTTGGAGGTAAGAACGTCCTTCTCCTCTGAACTTCAAGTTCTTTATTGAAATTCCCAAGTTCTCAATCCTTGATTTGTGTTTTGTTAAAGGCTTTTCAATTGAAATCTTGATTTTGGCTTAAAATGCAAGATTTGGCGATTTTGGTGAAATTTTCGTGTGATCTGTTTGGGCAGTGTTTTGAAGTGTCAAAATGATGTTAAATGAATGCTAAATTGATTAGAAGTTGAGGTTTAATTAATGCAATTCCGGATAGGTTGAATTTCCTAAGTTTGGCTTGAGTTTTGGTTGTTTTTGGAGTGTTTTTGGTGATCTGTTGTACCTGGAAGTATAAGGACGTGTTTGCGATCATTTTGGATGTTGATTGATGTTTAAAGATGGTTGGAAGTGATGGATCTTGGCTGGGTTAAGTTTTGGAAATGTTTGGAGGTGATTTCGGTTGTGTTTGGTAGCCGAATTGTTGGTTGTGTGATGAGCAGCGAGTTTGGTTGTGTGGCTGCTGTTCTTAATGCATAATGATGCATTAATGTGCTGTTTTTGTGTGCTTGAAACAGGGGAGTTTGATTCGTGAGCTTTAGAGGTGTTGCGGAAGGTTTCGGATGCTTGGAAGGCTTGGTGGCTAACCTTGTTTTGGTTATCGGTGAGTGAAGTTGGGTTTTCAGCTTTTAAACCAAGGTTTGAAGGTTTTGGGAGCTTAGTTTAAGTCTAAACAACTTTGCTAAGCTCAAGAGTAAGTAAATGGATTTCTTTCTTGGTTGGTGTTATGAATTGGCTTTTTAAGCAATTGTGGTTGATGTTTGAGATGCATATGTTTTGCATGGTTTAATTCTGTTTTGAAAGCATATTTTAGCATGGTTTAATGCTGGTTTTGAAAGCCATATGTGAAGGATGCTCAAGGTAAGAGATCCTTGGTTTTATACATTGAAAATGTGGTTTTGATGCATGGTGTTGCATGTTGTTCAATGGCTTTGTTTAATGCTTTAAAACAGTGAATTAATGTTGGTAAATGATGGTTTTGCATATTGGTTATTCATGTGAATCATTTGATTAATGTGGTAATGGTTTTGCATATTGGTTATGCATGTGAAACATTGGACTAGTGTGGTAAGGTGGTTATATTGGCAAGTGATGTAAGTGGTTCTTGGTTCTTTGATCGGATATAGTTAGCCGGCCATAGGATTGGGTGCACCGTGAATTAAGTCGCCTTGGAGGTGGAGTGGTCAAGAGTGGACCGGTAAACTCCCTTCAAGTATCCTAACGAGATGGTTGAGGTCATAATGGAGGTGTTGCCCATTCGAGGACCTTGGTTGAGCAAAGGTTATATGGTGTTTAAAAGTCCATATGTGAGAACCTTGTGCTTGTTGAGATCACAATGGCGGGGTTAAGTCCATGTGTGGATCTTGTGTAGGGTGTCCCGGACCTCGTTAGTGATGTTATACAACTACCAATCGGTGAATGCAAAGGTTGTATGGTGTTTGAAAGTCCATACATGGGAACCTTGTGCATGTCAAGGTTGTATGGTGTTTGAAAGTCCATACATGGGAACCTTGGGGAAAAGTTGAGGTTGTATGGTGTTTGAAAGTCCATACATGGGAACCTCGGGAAAGCTAAGGTTGTATGGTGTTTAAAAGTCCATACATGGGAACCTTAGGATGTTGAGGTCAAATGGTGTTTAAAAGTCCATTTGGGAGACCTTGGATTGGTAGGGTGTATGGAGCATAGGGACAACGCTCGGAATCCGCGTATCCGATTGGGTGTTGAGTTGAAAAGTGAATGTGGTTGATCACTTGAAGGCCAATATGATGTTCTTGATTGTGATGAAGCATGGGATGCTTGAATTGATGCATAATTGCATGTGAAGCATGAGATGCTTGAAAAGATGCATGGTTGCATGGAAAGTGTATAATGCTTGTGAATGCATGTTTACTTGTTAAGTTGAACAAGTGTTGATTATCATTTGGAAAATGATGCATGTGAGCATGAAATATCTTTAGTGCATTGGAGTCTTGTTAAGACTTGTTTTTAAAGGCATGTGATGATGATGTTGTGGTTCATATATGTTGCCTTTGGTTTAATGCATGTGTTGGTTGGTTTGTGAAATGGTTTTAAAGGATTCTTGCTTGAATTGGCTTTCAAGTTTAAGAAAGGTATGTTGTGAAATGGGAGTGTTTTCCAAGGTTTTGTTTTAGCTTGCATATGGTGTTTATGCATGGTTTGGCTAAATGGATGATTTTGTAAGTTGTGCTTTGAAAAGGTTTTCTTAGCATGCTAAGCTAAGGGTTGGTTTTCATGTATGTGCAATGCATGGTTTTGAGCTTGTTGTTGAAAAGGGGTTTTCAAACATGGCTTTGGTAAACAAATCGAGTTTGTTTTAAAAGTGATTTATGGCTCGCTGCATTGATGGTGTTTTGGTTTTGAGCATTCCTCACTAAGCATTATATGCTTACGCTCCTTTTTGTCCATCAATGCAGATTCTTGAAGTTTGGACAGCAAGGAGCAAGGGATTCAAGAAGGACTCCACTTGAGATGTATGTCTCGGTTAATAGCTATAGTTAATAAAGGCAATGAGGAAGAATCTCTTGGGTTGATGTATGTGTTTGTATATGTTTGGACAAGTATGGTTTTGTGTTGTTGATGTTGTTGGAACATGGTTTGGCTTATGAGTTTGAATTGGAAGTATGTTGTTTAATTGGTTGCTTGTGTTGGAAGCTTAACCTTGAAATTGGGGTTTTTCGTGTATGTTGACATGTTGTTGAATTGTTGATGCAAATATGCCTCTTTTATGTTGAATTGCATGTTGGCAAAGTTTGGTGGCTTTTGGAGCATGATTGGATGTTTAATTGCATGTTTAAGAATGCATTTTGAGGCTTGCTGTGCAGGTTGTTTCGGAACAGGGTGAACCGTTTCGGAACGGGTGCCTTGAAGCAGCCCAGGCGTCCGAAACGGGTGACACCGTTCCGAAACGGAAAGGCTACTGCCCGACCCCCGTTTCGGTACCCGTTGCGGAACGGCCCCGCGTTTCGAAACGGGCTGTCTCCCGTTTCGGAACGGTTGACCGTTGGGGGCTGACAGTGGCAGTTATGTGTTTCAAAATGTTTGCATTTTGGTCCCAAATCTTGTATGTGCAATTGTATGAGTTTGAGATGTCCGTTTGAGCTGAAATTTGGCCGAGATGCATGAAACATGATTAATTTTAAGTTGGTAACTTAAAATCTGGTGAAGGCCTCAAAGTTTTCAGAATTTACAATTTGGTCCCTAAAGTTGTGTTTTGTTCAATTGGGTCCCCGTTTGATCTCTGATGTTTGTGATCTTTGAGTATGGTGTTTGAGTGATCACATATAGGACTAATGTGCATCTAGACAAGATTAAAAAGGAAAAAAAAGGGTCGTTAATCAAGGTTGACTTTCGGGTTGACTTTGGTTTTCCCCGTGTGACCTTCTTAATTCGGGTCAACCGTCTGGGCCGGGTTGAGGGGGTTACATTTGGTGGTATCAGAGCTGAGTTACGAATGCTTGGGGAAAACGGTAAGTTGTTGTGATGTGTGTTGATGTTTCTGGGCATGATGCTGATGTTTCTGAGCAAATTGTTGATGTTTCTGATCAAGTTGCTGATGTTTTCGAGCATGTTTTGTGTTTATGAATCATTGGTGAATTAATGTGGATATGTGCTGATGATGTGAGCTGGTGTTATGCTTGATGATTGTGTAATGAGTATGTTATGTTGATAATATGCTGATGCAAATGGATGTTGTTGGATGTAAGCATGATCGAGTATGTAGATTGATATGCTTGATGTTGTGATATCCATGTTGTGTTGACTGTTATGTCATGTAAAGGGGAGGATTCGGGATACCCATTGCCTTATTAATATAGCTATTGTGTTATTTTGGAGTTGGAGTTTGAATCCTTGCTTAATGCTGGTCTAACTGGTTTGTTTGTTTGTTTGTTTGTTGTTGTTAGTAGTATGGCTAAGTCGATGAAAGAATGGCAGTTGGGTGAGATGGTTGCTACCTTGGGGCAGGTTGTTAAGGCGTGGAATTCACCCTTTGGTGGAGGTGTTTTGTCTCAGTTTTCTGTGCCTGGGGTTGAGGTGATAAGGCAAGGGAAAGAACCTGGTTCTGTGGTGAAGAGTTCATCATCTGATGTTCAGGAGGTGTTGGGAACATCTCAGGCTGTGGTAAAGGTAAAGTCAGTGGATGTGCTGGCTGTGGGATGTGTGGGTTTGCCGAAGCAGCGTTTGCTTGATTTGGGTGCTGTGGAATATCATGGTTCTACACCGGAGATGTTTGAGGCCTGGTTGGCCAGTGTGGTTCTGATCTTGGATCAGGAAGGCTGTGATCTTGCTTGTAAGCTGGGGAGTGTTGTTTCTTTGATGTTAGAGGATGCCTGTGTCTGGTGGACATCAGTGGCTGTGGCGTCACATATTCCTGATATTGATTGGGATTTCTTTGTATCTGCCTTTTATGAAAGGTATCTTGGAGGGAAGTTTCCAAGGGTTGAGCAATGTGACGGTGGTGTTGTTGTAGAGCAAGTGTTGCTTGGGCAAGGAGTGGAAGTTCAGCCACCGGTGTGTGACCGTTGTGAAAGGCGCCATGTTGGAGGTTGTTGAGGCGCGGGTGCTTGCTGGAACTGTGGTTCCAAAGTGCATGTTAAGCGTGATTGTCCTCTTGGAGTGAAGTCAGTTTTGGTGTTAGCCAAAGGGTCTCAGAAAGGTCGTGGGCACGGCCGAGGCAAGGTTCAGAAGTGGCAGAAAGAGCAGAAAGTTGTGAAGAGTGTGGGAAAGGAGAATTGCTGGAAATGTGGGTCTGCTGGACACATGAGACGTGATTGTTTGATGTTGGCTCGGAACAGCCAAGGTCCCTTACTGCAAGGAGGTGGTGGTGGCCCTGGTGTGTTAGCTGGTGCTGCAGTGGTGCGGCAGGAGGATGATGGTTCCGCGAGGAAGAGAGTTCGTCTGATGAAGCTTCAGGGTGGTGTTGTGCTTTCAGGTAACCTTGTTTAGTAATCTTTGCTCTAGTTACCTTAGTTTGGTTTCTGTTGGTTTTCCTTGCGTGGTAAGTTTAGTCTTGTTGCTAGTTGTTGGGGTAATAGTTGTAGTTCGGAAACATCTTTGATGTGAAGAAGGCTTAGGTGAGAATCTTGTGGTTAATAATTGTTGGTATGATGGAGTTAGATAAGTTAGAAGTGAGGTAGGAGGTTGTTCTTAGACGGATTCTGAGGATGTTATTGGAGGGTGTGAACTGGCATTCATGCACAGATAAAATCATTGTTATATGCTATATTATATATGTTGGTCCATGCATACATGTGGCATGACATTAGAGGTTTTGCATACATGTACATCAGGCATTGATAGGGCATGTTGGTGATCATTCATATGATGTTCACACTCGCTAATAATTAATCGAATCTGTTAGTGTGGTGGTTGGGTTAGGTTGGATGATGGGTTCTTAGAGGTTGTTTTGGTGCTGAGGTAGCTTAGCATTTAAGTTGTTGTGGAAGGGTTGTGTTTGCAAGTGCTGGTTTTTAGCAACCTTTGAGGAGTTGAGGAGTTGATATGTATGTTTAAGTTGGGCAATGTTCTGGCAAGGCAAGTGTTGCGGGCAAAGCTTGTGGTGGTTAAGCAATGAAAGGTCGAGGGTCAGTGTTGTTTGAAAGGATTCTTGTGAAAGGTGGTTGGCTGGTTGTGGTTAAGGAAGTTCCGTCTGAAGTCAGTTGGTGGTGTGTGGAACAGCTGGCGGAGTCGAGTTGGGGTTGTGATGTAAATTTTGGTTTGTGGGTGAGTAGACCTGGAGAGTCGTTTTGGTAATGTTAGCAACAGTTGTGAGGGTTTATCAGCATTCGTTGAGGAGTTTGGGTCTTGGGAGTTGTGTGTTACAGTGATGTGTGCTGTAAGAGCTGAAGTTCTTCAGGTTGATATTGGGGCTGTGTACAGTCCGGTTATGTGAAAGGTTAAGTTGTGGCTATCTTTGAGTGTTCTGGGTTTGTGAACAACATGTGGTGGTGTTGGGTTCAGTGGAGTTTTGTGTGGAAAGTGTTCAGTGTTGGTTGAGGTTTTTGTGTTGCCTTGTGTGTGTTTTGAGAAAGTTGTTGTTCTCTTTTCGCCGGTTAAATTTCGAGGACGAAATTTCCTAAGGGGGGGAGAGTTGTAACGCCCCGGTTTTGGGCTCAGAAGTTTTGGGCGTTGACCGGTTCGGTCAAAGTGCTGATCGAATATATAAGAGTGAATTTAGGAAAGCCTAGTTCGGGTTGCATTAAAAATATGGAAAAATGTCCTAAAATCATCTTTTAATATAATTAAGTGAACTGTGAAATCAATTTTGGAAAATGAGGTTCGGAAGGTTGACATTTTGGCTAGTGACCAAAATGTAATTTTTGAAAGTTCGGTGACAGTTTTATAAAGGATTGAAACTTTGAATCTTTAAGGAGCTATTTACCCAATGGGAGTTTCTCCAGATTTTCTAAATATATTAAATGATTAATTAAATGTTTTTAAACTAAAGAAAAGTGGAGGGAAGATATTTTCCTAATTCTAACTAACTTTTCTCTCAACCATTTTCTCTCATCTTTTCTCTCAAACCAAACACATTCTCTCCAGATCTTTCCTCTCTGATTTTGTCACTCAAATCACTCATTTCAACTCTCATTTGATTCCTAATCATCTCATCATCAAAACCTCTCAATTTGCAAGTTGTTTCATCAAGCTTTTTGGCTCTAAAAAGGAGAAACTCAAGTTTGGAGGTAAGAACGTCCTTCTCCTCTGAACTTCAAGTTCTTTATTGAAATTCCCAAGTTCTCAATCCTTGATTTGTGTTTTGTTAAAGGCTTTTCAATTGAAATCTTGATTTTGGCTTAAAATGCAAGATTTGGCGATTTTGGTGAAATTTTCGTGTGATCTGTTTGGGCAGTGTTTTGAAGTGTCAAAATGATGTTCAATGAATGCTAAATTGATTAGAAGTTGAGGTTTAATTAATGCAATTCCGGATAGGTTGAATTTCCTAAGTTTGGCTTGAGTTTTGGTTGTTTTTGGAGTGTTTTTGGTGATCTGTTGTACCTGGAAGTATAAGGACGTGTTTGTGATCATTTTGGATGTTGATTGATGTTTAAAGATGGTTGGAAGTGATGGATCTTGGCTGGGTTAAGTTTTGGAAATGTTTGGAGGTGATTTCGGTTGTGTTTGGTAGCCGAATTGTTGGTTGTGTGATGAGCAGCGAGTTTGGTTGTGTGGCTGTTGTTCTTAATGCATAATGATGCATTAATGTGCTGTTTTTGTGTGCTTGAAACAGGGGAGTTTGATCCGTGAGCTTTAGAGGTGTTGCGGAAGGTTTCGGATGCTTGGAAGGCTTGGTGGCTAACCTTGTTTTCGTTATCGGTGAGTGAAGTTGGGTTTTCAGCTTTTAAACCAAGGTTTGAAGGTTTGGGGAGCTTAGTTTAAGTCTAAACAACTTTGCTAAGCTCAAGAGTAAGTAAATGGATTTCTTTCTTGGTTGGTGTTATGAATTGGCTTTTTAAGCAATTGTGGTTGATGTTTGAGATGCATATGTTTTGCATGGTTTAATTCTGTTTTGAAAGCATATTTTAGCATGGTTTAATGCTGGTTTTGAAAGCCATATGTGAAGGATGCTCAAGGTAAGAGATCCTTGGTTTTATACATTGAAAATGTGGTTTTGATGCATGGTGTTGCATGTTGTTCAATGGCTTTGTTTAATGCTTTAAAACAGTGAATTAATGTTGGTAAATGATGGTTTTGCATATTGGTTATGCATGTGAATCATTTGATTAATGTGGTAATGGTTTTGCATATTGGTTATGCATGTGAAACATTGGACTAGTGTGGTAAGGTAGTTATATTGGCAAGTGATGTAAGTGGTTCTTGGTTCTTTGATCGGATATAGTTAGCCGGTTATAGGATTGGGTGCACCGTGAATTAAGTCGCCTTGGAGGTGGAGTGGTCAAGAGTGGACCGGTAAACTCCCTTCAAGTATCCTAACGAGATGGTTGAGGTAATAATGGAGGTGTTGCCCATTCGAGGACCTTGGTTGAGCAAAGGTTTTATGGTGTTTAAAAGTCCATATGTGAGAACCTTGTGCTTGTTGAGATCACAATGGCGGGGTTAAGTCCATGTGTGGATCTTGTGTAGGGTGTCCCGGACCTCGTTAGTGATGTTATACAACTACCAATCGGTGAATGCAAAGGTTGTATGGTGTTTGAAAGTCCATACATGGGAACCTTGTGCATGTCAAGGTTGTATGGTGTTTGAAAGTCCATACATGGGAACCTTGGGGAAAAGTTGAGGTTGTATGGTGTTTGAAAGTCCATACATGGGAACCTCGGGAAAGCTAAGGTTGTATGGTGTTTAAAAGTCCATACATGGGAACCTTAGGATGTTGAGGTCAAATGGTGTTTAAAAGTCCATTTGGGAGACCTTGGATTGGTAGGGTGTATGGAGCGTAGGGACAACGCTCGGAATCCGCGTATCCGATTGGGTGTTGAGTTGAAAAGTGAATGTGGTTGATCACTTGAAGGCCAATATGATGTTCTTGATTGTGATGAAGCATGGGATGCTTGAATTGATGCATAATTGCATGTGAAGCATGAGATGCTTGAAAAGATGCATGGTTGCATGGAAAGTGTATAATGCTTGTGAATGCATGTTTACTTGTTAAGTTGAACAAGTGTTGATTATCATTTGGAAAATGATGCATGTGAGCATGAAATATCTTTAGTGCATTGGAGTCTTGTTAAGACTTGTTTTTAAAGGCATGTGATGATGATGTTGTGGTTCATATATGTTGCCTTTGGTTTAATGCATGTGTTGGTTGGTTTGTGAAATGGTTTTAAAGGATTCTTGCTTGAATTGGCTTTCAAGTTTAAGAAAGGTATGTTGTGAAATGGGAGTGTTTTCCAAGGTTTTGTTTTAGCTTGCATATGGTGTTTATGCATGGTTTGGCTAAATGGATGATTTTGTAAGTTGTGCTTTGAAAAGGTTTTCTTAGCATGCTAAGCTAAGGGTTGGTTTTCATGTATGTGCAATGCATGATTTTGAGCTTGTTGTTGAAAAGGGGTTTTCAAACATGGCTTTGGTAAACAAATCGAGTTTGTTTTAAAAGTGATTTATGGCTCGCTGCATTGATGGTGTTTTGGTTTTGAGCATTCCTCACTAAGCATTATATGCTTACGCTCCTTTTTGTCCATCAATGCAGATTCTTGAAGTTTGGACAGCAAGGAGCAAGGGATTCAAGAAGGACTCCACTTGAGATGTATGTCTCGGTTAATAGCTATAGTTAATAAAGGCAATGGGGAAGAATCTCTTGGGTTGATGTATGTGTTTGTATATGTTTGGACAAGTATGGTTTTGTGTTGTTGATGTTGTTGGAACATGGTTTGGCTTATGAGTTTGAATTGGAAGTATGTTGTTTAATTGGTTGCTTGTGTTGGAAGCTTAACCTTGAAATTGGGGTTTTTCGTGTATGTTGACATGTTGTTGAATTGTTGATGCAAATATGCCTCTTTTATGTTGAATTGCATGTTGGCAAAGTTTGGTGGCTTTTGGAGCATGATTGGATGTTTAATTGCATGTTTAAGAATGCATTTTGAGGCTTGCTGTGCAGGGTGTTTCGGAACAGGGTGAACCGTTTCGGAACGGGTGCCTTGAAGCAGCCCAGGCGTCCGAAACGGGTGACACCGTTCCGAAACGGAAAGGCTACTGCCCGACCCCCGTTTCGGTACCCGTTGCGGAACGGCCCCGCGTTTCGAAACGGGCTGTCTCCCGTTTCGGAACGGTTGACCGTTGGGGGCTGACAGTGGCAGTTATGTGTTTCAAAATGTTTGCATTTTGGTCCCAAATCTTGTATGTGCAATTGTATGAGTTTGAGATGTCCGTTTGAGCTGAAATTTGGCCGAGATGCATGAAACATGATTAATTTTAAGTTGGTAACTTAAAATCTGGTGAAGGCCTCAAAGTTTTCAGAATTTACAATTTGGTCCCTAAAGTTGTGTTTTGTTCAATTGGGTCCCCGTTTGATCTCTGATGTTTGTGATCTTTGAGTATGGTGTTTGAGTTGTAACGCCCCAGTTTTGGGCTTAGAAGTTCTGGGCGTTGACCGGTTTGGTCAAAGTGCTGTTCGAATCTAAAGAGGTGAAATTGGGAAAGCCTAGTTCGGGTTGCATTAAAAATATGGAAAAATGTTCTAAAATCATCTTTTAATATAATTAAGTGAACTGTGAAATCAATTTTGAAAAATGGGTTTTGGAAGTATGACATTTTGGCTAGTGACCAAAATGTAAATTTTGAAAGTTTGGTGACTGTTTTATAAAGAGTTGAAACTTTGAATCCTTAAGGAGCTATTAATCCAAAGATGATTTCTCCAGATTTTTCTAAGATATTTTAAGTCTAAAATCTGATTTTAAAGGTCATTAAAATTGGAGGGAAGCCATTTTGGCTATTTTTGGATTTTGTAACCAACTTTGCTAAACTTTCTTTCTCTCATTTTCTCTCAAACCAAACACTACTTTTCCAGAGAATTGGATCTGATTTCTTCACCTAAATCCCTCCATTCAACTCTCATTTGATTCCAAATCATTGTATCTTCAAATCTCTTCAATTGCTAAGTGTTTCACCAAGGATTTTCATTCCAAAAAGTGGAGAAACACAAGTTTGGAGGTAAGAACGTCCTTCTCCTCTAAACTATCAGTTCTTTACTGAAATTCCCAAGTTATCAACTCTTAATTGATGTTTAATTAAAGGCTTTTGAGTTTGGAATTGTATCTTGGCTTATAATGCAAGATTTGATGGTTTTCATGATTTTTCGTTAGATCTGATTGATCTGTGATTTGAGATGTGTTTTTGATGTTAAATGAACTCTAAATTGATAAGGAAATGAGTTTTGATTAATGCAATCCCGGATAGGTTGAGTTTCCTAAGTTTAGCTTATGTTTCTTGGATGTTTTTGTGGTGATCTTGTGGATCTGTTGTTGCTGGAGGTATAAGGATGTTTGTAGGTTGTTTTTAGATGTTTTATGGTGTTGATGGATGTAGGGTTTTGCTGGTTTATGGCTGGGCTTTGATTGGGAGGTGGTTTTGGTGCAATTTCGGTTGTGTTTGGTGGCCGAAATTGGAGTGGGAATGAGAGCAGCGAGTTTGAGTGCTTTCGTTGAAGCTTTTGATTCTTGATGATGCATTAAACCTCTGCTTTAATGTGTTTAATCAGGGGAGGCATCTTTGGATCCAAGAGTTGTTGATTCGGAAGCTTGATTTCGTGCTTCGGCAAGTGGCGAAGTGGAATCGGTGAGTGAAATTGGGTTTTCGGCTTTGAAACCAATGTCTTGGGAGCTTAGTTTAAGTCTAAACAACTTTGCTAAGCTCGAGCGTAAGTTTTCGGAATTTCTCTCTAGTGGTGGCCATGATTTTGTTGTGATGCAAAATGATTATTTGCATGTTTTACATACTGTTTTGGAAGCATGTTTTAGCATGGTTTTTGCTGATGATGTAAGCCATATGTTGAAGGTAACTCTAGGTAGGAGTTCCTTGCTTTTGTACAATGAAATGATGTGGTTTAATGCTTTTAAATGCATGATGAATATGGCTTGGTTTTATGCTTTAAAACAGTGATGTAAGTGATGAAAATGATGTATATTGGCAAGTGAGGTTTTAAAATGTTAAGGTCACTAAGGTGGTTAAAAGTCCTTGAGTGAGCCTTGTTACTTATGAACATCAAGGTGGTTAAAAGTCCTTGGATGGTTCATGTCACTACTCAAAATATCCCATTTCCAAAATCGGTTTTGTAAAATTGACTTGACCAACCTATTAAACATATTTTTAGAGGATTTTAGCAATTTTTACCACATTTTTATCCTATCTCGATCCTTGATTTCCTTAAATCACCTTACGCGATCCGAACTGTTCTCGACCAGTCCGATCCGATGTCTAAATCATCTAGGCTCAAAACCAGGGCATTACACTAAAATCGGCTCTAGCTTAAGGAAACACTAGAGCTGCCCGAAACTGGCTCTAGACTAATCACTAGAGGTGCCCGAAATTGGCTCTAGTCGATTGGATTGCAAAAAAAAAATACTCAAGAAAAGTATGTTAATGCTTATGTGTTTATTTAGAACCCAGAAAATCATCTTGTTTACATAAGCATGCACACACTCACAAGCATCATAGTTTGATTCCGGGTAACTACTTTAGTCGTCTCAAATTTCTAACCTTGTATTTTCAAGTGCTAGGTCATGAGGAAGAAGGAAAGTTGAAGTAATTTCTATGAAGATTAAGGACTTTGTCAAGTAATTATATTTTCACTAGTTGCATTGCTTGAGGACAAGCAATAGTTCAAGTTTGGGGGTGTGTTAGGTGTGTAAAAGTACTATAATTTCACCCTTTTTCTATGACCATTATTGCTAAATCTACACCCATTTGAGTCACATTCTATCCATCTATGCATCAATCACACTAATCTCATCTTTATCATGTTTGATCCTTATGTTTGGTTTATTTGGTGGGAAAGGTATTGTTTTATTGTGTGTTTGGTGCAGGTGCAGATTTCGTTACTCACTGCCCCGGCAAGCACTACCGCGGCAGTGAAGGAAAAGAAGGAACGGTGCAGAACCATCTATCCACGGTCCAGATCAAGCTTGTTGTGTATGTCAGTTTCTACTGAAGGAAGCTGAACCATGAAATAGAGCCCTGCTGGGAGGAAAAGGCAAACAGACCATTGTCGAGGCAATAACCAAGCCACCAGTGAGGCAATGCCCAAACACAATTGACAAGGAGATAATATGCAAAGTGGTATGCATTTTGAAGAGCATGAAAAGCTGAATTTTTCTATGTACTTTGCATGAATATCAGACTACGGGAAGATCATGAAAACGCTAAAGGAAGGTCAAGAGAAGATTCCACGCAAGTGGGAGGATTTTAAGGAAGAATGACATAATACTTAAAAGAATATCTTTTCTTTTAATGTATTTAATTCTAACTTGACTTCCTTCTCAAAAAGGACTTGAGCTTGACCTCCTCTATGAATAAGAAGTCAAAGCTGGACATCAAGAGGAAACGAAGTAATCGAGAGTTGAGAGACTTTTTAGTGAGCTTACATCGATATCTTGTTCTAATTTCTTCTTAGGTTTTAGATTGTATTGTTTAGTAGTTTTTGAGAAAATGGTTGGATTTTATTTAAGTTTTTGTTAATGCAATTTTAATTCAAGGTTTGCTTATTTTTGGTGTTCACGTTTTCTTGCAATTGAATCGGGAGAGAAAATTGCGATTGCATCTATTTTTTTAATATCGGGAGAGTTAGACTCACGAAATGGATAAGCATGATTTTCATCCCAATTGGTGAAAACTAACTCTGCTTAGGGATAAGTTCGAGTTTTAACGGCTAAAAGAAGCGGAAGATTGGTTGGTGTTCATCCTTGGTTCACGCTGGGAGGTATTATCAAGGCGTACACATCAACAATGTTTTGACTTAAGGGTAAGAAGGAGCCACTGAAGGACCTTTTGCCGAACCTTGACGTTGTTGGTTATTGCCCAAGCAAGGGATTGCCGAGGCAGTTACTTAACATGTTGCCATTGCAGTAGCTTTGATCATTGCCAAGGCAATTTGGTGTTCGTTGCATTAAAAAACGAGACAGTTCCAATTGGTTTCCACACTACGACGCGATATAATCTTGACCATTCTCTCATCTTGATTACTTAACTCTTTAATTTTATTTCTTTTTAGTGCGAAACAATAAACTTTGGAAGTCACACCAATCCCTATAGATATGATACTCAATACTCATCCCTTTATTACTTGAGACGTGTATACTTGCACAATTGCAGGGCACTTTACACACGCAACAATAAGCCCTTGAACTTTTGGGAGAAAAATCAATTAAGCTCCTAAACTTTTTTGCACTCATTTAAGCCCTCATACTTTAACATTTCATCAACCCACCCCTTTGACCAACGTTTATAATTAAATCTAATAATTTTTTTGGATCAGTTGGTACAATGTGTCACGTGACAATAATATCTCAAAAAAAACGTTTAAAATTGATGGTCAAAATTGGTCAAATGACTTAATTAATTCAATTTATTGGTTCGTGGGCATAATTAAGTGAAAAAAAAATTAGGGGCTTAATTGATTTCTTTTTGCAAAAGTTCAAGAGCATATGATACATTAAGCCTATTCTTTTTTATGCATTCATAGCCGCATCTAGGTCTGTGCATGAGGGACACCTACCTAGGGGCCATAATTTAGAAGTTCAAATACTTATTATTAGGGGTCCAATTTACAAGCAAATTAATTTATTCATGTTTTTTCTTAAAATTCAATTTTTTTTCAATACTTGTTATTAGGAGTTCAATTTACAAACATATTAATTTATTTTTGTCTACTCTTAAAATTTAATTTTTTTCAATATTTGTTATTAGCGGTCTAATTTACAAGCAAATTAATTTATTTTTTTCTACTCTTAAAATTCATTTTATTTTCAATACTTGTTATTCGGGGCTCAATTTACAAGCAAATTAAATTATTTTTGTCTGCGGCTTTTTTTGAAAGGGTAAATTCAATTTTGTTAATAATAAACCGACTTAAATATGCACCTCATTAAAAAAAACTTCCCTAAACTTAAATGTAAGAAAAACAAGTATAACATCTCTAAGTATAAAGTACAGTGGTCAAGCACACCTTATTGATACCTACTAAAACGTCAAAACATCACTAGCAACAACAAGCCAATTCCCTACGATTACATGACTAATCTGATATCCTTCATCTGGACCATTTCGAAGATCACTTTTAACCTGCATAATAACTTGATCCGCCACTGTACCAATGTGAAGCGAGACTGACACCATTGTTTATATGCCTTTATACTTGTTTAGCTCGAGAAATGCCTCGTTTTGCTAGATTATCTGCAAAGGCATTATCCTCTCTTGGGGTTAGAATTACTTGCCAGACCAAACTCGCAGCAGACTTTGGATGATGTCTTTGAACGCCATTGGGGAGAGATGGACATTGTTAATCCAGTATACAATGTTGCAGCTATCGCACTCAATAGTAAGATGATGTGACTGAGACCATAGGGAGGATTTAAACAGGTCGACTGCTTCTTTGATTGCTAATAACTCCACCGTTGGAGCATCAATAATACCAGCATTCTTCGACAACAAACATCAAATCTTTCCTTCGTGATTTCTTAACACTCCCCCTATGCCCGCAACTCCAAAACTTTCAAAAACGACTCCATCAATGTTGATTTTGAGTGATCCACGATTAGGAGGTGACCACCGTTTTGTTGAAACTTGAGAGGAACTAGTGAGACTAACCTTAGAACAGAACTGCAGCTCATAATGCTTGAAATCGTAGGGAACTGAGAGGCCATTTGGCAGAACCCCGCCTACATACCCTTAGGACCGGGAGCTGCAACAAGCGATTGCTGTCAATGGTTATGTTTTTGAAAACAACTTCATTTCGGTAATGCCACAATGCCCATATCACACTGAAGAATATCATCATCCATAGGGATTGTTCCTTAAAACCAACAGAGCATTGCTCCCGCATAAGCATCAAGCTTTTAGGATTGTTCAACATTATGGAGCTGAGACCCCACAACCTACACCATTTTTGCCATATTTTTCGGGAGACAGAACGAACATGAAAGGTTATTTAGATTCGAAACTCCCTTTTTAGAAAGTCTACTCTTAATATTTATTTATTTTTAAATATTTATCATAAGGACCCAATTTACAAGCAAATTAATTTTTTTTCTACTCTTAAAATTCATTTATTTCACAATACTTGTTATTAGGGCTCAATTTACAAGCAAATTAATTTTTTCTACTCTCAAAATTCATTTTCCTAATCCTTGTTATTAAATGTCTAATTTATAAGCAAATTATTTTTTGTCTAATCTGAAAATTTTATTATTTTTCAATACTTATTATTATGATATGATTTTTAGGCTCGCCCTAAGGCCACCAAAATTTCAAAAAATGACTTGAATACATATTTAAGAATTCATAGTTAGGACAATCAAATCAATTCTTAAATATAAAATATAAAATAAATAAATAAAAAATAGAGAAAAAAATTTTATTTCAAGTTAATTGGTAAATTTTACTTAAAATTAAGTATAAAATATTTAACATGTATTCTCATAATACATTGTTAAAAAGAATAAAAAATTGATTCAAAAAAAAGAATAAAAAATAACTTATTCATGATATTTAAAAAAATTGGTTAATAAAAAGTAAACTTGCATGTATATATATATATATATATATATATATATATATATATATATATATATATATATATTTTAAAAAATATATGTTTTTTAATATTAAAAAATATATGTTTAACCTATGTTTATATAAGATTATAATGTTGTGAATAAAATAAAGAAGAAAAAGAATAAGAACAAGAAGAACCAAGAGATGAGAGAAAGAGGGAGATTTGTATTATTCTCAAATATAGACTTGTATACAATGCCTTCAATGAATCATCTATTTATAGGCATAAGAAGTACATAATACATTAAACTCTAATTCATAGAGATAATATTCCTAATAATAAATAAATCAAACTCCTTTGATAAAGTTCTAATCATGATAGACATTCACATAGATAAATATTCATAACACTCCCCCTTGGATGTCTATGAAGATAATGTGCCTCGTTAAAACCTTACTAAGATAAAAACCCAGTGGGAAAAAAAATTCTTTAGTGAAGGAAAAAGAGTACACACATCTTTGATACGCATAACATGTTGCCTCATTAAAAACCTTACCAGGAAAACCCATTGGGACAAAACCTCGGTTAAGGGAAAAAGAGTGCAACGCGTATTTACTCCCCCTCATGCAAACATCACAGAAGATCTTTGAATCTTCATAATTTAATCTTGAATATCATTTTTCTAAAGATCGTGAGGGATGAAACTTTGGAGTAATATGTTTCATGATGTATCCACTTTCAAACTGAGATATACAACTTGCGTTATCTTCACACAAGATAGCTTTTATCATATCTTGTAAAAGTA
Source organism: Hibiscus trionum (assembly GCA_030270665.1). NCBI lineage: Eukaryota > Viridiplantae > Streptophyta > Magnoliopsida > Malvales > Malvaceae > Hibiscus > Hibiscus trionum. Next base: position 22,753,346 of record BSYR01000005.1, read on the forward strand.
AATCCACATATCTTTTGGATATGTTGGGTCAATAGTCTTAGCCAAACACATTTTTTGTCTTGCCTCATGCATAACAATTATTTCTACGACATTTGAGGAGGCATCAACGAATGTTTGAAGATCTAAATGTAATGATCTTTGTATATTCATAGATATTTATTGACCAACTAATATATAGTGCTTCAAGACCAAGAAAAGATATAATTATCTTTATTCACATCCAACAATCTTACAACTATTGGGACACTCAATAGATATGCTTTATTCATATTGAATCTTTTTTAAGATTCTTTCAGCTTATGTCTATTCATAGACAAAAGAAATATGTAAAAATGCTCGATCTTCAGGTCGAGATAAACTTGATGTCAAGATTCAAGTACTTGTATTAAAAGTACTTCATGAGTTTCCAATTTGAAGCTCTTTAGGAGTTCTAAAATTATCATAATGGATCTTGATCCAAACTCCTTTATAAAATACATAAGGAAATCTGATCATTCTTATAGTATTTTCTCAATTAGTATTCACTAAGGCGATTATACCAAATGCGCCAAAATATTCATGAGACATGTCTAAATAAATTTCCTCAGATATTTCCAAATGCTTATAACATTTTAGATCATTCAAGGATAAATATGGATCCACAAATAATTAGACGCATGTAAAATTTCAAAACTGCCAAAGTAATTGCATCCAACATGAAGTAATTAAAACTTTTCATAAATCATAGTTCAAGTCGTATTTACGACTACTTATTTGTGCCTCACTTGCATTACACCTTTAGGTGTTTGGACTGCTGGTCCAAATACTTCTATTTTAGAAGTTCAAAGCGTCTTTCAACATTGGCCAATTCAATATCTATACTTCTGGATAGATTTTATACAAGATCCTCGATTTCTTTCTTTACTTCTATAGAAGTATTTTATGTAAAATTGTTTGTAAAATCGTTGTCGACAACTTTCCAATTTTTTGGTTCCATTCTCGTAATGACATAACTCATCGAGATCTCTTCAAGATTTCAATCTTTATTTTAGGTACCTGAAACTCTTATAGAGTTTTATTATTTGTTATGTCTTGGGTCTCTTCAGGAGCATCCGCCTCCAATGTATGACCATCTCATATTACTTTCTATTTACGAGAATTTTGATCATTGGAACCATTTCAGCTATCATGCTTCAGGCATGATTTACATTCTCTCGCTCTAACATGTAATTTAAACTTAGAGCATTTCAGCTGGTATATGAGACTTAATTACTCTCATTGGGTCAGTAAATATGTCTGGCAGTTGACATGTAATAACATGAATTATCTTATGAACTTCTAGTTCATATACGAGGATCTAGATAATGATAATTCATTTTCCTCTATCCAGCTGATTATTATCTCCCCCTGATGTTGAGAAAAATCATGTCATAAATGATTCTCCAATTAATGTTTAAGAATTTAAACATAAAAGGAGACTCGTACTTAATATATATTTTCAACCCTTTTTATTTACCCATTTTGTGCGTTGTGGTGGAGCAATTCATATCGCACATTCAAAAATCATAAAATGGGAAATGTATGGTTTCTGACCAAAAACCAATCATAACGGGGAGTTTATTATAACTCGTTGGTTTGATGCGTATAAGTGTTGCTATATGGAAACACCATATAAATAATAACTCTTTTGTTCTCATAGTTTAGCTATTAAATAGGAGGCATCCAATTGAAATTTTGCTAAACTATATTTTTCATAATCAATAGGCTTTGTAACAACTGATATAGCCTAAAATATAAACCCACTAGCTTTTCAAGACGAATAGTCTAACTGCATAATCTGAATCTTTTTAGAATCAATCTCACAAACTTCTGGTTGTAAGTCGATAAAACAATGTAGATGCATCTACTAAAATCATATAAAACTTTCCACATTTGTGGATATATGGGCCCATATTTCGTTCAGATATGCAAGACATACAGTCTTAACTTCAGTACAAGAACTTTAAGTTCTAATTCTTTTGGTAAGTGGGATCATCTATATCCTCTGAGAACAAACAACACAAGAACTTCATGTTCTTTTAGTAAGTGGAATTTAATCAATTCCTTTAAGCAACACAAGAACTTCACGTTCTTTAATAAGTCGAATTTAATCCATTCCTTTGAGAATAAGCACCACAAGAACTACAAGTTCTTTTAATACATGTGCATGTAAATCTCAATAATTTCTGCACCATTATTTATCAGGATGGTCTAACCGATCATGCCAACTATATATATGTGTATATATCTCTGAATTTGTAAACTTCTTGTTTACCATAACATGTAATTCAATCTTACTCGTACATGTATAGTACGACCATCAAAATTGTTCCTTTAAATAGGAATATATTTAGCTCTTTTGGAGCTTTCAATTGAAATTATCTTTTGGTAGCAATATATAGCTCTTCTAGAGTTTTCAACTGACTTTTTGGCTACCAAAACTTATATCCATATTGGCTTATTTCAAATGTCAATTGATAACATATGTTATCTATAATTCCCAAAGGGATAGTTTGCGAACTCATATTGCTCTCTTTATGACTTTGACGAGTATAACGCACTGTGAATATGGAATAAAGTTCCATTTGATAATAACATATTTGCTCAACCAGAGCCTTTTGTGATATTAGTACTTCCGGATATAGTACTCACATTATTCCCTTGCATTTTAATTAAGAAATGCATAATTGTGCACCTTTCAAAATGTGCTTTGTTTCATTTACTTCAGGTAATGAAAATATGTACTTTGTATCATTCACTTCGAGGAATGAAAAATATAAAATATAGCACATCATATCAAGTCGATTATCTATTAGAGATAAACTTTCAAGTGCTCTTCCGAAGTATTGATATTTTAGTACTTTGAGAAATACTACTCATATTCCCCCTTGCATTTAAATGGGAAAAATATTTCTTATGCTTAAGTACAATATGAGTACTTGCATTATCTGCTAGGCATAAATAGCCACAATTCATTGTATATTTTATTCTGGAAGTAATCATATTCTTTAAATAATAAATTAACATAAAACGTAAATAAATAATATGTGAAATAAATAAACATAAAGCAAACTAACATAAATAAATAATAAATAAAACGAATTAACATAAATAAATAGTAAAAAATAAAATAAAAAAACCAATTATTCCTGTTAGAGGTTATAAGGGAAATAAAATAAATGGTAAATTATTCCCTTCAAGGGTTATGAGAAAATTAACAATATCCAATTGAGTTGGACCAATAACGCCATAATTATTTTCGCCATAAACAAATTTTGTTTATATTTTATTTCATTTATCATTCATGATTATGGATAAAGTCCATAATACTTTGGCGTTTGACAAGTACGAAACCAATGGTTTATAACATCACATTGGTAAAATGATTTCACTTCCTTAGAATGATCTTTATCACTCTTGTCATCCTTATAACTTCGCTACCAGCGGGTAGAAGTATTCTTAAAACGACTATATTTTTCATGTGTATATTCATAGCCTCGACCACGACCACAACTTTTAATGTGATTTTTTTTTATTCCTTCTATAATATAATCTCACATTCACTTCAGGGAATGAAGTAGAGCTAGTGGGCCTTTAAAACCTTTTTCACATATCCTTATCACAGAGAACAAAGATTTAATCCTCGTACGCGGCATTGTTAAACCTGTCCACAAGGTCCTTTAAAAACCTCCTTTGAGACCAGTAGCCTCGCAGAACGGGATGTCCAGCCAATTATACTTGGATTATATCAAAATTATGTCTCTAATTAAATAATGATTTACCATGTTTGCATTCACTTCAGGGAATGAAACAGATCCAATAATCGCATAGAATAAACATCATGCTTGCATTCACTTCAGGGAATGCCCCATCATTGATAATTGCATGGAATAAACATCATGAATGCCCCTATCATTGATAATCGCATGAAATAAACATCATGCTTTGCATTCACTTCAAGGAATGCCTCCAATAAAACTTTTTTTGGATCAAGAAGAATTTTCGTAACTTGAAATTGGGAGAAGTCTATGGTCAAGATTTTCAACGAAGAAGAAATATTGCTTTCGAGCAAATATAGACTTTATAATAATCTTCTTGTAAATTCAAAATCATCATGATTTATCGCACTTTAAAAAATAATATAAAGAATAAAAATAAAACCAAAATTTACCGATATTGATTTTTCTCTCGTGGACAATGGAGAAATAGCATATGACCGAGATAGCTTCTCATAGTTCCTTTATATCACATCTCTTTTCAAGGCATTTAAGCATATCATGTAAAACTCAAAACACAGTTAAAAATATTAACTTTTACCAAATAAAATGACATAAATAATAATATGAAAAATATCAAATATAATCATATAAGTAAAAGTATGAATAAGCATACCGCTAATTAACCCTTTTAGGAACAAGAGAAAACACACGTAATTTACACCAAACGCAACCTCTTCGTCTCTGTCGATTCGTCTTTTGGTTTGTGAGAAGCCACAAATTTATCTCTTTCCAATGTTCGAATAAAATCAAACATACTTCCAAAATTTTCAAAAATTAAAACAAAGTTAAAATATAAAGAGAAAGACAATCGATAACTAAAAAAAATAAGGAGAAAAAAAAACTTATCTTTGGTTTATTCTATAATCAAATTCTTCCCGGTAACTTCTTTTGAATTATAACGATGAAGACCTCAGTTGATTAGAGTCTTGTGCTGATAACGTGTTGTGAATAAAATAAAGAAGAAAAAGAATAAGAACAAGAATAACCAAAAGATGAGAGAAAGAGGGAGATTTGTATTATTCTCAAATATTGACTTGTATACAATGCCTTCAATGAATCATCTATTTATTGGCATAAGAAGTACATAATACATTAAACTCTAATTCATAGAGATAATATTCCTAATAATAAATAAATCAAACTCCTTTGATAAAGTTCTAATCATGATAGACATTCACATAGATAAATATTCATAACATATAACGAATTTTATAAATTTATTTTAAGTAACTAGATTACTTAAATTAAATTTATAAATAACTAAAATTTTATTATTGTAATTAAATACTATTGAATAAAAATAATACAAATAAATTGAATAATAAATAATTGATCAAGGGTAAATTCGACATAAAAATCTTAAGAAGAAACATCTTATGAAGCTATATTTCAGGTGTCAAACAGTTCCTGGATCAGCCAACTGTAAGTATCCACGTGGCAAGTAAATAGACAATCATATCCTAAATTTCTAACATCAATTTCGTCAGAGATATCCTAATCCCCGAATCCCAGAGTGGCATCCTCCGTAATTTTCCGAAAGATTCTAACCTCTTTTTGTAATGTTCATTTATCTCCACCCATGTCGTATCGCCGATCCAATTCCTATAAATCAACCTTTCCCCCTGCTTTACCAATGTCGCGGTCGCAAATTCAAATTCATTTTCTTTCTCATCTTTGCATTTTCTTCTTCTTTTAAGTTGGTCTTTCCGTGTTAATTGGTTTTTATCCTCTTTCGTTTGATCCTAATTTCACCCTCTCCCGATTTTTGAATTCGATTCTAGGGTTAGGGCTTTTTATGTTCATCGATTTCCAAAAGGGGCTTCTTTGATCTATCGAATTTGACCTTGAATTTTGCTTTTCCCTTATTCCACTTATTTTGGGTCGGTCGATTTTTTTCGGAATTTTCTTAAATATCGAAACTTTTGTAGGGGTTGTTTTATTAAAAAGAAAAAAAGGTTCTGTTTTTTTTTTTTCATTGTAAGATATTATAAATAGAAAATTTGCAATTATTTATCTTTATTTCTTGTAAATAATTATCATTTTAAATCTATAAAATCGTATTTCTCATTTCCTGCATCTGTTGAATTACTCAATTGACTGGTCAACGAAGTTTCAGGTATGAACAAGCCCATACAGCTCAGTTACGTAGAATATAGACCTGAACATTTTCAATTTTGATAATTTTAAATGTTTGCTTTTAGTTAATTCTGTAAATGCGATTGCGTAGCAGTTGCTCTGATAGTTGAAAGTTGTAGTGATGGCAAAAATGCTAGTTCATTAGTACTTAATATTTGAGTGTTTGTTGTTTTCTGTTAACTAGGCATGCTCTCCTCTTTCCTGCTTTAATATTTGTTCAATCCTAGCTTCCTCTTCTTATTGAAAAAAGATGCACTATTTGGTTTGAATGTTGGTTGACCATCTTCCTTTTTCTGTTCAATTCTCCCTGTCCCTCCGGTGCATTATCTTTTATTGTCTAAAGTATGGCTACTTTTTACTGGCAGCCTAAAATGATTCATAAGCGTCCTTACGTGGATGACCCTCAAGAGGTTGCGCGCAAGCAACCAAGGCAATGGGTAGATACCGTCGACTTAGCTCCAGATCCTCAAATTTCTGGTAATACAATGTTTTGTGGACCTTGTGGCTTGCCTTGTACTGTAAAAATTGTTGCATTGTGTGGACCTGTGACTTGTTATACTGTACGTGATATCATCAACAAGCACAGATATACAAACATTTATCTTTCCAATTGCCAAACTAAAAAGGTTGATTTTCCTTTAGTTCGTCAATTAAACATGTGGAAGGGTGCATTTGATGAACTTGCTTCTTGTTCTTATTATTAATTTGGTTGACATGCAGAAAGCTTTTTTAGGATGAACTACTTAGGCTTTTGCAGATATTTCAATTTATAGAAAGCATTTTGGTATCCATTTCTTTATATTCTATCGATATTGTACGGTGGTAGACTAATTGCTTGCATATGGTTCCTTTATCGCATCTAAATATGTGCATAAGCTTTATTACCATATTTCGCTAGTCAAATTAAAATCTTCAGTAAGCTACTGTATCTGATAGCTCCAATTTGAATAAGGTAAATGGGAGGACATTTACAGTAATTGCCAAGATAAAGGTAGTTTCGCTGAAGATCATCGGAACAAAGTTTTAACCGGAACCAATAACGAATATGAAAATAGTACCTCTGGTTGTGTTTCTCATTTTTGGTGGGTAAACAGCACTGGGATAGACGCAAATGCTGATCCAGAGGTGGCAGTTCATCTTCCATTGTTTCCAGAATATTTTGCATTTGGGCACCAAATTCATGATTTTCTTCATTCTAATGAGATCTATCAGTCTATTCTTTCTCCTCGAATGCTAGTTTCTATTGGACCAGAACATCAAGCCGATATTCCTCAATGGAGCCAACAGGATCTGAAGAACTCTTCAGATTTTCTAGATACATCAGATCCTCAAGTTGCCCGTGGATCATCATGTGCAGGCCTTACGGAAAATGATGATTACGGGAATAAGATGATAGGTAACTGTGTCGTTGCAATGCCTGATGCTGAAGCAACTGCAAAGTTCCAGTGTGAAGATGCGAGACACAGAACTGAGTGTGATTGCCTTGATCAGGGTTCTATCAGATGCGTTAGACAACATGTAATGGAAGCAAGAGAGAAACTAAGAGAGAATCTCGGCCAGGAAATATTTAGGGAGATGGGTCTCTGTGATATGGGGGAGGAAGTTGCTAAAAGATGGACCGAAGAGGAAGAAGTGGCATTTCATAATGTTGTCTTCTCCAACCCTGTGTCAATGGGTAAGAATTTCTGGGATCATCTCTCTGCAGTTCTCCCTTCCCGTGCAAAGGAGGACTTCATTAGTTATTATTTTAATGTTTTTATTCTCAGAAAGCGGGCTCAGCAGAACCGCATTGACCCCGTAAATATTGATAGTGATGATGATGAGTGGCAGACTACTGAATATGGAGTTCAAGCAGAGGACGACGACTCTGTTGTGGAATCTCCAGTTGGTCAAGGAACTGTTGCACATTTTGAACATAGCCATGGGGACATTGAGGATGGGATTGATTCTTCTGAAAATGTTGCTGGTGATATCTGTTCTAATGAAGATGAAATATCAGGACAGCAAGTTGAAAGTTTCATCAGTAATTATAATAGCAATGACTTTGAGCTATTGAGTAAGATTCAGGGGAATAACGAAGATGACTCATGCACATCATACGAGTATCAGAGGGAGAAAGTTGATTGTTGTGGTGATGGATGCAAATCAACCCAGTCAAGACCGACATGAAAGGGTTGACAAAGAGAAGGCTGGAGAACAGGATTCTTGCAATCAAAGCACTTGGATGTTAATACCATAGTTAAGGACTTTGATTTTTTGGTCCAAGAAATTCTGAAAAATTCAAGCTGGATTGGTTTGGTGGGATATGGATCAAATGGATTCTATTCTAGTAAAATATTTGCTTAGGGTTTGTTTCTGTGCACGTCTGCTGATTTTATGCGTCTTACACCAGCAAATGATTTTATTTTATTCTAGTTTTTGGTGTAGGGTTGCATGGTTTGTATCAAATGAATTCATTTTACAAGCTGAATATTCTTTCTCTGGACTGTGACATTTTGCGAAGAAAATTAACTTGTGATCCGAAACATGATTTAATTCCAATTGCGTATAAAAAAGATTATAGATAAATTCAGTTCGCTACAGTCAGCTTTTCTTTTCTTCTTCGGTCAAAGTGGTGTTACAACAGTCTTTATCCAATCATCCATTCGACACGAAATCATAAAACAAAGCTTTTTTTTTTCTTTTAGTTTTCTCGTAACAAAAACCTAGTAGAACCACTATATTGATTGAGAAGTTCCACTAATAGTAGCCACCTCATTCAAGAATTCTTTCCTAGGAAGTTATTGCTCATCTTCCTGATCTAACAGTAAGAATATGGATGTGGACCTCCAGAACCATATGCTTTAATGAAATCATAAATGTTTTCTTTTACCTTTCCTGAGATTTCCAGTTATATAGAAAAATACATACAAATTATAAATTTTATTTATTGTAAAATATTTTTTATTTCTATATTTCAATACTTTTTAGTAAAATATGGTTCAATTAAATAATTTATTTTAACATAATTTTAAAATCAATAAATTAAAATGAGATTAAAAAAATTTGAGGGGCCAAAATAAGATTTAAAAGGTTGAAAGGATCTTAGAACTTATTTTATCTTTTCCTAAAAAAACTCTTCACCCTTCTACAGTCGAAAAAAATTTGTTGGTTAGAGCTCAAGGTTTTTTTTGGGCCCCAGCGATGTTATGCCCATAGTCAAACCGACAAATTTGTTATTACATCTTGGAAAATATAAATTTAAATGTGTTTAGTGCGTAATAAAATTTAATATAATATGAAAAACAAAACACAAGTAACCTATCAGACATAACAAACCTAGATTTCCAAGATGTTTAGTACATTATAGTATTTTTTTTCCTGTCTCTTTGACACGAATTTTTTACTTCTTAGCATGTCCTCTGTTTCATAGCACGAATCTTTGTCTCTACTTGTTTGTTTATCGTAATAGAACCTGCAAAGGAAGACAATCTCGCTGAACTTTCGATTGAGGATGCGGAAGATTGTGAGATTCAGGTTGAAGTTGATACTTTAGAGACTGACATTTCCTTTGAGAATTGTTTTGTGGGTCAATTTTATTATAACGAGTGTTATTCATTTTCAATCTATGCGTACTACTCTTGCAAATGTTTGGCGTCCACTTGGAGGTATCTCTATTTCAAAATTGGAAGAGAGTCGCTATCTTTTTCGATTTTATCATAGAGTGGATGTTGATAGGCTGGAGACATGTGGTCCATGAAATTTTAACTTTCACCTATTGATTATGCATCGATTAAAACTTAGCGAGGCTCCATTATTGGTCCCTTTAACTTCTGTTTTGTTTTGGATATTGGTTAATGAAGTGCCACCAGGGTATATGCCCGAGGGCGTGGCTAGGCAATTAGGAAATTTTCTTGGTTCATTCATTGACTATGACTCGAACAATGTTGGCCTCGGATATAAAAGAATTATGTGTTTGCGGGCAATGATTGATGTTTGAAAGCCTTTAAAGAGGAGAAAAAAGCTGGCGGTGCGTACTGGTGATGGAGTTTATGTTCAGTTTGAATACGAAGAATTTCCTTCATTTTGTTTCATTTGTGGTAAAATGGGACATGGGAGAGCTTTTTCCCAATTCGAATGACAACAGATCAGTCTAAAATTGTGTTTGGATGGGACCTGAGTCTTCGGGCTCCGACACGACGTATGGTGGCGACACCGACAAGCATATGGTTAAGAGAAGAAGTTGTGCCTGAGTCGTCAAGTAATGTGCCTCTTCCTATAAATCCCCAAAATTCTAGGGATGTGTGGTTGCCTCAAACCTCAATCCTCACTAAAGATTTTGGTTTTGGTGAAAAACATATTGTTGTGGCAAAAATATCGGGTGAAACCTCATCCAAAGGTTCACCAGTTAAAAACCAAGGGGTAGTGGACTCGGTTATTGCAGCCAAAATTAATGAAGGCAATAGTTCAAGATTTGTTATTATTATGACTTATGAAGATGAGGAAGCTATAGAAACATTACCATATGGGCTTAAGCGACCAAGAATAAGCTCTTCTACATCAGAAGTTTTTGTACAAGATTCGAGTGATGTCGTTAATACAAGATCAGCATGCCACACCTAGTGTGCCAGCCGGGACCAATGAAGCTTCTTAGTTGGAACGTCTATGGCTTGGGAAAGTCTCGGACGACTTGCCGTCTAAGGAATGTGCTTAGGGACGTCAATCCTTCTGTAATTTTTTTGATTGAAACAAAATTACAGGATAATAAAATGGCTAGATTCCGTAGTTATTGTGGCTTCCCTAATGGTATTGATATTAGCGCTCGTGGTAGAAGTGGTGGACTTTTATTGGGATGGAAGTCAAATTGTACAGTTCCTCTTCGTTCTTTTTCTGATAGACACATTGATTTTATTTTTTTTGATGACTCTGACGGTAATGCATGGAGATGTACGAGTTTCTACGGTGCTCCTGAAGAACAGAATATGGGAGACTCGTGGAACCTTCTACGCAGATTAAACGATTCTCCTACTCTCCCATGGTTAGTGAACGGTGATTTCAATGAATTACTTTTTGCTGATGAAAAAATTGGTGGCAGAGTGAGGAGTTAACGGAAAATGGACATGTTTGCTAATACTTCATTAGACTACTCTTTGGAAGATATGGGTTACTCCGGTGCATGGTTTACGTGAGAGAAAGGTCCCTTCGAAAATAATAATATATGAGAGCGTTTCGATAGAGGGGTTGCTAATGAAAGCTGGTGGGAGTTCTTTCCACATTTTAATGTCATTCATCTATCGCATGTGTTCTCAGATCATTGCCCATTGTTCTTTAACACAGACATTCGGAATACATCTTCTATTTGTACATCTCTTTTCCGATTTGAGGCCTCATAGCTATTAGAGGATTCTTGTGAAGAGTAGGTAAAAGGTTATGGCAGTGTAGTGAAGGGGTTCTGACAGATCGTTTGTGCTATCTTAGTCATGGACTGAAAAGGTGGTTTAAGCGAATAAAAAGAGAGAAGAAAGTCACTGTTAATGACATCCGTAGAAGACTTTGAGAACTGAATGATGCAGCTCCAACTGATGACACACTTGGATAAATTTTCGAGGTAAAATTGGTTCTAAATTTAGAAGCAGATTGTGAAGAATTATACTGGGAGTAGAGAGCTCGAGCCAATTGGTTGCGCTTTGGTGAAAGAAACGCTAATTTCTTTCACCAACATGCCTCCCACAGACGTAGGAAAAACAGAATCCAGTTCTTAGATAAAGAAAATGGAGATTTTGTTATCGACGTTATGTAACAATTATTATTGCTTTTGATTACTTTCAAGATTTATTTTCTTTAGCTAGTATTTTAGATGCTTCTGACATTCTGACAGAAATTAAACCAAGCATTTCTTTGGATATGAATAATGATCTTTTGAGGGATTATTTTAAGGAAGAAGTTTATCAGACTGTCCAGGCTATGGGTCTTCTCAAAGCGTCTGGTGAAGATGGGCTTGGAGCAGTGTTTTAACAGTGTTTTTGGCACATTGTTGGGGATGATGTTGCAACATTTTGTATTGGCAGGATCCATGACAATCACTCGATGCAGGATATCAACTCCACTCACATAGTCTGGATTCCAAAAGTATGATGCAAAGAAAATGTCTCAATTCTGAGCAATTTCTCTCTGTAATGTTATGTATAAAATCATCTCTAAGATGATTGCAAATCGAATGCTGTTGAGTGGATCAAAAGATCGATATAAACCAAGAGGGGGTGAATTGGATTTTTAAAGTTTTTGTGGTGGAAATTGCAAATTAAAAAGATAGACAAGGGATTTTAGAGTGGTTCAAGTTCCAAATGAACTCTACATCCACTACCTTAGCTTCACTAAGGATTTGCAACAATTCCACTAATTGCTCTTCCCCTTTTCTAGGCTAAGGAGGCAACCCTTACAATTTCGGTTGAATTTTCTACCCAAAATTCAACCCAATCCTCACAACGAGATAACAAAGAAATTTGTTGGCTAATAGAGTATCTCTCAATACAAATGATAGCCCAATTACAAGCACTCAACCCAATTGAACAAGATAAGAATGAAAAATACAATTTGGGTTTCTAGACAATATGGATTTTTGCACAATTGCTTGGATTTGATGAATAGATGTTTTCTTGAAGATCAATAGTTGTTGCTGATGCTTTTAGATGTCTCTTTTATACCTTTTCATTGATTTCTAGCCATTTGGGTGGTTGGGAACATAAATGGAGCTGTTGGAACCCTCTCTTACCACCATAAATGCACTTCTGCAGCTATGCGTATCGGTACGCGGGAAGGAGTATCGGTACCTGTCTCAGAAAAGAAAGAGTCGTTGTGTGCAATAAATATGGGGTATCGATACGCACGCAAGCGTATCGGTACTGGGTATCGAAACGGGGGTTTGCCGTATCGATACCTTTTTCTCTACTTAGCTCACTGTCGATTTCCGTATCGGTACGGGGGTTAGGGGTATCGATACGAGTTAACAACCTTTTAAAGTTTGGTTACCAACCAACTGACACCAACGGTTATATTTTTTAAACCGACTTATATTTTTAAAATTTATTAAGGCCGTATCGATACGAGGGTTTGCCGTATCGGTACGCCATTCAAACTCTTTAGATTTTAACACAGGGGCGTATCGATACGAGGGTTTGCCGTATCGATACGTGTTCCGACAGTAACCAACTTTGGTAAAAAGGTATCGATACGCTTGGAAGGGTATCGATACACTTGGACGTTTTTCAATAGTTTGGCCTTGGAACACTTAGAAAATATTTTGAGTTTGAGTTTTTCAAATAAGTTTTAAAGAGTTGGTGATTTAAAACTTATTAAGGGACTTACAAAAACAATTTTAAGTTTTTCAAATTTGATCCTTAAAGATCTAATTATATCAAAATCAAACATAGGTTTTACAAATGCATTCAGTTCTACTTTTTTGCATAGATGAGGCTCAAAGTGCCTTCTTGCTGGGATGTCTTATCACTGACAATATCATAACTACTTATGAGATTTTACATTCTCTGAAAGCTAGAAGAGTTGGACGGAAAGGAAATTTTGCACTCAAGCTAGATATGAGAAAGGCTTATGATTGAGTAGAATAAAGGTTTTTTTGAGAAAATAGTGCATCGAATGGGATCTACAGAAAAATGGGTGACAAACATACTTCGATGTATTTCCTCAGTGACTTATTCAGTAGTTGCTAACGACCGTGTGGGAGAGGTTTTCAATCCAAGTCGAGGCTTGAGACAAGGGGATCCCATCAGCCCTTACTTGCTTCTCATATGCAGTGAAGGTCTTTCCTTGTTGCTATATCAGTCCTTATCTCAGAATATCTCTTTTGGTGTTCGGATAAATAGGCGTGCCCCTTTGATTTCTCATTTGATTTTTTGTAGACGATAGTATTTTGTTTGGGGATGCTATTGCTAGGGGAGTCAAGTTTGTTTTTCAGTTCAAATGTTGTTGACAACAACAAACAAGATGTTTATCGGATTCTTAGAATTTCTAGGCAGACTAGCCCAGAAAAGTACTTAGGGCTACCATCCATGATTGGTCGAGATAAGAAGCATGCTCTAGCAAGTATAAAGGTTAGGTGTTTAAAGCAGATTCAAAATAGAAGTGCCAAGAACCTTTCGAATGCAGGTAAGGAAGCCATAATCAAAAGTGTGTTGCTATCCATTCCCGTCTTTGCTATCTCACGCTTCCTTTTCCCTAAGACTTTTTGCAATAAAATGGAGGCAATCTTAGCACGTTATTGGTGGCAAAAATCCAATGAAAAGAAAGGGATTCGCTGGCGCAAATGGGAATATCTATGCAAACTAAAAGGTGATGGGGCTTAGGCTTTAGGGATATGGGCAAATTTAATATTTCCTTACTTGCAAAACAAGGCTGGATGCTCAACCAGAACCCTGAATCCCTGGTGGCCAGACTTATGAAATCAGAGTATTATTATTCATATGACTTCATGCACTCTAATCTAGGCTCTAATCCTTTATACATATAAAAGAGTATTTGAAGCTCTAGAGGACTGCTGGAACTTGGCTTGGGTTATCTAATCGGATATCGAAATTCCATAGATATATGGAATGATTATTGGCTGCCTATTCAACCTCAAAGGAAAGTTTCTTCTAAGCTTGTTGTAGAGCGTTTGGGTGTTCTCTAAATACGAGCGCAAGTGCACACTCATGTCAAGTTATAGTATAAAAGATATCGTCTCCTACAGGGATTGGACAACTTACTCGAATTGTAATTCCTGCACGAAGAAAAGTAAATGCACAAATAAGATTTAGTTTATAAAAGAATTAAAAGTAAATAAAACACAAGTAATTGAGGAAAAGATCAGAGTGATAGGATGGGTTAGATTATGTTGCTCCCTAGTGTGAAACTGTGTTGAATAGGTTAAGTTGCTTTGCGCTGCCAGACTTTGCTACCTCGGCGGGGGATGGAAGATTGGTTGCTTTGACGCTTTCGCTGCCTCGGTAGTGGAACAGATGATTGGCTCGGTGGCAAACTCGGCAGACCTTCAGGTCTCGACAGAACGCTTCGATATTGATCTCGCTTATGTCTAAGTCAGAATATTGTTGTTGCCAATTGCAGATAATACTCGTCACAGCGTGATTCTTGCAAAGACAACAACCTTGGTTTGTCCTCTTTTAGCCGTATTAAACTCGCACCTATGTTTAGGACGAATTGATCAACACCTGATTAGGATGAGGATCGCACTTATCCCTTTCGCGAGTTCGACTCTCTCGATACCGAACAAATGGATAGTTAACAACTAATCTGTCGAACTTAATTGAAAACTATGAAGAGCATGGAATAAGAAAACCTTGAAAGTTTTATTGCAAAAACTAACTTAATACCTAAACAACCATTCTCACACTAGTTTACAACATAACCCAAACCCAAAAGAGAATTTAGAACATAATGGCGGCAAGAAAACCTAAACTATGCCTAAGGGAAAACCTAAGTTGTCTTGAAGTACAAAATACATCGAGTATATATAGGCATTAGCTAGGTCAAGTCCTCCTTGAAGTAGAAGTCTTCAAAGTAGCTTTTTGCATTGAACACAACCTTTAATTTTGACTTCTTTGAGTTGAATGTGGACTCCTTCACGTTGCCTTGCTTCGCAAGTTATCTCGAACTCCTCCTTCGGTGGCTCTGTCCGTTGCTCCAAGCGTCAGAAAATTGAGTGGATGCAATCGTTGGAATCGGGATTTTCTGCTCTACAAATCGCACTCCAGTTCCTTAGTTTGCTGCTCTGGGCAGGAGGTACAACGGCGGAAGGTACTCGGCAACAACTTTCTCTGCTTGGATATGCATCAGTACATCTCCCTGGTTTGCTGCCTCAACATCCTCTCCTCAGCTCCTCTCTCCTTCTGCCAGCTTCTAGTACCTGAAACTAAACTAAACGAAAACAATATCTTTTCCTTACAAAATAAAAGATAATCAATAAAAAGAATGGCAAAGTAAAGAATACAGTAAAATACAATGCATACACGTAATTATGCCTAAAATGTTCTTAAAACAACAATAATATGAGATGAAATATGCACAAAATATAGAACTTATGGACAATTTACACACTCCCAAACTCGAACTATTGATTGTCCTCAAGTAATGCAAACCTAAACATACTTGCCCTTTGAACTAATCAGAAAGAAAAAATCTGTATTAAACTTGATTTAACACCTCAAGGCCATGGCACCTACATTATATTAGTGAAAGGAGAAGATCATAAATTACCTCAGAATTAAACTACAATGCCAGTGCAGTGTGTAGAAACTGTGTACAGGCTGAATCTGAAGAACATTCTAAGTAAACAAAGATGCTATCATGGTATATAAGGTTGCTGCCGAGGCAACATAAGTAAGCACATTTATTTAATCATGGCAATGAGGGCTTCATCTTATCACAACTACTCTTCTAGGTCTGAAATTAAGATAGGAGCAAACTACAAAACCCCGAACCCATTGAGTAGAGTCATCTCTTGAAAGCTTTCATTCACTCATGCTAATTTTTCCGTCACTTAAAGGATTTTTAGATTCATGGACTTTGATAGCAGCGAAGTGTCCTTGCACATGATTCTTCCTAGAGCAGGTTTCGGGCACCTCTAGGAAAAGACAACATAAATTTTTATCTATTTATTTTTCTACCGTGATAGTGCTGTTCTTTTTTTTTGTTGCCTGCCACAGCAACTTCCTGCAACCATGTTGGAATTTTATAAATAATTCAAGCATGCAATGTTCATAAAAAATTCAAACAAATTCAGCAAGTAACAATAGTGTTTTTAATTTTTGGAATTAATAGAAAAATTCTAAGTTTACTTCATGCTTTCTCCAAAATTAAGTTCTTTTTATTATGGTGCGAAAAATTTAAAGTTGGCTATCTGTTGAGTGGATCGCAAGATCGATATTGACCAAGAGGAGGGGTGAATTGGAAATTTAAAGTTTTGTGGTGGAAATTGGCAAATTAAAAATGATGGACAAGGGATTTAGAGTGGTTCAAGTTCCAAATGAACTCTACATCCACTACCTTAGCTTCACTAAGGATTTGCAACAATTCCACTAAATTGCTCTTCCCCTTTTCTAGGACAAGGAGGCAACCCTTTACAATTTCGGTTGATTTTTCTACCCAAAAATCAACCCAATCCTCACACAAGTGAACAAAGAAATTTAATGGCTAATTGGATATCTCTCAATACAAATAATAGCCCAATTACAAGCACTCAACCCAATTGAACAAGATATGAATGAAAATTACAATTGGGGTTTTAGACAAAATGGGATTTGTGCACAATTGCTTGGATTTGATGTTTGGATGTTTGCTTTTGGATCAATAGTTGTTGCTGGTGCTTTTAGAGGTCCCTTTTATACCTTCTCATTGATTTCTAGCCGTTGTGGTTGTTGCACTCATCAATAGAGCCGTTGGGATGTTATCTCGCCACCATAAATGCAGTCTGCAACAACCCGTTTCGAAATGCGGGGTACCTGTTTCGGAACGGACTAAAATAGAAAGAGCCGTTGGGGTGCATTTAAGAAGCCCGTTTCGAAACGCCTTAGGGCCGTTTCGAAACACTTTTGCCACTGTCAAGGGTCGTTTCGAAACGATCTTAGCCCGTTTCGAAACACCTTAACGGTTTTCAGAAAATCAGTTAAAAACAACTTCAACGGTCATGTTTTATATTCAAACTTAAGACCTGTTTCGAAACGCTTTGGCTTCATTTCGAAACGGTTTTGCTACTGTCAAAGGTTGTTTCGGAACGGCCTTAGCCCGTTTCGAAACACCCTTTTTATCTTTAAATATTCAGCAAATATTTCAACCGTTGTGCCTTTTTTTTTAAAATAAAATATGAATAACAGTTTCGAAACGTGAGAGACCGTTTCGAAACATGGTCAAGTGTTTCGATACACGTTTCAGAACAAGGGTTGACAGTGATGAAAACGTTTCGGAACGCCTTAGGGCCGTTTCGAAACAGGACTTTGAAAATCATTGTTTTGACTTGAAACACTTAGAAAAATATTTGAAAAACTTTGTTTTTAACTTGGGCATAATCTTAAATTTATATGGGGATATTTTGAGGACTTAAAATTCGTTTTGACATTTTCAATTTAGTCCTTAGGTTTTTAGTTATATCAAAATTAAAATATTTGTTTCACAATCTCCCCCTTTTTGATATAACAAAACCAAAGTTAGACTTTTTGAGAATTTTGAAGGTTTTGAAAATATTCTAACTCCCCCTTAATTTAAGATAGGTTTTTAAAGTAAAAAAAATGTTTGACTTGAAATCCAAGTTGTGAAGCTTAAAACAAATTTTTAAAATTTAAAACGAATTTTAGTTTGTGGCTCTTAAATTTCTTCTCCCCCTTTTTGTTAGATCAAAAAGAATAATAAAAGCTCATAGAGAAGACAAAGGATTAGTACCGATAAGCATTAATAAGCAACCATAATATTAATTCATAACATCAAAATATCCAAAACATAAACCAACATTAAGTTTATAATAAAATCCCAAATAAAAAGCCAAAAGCATAGGTTCCTAAAACATAGAAAAACATAAAGATGCAATCTTAATCCTAAAAAGCATAGATAATATGATATGATATGAGATGAAGATCCTAGGCCTCGTCATTATCATCCGAAGTATCATCATCGCTCTTGACTTGAGAACGGTGAAACTTCGTCCATTGCCCATAGAGCGTAGAGAAGGATAGATCCAAGTTTGCATGGGAAGTCTCAAGAGTATGAAGATGATCCTCGACATTCTTCAAGCGATTGTCCATATAAGTAAAACCCGAAGCAATGCTAGTATCCAAAGCATTGAATCGCTCGGTAATGAGAGCCGTGAGGGCTTCATTGTTTGCAACCGGAACTTGCGGTAGAGGAGCAACGGGAGGAGGATCCGCTTCTCTATCAACTCTTTCCCAAACATCATTCACATATATGAACCCGGACTTGCGAAGGGATGACTCACCAATCTTGGTCTTGCGAGGTTCCGGAGAGTCGTAGGTACAATCGATACCAAGATCATGAAAGATGTAGCTCAAGAGAGTGCCATAGGTAAAAGATTTCAACTCATTTGTGTCAATAAGCTTAATATTATTGACAATCTCGGCAAAAATTATTTTAGGCACATTAGGACGCTCACCTCTACGGAAACACTCAAGCCAAAAATGATCAGTTTGACGGATATGGGAGTATTTACCTCCGGAAGGTCGAATGAACCAAGAAACCATCAAGTGAAGAACGCGATCGTGCACATCCAAATGAAGTGCTTTACCGGTGAAATTGCCAAAGTGACGTTCATCCTCAAGACCATCATGTTTAAGTTTAAAAATAGACTCCAAGAGAGCAACATTAAGAACAAACTTTTTGCCCAATAAAGAAGATTCAATTCCTATAATCTCGGTTTTGGTCTCATCATAAAGAAAACGAGCATTAGAGTAAAAAAGGAGTACCATGTGTTTGAAGCGAATATCCGGAATGCTCAAGAACAAGATAAGATTCCACTCACTCAAACGGTCGAGATAACGAAATAGTAATCGCTCGGAATTGAGGAAGTCAAGATCAATGACACGTTCTTTACGAACTGCGAAATCCTTGACAAAAGAGAAGCGAGCACGCGCCTCCGGAGTTTTAAGGGATTTATGAAAAAGCATGGTAAGATTTGGACGAATGCTCGAATCACCGGATTGAACGGCCTTGCGTTTTTTGTTAGCTTGATCCGCCATCTAAAAACATTAAGCAAGTATATTTAAATTAAGTGTATGCATGGATAGTTAAAATCAATCCAATAATAAATCCCACTTAGGTTTTTGAAACCAAAATTAAAATAAAAAAAATTAAATAAAAAACAGTAAAGAAAGAGACGACTTATATTCGAATAAAAAATTTTGGGATTTTGAAATTTTTTTACAAGATATGGAAAACCCACAAAGGAAAAACTATAATGTATACAAAAATAAAATTTTCTAACCTAAGACTCGAACATAAATTGAAAGAAAAAGAAAAGAAGAAAAATTACCTTAGTTTGGGATTTTGGATGATTTGATGAAAATCCTTGCACAATTTTGATGAAACTTGCTTAGACTTGAGTTTTAGAGTAAAACCCCTCACAATTTTGTGAAAATCAATGAGTTTGAGAGGGTATTTATAGAGAGGTAGGCGGTTTAGGGTTTTAAGGGTTTGATAAAAAGTGAACTTTATCATTAAAAGCCCTAATTAAAGTAGTCTACGATGTCGTTTCGGAACGGTCGAGACCGTTTCGAAACGAGGCGACTAGGGTTTGACCGTTTGTAGACCATGGGCTGACCGTTTCGATACGGTGTTGACCGTATCGAAGCCCTGTTGACCCATATCGAAACACGTTTCGATACACCCCTTGGCAGTAGCAAAAACGTTTCGGAACGCATTGGAGGCGTTTCGAAACGCCCTTCTCTCAGAACTGGATTTAAGGTATCCGTATCGAAACAGGTTCACCCGTTTCGATACACCTGGGCCTGGAAGTGCAGATGAGGCTCTAAAAGTGCAGAAAAATGAAGTTTTAAGAGGCCTAACATTCATAAATGTTATGAATGAGCAGGCAAAACATATTCAAGCATAAACATACTCCCCTAACTATAGGCATGGATGAAATTAGGAGATTAAACACATAAACATGGCATTTCACAAAATCAAGCATATTTAAGCACAAAAGAGGTCCTAAAAGGTCAAGATAGGCTAGCTAGACCTAACTCTCTCCTAAGGGACCAAAAACGCCCTTTGTCTAAGGGTTTTGTAAATATGTCCGCTAATTGATTCAAGGTGTCTACGTACTCTATAACAACATCTTCCTTAAGGACATGATCTCTAATGAAATGATGCCTAATTTCAATGTGTTTGGTTCTAGAGTGTTGGATGGGATTTTTTGTTAAACATATTGCACTAGTGTTGTCACATTTTAGGGGTATGGTTTCAACTTTAATTCCATAATCTAAGAGTTATTGCTTCATCCAAAGGACTTGAGCACAACAACTCCCTAAGGATATGTACTCGGCTTCGGTGGTAGATAAGGCTACACTATTTTGTTTCTTAGAGAACCAAGATATGAGCATACTACCTAAGAATTGACAAGTTCCTGAAGTACTTTTCCTATCGATTTTACAACCCCCATAATCCGCATCCGAGTAAGCATGAAGGTTGAAGGTAGAGTCTCTAGGATACCAAAGACCTAAACAAGGAGTGTCTCTAAGGTATCTAAAGATTCTCTTAACGGCTATAAGGTGAGACTCTCTAGGACTAGCTTGAAACCTAGCACACAAGCAAACACTAAACAATATATCCGGTCTACTTGCGGTAAGGTAAAGCAAAGATCCAATCATAGAACGATAAAGCTTAGAGTCAACACACTTACCTCCTTCATCTTTGTCAAGCTTTGTAGATGAGCTCATAGGAGTGGCTTGAGGCTTTGCATTCTCCAAGCCAAACTTCTTGAGCATATCCTTTATGTATTTTGCTTGGTTGATGAAGGTGCCATCCTTCTTTTGCTTGATTTGGAGTCCCAAAAAGAATGAGAGCTCCCCCGTCATGCTCATCTCAAATTCACCTTGCATTAACTTAGCAAACTCTTGACAATGACATTCATTAGTAGAACCAAAAATGATATCATCAACATAAATTTGAACTACTAAGATGTCATTTTTATACATTTTTATAAAGAGTGTAGTGTCCACCTTACCTTTTTCAATCAAAAAATTTGAAAGCCTTTCATACCAAGCTCTAGGAGCTTGTTTTAAACCATAAAGAGCTTTGGTAAGTTTGAAAACATGATTTGGAAATTTTGAATCTTCAAAACCCGGTGGTTGTTCCACATACACTTCCTCATTTATAAAACCATTTAAAAATGCGCTTTTAAAATCCATTTGAAAAAGCTTGAAATTATGATAACATGCATATGCAAGCAACATCCTAATGGCTTCCATTCTAGCTACGGGTGCATAGGTTTCATCAAAATCTATTCCCTCTTCTTGAGTGTAACCTTGTGCTACAAGTCTAGCTTTATTTCTCACAATGTTACCACTCTCATCTAGTTTGTTCCTAAAGACCCATTTAGTTCCTATTGTAGATTGATTACTAGGCCTATCAACTAATGTCCATACATTACTTCTCTCAAATTGATTTAACTCTTCTTGCATAGCCATAATCCAAAAGTCATCTTTCAATGCTTCTTTTATATTTTTAGGCTCTATGCATGAGATAAATGCAACATGGTTCATTAATCTAAGAGAAGAACGAGTGGTTACCCCCTTGGATGGATCACCCAAGATTTCACCATCTTTGACATAGTTCAACTCCCTTGGGTAGCTCACTTCCTTTTCCTCAATAGCCAAGTCCTTCAAGGCTTCAAGAGGTGGATCTTGTGAGTCCTCTTCCTTTGTTGGAATCTCATCCTCCTTTGAAGTTTGACCTCCATCAAAGGCATTTATGATCACTACATCATCATCATCACAAGAATCCTTCCTAGGAAGGAGGTTATCATCGAATACAACATGAATAGATTCTTCTACTACTAAAGTTCTTTTGTTAAATACTAGATAGGCTTTAGAGGTTAAAGAGTAACCTATAAAAATAGCTTCACCACTTTTTGCATCAAATTTACCTAAGTTATCTTTTCCATTATTTAAAACAAAACACTTGCACCCAAAAGGGTGGAAATAGCTAATGTTAGACTTTTTAGATTTTAAAATCTCATAAGGTGTTTTCTTTAAAATTGGCCTAATCATTACTCGATTTACAATATAACAAGCGGTGTTTGTGGCTTCCGCCCAAAAATATTTAGGTAAATTATTTTCACAAAGCATAGTTCTAGCCATTTCTTGTAAAGTTCTATTTTTCCTCTCAACTACCCCATTTTGTTGAGGAGTTCGAGGAGCCGAAAAATTATGGCTAATACCATTTTCATTTAAAAACTCTTCAAACCCTAAATTTTGAAACTCGGTTCCATGATCACTTCTAATATGTGAAATTCTAAGTTCAAGATCATTTTCGGTTAATTTTGAAAATGTGATGAATTTTTCCAAAGCCTCATCTTTAGTACTTAAAAAGAGAACCCAAGTAAATCTAGAAAAATCATCAACTAGCATAAAAGCATAAGACTTACCACCCAAGCTCATAGTCCTAATTGGCCCAAATAAATCCATGTGAATTAGTTGTAAGCATCTACTAGTGGAAACATCATTAATGGATTTAAAGGAAGACCTATGTTGTTTACCCTTTGAGCATGCATCACAAATTTTATCATTTGAAAATTTTATCTTGGGTAAACCTCTAACTAGATTTAGAGAGACTAGTTTTTCCAAAACACTTATGCTAGCATGTCCTAGCTTCCTATGCCACAACCATGCATCACTTTCATTTTGAGCAACTAAGCATGCATGAGATGTATGAATGTCATCTAGATGCACCATGTATATATTCCCTATGCGATGACCTATGAGCATAATATTATTAGATTTAATGTCTACGATTTTACAACCATTTTTATCAAACAAAACATTAAATCCTTTATCACATAGTTGACTTATGCTCAATAAATTGTGTTTAAGACCATCGACATATAAAACATTTTCAATGAGAATAGTAGAGTGATTACCTATGGAGCCAATACCTTTAATGTGGCATTTGGAGTTGTCACCAAATGTTACTACTCCACCACCTTTTGGCTTTAGATCCATGAATCGACTCTTGTCTCCGGTCATGTGCCTCGAGCATCCACTATCAAGGTACCATGAGTTTTGACTTTGTGCTTTGGCCTTGTAGCAATGCCCCCATACAAACAAAGATATTAAACCTTGGTTTTTGGTACCCAAATCATTTTGGGTCCATGAGTGTTAGCTCCCAAAACCTTGGTTCCCTTAGGAATCCAAGATGACATAGCAATAATATTATTAGATTTAACAAGTTCCTTAGGAACCCATACACTTCTAATTCTTTTAGTTCTACTATGTCTAGGATAGCTACCTTGTTTGTAGTAGTTAGTCTTTTTCTTAGGTTGGTGTGTTCTAGAGGATTCTCCTACTTCATGCTTGACACTACCAACATTTTTTAAAGACTTTTTGAGCTCATTTAGCTCACCCAACACCTTTTGGTGTTCACAATTACATTGAGATAAAAGATTATTAAGATCAACATTTTCATATTGAAAGAATTTAAGTTCATCTTTTAATCCTAATATCTTTTTCTCAAATTTAGAATTAGCTTGAGTAAGTGAGTCATTTTTCTCATTTAATTCTAGAATAATCTTTTTATTCCTAATAACCGACTCCTTATATTTCTCAACTAATTCATCATATACCTCTTGTAACTCATCATATGCATCATTTAATTCTTCATATGAAAAATCTAAAGTAGATGAGTTAGAGGTTACCATGGAGGAATCTTCCTCAAGTGCCATGAGGCAAAAGGTTAGCCACTTCTTGTTCGTCATCCTCCGATGACTCCTCATCACTCCAAGTAGCAAGCTTGGCTTTGAGCTTTTTCTTCTTCTCAAAGCCCTTCTTCTTAAGTTGAGGGCACTCCGAACGTATGTGGCCGGGTTTATTGCACTCAAAGCAAATGATTTGATCCTTTCCATCTTCCTTGTTCTTGCTTTTGATGTCCATCTTCCTTTGGATTTTTCTTCCCCGGTTGGACCTCATAAAGCGTGAGAATTGTTTGGCTATCATAGCCAATTCTTCAAGTTCATCCTCATCACTAGATGAGCTCTCATCATGTTGTGAAGCTTTAGCCTTGAGAGCTATTCCCATCTTCTTCTTCTTCTCAACCTCAAGCTTCTCTACCCTTTTCTCTTCTTTCTTCTTCTCATCTTCCCTTCCTTGCTTCATGATCTCATGAGTGAGGAGAGAACCCACAAGCTCATCAAGCTTCAATGTCTTCAAGTTCTTTGCTTCGATGATAGCGGTTCTCTTCCCATCCTAAGACTCGGGAAGTGAATAAAGTAGTTTCTGGACAAGCTTGTCTTCCGGTATGATCTCTCCAAAGCCCTTTAGACCATTGACAATCGTGGAGAATCGATCAAACATCTTTGACACCGTCTCATCGGGCTCCATCTTGAAATTTTCATAACTAAGATTGAGAATTCCAATCTTAGTTTCCTTGACGTCATTGGTGCCTTCATAAGTGGTTTCAAGAGTGTCCCACACTTCCTTGGCACTTTCAATTGATGAGACCTTTGAGTAGATGTCCGGACCGAAAGCACAAAATAGCATGTGGAGAGCTTTATCATTGACTTGAATCTTTTTCCTCTCCTCTTCACTCATTTCCACTTTCTTCTTCAACACCATCTTGCCTTCACCGTCTTGCTTCAATGGAATGTATGGCCCATCCTCAATGACATCCCACACAAGATAGTCATTTGACTTGATGAATAGACGCATTCTATTCTTCCAAAAAGAATAGTTATCACCGTTGAAGAAGGGAGGCTTTGTGGTCGATTGTGACTCGTACATGCCGGAACCAGAGGTTGAAGCCATCTCTTGATATTTTGATGATCACACTCTTCCAAGGATCTCTCTTGTGGTTGTTAATCCTCAAAGAGTTAAGCTCTGATACCAATTGTTGAGTGGATCGCAAGATCGATATTGACCAAGAGGGGGGGTGAATTGGAAATTTAAAGTTTTGTGGTGGAAATTGGCAAATTAAAAATGATGGACAAGGGATTTAGAGTGGTTCAAGTTCCAAATGAACTCTACATCCACTACCTTAGCTTCACTAAGGATTTGCAACAATTCCACTAAATTGCTCTTCCCCTTTTCTAGGACAAGGAGGCAACCCTTTACAATTTCGGTTGATTTTTCTACCCAAAAATCAACCCAATCCTCACACAAGTGAACAAAGAAATTTAATGGCTAATTGGATATCTCTCAATACAAATAATAGCCCAATTACAAGCACTCAACCCAATTGAACAAGATATGAATGAAAATTACAATTGGGGTTTTAGACAAAATGGGATTTGTGCACAATTGCTTGGATTTGATGTTTGGATGTTTGCTTTTGGATCAATAGTTGTTGCTGGTGCTTTTAGAGGTCCCTTTTATACCTTCTCATTGATTTCTAGCCGTTGTGGTTGTTGCACTCATCAATAGAGCCGTTGGGATGTTATCTCACCACCATAAATGCAGTCTGTAACAACCCGTTTCGAAACGCGGGGTACCTGTTTCGGAACGGAATAAATAGAAAGAGCCGTTGGGGTGCATTTAAGAAGCCCGTTTCGAAACGCCTTAGGGTCGTTTCGAAACACTTTTGCCACTGTCAAGGGTCGTTTCGAAACGGTCTTAGCCCGTTTCGAAACACCTTAACGGTTTTCAGAAAATCAGTTAAAAACAACTTCAACGGTCATATTTTATATTCAAACTTAAGACCTGTTTCGAAACGCTTTGGCTTCGTTTCGAAACGGTTTTGCTACTGTCAAAGGTTGTTTCGGAACGGCCTTAGCCCGTTTCGAAACACCCTTTTTATCTTTAAATATTCAGCAAATATTTCAACTGTTGTGCCTTTTTTTTAAAATCAAATATGAAGAACAGTTTCGAAACGTGAGAGACCGTTTCGAAACATGGTCAAGTGTTTCGATACACGTTTCGAAACAGGGGTTGATAGTGATGAAAACGTTTCGGAACGCCTTAGGGCCGTTTCGAAACAATACTTTGAAAATCACTGTTTTGACTTGAAACACTTAGAAAAATATTTGAAAAACTTTGTTTTTAACTTGGGCATAATCTTAAATTTATATGGGGATATTTTGAGGACTTAAAATTCGTTTTGACTTTTTCAATTTAGTCCTTAGGTTTTTAGTTATATCAAAATTAAAATATTTGTTTCACACTATCCTATCATAGGCACAAGTTCTAACAAATTTTTTCTTTTGATTAATTTTTTAAGGCAAGTACATTATGCAACCTATATACACTAGAATATGCCTAAACAAAATGAGTGCTACCCCCAAACTCGAAAGGAGCATTATCCTCAATGCATGAGAAAAATAAAAGAGCTAGCCGGAAAGGTCGTCACCTTGCATGATGAATTTCCTTTGAGCCATGTTTGCTTGTGTGGTTATCGAATGTGTGTATCTGCTAGTCGAACCACGTGCAGTCGTTACCTTGGCATCACTGGGTAGTTGTAGTTGCAGTTGTTGTGGCGTTGATCTGGGTTGCCAGGGCGGGTGATGGCGGGTAAGTATTTCAGCAGGAAATATGGGGAACCAGACTGCACTGTCAGGGAACATCCCTGGTGTATTGCATAAATCAGAGCTGCTGCCTTTCTATCCTATTGAGCTGGTTTCGGAGATGATGGAGGAGTACTGCTGGTATTGGGGTCTGTTTGGCAGCTTTAGTACTGCCGAGCGGCGGGAGATGGGCGACAACATCAGTACTGCCGGGTGGCGGGAGCTGGGTGGCAGCATCAGTACTACCGGGTGCTGCTGGTGTAGCTGGCTGGGCGGCAGCATCAGTACTGTCAGGTGGCAAACTTTCATCGATGATGTTGCTTGACTACCTTTGTTTAAATTCTCTAGAAGGCTGGTTGGTTGCTGGTTGTGAGACGGTTGAATTTTATTTGCAAGACGAAAAAACAAAATAAAATAATAAAATGCAGAAAGAAATAAAACTGAAAATTTTAAAATTCTAAGTCTATGAAAGCATAAAAAATGTGGAAGATAAAAATAAAAATTATGTTACTCTAGGAGTGCATCGGCATGCATCTTTTAAAGTAACTACTCCCTTGTCGATTTGAGCTTAAGAGGGTCGTTTCTGATACTTCTTGTAATCCACCCGCACCCTCCATCGAGTGATTATTCTCATGGTGGAGGAGTCCTTATTCGCCGTTCCCTTGTAGTCCATGTGAACCTTCCTCCTTGTTTCTATTCCTAAAGGCATGATCATGTGATTAGGAAAAATTATATCACTATCTAACCATGTACGTACCTCATCTTTGTCGAAATTCGTTATGGTGGAAAGTTGCTTTTGCTGCCGAGGCAGCTGCTACGACAACCTGTTGTTACGAAAGTCTTCTGTCATGATGCTATGCAGGTTAAGGGAAAACTCAATTTTCGAAAGAGCTTCATGACTCTCAACATCGTTTTCTTTATGCCCCTCGAAAATCTGCATCAGTAGAGATTTTAATGGCTTTAAATCTACCAGCATCGACTCCATTCGATATATATAGTACATAGTTGCCGAGGCTTCCGTCGAGGCGGGTATCGTTGTCGAGGCTTCTATCGAGGCAAGCCTATTTGCCGAAGCATGTGATGTTGTGGCATCATCAATTCCTTTGTCGGCCTCACTAGGTGTTGCCGTGGCATTGGAGGTTCTAATTGTTCCTCAGACATCAGAGATCTTTCTTCGCATTGCTCTTCATCCTATTGTCCTGGGACATCCGCATCCCTCAGATTTAATTGTTGGTGATCACTAGTTGCTGAGGCAGAAGTTGTTGAGACATCGTGTTCAGGTTCATCTATGGCTATAATGAGGACTGAATTGCTCAGAAGTGCATCCATCTTAGCGATGTTGGCATCCATAGCTGTTGACACTTTATGCGTGAGTGCAAGGAAAGTTTGAAGTGTGTCCCCAAGGATTTTGATTGCTCTTGAGGATAACTATATTGCCAGGGCATGTCGATTTCTGCAGCAAAACTGTTATGGTAATTTTTTTTTGAGATTCTTGATTATACCATGAAAAATCTTGTTGCTGCGGCGGCAATTCCGGCAGCTGCATCTGCTGTTTGCTTTCAGACATCCACTCCCGAGTGGTTTTTCTCGACATGTCTGCTGCAAAAAAGATGAGGGCAACTTTCAAACGCATGATTTCCTTCACAATAATTGGAAGAACTTCCACACATGTTGATGCCCTTTACTTATAGTGCACCTGAATATTCTTTTTTTTCTTCTAAATAATAAAAAACTGAAATTACATGTAAAAAAAAATAAGGGTGCAAGAAAATAAAGACGAATTTATTGTTTCCAATCCCCGGAAACGACGCCAAAAACTTGTTGAGCATTTGAGTTTTCTCTAAATACGAGCGCAAGTGCATACTCCTGTCAAGTTATAGTATAAAAGATATCGTCTCCCACATGGATTGGACAACTTACTCGAATTGTAATTCCTGCACGAAGAAAAGTAAATGCAGAAATAAGATTTAGTTTGTAAAATATTTAAAAGTAAATAAAACACAAGTAATTGAGGAAAAGATTAGAGTGATAGGATGGGTCAGATTATACTGCTCCCTATTGTGAAACTGTGTTGAATAGGTTAAGTTGCTTTGCGCTGCCAGACTTTGCTGCCTCAGTGGGGGATGGCAGATTGGCTACTTTGACACTTTCGCTGCTTGGTAGTGGAACGGACGATTGACTCGGTGGAAAACTTGGCAAACCTTTAAGGCTTAGCAGAACGCTTCGATATTGATCCCGCTTATGTCTAAGTTAGAATACTGTTGTTGCCAATTGTAGATAATACCTGTCACGGCGTGAATCTTGCAAAGACAGCAACCTTGGTTCGTCCTCTTTTAGCCGCCTTAAACTCGCACCTATGTCTATGTCGATTTGATCAACACCTGATTAGGATGAGGATCGTACTTATCCCTTTCATGACTTCGACCCTCTCGATACTAAACAAATTGATAGTTAACAACTAATATTTTGAACTTAATTAAAAACTATGAAGAGCGTGGAATAAACAAACCTTGAAAGTTTTATTGCAAAAACAAACTTAATACCTAAACAATCGTTCTCACACTAGTTTACAACATAACCCAAACACAAAAGAGAATTTAGAACATTATTGAGGGAAGAAAACCTAAACTATGCCTAAGGGAAAACCTACGTTGTCTTGAAGTACAAAATACATCGAGTATATATAGGCATTAGCTAGGTTAAGTCCTCCTTGGAGTAGACGTATTCAAAGTAGCTTTTTGCATTGAATGCAACCTTTATTTTTTTACTTCTTTGAGTTGAATGTTGACTCCTTCAAGTTGCCTTGCTCCACAAGTTATCTCGAACTCCTCCTTCAGCGGCTCTGTCTGTTGCTCCAAGCGTCATAAAATTGAGTGGATGGCATTGTTGGAATCAGGATTTTCTGCTCTCTACAGATCACACTCCAATTCTCCAATTCCTCAGCTTGTTTCCCTGGGCGGCAGGTACGACGGAGGCAAGTACTCGACAGCAACTTTATCTGCTTGGATCTGCATCAGTACAACTCTTTAGTTTGCTGCCACAACATCCTCTCCTCAGCTCCTCTCTCCTTCTGCCAGCTTCTAGTACCCGAAACTAAACTAAACTAAACTAAAACAATATTTTTTCCTTACCAAATAAAAGATAATAAAAAAAGCATGGAAAAGTAAAAAAATACTGCAAAATGCAATGCATGCACCTAATTATTCCTAAAATGTACTTAAAACCACAATAATATGAGATGGAATGTGCACAAAATATAGAACTGATGGACACTTTACACCTATGCAAGGCTTGCAACGATTTTCTCAACTAATGTCTACTGATGGACATTACTGGAATGAGGATTTAATTTTCTCTATCTTCAATACTGAAGACTCTGTGTCCATTCTGTCCATTAGACTATCATCTACCAGACAAAGAGATAAGCTTAGATGGACTAGTGAACTTTCACGTACTTATACTGTGCGTAGTGGCTATAGATTATTAATTTCTAATGATGATGTGTTGCCAGCTTTGCAAACGTTTTATCATGCTCTATGGAATATGAAATGCCCATCGAAGGTGAAGATTTTAATATGTAAGTTTTCATAGAATTATGTGCTTACAATGTAGAACCATTATATGAAGAAAATTGTTCATGATCCATTATGCCCTATATGTAACATTCATAATGAAGATAACTCCCATGTCAGTTATGGATGTTATTATGCGCAGCAAGTATGGAATACTATGGGTTTTTAGTGGCCAATTCATATATCACATGGGGATTTTTTCTATTTGGCTCAAATGGATGATGGATATTTATGATTCTAAACAACACTTTGTAATATTTATATCAATTTGGGCAATATGGTTTGCAAGAAATAGATTGATACATAAAAACTGGGTTCAATCAATACCTGAAATTATTGTCTTCATCAAAAGTTATGTTTAGGAGCTCAATTCTGTGCCAGTAAGCCTCTCTCACCCGAATATCAGAGCTAATGTCAGATGGTGTCCTCCTTCTCAGCCACAAGTGAAGATCAATGTTGATGTAGGATTTTCCCTTACAGAAAACAAATGACTTCCAAGCTTTGTAATCAGGGATAATGAATGATATATCTTGGGGTCTACTTACCGGATTAATTTCAATATCAACTCAATTTTCGAGGCTAAGGCTTTGGTTGTTCTCTAGGGGCTTCAATTTGGGGAAGATATTACTGCACTGACATTGTTATGAACAGAGATTCAAGATATGTGATACCAAAATTAAATTTCCCAAGTGATGATTTATCTGTTACTAGGCAAATTATAGCTGATGCGAAATCAATTTCAGGGAGATTTACAAGAAGCACCTTTACCTTTGTGGGGATGAATGGTAACCAAGTGGCGCATGCGATGGAGATGGTGGGAAAAGCAGCGATCGAAGATGAGTTCTGAATCGAGGATTCTCCTCCCTCGGTGCTTGCAATGGTAGCTGCAGATCGGCATTGGATTGACCATCCTTAGAGTCTTCCCATTTCTGGGCACAAGTTTGCCTTTTTTCTCTTGGTTCGAGCTTCTAATTGTCTTGATGACGGGTAACCAAGGGTCGTAAATCACCTGAGCTTTTTAGTATTTACTTTTGTTTTTAATTGGGTTTTGTTGAGTGGATCAATCGAATCAAAAATTGGCCAAGAGGGGGTGAATTGACTTTTTAAAATTGAAGGGAGCAAATTGAAAATGTGAAAGTTGAAGATAAGACAATTTATAGTGGTTCAAGCTTAGAACAAGCTCTACATCTACTACCTTAGCTTCCACTAAAGATTTTCAACCAATTTCACTAGAAATTCTTCCCCTTTTTCTCGGATTAGGAGG
Source organism: Hibiscus trionum (assembly GCA_030270665.1). Classification (NCBI taxonomy): domain Eukaryota; kingdom Viridiplantae; phylum Streptophyta; class Magnoliopsida; order Malvales; family Malvaceae; genus Hibiscus; species Hibiscus trionum. The sequence continues at coordinate 22,785,314 of BSYR01000005.1, forward strand.
AAACCTTACAAACCGGTTAATCTTTATACCCAAACATTAACCAAGACTCTCTCACACGGTTGATGTAACACCCCTCACCCGATTTAGTCGTAAACCAGCTAAGGAATGCTACTCAAGCAACAAAAAACCCGAATAATATATTTTTTTCCTAACTTACCATATTTGATAAGTTAGACTTCTAAACATAATAACATATTCAACATAACTCATTAACAAGATTCATTCATCAACAAAACTTAACATTCATCCTTGAATTCCATGTGTACAATCTAAACAACATAAATCAAACATCCTAGATCACTACCCCTTTACAGTCATGGCATTCGAAAATAATTAGGCAGCATGATCTACATTTCCTTATAATTTGAACCATAGATGCTTCATACTCGAGATGTTAAACACTTAATCCATGATTTATACATGTGAATCATTTAACAAGGACAGACAAATTTATTTCCTCTAAGCACTAAGCATTCAAATCAACATTGCAACATCATGATCATCCCCTTTACAGATCAAATTATACATATATACAACAAGGAATGATACACTCTATCATGAACCTAACACTTGCACCAAGACATAACTAAATTATCCACTTCCTTTCGATTAGATTAAGGGTTCATGAACTTAATCATACATTTTATACATGTTCAAGTATACTTCACATATCAAGCAATCAATCACACTAACATGATACTACAACATGATTCACTAGCACTTATCAATCCACTTCTCAAGGCAACAACCAAACACTAAACATCAAGACTTTTTAAGACATGTTCAAGCATATGAACAACTAGTAGTCACCCTAGACAAGTAACCAAGGCATGTATCTACATTCAACCCTTTCCAAGCTTTTAAGACATGTAAATATTACCATAGCAACCAACCATGATTATCTCATATCATCAAAAAATACCTAGATCAACTAGGCTACCAACCAAGTCATGTTATCAAGTTATACAAACCTTAACATCTTAATATATACATAGCCAAACATAGGCTCAAAATGCATGAACATGTGAACTATATACAAGACTATGACCACCAACTAGGAGTCTACAAAAGAACATTATCATACTTGATGCTTTAGCTTGTCTTTCCTTGCCTCCAGTCGACCTAGTTTGCAATCTACGAACCTATAGTTTTGGGAAGAATGAAACGAGATTGATAAGTATGATTAAGTACTTAGTGAGGTAGCAACCTAATCTAGGCTAGTATGTTCATTTAACAAGTGTATTTTAGATCAAGGAAAGCCTAGCTAGGTTCAAGAACCAAGCTTGTATTCGAATGATCATGTTTTATTACATTTCCATATCATTTCATTTAAGTCATTCTAACAGTTTAAACATGGCAAATCAAGGTCACAAGAGTACACATATCAATATGATTTTTCAACCAATCAACTACATATTATCATCAAGAAGTCAAGTGAATAGCATTCCATCAATTTTCATGTAACATGATATCATGTAAGCAAGCATAACAAGATCATTTCCATTTCTTGTAAACACAAATTCATATCACCAAGCTTTCTTATTCAATTTCAAGTTTAAGCCTTGATTTATAGTCGAGTCTAGGTAATCGAGTCACCAACCAAACTGAGGCCAAATCAAGTATTAGGTCATATACACAAGTAGCTTACTAATCGAATAATCAAGACATATGTGTAGGCAAGTACATCATGCTTAGTATGTGAATCAAGAACCAAGCATTCCAAGTAGGCATAAATATCGTATTTCATGTAACATCAAGTAACAAGTAGGATCATTATCAAGGATTAAGGATATTTAGTAAACTCTATCACCAATTAACAAGCATTCTCATCACTAGGAGCATAGGGCATTCAAGCATTCAAACAAGGAGCATGGATCATATAGACATGAATCAAACAAGGCATAAGCATATTCCTTCAAGGATTGACTTGAACAACGTGGTGTTTACTTGAGGAGGTGGCATTCAAATTTTAAGGCAAGCACGAGAACATTTGAATAACATGCAAACATAGTAAACATGATTCGGTCATCAAGCAATATTCAGGAATATGGTCCCATTTATTTCAACAAAGCAAGCACTAATATTTGATCAATACTAGAAGGTAGGCAACCAATCAAGAAACAAGCACATGCCATTTAAATCAAGGGCATGTTCAAGAATAGCATGTTTAGGATCAATATAGAAAATCTAGATAGCATTTCATTTTCTTGGCAAGGAAGCATGGCTTTGATCAACATGACATAAACAAGACATGATCATGGGCATATTACATACCTTTAATCAATAACATGGATTGATGAACAAGTTAACAATTGTTTCTATTAACATACTAGTCAACAAGATGGTATTTTAATCAACAAGACAAGTTCACAGTAGCATTCAATTAACATGAATTTAATAGGCATATTATGATTTAATAAGTAAGCACAAAATATCACTTGGCTGAGACAAGGAAACATAGTTAAATTACAAGACATCTAGCAAGCATGACGATGTTCATATTACTTTCATTTATTTATTAACATGTTAGCATTCGAATCAATACAAACATGTAGGCATTCAATCAAGATAGCACAATGGCATCTTACTAGACAAGGCATACTAATATTCAAGTTTGCATATCATGCAATTCAAGCATTCAAGATTATATGTCAAGCAAACTCAAGTATTCAAGTAAGCTTTAAGCTTCATTTATTTCTCATTTGATTGCTTTAGTTTATGCCTATGATATTTCTTGTTTTCTTTCTTTAATTTGAGCCTTTGGCTTTTAGATGTCTTTTACTTGTTCGCCTTGGATTATGGATTTAATCTCGAATAACTTGTTCTGAATTTAACCATTAGGTCCAAGAAATACTTAGCTCAAAGCACAAAGCTAAGGCTAGTATTGAAACATGTCTAGCCTAACTTCAATCTATCCAACCAACTGTCGCCAATCTCCGTACAACTCCCCCGTTACCTCCTACTGTCGCCAATAACATGTTTACACGTAATTAGGGCGTCCTCCAAGCCGTAGCTCATGGACCGTAGTCCCAAGATAGACCAAGTATCACACTCCAGATCCAAGGACTTCCGTTGAAAGGGGCTTAGAAAACTTATCTTATTCAAGAACAAATTCAAACAAGGTATAGCAATATCATACTTTAGCCCTTCTGTAGCGCCTCGATTTTGGGCTTAGGAGCTTTGATGATGGTATCAGAGTTGGCCAAATTTGTTTTTGGAGTTTAGGTAGTTTGGGGTGAGTTCAGGGAAAACTGACCTCGAGTGTTCTTAAAAATGTGGAAATAATTTCTAAAATCCTTATATATTATATATATTTTGTGTGTGAAATCAATTTTGGGAAATGATGTCCGAAATTATGACATTTTGGTCTAGTGACTAAAATGCGAATTTTCAAAATTGTTTTAGTGATCGTTTTGTAAAAGAATCAAAACATTGAATCTTTAAGGAGCTAATTAGCCAAGTCTAATTTCAGACTTTTCTCTTATTTATTTTATTCCTAAAAGTTATTTTAAAAGGATTTTTAATTCATATTTTAAAAGGGTTTTTATAACATTTCAAGTTTTGACGTTAAAAATTTCCAAAAGGCTTTTCTTCATTCTCTTTTCAACCAAACACCATTTTAGCAGCATGTTTCAAAGGTAACATCCTTTTAAGTTGATTTCTAACCAAAAAAGTCTTTCCTTATGATTTTCTTCTAAAACCCAATTGCTTTCTCTTAGATTTCTTAAGCTTTTCTTCAAAATCAAGGGAAAACTCTACCATTAGAGGTGAGCTGCATTTTTATCCTCTAATGTAAGATTCTTTATTGATATTCCCATGTTATTGATTCTTTTATGGTTTTAGATTAAAGGTTTTGCAAATATATTTATGAAAAAGTGAGAAATCAAGCTAAAAATGGTTGTTTAGTGAGTTTTATTGTTGGATCAGGTTTTGTTGGGTTTTATATTGTTGTGGGCAATGTTTTTGATGTTGAATTATGTTGAGAGAATGGGTTAATAAAAAGAATCCCGTATTTGGTTAAGTTGGTGAAGGTTCGAATTGATATTTTTGGGTTTTTGGCTTGGATTTGTGAGAAATCAGTAGCTGGTGGTTATATGATGATGGGCTAATGTTTTTGGATGATAATAGATGTATTTATGATGATAATTTTTCTGGGTTTTGGCTGGAGATTGTTTGGGTTGAATATTTCGATGTTTTCGGCTTATTTCAGATATGTTTTGATGGCCGATTATTGCTAGATGACGAGTCTCTATTTTCCAGAAAGTTTTTGGGTTGAAATAAAGTCTAATGCTATGTTTTTTAATGGTTAGAAATAGTTGTTTTGGTTTCAGAATCATCAGACACATTTTTGGGTGATCCGACGGCTTAGATCGGTGTTTCGGCTTGAGTTTATGGTTTGCTGGTGAGTGGAAATACTTTTAAAGCCTTAACGTGGTTAAAGACATATTTTAAATGGTTTGGATTGTGCCTGAGAGACTAATCTAAGCTCAAGCGTAAGTTTGGGTGTTTTCGCCCTTGTTTTCACCTTGTTTTCGATTGTTTTGATTTAAGATGAAGATGATGATGCGATAGCATAGATGATTATGATGAATTCCATTATTTTCATTCATAATGAGTTGTTTTAAATGTTGTTGTATGAAATCTCATGAGTTGATGTCATGATTTCAAAGTTACGAAATTATGTTGAGAAATGCCATGCATTGTACATGCTTTGAAATGGGATATTGTGATCATGTTTATGCTTTGACATTAATGTATGGTTCTGGAGGTAAATTGTATATTGGCAAGTGATGGTTATATATATCGGATATGTTGATCGATCAATAGGATGTGGAGAGCTCTATAATACAAAACTCGTGTGTGTGGTGTCTTTCGGTTTCACAATAGGGGTAGTGCTATTGTAATGCGAGTGGTAAGGGTTGTGCTATCACCAACGGGCTCTGCGAGTAGTAGCATCCCGTCCGAAGTGAGTTTTATGCATCGGTAATGCATGTGGCTTGAAGGGGGTAGTGCTATCAGGGTGTCCGTATATCCGATTTGAGAGTGATAGGGGTAGTGCTATCACCTTGGGCTCTGCGGGTAGTGGCATCCCGGATTCACTTGTGGCCAATATACATGTGTTGCTCTCATTATGTTTATGCTATGTTTTGGCATGATGTTTGATCTTGAGTTTGTAAGTTATGTTTTGACATGATCGATAATGCATGGTTTGTACGAGTTGGTAAGCTATGCTTATTTTTGCATCGGTAATGCATGAATTGTAGTATTGTGGTTTTGTCTTGTGGATATGCCATGTGTTGTAATTCTAGCTTGTTTATTGTTTTATTGTAAGGAAATGATTTGAAGGGAGGTTTTTGTTTTAATGAACGAATTATATGTTTTAAAACTGCATTGTTGTTGCTTTGGTTTTGAGAACCGCTCACTAAGCTCTCTAGCTTACACTATCTTTTCCAGCAATGCAGATCGCTAAACCTTTCGGGACAGCAAGAGAGCAAGGGAGGTGTCCAAGAGTCCAAATCTTAGCTCGAGTATGGTTTATTCCAATAGTAGTGTAGTAGCAATGAGGCTAGACCTTTATGAGTGTTGGGGGCGTTTGTGGAACTCACTTTTTGTTGAGACAAGTTTGTTATGTTCCTTTGAAGTTGTGTGAAGTTTGGTTTCGCTGTTTTTAAGCTTAACTTATGTTTTGACCTCTTATGCAATTATGGATCTTCATATGTTTCGTTCTTGTAAAATCAAAGTGTTGAAATGCTCTTATTTGATGTTGTTAAGTTCCTTTGCCTGTGAAATGCATATTTTGTAAACCCTTTGTTATTATTATGTTGTTGGAATGGTTTTGATAAGTTTCAGAGATTCCTAAGACCCTTTTTGAACCAAACTGTGCATAAGAGTTTGAAAACGGGCTCGACCATATCGAAACGGGCATTAAATATGCCTAGCTGTTTCGAAACGCCCCTTGGTGTTCCAGAATAGTTTGCCTCTGAAAAATATGGTTTTGAAGGCCTTATTCGAAACGAGAAGTAGTGTTTCAAAACGCTTGGTAGTTAAGTCAGTTAAAGGCATCTCCCAAGTCCTGTTTCCTTGCGTTTTGGTCCCCGGTTGATGTTTTGTCAATTGTATGAGTTTGGGTGGTCGTTTCGTGCTGCATTTTAGCATACGTGTATGAATATTGACCAATTGTAAGATGGTAACCTTAATTTCATATTAGGTCCCTATTTTATGCTAGAATTGCATTTTGGTCCCTGTATGCTTGTTTGTCGGTTTAAAGTTTGTTTTATCGTGTTTGTATCCGCTGCGAGTGTTCCTCACCTATGTTTTAATAAGTGCATCTAGAAAAGATAACTTTAAAAGCTTGTTCCTCTTTTAGGGTTGCTAATCGAAGAGAAATCTTTGGGTCTTTCTTCGGTTAGTCCCATGTGACCGCCTAAGGTCGGTCTGGTGGCTAGGCCAGGCTGAGGGGGTTACATCTATTGGTATTAGAGCCTAGGTTTATCGAGCAATCGGGAAGGTAAGTGAGGTAAGTATGATTTGGTTGTTTGCTGTTTGCGTTGTTCGATGTTTGTTAGTGCGTTTGGAGTCTTGATGTTGCGTAGGTTGTGGTTAAAGGTACCCATTGCAATACACTTTTGTGAAATGTGGTTTTTGAAATAAGGACTTGAGTATCTCGGACCCTTGCCATTGCTGACCCAAATCATTTATGTTGTTTATTATTCTGTCTCTAGATTGTTATCTTTGGTGTTGTAAGATGAGACCGAAGCGTGGACCTACAGTTGGTAGTGCTGGTAGTGGGAATGTTGAGGAAGTGTGAGAGGAGAACTTGCATCCTCCTCCACCGGGCGGTGGTATGGCTAATAATGGAGGTGTCAGACCTTATGGAAGCCATGGTCAGGCCGGTGTTGATATGACTCCTTTGATACAGGCTATAGTCGGAGCATTTCAAACAACATTAACTGTGTATCAAGCTGCAGCTGCACCACCTCGGGGTTAGAGAAGTGGTTTACCTCTCGAGAGACTTCGTAGTTTAGGCGGAGTTGAGTTATGTGGTTTATTGCTTGAGGGTTCTAAGGCTTGGCTTGAGAGTATTGTTTGTATCTTGGGTCAGATGGAGTGCACTGATGCACGGAAGTTAGGATGTGTCGTTTCTTTGCTACAGGGTGATGCATATTCTTTTCGGACCACTGTTACTACAGGTATGCCTACAACTGATGTTACTTGGGATTTCTTCCTAACTGCCTTCCGGAAGAAATATCTTGGTCTTAGATATCAGGATGAGAAGAAGAGGGAGTTTATGGCACTGGTTCAGGGTAGTATGACAGTATCGGAGTATGAGGTGCAGTTCGTTCAGTTGAGTCGGTACGCCTCAGAGTTGGTTCCCACTGAGAGGGAACGGTGTGAGTGGTTTCATTATGGCTTGATCAATGATGTGAAGACCTACATGTTAGCTTCAAATTACACGGACTTTGATGTCTTGGTGACTAGGGCCAAAGATATCGAGCAGAGCTTGGGCTTAGCATCTCGAGGCAGTGGGTCTAGTTCGGTAAAAAGGCATACCGAGTGGGACTGAGATCGTGCCAAGAGGCACAAGGATAGGAAGCATCAGGGTGTTTATAGGCGAGGTGGTGGTAACCCATGACATGGCCATTAGGGCCAATGAGTTTCTAATCCACTCCACGAGTGTGTTAAATGTGGGAGACGACATTCTGGAGAGTGTTGGGGCACTTATGGTACATGTTGGAATTGTGGATCTCGAGCACATCTAAAGAGAGATTGTCTACACCTAATCGGAGATGGTTAGGCTCCTGTACGAGCTGCCGAGCATCAGAGAGGTCGTGGGCGCGACCGAGGAAACTTCTAGACTAGGAACGACTGTCAGATAAACTTAGCGCACTTTGTCATGGTTTAGCCTGAGGGAGGTGGACCAACTAGAGTTTATGCGCAACACAAGGGTCGGAACGACACAGATCTGATTGCAAGTAATTTTATGTTACAGTCGTTGAAATTGCTCTCTTTGATTGATTCCGGTTCTACGCATTCCTATATTTTGAGTGAGCATGCCGAGTTGCTAGACATACCATGTGAAATCTTGGATGTGGGTATGAATGTTACTAGCTCTTTCAGCGAAACAGTTGTGGTTAGAAAGATATATCGAAGATACCCGCTACTGGTTCAAGGTCATGTGTTTCCGTTGGATATGATCGAATTGCCATTCTATGGATTTGATGTGATTTTAGGTATGGATTGGCTCGTTGAGCACAAAGCTAGGGTAGACTTTGAGACAAAACGAGTATCGTTGAAGCTATCCAACGATTACGAGGTAGTGGTAGTTGGCGAGAATGTTAAGTTCTTGTCTAATGTTGTTTCAGTGTTAGAAGCTCAGAAATTGTTGGACCAGGGTTGTCAGGCATATTTCGCTTATGTAATGAATCTGAACATGAGTGAAGCACGACCGAAAGACATTACAATAGTTTGTGATTTTCCCGATGTATTTCCGGAAGAATTGCATGGCGTACCACCTGGTCGAGACGTTGAGTTTGCTATTGATACATATGTTGATTCTGCTCCCGTATCCATTGCTCCGTACCGAATGGCTCCGAAAGAATTGAGAGAGTTGATAACTCAACTTCAGGAATTGTTAGACCAAGGGATTCATTCGTCCGAATATTTCGCAGTGGGGTGCACCGGTTTTATTTGTTAAAAGGAAAGATGGTAGTATGAGAATGTGTATAGAATATCGACAGTTGAACAAGCTGACAGTGAAGAATAAGTATCCTTTACCGAGGATTGGCGATTTGTTTGATCAGTTGTGAGATGCATCGATATTTTCTAAGATAGATTTGAGATCCAATTATTATCAGCTAAAGGTAAAAGAGGTAGATATATCGAAGACAACTTTCCACACTCGTTATGGCCATTATGAATTCTTGGTGATGGCCTTTGGTTTGACTAACGTGCCAGCTGCTTTTATGGATATGATGAACCTAATATTCCAAAAGTATTTAGATCGGTTTGTTGTAGTGTTCATTGATGATATTCTTATATATTATCGCACAGAGGAAGATCATGATAAGCATTTGCGGTTAGTGTTACAAACTTTACTAGATAATCAGTTATATGCCAAGTTGAGCCAATGTGAATTCTGGATTAGGGAAGTAGTTTTCCTAGGACACGTGGTGTCATCCGAGGGAATTAAAGTGGTTCCTAAGAAGATTGAAGCAATTGTGAGTTGGAAGCAACCGAGATCGGTAACTGGATTCTGCAGTTACTTAGGTTTGGCTGGTTATTATCGACGTTTTGTAGAAGGCTTTTCTAAAGTTGCTGCTCCATTGACCAAGTTGTTGCAAAAGGATATTCGTTTCGAGTGGACAGAATCAAGACAACAATCCTTTGAGAAATTGAAAGAAGCTTTGACGAAAGATCCTATTTTAGTGCAACCGGTGACAGGGAAGGATTACGTGATCTATAGTGATGCATTGTATGTTGGTCTAGGTTGTGTGGTGATGCAAGAAGGAAGAGTAGTAGCGTATGCATCGAGACAATTGAAGACACATGAGCGCAATTATCCTACTCATGATATAGAGTTGGCCGCAATTGTGTTTGCTTTGAAGGTTTGGAGACATTACCTTTATGGTGAGAAGTGTACAGTATATATACATATCACAAGAGTTTTAAATACTTGATGACGCAGAGAGAATTGAATCTCAGACATCGAAGATGGCTAGAATCTTTGAAAGACTACAACCTTGCTATTGAATACCATCCAGGGAAAGCCAATGTAGTGGCTGATGCTTTGAGTAGAAAGGTGGCAGTCGAGTTGCGAGAAATGTTTACTAGACTGAGTTTGCCTCATGATGGTGGGTTAATGGCCGAACTTGTAACCCCCTTAGCCCGGTCTAGACGGATGACGCGAACCAAGGAGCTTACAAGGGGAAAACCGAAGCCAACTTGTTAAAGCCGACTTCGATTAGCGACCTTTTTTTTCTTTTTATCTTTTCTAGATGCAATTTAGATCCTATGTGATTATCAAAGAGTATAGGAATATATGACACAACGATCGGATATCGTTTAGGGGTTCAACTACACAATTTAAGCTTTTAGGGACCAAAGTGTAATTTTCATAAAATACAGAGACATTTCAGATTTTAAAGTGACCAATACTCGATTAGTCATATTTCATGCTTCTCTACAAAATTTCATCACAATCAGACTATCCAAACTCAACTAATTGCTAACACAAAGACTAGGGACTAAAATGTAATGTTTTAGAACTTTAAAAGATGCTTTTAACAGATTTTAACAGTCGCGTATCGGTACACCTAGAGGCCGTACTGATATGCGGGAAGGCAGTGACCAAATTTAGGAGAAGGGTATCGATACACTTCCCCGAGTATCGATACGCCCTTCATACTCTGCCCATGCGTACCGATACGCTCCTCATTCGTATTGATACCCCTGGACCATTTGGCACAAATTTGGCTTATGCGTATCGATACACAAGCCCAATATCGATACGCTTACCAAGAGCATACCAATTTCAGCCCCAAACTCACATCTAGCAAACTCCAATCATCACCAAAACATATATACATGTTATCAACATCATAACTAACTCAGAAGCATTCAATTCTAAGCACAAGGCAAGCATTTGGCATAACATCACAAGATCACATGGTATATAAAAGAGCATGCTTAAGCCAAAAGCCATAAACAACCCAAAAGGCAATATAAAGCAACAAGACAATTATAAAGGCCTTCTACAAACCAAAAAGAGCACACATAACTTCCAACAGCACAAGGGAGTCCAAAACACATCTCCCAAAACAATCCGTTAAATCCCATTGCCATATATCATTACTAAGGTAAATGTAAAACATCATACTTGAGTTTATCTACTCCTTGGATTCCTTTAAGCCTCCTTGCTGCCCAAAAACTCTCAATTATTATCATTGTTGGTAAAAGGAGAGCGTAAGCACAATAGCTTAGTGAGGCATGCTCTAAAAACACCAACACAACAATGCAAGCTTTTGAAACATAAAATTGTAATCCATTTCTAAAAACATGCTCTTTCTATCTCATGCTTGAAGTCCATTTAAAAGCAAAACATCATTTGAAAACCACATGTACCATCTATCTATCTCATGCATTCTATCAATGCAAAACTCATGACAAAGCCACACATGCTTGATATACAAAAGCATTTCATAATCTCAAAATCTCATATGCATTTCTCATAGCATAAAATCATTTCAAACATTGGTACATGTGAATCATAGCTCATTCTCATATATTGGAATTTAATTTACTATCTTTACTCGGATATACGAATTAGCCTGACATAAAGTCAAGTCCTACCCCGGTGGAATCTCACATCACCGGACTCTCATGGCGGTATCTATCTTCACCACAAAGCTTGAGTGTTTCACCAAGACCTACCCTAATGGTATCTCTCATCATCGGACTCTCACTTTGGATCGGGATGGCACTACCCCCATTGCCCGACTCCAAAGAGCACATACGAATTTTAGTTTAGAGTGCACTTTACATCCTATTGGTCGACCAATTATATCCGGTAACATCTCATTAATTATGCCAATATATTATATTAAAATCATCATCTCACCTACTGTTTTGATGCAACATTTCTAAACCAATCTCATCCCATTTCAAAATCAAGGTCCATGCATATCATTTAATAAAAATCTCAAAACCCTTTGTAATATTGCTCAATCTCATGTGATCAATATAAAATATCATCTCATGTCATAAATCATGCATAAAACAGTAGTAATTTATCTTTCTCAAGTCAAGAGCATGTCAAAAGCATTTGGGGCATCATCCACATTTCAAGAGCAAATCTAAACATACTTACTTCCGGACTTAATGTGATGTTTCAAACCACTCATAAATCCCCGAAACTTATTTCCTTGTCCTTCAAGGAATTCTAAAACCATTTTCACTCACTGATGACATTTCGCTTGCTTGCCGAAATGATTTCTAAACTCCCGGTACTTCCGGATCAACACCAAACTCATCCGATGAAGTCTCCTATGTCCATCACACATAAGAGTAGAGAATTAATGCATCACCATGCACTAAAAACACCAGCCTTTCAATCCAACTCGCCGCCTCACTCAAAACTAGCATTTCGGCTATCCGAAACAACCAAAAACACTTCCAAACTTCCACCAATCAAAACTCAGCCAAGATCTATCAATTCTAACCTTTCCTAAACTTCAATTACCATAAAAAATCAACATAAACACGACCTTATACCTCCAGCAACGATAGAACATCAAAACACCTCAAAAACCAAAAATCTAACATCTTAAACTTAGGGACCCAAGCCTATTCGGGATTTATTTGTTAAAACCCTATTCTCAACATCAAATAACATCCAAAATATGCTGAAAATCAACCTCAAATCAAATCATTACATAGAAATGCGAAAATCACCAAGATCTAGTCAAGAATCTTGAATTTAACAACTATTTCTTGTTTATAACATTAAAACAACTCAAAAATCATTAACAAAGGATTGATAACTTGGAAATTTCAGTATAGAACTGATCATTAGAGGAGAAGGACGAAGCTTACCTCTATGGTTGATCTCTCTTCAATTTGGGCAAGTTTTCTTGAAAAATCCAAAGCAAAAACAATGTGGTTTGATGAAACAAAGTTGGAGAATCGTTTAGGGAATGAAATCTCAGCAATCAAAGGGAAAATCAAAGGTTCTTTGATGAGAGAAAAGTGTTTGGCTGAAAAGAAGTTGAGAGAAAATGAGAATAGGAAAACTATCATGAAATTAGTTATGAAAAGTCAACTTTTGGTTTCCTTTTTAATTCCCTTTATTTCTTTTATAAAATCATTTATTAAAAGCTCCCAAATTAAAGAGAAATCTGATGAAAATAAATGGTAAAAATAGCTCTTTAAAGATTCAAAGTTTCAATCCTTTACAAAACAGTCACTAGCCAACTTTTGCAAAAACTGCATTTTGGTTATTATACCAAAATGTAATATTTCCAAAACTCATTCTGTAAAATTGCTTCCACCATAATCATTTGCATATTAAATAATGATTTTTAGACACTTTTCCATATTTTTAAAACATCCCGAACTATGTTTTCCCTGAACCAACCTCAAGGATTCGAACCGTTCCCAACCAGCCCGATCCAACGTCTAAAACATCTAGGCCCAAATCCAAGGCGTTACAGAACTACAAGTGAAGCCTTCGTTGATTCAGATGATCTGAGAGAAACAATTGCAAGATAGTACGTTAGCATCTCACGTTCAGGATATTGCGGAAGGTAAATCGACATATTTCAATTTCAGTACTGAGGGTGTTCTATGTTTCAAAAATAGGATAGTAGTACCGGATGACATTAAGTTGAGACATACCATTCTGATCGAAGCACATAGTAGTCCTTTCGCTATGCATCCGGGTAGTACAAAGATGTTACGTGGTTTAAAAGATTAATACTATTGGATTGGGTTGAAGAAAGATGTGGTCGAGTATGTGAGTAAATGTATGGTTTATTAGCGTGTAAAGGTTGAAAATCAGTTACCTTCAGGTTTGATGCAACCGTTGAGAATTTCGGAATGGAAGTGGGAAAGAATTACCATGGGTTTTGTATCAGGTTTGTAACCCCCTCGACTTGGCCTGGCCGATAGACCGAACCGAACGAATCACACGGGGAATATTGAAGTAAACTGGGAAAGTTTACCTCAATAAATGACCATTTTTCTTTTCTTTTAATCTTGTCTAGATGCAATTTAGGTTCAGCAGATTCAAAAACAACACAATCACTTTCCGATTAAAGCCAATTAAGGTTTAAGGACCATTTTCAAATTTTTATAAATTACAAGGGTTATTAGAAAATTCGAGTTACCATCCTTTAATTAGATTGATTACATACTTCTCGGTGAAATTTAAGCTAAAAAGGACATTTACAACTCATTCAATTGCATGCAAGGAAAATAGGGGCCAAAATGTAAGAAATAGAACTCAGGACAATTCAAATACATATGCAACGGTCAAGTGTTTCGGAACATAATGCCCCGTATCGAAACGGTCGTTTTGAAACATGGCTGACCGTTTTGATATGCATGTTCATTTCAAAACCCCTAGAGACACGTTTCAGTATGATGGTTCACAAAGGCAAAATATTCTGGAACGAGCCTCACCGTTCTGAAACACCAAGGCCATTACAGCCCACTGTTCCAAAACAGGTAAGGGCGTTCCGAAACACCTGGGCCTGTAACTTTCCAAAAAGCTGGTTTTAATCAGTTTTTACCCTCTAAAATCATCCCGAAAATGCCCTAACATACATACAACTTAAATACACATTGATGACCACATATACGAGGCACGAGCAACATCATAGCATCATTCTCGCAAGCTGCGGAACTATAGGCATGCTTCCTAGGTGTTAAAAGCACCAAAAGGATAAAATCCAAATGCAAGCATAAAACCAAACTCAAAGGCCAATTACAAAACTAAATATGATTCTCAAACTTGCATGAAACCAAAAAATACCAAACTAACAACATTCAAAGCATTGGACACCCCCATTGCCCTTTTTACACTAGTTCAAAAGCACGACATACTTTTAGTAAAATGTCTTGGTGTGATCCCTCGAAGACGCTGCCTCCAAAAGCCTAATTATCTGCATTGATGAAAAAAGAGAGCATAAGCATACACGCATAGTGAGGAATGCTCAAAACCACATACATCATCAATGCTCAAAACCATTTTTCATTCTCCCGAAACCATTATGCCTTTCTTGACAAAACAAGCACTTTTTCATCAATCTCATTGTATTAAACATCATGCAACATGATTCATATGAATTTAGCAATTAAACCATTGCTATGCATTTTCAAAGCTTTCCAAGCATAAACACCATTATACTAAGCTTAAACCAAAACATGCATCTTTCAAAACATGCAGTAACACCATTTTTTTTCAATTGTTCATTTCATTATATTGGCTCACAAGTGATACACAACAATCTTAAAAACATATATTTGATACACAAATTACCAAGGGTTGCCCCACACCCTTCATACACTCTACCAGAATTACAAGGCTCACACATGAGAGCGACCCTCCATCGTTGTGACACCCGTGGTGAAGTATTCGATACAATCACAACCCCTCAACACCACTCATCGGTAGATGTATAATCCACTAACGAGAGGCGGGACAAAACACAAGGTTCGCACCCGAGAGTTACCTTCAACCGTTGCAACCTTAAACAATCCTCAATCGTTAGGGTACTTGGATGGAGTATTCAGTACAATCACAACCCCTCAACATCCAAGGTGACTTGTTTATAGTGCACTCAATCCTATAGCTGGCTAACTATATTCGATTTCACTTATAAAACATTTATTTCAACACCACTTGCCAATATAACCCATAACTCATGCATTACTCACTGATTTTACAAAGCATTCATGAGAAGCCATCAACAAGCATTAAACCATGCTTAAAACCTCATGCATCAACACATGCATATAAGGACCACTTACCTAGTGCATCCTTAAACCACATGGCATCATCATACACAATTTATATTCTCAAAACATGCTTTAAAACAGTAGGTAAATACATTTAAAATCAAGTGCAACCAAAGGCTCATAACCAGCACAACCGAAGGAGAAATTTCGATTCTCTTACATCCGAACTTAATAAAGCGTTTCAAGCTCATATTAAGTTCCCAAAACCTTTTCCAAAATTTTTCCACACTGGAAAACCAAATTCCACTCACCGATTCGCGAAACCACGCTTGCCGATGCAACTATCAATCTTCCTAAGCCTCCAAAAACACTTTGCTTGCATCCGGATTATTATCCCCTGTTTTCAACACATCAAAACAGAGGTTCAATGCATTAAAATGCATCCAAAGCTCCAGCACACACAAGAAATCTCGCAGCCCTGCTCTAAAGCACCAAAACACCTATTCGAAACAACCAAAAACTCAATCGAATGACCTCAAACCTCAGCCCAGCCATTACCCAACTCATCCAACACATTCTAAGCACAAAGCAACATCCAAAAACAACCTAAAACCATCCTTATACCTTCATAAACTCAAAATCCTCAAGAACACCTAAAAAACTCACCTAAAAACACTTCAAAAACTAAGGATCTCAAGAATTTCGGGATCTATATGATTAAGACTCCACTCCACTCCACTCCACTCCAACACCAAAAACCTTTCAAAACTCATTTAGAAACAATCTCAAACCAGCCAAATCAATCTAAATATGAAAATCACCTTTTAAACCAATTTTTCATCAAGATTTTAAGAGTTTATTAATCTAACAACAAAACCACAACCCAAATCAGTATTAAAGAGTCAAATATCTTTGGAATTTCATTAAAGAACTTAGATTAGAGGGATATCATGAAAATTACCTCCAATCCTTGCTTCTCCTCTAATTTGGCAAGATTTGCTTGAAGAAACTTGAAGGAAAATGGAAGAAATCAATGGAGAAATAATAGAAATCAAAATAGGATTTGAAAGAAAAGAAAATATGGAGATTTAAGAAAAAAATGAGAAGTGTTTGGCTGAAGTGAAAGAGAGAGATGAAAAGCTCGTCAAAAATTTTATTAACCGATTAACTAACTTTTTAATTAAACCCAATTAAAAGCCTTTTTAATTTTAATAAAATTTAAAACACATGCTAAATTAGGGAAAATGCATAATTTCGAAGTAGCTCCCTAAAGATTATAAGATTTTGACTCTTCTTGAAAAACACATTTTCCAACTTTTAAATCTTTACATTTTGGTCACTACCTAAAATGTACACTTTAGAAAACCCGTTTTGTAAAATTGATTTGGCCAACCTCCTAAAAATCATTTTATAGGATTTTAGGAATTTTTATCATATTTTTATCCTATCCCGAACCTCGATCTCCCTAAACCACCTTTTTAATGGTTCAAACAACTAACATCAGTTCCACTGGCCCGACCTAACTCGCCAAAACATCTAAGCCCAAAACCGGGGCATTACAAGGTTTGCCTTTGAAACCTTCTAGGAAGAATTCAGTTTGGGTAATTGTTAATCTTCTCACAAAATGCGCACACTTTATAGTTGTTCATACTACGTACACATTAGATAAGTTGGCTGAGTTGTACAACAAGGAGATAGTGAGATTGCATGGTGTACCAAAATCAATTGTATCAGATAGAGATCCGAGGTTCACAATTAGATTTTGGGAATGTCTACATGATGCTTTGGGTACTCGTTTGAATTTCAGTACTTCTTATCATTCGCAGACCGATGGTCAGTGAGAAAGAGTAATCCAATTGTTAGAGGATATGCTGCACTGTTACATCATTGATTTTCAGGGTTCATGGGAGAAACATATACCACTAGTAGAGTTTGCGTATAATAACAATTATCAGGCAAGCATTCAGATGGCTCCATACGAAGCTTTGAATGGTAGGAAGTGTAAAACACCTGTCTGTTGGGCTGAAGCGGGACAAAAGTTGCTATCATTGCCGAATATGCCTAAGGGTACTACGGAGAAGGTAAAATTGATTTGTGATCTTCTGAAAGCAGCTACGGATCGTCAAAAGTCCTATGCAGATTTGAAACGTCGTGAGATAGAGTATGCAGTAGGTGAGAAAGTGTTTATGACAGTTTCACCTTGGAAGAAAATGATTAGATTCGGTAGGAAAGGTAAACTGAGTCCGAGGTTTATTGGTCCGTACGAGATAGTTGAACGAATTGGTCCCCTTGCTTACAGATTGTGTTTGCTTTCTGTGTTAGAAAAGATACATGATGTGTTCTATGTTTCAATCCTTTGAAAGTATAGATCAAATCCGTCTTACGTTATGCCTGTTGAAAAGATTGAGTTGAATCCAGATTTGTCTTACGATGAAGAACCAGTCGAAATCTTGGCTATGAACAACAAAGTGTTGCATGGTAGAAGCATTGAGTTAGTGAAAGAGAAATGTCAACGATGTGGCGTGGAAGAAGCAACTTGGGAAAGAAAAGATGACATGAAGAAGAAGTTTCTGCATCTCTTTCCATCATGTAAGTTTCAATTAGCCTTAAATCTATTAGCTTAGTCTTTTAGGTGCCTTATTTCAGTTAGCCAGGGTTACCTAGCTAGGATTCATATTACATAAGCATCACCTAGCTAGTTTAAACATGATCAAAAATCACTTAGCTAGTTTTAGAAGCATGGAAACAACAAGTAGGCATGTAGGCATATTTGCATCAAAGACCAATGTAAACAAACCATCATTTAACAATACAACCAATGATCTCATAACATATCATGTACATAGAACAAACAAGTAATCGATCAAGTAATACATAAGCATATCATATAATCACCATTCGAATAGGCATCTCAGACATGTAGATCATGTATGTTTTGAGCAAAATCATATTGGCCTTTACACCTTTAATGTCTTGAACTTTTGTTTCATATAAACACAATCATATAACATATCAAGTCACATATATATGTTGTCAAATGTTTTATTCAAATACTTATAATGTTTTGCCTTGGTAGATTAGTAGGACTAGGTAATCAAGTCTCTTTAGGTACAAGATACCGATTTAGAGGATGCACAAGACATCAAAATCAGAGGGTGCACAATACACCGAGGTGTCTTCCACACCATCACAGGGTAACCAAATGATCAACAGAGAATGCTCAAAGCATCAATTACACAAGGTGTTTACAACACCAACAGAGAGTACACAAGGTACTAATTTCAGAGGAGCTCTAGACTCTTAAGGCATGCCGGGGATTGGTAACAACGAAATTCGTCTTTAATTTATTCAATTTTATTTCTTTATATTTTATTTTTATTAGAAAAAAATATTATTACAATTTCCTTTGCTAGTGTATGACCAGGGCAAACCCAAAAGGAGAAATCCTTTATTACGACGATATCGAACGAAGAGCAAGAGAGCTTAAGAAGGAAATTAGAGAAGCCATTGGGAAAACTAAAGAAGAAAAAGAAAAAAGCAAAGCTAAACATGGAGAACGAAAACCCTGCCAACAATGCTGTGAACGACAGGGATGGGAAGCAAGACCTGCCGCTCAAAGAACAGCAAGTGCTGCACAGGCAGCCAAAATATGTTCGAACCACCTGGGATTATCTGGAACATGACTTTAGAGGGTTTGATTCAACAGTGACAGAACCAGAGATTGAGGCAGATCACTTCGAGCTGAAGCCCATTATGTTTAACATGATCAACACGTTAGGGCAATTTGGAGGGACTGCCACAGAAGATGCACAACAGCACTTAAAAGGATTCCTGAACATCTGCAGAGCATTCAAAAAACACAGAGTCCATCAAGACATACTGAGGTTGAGACTATTTCCCTATTCACTGTAACATCCCAATTTTGGGCTTGGAAGTTTAGGGTCTGAACCAGACCGGTCTGATTTTCGGTTCGAATATAAAAGGTGGTTTTAGGAAAAACATAGTTCGGGTTGCATTAAAAATATGGGAAAATATCTAAAAATCCTCTTTTAATATATATATAAGAGAGTGGTGAAATCAATTTTACAAAATAAGGTTTGGAAGTGCAACATTTCGAAATAGTGACTAAAATGTAATTTTTGAAAAGTTCAGTGGTGATTGTTTTGTAAGGATTGAAACTTTGAATCTTTAAGGAGCTAATTTACCCAAGGAAGGATTTCTCCAGATTTTTATTAGTTTTTAATGATTCATTTAATGTTTAATTAATTAAAGGAAAGTGGAAAAACCAATTTTGAGATTTCATAACTAACTTTCTTAAAAACTTTCTCATCTCATTTTCTCTCAAAATTCCCTCAGCCAAACACATTTCCACAACAACATTTCTACTGATTTTCACACTAAATGATGAGGTTTCAATCATCAATTGATTTCTAATCCTTTCTACATCAAAACCTCTTGATTTGCTTATTGAATTTTCAAGGATTTTGGCTCTAATCAAGGAGAAATCTACATTTAGAGGTAAGGGTGTTCTTCTCCTCTAAATACTCAGTTCTTTACTGAAATTCCCAAGTTCTCAATCCTTAAATTAAGTTTTATAAAAGGTTTTAATGTTGTGATCTTGATTTTGGCTTAAAACTCAAGATTTGGATTAAATCTTGAAGAAATTCGTGGTGATTGTTTGAGCTCTGTTTTGAGATGGCTTTTTAATGTATTTTGGATGTTTAATGATGTGTAATTGAGGTTTAATCAATGCAATCCCGAATAGGTTGATTTTCCTAAGTTTTTGCTTGTGAAAATGGTGGTTTTTGGGGTGATCTTGGTGTTCTGTTATAGCTGGAGGTATAAGGACGAGTTTAGGTTCTATTTGGATGTTAATTGTAACCCCCTTAACCCGGCCTAGACGGTTGACCCGAATTAAGAAAGTCACACGAGGAAAACCAAAGTCAACCCGAAAGTCAACCTCGATTAACGACCCTTTTTTTTCTTTTTAAACTTATCTAGATGCATATTAAGCCTTAGATATGATCATACAACAGCATACTCAAAGATCATAAACATCAGAGGTCAAACAGGGACCCAATTGAACAATTTACAACTTTAGGGACCAAATTGTAAATTCTGATAATTATAAGGACTTAACCCAAATTAAACTTACCAACTTGAAATTAATCAGGTTTCATGCTTCTCTGTGAAATTTCAGCTCAAAAGGACTTCCCAAACTCATACAATTGCATAAACAAGATTCAGGACCAAAATGCAAACAATTCAAAACATTTAACTGCCAATGTCAGCCCCTAACGGTCACCCGTTCCGAAACAGGCAGAGCCCGTTTCGAAACGCGGGGCCGTTCCGCAACGTGTACCGAAACACGGGCCTGGCAGTGACCAAACCGTTTCGGAACGGTCCCTCCCGTTTCGGACGCCTGGGCTTGTTTAAGGCACCCGTTCTGAAACACCCTGCACATTTTACCCCAAAATGCATACTTAAACATGCAATTAAACATCCAATCATGCTCCAAATATCACCAAACTTTACCAACATGCAATTCAACATATATGAGACATGCTAGCATCAACAATTCATCAAAACATCAACATATGAGAAAAGCCCCAAATCTATATGCATGCTTCCTATACAAGCAACCACTCAAGCATAAACTTTCAATTCAAGCATATAAAGGCCAACCACCAAAAACCAGCATTCTCAACAACATTCAACATACTTAGGTAGTTCAAAACATCTCCCAAAACATACACATAGGTCCCCCATTGCCAAATTACCAAAAGCTAAATGTACTTAAGAAAACCTTCCATACTTTGAGCTTTACTTCCACTTGAATGCTTGCCTTCCTTGCTGCCCTCAAAGTACTTTAATGTTCTGCATCATTGATTTGAGAAAACAAAGAGAGCGTAAGCAAAAGCTTAGTGAGGAATGCTCAACAAAACCATCCAAAAATGCATTTATAAAACACTTTATAAATCATGCCTCAAATCATCATTTACACATGCTCAATAGCATACTTAAACATGCATCTCATGCATCATATCATTACATGTCATATTGGCCACAAGTGATACATTTCATTTCTTTAAAAACAAGTTCATCAACTTTCACCCCAAGGACTTTTAAACACCTTGGCCCCAAGGACTTTTAAACACCTTGGCCTATGGACTTTTAAACACCATAGAAAGGACCACACAAGGACTTTTAACCACCTTTGTGTCCGTATCAAGTTTCACATCAAGGACTTTTAAACACCTTGACCCCAAGGACTTTTAAACACCTTGGCCATGGACTTTTAAACACCATGATAATAATCACCCCCAAGGACTTTTAAACACCTTGGAAAGGATCACACAAGGACTTTTAAACACCTTTGTGTCAATAACAAGAATCATCCAAGGACTTTTAACCACCTTGATGTTCTTAAGTAAACAAGGCTCACTCAAGGACTTTTAACCACCTTAGTGACCTTAACCTTTTCAAAACATCACTTGCCAATATACATCATTATCATCAATTTATCCACTGTTTTAAAGCATTAAACCAAGCCATATTCATCATGCATTTAAAAGCATCAAACCACATTTAATCAATGTTCAACAACAAGGAACTCTTACCTTGAGTTTCCTTCAACATATGGCTTACAAAAACAGCATTAACCATGCTTAATCATGCTTTCAAAACAGAGTCTAAAACATGCAATAAACCACATTGCACAACAATCAAATCATGGCCACCACTAGAGAGTATTTCCGAAAACTTACACTTGAGCTTAGCAAAGTTGTTTAGACTTAAACTAAGCTCCCAAGACATTGGTTTCAAAGCCGAAAACCCAATTTCACTCACAGATTCCACTTCGCCTCTTGCCGAAGCACCAAATCAAGCTTCCGGATCACCACCTCTTGGATCCAAAGATGACTCCCCTCCAAACTTGAGTTTCTCCTCTTTTGGAACCAAAAAGCTTGATGAGTCAAGTAGCAAATACAAAGGTTTTGATGATGAGATGATTAGGAATCAAAAGAGAGTTGAAAGGAAGTATTTAGGTGATAAAAATCAGAGGAAAAGATCTGGAGAGAATGTGTTTGGTTTGAGAGAAAAGATGAGAGAAAATGGGAAATGGAAAATTTAGAAAGTTAGTTAAAAATGACTAAAATATCTTTCCCTCCTTTTTACTTTTATTTTAAACCATTATTAAATCATTTAATATTCTAGAAAATCTGGAGAAACTCCCCTTTGGGTAAATAGCTCCTTAAAGATTCAAAGTTTCAATCCTTTTTAAAACAGTCACTCAGTTTTCAAAAATTACATTTTGGTCACTAACCCAAAATGTCACTCTTCCAAACCTCATTTTGCAAAATTGATTTCACAGTTCACTTCTATATATTAAAAGATGATTTTAGGACATTTTTCCATATTTTTAATGCAACCCGAACTAGGCTTTCCTAAATTCACCCTCTTAGATTCGAACAGCACTTTGACCAAACCGGTCAACGCCCAAAACTTCTAAGCCCAAAACCGGGGCGTTACATTAATTGATGTTTAGGAATGTTTAGAAGTGATGGATCTTGGCTGGGTAATGTTGTGCAAGAGTTTGGAAGTGATTTCGGTTGTGTTTGGTAGCTGAAATGTTAGATTTGGTGAGAGCAGCGAGTTTAGGTATAATGGCTGAAGATTTTAATGCACGATGATGCATTAATCCTCTGCTTTGATGTGTTTAAAACAGGGGAGACATCTTCGGATCCTTGTGGTGTTGATCCGGAGGCTTGAACGGCGTTTCGGCAAGCTTGCGAAACAGAATTGGTGAGTGGAATGGGATTTCCAGCTTTGTATCAAGTGTTTGAAGGTTTGTGAGCTTAGTTTAAGTCTAATCAACTTAACTAAGCTCAAGTGTAAGTTTTCGGGAAAACTCTCTCTTGATGAACCATGAGATGGTTGGATGCATTATGTTTAATTTGCATGTTTAAATTCTGTTTTGAAAGCATGTTTTAGCATGATTAATGCTGGTTTTGAAAGCCATGTGTTGAAGGATGCTCAAGGTAAGAGATCCTTGGTTTGTTATGGATAAATTTGGTTTTGATGCATAGTGGTGCATGATGGTTTAATGGCTTTGATTAATGCTTTAAAACAATGGAATGTTGATGATAAATGATGTATATTGGCAAGTGATGTGTTGATTTTAAAGTACTTGAATCGGATATAGTTAGCCGACTATAGGATTGGGTGCACCGTGAATAGAGTCACCTTGGATGTTGAGGGGTTGTAATGGTACCGTAAACTCCATCCAAGTACACTAACGAGATGGTGAAGATCATAATGGTGGTTAAAAGGCCATGTGTGGATCTTGTGTTGTGTGTCCCGTGTTCTCGTTAGTGATGTTATACAACTACCGATGAGTGGTGTGGAGGGGTTGTGATTGTACCATTAAACTCCATCACGGGTGTTGAGGGGTTGTGATTGTACCGGTAAACTCCACCTTGTGTGTTCGGTAGTGTGTATGAAGCGTATGGGACAACGCTTGTAATCCGCGTATCCGATTGTGTTTTATGTTGGAAATGGTTATGGTTTATCACTTGGAAGCCAATATGACATGTTGATGTTAATGAAGCATGAGATGCTTGTTGTGTATGCATTGTTGCATGAGAAATGATGTTTATGAGTTTAAAGGCCTTATGAAAGGTGTTTTATAAAATGCATTATTGTGTTGTTTCTTTAGAGCATGCCACACTAAGCAAATGTGCTTACGCTCTCTTTCTTGAACCAATAATGCAGAGAATTGAAGTGTTTGAGGGCAGCAAGGAGGCTAAGAATCCAAGGGAAAGCTAAGCTCGTGTATGGTGATGTTTTCACAACATTATTAGTTTTTGATATTTTGGCAATGGGAACCTAGGTTGTGTTTTGGGAGATGTTTTGGACTCCCTAAGTGTGGCATGATGCCTTTGATGTTTTGGATTTGTAAATGGCCATTTTGATGCTTATATTGGTGTTTTGATGTTTGGTTGGTTTTGGATTTTAGGATGCATGCCTATAGACTTGTGGATTTTCCTAATTGATGCCATGAATGTGTTTTGATGATGCAAATGTGTACCTTATATGTATGATGACTTGTTGGCATGATTAGGAGGTCGTTAGAATGTGCTTGATTAGATAAATGTGTGTTAAACCAGCAAATTCTGCACTTTCTGGGCAATCCGTATCAGAACGGGCACTAGCGTTTCGAAACGAGGGCCTGTAATGGCCTTCGTGTACCGAAACGGGTAGAGGCCGTTCCGAAACGATTTGGCCACTGCCAGGCCCTGTTTCGATACAGGTCTCGCAACGAACCCGCATTTCGGAACGGTCAACCCCCGTTCCGAAACAGATGACCGTTGGGCACTGATTTGAATGGTTTTGTGGTTTGCAAGTTTTACGTTTTAGTCCTGAATATTGTTTTTGCAATTGCTTGAGTTTGAGATGTTCGATTGAAGTGAAATTTGACAGGGAAGCATGTAATATGACTAATTTGGTATTGGTAACATAAAAATCGGTTAAGTCCTCTTAATTTCCAGAATTTACATTTTGGTCCCTAATAGTTGTAATTTGTGTAATTGAGCCCCTTAATGTTTTCCGATCGCTATGCTTTTCAAGTATACTCTTCTCCAGGGTACGCTTAGCTTTAATGTGCATCTAGACAAGTTTAAAAAGAAAAAAAGGGTCGTTAATCAAGGTTGACTTTCGGGTTGACTTTGGTTTTCCCCGTGTAATCTTCGTAGTTCGGGTCAACCGTCTAGGCCGGGCTAAGGGGGTTACATTCACTGAGGGATTGGGCAAAACAGTGGTTAAACAACCAGCCAGCAGGAGCGTTCAGCACATGGACAGAGCTGTGCAAGGATTTTCTAGACCGTTTCAGCCCATCCAATGTCACAGACAGACTGCGAAACGAAATAACAACCTTCTGACAAGGGGATTACAAGTAGATGTATCAAGCATGGGAGTGGTACAAACAGATGCTGAATAACTGCCCGCTACATGATTTTCCGGCTTGGACACAAGTATCAATGTTCTACAACGGGGTGAACTACCCAACACGGATGATGATTGATGCCTCAGCCAATGGAATCATCCTTGACAGACCACCAAAGGAGGCACTGTGGATTCTGAACCAAGCTGTCAAGAACGACTACAAGTATCCAACAGTCTGTCGAGGCAGCGCTAGGCAGCTAGCTATTGTGAATGAATTACAAGCCTCAGAATCAATCAATGTCCGCCTTGACAAGCTGACATAGCTGGTCATGAGCATCGTGAAACTTGCTGGGAAAGTCCACGAGTTCAAGGTTGTAGAGCCGTTCTATGATGAGTGTGGGGGCAACCATGATTCCTATGAATGCACCGCATCTGCCAACTTTATGGGAGGATACGAGAGGAACAATAGGCATGCCCAGAACACCTAGAACCCTAGATGGAAGAACCATCCCAAGTTCTCGTGGAGCAAACCAAAGACTGCTGCAAACCCACAACAGCAACATGGAGGCTACCAACAAAACTTGTCCAGACAGCAGGCTTAGCAACCACAAAACAATAATTCACTAGAAGCAACTCTTCATACTTTTATGTCTAGAACTAGTGATTTTATTGTTCGCACTAATAAATTCATTGATAAAACTGAGTCTTTCATGGACATGACGAAGATGAAGATGAACAACCAGGATGCTGCTATAAAGAACTTGGAGACCAAATTTGGGCAGTTCACGAAGATCTTCAGCAGCAAAACAATGGGAGCAGCAACCAGCAGCCAAACCCACTTATGAACAGTGCAAAGCCATATCTACCAGAAGTGGGAAGCAGTTGGATGAACCCAGGGTGGAAATGCAATCAGAAACACAGCCAGTACAGAATGAATAGCCTACTGCGGAAGCATCAACACCAACCACCCCGACAGCTGAACCTGACAGCAGTCCTGAAGCAGATGATCCTTCATAGATAAAGTTCTCATACAAGGAGCGTATAGAGGAAAACCGCTTGCCAGTACCTTTCCTCTAGAGGCTTAAGCAACAGAAGCAAGAGCACCAGTTCAGGAGATTCCTGGATATTCTAAAGTAGGTGCACATAAACATCCCTCTAATAGAAGCCATTCAGAATATGCCCAACTATGCCAAATACCTTGGCGACATGGTTTCTAAAAGGAAGAAGATTGGGGAGTTTGAAACAGTTGCTGTAACAGAGGAGTGCATGTCAATGCTGCACAACAAACTGCCACCCAAGCAAACATTCTCGGGCAGCTTTGTTATCCCATGTAGGATAGGCAACAAGCACGAAACAAAATCCTTGTGCGAATTGGGAGCTAGCATCAACCTAATGCCTAAGGCAGTCTTCGATAAATTAGGAATTGGGCCAGCCAAACCCACCTTAGTCATGCTAAAACTTGTCGATCATTCTTTTGTGCAACCGGAGGGGAAAATTGAGAAAATCCTAGTAAAGGTGGCAACCTTATTCTTCCAGTTGATTTCCTCATCCTAGACTCTGAGGCCGATGAAAAAGCCCCTATCATCCTTGTGTGACCATTCTTGACCACGGACAGAACGTTAATAGATGTGGAACATGGGGAGCTGACCATGAGGGTAGACAACCAGAGCATTAAGTTAAACGTGCTACAACCCTCAGGAAAAGAAAAGGAAGGACGCCCAGATGCTAAGGCTGCCAAAATCAGCATAGAGACGGTCCAAGGCAGCAACTGTCACGACAGACCCAAGGGCAAGCTAAAGGACCCAGCAACACATCGCCTGCAAGAACAAGAGGACCCCCAGGAGGGAAAGACAAGCCAAATTACCTCAGGAAGTGGTTATGTCTGGGAGATGCACCCAAATGCACTCCCAACATAACTTAATTTTTATTCTTCTTATTTTTACTTTATGCATTAGAATTAGAGTTCAATTTATTGCAATTTATTAGGATTAAGATTAATTTCCACATTTTTATCAAAATTTATTTTTAATATTTAATTATCCTTATATAGTATTTTAGGATTAGGAATAAAAGAGTCTGATCAAGAAGAAGTCCCAACAAGAAGCCCGTCCACCATTATGCCGAGACAGCCCAGTGCAGAAAACATGTAACAGCTAGTTTCCTGCTAACGGCTAGCTGCTAATGGCTACAAAAATAACGGGCAGAAATCTCGTAACGTGCGTGAGACAATTGGACCGTTGGACATTTAATGCTGCCCCGGCACTGCTCGGCAACCTCTATTTAAACCCTTCTCACTTCATTTATTTATTTTACTCCACCTTCTTATTATCTTATTCTTGCACCCACTGCTCTCACTTTATTTTCCCTCAAGTTTCAGTAAACTTCAACCGAATAACATGGCTTTAACATCGACACCCAAACACACATTCCAACATTTTTTCTCTCGCGAGGATGAAAAGGGATATCGAAAACAGTTTGCAAAATAGGCCATATGGGTGGAGCAAGGCTTTCACTATAAAAGACAGACAGGAGATATCGGCCTAGAACCAAATATGTTCGAAACCATCCACATCAAGAGATGGGAAATATTCCCATGACAGCCGGAGATAGCCAACATCACCATGGTTTGAGAGTTCTATGCCCACCATCCCCGCCTGGAGATGTCGTTCATGTTCGTCAGAGGGGAACCTGTCAAGCTGAACGTTGCCGTGATCAACAGTTTCTATGGTATGGATATGAACGACAAACCTCACAAGGAGTGGAGGCAGTCACTGACGGTTCTCGATTATGAGAAACTCAAGGCCAAACTGTGCAAGCCCAACACACCGTGGTTGGCAAGAAAGCATGGAGGATCTGTCCAACGCTGCCATCTATTGCCTACCTCCCACAACTCCACCGTTGACTGGTCACGCCTTGCACTCATCCACAACATCATGACAAATAGGCCCATCAACGTGGGGGAGATTATCTGCATGGAGATCCACGTCTGCTTCCAAAAGACGAAGGGCAAACTATATTTCCCGTCACTCATCACCTGCCTTTGTGCTAATTTTAATGTCCCGACCGACCCTAAAGATGAGATGATGATAGCCAAAGAATGGTGGACCAGAAAAGTCCGCCTACGGATGATGCAGTACCCGGAGACAGAGCCCATAACGCCAGCTAGCTCTCTACCGCCCAGTCTGCCACTCCAGCCGCCCTCGGCAGTACTGAAGCTGCCACAGCCAATGAACTCCTCACGCTGCTGCACACCCTTATCGACAGCACCAAGCGCATCGAGCAACAGTTGCTGACTTTCATGAAATATGTGGGGGAGGTCCAAGAAGCCTTGTGGCTTATTTCATGGAGAAGTATCCCGATGACGGCCCTAACTTGCCACCTCACCCGACAGATCTAGCTGCCACAGCTGCCCCAGAACAAAGAATGCCATCAGCCGCCGCTGCCTGCCACGTCGCCTTCTGCAAATAGATGTCGTCTCTGATGCACTACCCATCATACTCAACCACCTCCGCTTCCATCATAGTGGCAGACCCCATGAGAGGCATCATCAACACCATTCACCTCCTTGCACAGCAGCGACAATGGTGAATACCTCCTTATCAGAGGAGATTGAGCAGCATTCGTCGGCAACAGCAACAACAGTTGTAGCACAGCAGCCATCCCAATGGCGATAGACCCTCCGACAGCACCAACGAAGGAAGGAAATAGGAAGAGAAAGCGGCATATCATAGCTTCCGAGCCTATGGACGACGAGACATAATTAGAAGAGAGCGAAACACCTCTTATCGCTCCCCCTGCCGAACCTAAAGAAGAGCCTCGTCCCACGCCCAAGAAAGTCCAACCACCGCGGACAAAAAAATCTCACCTGCTAAGTCGGCCTCCAAGACATCTGTCAGCTGCCGCTTCATCATTCAAACCTCTTTCTCCTCCTCAGCAACAAAGAATCAAGCCTCCTTTCAACCCTCAGCCAATTTCTAGTTTCCCCTTTCTCTTTTATTTTATTTTTCTGTTTATATATATATATATATATATATATATATATATATATATATATATAACTTGTACTTTTCTGCTTTTATCATTTTATGTTTTATTTTGTGCATTGAGGGTAATGCCCATCTCGAGTTTGGGGGGGTAGCTCTCGCATCTTGTGTCTAGGCATACTTAGTAGCATATAGGTTGCATTGTACTTGCCTTAGTGTTAATCAGAACAGAAAAATTTGTTATATAACTTGTGCCTAGGATAGTTACCCGATTACTTATTTTCGCACCAATAAATAAATTGAACTTAATATGGGAAAAGCATGCAAAATGACTTAGAATTTTTTTAATTGCCAAAACTATCAAACACTATTGTTACTCGCTGGATTTGCTAGAATATCTAATGAACACTGCCTACTTTGTTTTTAGAATTCTTTGCAAAGTTCTAACAATGGTTGCAGGTAGCCGTCGAGGCAGAAAAGGGAAACAAAAAAATACAGCACTAGAGGTGCCCGCAACATTGATGTTTTACCCTAGAGGTGCCCGCAACAGGCTCTAGGAAGAATCATGTGCGAGGAAACTCTGATGCTATCAAAGTCCATGAATCTGAAAGTTTTGTAGTGACGAACAAACTAGCATGAGTGAATGAAAGTCTTCACGAGATAACTCTACTCCATGGGTTCAGGGTTTTGTAGTTTGCTACTATCTTAATTTCAGACCTAGAAGAGTAGTTGTGATAAGATGAATCCCTCATTGCCATGATTAAATATTGTGCTTAACTGTGCTGTCTTGGCAGCAACCTTATGTATCATAACAACATCTTTGTTTATCTAGTTATTCTACATATTCAGCATGTACACAGTCCTGCACACACTGCACTGGCCTTAGAAATTAATTCTGAGTTATTTTCTTGCTAAGTTTCTTTCACTAATTTAATATAGGTTCCACGGCCTTAAGGTATGAAATCAAGTTGAAAATAGGTTTTTTCTTTTTGGTTAATATAAGGGCAAGTATGTTTAGGTTGCATTGCCTGAGGACAAGCAATAGTTCGAGTTTGGGGGTGTGTAAAGTGTCCAAAAGTTCTATATTTCATGCACATTCCATCTCATATTATTGCTGCTTTTGAGTACATTTTAGGCATAATTAGGACCATGCATTGCATTTTACAGTATTTCTTTACATTACCATGTTTTTTCTAGATTATCCTTTGTTTGGTAAAGAAAATGTATTGTTTTAGTGTACTTTTGGTTTTAGGTACTAGAGGCTGATAGAGGGAAAGAGGAGCTGAAGATGTGATGCTGAGGCAGCAAACTAGGGAACTATACTAATGTAGTTCCAGATAGTGACAGCAGCTACGAGTAGCTGCCGCCGCCCACCGTGCCGCCCAAGACAGCAGACTATGGAGTTGGAGAACCGGAGTGCGATTTGTAGAGCAGAAAATATTGATTCTATCGACGATGTCCACTCAATTTTCCGACATCTGTAATAGCGGGCAGAGCTACCGAAGGTGAATCTCGAGATTGCTTGCGGAACAAGGAAACGCGATAAAGTCCACATTCAACTCAAAGAAGTCGGAGTTTAAAGTCACATTTAATGTGAAAAGCTACTTTGAAGACTTCTACTTCAAGAAGGACTAGACCTAGCCAATGCCTCTATATACCCATTGTAATTCTAGTTCAAAATAGCATAGGTTTTCCTTAGGCACAGTTTAGGTTTTCTTGCTGCCAACATGTTCTAAATTTCTCCTTGGGTTTGGGTTATGTTGTAATTAGTTGTGAGAACGATTGCTTATGATTTCAAGTTTGTTTTTGCAAATAAAATTACAAGGTTTACTTATTCCATGTTCTTCATAGTTTTCAATTAAGGAGAAAGTTTAGTTGAATTCTATCCATTTGTTCGGTATCGAGAGAGTCGAACTGTAATGCCCTGGTTTTGGTCCTAGATATTTTAGATGTTGAATCGGGCCGGTCGGGAATGGTCCGAACCCTTGAGGTTGGTTTAGGGAACACCTAGTTCGGGATGTTTTAAAAATATAGAAAAATATCTAAAAATCCTCATTTATTATTTAATTTATTATGGTGAAAACAATTTTACAAAATGTGATTTGGAAATATTACATTTTGGTATAGTGACCAAAATGCAGTTTTTGCAAAAGTTGACTAGTGATTGTTTTGTAAAGGATTGAAACTTTGAATCTTTAAGGAGCTAATTTTACAAATTGTTTTTTTATCAGATTTCTCTTTAATTGGGAGCTTTTAATAATGTTTTAATTGAATAAATAAAAGGGAATTAAAAAGGAAAATTAAAGTTGACTTTTCATAACTAATTTCACGATAGTTTTCTCTTTTCATTTTATCTCAACTTCCAATAAGATAAACACTTTTCTCTCATTAAATTTCATTTTGTTTGCTGAGATTTTATCTTTCCAAAAGACTTCTTATCTTTGTTTCATCAAATCCTTTTGATATTTTGCTTTGGATTTCAAGAAAACTTGCCTAAATTGAAGACAGATCAACCATTAGAGGTAAACTTCGTCCTTCTCCTCTAATGATCAGTTCTTTACTGAAATTCCCAAGTTATCAATCCTTTTTTGGTGGTTTTTGAGTTGTTTTAATGTTATAAACATGAAATAGTTGTTAAATTCAAGATTCTTGATGAGATCTTGGTGATTTTTGTATTTCTATGTTAAGCCCTATTTTGAGGTTTATTTCTAACATATTTTGGATGATATTTTATGTTGAGAATGAGGTTTTAACAAATAAATCCCAAATAGGTTTGGATTCCTAAGTTTGTGATTCTAAATTTGTATTTTTGAGGTGTTTATGGTGATCTGCTATTGCTGGAGGTATATGGTCATGTATATGTTGATTTTTTATGTTGATTGAGGTTTGGGAAAGGTTAGAATTGATAAATCTTGGTTGGGCTTTGATTTGATAAAGTTTGGAGGTGATTTCGGTTATTTCGGATGGCCGAATTGCTAGTTTTGAGTAGAGCAGCGAGTTAGAATGAGTGGTTGGTGATTTTAATGCATGATGATGCATTAATCCTTTGCTCTTATGTGTAATGAAGAAGGAAGACTTCATCGGACGCATTTGGTGTTGATCTGGAAGTGTCGGAAGCCAAATAATCATTTCGGCAAGCAAGCGAAACGTTATCAGTGAGTGCAAATGGTTTTAGAAGTCCTTGAGGGACAATGAAACCAGGTTTGGGGATTTAGGATTGGTTTGAAACACCATCCTAAGTCCGGAAGTAAGTAATTTTAGAATTGCTCTCGAAAAATGGTTGATGCCCTTAAAAGCTTTTGACATGCTCTTGTTTTGAGATAGACAAATTCCTATTCTTTTATGTATGATTTATGACATGAAATGATGTTTCATATTGATCCTATGAGATTGAATGACATTGCAAAGAGTTTTGATATTTTGATTAAATGATATGCATGAGTTGTGGTTTTAAAATGGGATGAGATAGATTTGAGAAATTTTACATCAAAATAGTAGGTGAGATGATGATTTTAATGTGCACTATAAACTAAAACTTCGTACGTGCTCTTTGGAGTCGGGCAATGGGGGTAGTGCCATCCTGATCCAAAGTGAGAATCTGATGATGAGAGATACCATCGAGGTAGGTTTTGGTGAAACACCCAAGCTATGTGGCGAAGAGAGATACCGCCATGAGAGTCTGGTGATGTGAGATTCCACCAGGGTAGGACTTGACTTATGTCAAGCTAATTAGCATATTCACAAGTACCAATGTTGAAATGATTTTATGCTATGAGAAATGCATATGAGATTTTAAGATTTATGAAATGCTTTTGAGTGTCAAGCATGTGTGGCTTTGCCATGAGATTTGCATTTGGTTGAATGCATGAGATAGATAGATAGATGGTATATGTGATTTTCAAATGGTGATTTTCTTTGAAATGGTTTTCAAGCATGAGATAGAAAGAGCATGGTCTTTGAAATGGATTTCAAGAAAGAGATTTAAAAGCTTGCATTGTTGTGTTGGTGTTTTTTTAGAGCATGCCTCACAAAGCTATCGTGCTTACGCTCTCTTTTACCAACAATGCAGATAATTGAGACATTTTGGCTGCAAGGAGGCTTAAGAGGATCCAAGGAATAGCTAATCTCAAGTATGGTGATGTTTTACATTTACTTTAGTAATGATATTTGGCAATGGGATTTAATGGTTTGCTTTGGGAAATGTGTTTTGGACTCTATGTTGTTGATGCAAGTGTTATATGGATTATTTGGTTTGTAAAAGGCCTTTGTATTGGTTTTGTTTCTTGTTCTTGTTTTTTGGTTTGTTTGTGGTTTATGGTCTAAGCATGCTTCATCATATGCCTTGTTATGCTTGAGTTAATCAACTAAATGTTACCATGTGCTTGGAATTGCATGTTTATATGATTGAGTGGATGCCATAAGCATGTCTTTATGATTTGAGGATGATTTGTTGAGGTTTTATTCGATTTTGGAGCTGTTTTTGGAACAATTCTGGTATGTGTATCGATACTCAGGCTTGTGTATCGATACGCGTAGGCCAAATTTGTGCTTTTTTGCACAAGGGTTTCGGTACGGTTGGGGAGTGTTTCGATATAGGCTTGAAGGGCGTACTAATACGTGGGGGAGTGTATCGATACACTTTCTACGACTTTGGTCACTGCCTTTACGCGTATCGATACAGTCCCTAGGTGTACCGATACGCGACCGTTAATTCTATTATTGACATCTTTTTAAGTTTTGAATTGTTCCATTTTAGTCTGTGATTCTCATGTATGCAATTGGATGTGTTTGGTTTATCGGTTTGTGATGAAAATTTACAGAGAAGCATGAAATATGTCTAGTTCAATAAAGGTAACTTTAAAATCAAAGAAGTCCTTTTAATTTGTAGAAATTACAATTTGGTCCCTAAACGTCTAATATGTGCAATTAAACCCCTAAACGAATTTTGATCGTTGTGTTGTTTCTTCCTATGCTCTTTTGTGATCACATAGAACTAAAGTCGCAGTTAGAAAAGATAAAAAGAGAAAAAAAAGGGTCGTCTATCGGAGTCGGCTTTAACGAGTTGGCTTCGGTTTTCCCCGTGTAATCACCTCGATTCGGGTCAACCGTCTAGACCAGGCTAAGAGGGTTACATTTTTTGGTATCAGAGCCAGGTTTGCGAATAATTGGGGCATTGGTAAGTGGTTGGTATGTGTAAATATGAATAGTTATGATCTTTGAGATGAAATTGTGTTGTCCTACTATGTTTGGGGTATAGATGGGGAACTCATTGCCATATCGTTACTATTGGAAAGAATTGTTTTGAAAATGAACTTGAGCACCTTGGATTTCTTGCCTTATATTGCCTAATTGAGATTTATTGCATTTTGCTAGTTGCATTGTTTTGAATGGGGCCACGAAGAGAGCATAGAACTAATACATGTAATGCGGTTGAGAATGAGACGAATGAGAATGATGAGCGTGTTGAGAATCTACCGCCTCCTTCTCTTAGTGGACCACCTGGTGGTGGTGGAGCGGGGGCTGGTGCTGCTGGAGCTGGAATAGGGGTTGCTGAACCCGAGGGAGCACGAGGGCAAGCTTCTCCTGATATGACCATGTTGATTCAAGCTATTGCTGGAGCCTTTTCTGCGGTAGTAGCTGGTGCTCATGTGGCTGCACCTCAGGCTGCTGCTGGTGCGAGTTTGCCGTTAGAGCGACTCTGTAACCCCCTTAGCCTGGCCTAGACGGTTGACCCGAACTACGAAGATTACACGGGGAAAACCAAAGTCAACTTTGATTAACGACCCTTTTTTTATTTTTAACTTTGTCTAAATGCATATTAACCTTAGGTGTACTCTTGAGATAAACATACTCAAAAATCACAGCAATCGGAAAACAATGAGGGACTCAATTGCACAATATACGAATTTAGGGACCAATATGTAAATTCTGAAAATTAAGAGGACTTTTCCAATTTTTAAGTTTCCATTATGGAATTAATCATGTTTCATGCTTCTCTGCCAAATTTCATCTCAAACGGACCTCTCAAACTCAATCAATTGCACATACAAAAATCAGGACCAAAACGTAAAGCTTGCAAACCTCAAAACCATTCAAAAAAATAGTGCCCAACGGTCAAGTGTTCCGAAACGGGTCTAGGCCGTTCAAAAATACCCCTTGGCAGTAGCCAAAGTGTTTCGAAACACCTCAGCCCGTTTCGAAACACCCAGGCCAAAATATGCACCTGTTTCGAAACAGGCAAGGGTGTTTCGACACACCCTGCCCAGAAACAGCAGAAAAGTCTGTTTTACACTCTTTCGACCCACCAAACACGCTCATATGACCTCCACATCAAGCCAACTAGTCATCAAACATTAAAGGAACATATTTGCATCATCAAAGCTCAATCATAGCATCGTTTAGGAAAATCACAAGTCTAAAGGCATGCATCCTATAATGAAAAGCAAGCAATCATCAAATCCCCAAAACAAATACCAAATGGCCATTTACATGTTTCAAACATCACCATAGGTATTAAACCAAACTTAGGGAGTCCACAACATCTCCCAAAAACTCAATCTAGGTTCTCATTGCCAAATACCAAAAGCTAATAGTGTTGTGAAAATAGTCACCATACATGAGCTTAGACTTTCACTTGGATCCTTGACCTCCTTGCTGCCCTTTAAGCACTTTAATGCTCTGCATTATTGGTTCAAGAAAGAGAGAGTGTAAGCACACATGCTTAGTGAGAAATGCTCTAATGAAACAACACAATAATGCAATTTGTAAAAACACCTTTCCAAGGCCATTAATTTCAAAACAACATTTATCATGCATCTATGCATACAAACCAAGCATCTCATGCTTCATTACATCAACATGTCATATTGGCTTTCAAGTGATAATCCATAACCATTTTCAACTCAAAACACAATCGGATACGTGGATTACAAGCGTTGTCCCATACGCTCCATACACACTACCAAACACATAAGGTGGAGTTTACCGGTACAATCACAACCCCTCAACACCCGTGATGGAGTTTAACGGTACAATCACAACCCCCTCCACATCACTCATTGGTAGTTGTATAACATCACTAACGAGAACACGGGACACACAACACAAGATCTTCACATGGCATTTTAACCACCATTATGATCTTAGACATCTCGTTAGTGTTCTTGGATGGAGTTTACGGTACAATTACAACCCCTCAACATCCAAGGCGACTTTATTCACGGTGCACCCAATCTTATAGCCGGCTAACTATATCTGATTCAAGTACTTTTAAACCAACACATCACTTGCCAATATACATCATTTACCATCATCAATCCACTGTTTTTAAGCATTAAACAAAGCCATTACATAATCATGCATCACTATGCACCAAACCACATTTATCAATGTCCAAAACAAGGATCTCTTACCTTGAGCATCCTTCAACACATGGCTTACAAAACCAGCATTAAACATGCTAAAATATGCTTTCAAAACAGAATTTAAACATGCAAAATAAACACATTGCATTCAACCATCTCATGGTTCATCAAAAAGAGAGTTTCTCCGAAAAACTTACTCTAGAGCTTAGCTAAGTTGTTTAGACTTAAACTAAGCTCCCCTAACCTTCCAAGATTGGTTTCAAGGCTGAAAACCAAACTTCACTCACCGATTCTGTTTCGCAAGCTTGCCAAAACGCCGATCAAGCCTCCGGATCAACACCACAAGGATCCGATGATGTCTCCCCTATTTTAAACACATCAAAGCAGTGGATTAATGCATCATCATGCATTAAAATCTTCAACCACAACACCAAAACTCGCTGCTCTCATCAAAACTCACATTTCGGCTACCAAACACAACCGAAATCACATCCAAACACCTCTACAACATTACCCAGCCAAGATCCATCAAATCCAATCATTCTTAAACATCAATTAACATCCAAAAAGGACCTAATCACGTCCTTATACCTCCAGCTATAGCAGAACATCAAAATACCCCAAAAACCACCATTTTCTCAAGTCAAAACTTTGGAAAATCAACCTATTCGGGATTGCATTGATTAAACCTCAATTACACATTATTTAGACATCCAAAATACATCAAAAAGACATCTCAAAACAAAGCCCAATCATCTATTATGAATTTCTTCAAAATTAAATCCAAATCTTGCATTTTAAGCCGAAATCAAGAACAAAACATTAAAACATTTAATAAAACTCAATTTAAGGATTGAGAACTTGAGAATTTCAGTAAAGAACTGAGTATTTAGAGGAGAAGGACGTTCATACCTCTAAATGTGAGTTTCTCCTTGTTTAGAGCCAAAATCCTTGAAAATTCAATAAGCAAGTGATGAGGATTTGGTGTAGAAATGATTAGAAATCATTTAGAGATTGAAATCTCAACTTTAGGTGTGAAAATCAAAGGAAAAGTGGTTGTGGAAATGTGTTTGGCTGAGGGAAAATTGAGAGAAAATGAAATGGGAAAATTTTGGCAAAAGTTAGTTATGAAACTAAAATATCTATTTTTCCTCTTTTCTTTTTATTAAATAACATTAAATGAGTCTTTAAAATTTAAGAAAAATCTGGAGAAACTCTCCCTTGGGTAAATTAGCTCCTTAAAGATTCAAAGTTTCAATCCTTTTAAAACAGTCACCAACTTTTCAAAAATTACATTTTAGTCACTAACTTGAAACGTCATATTTCCAAATCCCATTTTGTAAAATTGATTTCACCACTCTCTTATATATAATAAAAGAGGATTTTTAGATATTTTTCCATATTTTTAATGCATCCCGAACTAGGCTTTCCCTAAAAACCACCTTTATATTCGAATCGTAATTTAAACCGGTCCGGTTCAGACCCTAAACTTCCAAGCCCAAAATTGGGATGTTACAGACTCCGCAGTCTCGGTGGGACTGAGTTTAGGGGGATGACCCCTGAGGGTTCCGAATCTTGGTTGGAGAGCACCAAGAGGAATCTTGGGCAGATGAACTGTAATGATGTCCAGAAGTTGGGGTGCATCGTGTCCTTGTTTCATGGTGATGCCTATACATGGTGGACGACCACTATAGCTGGTTTTGAAGATGCTGAGGTGTCTTGGACGTTCTTTCTAAATTCGTTCAAGGGGAAATATCTCGGAGTCCGTTATCTGGACGAGAAAAAGAGGGAGTTTATGTCCCTAGTGCAAGGAAGCATGTTAGTGACGAAATATGAAGTACAGTTTGTACGCCTTAGCCAATATGCACCGGAGTTGATCCCTAGTGAACGTGAGAGATGCGAGCGTTTCAAATATGGGCTAGTGGCTGATGTCAAGACGTATATGCTTGCATCGGATTATACCGATTTTGATGTCCTGGTCACTCGAGTCAAGGACATTGAGCTGAACCTTGGTCTGGCGAGTCGAGCAGGAGAATCTAGCTCTGGAAAGTGAGTTGCGGATCGTGAAGCTAGAAGGGATCGATTTAAGAGGCCTAAGGATAGAAGGTCACACATAGATTCTAGACATGGGGGAGGTAACCACGGTAGAGGTCAGCAAGGGCCGAATGCTCTCATTCGTACACCCGAGTGTAATCGATGTGGTAGGAGGCACACGAGAGAGTGCTGGGGCAATGTTGGTATGTGCTGGAATTGTGGTTCTCGTGGGCATATGAAACGAGAATGTCCTCAGCCGATGAGAGAGGGGCAGGCTCCGGTGAGAGCAGCTGAGCCACATAGAGGCCGTGGGCGCGGCCGTGGCAATTTCCAACATAGAGATGATGGTGCGAGGAATGTGGCACATGTTGTAGCTGTTCAGCCTGAAGGAGGTGGCCAGGCCAGAGTGTATGCCCATCGTGAAGGAAGGAATGACACTGACGTGATCGTAGGTACCATTACTTTGCAGTCTTTGTCATTACTTTCTCTGATTGATTCTGGATCTACACACTCGTACATATTGTGTGAACATGCTCAAATGCTTGGTTTGCTTGTTGAATCTTTGGATGTTGGTATGTGTGTGACTAGTTCTTTCAGTGAAACGGTTGTAACGAGGAAGTTGTATAAGAGGTGTCCCTTAAAGGTGCAAGAACATATGTTCTTGGTGGATCTTATGGAATTGCCTTTCTATGGATTCGATGTAATCCTTTGCATGGATTGGCTAGTTGAGCATAAGGCTGTTGTAGATTTTGAGAGTAAGCGACTTTCGCTGAAACTTGCTGAAGATTTTGAAGTCGTGGTGGTGGGAGAAAACAAAAAGGTTTTATCTAATGTGGTTTTGATGCTTGAAGCGAGCTGGTTGTTGCGTCAAGGATGCGAAGCTTATTTAGCTTTTGTAATGAATCCTAGTATGAAGGATGTACGGGTACAAGATATAAGGACCGTGTGTGAATTCCCTGGGTGTTTCCGGAGGAGCTACCTGGTTTGCCGCCTAGTCCGGAGGTTGTGTTTGGAATTGAGTTGTATGAGAACACAACTACGGTGTCCATCGCTCCCTATCGAATGGCACCTAAGAAGTTGAAGGAGCTGAAGACGCGACTGCAGGAGTTGCTTGACTGAGGCTTTATTCGGCCTAGTGTGTCACCTTAGGGTGCACCGGTCTTGTTTGTAAAGAAGAAAGATGGCACAATGAGAATGTGCATTGATTATCGTCAGCTGAATAAGTTGAGTATCAAAAATAAGTATCCTCTGCCAAGGATTGATGATCTTTTTGATCAGTTTTGTGGAGCGGATGTGTTCTCAAAGATTGATTTAAGGTCTGGGTACTATCAATTGAAGGTTAATGATGTGGATGTGCCAAAAACTACTTTTCAGACAAGGTACGGGTATTATAAATTTCTGGTGATGCCTTTTGGTTTGACGAATGCTCCTGATGCATTCATGGATATGACGAACAGGGTGTTTCATGAGTTCTTGGATAAGTTCGTTGAGGTGTTCATCGATGACATCCTGGTGTACTCTCATATTGAGGAAGAGCACAAGGAACATTTGAGGATTATTTTGCAAGTGTTGCTAGAGAATCAGTTGTATGCTAAGCTGAGTAAATGTGAGTTTTGGTTTAAGGAAGTTGTTTTCCTTGGTCATGTGGTTTCGGCTGAGGGGATTCGTGTTGATCCTTAGAAGATTGAGGCGGTGGTGAATTGGAAGCCTCCTAGGTCTTTTCATGAAGTTCGTAGTTTCCTTAGTTTGGCGGGTTACTATCGAAGGTTCATGGATGGATTTTCCAAGATTGCTGCTCCTTTAACGAAGTTATTGTAGAAGGATGTTAAGCTTGAGTGGACAGAAGCGAGACATCAAGCTTTTGAGAAGCTAAAGGAAGCTTTGACGCAAGCCCCTATCTTGGTTCAACCTGAATCTGGAAAATAGTTTGTGGGGTATAGTGACGCATCCTATGTTGGTTTAGGGTGTGTGCTGATGCAAGAAAGTAAGGTATTAGCTTATGCATCGCGACAGTTGAAAGTGCATGAGCGTAACTATCCCATGCATGACATTGAGTTAGCGGCGGTGGTGTTCGCTTTAAAGATTTGGAGACATTACCTATATGGTGCGAAGTGTACCGTGTACACGGATCACAAGAGTTTGAAGTGTCTTATGTCTCAGAAGGAGTTGAATCTTAGACAAAGAAGTTGGGTGGAGTTGCTTAAGGATTATAACCTAACGATCGAGTATCATCTGGGAAAGGCCAATGTTGTGGTCGATGCTTTGAGCAAGAAAGTGGCGGTGGAGTTGAGGGCGATGTTTGCTTGTTTGAGCATATTGCGATATGGTGGCCTTGTTGCTGAGTTGCAAGTGAATCCATCTTTGGTTCAGTTAATCAAGGATAAGCAGTTGCTTGATGATTCTCTTGTACCACATGTTCAGGATACTGCGGAAGGAAGGCCTTCAGACTACAGTTTCAACGATGATGGTGTTCTGTGTTTTGGGAGTTGGATAGTGGTGCCGAATGATGTGGAGCTGAGGCGCACTATTCTGACTGAAGCTCATAGTAGTCCTTGTAACACCCCAAATTTGGACCTAGATGTTTTAGAGTTCGAATCGGACCGGTCGAGAACGATTCGAATCTTAAAGGGAGATTTAAGGAACACCTAGTTCGGGATGCTTTAAAAATATGTAAAATATCTAAAAATCCTCATTTATTATATGAATGATTATGGTGAAATCAATTTTACAAAATAAGGTTTGGAAATACTACATTTCGGTGTAGTGACCAAATCGCAGTTTTTGCAAAAGTTAAATAGTGACTGTTTTGTAAAGGATTGAAACTTTGGATCTTTAAGGAGCTAATTTTACCAAAATGTTTTTAATCAGATTTCTTCTTATTTTGGGTGATTTTAATAATGTTTTAATTGAAGGAAATAAAGATTAATTAAAAGGAAAACTATCTTTGACTTTTCATAACTACCTTTCATCAATTTTCTCTCATTTCATTTTCTCTCAAATTCTTTTCATCCAAACACATTTCCTCCATCAATTAGCCTCTGATTTTCATTGCTTTTGATTAGATTTCAATCTCCTTTTGATTCCTAATCTTTTCCTTATCAAATCCTCTTGTTTTTACATTAGATTTTTAAGAAAACTTGCCCAATTCAAGGGGAAATCTACCATTAGAGGTAAGCTTCGTCCTTCTCCTCTAATAATCAGTTATTTAGTGAAATTCCCAAGTTATCAATCTTTTGTTAATGATTTTTGAGTTGCTTTAATGTTAGAAACAAGAAATTGTATTAAAACTCAAGGTTTTTGGAGAGATCTTGATGATTTTCGTGGTTGATGGTTAGGCTATGTTTTGAGGTTGTTTTCTAATGTATTTTGGATGTTAATTGATGTTATAAATGAGGTTTTATCAAACAAATCTCGAATAGGCTTGGATTCCTAAGTTTTGTATGCTAGAATGGTGGTTTTTGGGGTGGTTTTGGTGTTCTGTCATAGCTGGAGGTATAATGATGAGTTTGTGGTGATTTTATATGTTGACCGATGTTTAGAAATGATTAGAAGTGGTAGATCTTGGCTGAGCTTTGTTTTGGAAGAGTTTGGAGATGATTTCGGTTGTGTTTGGTAGCCGAAATGAGGTTCTTGAGTAGAGCAACGAGTTTAGATGTGTGGCTGATGATTTCAATGCATGATGATGCATTAATCCTCTGCTCTTATGTGTTATAAACAAGGGAGACATCTTCGGACGCCTTTGGTGTTGATCCGGGAGCGTAGATAGCATTTAGGCGAGCAAGCGAAACGTAATCGGTGAGTGCGAATGGTTTAGAAGTCCTTGAGGGACAAAGAAACAAGGTTTGGGGATTTAGGAAAGGTTTGAAACACCTTCCTAAGTCCGGAAGTAAGTATTGGCTAGATTGCTCTCTTATATA
This sequence comes from Hibiscus trionum, assembly GCA_030270665.1. Lineage (NCBI taxonomy): Eukaryota > Viridiplantae > Streptophyta > Magnoliopsida > Malvales > Malvaceae > Hibiscus > Hibiscus trionum. Next base: position 22,828,010 of record BSYR01000005.1, read on the forward strand.
TGGTGGTTGACCCTAAAATGCTTTTACATGCTCATGGTTTGAGATAGATAAATTCCTACTGTTTTTATGCATGATTTGTAGTATGAGATGATACTTGAAATGATTTCAAGGAATAACATGTTGCATTGTTGAGTTTTGAGCTTTTGTTTTAAAGCATGGTAAATTTTATGGTTTTGAAATGAGATGAGAAAGATTTGAGAAATGTTGCATGAAAAACAGTAGGTGAGATGATGTTTTAACACAATATAATGGTATAGAAGATGAGATACTTACCGGATATAATTGATCGATCAATATGATGAGAGTGCACTATAAACTAAAAATTCGTACGTGCTCTTTGGTTTAATCCAAAGGGAGAGACCGATGATGGGCATTCCATCCGGTAGGACTTGGTGAAATACCCAAGCTTTGTGGCGATGAGAGATTCCGCCATGTGAGTACGGTGATGTGAGATTCTATCGGAAATTATGTTACTAGACAAGTGAGTACGGTGATGTCAGATTCCACCGGAAGCGTCTAGTGGTTTGAGATTGTTGTCCGCATATCCGAGTAGTAATGAGATGTGAAATGCCAATATAATATATGAAAATGCTTTTGAATCACATGTACCTATTGATGGGATGATTTATGCTATGAGAAATGCATAAGAGATTTGTACATGAAATACTTTGGTTTTACAAGCATGTGTATGGCCTTGCCATGAGATTTGCATTGGTTTAAATGCATGAGATAGAATTGAGGTACATGTGTTTTCAATGAGAAGTTGCTTTGAAATGGTTTTCAAGCATGAGATAGAATGAGCATGTTGTTGAAAAAGCTTTTGAGAAAGTATTTTGATTAATGCATTATTGTGTTGGTTTTCTTTAGAGCATGCCTCACTAAGCAAATGTGCTTACGCTCTCTTTTACCAATAATGCAGATAATTGAGGTGTTTTAGGCAGCAAGAAGGTTAAGAACATCCAAGGAAGTGCAAAGCTCATGTATGATGATGTTTTTATACAATTTAGTTTTGATATTTGGCAATGGGACTTCAAGGTTGTATTTGGGAGATGTGTTTTGAACTCCCTAAGTTTGTGGCATGTTTGTCATGGCTTTTATGAGTTGTAAATGGTCCTATTGGTTGGTTTGAGGTTTGAGAGCTCATATTCGGTTTTGTGACTAGGAAGCATGCCTCTAGATTGAATGCTTTTGTGTTTGATGTCATGCTCTAGCTTAAGGGTCTTAAATGTGATCTTCAGTATCATAATAGGTTGCTGGCATGTTGTGATGCTTGTTGAAGCATGTTTGAGTGGTTTTAAAGTTGAAAAACCATCAATTTTTGTTGTCACTGGGCAAAGTGTATCGAAACACCCTCAATAGTTTCGAAACGGGGACATGTAATGGCCATAGTGTTTCGGAACGGTTGAAGCTGTTTCGGAACAGTTTGGCTACTGGAGAGGCGTATTTTGATACCGGTCTCGGAACGCACCCGAGTACCGAAACGATCAACACCGTTTTTATACGGGCATTTCGGTACGAAGGGTGGGTGTTCCGATACTGTTGGCCGTTGGGTGTTGATTTGAATTGTTTTATGTTTTCATGCTTTACGTTTTAGTCCTGAATGTTGTGGATGCAATTGCTTGAGTTTGGGATGTCTTTTTAAGCTGAGATTTGACAGAGGAGCATGTAAAATGACTAATTAAATATTGGTAAGCTTAAAATCTATTAAGTCCTCCTAATTTCTAAAAATTATATTTTGGTCCATAAAAGTGTAATTTATGCAATTGAGTCCCTAAATGATTTCCGATCGATGTGCCTTTCTCTTCTATGATTCTTGAGTGATCACATAGGCTTAATGTGCATCTAGAAAAGATTAAAAATAAAAAAAAGGTCGTTAATCAAGGTTGACTTTCGGGTTGACTTTGGTTTTCCTTGCGTAATCTTCGTAGTTCGGGTCAAGCGTCTAGGCTGGGCTAAGGGGGTTACAGTCCTTTCGCTATGCACCCTTGTAGTACGAAAATGTATCGTGCCTTGAAGGATGAGTACTACTGGGTGGGGTTGAAGAAAGATGTTACCGAGATCGTTAGCAAATGTATGGTTTGTCAGCAGATTAAGGGTGAACATCAGGTTCGTTCTGTGTTGTTGCAGCCGTTGAAGATTCTAGAATGGAAGTGGGAATGAATTACCATGGACTTCGTGTCTTGTTTGCCGTTGTTGCCAACGAATAAAAATTCGGTTTGGGTGTTTATGGATCCCTTTACGAAGTGTGCACATTTCTTTCCTGTGCATACTACGTATATCTTGGATTAGTTAGCTAAGCTGTACATTGCTGAGATTGTGCATTTGCACGGGGTGCCAAAATCTATAGTATCAGATAGAGATTCTAGGTTCACATCGAGGTTTTGGGTATGTTAACATCAAGCTTTGGGTACGCGACTGAATTTCAGTACTTTTTTATCATCCGCTAACAGATGGGCAATCAGAGTGTGTTATCCAAGTGCTTGAGGATATGTTGAGGTGATGCGTTATTGAGTTTCAAGGATATTTGGAGAAGCACTTGCCTTTGGTTGATTTTGCTTATAATAATAGTTATCATGCAAGTATTCAAATGGCCGTATGAGGCTTTGTACGGGAGAAAGTGTAGAACTCCCCTTTGTTGGGCTGAAACGGGACAGAAGTTGATTTCGATGCCAACTTTGTTGAAAGGAATCACTGAGAAGGTGAAGCTCATTTGTGAGCGGTTGAAGGCAGCATCAGACCGACAAAAGTCTTCATATTTGAAGCGTAAGTAGATAGAGTTCGTAGTTGGCGAACGCGTGCTCCTGAAAGTTTCACCTTGGAAGAAGGTGATGAGATTCGGCCGGAAGGACAAATTGAGTCCTTGGTTCATTGTACCATATGAGGTGGTAGAACGTGTTGGTCCTGTTGCTTACAATTTGAGACTGCCTTCAGAGTTGGAAAATATACGTAATGTGTTCTATGTATCCATGCTTCGGAGGTATAGATTGGATCCGTCTCATGTTATGCATGTAGAAGAGGTTGAGCTGAATCCAGACATGACGTATGATGAGGAGCCCGTTGAGATTCTGGATACGGATAGTAAGGTTCTCCAGGGTAAGACTATCGAGCTGGTTAAAGTCTTATGGAGACATCGTGGCGTTGAGGAAGCCACGTGGGAAAGGAAGGATGACATGAATAAGCAATTTCCTTACCTTTTTCCACCAGGTAAATTTCGAGGATGAAATTTCTTAAGTGGGGGAGAGTTGTAACGCCCTGTTTTGGGTCTAGATGTTTTAGATATTGAATCGGGCCGGTCGAGAATGGTTTGAACCCTTGAGGTTTGTTTAGGGAACACCTAGTTCGGGATGTTTTAGAAATATGGAAAAATATCTAAAAATCCTCATTTATTATATAATTGATTATGGTGAAAACAATTTTACAAAATGTGATTTGGAAATATTACATTTTGGCATCGTGACCAAAATGTAGTTTTTGCAAAAGTTGACTAGTGACTATTTTGTAAAGGATTGAAACTTTGAATCTTTAAGGAGCTAATTTTACCAATTGTTTTTCATTGGATTTCTCTTTAATTGGGAGCTTTTAATAATGTTTTAATTAAGTAAATAAAAGAGAATTAAAAAGGAAAATTAAAGCTGACTTTTCAGAATTAATTTCACGATAGTTTTCTCTTTTCATTTTCTCTCAACTTCCAATCAGCCAAACACTTTTCTCTCATCAAATTTCATTTTGTTTGCTGAGATTTTATCTTTCCAAAAGACTTCTTATCTTTGTTTCATCAAATTGAAGAAAGATCAACCATTAGAGGTAAGCTTCGTCATTCTCCTATAATGATCAGTTCTTTACTGAAATTCCCAAGTTATCAATCCTTTGTTGATGGTTTTTTAGTTGTTTTAATGTTATAAACATGAAATAGTTGTTAAATTCAAGATTCTTGATGAGATCTTGGTGATTTCCGTATATCTATGTTAAGCCATGTTTTGAGGTTGATTTCTAACATATTTTGGATGATATTTGATGTTGAGAATGAGGATGTAAAGTGCACTATAAATTAAAAATTCGTATGTGCTCTTTGGAGTCGGGTAATGGGGGTAGTGCCATCCCGATCCAAAGTGAGAATCCGATGATGAGAGATACCATCGTGGTAGGTCTTGGTGAAACACCCAAGCTATGTGGCGAAGAGAGATACCACCATGAGAGTCCGGTGATGTGAGATTCCACCGGGGTAGGACTTGACTTATTTCAAGCTAATCCGCATATCTGAGTAAAGATAGAATATGAAATGCCAATATATGAGAATGTATTTGATTCAAATGTACCAATGTTGAAATGATTTTATGATATAAGAAATGCATATGAGATTTTGAGATTTATGAAATGCTTTTGAGTGTAAAGCATGTGTGGCTTTGCCATGAGATTTGCATTGGTTGAATGCATGAGTTTCAAATGGTGATTTGCTTTGAAATGGTTTTCAAGCATGAGATAGAAAGAGCATGCTCTTTGAAATGGATTTCAAGAAAGAGATTTAAAAGATTACATTGTTGAGTTGGTGTTTTTTTAGAGCATGCCTCACTAAGATATCGTGCTTACGCTCTCTTTTACCAACAATGTAGATAATTGAGACATTTTGGTAGCAAGGACTCTTAAAATGATCCAAGGAATAGCTAAGCTCAAGTATGGTGATGTTTTACATTTACTTTAGTTATAATATTTGGCAATGGATTTAATGGTTTGTTTTGGGAGATGTGTTTTGGACTTCCTGTTGTTGATGCAAGTGTTATATGGATTATTTAGTTTGTAAAAGGCCTTTGTATTGGTTTTGTTTCTTGTTCTTGTTGTTTGATTTGTTTGTGGTTTATGGTCTAAGCATGCTTCATCATATGCCATGCTATGCTTGAGTTTATCAACTAAATGTTACCATGTGCTTGGAATTGCATGTTTATATGATTGAGTGGATGCCATAAGCATGTCTTTATGATTAATTGAAGTTTGATTCAGTTTTGGAGCTGTTTTTGGGATAGTTCTAGTATGCGTATTGATACTCGGGTTTGCGTATTGATACACATATGCCAAATTTGTGCTTTTCTGTATAGGGATTTCAGTACGATTGGGGAGTGTTTTGATACGGGCTTGAAGGGCGTAACAATACGTGGGGGAGCGTATCGATGCACTTTCTACGAATTTGGTCACTGCCTTCCCGTGTATCGATACGGTCCCTAGGCGTACCGATATGCGACCATTAATTATGTTAATGGCATCTTTTTAAGTTTGGAATTGTTGCATTTTAGTCCCTGATTTTCATGTATGCAATTGGATGTGTTTGGTTAATCGGTTTGTGATGAAAATTTACAGAGAAACATGAAATATGTCTAATTGAATAAAGGTAACTGTAAAATCAGAGAAGTCCTTGTAATTTGCAGAAATTACATTTTGGTTCGTAAACGTCTAGTATGTGTAAGTAAACCCCTAAACAAAATCTGATCGATGTACCGTTTCTTCCTATGCTCTTTGGTGATCACATAGAACTAAAGTTGCATTTAGAAAAGATAAAAAAAAAAGAGAAAAAAAGGGTCATCAATCATAGTCGACTTTAACGAGTTAGCTTTGGTTTTCCCCTTGTAATCACCTTGGTTCGGGTTAACCATCTAGACTGGGCTAAGGGGGTTACACGAACTCAGGAAAGGAGTAAGTACGATTTCATCTATAGACTGTGCGATCAATCTGGCCTAGACATAGGTTAAGGGTTTAAGGCGGCTAAAAGAGGGCGAATCAACATTTGATGTCTTTGCATGATTCACATCGCAACCGATATTATCTGCAGTGGGCATCAACAAAACTCTGACTTAGACATAAGCAAAGTCACTTTTGAAGCGTTCTGCCCAACCTTGTAGTTCTGTTGATTTTGCCACCGAGACACAATTCTATTCCCAGGTCGAGGCATCGAGAGGGTATCAGTAGTCTACCTGCCATCCCATGCCGAGGCAGCAGAGTCTGGCAGCGCAAAACAACTTGTTCTATTCACAGTCTCACACTAAGCAACAACATAACCCTGCCCTTTCTATAAATATGATCAATTCCCTTTTAATTACTTGTGTTTTTATTTTACTTCTCTTTTCAAACATTCAACTTAATTGTGCATTTACTTTTCTTGTGCAGGAATAACAACTCGAATCAAGCTATCCAATCCCTGTGGGAGACGATATCTTTTATACAATTACTTGACATGAGTGTGCACTTGCGCTCATAAATAGAGAACACCCAAACGCTTTACAAAATGTTATTGCTTCTTGGATTCCTAAGGAAACCAAGCTTTTGGAAGCTAACACTTATGGACCCAAAATGATTTGGGTACCAAAATCAAAGAACTAATCTTTGTTTGTAGGGGGAGCATTCTTATAAGGTCAAAGCTTCAAGTCAAAACACATGGTACCTTGGTAGTGGATGCTCAAGACACATGACCGGAGACAAGAGTAGATTCAAGGAGCTTAACCCAAAGCATGGTGGAGTAGTGACATTTGGTTACAATTCCAAAGGCCATATTGAGAGTATTCGCTCCATTGGTAATCTCTCAACCGTACTCATTGAAGATGTATTGCTTGTCAATGGTTTAAAACACAACTTGTTGAGCATTAGTCAATTGTGTGATAAATTAATGTTCCCTTTGATCAAAGTGGTTGTAAAATAACAAATATTAAAACAAATCAATTGATGCTCATAGGATATGCAATATCTATATGGTTCACTTAGATGAATTAAAAACATCCAATGCATGCTTAGTTGCATACGATGAACATGATTCATGGCTTTGGCATAGGAAATTAGGACATCCTAGCATGAGTGTTTTAGAGAAATTAGTTTTGCTTATTCTAGTTAGAGGTTTACCCAAACTTAAGTTCTCTAATGATAAAATATGTGATGCATGCTCTAAGGGTAAACAACATAGAAATTCATTTAAATTCATTAATGATGTTCCTACTAGTAGATGCTTACAATTGATTCATATGGATCTTTTTGGGCCAATTAGAACTATGAGCTTGGGTGGTAAATCATATATTTTTGTGCTTATAGATTACTATTCTATGTTTACTTGGGTTCTATTCTTAAGTACAAAAGATGAGACTTTAGAAAAATTCATCACATTTTCTAAAATAACCAAAAATGATATTGAGCCTAAAATTACTCACATTAGAAGTGATCATGGAACCGAGTTTCAAAACTTGGGTTTTGAAGAGATTTTAAATGAAAATGGGATTAGCCATAATTTTTCCACACCTCGCACTCCTCAAAAAATGGGGTAGTTGAGAGGAAAATCAAACTTTAGAAGAAATAGATAGAACCATGCCTTGCGAAAATAATTTACCTAAATATATTTGGGCGGAAACCACAAATACCGCTTGCTACATTATAAATCATGTAATGATTAAGCCTATTTTAAAGAAAACACCATATGAGATTTTAAAATCTAAGAAGCCTAACATTAGTTATTTTCATCCATTTGGTTGCAAGTGTTTTGTTTTAAAAAATGGTAAAGACATCTTAGGTAAATTTGATGCTAAAAGTGATGAAGCCATTTTCTTATGATATTCTTTAAACTCTAAATCCTATCGTGTATTTAATAAGAGAACTTTAGTAGTAGAAGAGTCTATGCATGTTGTTTTCGATGATAACCTCCTTCCGAGGAAGGATTCTTGCGATGATGATGATGTAGGAATCATTGAAGCCGTTTATGAAGGACAAACATCAAAGGTGGATGATATTCAAACCAAAGAAGACGAACCACAAGATCCACCTATTGATGCCTTAAGGGGTTTATGAAGGAAAATAAGGTTACATACCCAAGAAAGTTCAGCTATGTCAAGAGTGGTGAAATCTTGGGTGATCCATCCAAGGAGGTAATCACTCTCTCTTCTCTTAAATTAATGAACCATGTTGCATTTATTTCATGCATAGAGCCTAAAATATCAAAGAAGCATTAAAATATGATTTTTGGATTTTGGCCATGCAAGAAGAACTTAATCAATTTGAGAGAAGTAAAGTATAAACATTAATTGATAGGCCTAGTAATCAATCTACTATATGAACTAAATGAGTCTTTAGGAATAAACTAGATGCGAGTGGTAACATAGTCAGAAACAAGTCTAGGGTTGTTGCTCAAGGTTACACTCAAGAAGAGAGAATTGATTTTGATGAAACATATGCACTCGTAGCTAGAATGGAAGCCATTAGGATGCTTCTAGCGTTTGCATGTTACCATGATTTCAAGCTTTTTCAAATGGATGTAAAAAGTTCTTTTCTAAATGGTTTTATAAATGAAGGAGTGTATGTTGAACAACCACCGGGTTTTGAGGATCCTAAATTTCTAAATCATGTTTTTAAATTAACCAAAGCTCTTTATGGTTTAAAGCAAGCTCCTAGAGCTTGGTATGAAAGGCCTTCAAACTTTTTGATTGAAAAAGATTTTGAAAAAGGCAAGGTGGATACTACACTTTTCATAAAAAGATATTATAATGACATCTTAGTAGTACAAATTTATGTTGATGATATCATTTTTAGTTATACTAATGAATGTTATTGAAAAGAATTTTCTAAGCTAATACAAGGTGAGCTCGAGATGAGCATGATGAGGGAGCTCTCTGTAACGCCCCAATTTTGGGCTTAGATGTTCTGACAAGTCGGGTTGGGCCGGTGGAACCGGTGTCGGTTGTTCTAACCGTTAAAAGGTGGTTTAAGGAGATCGAGGTTCGGGATAGTGTAAAAATATGATAAAAATTCCTAAAATCCTCTAAAGTAATGTTTAAGAGGTTGGCAAAAACAATTATACAAAACGGGTTTTCTAAAGTGTACATTTTGGGTAGTGACCAAAATGTAAAGATTTAAAAGTTGAAAAAATGTGTTTTTCAAGAAGAGTCAAAATCTTAGAATCTTTAGGGAGATACTTGGCAGTTATGCCTTTTCCCTAATTTTGCATGTGTTTTAAATTTTATTAAAATTAAAAAGGCTTTTAATTGGGTTTAATTAAACAGTTAGTTAATCGGTTAGTGAAATTTTAACGAGCTTTTCATTTCTCTCTTTCACTTCAGCCAAACACTTCTCATTTTCTCTCAAATTTCCAAGATTTTCTTTTCTCTCAAATCCTTTTTTTTATTTCTATTATTTCTCAATTGATTTCTTCCATTTTCCTTCCAGTTTCTTCAAGCAAATCTAACCAAATTAGAGGATAAGCAAGGATTTGAGGTAATTTTCGTGCTATCCCTCAAATCTAAGTTCTTTAATGAAATTCCAAAGATATTTGACTCTTTGATACTGATTTTGATTGAGGTTTTGTGGTTAGATGGATAAACTCTTGAAATCTTGATGAAAATTGGTTTAAATGTGATTTTCGAACATTGATTGATTTGACTGGTTTTAGATTGTTTTTAAATGAGTTTTGAAAGGTTTTTGGTGTGGAAGTGGAGTCTTAATCATATAGATCCCGAAATCCTTGAGATCCTCAGTTTTTAAGGTGTTTTTGAGTGAGTTTTTGAGGTGTTCTTGAGGACTTTGGGTTGCTAAAGGTATAAGGTGGGTTTCAGGTTATTTTTGGATGTTTATTAATGCTTAGAATATGTTGGATGAGTTGGGCAATGGATGGGCTGAGGTTTGAGGTCAATCGATTGAGTTTTCATTTGTTTGAGATGGGTGTTTTGATGCTTTAGAGCAGGGCTGCGAGATTCCTTGTGAGTGCTGGAGTTTTGGATGTATTTTAATGCATTGAACCTCTGTTTTGATGTGTTGAAAATAGGGGATAGTAAACCGGAAGCAATTGAAGTGCTTTTGGAGTCTTCGGAAGATCGGTAGTTGTGTCAGCAAGCTTGGTTTCGCAAGTTGGTGAGTGGAACTTGGTTTTCCAGCGTGGAAACGTTTTAGAAAAGGTTTGGGGAACTTAGTAAGAGCTTGAAACGCTTTACTAAGTTCGGAAGTATGTAGAGTGAAACTCTCTCTCGGATTGTGCTATTGTGAATTTTGAATGCACATGGTTTTAATTGCATTTACCTATTGTTTTAAAGCATGTTTTGAATATGTGAAATGAGGTTGATGATGCCATGTTGTTTAAGGATGCACTAGGTAAGTGATCCTTGTATGCATGTGTTGATGCATGAGGTTTGAAGCATGGTTTAATGCTTGATTTATGGCTTATCATGAATGCTTTGTAAAAATAGTGAGGTATGCATATGATATGGATTACATTGGCAAGTGATGTTGTATAAAATGTTTTATAAATGAAATTGGATATAGTTAGCCGGCTATAGGATTGAGTGCACTATAAACAAGTCGCCTTGGATGTTGAGGGGTTGTGATTGTGCCGAATACTCCATCCAAGTACCCTAACGATTGAGGATTGTTTAAGGTTGTAACGGTTGAGGGTAGCTCCCGGATGCGACCTTGTGTTTTGTCCCGTCTCTCGTTAGTGGATTATACATCTACCGATGAGTGGTGTTGAGGGGTTGTGATTGTACCGAATACTCCACCACGGGTGTCACAACGATGGAGGGTCGCTCTCGTGTGTGAGCCTTGTAATGCCGGTAGAGTATATAAAGGGTGTGGGACAACCCTTGGTAATCCGTGTATCTGATATATGTTTTTAATATTGTTGTTTATCACTTGTGAGCCAATATAATGAAATGAAACATTGTGGAAAATGTTGTTAATGCATAATTTTAAAGATGCGTGTTTTGGTTTAAGCTTAGCATAAAAGTGATTATGCTTGGAAGGCTTGTATTATGAGTAGCAACGGTTTAATTGTTGGACTTATATGTATCATGTTACATGATTTTTATTTCGATGACTTTGAGGATAAAGTGCATGTTTTGTCAAAGGAAGCTTGATGGTTTTGAAAAGAGTGGAAATGGTTTTTTTGCATTGATGATGTTTTTGGTTTGAGCAATCCTCTCTAAGCTTGTATCCTTATGCTCTCTTTGTTCATCAATACAGCCAATTTAAACTTTAGAGGCAGAACTTGCAAGGGGATAGGTGGAAGACTTTGATTGAAGGTAAGTTTTGGTTTTGGACTAATGTACTAAAGGCAATGGGGTGTCCGAAGCATTGATTGTTAATGATTTGTTAATTTCTGGTTTTGAGCAAGTTTGTGATGCATTTTTGGACTTGTAAATGGCCTTTGAGTTTTGGAATATGCATGTTTTTGGATTTTAGCATTTTTGTGCTTTTGTCATCTAGGAAGCATGCCTTTAGAGCCGTAGCTTCTGAGAATGATGTTATGGTGATGCTTGTGCTTCCTATATGTGGTCAATGATGTGTATTTAAGATGTATGTATGTTAGGGCATGTGTCAGGATAATTCTGGAGGGTAAAAACTTATTTAAAAAACTTTTTGGAAAGTTGCAGGCCCAGGCGTTTCGAAACGTCCTTACCTGTTTCTGAACAATGGCCTGTAATGGCCTTAGAGTTTTGGAACGGTGAGGCTCATTTCGGAACATTTTGTCTATGTGAACCATCGTATCGAAACGTGTCTTGTGGGGTTTTGAAACGCACTCGCGTATCAAAATGGTAAACTATGTTTCGAAACGGCCGTTCCAATACGGGGCTTTATGTTCCGAAACTCTCGATCGTTGGATCTGAATTTTAATTGTCCTCAGTTCTGTTTCTTGCATTTTGGTATGTGTTTTCATTGCATGCAATTGATTGAGTTGTGAATGTCTTGTTGAGCTGAAATTTCACCGAAAAGTATGTAATGAATCTAATTGAAGATTGGTAACTTGAATTTGGTGAAAGCTCTTGTAAATCATCATTTACAAAATGGTCCTTAATACTCTATTGGTTCTAATTAATTGGCAATTATGTCAAAGTCCTATCCGCTGCCTGTGTACGAACACCTAGGAACCTAAATTGCGTCTAGACAAGTCTAAAAAGAAAAAAAGGTCATTTATTGAGGTAAACCTTTCTGGTTTACTTCAATATTCCCCGTGTGATCTTTTCGGTTCGGTCTATCAGCAAGGCCGAGTCGAGGGGGTTACACTCTCATTCTTTTTGGGGCTCCAAATCAAACAAAGGAAGGATGGCACCTTCATCAATCAAGTAAAGTACATGAATGAAATGCTCAAGAAGTTCGGCTTGGAGAATATGAAGCCTCAAGCCACTCCTATGAGCTCTTCTATAAAGCTTGAAAAAGATGAAGGAGGTTAGTGTGTCGATCCTAAGCTTTATAAATCTATTATAGGTTCTTTTCTTTACCTTACTGCAAGAAGACCAGATATTACGTTTGGTGTTTTCTTGTGTAATAGGTTCCAAGCTAATCCTAGAGAATCACACTTAGTTGCCATTAAGAGAATTTTTAGATACCTTAAAGACACACCTAACTTAGGTCTTTGGTATCCTAAGGATTCTTCCTTGAACCTTCATGCTTATTCGGATGCAGATTATGGGGGATGCAAGGTAGATAGGAAACGTACCTCCTAAACATGTCAATTCTTTGGTAGTATGCTCGTATCTTGGTTCTCTAAGAAACAAAATAGCGTAGCCTTATCTACCACCGAAGCGGAGTACATATCCTTAGGGAGTTGTTGTGCTCAAGTCCTTTGGATGAAGTAACAACTCTTAGATTATGGTGTTCAAGTAGATGCAATACCCCTTAGGTGTGACAACATTAGTGCCATTTTGTCTCACTAAGAATCCTATCAAACACTCTAGAACCAAACATATAGAAATTAGACATCATTTCATTAGAGACCATGTTTTGAAAAATGATGTAATTCTAAAATATGTTGATACCTTGAACCAATTAGCGTATATAATCACCAAACCTTTAAATAAAGAGCATTTTTTGACCCTTAGGAGAGAGTTAGGTTTAACTTCCATTTCTTGACCCTTTTAGGTCCCAAATAGTCAAAACTTTTTCTTGAAATTTGTTGATATTCATGCTTATGTTAATTTACATAATTTTGCTTCTATGCATGTTGCTAGGGGGAGTATGCATTAATTTTAGTCAATAATCTTGCTAATATATCATTCACATGCATTTAGGGTCGTTCAAAGTTGAAAATTTGACTTAAAACTGTCAAAAATGCAATTTCTGGTAATGGCGTATTGATACGGCTACAAGCGTATCGATATGGGTTCGTCAATAGGAACTGATACAGGTCAAACTGTATCAATACGGTCACGCGTATCGATACAATATTAAAATTTAATTTAAAATTAGGGCAAAGCGTATCGATACGCTCTACAAGTGTATCGATACGATATTGGCGGAAAGCTTAAATTGGAGCTTTTTAATGAGAAATCACTTTTCATTAAAACCCATTTTTACCCTAACCAAACTGTTGAGTGCCTAAAAGTCCTATATTTTACCCCTCATTTATCCATATTTTTGCTGCACTCAAACATGTTTAACTGTATTTTAGGATAAGTTTTGCATTTACATCACAAATAGATAAAATTGCACAGATGCTGCTGATTTCAGTCACTTTTGCAGATATTTGTCATGGAAGAATCCAGGGCAGCAGAGGAACAGAAGATAATTGTCGTGGCAGCATCCAGGGCAGTAGAAGAACAAAAGAGCTGGAGTGAAGAAAACTGCCTCATACATCACTGTCGTGACAGATGTCGTGACAGATGCCGTGACAGATGTCGTGACAGATGTCGTGACAATTGCCGTGACAGAAGTGGCGACAGTGTTGAAGCAAACTGCCTTATAACTCGCTGTCGTGACATATGTCGTGACAGAGGTGGCGACAGTGAAGAAGAAGAGATGGAAAATGCGAAGTGGAGTTCGACTGATAGAGGATTTCAAGCCTAATTTTTAGAGACCACTCGCATAATTTTTGGAGCCTAGAAGCACAAGGAAGGCCTTGCCCAAAGTTTGAGGAGAAAGTTAAAGCAAGAAGATAGGGTGAACTAAAGAACGTTTATTCAGAGATTCAGTCTTTAATGAATTGTACTTTAATTCGAACTAGTATTATTGGCCATTAAGAAAACTTGTACCCAAAGCCTATAAATATGCTTGTAATTCGACCTAGAGAGGACATCATCTTATTCTCTAGCCGTCTTCCCCTAATCACTAGTCGTTTTCCCCTTCTCATCATGTTCTAAACTTCCCCTAGGGCTAAGGGTTGATTCTGTAAAGTAGTTGCAAGGATTGCTTTGTTTTAGGAATTTTTCTGTTCAATAAAATAGACTTCAAGTTTGCTTATTCTAGTTTTTCAAAATCTTGCAAGAGTTTCGGGAGAGCATTGTGAGATTATCTATTTACTTAATATTGGGAGAGTTAAGTATACGAAAGGAATAAGTACGGGTTCTCCAGTTTATGGTTGAACTATCTCGGACCTAGGGATAGGACGAGGTTAAGTGGCTAAGGAAGAATTCAACAACTTCGGTGTTCATCCTTCGATTCACGCCGGGAGGTATCATCAAAGACGTGTTCATCGACAGACTTGGACCTAGGTATAGGCCAAGGCATAGCAGGGATTCTTGCCAAGCTTGAAGTGCTGAGTTGAGTGTTCGCTGCCGCGACAACAACAGACCGCTGCCGCAGCAGGTGCTGCCGCGACAGGCGCTACGACAAAACAGAGAAGTCTTAGACATTGCAAACACCTACACTACTGAGCAAATCAATACCGGCCCATTCTCTCTATCCTGATTTCTTTACTCTTTTATTTTCAATATTCTTTATTATCTCGTGACAAACAATTAAACTATTTCTTTTCTCTCTTGTGTAGCAATCTAAGGTTAAATCTATTAGCCCAGTCCCTGTGGAGACGATAATTATACTTACGTATCACTTTACTACTTGCGTCGTGTACACTTGCACTACATTGCGATAGACACTTTTACACGCAACAAGTTTTTGGCGCCGTTGTCGGGGACTGGCAACATACCTCTACCTTTAATTATTGCACTTTTTATATATTTTATTTTATTTTATTTTTCTTCTCTATTTCTGGTTGTTATATCTCAGGCACAATACAGGTTCAAGGGCATCAACATGTCAGGAAAAACCATTCGACAGTTGATGTGGGAAAGTTCTTGCAATTACCGTAAAGGTAATCATGCACTCGAAAGTTATCCTCATTTTTTCGGTGAATATATGGACAACCAATGATGGAACCAACAAGAACAAGATATGACGCCACAGCAGCAACAAGGACAACATATGCCACTGCCGCAGCAGCAAAATTTTTTATGGTATGATCAAAACCCGCAAAATTTTTGGTACCATAACAATTTTGCTGTAGAACCCGACATGCCCTGGCAATCTCATCATCCTCAAGAGCAGTCAAAATCCTTAGAAGACACACTGCAAGCCTTCATGGCACTCACTCAAGAATTGTCAGCTTCTATGGACGCAAGTATCGCCAAGATGGATGCACTCTTGAGCAGACCGGTCCTCATTCATGCCACGGCTGAACCTGAAATCCCGAAGCAAGATGACGAGGATGCCCATGTGAAGGAATACCCAACACGTGATGAGTCTGAGCAACAACTTGCCATGGCAATGATCGAGGAGCCGGAATGGAGCAACACCGCAACAACGCTGAGTGAAATTCAAGAGAATGTCACTGTGGCAACCACATCTGAGGCAAATTCTCAACCCACTACCTCGGTTATGCCCGACCAAGATTGCACACATCCATCCCTATCATGGCACTCGCACGAACACCTAGAAGAGCACCCCAATGACAATACCTCGCAAATGGAATACGAGCAGGTAATAAACGAACATTTTGAATTCATTAAAAACTCGTAAATTCCATTGTAGGTATTAGAGGAACCAAAGACGGTGGACTCAGAATCATCGAAGTCTCTACTAATGGAGACCTACGAGTGGCCAATAGAAATTGATCTGGGTAGTCATGGCACTTTCCAATGTCCCCTTGACCTACAAAGCAACCTGACAAAAGACTGTCAAAATAACTGGCTGCCACAGCAGCATACACGACAGCAAGGGCTACATTCAACCACAACAACATTCAACGAAAATAAGGTAAGTTTATGGTCGAATGTCAATTTAATTTTTTCTAATCATATATTCATGCCCTCAGAAACACTACCAAGAAGGGAGGACTTCATGGACTACAAAGGGAAGAGAAAGAAAGGAGCCTCCACCATGAGAATAATCACCAGATGGAGGGTACGGATGGACTTCAAGAAGTACAGGAAACGACCCCTCAAGCATCAATAGAACAGGGAGTAGTTACTTTAGGAGATACCCCTCAAGGCGCTCCTAATTTAACTTATTTTATTTTATTTTTATCTTATTTTATCTTTATTGTTTTAGGAATTAGAAATTTAATATTAGTTTTTAGTTTGTTTGTGTTATTAGGTAAATAGAGAGAACCCTTGCAATGACGATACAAGCAACCCGAGGGAGCTCTGCCTCCACCCCTGCCGCGGCAGCATTCATACTCCCTGAGATGAATTCTAAAGTGACTGCCGCCAACAGCAGTGAAGATAGTGACGCAAGGAAGAAGGCAGCTTCCGCGTCTCCAACTCCCAGGGCAGCACCCACAGCTCCTCATCCAAAACTCCAGTAGCAGCAACGACGGCCTCACAACCTATGTTTTCTTTTTTTTCTCTTTTTCTTTTTCGCCTGCTGTATATATTATCTTTTTGTGATGTTTCATTTTTTCTGTCATTTTTATTTTCTGTTTTTCATTTTTATGTCTTGTGTCATGCATTGAGGACAATGTAACCCTTGAGTTTGGGGGTAGGCAGTCCTCCTAATTATTAATATAATATTGCATTTAGTTTTCATTGTATCATATAAAAAATTGGCTTAAATTATTGAACTTTTATTATTTGTTGCTGCCATCTCTGTCGTGACAGCCCCTTAAAAATATTTTAGAAAGTAAGTAGAGCCTTAGTATAGTTCTGAAAACACTGAACACTTTGTGACTTACTTGATAACAGACTTTCTCTAGCATACATAGAATAGAAAACTTAGCACTTAGAGTAGAAAGAGACTAGAAACTCAGGAAACCTAGAGGTGCCTATCACTGGCTCTAGGAAAAAAATCCAGAGAAAATCTTCTAGAGGTGCCTATCACCGGCTCTAGATAGTTAACTAGAGGTGCCTGAAATACTGGCTCTAGTAGAAAAGAAAAAATTCAGAAAAAGAAGGAAAACAAATAGAGGTGCCCGATACTGGCTCTAGTAAGAAAAAAGAATTAAGTCTCGAAGGAAAACTCTAAACAAGCTAAGTATAATATTCTAGTTGCTAGGGAAGTCTATATTCATGTATGTTCACAATAAATGCACATACCTGCACGAGAACTATACTTTTGCTCTAAATAGATCCTTAAATATTTGAACAGGTGCTAAACATGATAGGGATGGTGTTGTGGGTAAGGATTGTTAACTGACTTAAGCCAAGAATATATATATATATATAAGTGTGTGTGTGTGTGTGTGTGTGTGTGTGTGTGTATGCATGCATGTTAGTTAGGTTGCATTTGCTTGAGGACAAGCAAGGATTCGAGTTTGGGGGTGTGTTGAGTGCCTAAAAGTCCTATATTTTACCCCTCATTTATCCTTGTTTTTGCTGCACTCAAGCATGTTTAACTGCATTTTAGGATAAGTTTTGCATTTACATCACAAATAGATAAAATTGTACAGATGCTGCTGATTTCAGTCACTTTTTACAGATATCTGTCATGGCAGAATCCAGGGCAGCAGAGGAACAGAAGATAACTGTCGTGGCAGCATCCAGGGCAGCAGAAGAACACAAGAGCTGGAGTGAAGAAAACTGCCTCATACATCACTATCGTGACAGATGTCGTGACAGATTTTGTGACAGATGTCGTGACAGATGCTGTGACAGATGTCGTGACAGATGTCGTGACAGTTGCCGTGACAGAAGTGGCGACAGTGTTGAAGCAATCTGCCTTATAACTCGCTGCCGTGACATATTTCATGACAGAGGTGGCGACAGTGAAGAAGAAGAGATGGAAAATGCGAAGTGGAGTTCGACTGATAGAGGATTTCAAGCCTAATTTTTAGAGACCACTCGCATAATTTTTAGAGCCCAGAAGCACAAGGAAGGCCTTGCCCAAAGTTTGAGGAGAAAGTCAAAGCAAGAAGATAGAGCGAACTAAAGAACGTTTATTCAGAGATTTAGTCTTTAATGAATTGTACTTTAATTCGAACTAGTATTCTTGGCCATTAAGAAAACTTGTACCCAAGGCCTATATATATGCTTGTAATTCGACCTAGAGAATACATCATCTTATTCTCTAGCCGTCTTCCCCTAAACCCTAGTCGTTTTCCCCTTCTCATCATGTTCTAAACTTCCTCTAGGGCTAAGGGTTGATTCTGTAAAGTAGTTGCAAGGATTGCTTTGTTTTAGGAATTTTTCTGTTCAATAAAATAGACTTCAAGTTTGCTTATTCTGGTTTTTCAACATCTTGCAAGAGTTTCGGGAGAGCATTGTGAGATTATCTATTTACTTAATATCGAGAGAGTTAAGTATACGAAAGGAATAAGTACGGGTTCTCCAGTTTATGGTTGAACTATCTCGGACCTAGGGATAGGACGAGGTTAAGTGGCTAAGGAAGAATTCAACAACTTCGGTGTTCATCCTTCGATTCACGACGGGAGGTATCATCAAAGACGTGTTCATCGACAGACTTGGACCTAGGGATAGGCCAAGGCATAGCGGGGATTCTTGCCAAGCTTGGAGTGATGAGTTGAGTGTTCGCTGCCGCAGCAGGTGCTGCCGCGACAGGCGCTACGACAGAACAAAGAAATCTTAGACATTGCAAACACCTACACTACTGAGCAAATCAATACCGGCCCATTCTCTCTATCATGATTTATTTACTCTTTTATTTTCAATATTCTTTATTATCTCGTGACAAACAATTAAACTATTTCTTTTCTCTCTTGTGCAGCAATCTAAGGTTAAAGCTATTAGCTCAGTCCCTGTGGAGACGATATCCGATACTTACATATCACTTTACTACTTTCGTCGTGTACACTTGCACTATATTGCGATAGACACTTTTACACGCAACACAAACCCTAGTCGCAAAACACTATAAAACCCCCTTCAATCTCTCAAATTTTTCACATCAAACTTAAAATTATTTGAGGGTTTTTCATCAACACATCAAGGTATAAACCCTATTTTTTCTTCTTAATTTTCGTTCAATTTTAATGGTTGTATTTAATAGAATTTTCTATAAAACATATACATATATTATGAGTTTTCAACTTTTTACAAAAATTCTTCAAAATCCAAAAATTTTTATTCGAATATAAATTTATACCGTATATTTTTATAATCTGGGACGCTTTCATTCTGGGCCCCCAGTACAAAGGTTTAAGATCCTTGTACACTTTAACCGACCCATAGTGGAATGAGAAAGAACTCTGATGGGGTCAATCACCAGAAACCTCGTCAACACGATCAAGGAAAGACCAATTTGCTTCATCATCATGCAACATCTTATGAATTACTTGTGGAGGCTGAGCATACGGGACAAGATCAAAGCTATCCAGGTGCGCCATCTTAGCTAGATGATCATTTACTACATTACGAGCACGTTGAATATGTGTGAATCTCACCTCCCACTGCTGCTTGCTCAACTCGTGAACAAAGGACAATAGGGTTGGTCCACCATTCTGTACCTTCGAGCCATTCGCCAATTGTATGGCATTCAAGTTCCCCGATTCGACCATAATACGTCGAAAACTCATCTCCCAAGCCAAAGACATCCCAACATACATGCCCCAAACTTCCGCTTCTAAAACCGAGAACACCCTAATAAATTTGGAGAAACCCATACGCCATTGCCCGTTATAATCACGAATCACACCACCGTAAGAAGCTCTGCCATTCTCGGGATGCAGTGCACCATCCGTGTTTAATTTAATCCATTCCTCACATGGAGGAATCCATATAGTAGCACCGGCCCTAACCTTGTGTCGCTGCTTTTATGCACCACATAAGTGTGCAAAGCTTGTTGCATGGGAAGAGTATATTCTATAGAGAAGCCTTAGGCTAATTGGACTGAAAGTGGTATGGAAGCAGTAGCAAAGGGGAACATTAATTAGTAATGCAAGTTGTAAGAATAGCTCTTAGAAATCTCTCTAAAACAAAAGCTCGGGAGTCAATAGACTGAGTGACTGTTGTCAGGTAGCTGTTAGTGAGAAGCTCAGGTTCACAAAAGGAAAGAAGCAAAGGACGATAGGCGCTAAGAAGGATGGTAACAGGATTTATCTAGCTAGGGCTTTTTTAGAACTAAACTGAAGATGTGGACAATGACTTTAGGGGTGGGGAATATCGGAAAATAGTAAGGAGATGTTTGTTGCGTTCTAATAGTGAACCATCTCGCACATCTTCATTTTCAAACACCACGACATTTCTGGATCGCCATAAATTCCATATAAAAGCTTCGAATAAGAGGTCTTAATCTTGCTGGTTTTTTGAGATATCCGAATACTCATGATGTTTGTCCAAATGCAATCTCGGAACTCCAAGTTCAAGAGATTTGACAATTTACCTTCCTTAACTAAAATTGTCCAAACATTTAGGCTCGATGTCTTCAACCGAAAGTAGCACCGATGAAGGGTGTAGAGGTTTTTTTTTTTAAATTGGGAAAATAAAAACCGAAAAATAAATAACACTTTGACACATTCGATTTTAGAGTGGTTCAACCTTATAACCAAGGTCTACATCCACTACCTTAGAATCCACACCAAGGATTTCCCAATTCACTAACAATGAATTCTTCCCCTATTATAGGCTAAGGAGGCAACCTTTACATCTCTATTTTTTCACGGGCTAAGATAGAACTCTCTCCCTAGTTTTTATAAGGATCAACTAGAACCTATCCCTCAACAATGAGGTCTTGACATTGTAAACTAATTACCTCTCTAGGTGGGTGTTTACACATTTTTGTCTCACTAGGATTGGACTAAAGAAATACAAGAGATTACAAGAAATAGACATTAAAATTCTACTATCTTGATCTTTAAGCTTGGATGTTCATCCTCTCCATTCTTCAAGTGTCATTGGCTTGTATATATAGAGTGGAATGAAAAACTAGCCATTGGAAAACTAGCAGTTAAAAACTAGCCGTTGGAAAACTAGCCGTTGGAAACTTTTAAAATGCTTAAAAATATTTGTTTGAGTGAAGAACACTTTTCAAAAACCTTTCAAATGTATTTTTCAAAAAGCTTAAAAATATTTTGCAATATTTGTTCAAGTCTAAAAACATTTTTCATTGAGTTATATCAAAATAAATATCTCAACAATCTCCTCCTTTTTGATATAACGAACCCACTTGCATTTTTTTTTTGAAATTTCTCCCCCTTAGAAAAATAATATTAGAAAAAGAGAATATTTTGAGGAAATATTAAAGCTCCCTTTTTTTCTTTTTGAAATTTAAATTTTCAAACTTATCTCTCCCTTTTTGTTATATCAAAAATAATTCAAAATCATTTAAGGTTTAAAATAACAATAGAGAGTAAGTAATTTTTTAAAAAAAAACAAAAGCGCCCCTTTAATAAGTGCATTCCACTTTAAATTTTAGCTTAAAATACTTTGACACTTAAGAAAATCAATGAATTTCAATAAAAATATCAAGTTTTAAAATCCATGAAATTCAATTTATCCAAGTCTTTTTAGAGTTCATGCAAAAATAAGAATGAGTATGTTAAACACACTTATGCATAAAAACTTTTTCGATGTCATGCATTTATAAAAAATTAACAATTAAAAATATGCACGAGCTTTTAAAAAATCATTAAAAATAAGTAACCAAATAATCAAAGAGATTAAGCTCAGAGGTTACTCATCTTTAATGTGTGAGCATGCCACTTTTGCAAATGAGAGGAACATGGTTCATCTTGATTCCTTGAGCTTGATGTCGAACAAATTAACTCTTCAAGGTTGGTTGAATGTATAAATAGATCGAGCACTCCTAGGATCTTCTCAACGGTTGTTAGACTGTCGATTTGAGTCCCGCTCTAATACCAATTTTTAGGCTCGATGTCTTCAACCGAAATTAGCACCGATGAAGGGTGTAGAGGTTTCTTTTGAAATTGGGAAAACAAAACCCGAAAAAGAAATAACACTTTGACACATTTGATTTTAGAGTGGTTCAACCTTTTAACCAAGGTCTACATCCACTACCTTAGCATCCACACCAAGGATTTCCCAATTCAATAACAATGAATTCTTCCCCTTTTATAGGTTAAGGAGGCAACCTTTACATCCCTATCTTTTCACGGGATAAGATAGAACCATCTCCCTAGTTTTTATAAGGATCAACTAGAACATATCCCTCAACAATGAGGTCTTGACATTGTAAAATAATTACCTCTCTAGATGGGTGTTTACACATTTTTGGCTCACTAGGATTAGACTAAAGAAATACAAGAGATTACAAGAAATAGATATTAAAATTCTACTCTCTTGATCTTTAAGTTTGGATGTCCATCCTCTCCATTCTTCAAGTGTCATTGGCTTGTATATATAGAGTGGAATGAAAAACTAGCCGTTGGAAAATTAGTTGTTGGAAAACTAGCCGTTAGACAACTAGCCATTGGAAAACTAGTCGTTGGAAACTTTTAAAATACTTAAAAATATTTGTTTCAGTGAAGAACACTTTTCAAAAACCTTTCAAATATATATTTTCAAGATAAATGGACTTTGAATTAATTTTGCAATATTTGTTCAAGTCCAAAAACTTTTTTCATTAAGTTATAGCAAATTAAATAAATCAACACAAACGGCAATAGCTGGAGCACAAAACTGCAAAACGTGATCGACATTTTTCGTTGCAACTTTGTTAACCAGACAACGGAAATCTGCGGTGAAATGTCTGCGCGATCTCTCTGAATTAGTCATGAGTTTCGCTTGACAAGCAAGCCACATAAAGATCCTAATCATTTGAATGCCACGATAATTATGGCTTCTCTTCCAAATTGGATCGTGTAAAGCAACCAATGACCCAAGTATCATTATTATATAAGCAGACTTGACAATGAATTTCTTGTCATCACAACCTCACCAGCCAACACATTCACCTTTAAATGAAGCCTTCAGTCATTTCATAGCATCTAAGCGCAATAAAACAGTCTGAAGGTGCAAGTGTTGAAAAATATCCCACCTCCAATTACCATCCATCGCTACCATGTCTACCACGCAAGTTCTTGGTAAATGTAGAGCATGCGACGATGTGAGGTAGGCGGCAAGCGCCCCCACTTCCGGCACCCACTCATCCTTCCAAAAGTCTACGTCTCTCCCATTGCTGACACACCAACATATATTGTCTCGGACATCCCTCCAGAAAAATGCCTAATCCTTTCCATAATCTTGAGCAACTCTCGTGGCGTAATTGAATAGGAACATATTCCACGTATTTGTATTTGGAGCGAAGGAACCGAACCCCCAACTTGCCATGTTTAACTATCAAATTAAAGGCTAATTTCATAAGAAACGCCTCATTTTGTGGTGCCATCTTTCAGAAGCCCAACCCTCCCTGCGTGGTATTTTAAAATACCATGTCCCAACGAACAAGATGAATGCCCTTATTATCCTCCAAAATGCCCCAGATAAAACGTTGTATCAGTCGTTCTAGTTCCAGACAAACTTTCTTTGGTAAAACTGTCGTTTGCATCGTATACATTGGAATTGCATAGAGAACAACTTTAGCAAGAGTAGTTCTCCCTGCAAGAGAAAGGGTTTTGGCTTTCCACCCACTCAACTTTCGTTCCACCAGTTGGATTAAGTAAGTCATAAGATGCCGACGTAACTCGTGATTGGAGCAAAGGGACACTAAGATACTTGTCGAGATTTGAAGCCTCAGAGAAATCAAAGGATGAGTTGATATGCCCACGTAGATCACTTGAGAAATTTTTAGAAAAATAAATGGTAGTTTTAGCGATGTTAACTCTCAGACCTGAAGCCTTACAAAAATCCTCAAGAATTCCATGAAGAGTCTAAAACTGGTCTTGTGAGGTCTCTGCAAACAAAATCATGTCATCTACAAAAAGTATAGGTGAGAAATTGTCGGGCTCAACTTAGAAAGTACAAAACGGCCACCATCGTCCACAATTAACCTCAACCTGAATTTTCTGAGTAAGTCTCTACATACAAAGGATGAAGAGATATGATGACAATGAGTCCCCTAGTAGAAAGTATCTTTTATAAAATATGAGTGTAGCAGAACATAAACACTTCATTAAAGATGATAAATAAAAGTATTTAAAATTTGTTTTGTAGTTATAAAGGTTAGTAAATCGTATCTTAAATAGTTAAATAAACACAAGAAACAAACTACTTTTTGAGTTAGTTCCTCTTCCCCTTGTTCATATCACGTGCAACGTGACAGACCGGTCTTCTCTCCTTTGAGCTTCTTGTGTTTGATTCATGCCTCAAATAACTCTATAATCCCCTCTTTCCTCTCTTATTCCTTCTACTTCTCTTTCTCTCTCCCATGGTTCCACATTCCCTCTCCAGGTCTCCTCCCTTCCCTCTTTCCTTTCATGAACAAAGAAGGAAAAACAAGTTCATCTATCGACATTCTACATGATTTTCATCAAATATATTACAAATAAAGATTTTCAATGTGTTTTTGCTTATTCTGTAACAGGTGGATTGGACTATCTCAGCCAGGGATTTAAATAGCGTTCGCGGCCGCGTTTTCGGTCGCGTTGCGTTTATCGCGTTTGCGGAGATAACAGATGCTATTGCGGTCACTGCGGGTGTCGCGGTCGTGATCTTTTTCAAAATTCGCACAACTTATTGTATTAAACAATAATTATAATTGTAATTATTTAAATTCACTTCTTATAATTTTTAGGTTGTTTTCTAACACTTAGATTAGTAGATTATTAAAGTTAAATAACTAAACTCAATGAAAAATAAACTTTACACTCTAAATTAAGAGAAAATGAAGATTAAATTAATATAACTAAAATATGAAAGGGTTGAAATGGATATTTATTCATTCTTACATAAAGCTTAAGGGGAGAAGGAGGAAAAACAACGTATAAATGACAAGTTATACACTTTCCCAATATCCCACATCGGTGAGATATGTGAAGTAATGAGGGAAAACAGCTTATAAATAGGGGCTCAGGCGCTGGAGAAAGAAAGCAAATTAATCTTGGCTTTTATAGCTGAAATCATGCTTAAGTGGGCCATTTGTGCACACAAAGCAAAGTATGTTTTCAGAATCAGGCTTATTTGCCTTCATTTACAAACTCTATTGAGTTTGACTTTGGGTTTAGTTGATTTTTGAGCTGGATTTTTAAATTGGATTGAGTTTAATTTGGTTCATATAAAGTCGATAACGGGTCAATAACGGTAATAGCGTGTGATTCTAATTCTTTCTGCTAATATTGGTGTTAGCAGTAACGAAGGGTGGCGCTACCGCGAGATTGTGGCCGCTATTGTAGTTGTGGTCCGCAATTTAGAACCCTGATGTCAGCTTCAAAATTGTAACCGGGAGAGCTTTGAGAGTGGCGGCGACACCAACGATGACAACTCAGTTTCCAGAACTATACAATGCCACGCTTGCACTCAAGTCGGGGTTTCGGTTTTCCATTCCTACAGCTGCGACCAAGCTCTACCCCCAGAATAGGAAGCCTCTGTCGGGTCATCTCTCGTCCCCATTCACCATATCAAGAAGACCACTGGAGCCGCCGCTCCGCAAACCTCTGGTTTGTTTGGGACCGTGCTTGATCCGAGGAGCAAGCGTGTGCAAAGATGGAACCGGGCGTTCATGCTGGCTCGTGGCATGGCCTTGGCAATTGACCCTCTATTTTCTTATTCTTTGTCCATGGGCAGAGGCGGTTCGCCTTGTTTGTACATGGATGGTGGACTCGCTGCTGTTGTAACCATCCTTCGAACCGGGGTCGACGCCGTCCACTTGTTCCATCTTTGGATTCAGTTCAGGGTGGCGTACGTGTCGATGGAGTCCCTCGTCGTTGGTTGCGGTAAACTCGTGTGGGACCTACGTGCCATTCCTTCTCATTATATTCGCTCTCTTAAAGATTTCTGGTTTGATGCCTTCGTCATACTCCCAGTTCCTCAGGTTTGCTCCTTCCTTTTTTATTTTAATGTTTTTTAAGTACAATTACAATCTTAATTTCAAATATAAATAATTATCATATAAAATAATTATTAAAAATAATATTAAATAAAAAAGTATGCATCTAAAATTATATAGAATGTAACTCAAACCTGAAACACTAAGCCTTGATATATAAATAGTGTATATTTTAGCATTTTCGATATGATTTTATGATAGTATTTATTTTATTTTTAATTTTTAAAAAGTTCAAACATACTTGCTGATAAAGCAGCTTAAAGCAATGTATCTTAAGTAGGGGTGTTCAAATCCGGGTACCCGGGTACCCGAACCTTCGGGTATTAGGTTTGCCGGCCCGTGTCCCGACCCGAAAATTCCGGGTACCCGTAAAATCGGGTACCGGGTACCCGGTTCTAATTTTTTTTATGTATTTTAAAATTTAAAAAAACCTTAAAAGTTTATAACACATGATCCAAACAAAAAAATAATAATTATTTAAAGTTTATAACCATAAGAAAGACATTAAAAATATTAATCTCGATCGTGATTTTTTTTAATCTCATATTTTTTAAAGAAACCTACTAATGCATAAATGAAATAGAGAAACCTTGTTGTTTATTTCATATCGAATCTTACATATTCACAAATTAATATTTTTTTTTAAAAAAATTTAAAACATGAAAGCATATAATACAAATATAGAATGAATTTAGAGATTTAAATATAGTTTTAAAGTAAAAATATTAAGTAATCTAATAAAATAAAAAAATAAAAAAGGAACCGGGTACCCGAAAGTAACCGGGTACCCGAAAAAATCATATTTTTTGACCCGGGCCCGACCCGGGAAATGACGGGCCGGGTACCCGACCCGGGTAAAAAAAATTCCGGGTAAATACCCGATTTTTTGTGTTCGGGTAGTCGGGTCGGGTAGTTCAGGTCGGGTAATCTTGAACACCCCTAATCTTAAGATTAAATAAAATGTTATGTTTTTTTTAATTATGGAAATATATTAAAAATCATTAATGGTACATTGGACACTCATCACATAATTAAATTTTAAATTTGAGTGTAATTAAACTAATCATAATCTGTACATTCTACTAAATCGAATGTAATTAGAAACATCCAATTATTCTTCAATTCTCGTGAAAGAGTGAGAAATATTAGTTTGATGAGGCTCTTCATTTTCACCCTTTGTTTTCAACCTAGCAATTTTTATTTCTGTTAGGAACTTTATTGTCGCAAATTTGTTTAAATATTTATATAATATTTTTAATATTCAAGAATATATTTACAATAATCCTAATAAATATTATTTAAAATTTAATCTTACATACTCATGCAATTATATTTTGTACAATTAAATATGACACGAAAATTTAAGTTGTTGTAGAACTAAATGTTTTGATATAATAATTGGAAAATGATTTGGACAAAATTGAAAAGAATTTAAAGTAGGCTTTTAGTCAAAACAACTTGAAAATGTGTTCAAGGGTTTTATAAGGCTTTGGAATAACTTAAAGTGCATTTAAAGTAGTCAAAAACAAGCTTTTAATGTAACCTTACCGATACGGTATGTTACTGTATCGATACCCTTTAGGGTTTTAACTACAGTAATTTTCCAGTAGCCAAAATCCGTACCGATACGCTATGTTTGTATCGATACGAGTTGCTTTGAATACCCAACGGCTAGTTCGCGTACCGATACGGTTGTATCGCGTACCGATACGCCCAACTACCTCCAACGGTCATTTTCCCAACGGTCTTTTAAATTACAGGAATGTACCGATACACTTGCCACGCGTATCGATACGCACCAACTGGAAGTGCTCAACGGCTATTTCCTTATCGGGACCGTATCGATACGAACTTGAGGGTATCGATACGCTAAGCTGCAGAACTGCATTTATGTTAGAAAATAAAGGCTCCAACGGCTTTAATTCAACCCCAACGGTCCTCAACGGCTACAAACTCAATTATGAGTATAAAAGGGACCTTCAAGCATCAAGAAATGGTTAATGCTTCAATTGTAACAACATTATGATGTAAAATTGTCTTTAGAGCTTAAATTGTACATTTATAGTATAGAAAACACTTGTGAGCCAAAATTGTCAAATTTGCTCAAGTGTTTAGGATTCGGTGAGTGAGCTTAAGAGTGCAAACTATCCACCTAGTGGGGGATTTCAAGTTTTCTCAAATTTCTCTTGTAACGAGGGTTTACTCAAGCTTTAGGTTAGAAAGCTTTGAGTGTGTAAAGGTTGTCCCCTTAGCCTATAAAAGGGGAAGAAATTAAAGACTGAATTTGGTGAAATCCTTAGTGGGAAGCTAAGATAGTGGATGTAGGTGCTTGTTAGAAGTTCGAACCACTATAAATCCTTGTGTCTATTGTCCAATTTTTACCTCCTACAAAATCACCCAAAATCCAACTTCTCCACCACTTGGCAATCCATAACGGTTGAAAGAAATCGAGCCTATCAAGCCTAACAATTGGTATCAGAGCGAGGCTCAATCGAAGGGGATTAACATCCTATTTAGGTGATTCAGGAAGCTCTATAAAATAATTCAATCAACCATTCAAATGGTACAATACATCGACAAGCCACCTTTCTTTGACGGGACCAACTACACTCATTGGATGATTATAATGAAGTTCTTCATCAAATCCAAAGACTACAACCTTTGGGATATTGTCGAAGAGGGTCCTTATGTGCCACAACAAAGTAAGGCGAAATGGAGTGTGGATGATCGCAAGAAGATGGAGCTAAATTGCAAGGCTTGGCACATCCTCTTTTGTGCATTTAGCCCCAATATTTATGAGAAGATGTCCTCTTGCGAAGATGCCAAGGAAGTATGAGACAAACTTGAAGTTACATACAAGGGAACAAACAAAGTAAAAGAGACCAAGATCGGCCTCCTCAACCACGAGTATGATAACTTCAAGATGGAACTGGATGAAGACATCACAAATATGTTCGATAGATTCTCCATCATCACAAATGGACTCAAAGGCTTTGGAGAAATCATTTCGGAAGACAAGCTTGTCCGAAAGCTTCTCTATTCTCTTCCCGAGTCATGAGACTCAAAGAAGACCGTCATCATCGAAGCAAAAAATCTCAAGACCTGGAAGCTAGATGAACTCATGGGATCTCTTCTCACTTATGAAATAATGAAGAAAAAAAAAAGAAGAATGAAGAGATAAAGAAGGTGGAGAAGAAGAAAATCATGGAGCTAGGCATCAACGCGAGTGTCATTGCTCTCAAATCCTCCACATGCCAACATGTTTATTTGAGCGAGGAGGAAAGTGAAGATGAAGAGATGGTTCATCTCTTCAAGAAATTCACTCGATTCATGAAGAGCAAGATGGCTAAATCCAAGCATGAATTGAAGAAGAAGATGAAGGATTCCCACAAGTCCAAGAAAAAGAGATTATCTTCAAAGAAAACATATGTGGCGACATGGAGTGATGAAGACTCCACCAATAATGAGACAACCCACCTATGCTTCATGGCCCTCAATGAGGGAGAGGTAACTTCTAACTCATCTATTTCAAATTCTTATACATTTGATGAGTTACAAGATGCCTATGATGATTTTCTTTTGGAATTTAAGGCATCATTTTCTAAAAACTAAAAATTGCTTTCAAATTTGAAAAAGGAAAATGATTTTCTTTCCAAAACAAATCTAGAGTTTGAAGCAAAAATTAAAGATTTTGAACTTAAAGTTTTAAATTTACAAAATTTGCTTCAAACGATGGAAAAAGGTCATCAAAAAGAAGTTGATGATCTTAAAAAGAGAAAAAGATTTGATTTTCAATGAACTTCAAAAGAAAAATAATTTGAGAAAATCAAATTTTTATGTAAGACAATCTAGTGCCCCTAAATTATTGAATGATAAAGTTTTTAGAAGTATTTGGATACCAAAAGGATTAAGTACTTTAACTAAAAAGGATGAAATTGAAAATTGGATTTCTAAGGGGACAAAATTATGTGCTACTAACGTTTTTGGATCCAAAGCAATTTGGATACCAAAAATTACTTGATTGTCTTGTTTAGGTTTGATGGAGAGTGATCAACAAGTCCAAATTTGGGGGGGAGCTCCATGCACACAAAAAGAGCACTTGAAGGAGGAAGACTTCACATCCTCCGTTGGATTCAAGTGTGGTAAATTAGTTGAATTTATTTTTGTTTTACTTTTATTTCTTTTAATTCAACTAGTTTAATCATATATGTTCGCCTAAAATTGTTTTGTAACACCCGTGTTTTGGGCTTAGGAGTTAGCCGGGTTTAGTTCGAGTCTAATAAAATTTAATTAAAACAATTCAACTTCAAATAATGACCTATTTGAGCTTTAATAAGAAGGGAGGGACTAATGTTGTAATTTTACCCAAATGTTTTAAAAAGCAATACCACTTTTAATTAAAAGTTGTCTTCTCTTTCCCCATATCCCCCACCAACGTTAAAACCATCTTCAAAATCTCTCCAAGCTCAAGCTACTATTCCATTGGGTTTCTTCATCCTCCCAAGGTCTTTTTGAAAGGTAACAATGTTTTCTAATTCTCCTTTTCATCCTCTATCTCCCCATAGTCTTAGATTTCAAAAAGGTGAGCTCTTGAAATGTTAGGGTTTTGACAAAGTTTGAGTTTTTATGAAAATTTCCTTCCCATTTCGAAATAGGGAGTTGGGTTTATGATTCTCCACCCTAAAATGTATATTATATGTCAAATTGGTTGAATTTGGGTGAAATTTCGTAGCTTGTTCTTGAGGTAGGTTTTAAGGTAGTAAAATTTGGGTTTTTAGTGGGTTTAATGTTGAAATTGAAGGGCTGATGGTCCATCTATGCTAGGAGGGTGTTTTGGGATGTTTTGGAAGTCATTTGGGTGTTTGGAATTTGAGTTTTCAGCAAGGCTTTAGGGGAGCACGAAAATTGGGATTTTAGGAGATTATGTGATTTGAGAAATTGTGGAAATTGGGTTGTGTTTGCAAAGTAAGTTGATGGTTGAGTTTAGCATTGAATTGGGAAGTAATGTATGTGTTTTGTTTGACTAGAAGCAAGTGGAAGCGTGGAAGAGGCTTTGGGACCGAATCCGGGTGCATAGGAGGATTGTTTCGAGTTGCTAAGGAAGGGCGGTGAGTGGTTTCAACTTGTTCTAAGTTCGGTTCAAGTATGTGTAGTGGGAGTGTGTGTGAAGTGTGCTTGGTAGGCCACTCATAGTTAATTCAAGTTGTTGATTTAACCCTTGATATCCATGAATGTATTTATGCTTGTTTGACTATGCTATTATGATTGTGGTTGATGGATGTGAGTTTATCTTGATATGCATCTATGAGGCTGAGCATGAATGTGGTTGATGATATATATATGATGTGGTTATGATAATTGGCACTAAATAATTACCGGTTGTAAATGATCGATCATTAGGATAGTGTGCACACAAATTGAGTCAAAACGTACGTGGCCTTGATGGCGTTAAGTCATCAAGGAGGAGTACGGTGATGTAACATTCCACCGGAAGCTTTTATTACATTTCTACGGGATGATGAGTGGAATCCCATCCGTAGGGCATGTGGCGATGAGTGGAATCCCGCACATGCAAGGTCCGGTGATGAGTGTAATCCCACCGAGGTAAAGTGTTGTTGAGGTTTAAATCCGCACAATCGGGGTAATTAAAGTGGCCAATTAACTTGTTCATACATTGTGATATGTGATGATGTTATATGTTGATGATATATGGTGTTGCTTCATGATGTTGATTTTGATAAATGAGCTTGGTAGGATCGAGAAACCATATATGCCACTTGAAAGACTAGCTAGGTCTACTTGATTCTATGTCTATGCTTAATGTACGTAAGACTAGGATTAACATGCTTGAACCCTGCATTGTTGATTGTTTTCGTTTTAGAGCACCCTCACTAAGCTTATAGCTTACGCTCTCAATGTTTAACAATGCAGATCATTAGTGTGGTGTTAGCTCGGAGCAAGGCAAGAAGGGTTTTCCAAGTGAGAGGCTCAAGTACGGGTATTAATTTTGTAATGGTTAAGCAATGTGGCAAGAGGGTATTTGTATGAGCTTATATGACTCATTTGTGATTTTGGATGTTTATGCTTGACTTGGTTTGTAAGCTTGTCTACCTTGCCTAACGCTTTTAATGTATGCCTTTTGAATGTTAACCTTGCTATGGTATGTAAACCCTTATGGGATGGATGATGTTTTTGCTTGTCAATGTTTCAAGCATGTCTTGTATGAAAGGCCTTGTGTTTTGCCATGTATGTATGATTGATTATATTTATGCCTTGAGGGTGTTTGAGTATGCTTGACATAAGTTGTATGCCTCTAGACTTTGTTTGTTTGTGTTGTGTGGCTTTAGGAGTCCTATGAGACCTTTAGACTTGTTAAAATTCACCAAAGTCTGATTCTCAGAGGTTGCAGGCAGCCCGCGTTTCGAAACGGGATGGGTCGTTTCGGAACGGGTAGGCTTCAGGGACCCCGTATCGGAACGCGTTTCGATACGGTTTGGCCTCTGGAACCCCCTGTTTCGATACGCATTTCAGAACGTTTTGGCTACTGGAATTTTGAGAAATTCACGAGATAAAGGTGTTTCGAAACGGGCCTGAAGGTTTCGAAACGGTCAAAATCTCGTTGACCACGAGATGTTGACCGTCGTGGGCGTTTCGGAACGGTTGACCACCGTTTCGATACGGCCCCTTGTATAGGCTCTGGGCAGTTGACCTGGTCAAGGTGTTTCGAAACGCCTCAAGGGTGTTTCGAAACGGACTGCCTTCAAGACTAAAATTTGGGCTGTTAAGTGTTGCCTTGTTTTCGATCGATTGTTTCGGGTGTGTTGTTCCGTTGTTTGATCGCTTAGGGTTTAACACTTATTTAGACAAGATTAAAATACAAAAAATAGGGTTGCTAATCGAGGGGGAATTCCCTTGGGAGTTTTCACTCAGTTTTCCCTGTGTAGCTTACTCGGACCGGTCATCCGGCCAGACCGGGACGAGGGGGTTACATTTGTTGGTATCAGAGCCTGAGGTTACCGAGACCTCGGGCAGGTAAGTGAGGTAAGCTTAATGTGTTAAATGCTTATGATGTTCGATGCATGCTTGGCCATGAATCCTTGATGCTTGCTTGATCGTATGCTGTTTTGAAGCATGAATTTGTCGTGTCTGGTGTGAGTGTGTGCCCATTGCTACTATTACTTAATTTAAAAAGATTTTTGGAAAGAGGAGTACTTGAGCACTATTGGACCCTTGCTTTGACTAACGTAATCCTTATCTGTTTCTTGTTGTAGTTTACCTTGCTAGTTGAACCATGAGACCACGTGGGAGGCCTAGGATGGTTCGACCGGAACCACGGGCAGAGGATCCGGGAGTAGAGCCGGTAGTTAGAGTTGAGGCTCAAGTGGGAGAGCCTGTGGTTGGAGTTGGAGCTCCTTCACCACCTCCACCACCACCACCTCCTCCACCGGGAGCCGGAGGTGAGGCCGGGGCCGAAGGAGAGGGACCACAAGGGGGTCAAGGTGGCCAGGGTGGCCAAGGACCGGCCGGGATTGATTTAGCTCCGTTGGTTCAGGCAATTGCCGGGGCATTTCAGGCTGCTGTAGCTGGAGGTCAGGCAGCACACCATCAGGGTGAGGGCACTGGCTTACCTCTAGAGAGACTTAGGGGCCTTGGGGCCGAAGAGTTCCGAGGGGCTACACCGGAGAGGTCAGAGTTGTGGTTTGAGAAGACTGTCCGTATTCTTGCTCAGATGGGATGTACTGGTGAGCGCAAGTTGGGATGCGTTGAGTCCTTGCTTCAGGGTGATGCCTACACCTGGTGGGTCACCGTTACCTCAGGGATGTACGAGGCCGAGATTACTTGGGAGTTCTTCGAGACAACATTCCGGAAGAAGTATTTGGGTCCGCGATACCTCGATGAGAGGAAGAGAGAGTTCATGGCATTGCTTCAGGGGAGTATGTCCGTGACCGTTTATGAGATCCGATTTGTTAGACTGAGTTAGTATGCACCTGAACTTGTACCTACTGAGGTGGAGCGTTGAAACCGCTTCCGTTATGGGCTGAATGAAGAAATCAAGACTTATACTCTAGCTTCAGATTACACAGATTTTGATGTCTTGGTCTCGAGGGCCAAGGACTTGGAGCACAGTTTGAGTTTGACTAGGCGGTCAGGTGGATCTAGTTCGGGTAAGAGGTCCAGCAACTTTGATAGAGGTGATGCCAAGAGGCATCGGGACAACAGGTATCAGTATGATCATAGGCGTGGTGGCGGTAACCACGGTAAGGGCCATCAGGGTCAGAGAGCTGGTGGGAAGTTACCCACATGTGCTACTTGCGGGAGGAACCACACCGGAGAGTGTTGGGGAAATTACCATTCTTGTTGGAGTTGTGGTGCTAGAGACCATATTAGACGTGACTGTCCACATCAGGTGGGACAGGCACCAGCTCAGGCTCCTGCTAGAGCCAACGACTTTCAGAGAGGCCGCGGGCGCGGTAGAGGTAATTTCCAGCCAAGGAACGATGGTCAGAGAAACTTAGCTCATGTAGTTGCAGTCCAGCCGGAGGGCGGAGGACAGGCTAGGGTTTACGCTCAGCGCGGGGAGCAGCATGACACCGATGTGATCGCAGGTAACTTCTCGATACAGTCTTTGGGTTTGCTTTCTTTGATTGACTCTGGGTCTACACATTCGTACATATTGAGTGAGCATGCTCGGTCTTTAAATTTGCCTTGTGAAATGTTAGAGGTAGGAGTTAGTGTTACTAGTTCCTTTAGGGACACGGTAGTAGTTAGGAAGATGTACCGAAGGTGCCCGTTGATGGTTCAGGGGCACGTTTTTCCAGTGGATATGATGGAACTTCCTTTCTATGGTTTTGATGTGATTTTGGGTATGGACTGGCTCACGGAGCATAGAGCTAGGATAGATTTTGAGACTAAGCGGATTTCCTTGAAGCTCACAGATGACTATGAGATTGTAGTGGTGGGTGAGAACGTGAAGTTCTTGTCTAATGTGGTTTCAGTGTTAGAAGCTAAGAGATTAGTTGAGTTGGGGTGTGAAGCATACTTAGCGTATGTGATGAACCCTAACATGAGTGAGGTTAGACCTCAGGACATCCGGACAGTATGTGATTTTCCTAGTGTGTTTCCGGAAGAATTGCCAGGGTTACCACCGGACAGAGAGGTAGAGTTCAGCATTGAGACTTATTCTGATTCAGCTCCTGTTTCGATTGCTCCGTATCGTATGGCACCGAAAGAATTGAAAGAGTTGAAGACTCAGTTGCAAGAATTGACAGATAGAGGTTTTATTCGACCTAGTTCTTCACTTTGGGGTGCACCAGTGTTGTTTGTGAAGAAGAAAGATGGAAGTATGAGAATGTGCATAGATTACAGACAGTTAAATCAGTTGACAGTGAAGAACAAATATCCGTTGCCTAGAATTGATGACTTGTTTGATCAGTTGAGAGGAGCATCTGTCTTTTCGAAGATTGATTTGAGATCAGGTTACTACCAGCTAAAGGTCAGAGAGGTTGATGTACCGAAGACGGCCTTTAGGACTAGATACGGTCACTATGAGTTTTTAGTCATGCCATTTGGGTTGACTAATGCACCGGCAGCTTTCATGGACATGATGAATAGGATTTTTCATCAGTATCTAGATCAGTTTGTGGTTGTATTTATTGATGACATATTGGTATACTCTCGAACTGAAGAAGACCATGACCGACATTTGAGACTTGTCTTGAAGACTTTGCTAGATCATCAGTTGTATGCGAAGCTCAGCAAGTGTGAGTTCTGGATTCGTGAGGTAGTCTTCTTAGGACATGTAGTGTCAGCTGAAGGCATTAGAGTTGATCTGAAGAAGATTGAAGCCATTGTTGAGTGGAAGCAACCGAAGTCTGTGACAGAGGTACGTAGCTTCCTAGGTTTAGCCGGATACTATAGGAGATTTGTAGAGGGCTTCTCTAAGCTAGCCGCTCCATTTACACAGTTACTTCAGAAGAGTGTTCAGTTTGAGTGGACAGATGCAAGACAGAAAGCCTTTGAGAAATTGAAAGAAGCTTTGACCCAAGCTCCGATTTTGATTCAGCCTGAGTCCGGGAAGGACTATATAGTCTACAGTGATGCTTCTTATGTAGGGCTAGGATGTGTTCTTATGCAAGACCGGAGAGTAGTGGGTTATGCCTCAAGACAGTTGAAGACCCATGAGCGCAACTACCCGACCCATGACATAGAGTTAGCTGCAGTTGTGTTTGCTCTGAAGATTTGGAGGCATTATTTGTATGGGGAGAAATGTACAGTATACACCGACCACAAGAGTTTGAAGTACATTATGACTCAGCGAGATTTGAATCTCAGACAGCGTAAGTGGTTAGAGCTACTAAAGGACTACGATCTTACTATTGAGTACCATCCGGGTAAGGCCAATGTAGTGGCCGATGCTTTGAGTAGGAAGATGGCCGTAAACTTGAGAGCTATGTTTGCTAGATTGAGTTTGTCTGGAGATGGTGGCTTGATAGCCGAGCTTCAGGTTAGACCTACTCTAGGTCAGTTGATTCGAGAGAAACAGCTTCTAGATAGATCTTTGGCACCTCACGTGCAAGATATAGCCGAGGGTAGATCTTCAGATTTCAGCTTCAGCACCGATGGGGTTTTGTGTTTTAAGGATAGAATAGTTGTGCCAGAAGACAGTGACTTGAGACGTACGATCTTGACTGAAGCCCACAGTAGTCCGTTTGCTATGCATCCTGGAAGTACGAAGATGTACCGTGATTTGAAGAATGAGTACTTTTGGGTTGGCTTGAAGAGAGATGTAGCCGACTTTGTGAGTAAGTGCTTAGTGTGTCAGAGAGTGAAGGCGGAACATCAGGTTCCCTCAGATTTGTTACAGCCGTTGAGAATTCCGGAATGGAAGTGGGAGAACATCACTATGGATTTTGTTTCGGGTTTGCCTTTGACTCCTACGAAGAAGAACTCAGTTTGGATGATAGTGGATCGTTTTACGAAGTGTGCTCACTTCTTGGCAGTCAACACTACTTACACCTTAGATAGATTGGCCGATTTGTACATTGGTGAGATCGTGAGGCTACATGGTGTGCCGAAGTCCATTGTATCAGATAGAGATCCGCGGTTTACTTCTAGATTTTAGGAGTGTTTGCATACAGCTTTGGGTACCCGTCTGAACTTCAGCACTTCTTATCATCCTTAGTCAGATGGGCAGTCAGAGAGAGTTATTCAGATCTTAGAGGACATGTTGCGATGTTGTATCATTGACTTTCAGGGTACTTGGGAGAAGCATTTGCCTCTAGTAGAGTTTGCGTACAATAACAGCTTTCAGTCGAGCATTCAGATGGCTCCGTATGAGGCCTTGTATGGCCGGAAGTGTAGGACTCCAGTGTGTTGGGCCGAGGTAGGACAGAAATTGTTACCTATGCCGGATTTGCTCAAGGGGACAACTGACAAGGTAAAATTGATTTGTGATCGTTTGAAGGCCGCTTCGGATAGGCAGAAATCCTATGCCGATTTGAAGAGGAAGGAAGTTGAGTTCTCAGTGGGTGAGAAAGTATTCTTGAAAGTGTCTCCGTGGAAAAAGGTGATGAGATTTGGTCGAAAGGGGAAGTTGAGTCCGAGGTACATAGGGTCGTATGAGATAGTGAAGAGGGTTGGTCCCGTTGCGTATCAGTTGCGTTTGTCGTCCGAGCTTGAGAAGATACATGATGTGTTCTATGTTTCAATGCTTCGTAAGTATAGGTCCGATCCGTCACATGTTATGCCCGTAGAAGAAATTGAATTGAATCCGGATTTGACTTATGAAGAAGAGCCCGTTGAGATCTTAGCTTCTGACAGTAAGGTGTTGAGGGTAGATCGATTGAGTTAGTGAAGGTGCGGTGGCAAAGTAGAGGTGTGGACGAGGCCACTTGGGAGAGGAAGGAGGATATGGAAAAGCAGTTTCTGTATCTCTTTCAGTCAGGTAATTTCGGGGACGAAATTCCTTAAGTGGGAGAGAGTTGTAACACCCGTGTTTTGGGCTTAGGAGTTAGCCGGGTTTAGTTCGAGTCTAATAAAATTAATTAAAACAATTCAACTTCAAATAATGACCTATTTGAGCTTTAATAAGAAGGGAGGGACTAATGTTGTAATTTTACCCAAATGTTTTAAAAAGCAATACCACTTTTAACGAAAAGTTGTCTTCTCTTTCCCCATATCCTCCACCAACGTTAAAACCATCTTCAAACTCTCTCCAAGCTCAAGCTACTATTCCATTGGGTTTCTTCATCCTCCCAAGGTCTTTTTGAAAGGTAGCAATGTTTTCTAATTCTCCTTTTCATCCTCTATCTCCCCATAGTCTTAGATTTCAAAAAGGTGAGCTCTTGAAATGTTAGGGTTTTGACAAAGTTTGAGTTTTTATGAAAATTTCCTTTCCATTTCGAAATAGGGAGTTGGGTTTATGATTCTCCACCCTAAAATGTATATTATATGTCAAATTGGTTGAATTTGGGTGAAATTTCGTAGCTTGTTCTTGAGGTAGGTTTTAAGGTAGTAAAAGTTGGGTTTTTAGTGGGTTTAATGTTGAAATTGAAGGGCTGATGGTCCACCTATGCTAGGAGGGTGTTTTGGGATGTTTTGGAAGTCATTTGGGTGTTTGGAATTTGAGTTTTCAGCAAGGCTTTAGGGGAGCACGAAAATTGGGATTTTAGGAGATTATGTGATTTGAGAAATTGTGGAAATTGGGTTGTGTTTGCAAAGTAAGTTGATGGTTGAGTTTAGCATTGAATTGGGAAGTAATGTATGTGTTTTGTTTGACTAGAAGCAAGTGGAAGCGTGGAAGAGGCTTTGGGACCGAATCCGGGTGCATAGGAGGATTGTTTCGAGTTGCTAAGGAAGGGCGGTGAGTGGTTTCAACTTGTTCTAAGTTTGGTTCAAGTATGTGTAGTGGGAGTGTGTGTGAAGTGTGCTTGGTAGGCCACTCATAGTTAATTCAAGTTGTTGATTTAACCCTTGATATCCATGAATGTATTTATGCTTGTTTGACTATGCTATTATGATTGTGGTTGATGGATGTGAGTTTATCTTGATATGCATCTATGAGACTGAGCATGAATGTGGTTGATGATATATATATGATGTGGTTATGATAATTGGCACTAAATAATTACCGGTTGTAAATGATCGATCATTAGGATAGTGTACACACAAATTGAGTCAAAACGTACGTGGCCTTGATGGCGTTAAGTCATCAAGGAGGAGTACGGTGATGTAACATTCCACCGGAAGCTTTTATTACATTTCTACGGGATGATGAGTGGAATCCCATCCGTAGGGCATGTGGCGATGAGTGGAATCCCGCACATGCAAGGTCCGGTGATGAGTGTAATCCCACCGAGGTAAAGTGTTGTTGAGGTTTAAATCCGCACAATCGGGGTAATTAAAGTGGCCAATTAACTTGTTCATACATTGTGATATATGATGATGTTATATGTTGATGATATATGGTGTTGCTTCATGATGTTGATTTTGATAAATGAGCTTGGTAGGATCGAGAAACCATATATGCCACTTGAAAGACTAGCTAGGTCTACTTGATTCTATGCCTATGCTTAATGTACGTAAGACTAGGATTAACATGCTTGAACCCTGCATTGTTGATTGTTTTCGTTTTAGAGCACCCTCACTAAGCTTATAGCTTACGCTCTTAATGTTCAACAATGCAGTTCATTAGCGTGGTGTTAGCTCGGAGCAAGGCAAGAAGGGTTTTCCAAGTGAGAGGCTCAAGTACGGGTATTAATTTTGTAATGGTTAAGCAATGTGGCAAGAGGGTATTTGTATGAGCTTATATGACTCATTTGTGATTTTGGATGTTTATGCTTGACTTGGTTTGTAAGCATGTCTACCTTGCCTAACGCTTTTAATGTATGCCTTTTGAATGTTAACCTTGCTATGGTATGTAAACCCTTATGGGATGGATGATGTTTTTGCTTGTCAATGTTTCAAGCATGTCCTGTATGAAAGGCCTTGTGTTTTGCCATGTATGTATGATTGATTATATTTATGCCTTGAGGGTGTTTGAGTATGCTTGACATAAGTTGTAT
Source organism: Hibiscus trionum (assembly GCA_030270665.1). Classification (NCBI taxonomy): domain Eukaryota; kingdom Viridiplantae; phylum Streptophyta; class Magnoliopsida; order Malvales; family Malvaceae; genus Hibiscus; species Hibiscus trionum. Next base: position 22,868,122 of record BSYR01000005.1, read on the forward strand.
GCCTCTAGACTTTGTTTGTTTGTGTTGTGTGGCTTTAGGAGTCCTATGGGACCTTTAGACCTGTTAAAATTCACCCAAGTCTGATTCTCAAAGGTTGCAGGCAGCCCGCGTTTCGAAACGGGCTGGGTCGTTTCGGAACGGGTAGGCTTCAGGGACCCCGTATCGGAACGCGTTTCGATACGGTTTGGCCTCTGGAACCCCTTGTTTCGATACGCGTTTCAGAACGTTTTGGCTACTGGAATTTTGAGAAATTCACGAGATAAAGGTGTTTCGAAACGGGCCTGAAGGTTTCGAAACGGTCAAAATCTCGTTGACCACGAGATGTTGACCGTCGTGGGCGTTTCGGAACAGTTGACCACCGTTTCGATACGGCCCCTTGTATAGGCTCTGGGGCAGTTGACCTGGTCAAGGTGTTTCGAAACGCCTCAAGGGTGTTTCGAAACGGACTGCCTTCAAGACTAAAATTTGGGCTGTTAAGAGTTGCCTTGTTTTCGATCGATTGTTTCGGGTGTGTTGTTCCGTTGTTTGATCGCTTAGGGTTTAACACTCATTTAGACAAGATTAAAATACAAAAAAACTAGGGTTGCTAACCGAGAGGGAATTCCCTTGGGAGTTTTCACTCGGTTTTCCCCGTGTAGCTTACTCGGACCGGCCATCCGGCCAGACCGGGACGAGGGGGTTACATGTTTGATTCTTTGAGTAGGAGGGAGCCAATTTTAAAACCATAAGTTTTAATTGTGTCAATTTTTTAACCTCCTATGTTATTTTGAGCTTAATGTTTTTTTAAATTACTTTTGATATAACAAAAATAAGGAGAATTAATTGTTTTGAAAAATTGATCTTTCAAGTGAATAAGGGGGCTTTACATGGTTTAATTCTTAAAATTCTCTTACTCAAATTTTTAAAATACAAAGGGGGAGAATCAGAAACAATTTTTTAAGTTGGTTTTATTATATCAAAAAGGAGGAGATTGTACAACTAAATGTTTTGATATAATAATTGAAAAATGTTTTAGGCAAAATTGAAAAGAATTTAAAGTAAGCTTTTAGTCAAAACAACTTGAAAATGTGTTCAAGGGTTTTATAAGGCTTTAAAATAATTTAAAGTAGTCAAAACCAAGCTTTTAATCTAACCATACTGATACGGTATGTTACCATATCGATACCCTTTAGGGTTTTAACTACAGTAATTTTCCAGTAGCCAAAATCCATACCGATACACTTTGTTTGTATCGATACGGCTTGCTATAAATACCCATCGACTAGTTCACGTATCGATACGGTTGTTGTTGGAGTATGCCCAAAGACCAATCATATGATGATTGAATAGACATACTATTTTACTAGATTTATCAAGTAATGGCATTGCCGTTATTATCATTTGGTATGTTTCTGTGCATCAAACTAACCATTGGATAATAATGTCCATACAATGATACGATTATTGTTAAATAGGATCCTTAGTCGAATATTATTACGGGTATGGACAGTGATAATATATAAAGACTAATATGTGGTTGATGACAAGCGTTGTCATTTACATAAAGAAGTCAAAATCAACACATAAGTATTTGTTAGAGAACAACATACTGGATTGACCTGCTATGAGCATGTTTCTTGGGTAACTATGTGACAGTCACAACATTGCTCATGATAAACATATGTATAATCCTCAGACTTGAGATCAACATGATTTCAACATAAAGATTTACGTATTTTGACATAGTCAAACGTGTGTCGTAACTGACTACATTATAAAGACTGGTGATTGGATACGTGATGACCTATGTAGTGAAATATGGTTGATCAAGAAAGGATTTGTCCCTCCTACATAATGGGAGAAATATCTTCGACCACTTGATTGAGTGAGATTAGAAAATGCATGGTCATGCTCGAATATTATGATATGAGATATCATAGAGATTCGTTTATCATAATCTACTCAAGACATCAAGAAACACAAGATGGACAACGCAAGTGTGACTAACCCATGACTTGTGTTCATCTAAGATATAAAGGACAAAAGGATGAAATACATAAAGGAAGTTTATTCAGGAATTAGGAAAGTCAAACCATGACTTCATGCAACTTAGGTAGCAATGATGTATTGCTAGATGCCACTCATTGTTTGTAAAATTAGAACAGTTCTAATTTTGCTGCTAACGTTGCATGAACCTACAAGGGTCACACCCTTCGAATGAAACGAACAAAAATTGGAAATCATACTCCCTATTTTAGGGAGGTTGCCGAAAATCCCCTATGGGATAGGGGAAAACGGCAACTCCCTTAAATTGGAATAATATTGGATAAATGTTGTATTTATCAAATATTATTTAGAGTATGAAAAATATTTAGAGACTTAAATATTATAGAATAAGATTCTAGAAATTTAAATATATATTTGGAATTTATATAATGTATATTTAATTCCAAGTTTATGTAGAATTAGATTCTACATAATTAAAAATATATATTTAAATATATTTAAATCCAAGTAAAGATAGAAAGAGATTCTATATAATAAATATATATATATATTTGATTAAATATAATGTATATTTAAATCCATGTTTTATGTGGAATAAGATTCTAGATAATTAAATATATATATATATATATATATATATTTCATTTAATATTATTAAATTAATGTATATTTAATATAAACCAATTTCAAGTAGAATTAGATTCTATGAATTTTTGTTGAACTTGGATTTAAGGAATTCAACTAGAATTAAGTCTCTGAATACTATTTAAAGGGACAAGGGCTAGCAACCAAATCATCCCTCTTCCTCCTCTTGAAGATTTCGGCAACACCCCTAGGGATTCCCCACTGGAATTCGACATATCTGAGAAAGCTCTCTGAGAAGCTGTTCGATATTTTTCTGGTGTTCTACTTGCCCCTGGCAAATCCCTGAAGGTTCCCTTGCTCGATTGCAAGTCCCGGTTGAACTCCTGGTCGATTTCAGACTCCCTCGAGAATCCTTGGAGGGATTTCGAATTCTCCCTGGAAGGTGTTCAAACCTGTCGAAATTTATCCCTAAGTGTTAGGGAGGCAGAAACTTTGTTCGTTTTGTCGGGTGGACTCCGTAGAGGTCGTTGCGAACCTGTGACGATTCCGGTTTTACTTGACGTGGTTATTCCGACATACCGTCGGTTTTCCAGTTTCTAGAGTTTTAAAAGGTAACTCTTATTCTTTTCACCCCTGATTCATTCCTTTACATGGATCCTGGCTGGATTACGTCGGATTATTTTTCTGTTGCGTCATGGGGCGTGCCGACGTGACCCAACATTGGTATCAGAGCCACTTGTATCATACGAATTTGGACTTAAATTCTTGGGTGATGTTTATGTATGAGATACATGTTGTTTGATTCGATTTAGATATTTATCGTTTATCGTATCACACCTAATAAAGACTTATTTCGATTATCACTGAATGATTAAGAGTTAATCATAATTATGTTAGGTTGCTTCAATGTTAAATGTTAGCATGTTGAGACTAATAGTTAGTCTAGAGTACAAGTAGTTGTTCGTAGTTTCATAGATTTATGAAATCTCTGAAAGGGCTTCTAATTTGATAAAAGTTATCAAACTATCTTTCACGGTGAATCCATAAGAGTTATGGTTAGACGTTATTAAAAATGCATGTCTAGGATTGGCATCATCAAAGACCTGGTACTTAAGTGTGCCTAGTGCGCCACCTCTCTTTCATGTTGACCTACCTGGTGCATTTGTTCGTTAACGCAAATGGTTTATGAAACCTCGTGATCCTTCTTTGGCCCATTAACCGCAACATAGGGATAATCAGTTTAAAACTCCGTAAACACGTCGTTACTTTTTTCACACGATGTTTGAAATGCATGTTAGATTGCACGGTGTTTGTTTGGCATGGTTATAGCCATAGCCTTTATAGTTTTGGTTTTTATAAATACGGCCTGCGTGTCGTGCCTTTCTCTATCTTCTATTGTACTTCTCTTCTCATCTCACTCCCTCCCATGTAACGCGAGTTTCTGAAAATTGTAAATACTCATGGAGATAAAGCAAGAACCAAGGTAGAAACGTGGTGGGCCTTCCCTGGTGGATCGGGCGTTTCAGAAGCAGATTCTATCTTTAGTAGAATGGTCCTCCCATTGGCTTAGGATGGGTCGCCTTAGGTTAAGAAGGGCTATAATCATTGCATATTTATTTACCGCTTATATTTACCTTGTATGTGATGCAATGGATGTTTTATAAGCATGATTAAACATAGTTCTATTGATAGGATCAATGTTAAAATGATGAGATACTTAAGTAAATCCCTCACTATAATTCTAAGTCTGTTTTAACCATCCAATATTTACCCTCGTTAAAGCTTCGATCGATATAATGCGAGCTTTGCCAAAGCAATGTCACATTTATCTATCTTAGTTAAACGCGAAGAATAAGCTAGTGATATTCGCCGGTTGAGATATTGGTATTGACTTAGCTGGGTTTTTCTAATAGGATTAGAAAACCTAGTGGTTAAAAGTTTTGGATAATCATAAGATGATTTAAAGAACAAGAGTTGTTCGCCAAAAGATGAGGAATTGCATGAGATGTAATTAGTAAGGTGTTACTTACCTAAATAACCATTTCCTAAAAGACTGGCCAAAGCTGATTTAGAAATGGTGAAATACGGATCCTCACTCACTTGAAAAACTATCGAAACATTTTTCCGAAATTAAAACTAGAGGGTTTTTAATTTTGAAGAAAATAGTAGGAGTAAATTTATAGTAAAGACCTATCTATAAATTTTAAAATTTAGTAAAACTTATGTAGCATATTTTCTTTGTTGTAGAATTAATGGCAAATAATACTCTATCTCTGCGATCTATCCTTGAGAAGGATAAGCTCAATGGCATAAACTCCCTTGACTGGTTCCGCAATTTGAGAATTGTTCTCAAACAGGAAAAGAAGGAATATGTCATTGAAGAACATGTTTCTGATGAACCGGTTGCCACTGCTTCCAGAGCTGACAAAGACAAGTTTAAGAAACACGTGGACGACATGCTAGATGTCGGTTGTCTTATGCTTGCCTCCATGACCCCTGAGCTTCAAAAGCAACATGAGGACATGGTAGCTTATGATATGATTCAAAATCTCAAGGAGATTTATGAAGGGCAAGCTTGTCAAGAGAGGTACGATACCTCTAAAGATTTGTTTCAATGCAAGATGAGTGAGGGATCTCCCGTAGGAGCTCACGTCATCAAAATGATGGGCTACATCCAAACATTGGAGAAGCTCGGCTTTCCGCTGAAAGACGAATTAGCTACTGATGTCATCCTACAATCGTTGCCGGATAGTTTCAATCAGTTCGTCCTTAATTTCAATATGAATGAAATTAACAAGACGCTGCCACAGTTGCTCGGCATGTTGAGAACAACTGAAATCAACCTGAAGAAGGTAGGACCTAAACCTGTTTTGATGGTCCGCAAGGGCAAGAAGAAAGGTAAATCGGCAGCAAAGTCTAAAGGTGATGGTAAGACCAAAACCGATGGAAAGGAAGCATTGAAACCTAAGAAGGGAATCAAGAAGGATGGAAAATGTTTCCATTGCGGCAAGACCGGACATTGGAAGAGAAACTGCCCCACACACCTACAAGAAGTCAAGAAAGCAAAAACGAGTGAGGCATCAACCTCAGAGGCTTCTAAAGAGAAGGCATCAAAATAGACATGGACCTGCGAATGGAAATAAAGCAAGAGTTGCTACATCATCCATTAGGACATGTGTTTTTGCTTAAATAGATATTTTTTTAGTTTTTAAGATTATTATTTTGTGCCTAAGTTTTAGTTATCTTGTAAGGACAAGATATTTTAATTTTGAGATTATTTAAATAAATGTTATTCTTTTAATCTCTTATAGCACAACGAATCAATGATCTTTAAACTAATCAAATCAATAATATTTATAAGATAAATAAAACAAATGACTAATCTCAAACTCATAAAAAGTAGTAAGGTAATTTGATGAGATCAAATTCAAGAATATTTAAAGCTTGATGAACTTTCAAAGAATATGGGACTGTCCCATAATTAAATCCCACAAGTGGAACGAAAAGTCTTTGAAAGAGAATCAAATATGTTAGACATGTTTTGATTCAGAACAAGTCATTTTCGACTTCTTTACACACTAGAAAAACAACTCTCATACTTAATCGTGTTTTTTTTCGAAACGTCATATAAGATATGGACTAAGAATTGTTCTAGAATACCTTTGAAGTTTTAAGGTTACTTACATGTTAAAATGTTTACAAAGTTCGAACCTTAAAAACTCCATTTGTTGTTTATCCTAACGAGAACAAAGCGTTTGTTTCTCAAACGAGAGTTTATCTTGAACGAGATTAATTCTCACAAAGGGATATTGTTTCTTCAACTTTAACGAGAACAAAATATTTGTTGCTCAAACGATAGTTTATCTCGAAAGAGAATACTTATCACTAAGGGATTTCATTTTTCAACGAGAACAAAATGTTTGTTGCTCAAATGAGAGTTTCTCTCGAAAGAGATTACCTCTCACAAAAGGAAAACAATGGAATTTGGGATATGAAGAAATTTTAGACAACAAATTTATGAACCAAAGATTGAGAATGTTCCACAAATGATCAAGGAACATTGGAACAAAACACAACCATTGTGTTGATCCTTAAGAGAATACCATATACTTGAGAAATATGGATTTCTCACTATCCGTACATGGAAACACTCTTCTTTTCGGATCAAGATAAAGACTAGGTCTTATCAGAAAGAAATGGTGAGCCCAAAATTCGAGAAATGGCTAAGAGCCATGAGATATGAGATGGAATCCATGTCTAAAACCAAGTATAGACTTTGGTTACCTAAAAGGGTAAAACCTAAGAGGTATGGGTGAGTTTTTCAAAAGGAAAAACCGACATGGATGATAAAACATACAAAGGATGATTCGTCGCTAAAAGTTTTCGACAAACTTCATAGTATAGACTATGATAAAGCATCTTCCTTGCAGCTATGTTTAATCCATCTTAATCTCACTTGCAAGTAGTTACATACGATGATTATGGAATCAAATAAAGGATGTCAAAACCACTTTCCTAAGGGAAAACTTGAAACAGATGTGTACATGACACATCCTGAAGGTTTTGTCACTCCAATAAACACTTGGAAGGTATGTAAGCTACAAAGGTCTATCCGTAGACTAAGGCAAGCTTCTCGAAGTTGGGATATTCGTTTCAGAAGATACAATCAAAAGGTTTGGTTTATCTAGAAACAAATGGGAGTCTTGATTTCAAAAGATCTAGTGGGAGCATTGTTACTTTCCTAAGTATTGTATGTAGATGACATACTCATCAAAATGAACTAAAGATCGCAATCCGTTTTGCATTAAAAAAAGATACTACGAGTTAGAAACATGAGACAATATCTAACTCTACAACATAGGCTGAATATATTACAGTCGACATAGTAATAAAGAAGGATGTTTGGATCTAAAGGGTTCACTTCTGAACTAAGGGTTGTTCCCAACATATTAGATGCTACATAACTCTGTTATGATGGAACCTTTACGTAAGCAAATAAAACCCAGATCTCATTAATAAATCCAAACATATTCTAAAGTACTTACATCTTGGAGATGTGAAAGTATGCAACATACGCACAAAGTTGATAACTTTGTCAACTCCCTGACAAAACTTTTGACGCAGCATAAGCATGTCAGTTACACTAAGCCATATCGTATTAAATATGAGAATGATTGGTTTTAGTGCTAGTGGGAGATTGTTGGAGTATGCCCAAAGACCAATCATATGATGATTGAATAGACATACTATTTTACTAGATTTATCAAGTAATGGCATTGCCGTTATTATCATTTGGTATGTTTCTGTGCATCAAACTAACCATTGGATAATAATGTCCATACAATAATACAATTATTGTTAAATAGGATCCTTAGTCGAATATTATTACGCGTATGGATAGTGATAATATATAAAGACTAATATGTGGTTGATGACAAACGTTGTCATTAACATAGAGATGTCAAAATCAACACATAAGTATTTGTTAGAGAACAACATACTGGATTGACCTGCTATGAGCATGTTTCTTGGGTAATTATGTGACAGTCACAACATTGCTCATGATAAACATATGTATAATCCTCAGACTTGAGATCAACATGATTTCAACATAAAGATTTACGTATTTTGACATAGTCAAACATGTATCGTAACTGACTACATTATAAAGACTGGTGATTAGATACGTGATGACCTATGTAGTGAAATATGGTTGATCAAGAAAGGATTTGTCCCTCTTACATAATGGGAGAAATATCTCCGGCCACTTGATTGAGTGAGATTAGAAAATGCATGGCCAGGCTCGAATATTATGATATGAGATATCATAGAGATTCGTTTATCATAATCTACTCAAGACATCAAGAAACACAAGATGGACAACGTTGTTTGTAAAACGTGTATAAAGGACAAAAGGATGAAATACATAAAGGAAGTGTGACTAACCATGACTTGTGTTCATCTAAGATATAAAGGACAAAAGGATGAAATACATAAAGGAAGTTTATTCATGAATTAGGAAAGTCAAACCATGACTTCATGCAACTTAGGTAGCAATGATGTATTGCTAGATGCCACTCATTGTTTGTAAAATTAGAACAATTCTAATTTTGCTGCTAACGTTGCATGAACCTACAAGGGTCACACCCTTCGAATGAAACGAACAAAAATTGGAAACCATGCTCCCTATTTTAGGGAGGTTGCCGAAAATCCCCTATGGGATAGGGGAAATCGGCAACTCCCTTAAATGGGAATAATATTGGATAAATATTGTATTTATCAAATATTATTTAGAGTATGGAAAATATTTAGAGACTTAAATATTATAGAATAAGATTCTAGAAATTTAAATATATATTTGGAATTTATATAATGTATATTTAATTCCAAGTTTATGTAGAATTAGATTCTACATAATTAAAAATATATATTTAAATATATTTAAATCCAAGTAAAGATAGAATGAGATTCTATATATATATATATATATATATATATATATATTGGATTAAATATAATGTATATTTAAATCCATGTTTTATGTAGAATAAGATTCTACATAATTAAATATATATATTTCATTTAATATTATTAAATATAATGTACATTTAATATAAACCAATTTCAAGTAGAATTAGATTCTATGAATTTGGTTGAACTTGGATTTAAGGAATTCAACTAGAATTAAGTCTCTGAATACTATTTAAAGGGACAAGGGCTAGCAGCCAAATCATCCCTCTTCCTCCTCTTGAAGATTTCGACAACACCCCTAGGAATTCCCCACTAGAATTCGACATATCCCAGAAAGCTCTCTGAGAAGCTGTTCGATATTTTTCTAGTGTTCTACTTGCCCCCTAGCAAATCCCTGAAGGTTCCCTTGCTCGATTGCAAGTCCCGGTTGATCTCCTGGTCGATTTTAGACTCCCTCGGGAATCCCTGGAGGGATTTTGACTTCTCCCTGGAAGGTGTTCAAACCTGTCGAAATTTATCCCTAAGTGTTAGGGAGGCGGAAACTTTGTTCGTTTTGTTCGGGTGGACTCCGTAGAGGTCGTTGCAAACTTGTGATGATTCCGGTTTTACTTGACATGGTTATTCCGACATACCGTCGGTTTTCCAGTTTCTAGAGTTTTAAAAGGTAACTCTTCATCTTTTCACCCCGGATTCGTTCCTGTACATGGATCCTGGCTGGATTACGTCAGATTATTTTTCCGCTGCACCACGGGGCGTGCCGACGTGACCCAACAATTGTATCGTGTACCGATACGCCTAACTACCCCAACGGCCATTTTCCCAATGGTCTTTTAAATTCCAAGACTGTACAGATACGCTTGCCACGCGTATCGATACACACCAACTAGAAGTGCTCAACGACTATTTTCTTATCGAGACCGTATCGCTACGGACTTGAAGGTATCGATACGCTAAGTTGCAGAACTGTATCTATGGTGAGAAATAAAGGCTCAAACGGCTCTAATTCAACCCTCAACGGTCCTCAACGGCTACAAAATCAATTAGGAGTATAAAAGGGACCTCCAAGCATTAAGAGATGGTTAATGCTTCAATTGTAACAACATTATGATGTCAAATTGTCTTTAGAGCTTAAATTGTACATTTCTAGTATAGACAACACTTGTGAGCCAAAATTGTCAAATTTGCTCAAGTGTTTAGGATTGAGTTAGTGAGCTTAAGAGTGCAAACTATCTACCTAGTTAGGGATTTCAAGTTTGCTCAAATTTCTCTTGTAAAGAGGGTTTACTCAAGCTTTGGGTTAGAAAGCTTTGAGTGTGTGAAGGTTGTCTCCTTAGCTTAGAAAAGGGAAAGAAATGCAAGAGTGAATTTGGTGAAATCCTTAGTGGGAAGCTAAGGTAGTGGATGTAGGTGCTTATTAGAAGGCCGAACCATTATAAATCCTTGTGTCTATTGTCCAATTTTTACCTCCCACAAAATCACTCAAAATCCAACTTCTCTACCACTTGGCGATCCATAAAGGTTGAAGGAAATCGACCCTATCAAGCCTAACAATTGGTATCAGAGCGGGGATCAATCTAAGGGGATTAACATCCTATTGAGGTGATCCAGGAAGCTCGGTACAACAATTCAATCAACCGGTCAAATGGCACAATCCATCAACAAGCCACCTTTCTTTGACCGGACCAACTACGCTCATTGGAAGATTAGAATGAAGTTCTTCATCAAATCCAAAGACTACAAGCTTAGTGTTATTGTTGAAGATGGTCCTTATGTGCCGCAACGAAGTAAGGTGGAATGAAGTGCGGACGATCGCAAGAAGATGGAGCTAAATTGCAAGGCTTTGCACATTCTCTTTTGTGCATTTAGCTCCAACATTTATGAGAAGATGTCCTCTTGTGAAGATGCCAAGGAAGTATGGGACAAGCTTGAAGTTACATACGAGGGAACAAACGAAGTAAATGAGACCAAGATCGGCCTCCTCAACCACGAGTATTATAACTTCAAGATAGAACTGGATGAAGACATCACAAAGATGTTCGATATATTATTCATCATCACAAATAGACTCAAAGGCTATGGAGAAATTATTCCGGAAGACAAGCTTGTCCGAAAGCTTCTCTATTCTCTTCCCGAGTCATGGGACTCAAAGAAGACCGCCATCATCGAAGAAAAAAATCTCAAGACCTTGAAGCTAGATGAACTCATGGGGTCTCTTCTCACTCATGAAATAATGAAGAAAGAAAAAAAGAGGAGAAGAAGAATGAAGAAATAAAGAAGATGGGGAAGAAGAAAATCATGGAGCTAGGCATCAACACAAGTGTCGTTGCTCTCAAATCCACCACATGCCAACATGTTTATTTGAGTGAGGAGAAAAGTGAAGATGAAGAGATGATTCATCTCTTCAAGAAATTCAATTGATTCATGAAGAGCGAGATGACTAAATCCAAGCATGAATCGAAGAAGAAGATGAAGGATTCCCATAAGTCCAACAAAAAAGGATCATCTTCAAAGAAAGCATATGTGCCGACATGGAGTGATGAAGAGTCAACCGGTAATGAGATAGCCCACCTATGCTTCATGGCCTTTAATGAGGGGGATGTAACTTCTAACTCACCTATTTCAAATTCTTATACGTTTAATGCGTTACAATATGCCTATGATGATTTGCTTTTGGAATTTAAGGCATCATTTTCTAAAAACAAAAAATTGCTTTCAAATTTGAAAGAGAAAAATAATTTGCTTTCCAAAACAAGTCTAAAGTTTGAAGAAAAAATTAAAGACTTTGAACTTAAAGTTTTAAATTTACAAAATTTGCTTCAAACGATGGAAAAAGGTCATCAAAAAAGAAGTTGGTGATCTTAAAATAGAAAAAGATTTGATTTTCAATGAACTTAAAAAACAATTTGGGAAAATCAAATTTTTATGTAAGACAATCTAGTGCCCCTAAATTTTTGAATGATAAAGTTTCTAGAAGTATTTGGATATCAAAAGGAGTAAGTACTTTAACTAAAAATGATAAATTTGAAAAATAAATTCCTAAGGGAATAAAATTATGTGCTACTAACGTTTATGAATCCAAAGCAATTTGGATACCAAAATTTACTTTATTGTCTTGTATAGGTGTGATGGAAAGTGATCAACAACTCCAAATTTGAGGGGGGCTCCATGCACACAAAGAGAGCACTTGATGAAGGAAGGCTTCAAATCCTCTCTTGGATTCAAGTGTGGTAAAATTAGTTGAATTCAATTTTGTTTTACTTTTATTTCTTTTAATTCAACTAGTTTAATCATATATGTTGGACTAACATTGTTTGATGCTTTGAGTAAGGGGAGCCAATTTTAAAACCAAAAGTTTTAATTGTGTCAGTTTTTTAACCTCTTATTTTATTTTGAGCTTAATGTTTTTTCAGATTCTTTCTGATATAACAAAAATGGGGAGAATTAATTGTTTCGAAAAATTATTTTTTCATGTGAATAAGGGGGAGCTTTACATGGTTTAATTTTTTAAATTCTATTATTCAAATTTTTAAAATACTAAGGGGAGAATCCTAAACAATTTTTCAAGTTTGTTTTATTATATCAAAAATAGGGAGATTGTAGAACTAAATGTTTTGATATAATAATTGAAAAATGTTTTGGACAAAATTGAAAAGAATTTAAAGTAAGTTTTTAGTCAAAACAACTTGAAAATGTGTTCAAGGGTTTTATAAGGCTTTGGAATAATTTAAAGTGCATTTAAAGTAGTCAAAACCAAGCTTTTAATGTAACCGTGCTGATACAACATGTTACCATATCGATACCTTTTAGGGATTTAAATACAGTAATTTTCCATTAGTCAAAACTTGTACCGATACGCTTTGTCTGTATCGATACGACTTGCTTTAAATACCCAACAGCTAGTTCGTGTATCGATACGGTTGTATCGTGTACCGATACGCCCAACTACCCTCAACGGCCATTTTCCAAACGGTCTTTTAAATTGCAGGACCGTACTGATACGCTTGTCACGCGTATCGATACGCACCAGCTAGAAGTGCTCAATGACTATTTCCTTCTCGGGACCATATCAATACGGACTTGAGGTATCGATACGCTAAGTTGTAGAACTGCATTTATGATTGAAAATAAAAGCTTTAACGGATCTAATTCAACCCCAACGGTCCTCAACGGCTACAAACTCAATTAGGAGTATAAAAGGGACCTCCAAGCATCAAGAGATGGTTAATGCTTCAATTGTAACAACATTATGATGTCAAATTGTCTTTAGAGCTTAAATTGTACATTTCTAGTATAAACAACACTTGTGAACCAAAAATGTCAAATTTGCTCAAGTGTTTAGGATTGGTGAGTGAGCTTAAGAGTGCAAACTATCTACCTAGTGAGGATTTCAAGTTTGCTCAAATTTCTTTTGTAAAGAGGGTTTACTCAAGCTTTGGGTTAGAAAGCTTTGAGTGTGTAAAAGTTGCCTCCTTAGCCTAGAAAATGGGAAGAAATTCAAGAGTGGATTTGGTGGAATCCTTAGTGGGAAGCTAAGGTAGTGGATGTAGGTGCTTGTTAGAAGGTCGAACCACTATAAATTCTTGTGTCTATTGTCCAATTTTTACCTCCTACAAAATCACTCAAAATTCAACTTCTCCGCCACTTGGTAATCCATAACGATTGAAGGAAATCGAGCTTACCAATTATAATTACATTATAAATGTCAAACGTGTCGAGATGTTTAGAATTTATTATAAGTTACATGAGAGTAAATATCTTTAATTGATATCTAAAAAAAGCTTTTGAAGATTGATCGTTTAATTCAAAATTATGTGATGAGGCAAAAAAAAATGAAGAATATTAGGTGGGTGCCACAAATCCCACTTTTAAAAATGGTTTGTTTTGCTTTTTAGGGTTTTTGTCACTGATATTTATTGACATCGTAAAAAAAAACTATTAAAGTATTAATTTTAAAAAAACTTTAATATATTATTTTTTTATTGAATTTAAAAACTATTGATTGCAATTTTTTTTTCTGTTAGGATGACTTTAACCCATGTGTATTAATCAATGTTACACTAAGATACCAAAATTTGAAGAAATAATATAAGGAATCCGGTGGTCTGAGGGCCCCTACCAGGGCCGGCCCTGTGCAGGGGCAGCAAGGGAGACCGCTCAGGGCCCATTACTCAGAAAAATTAAATATTATATATTTTTGAATTATATTTAAAGATTTAGTTTATTTTAATATTTATTATTAGAACCTATTTTTTTAATATTTGTTAATAGGGGTTAAGATTTTTTCAACATTTATTATTAAAGATCTACTCTTAATATTTATTTTTTTCTAATACTTGTTATTAGGGGCCTATTTTTTATATTTGTTATTAGAGGCTGACTATTTTTCAATATTTATTAGTAGAGGTCTACTCTTAATATTCAATTTTTTTCTAATACTTGCTATTAAGGGCCCATTTTTTAATACTTGTTATTAGGGGCTGAATTTTTCCGATATTTATTATTAAGTATCTCCTCTTAATATTCAATTTTTCTAGTACTTGTTACTAGGGCTCCGGTTTTTCCCAATATTTGTTATTATGAGCATAGTTTTAAGGTAAAATTTTGATATACATGCTGGTAAAACTAATTTTACACAAGCCTGCATATTTACATTATAAAACTCAAATCCTAAATTCTAACCCTAACCCTAAAAAATTAGACCATAAACCTTACACCATATAGCCTAAATTCTCATCACTAATCTTAAATTCTAAACCCTACAACATAAAACCCTACACTTTAAACCCTAAACGAAAATCATAACCCCTAAAACTAAAAGGCACATGTAAACTGAAGTTTACACGGCATGTGTATCAAAAAAAATTTAATAGTTTTAAATTTTAATTTTTTCAATACTTGTTATTAGGGGACCAATTTTTTCAATACTTGTTACGATGGACCAACTCTAAAAATTTAATTTCTTTCATTACTTGCTATTAGGGACAAAGATTTAAATAGCGGCATGCAACCACAACAACGATCGTTATATGACGGTAGTGACATCATCTAAAACCGCGATATATGGAACTATTATGTCCACAATAGCATATGTTACTAAAAAAATTTCATAACTGCGATACTCACAATAAACAAAATAACATCTATTATATCCACAATCATGATAAACACAACACAACCGAAAATACGACTGTAACTATAACTACAATTTAAATCTTCAATTTAAGGCTCATTTTTTAAGTTCGCCCCGGGGCTCTAAAAACTCAGGACCGGCCCTGGGCCCTACTTGCCTATTCTTTACACTCAAAATTGCATGTTGGTGATGCATGTGAATAGTGTCACATTAAAAAAGGTTAGAAAAAAAAGAGATGAGAGGTTTGAGATAAAAACAAGGTATAATGCTAAAAAATGCACATAACGTTTAATAGAATTGTAACTTTGGCTCCTATTCTTTTTTTAAGTAATTTAATCTTTAATGTTTTATTTTAGGTCAAAATGGCCCTTCGAGGATAAAAATTGTTAGCCAACCGATGACAAATGTCTTGAAATGATATGACAAACCTACATGGCAGTGCACGTCATGATAGCAGTTTTATATAGGCAAATATGTTGACTTTACAGAATACACATTAATCAAAAAATAATTTTATAAAATTGTATAAAATATAAACATATTTTTTTCTTCTGACGTGTCATTCTGCCAAATCATCATAAGTTGTTTATCGTCAGTTGACTAGCAGTTTTCATTCATAAAGGGGGTATTTTAACCTAAATAAAACGTCGAAGGCTAAATTGTTTAAAAAAAATAAGGAGGGGCTAACGTGACAATTCAATCAAACATTAAGAGCATTTTTTTAGCATCATGCCTAAAAACAATGAGGTTGTATAATAGCCTCCTAACATTAGCTAGGACCAATTGGACCTACACCAAGGTTCGGATACGGTGCATAACCGAAGTCAGACTTTAAGTGAAACACAACTTTCATATTCTGGTTAGTTGTGCCAAAACTAATCAGGGAAGAGTAAATAAAGCTTATAATGACGATACTGATACAAATCTTCTTGTTCCAATTCCTCCCAAAAGTTTACCACAACATTTACTTAATGAGAAGGATGCAAAAGGTCAGCGGTTACATCTTCGGCACCATTTGGTGGGGTTTTGGCCTTCATCTCTTATTGCCTACTTCACAACCTCTCATGTAAGTTCACTCTTGCTGTAATTCAACTTGCATTTTCACAAGCTCTATCTAACAATGGGATTAATTTCTCTTCCATTTTTGATTTTTTTGCATCAAGGTTGCCGGAGGGTGCTGGTATGTACTAGCGATACAACGCATGGCATTGTGCCTCCGGAAACGAGCAGTGCAAGCTATCGTTGTGTTGCTCGGATAAGGTGTGTTACCAGGGTTTATTCCCTGCTGCTGATGCTGTTGGCAATGCATGTGGTGGGAACTCAACAAAACTAGTAGGCAAACCATTGTGTTTAGACGTTGATGGACCTTTCAATTATGGGATTTATCAGTCGGCTCTTCCTGTTGTTTCTAGCAATTCTCTTGCTGTTAAGATCTTTTATCCAGTATTTTGGGGCTTAATGTCTTTCAGGTACCCCTAACTTCTTTTATTTTCCTTGGTTCAATTTTCATATATATCGATTTGCAGCACCTTTGGAAATGATCTTGAACCAACAAGTCACTGGCTAGAAGTGATCTTCAGTATATGCATTGTGCTTGCTGGATTGCTACTCTTCACTTTGTTGATTGGAAACATCCAGGTCATCACTGGATAACTCTTTTTTTTCTTTCTAATGGAATTGTTTAATTTCTTCAAGTTTTCGATAGCCGGCTTAAACTGACAATGGATCGATCCTTTCGTGATCAAGGTCTTCTTGCATGCAGTCATGGCGAAGAATAGAAAAATGCAGCTAAGAAGACGGTGAATGGTTGATGAAGCATCGACAGTTGCCGTCTCGTTTGAGACAAAGAGTTCGCCACTTCAAACGCCAGAAATGGGTGACTTTGGGAGGAGAAGATGAAATGGACATAATCAAAGACTTGCCTGAAGGCCTAAGGAGGGACATCAAGCGCTACCTATGCCTTGACCTTATTAAAAAGGTACTAACCTATGACATTAGAATTTCAACAAAAACCGATTAATGGTTCAATTCCGATTTCTTTCTCTCAGGTTCCACTATTCCACAACTTCGATGATCTGATTCTCGATAACATCTGCGATCGGGTTTAGCCACTTGTTTTCTCTAGAGATGAAAAGGTATGAACATATGATATTCCCATGGAAACAGATAACCAGAGAAGGAGATCCAGTGCAAAGAATGGTGTTCATAGTTCGAGGTCGGATGAGACATAACCAAAGCCTTAGCAAAGGCATGGTCACAACAAGTACAATCGAACCGGGAGAGTTTTTCGGTGATGAGCTGCTGTCATGGTGTCTTCGTCGCCCATTTAAGGATCGTCTTCCGGCTTCTTCTGCTACATTTGTTTGCATAGAGCCAATTGAAGCATTCGGTCTCGATGCAAACCATCTCAGATACCTCACAGATCACTTCAGGTACAAATTTGCCAACGAAAGGCTCAAAAGAACAGCAAGGTACTATTCATCCAATTGGCGAACATGGGCGGCAGTGAACATACAATTCTTCTGGCGGCGTTACAGAACAAAGACTAAAGGTCTGATGATTTCTTCCGTGCAAAACGGCAACAGCCGTGACCACCGGTTGCTGCAATATGCTGCCTTGTTTATGTCAATCAGACCACATGACCATCTAGAGTGAAAGCAGCCGATGCTGCAATTCTTTGGTCATTTTGTATTGTTGTCTAATAAAGTCCTAGGAGTAATATTTATTTTGGCAAGACATTCACCATGGAGATCATGGGAACGTTGTACTTCAAAATTAGGCCAACATTTTTTTGCAATACCCTAAAATAATCAAATATGATGTGAAACAAAATTAAACGGTTGTTATAAATACGACATGGAGACAAATGTGTTGGACTTGTATGCAAAGAGCATCATTATCTATGAAAACAGAAATATTTTCAGACATCACCATTTATTGACCTTAAAATCTTTATTTACAGCACAGATTATAAACCCAAATTTACATCTGTTTTCTGTACATTTATGATAATATATATTAGTTTTATTCATTTGCTTTTACTTTCTTATTCAGTGGTCTCCTTCTGTTAAACTTGATGAAGGTTATGCAGGTTCAGAGGCAGCTCCTTCACCAACCAAAATCTAACACAATAAACACCAGGATTAGAATCACAAATGACAAACTTTTATTGATATATCTTCTAAAAGAACAAGGAATTCGGATCCCACGCAGATTAACTCAAGACCAACTGACCGCAGTATAAACCAAAGGTTAAGCCCCAAAGTAGGCTCTAGGACATGTTAAAAAGGCAAGAAAGGGTCTGGGATATTCCAAGTGTTGGGTGTTAAATGCTCAGTTCTCTGAATAAGCAAGAAAAATACAGCAAAATAAGGCAAGGCAATTTGTTTTGATTATCTGCAGAAAGAAAAGAAAATGTGACCAGAGTTGAAACATTTTCACCTGTATTATCTCCTTCATCAAGCATTTGACTCCCTCCTTTGACTAAAACAAGAGTTGCGAAGGACTTGGGAACCCCATAAATCGGAAGACCCTTCAGCTCTTGGGTCTTAAGGTTGTAAGAAACAACCAATCCGTCAGAGCCTTCCATGAGGATCTCATCATTTTTCCAAAAAGCCAAAGGCATTTCCACTTTCGTTAGAGGTCCAATTGTCAACATCTTTGTCCAAGACTCCCTCACTCCATATCTCAAATGATTTTTCGGTCCCCTTTCTCGGATAAATTACTAGAGTAATGCATCCATTCCACACCAAAAGACTCCTGCAACAAGGAGAGGAGGGCACTTGGCATCGGTATTGCTTGGAACGCTTGGTTTCCCATGTGGAATGAAAGGATAACCTCGTTTCGGTTATTGTCAATAGCATACCAATGAAACGCTCCATTAAAGTATGTCTCGAAACATGGAGAATACCACACATAACATCGATTTCTTTCCAAGAACCAGTTGCCAAAGAATAGACTTCGACCCTGGAATGGTGGGGTAAGTTATTCCCACTTCGCTCCTCCCAGTACGAAGCAATCCTAACAACTTTGCAGTGGTGGGTTTTAGCATCATAACCAAATCCTAAGGCACTGGTTTGTGGGATCAAGTTTGAGTTCGGCGAGTAACTAGCCATGGACTCCCTAGTTGCAGGGTTACATACAACTATATCATCTCTGTAATTTGATAGGCAAATAATGCCATCACAATGACCTAAAAGCTGTAAGCACGGCTCCTTCTTATATAAAGACAGATCAACATCTAAATTTACGAAAGAAAAACCGTTGCTGCAGACCAACGACAACATATTTTCTTTCTCTCCTAAGCACGTTACAAGGCAGGGCTTGAGAAGGACACATACATTGTTGTTGCAGTTGTACTTTAGGTGCAATTCAATGAACTTAGGATTGCTAATGAGAGCATACCAGTATTTGCAAACACACTTGCATCGCATCAAAGATTCTACCGGCAATCGTAAGAGGATTTCGAGGAACAACTCTCTTGGCAGATCACCAATGACCTCCATACTCGGCTCTTCTCAGGCTTCTTCTTTCCTACAGTCAAGCCAAACCCTGCACGAGGACATAAATTATCAAAAACCCATGTATATATTGTTGCTGGAACCCTGGTTTTCTGAAACAACATACTGGCATCAATAACCATCTGCCATAACAAACCACAGAGAACTTTAATATACAGTATAAGATTAGTATAGTAATACTTTTTGGCAGGAATCTTACCAAGTTCAAGTTATTAGCATCAATCATGAAACTAGTTACCTTGTTAGATTCTTTCCTCTCATCTATGAATTATTAGTATTCTAACCTCGTTGGCCGTCTTCTTCCAAATGCCTGCTCTAGGGCCGGGTTGGGGCATATACTTTAAGCATAGATTCCTGAGAAATCATGTCTCATCATATTCTTTTCTTTTCTTTCGAAAGGCATTTTAAACATAGAACAGTTCAGGGTTGTATTCCAAGCTTCCAATGGATGCCTTATGCCTAGAACAGTTGGAGCAAAATCGCTGTATGCTTATACTTTGGCATCTTTATTCTCCTTTTCTTTCATGTTAGCTGTGTAAACATAGGGACAGCATAAAATAAAATTCCATTTCATCAAGTCCCACAAACAACAAACAACCACACCTCACACGGGTGGTGGAAGAACAAAGGCCAAAGAGGCAGCATGAAAAAGAGCCCAGGATCGAAAGATCTTCAACCCCATGGAAAAACTAATGTCTTAAAATCCTAAACATACATCGATACAAATACAATACTAAACATGCATTGCACTGTTTTCATATCTATTAAATGTGTCGTGCTCTCATAGTTGAAAGTTAACAGTTCAAAATCAAACCACAAGAGCAACAATGTCTAGTTTACCTAAATTCGGGTGCAAGTGTCGGACACCTGAACATTGGTGCGTGTATAGTCATCAATTTACGCTAACATTTTGGTTTTTATATTCTATAATTAGATTCTATCCCTTATATATCGTGAAAAAATTGCACTCACTAATATATAAAATAGCTGCTATCATTTTAAAAACAACAAAATTGAAGGAATCTACGGAGAAATTCCAAAATTCTGATCTTCTCAATTAAGGAACTCTTTAAAGTGAAGCAGCCTAACAAAAAAAAACCAATAGAATGATACCGCCCGAGATAATTTCCCACTTAATTATTTATATGGTAAACTACATAAATGACCATCATACTATTGGAAAAGTCGTGATTTGACCATCTTACTTTTTTTCGAAGCAATTAAACCACCATACTATTAAATTGGGTGCAATGTGACCACTCGCCGTTAGAGGTTAACGGTAGAGTGACGTGACAGTTAAACAATTAAGGGTATAATTACACATTTGGTCATTACTATTTACACATTCTTTCAATTTAGTCCTAATTTTAAACTAATAAAATAAATTGAAAGAATGTGTAAATAGTAAGGACCAAATGTGTAATTATACCCTTAATTTTTTAACTGCCACATCACCCTACCGTTAACCTCTAACGGCGGTTGGTCACATTGCACCCAATTTAATAGTATGGTGGTTTAATTGCTTCGAAAAAAAGTAAGGTGGTCAAATCGCGACTTTTCCAATAATATGGTGGTCATTTATGTAGTCTACCCTTATTTATATTATCTTGTCTTATTATTGCTACATAAAGGCTAAAGCCACCATATCAAGACACGTGTTACTGTCTATCATCGTATTTTTCTGGCATTTCTCAAGATAGTTAATAGGAAAATTCTACAACGGGCGACGAACATTGATGAACACCACTAACAATAAACACCGATGAACACCATTAATTTTTTTAAAAATAAAAATAAAAATCTAAAGGACTAAAATTATAATTAAAATTATCTCTTAAAAAAATTAAAATCAAATTTAATAGTTACTTTATAATATTTTTTTAATAAATTAGAATCAAATATACCCAATTCTCCTAAACCCTAACAAAATCAATCTCTTAAAAAATAGAAATCAATTTATAATTTTTTAATAGATTAGAATCAAATATATTCAACTCTCCTAAACCTAAACCCTAACAAATTCAATCACTTAAAAAATTTAAAAATGTGATTGAATCATGATGGTTTAACAAATTCATGATGGTCGATATTCTAATCTATTAACAAATTCAAAGTGATAAGACATCGGCTACTACAACTCACATTTTCTCGAGCATGATGGTCGATATTCTAATCTATTAACAAATTCAAACCCTAACATTGTTTGAATTTGTTAGGGTTTATGTTTAGGAGAGTTGGGTATATTTAATTATAATCTATTAAAAAATTATAAACTGATTTCTATTTTTTTAAGAGATTGATTTTGTTAGGGTTTAGGAGAATTGGGTATATTTGATTCTAACCTATTAAAAAATATTAAAAAGTAACTATTAAATTTGATTTTTATTTTTTAAGAGATAATTTTAATTATAATTTCAGTCCTTTAAATTTTTAAATTTTTTTAAAAAATAATGGTATTCATCGGTGGTGATGTTCATCGGTGGTGATGTTCATCGATGTTCGCCGCACGTGATAGACTCATCCTAATTAATAAAAAATCCAACCTTTCTTGTCCTAATACGCTCTATTTACGGAACTGCCACCAGTAATGTAAATTCTCCAAAAACATCCTTGGCAGCATCTCAAATTTTCAAAATCATCCCTTTCCAATCTCTTATCAAATTTATTGCTAATTTTCGCATCAAGATTCTTTTTTTAGTAATAATGCTATTATTTTCTTTCCTTCTTTTTTCAACCGATTTCTTTCCTTCTTTTTCAACAAATAAAAAACTTTGCGATTTCATACAAAGATTGTTCAAATAAAATAGCCTTTCAAGCTGGGAAGCACGGGTATAGCAACCCATACCGTTTTAAGTACTCGAAACGTCTCAAAAACGGGTACGAGATTGGTACGACTAGGGGACGTATAAAAAATTAAAAAGACATCCTTGGCAGCATCTCAGAGACAGTTGCAGTTGCAGAACAAGGAAGAAGAAAAGGTTGAGGAAGAAAACACCTAATAATTTTTAAAATTTTATTTCTCATTAATTGTGACTATTTTCAACTTTTGTAGGCCCAATAAAGCGTTATTGTTATTATTTTTTAATAGTAAGAGCGCTTTTACTTATATTATTATGGATTAATATCTTATACACTGGCAGTGGAAACTGAAAGTTTTCACAATCGCCTTAGTTTTAGGGTATAGCGAGTTAATTTAGGTGTAGGGGTTTAGAATTTAGGGATAGTTGTTTTAATTTAAGGTTTAGGGTTATAATTTAGGGTTTATATGTTAGGGTAATATGGTGAGGATTTAGGTTTTATCCTATAAACCCTAAATTATAACCCTAACCCTTAAATTGAAACAATTATCCCTAAATTTTAACCCCCTACACTTAAACCCCTAAACCCTATACCCTAAACTAACTCTCTGTACCCTAAAACTAAGGCGCTTGTGGAAACTTTTAGTTTCCACCGCCTGTGTATAAAATATTTATCCTATTATTATTATTATATATATATATATGAACATTTTATTTAGTTATTTTATTTTTACTGTTTTATTTTCACGTGAACAAATTATATTATTATTATTAACATTTCATTTAATTATGAACAATTTATTAAAAAATAGGATTATTTTCTACTTTAATTTTTTTATTAATATTTTGTTTTTATTATTATTATTATTATTATTATTATTATTATTATTTACCGTACTCATACTCTATAATTTTAAAAATTGTCATTTTTTATCCTCGTCCCCGTTCCCGTATCTGTCCCCGTATCTATATCATAGCAACATAGGATATGATAGTCTCCGTTTTAATTTTTTACCATAATGATCAGTTGCCCCCACAACTATTTTATGTCTAAGCAAAAACTGATGGGGTACTCAATTATTATTTCATATAAATGTTCGATTGCTTTATACCAACCCTAAACTGTTATCTTCGAGGATTTTCTAGGGTTTTGATCGGTGAGAGCAAGTTTTAACGCTTTCTTTTCTTTAAAATTTTTTATTGTGCTCTTAATTTTTTAAGACTTTCTCCTAGCTAATTTCGATCACACATTTTGATGAGTGAGTTTTTTAACGGAGATTTATCTCGTACTCGAGACCTACCTAAACATTATCAAGCTGCTTATTACTTACTACAACAAAACAGTTCTTTAGCAGGGTTTTTTTATCCTTATAGCGGCGTTTTTTACCGCCGCTAAAAAGTTTCTCGACGCTTAAGAAAACGCCGCAAAAAATGCCGCTTAAAGCAGCGCCGCAATAGTTCGCGGCGTTTTTAGGTAAAAAATGCCGAAAAAAATCAAGATTCATAGTGGCGTTTGTAAATAAAAACATCGCGAATAAATGTTCTGTAGTGGCGTTTGTTTTTACAAACGCCGCAAAAAGTCAAGTTCTATAGCGGCGTTTGTAAACACAAACGCCGCAAATAACCGTTCTTTAGTGGCGTTTGTAATATCAAACGTCACAAAAATCTGTTCTTTAGTGGCATTTGTAAACTCAAACGCCGCGAGAACGTGTTCTATAGTGACGGTTTTTTTACAATCGCTGCGAATAACACCATATTTCAAAAAAAAATTCAAATAAAACATACATATTATATAATAATTTAAAATCCCTTATCAAGAAATCTATCTTAATCATGTTGCAAGAACACATAGCATGATTTTGGAGTTTTCTACAATTTAATATTCATATTTTAATTTGATATAAATTGATTACTTATATAATGTCCTAAATTTATAATAGTCAAAGTTTTTCATCAAAATGATGACGTCCATGTCAACATGGTTTAACATTGACTACTAGAACTAACTAATGAAAAAAATAGAAACACAAAATTAAAGTTTAATGAATAAATCTCAAATTTGAACAAGTCCCAAAGGAATTTAAGCATCAGTTCTTACATAGGCAAGACAACATCTATATGGCGAAGGGATGAAGGACAAATCTATAACAAGTAAAAAGAACACTAATACATTAGTTCTGGATTATAAAACAATATCTGAAATCTAAATCAGGGTTTCTAGTTACAGCCAGAGGAATCAAAAAGTAATAAAAGACGCCATACAAAATTTTCAGGACTTTCCCTGTTCCATGGTACCGAGAATATATGTTTACCGTGAAATTTTGTAATTTCGTCTATAGGATTTGCTGCATTCCCCGTACCTGACCAGAAGCTTCCTATCAGCAGCACTTATTGCCTCGACAATTACAAAGCGCTGAAGGTTCAACTTCTGAACAGTGAAGTCCTAGTCACACTTGATGTTTCTATAGATCCTCCGTACGAGCAAATTGGAACCAAGATAACCTACAGCCCCCGAACATAGAAAGCAGAATAATTAGAAAACTCAGATGAAGTGAAGTTTTAGACGATACCATAAACTTCACTACTACCTGGCACAACAATACAAAGAGTACCAAGCTAAACAGCAACATATAAAATAAACAAGCAAACATGCATTTTTTAGAAGTTATAATGAAAAACAAGAGAAAAATGATTGATGCATCACAGAACTAAAGGGAGAATAGCATTTAGCAAGAAATATGTCCCCACAATCGTCACACAAACGGTTACAATGATGAGAATCAAGAAGACCAGCAGCATAAAGCCATACACATCATTGACTATCCAACCACCATAAAAGATAGCGATTGTGTTTAAGATGAAACTAATCCCAAAACACATAAATGGGAACAGACACGCAGCAAGGATCATTGACTTTATCCAACTTTTACCTGAAACAAAAGAACCCAAACTTTTAAAATGAATGATCCATAAGTAGAGAGAACATATGCAAACGAGAATAGCTAAGGGATAAAACACATACCCCCATTGCGTGAGTACATCCCACCAGTCACATAACCAGAAATGAAAGATGTAAAAGCATAACACAATATAAAAGTAGTGACAATTGCTCCTCTCCTGAACAAAATAATCATTGTATAAGATTATTAATAGTCAAAAAGTTGAAAGATGAAATGGAAAAAACAAATAGCAATGCAATTCATAGCATGAATTACAAACACTACGATCAACCCTAACTATGTTATAGAAAAGAAAGGCTCATTAATATGGGGATCCCATGAAGAGCTCCATTCATTCATGCTTGACTTTATATGCATAAAAGTGGTGTCCAAGAGGAACAAATATGCATGTTCAGTTATTTACAACTCTCCCGAATTTTGAGTTCATACTAGCTTCTCAATGTACCCGACATACAATGTTCCCACAATTGCTAATAAGATGACAAGGAGAACAAGCAATACTAGCTGGGCTCCTGTGCCAACAACAGCAGAAAGCAGAGCCAAGTTATAAGGTGGTCGAAAAACATCACCATGGACAAGTTTCCAACCAGACTCTTCACTCACATCCCTTTCCTGAGAACATAGGTGAAATAGCAAGGAAAATATGAATGTTCAGATAACAGAACTTTCCTTAAAGAAAAGGAAAAAGGAAGGGTCCAGGTATCATCACCAAAGTTTTCAGATCATTATCTTCCCGAGCATACTTAGCATAGTCATTTCTCAGAGTTCGCATCAAGATCATTGACACCAAACCAGTGAGGAAGATAACCATCATGAACGAATTGAAAAAAGAGAACCAATGGATCTACATATTGCAACATGTATTTTGAACTCACAGGAAATTACAAGAAATCAGAATAACCCGATGCAAGATTTAAGAAGATAAATGAAAATTTGATGCTGAGAGAAAAGAAAACAAAAAGGGTCAAATGAAGAAGAAAGCAATCACCAATAACAGTACTTACTTGATGCTCAAAGAAAGGATAGTTTAAATAGACATCAAAGCAACGAGCAACAACCTCTCGAAGCTTTCAAATACTGTGATTTTTGGTACACATCTGAACCCTCAGCCATCTTTCCGCAAATCTGATTCCTCTGTGCTCATTCATGAATTCAACCAAGTGAATCGAAAAATACATAGTAAAAGTGTGAACAAAATAAAAAACTTATGACCCAGTTAAGATCGATTAATGGCTCTCCAGAGAAAAGGCTCCAACCCTACGTCCCCCTTTCCCCTATTTCTTCCCCAGTTCTCAATTTCTTGCAGGATCTTGCTCGATCGTGGTCTCGGTGATGTGGATTGTCCATGTCGAGAGACATCGTCGGTCACTGCTGTTGGACGGTGAAAGACGGTCGCGGGTGGGAGATAAGACGAGTTTTGTGGGTTTCTCTGCTCAATTTTATTTTTTCGATTTTCTAATTGAAGATCAAACTAAAGATTGAAAATTTATCAAAAAGATTACTGAAAGTAAGAGCAAAAACGAAAATTGATCTAAACCCTAATTAGGATCAGAGAGCTTATCGGCGATCACTAGAGAGAAGGAGAGAGTGAGTGAGAAAACTTGAACACAACACATTGTCAGGCGACATCATTGCGACAACTTTATAATTCGAAGTAGGGATTGTTTTAAACGCCGCGTTTAACCTATCGCTTCGTTTTTTTCAAAAACCGCCACCAAAGAATGACCAATTGTGGCGTTTAATAACAAGCGCCACTAAAAACAAAATACCTTTTGCGGCGTTTTCCCCCAAACACCACTATTTCCTATTTATTTGTGGCGTTTCTAATAAAAATGCCGGAATAAGTTTAATAATAGCGGGGTTTTCTCTTAAAACGCCACGAAAAGCGCCACTATATATCAAACATGATGTAGTAAGCTTGGACCAACTCATTGGTTATTTTTATTTTATTAATACGCGTATAAACCTTTCCCAATTTTTGGGGAATAAATTTTCTCATCTCTTACCAAATGGCCAACAAACTATTGAAATTTTTTTGACCGGTAAAACGTTGTATATTAAAAAGGAAGATATACAACGCGAGTCACACGTGCGCCTCATTAAAAACCTCCCTAAGCCTAACGGAGGAAAAGAGTACGACACGTGGACTAAAAGAAAACAATCGAGCAAAGGAACATAAACCCCTCACAAAAGAAAACAGTCAAACAGAGGTCTGAAATAAAGATACCCGTGAAACCCCTTCTTTTGCTAGCGCATCAGCTAGCCCATTCGCCTCGCGGAAGATATGCGTAAAGCAAATGAACCCCAACGTGAGGCATGCGTGATCAATCAAACTAAAAATCTCCCATAAACGCCAAGGTCGACGTTTCAACTGCAACACCCAACCAAGAGCAACTTTGGAATCCGACTCCACAATGAGGGGACGGGATGCCCATTTAGAAGCTACAAACAAATCCAACGCAAAGGCGATTGCCCGTATCTCCGCTACATTGGAGTCAAGAGAACCAAGAGGACCCGAGAAGAGCGCAAGAATGCGCCCATGTGCATCACGCAACACCCCCCCCAAATCCCGCAGGCCCTGGCTTACCGAGAGCTGAACCATTAACCGAGAACTTTAGAGTGTCCCCGATAGGAGGCTCCCAACGTACCCCAACTCGACAATCCTTAGAATATACACCTTCACTGAACGAGCTCAGACAATCCCACCATAAAGACTGGCTCACGGACAGCCCCTCTTTTAATGACTTCACCCAGTAAAATGAGCGCAGTTTAACCAAGAAACCAATCTCTGAAGCCGGTATACATTTACCATTAAAAACACACTCGTTGCGCGCAAGCCATGGGGACCATAACAAAGCAGCAATGCTCGACACCCATAAATGCTTTAAGGTACCCGTGAACGAACAATGAAATCCCGGGATGAAAAACTCTGGAAAGGTCTTTGGCAATGGCAACGATACCCCCCACCATCGTCGGAACCAATCCCACAATCCTTGGGCAAACATACAAAGGAAAAACAAGTGATCAATCTCCTCCTCCCTCTCACGACACCACACACATAAACCTTGCTGCTCATCCAACACGATGCCACGAATCTTCAAAAAATCAAAAGTAGGTAACCGGCGCAGCCAAGTGAACCACAAAAACGCCTGGACCTTAGGAGGTACTAGGACTTTCCACGCAAAACATTCACCAAATTTGCTCCCACCCACTTTGTCCAGCATAAGCAATCGAGACAAAGTCTTAACTGAAAAGGTCTCATGCGTATCCGGTGTCCATACTAACATATCAACAACCCCATACCGCAACCTCACCTGAAACAAAAGCGAACAGAGCTCCCGAAGTTGACGAAACTCAAATGAACGCAAACCACGACGAAAAAAGCTCTCCCAGCGATCATGCTGGAAACTACCCCCAACAGAAAGGTCAGCAACCAAAGCTAGGCGATTGACCGCAATCGAAAACAACCGAGAGAATATATCCTTCAACGGCTGCTCAACGCACCACGCGTCAAACCAAAACAGAACCCGCGAACCAGAACCAACCTTCCAAATAAAACTAGGCTTTCCCATAAACTTTTGGACGCTATCTGAGCTCACCGTTTGAACAATCTGCTTCCAAATAACTGACATCGAACCCTTGAAGGTGGAATTAAAATGCCACCACTGAGCTGCCTCGCCATATTTGGCCACGATGATGGCTCTCCACAAAGATGATTCATCCTTAGCATACCGCCAAGACCATTTCTCCAGCAAAGCCCTATTCCGAACCTCCAAATCCGCCACCCCCAACCCTCCAAGGTGTCGAGGCCGACACACCATACTCCAGCTTACCCGACACATCTTCCGCTGTAAACTTACCCCACCCCAAAGGAACGCTCACCTCACCTTGTCTATCGCAGCGACAACACCTTTCGGCACCCGAAACAAGCACATATAATAAACAGGAAGTGAAGACAAAACAGAATTTACCAGAATGACGCGAGCCGCAAAAGATAGCGATGTCTGTTTCCAACCAGCGAGCTTCCATCAAACTGAGGTAATTACAGGTTCCCACACAGCAATGTTACACGGATTCACCCCTAACGGCAACCCCAGATACACAAACGGCAAATCACCTTTTCGACAACACAAGACATCCTCCATGGAGTCAAGTAAATCCTCACCCACGCCAATTGAATAAAGAGAGTATTTGTTGAAATTAATTTTTAGACCAGAACATACTTGAAAACAACATAATAACATGCGGATATTTGTGGCACTTTCAACTAATGCTTCAAAGAAAAGAATGGTGTCGTCAGCAAACTGAAAATACGATAAAGATACCCCTGGAGCCAGCAATACCCCACGAATGAGCCCCAACTCTTCCGCTTGAACGAACATCCTATGCAAAGCTTCCGCCACAACAACAAACATCAAAGGCGACAGCGGGCAGCCTTGCCGCAGACCACGCCCCATTCCAAATTCTTTAGTAGCACTACCATTTAACAGAACTGACAACCGAATTGTACTGATACACTCCATAATCCAACTACGCCAAGTCTCACTGAACCCCATCGAGCAGAGAATGTGGTCCAAAAATTCCCATCGGACGCAGTCGTATGCCTTCGCAAAGTCCAACTTCAGAATACATCCACCCAATCGACTCTGCTGCATGGAATGTATTGTTTCGTTTGTCAATAGGATACCATCCACAATTTGTCACCCACGCACAAAAGTCGATTGATGATCGCTAATTAATCCTCTCAATACCGATTGTAGTCTTCTAGCCAGAATCTTGGCAAGAATCTTGTAAATTGAGTTGAGCAAGCTGATCGGTCTAAACTCGTTCAAAGTAACCGGTGAGTCCACCTTAGGCAAGAGCACAAGAAAAGTGTTGTTCGCACCCACAGGTAACTTACCAGATGTAAAGAAATCAGTCAAAAAACGCCCAACATCGTCACGCACTACCTCCCAACACTTCTTAAAGAATTCTATGCTATAGCCATCCGGTCCCGGTGACTTCGAGCCCTCACATCCACGAATAATCGCCCACGCCTCATCAAGAAAGAAAGGCGCTACTAACGCCAAATTTTCAGCTGCACTCACCCTATTAAAAGGTCCCTCAAAACTCCATATACAAGACCTCTCATACACGGCAAAATGTTGAGAGAAGAACTGCACTATGTGTTTGCGCAACCGAACCGGATTTGTTACCCAAGTACCACCAATATTCAAACCGGAAATAGCGTTACGCATTGCGCGCAACTTCGCAGCTCTATGAAAAAAAGCAGTATTTCTATCCCCCAACCTAAGCCAAGTCGCTCTCGACTTTTGGCGCCATAACGACTCCTTCCTTCTAATAACTCGCCACAAAGCTTGAACCCACGCTCACTTCTGATCAGACAGCTCAGACATATCCCGCTCGGCTTCCTCCACATCGCCACTATCCAAACAATCAAGACGATTCTGGATTTGAACAATCTCATTCTCAATGTCCCCAAACTCCGTTTTATTCCACTGTCGAAGAAAATTCTTTAAATGCCGAAGTTTTACCGAAATATTGGAATTGCCAATTCCCAACCCTGTAAGACGACACCACTCCTCTGCCATGCAACGGACATTACACCTCTCATCTAACCAGCAGTTTACAAAGCAAAAAGGGCGAGGGCCCCAATCTTTATCATCACACAACAAAAGTAACGGGGCATGGTCCAAAATCCCTCTAGGGAGCGACAACTGCTCAATATTTGTAAAGCAATCCATCCAAAATGACGACACAAGAAACCTATCAATGCCACTTCTACGATTGTCCCTACCAAACCATGTGAACTGTTTTCCCCGCAATGGTAAATCAATTAAACCCACTGATTGCACAAAAGAAGCAAATGAAGTCATACCTCTCGACGCCGAGTTACACCTTGCTCTTTTCGACGCCCAAAGAACTGAGTTAAAATCTCCTGCCACACACCATGGTCCCGGAAAGCCCCCGATCACATTCCCTATTCGAGACCACAAACACTCTTGCTCCGTCACATCACAAGGAGCATAAACGGCCGTGATGCAGCACACAAAGTCTTCCGGTTTCCAACGCCCCTGAAGAACAACAAAATGACGACCCACTTCCACTGACTCCAGCAAAAAACGTGCACCTTCCCATATCAAAATCAACCCACCCGACGCCCCAATGGATGGCGAAAACGTATGCTCAAACCCATCACTAAACCAGAGATTTGCAACAACCGACGGTACCAGCTCCTCCAACTTTAATTCCTGCAGCAACACCATATCAACCCGCTGCTTTCGTATAACATCACCCACCCTTCGCCTTTTCAAAACAGAACCCAACCCCCTGACGTTCCAGCTCAAAATGCGCATGACTACAACGTTCGGATGCCTTCCTTAAGCACCAGTGACAAATCCTTAATTATCTCCTCCTCGCGCCCTACCGGTGTCACCCCCACAAGGTTTCCTAACGCCACTGTTGCTGCAACCTCTCGTTGAAGTATTTGATGCCGATGGTGCAGATCCGAGTCCGTTAACGAAGCGTCGACCACTATAGTATTGTCACGCCCCAAACCCTTCTTCGGTCTCCCCCTCCCTGGTTTCGAAGTCCTTGTTACTCCCGACAAAGCGTTAACCGATTTAGTCTTTTTAACTACACCATTTATCCATATCGGGACAACTTTTTCTCCCTCGAAATGAAGTTGTAAAACTGCCTGGTCACCAACAAACTCCTCAACGGGTATACTAACCAAATCTGCCTGCTCACCAACAGCTGCCTCAACGGGTATATTCACCAGCCCTTATAGTTCGGTTTTTTCAGACCCCAACTCACCATGATTTTGGATTTGAAAACCGATCTTGTCCCTCTCTAGATCCCCTTGATTTTGGTTGTGGATGTTACTGCCTTCATTCAAACGAATTTGTTGTAACAACTTATCTTCAGGATTCGAAAATCCTATCCTTCGGTGACCATCCCCACGAGGACTCTGCACTCCGGCAGCAGCTGCATGTAACGGTGAATCACCAGCCGACACTGATGCAGTACCGACCACCTCCTCCCCTGTTTTTCCAATGATTGTTCCGACGACGACCCTGAGCACTCAGACGGTACACTCGTGATACGAGGATCCTCCCGATGCTCTTCCTCTCAAAGGCGATTGCAACGCCAGTCCTGCGTTGCCATCTTTCCTATATCCACAAACTCCTCAATCTGTCGCTCATCTCCCAACCTCGATTCTGGCACACATTCGGACGAGCTCAACTCCAGCGATTCACTACTTCCCTCAACGGTGGTCGTTGTGCATTCACATTCAACTAACGGCCCGAACATGGTCACCTCCTTAACATATACATGATGCGATATCCCCTCTACCTCCAACAATATACTTTTATCTATGAATTCCATCATCTCGGTTTCAATCAATAACCAGCCACACTCAAAAGATGTCGGTGATTCTGTGTTATCTGCCACACGTACTAATGAGCCCCATATTTTTGCAATGTTTTCGAAGGACGCTTGTGACCACGCGTGGATAGGAATACCTCTCACTGATATCCATGCCCTTCGTGAAGGTAGGATCATTTAAAACTAAAAGATTTTATAATTAGGACATTAGTATTAATATAATAATATTTAACTCGATTAAAGCTAAGTTTTTATATAAAAATAATGTTATTCGAGATTTCTTTTCTGGAAAATGTTTTTTTTATTGGCCATAATATATTTTTACGAAACAAACATAGAAAATGTGAGAGAAAAAATAAATCATTTATGAATACAAAAAAGTGCAGAAAATATTTTTACGAAATCAATGCATTTCACTCTTGAACATATAAAATAGGATAAATTTATACATATAAAATTGTAATCGCATACTCTATCACAATGTCGAATACAGTTAACAAGTTTCGTAAAATATTATGTACAACACCATAATAATTTATGTAATATTGTAATGTTTTATGTAACTATACATAAAATCATGTGGGTGGGGTGTGGGGGCCATGTATTAGTGTCACCCTAAAAATATTGCAGAATTTTGTTTATATAAATTTTATATAAAAATATTAAAAATAAATTTTATACCACTACGTAAACGTATTAAATTCTAATACCGTCTTTTCCAAATTTTGACACCCAATTGAATTTTCTTTTTAAATTCTGACATCTCGATTAAGTTTTTTATGGCTCCACCACTATGTAAACGTATTAAATATGTGTTTTTCATGTTTGAGTTACTGAATAATGCTTTATGTAATTACAAAAAAAAACTTTTTTTGTATAATTACATAAAAAAAATAGTACTAATAGTTTCTATAATTTTATAATACTTTATGTAATTTAACATGCTACTGCTAATCTCGTAGGTCCTTGAATAACTTTATCCTAAAACTCCTTACCCTAGAACTCCACCGACTTGTTCATGGGTCAGCTGGCTTATCTGACTCGGTGTGTGGACAGATTTGAGTGAAACCATAAATTTTGTAGGAGTGGCTAAAAGGCAAGCGGCCTTGAGGCTAAATTTGCAGCATTGGGCGGAGGGCAATTAATGCAGGCCGGATAAATGCAGACTTTTGAGAAGAGCTTGGGATCAGTTATACCGTAATAGGCCTTGAGACTATACCAACTCTGCCTACCTTCATAAATAAATAGTGAACAGTTAAAAGTGAATGCATGAAGTTACATTCAAGAGTTGGATGCCATAATAGGAGCCATCTGTTATAGGTCCCAGAAAAACATATCTGATAGAATGTATAGCATGTCCGCATTTATATCTAAGACCTTTTTCTCTCCGGCGTGGGATTAATGTCTTTGTCTCTTCCCAGACATTGCAATAGCACAAGCACATGCTAGGGGTATTCATAACATAACTGCTAACCTGTTACAGGTTAGTAATGATACTCAGGGCTTGATTTAGTGTGTTAGTATCTTAATCTTGAACCTGTCTGATATATCACAGAATGGTAATTAAATCCTGCATGTCAATGTTACTATCTTAATCTTGAACCTGTCTCATATCCATATTATCCTTTATAAAAGATTTCTGACATATCAAACTAGATTTGCTTGTTTATAGGTCAAAATTAATGTAATCTGATGATTTTTGATACTGAATTTTCCAGCTGTAATCCTCTATAAATCATGCATAGAAGCATCTTGCTAATTTAGGGTTGACTATACTGCAATCCTCTATGCTAATTTAGGTTAATGGACCATTGCTAGAGGTTACATACTCCTTTTACTAACAGATCTTATTTAACACTGAATACTTGTATAACCACTCAAATTGCTGATTATGAATTGTCTGTTTGGTCCAAATGGTAAACAGGGCAATACATCTATCAAGTCACTGAATCAACTATATATGTTGTACCGTTGGACCAACTCTCACCACTTGAAGATCATTAAATTCTTTAATCACTTTTTTTTTTTTTAAGATTTGAGAAAAGCAAGATGTCTTATACAGTAATGCTTGGTCTATAGATAGTACCATGTACAACTAAAATGAAGAGTTAAAGATGGAGAGGAATGAGTACATATGTTACTATATACATAAGATCGCAATTCAGTTGTATTTCACAGGCTTCTTAATTTACAAGCTGTAATTAAGGCAAGTTTCATTCAAAGTTTTTATGCAACTATAGGCCAAAATTATTAGGAAAAAAGAAAAAGTGATGAATTTTTGAAGTACATTATGATCCTATATGATGTTTTCCCCTTCATCCCAAAAATTATAAAACATTATCTGAAGTTCTAGTTCAACAACAGACGTCTACAATGCCCACCAGGGTGCACTTGTGGGTTTCCTACTTCACCACTGATAACTTCACATATTAAGTCTTTGAAGATCAACCTCTCCATATCTAGAACCACACATGGAATTTCACTTCGGTATTCGGCCCACTCCGTTGATCCAAGTGTCAATTCTCCCCATAAGATGTTTTTCAGAGTGTCATCATCATCATCATCCAAGCTTATATTTGGTGCAGTTTGTATTTTGTCTATTTCTGAACATAAGTCTCTCACACGCTGCTGTCTTTTCCATCCTCTATCCTCTGCTGGTGAGAGCCACTGCTTGTAACAGCCTTCCTTCACAAATTTTCTAAGTAGGATTTCGTTAACTGCATCGAATATAAGCTTCATGTGGTTCTTCTCAACGAGCTCTGACTGTTTGACCTTTCTGCCATTGTGCTTTCCCTCTAGAAGCCTAATGCTTGCCTTGGTTTTTTCTAGGGAAGCAAACAAGTTGGGATTGATCAGATGATCCAATGGATGATGGTGGTAGGCCATGAAGCTGGAGTCCAATTCGTCGAGGAGACCTGATGCCAACAGTACTTCTACAATGTATTTATGGTCTGCATTTGGACTATTGCAAACAAGTACAATTTCATTGATAATTGACCACTCACGGATAGAATCCAAGTTCACAACTTTCTGAATCAAGTGCTGCGTGTTTTCTGCTTTCCCGGAATCTGTCTTGAACCTGAGACTGGTGGGGCTCCAGTCTGCTTCATCAGGGATAAGACCCTCATCATCTGCCATAAAAGAAAGTGATAAAAGACTTAATTTTATTAACTTCCCGAGCCGCTTGTAACAAATAGCAAGTGGCTTCCTTTAATAGGTATGCAAAATTCACAAGTTGTGTATGTTATGCTTTTATATCTTGTGATACTAGTAAGTACGATCGAGTCATAAGGGATATAGGTGCTTCACCTTTAAAAACATTTGTTTTTTTCTTCACAGGAGATGGTGATTCGTCTCTATAAAATGTGGCGTCTAAAACGGAGACCGGACTAGGTTGTTCCGGCACAGTTCTTGGAGGTTCTGCTGCTGAATCACCTTTACTAGACCTTGCTGTTGTATTCTGAATGATAGAAATATAAGCTGTTTAGGAATGACCAAAGTACTAATATGAATGAAAAGGAAGGAAGAAAGCTTACATTCCGCCTATTTTCATGTTTTTGGGATCTGTCAGCACTTGTGACTTCAATGTCATCATAGGAGCCTGCACTCATTGAATTGGCATCTCCTTGCTGACTCGAATCTCTCATATCACTACTGATATCACTCAACTGGTCTTCCCTTCTCGGCAAATTGTGAGATTTAGACCTGGGTTTTCGATGTGGCAAGGCTGGTTCTGATTGTAGCCTGCTTGGTTGCCTTCTGCTTCTGCCCCGATCTGATGCTGGACTGGTGCAATGAGACTGCCTTTCCAATTCAAGCCTTTTCTTCTGCAGTTTAAGGCATGCGGTTTCTGAACTCATTGACAGCTTAGGATTTTCTTGAGCAGTAGGAGACGGCTCTTTTGAAGTTTGGTTGAATTTTAGAGTTCTGGAAGTACCCTTAATCTTATCCATCAAATGGAGTCGACTGGGAGGCTCCCTAGGATAATTAGGCCTTGGAGTCAAATCTTTATATGATCGCTTGTCAACCGTTCCGTTTCTGTTATCTGCAGGGGTGATTGAGCGAAGCTTTCTTAACCTGCGTACCGGTGAAGTACAATTGCTGGCATTTTCCATAATTTTGTCTGGTTTTACTACGGAGATAGGGGATTTAAGGCGTGTTGGAGAACTAGTTCGCTTAACTGTTGCTGAAACTGCTTTGCTACATTGTAGCTTTCTCAAATTTGGTGCTTCTGAGCTCACACCAACGATGCTGTTTGTATGAGATACAAAATTTGAAGCTTGGCTTTCTTCTCTGGTCTCTAACATCTGTTTATGCTTCTGCATTGCTTCAAGTATTTGTTTAAGGGCTCTGAGATCCTTTCCCGACTTCTTGAACTCAAGTTCTGCCAACCTCTTCTCGATTTCTCCATAAACAGTTAGAGATGAGTTTCTGGCTTTCATTGGAGTTTCTTGACACCTCGAAACAGACGTTTGACCCTTGCTTTCATCCTGCTGCTTCCATGGTGCTGGTTCAATTGGACATTTAATTGCAGCCGGTTTCTTTGAGCTCGTATTATTCCAATGGGGTGAGTTTGGTTCTGTTTTCGAACTTCTTGGCGAACCAGAAATCCATTTCTTCTTGTTCTCGTAAATTCTCGAGGAGTATGAGAGGGGATCATCTTTCAAGTCTTGACTAGTATTGATCGGTCGACTTTGATTCGCATTGGTTAGCATGGGGATTGGAAATGCTTCCAACCCCATTAACTTGGCTACAACACTAGACTGTCCGTTGTAGCTTCCAGGTTCTTTTTGTTGGCTACTTTTCTGCTGCTCTCCTAGAATAGAATTCAATTTCACTCCATCCATGGAACCCTTTATCGAGCTCTCCCTACTATCTAATGATAGCCTCGGGAGATCTTTGAGCTTAATGTTAAGTGCAACCTGCGAACCCCTCTCATCGTAAGAGAACCGACGAGCATCCCTTGGTGTGCATTCGTAGGACATTGCAGGAGCATCTCGAAGCTTAGGAAGGACCGGACTCGATTCATTGAGATTGATGTTCCTGGCCTTTGCAGGTTTCTGTGACAGCAAGGGCCTTGGCGAGTCTACGTATGTATATGTCCGATGGTGCCCTGCTCCCACTTTGGTAGCTGTTTTAACTGCTAATCCATTGACCTCTCTGTAGATGGAGTCTTTGACCACATCACGGAGATCAAGGGAGTGTTGTCTTGAGTGCAAAGAAGCAATAGATTGACAATTGGCTATTTCCAGCCTTGCGGTCTCGGGGAAGGTGGTTTGGCTCGTCGACGACCGGTCGATTTGTGATGCTTTGCTGCAGTCAGCAGATGAAAAGCTAGATGAACAGGAGGAAGATGAAAACGAGGTTCTTGGTGATTCAAAGGAGAATCTTTGTTTATCCTTCACAGACTTGTTCATGTTATTTTCCCGGACCACCTGCAAAGTAAGCTCCATTAGCTTGAATTTATTTCTGTCAATTCCTCAACAAATCTAGTAAAGTGAAAGTTAAGTGATATTATTCCTTACTTGCATCTTTTTTGAAGCAATCTTGGGCTTTGTGCCATGCTTGCTATTTTGACCTGCAGTAACATTGAATGTCAACCATGGAAGGTTGCAGAAATGGAAAATATATAAATATTAAAGGGGGGAAAACAATTGAAACAACAAAAGTTAATTATTGCATTAAAACAGTGAGGCATTGAAACAAAATTAACTTTTCCAGAATTGAAACAAGTTGATAAACTAAAAAACCAAGCTACATATTTAAGAATTGTGAAGTGAAGCCTTCTTCTTAACTAATGCCGTCAATTCAATGGCTGTTGAAAAAAGATACTTAGCTTTAAAGCAGGTGTATCATCTACAATAATAGAGCATAGAGCTTTAACTTCCTTGGCTAATTTTTCTTGCAAAACTGAGATGAAGAAGAAATACCTGGGGGTGGAAGACTTTTGTGGTTGGGACTGTCAATGCGGCCGCGGCCAAGGAAATGGTGGCGGTCAAAGAGCTGAAACAGTCCATTCATGCACCCAATTTGCTTCTGCAGATCTGGGTTTTCATCTGATAAGGAGTATACAAACTTTGCAGACATGTTCACTTTCTCTCCTCAACAACAACAACAACAAGAAAGAAAAGTAAAAGCTGAAACACAACTTTCTCAGCTTCCAAACAAATCAACGTCTCTTTTTTTACCCCTAAGAACAAACTTAAAATGTACACTCACTATATATAGACATGTACTTGCATTGGAAGAAACCATGAAAAAGGGGAATTCTAAGTATATCCTAGGTAGTCATCGGATGTTAACTCACTGAGATACTTGTTTTTTCCATAGCTGAGAATTTTCAGAGTAAAATAACAGGAAAGGAGGGATAGATTTAAAGATGGAATGAACCCCACATTCCTATTGCAATGAGATAAAACGTTTTCTAGGCTCAGAAAAGGCCAAAAGGAAGCAAAAGAGAAAGTGAAGACGGGACCCAACCACAAAGATCACACCCCCAAGAAAGAGATGCTGGTTTTTGGTTTCCTGAGAAAAGAAAAAAGGAATAGTTTTGTGCTTTGGATCTCTCCTGTGAGAATATAGCAGGGGATGATGCTATGTTAGTGGTTTATACTTTATAATGTATGTAGACCGTAGAGCCAGCCATGACAATGTGACAAAGAATTTGAAGCTGTACTGCCACCTTTAATATAATCTGTCATGGGAAGAATGAGAGATTTGAATTGTCTAACCCCACTGCATATTCTTTTATTTTTATTATTATTAATTCATAGTTTAACGCGTACTTAAATTTGTTCGAACCGATATTAATCGATTCGAATACATTAGATATGAATGAGAGGGGATTAAATAATTGGAGCTGAAAAAAGAGAGTTGAAGTTGGAGTTTGTGGGTCAGAGGTGGGTTAGTAAATAAATAAATGTAGGAGTTCCATGTGGACAAAATAATGCGGGGGGTGGGTCTGGGTGCAGTTGGATTGTGGACCTCTCCTCCTTCTGCATGTGGAGTCTGTCAGAGATTACCAACAAACTACAACTCATAATAACAAGAATTAGAAGAAGCCACCCTTTTTCCTAACCCTCAGCTTTTTTCTTTGGATTTTGACCTAACAAGGTACGATTACAGTACTTGCCTCCTAATTACGGATGTCGGTGGGTAAAATTTGATTCGAAAAAATTAAATTATCTGACTGAACTCGATATTAAAATACTCAATTCGTAATTTTATAAACTAAAATTGGCTCAAAAAATTTAAGTGAAGTTTGAGTTATAAAATAAAAATAAATTTTTTTAGTAATTAGTAGATCAAGTTCGAGTTGTGTCTCTCAATTTTGCATGATATATATATATATATATGGGTTAGGATCAAGTTACACAATGTAAAACTCAACTAGTTTTACACTAATTTATGGCCATTAGATTGGTTAAATGAATGGATGAGATTAACTCCTTACTTTTTTTCCCAAGTGATAATCTTTCCATATCCTACTTTTAATCTCATCCATTCATTTCATTCATCCAATGGCTATGGATTAGTGTAAAACTAAATGAGTTTTACATAGTGTAACTTGATCCCATCCCTATATGGGTTAGGATCAAGTTACACAATGTAAAACTCAACTAGTTTTACACTAATTTATGGCCATTAGATTGGTTAAATGAATGGATGAGATTAACTCCTTACTTTTTTTCCCAAGTGATAATCTTTCCATAACCTACTTTTAATCTCATCCATTCATTTCATTCATCCAACGGTCCAAAAAACGTGTAAAACTTAAAGAGTTTTACACTGTGTAAACAGATCTTATATATATAAAGAAATATATGTGTGTATTGTATATGGCTATAGAAAATCGTTTAAATTGGAACTAATTAGTACCATAACATTATAAATGATTACAATAAAATTTGAACAAAACTCGACTCGATTTTCACTCAACTGGACTCAAAAAAATTTCAAATAAAATTTGAGTTATAAAATATGACTCTTAACTTTTTTTTTTTTGACTTGATTGAATGTCCACCACTGGATTCAATGGTGCATGTTTGTATGAAAGTGTTTAGGTGATGTTTCGTGAGTTTATCCTTGTGTTGTTCTCTTTCAGACACATTGTTCTTTTTATTAATACAATTTTAAATTTAGCTGAGCGAAAACAAAAATTAAGGATGCCAATGGTACATATTATTTCTTTTATGTATGGTTGTATTTGGACAGCATAATGTGTCGAATTTCAAAAATAAGAATTGAAGAGTGTATTGTAATTATGGAGCTTTAATTGCACTCTTTAATTCAAAATTAGAATTTGTTCAACTCAATGCCTCTTAAATATTAAGACAATAATATTGTTGACCGAATTAATACTCAAGCGACATTTTATTATTGAAAATTTCTACAACGCTCAACGAACACCGTTGAATACTATTAAATTGATTAATAAAAATTAAAAATTTCAAGGATTCAATATATAATTATAAATTTTATTTTAAATAAAATTTTGATTAAATTATTTTCAATATATATAATATTTTTAATTTTTTTTAAAAAATAATTGGATCAAATGTCTTAATCAATTTAAAAAATAAAAACCCTAAACTCAAAATCCAAACCCCAAATTAGAAACTACAAACTATAAACTCTAAACTAAAAACCCATACCCCAAACCCAAAACCATAAACTCTAAAACATTGTCTGAGAAAGAAACCAAGCTCAAGATAAGAAGAGAGATCGTAGCCCTTGGTGTCTAGCTTGGCAAGATGAATATTGCTGCTTAGGCAAGCAAGGACGAGAAGGAAGACAACACATCTTCAGGAGATACCACTCGTATGGAGAAACTTGAGCGGATTGAATATGAAAAACGAGCAGCAACATGTGAGGAAGCTGAAAAGTCTAAGCATGCGGCAAATGTTCTGATATGTACTTTGCAAATTTAATGTTTGTTAAACAATTCCCATCAATTTGTTTGTTCTGAATGTACAACTCAATTCAAATATTAAATTTAAGCTTTAGAGATTTTGAGTTTTGAGTTTAGGGTTCCGAGTTTAGGCTTTAAGGTTTATGATTTGTGATTTAGGGTTTCAAGTTTAAGGTTTTGTGGTTATGGTTTAAGGTTTTTATTTTTTAAATTGACTAAGGTGTATTTGATCCAATCATTTAAAAAAAAGATTAAAAAATGTTATATACATAGAAAATAATTTAATTAAAATTTTATTTAAAATAAAATTTATAATAATATGTTAAATTCTTGAGATTTTTAATCTCTATTAATCAATTTTATTGTGTTCAGCGATGTTCAACGTTAGTGATATTCAGTGGTATTCGTCGAACGCAATAAACTCATACTCCCTCCGTCCCACTTAAGATGTCCATTGTTGACTTTTCACGCAGTTTTAGGAAGAAAAAATTTGTGTAAGAAATGTGATATAAATTAATTAAAAAGACAATTTTACCCTTAAAAGTTAAAGTTTGTTTTGTTGGAAAGCTAAAAAAAATGATGGAAATTAGGGAAATGCACCTTGTAAAAATAGTTAATTTGTTCAATGAAGCATTTTAAGTGGCACAATTTTAAAACACAAAAGAGACATTTTAAGTGAGACGGAGGGAATATTTTATTATATATTTAAACTCACCCGGTTTTGATTTTTACTTATCTGAAAGTCAGATTAGATAAATCTTTTTCGAAAATAGAGTTTAAATAACATAATAAGCGTAGCCGGATAATAGAAATTTCGGACAAAATAGCATCCATCACTCATATAAAGACGTCCATACCATTATATTGCACGTAAGATTCATGAAATTTTCCACTGAAATGATGTAGTCAGTAGCTGCTAAATATGCATGTGATTTTCTGGTTTTCGTACGTTTGATTGAACATAAACTGTGGTCTGAAAACATCGATATTAGATATTATTTTCAGACAATGTGAGCACTTAATCCTATCACTGTCGGATGGCACTGGCTTTATATTCGAAATTTCAAGATGTAACCTTTGATGTGGTTGCGAATTAACATCATCCTATCTCTTATTAGGAAACATAATTACAAAACTTTTACAAAGTCATCCTGGTTATAGACGTGGGCAAATAAAACGACCGCGCATGGCCTTAAGAGGAGGGGTCCAAAAATAAAGAGCAAATATTAATTAAATATTTATAAAATTTTATATTCGATAATTAACAACTTATGAACAGCTTACACCGTCCTTTAAATTAATTGTAAAATACAAACATTAATATATGATAAGGAGCCATTTAGAATTGAATATTTTTTGTATATTGTCGATCGAGCCATTATTTCTTTGGATAAGAGATTTGAACAATATCAACTATATGAGAATATTTTTAGCTTGTTGTTTCATTGTGCTAAATCGCTTTCATTGGACGATGTTAATCTCAAAATTCATTGTAATAATTTTGAAAATGCTCTTAAAAAAGGTGAGTTATCTGATGTTGATGGAAATGTGTTGGGATGATTGATGAGTAGTTCAAATGATCACTTTTTCATCTTTAATTATGCCTCTAATGGTTTGGTTATAATGCTGATTTGGACATTACTATGTGTTTTTCGTGCATGCCTTAAAATTTGGAAAATACACTGAAAAGACTCTAAATTCTGCAGTTTTGTTTTTTTCTTCTGGATTCATGGTCTGATTAGTGGGCATGAATCGGGGCATGAAAGTCTGACTGGACGCCACATCAGCAATTGCAGTGTTAAAGGATGACGTCAGCAACAACAATGATAGCTTATCAAGTTCATTTCGATAGCTTATCCGACAATATTTAAAATTTAAACTTGGGATTTATTTTTTGTATTTAATTTAAATATTTTAGGAATTATCTCTTATCACTTTAGAGGTCATTTTAGGGTTTTTAGAATACTATAAATACCCCTTTGGAGTGAACTCAAAAAATCATCTCTTGTTCTTTGCTTGCTTTTACTCTTGAGTTCCATAAAAATTCACTTTCTTTTAAATTCTTTATTTTCTTTAGTTTTTGTCTATTTTATTTCAAAAAATGGTAAGTATGATTTCTTCCATAATCATGCTTAGCTAAATTTTCTTAAAGCCGAGAGCTAATAATGAATCAATTCCATACGTGAGAATTGAAATTTGCTTAATTCCCTTCGGGATACATTCTCGTTTTTCTGGTTTATTAGTTTGGCAATCGGCCTTACTTACAAAATTAAAACGCTTTCAAATCAAAAAGAGATCATTGGTCTGGATGTTGTTTTAATATAAAGTTGGGAGGAAGGATCGGCCTGTGACAATTCGACTTCCTATGAACACACGTAGCGGCGATCCGGTAAGGAAAATCGAGATTGGATTCGATTCTCGACGAGACAACATAATCCGAGTCAGGCCTTTCCAATACTTAATTTGATTGTTTTAACGACAATAGCCGTGGTTAATCCACTCAAGAATCATCTTTCGAAGATCGACTTGGGAAGATCGGTTACAAGAGAGAAATACAAGTTACAATGGGTTGAGCCTTGTAGACTGTAACCGACATGAATCCCGGAGTAAAAATCCATTTCAATTATCTACAGAATTGAAACAAAGCTAGCTCGAGGCGACTTTA
Organism: Hibiscus trionum; assembly: GCA_030270665.1. Classification (NCBI taxonomy): domain Eukaryota; kingdom Viridiplantae; phylum Streptophyta; class Magnoliopsida; order Malvales; family Malvaceae; genus Hibiscus; species Hibiscus trionum. The sequence goes on from BSYR01000005.1 coordinate 22,912,537, forward strand.
TCATTATTATTTCTTTTAATCAATTTTCATCTTCTCTATATTTACTGCTTTTGATTTATTTCATCTCAGCCTCACCTATCCCCCCATTATTTTTTATTTATTTGTGTTACAACATCCTGGACTGAAATCAACGTGAAATTGCATCAAGAGTTTTGAATTCTCTGTTGATCGACCCTCTTTACTATACTATTCCTTTATTTATTTATTTATTTATTTTTGAAGAGGATTATTTTTGACGAGTAAAACGAAGCTTGTCAATAACCAATCAATGGTGAAAGGCCAAGAGGGGGTGAATTGGCAATTTAAAAATTGGTGAAAGCAAATAGAAAGATAAAAAAATGGGACGCAAGAGATTTATAGTGGTTCAACCTTCTAACAAGGTTTACATCCACTACATTAGTCTCCCACTAAGGATTTTCCCAAATTCACTAAGAATTTCTCCCATTTTTCTAGATTCAAGAGGAAAGCTTTACAACCTTAAAGCTTATACTCCAAAGCTTTGAGAAAACCCTATCTTACAAGAGAAAAATAAATAGCAAACTAGAAAACCCTCACAAGGTACAATGTTTGCACAATTAAGTTAACTCAAACCCCCAAACTTGATAGCTAAGTTTTCAGTCATTCCCTTCATTCCTCTTGTTATTTTTAATTTTTTCAACAATAAATTTTTCCTGTTTAACGTGGAATGTCAAAGGTCTCGATAGGCCAGAGAAACTTAGGGCAGTGGTGGGGGTAATTGGCTCGCAAAAAGTCAGGTTTATTTTTCTTCAAGAAACAAAGCTTCATACGCTCAAGCCTTCGGTAGTTAGAAGGTTAAAGGGTAGGAACAACATTTTTTCTCTATGGAGCGGAAGATCATTCAAGATCGAGCCAATTTCCTTATCGGGAAGCTAAGTATAAACAGAGAAAGGTGTGGTCTCCTAAATATCTATGCCCCAAACGAGCCAGTAGAAAGGAAGAATTTTTTTGACTCTCTCTTAGAATGCATCGAAGAACTCTCAGTCCCAGTAATTATCGACGGGGACTTCAACGCGGTATTATCTGCAGAGGAGAAGGTTGGAGTGGAGTTCAAATCTGGATCAAGCAGATGCTTTTCGTTCTTCATATAATGCAACAGGCTGGTCGATTTACCAATGGCAGGAAGCTCTTTCACATGGTTTCGAGGGGGTTCGAAAGTAGAAGCAGGCAAGCTTGACAGATTTATGTTGTCTCCTGAGTTTTTAGTGTGGTTTCCAAATGTGGTTCAGAGTTTGCTTCCCAGAGGACTTTATGATCATAAACCAATGATTCTTAAGGAGGCATTGGTTGCAAATGGTCCCAAGCCCTTCAAGTGGTTTTCTCACTAGGCCGAGGAACCGGAGTATGTTGAATTAGTTGAAACAGTTATAACGAATGATAACTGGAAAAGTATGTGAGAAATATTGAAGTCTATTAAAGAGGCTACAAAGGCGTGGGTAAAAGAGTTTCGAGAAAGAGAAGCTGAGATCGTATTGGGAGTTTAAAAGAGAATTGAAATCTTGGAGGAAGATCTATGTAAGCAAGGACATGATCAGGCTAAGATTGAAGAAGTTAGAGCTCTGAAAATGTCCCTATGGGCCAAACACAAAAGGGACGAGAGATAATGGGTTCAGAAATCAAGAATCAAATGGTTAAATGAGGGTGATAAAAACACCAAATTTTTTCATCTTTTTTCTTCCGTTAGACGCAACATAAACAATATAGAATCGTTAAAATCTGGTGATGGCTGTGTGGAGGATCCAGAAAAAATTTCCCAGGATTTTGAAGAACACTTCATGGATAACTATAATCAATGTCATACAATTCCCGTGAAATACTTTGGGGTGACCTAAGCAAATTGAGTCTAGAGTCTGCTGAGAGATTAGAAGCTCCATTCACAACAACGAAAATTTGGGCAGCAATACAGACAGCAGATGGCAACCGAGCCCCCGGCCCTGATGGCTTTAACTTGGATTTTTATAAAAAAAATTCGGCCTTCGCTGAAAGGGAAGATTTTGAATTTTTTCGACGAGTTCTATAGAGGGAGGCTGAAAGATAAGTCCCTGAACCATTCCTTTATTACGCTTATTACGAAAAAGTCACACCCTTCTACAATGGATGATTACAAACCCATCTCACTCGTTGGCAGCCTATATAAAATCTTGGCTAGAGTTCTATCTAGAATATTAGGTGATTGCATTTGGGAAGTGGTTGGCGAAACTCAATTTGCCTTCACCCTTGGAAAGCAAATTGATGACTGCTGTTTGGTGGCAAATGAGGTGATTGATGATCTGAAGAAAAGCAAGAAAAAAGTTATCATTTTTAAAGCTGATTTCAGGAAAGCCCACGACACTGTGGACTGGGTCTTCCTTGACTATATTTTGAGCCGCATGGGTTTCGGGCAGAAATGGAGACATTGGATCTTCTTGTGCCTCTGAATTGCTTCAATATCAGTGTTGGTAAACGGAGTAGCAACGAAGAGGTTCGACATCAAGAGGGGACTGAGACAGGGGTTCCCATTATCGTCGATGCTTTCCAACATAATCAGAGAAGGCCTAAGTTCCCTTTTGAATAGAGCTATAGAAGTGAACGTTTTGGAAGGTGTTAAGGTGGGTAGAGTTGGGTTACCGATATTAGACATGCAATTCGCAAATAATCTAATCCTGTTTTGATGGCTGGTATAGAGAACGTACAATGCATCAAAAGGCTACTTAGGATTTTCGAGGTAGCATCCGGTTTGCAGTTAAACATGAAGAAAACTAGGATCTATGGAATTAACGTGGAAGAAGAGCTGCTCTCAAGGTGGACAATGGAAATAAAATGCATCAAAGATTCCCTCCCATTAAGCTACCTTGGCATGCCATTAGGATATGCGAGTAACTCGTTGGAATTATGGAAGCCAATAGTCGAAAAAGTCCAAACGAAGCTAGAGGGCTGGAAAGGGAAATTATTATCTATTTTTGGGCGTATCGCATTAGTGAAAGCAGTTCTAAGTAATCTGCCTGTTTATTATATGTCCATATTCAGTATGCCAGCTTCGGTGGGTGATAAATTAAACAAAATGATTGCCAACTTCCTCTGGGGAGCAAATAAGGAAAGAGCTATACATTGGATTAAGTGGGAGAACCTAACTAAACCTAAAGATTGTGGTGGAGTGGGAATTGTCGATGTAAAATTAAAAAACCGTGCCATACTCAATAAATGGTTATGGAGATACAACAGTGAAGCAGGGAGTTTATGGAGAAGTTTGATAGAAGCAAAGTACGAACAATCACAGAGCATATTGGTCCCAAAGCTGGGGAAAAGTAATAAGATGTCTTGGACCTGGAAAAATATTATCAAGCCGTTGTATAATCAAGATGACTTCTTTACAAAAAATCTTTGATATGTTTTGGGGGATGGCAAGTCCATGAGTTTTTGGGATGATCATTAGACTAAATTTCCATCACTTAAGACTGTCTTTCCCCGTATCTTTGCGCTCTCGGTGAAGAAAACATAGATGGTCTGCGAGTATGGTTCCAAAGAGTCAGGAAAGTGGAGGTGGAATATCATGATAAAAAGAAGCTTTTTTGAGTGGGAGAAAGAATGGTGAGACTGCTTCATGAATACTTTGGGACGAGCTACTAAGGCTGGGGCTGATAAGAAAGGCCTTAGATGGGTAGGCACCTCAAGTGGTGTATATAAGCCTAAAGATCTCTGCAAACTGTCGGCTTCTAGGGGGTACGTAAGGACAGGATATGACAACTAATTTGGTGTAATATCGCCCCCCAAAGTTGTAATATTCGTGTGGAGAGCGGTGCAAGGAAGGCTTCCAACCCATGATGAACTATCTAAAAGAGGTATCCCTCTTTCAACAAATCTGGTTTGTGTCCTATGCTCCAAAAATCGTGAATCTATTGATCATTTGCTATGTCACTGTGAGTTTTTATGGAGAAATATGGCAAAGGTGGATACGTCTATGGAAATTAAATGTTGTAATACCACATGATTTTAATTCATTCTTGCGAATATGGGATCACCAACCTATAAGAACCGTGGTAAAACCTGTTTGGAGTATGGCTCTATTTGGTATTGCACGGACAGTATGGTGTTGTAGGAATGAGGTCATTTTCAACAATGCCACTTTTACAGAGAATCAAGTTTTTGAGCTAGCCCTCCTTCGAATAGGTTACTGGATCAAAAGAAAATGGTCGTCCTCTTTCACATCGTTTTTTGATTTATCCTCACATCCTTCCCTGTGCCTGATCAAGTCCAGACAAGAATCGAGACTAGCCCTAGGCTCGTGGATAGTTCCTCCAAAAAAAGTGTTGAAATTTAATGTGTATGCTTCTACAAAAGGAAGCTTTGGTGAAGCCGGCATTGGGGGAATTCTAAGAGATTACAGAGGCACACATATAGCCAAGTTTTCAAAATCCATTGGCCTATCGGATCCTACAGGGGATGAATTTTTTACAATTGAAGAAACATGCATCATTTTCTCTTCGTCGAAGTGGGTGAAGCGTTATTCCTTAGTCATTGAGTCTGATAGTATCCTAGAAGTAAACTAGATCACAAATGCAGCCCATGTCCCTGTTGTTTTTGCAGACAAAATCAAGAAGTGCATGCATTTTCGATCAACCTTCAACTGGGACTTCACTTTTGCTTTTAGGGAAGCTAACTGTTTTGCTCACAACCTGGTCGTTCAAGGTGTTCTTAGAGATAAGGACTTTATGTGGTTTAATGAGAATTATTTGAGTGGGGATTCTGTGTAGTATGAGTTTCCTTTTTGTAGCATGACTAGTTTAGGCATGGGGCCTAACATTACCTGTAAGGTTTTCGAATGAGGTGAACCCTCTCCATATTTGTACTTCGTACTTAATTTATAATAATAGTTGGCACTCTTTTCCCCCTATTAGGCATTAGAGAGGGGTTTTAATGAGGCCATTTCCTTTCAAAAAAAATTAAGAACAGTCAAACGTGTTACAAGAATTTGATTCTATGAGCTCAAAATTGTTGGATATGAGCTTGAATGCTTTAGGCTTGATGAATAGTTGTTGTTGTTGAAGCTTTGGAGACTTATTTTTATATCCCATCATTGAATTCTAACCGTTTGGATAGCTGAGATCATAATTATAGCTGTTGGACTTTATTTTTCCCGTAATAAATGCAGTCTGCCAACTCTGGTATCTGTACTCAGGCTCGGGTATCAGTACCTGCCAAAAGAAGAAAGAGTCGTTGTACAAAGGGGTATCGATACGCGAAATGTTGTATCGATACGAGGAGTTCATTTTATAAAGGTGTACCGGTACGGTTCATGCTGTATCGATACCAATTTTGCTCACTAGAATCTAAGAAAGTTGTGAATGAAAAATTGTATTGATACGCCTATATGGGCATCGGTACGCATTAACTAATTTTCAAAATTATGATTCCAACAAACTATCAAGGCTATGATCGAATATTTATTACAAAATATTTGGAAAAACTTAACGCCTCGTACCGGTACACACAAAGGTCGTACTGATACTCAAAGGTAAAATTGATACTCAGGATGAATGGTGTACCGATACGGGTATAGATGTATCGATACCATATAGCGATCAAGTATAAAAATGATTTCCAGTAGCTAAAAACAGTATCGATATGACCAAGGGTGTATCGATACTCCTGGACCAATTTTGGCTATTTGAGTACAAAAAACACTTAGAAAAATATTAGGAGTTTAAGTTTTTGACTTAGAAATTATTTTTAGTTAGAATACTTGTCAAATTGTGAGTCTTTTTGAGTACTTAAAAAATTATCTCTTTTTACAAAATAGTCCTTGAAAATCCTTGTTATATCAAAACCAAATATAAATTTTACAATATCTCCTTTTTTGATATAACAAAACCAAAATAAAATTTTAAGTCTTTTAAAACTACCCCATTTCTTAGAGGCTAAAAGATAGTTTATTTTTTATTTTTTTTGAAAATTTAAGATCTCATATTTCTTCCCTTTTTATTAGATCAAAATCAATAAGAGAAATAAAGACAAGATATCAAGAAAGAATAAAACTCTAAACATAATTAAACAACATAGATATTATTAAATTGAAAGCATAATTCAAAGAAACATAGAAAATCCAACTTTAAACCTAAAAACATAATCTAAAGAAAATAGCAGAAAGTCATAGAAATTCAAATAAAGAACATAGGTGCATAAAACCCAAATCCTAATATGAAATGATATGATAAAGATGCAAAGCCTAAGGAGCGTCCTCATCTTCATCTTCAATGCCATCATCACCAAGAGAATGACCACGTCATTCACCATGAAACACATTAAGGGTCATGTCCATCAAAGCTTGACGATTCTCAATGGAAGTCACTCGAGCATCCAATGAATTGAAACGAGAATCGAGAGTATCAAACCTTGTGTTTATCTTGGCAAAAGGAGTGTCCATGGTTGCAAACTTCCCATCAAGGTAGGCCATGAGAGCATCAAAGGAAAGTGGAGCAACCAGAACATTCGCCACGGGATCGAGTTGAGCATCACCGGGAAGATCCGCCATCCGAATCCATTCTCCATTGTAGATGGTAAACTTAGCTCGTCAGAGAGAATGATCATCGATAGGGTCAGTGAGAGGCAAACCAAGATCATAAGTGCAATTGATCCCAAGCTTGTGAAACATGTAACTCAAGGCGGTGCCATAGGTGAAAGATGTGACAAGAGAGGTATGACGGTTTTGGATGAGAAAGACTAGCTGGGCGAACATGATTTTGGCTAGGTTAGGACACTTACCCTCACGAGAACAATAAAGCCAAAAGTCATCGACTTAGCGAATATAGACCACTTACCACCGGATGGTCGAAACCACCAAGTGATGAGAAGGTGAAGGAAACATTCATGGGCATCAAGCACAGTTACGGAGCCACTATAGGTTTGACCAAAAGAGTCTTCATCATCTATACCCACATCATCCATACCCAAAAGCTCGGCTATATTTGTAGAATCAAGTTGGAATTTTTGACCCATAAGGTAAGACTCTAAGGCTACGAACTTGGTTTTGTCTTGGTTGTAAATATACCGGGCATTAGAGTAAAAAGCAAGGAATTTTTTTTATAAAGAATGCCGGGTATGCTTAAAAAAGTCATGAACTTCCATTGCCTCATTAAATCAAGATAACAAAAGTGAAATTCATTAGAAGTCATAAAAGACATGGAAACAACATGCTCACGATGGATTTTAAAATTTTGGTATTTTTTAAAAGGATACATGGTGTGAGGATATCGAGACTCATTAAAACAAAGCACAAAAATATGGTTTAGGTTTGATTTTGTACCATTGTTTTCGAGATTGGATTCAGTATGATTGATAGAACTAGACCCGATTTCTTTTCTTAGGAGGCATGATGAAAAATCTGAAAATTTCAAACCACAAAAACTATGTATGCATAAACATCACATTCAATCCAATAAATCAATCCAATGATTAATGTATTATGAAAATCTATATTGCATAGTTTGAAAACATATACAAGTATAAAGAAAAACTTTAGTAAAGAGAAATGTTGAAAACAATAAAGAAAAATATACGAGTATAATTATATTCGAAAAAAATTCAATTTTGAAAACGATTTTCTAAAAACTTGAAAAACAGTGTTATATACATTCTAAATATGTATATTTGAAACATATACAATATACAAGTATTTGAAGCGATGATTTGCACAAAGCTTGATGATAATAACTTGGGTTTGATGTTGAAAACAAAAGCCCCCAAAGATTTTGATGTAATTTGATGAAAAACGTCAAGAATTTGAAGGGTTTTTATAAGAGAGGTGACTAGGATTATTAGAAAAAGAGTTAGGGTTTGAGTTAAATTAGAAAAACCTATTTAATACCATATTTAAAGTTTCAGCTGCCCTTGATACTTGTATCGATACGATATACCCCGTATCGATATCCCTGACCAAATATGACAGATTTGGCTGCAAGGGACCCAAAAATTCGATTTTACTCAAATCGATATGCGTGATTATGATATGAGATCATCATGAATGGGCAAAAACATATGCATACACCCCTAACAACATGAATAGATACATATAGGAGCAAAAACACATAAACATGCAAATCAACTAAATTCAAGCATATTTAAACACAAAATCAAGACTCTAAGATTCAATATAGGCTAGTAAGCCCTAACTCTCTCCTAAGAGTCCAAAAACATTCTTTGTCTAAAGGCTTGGTAAAGATATCCGCTAATTGGTTCAAGGTGTCTACATAATCTAGAACTACATCATTTTTGAAGACAAGATCTCTAATGAAATGATGTCTTATCTCTATGTGTTTGGTTCTAGAATGTTGGATTTTTTCAAGACATGATCTCTAATGAAATGATGTCTTATCTCTATGCGTTTGGTTCTAGAATGTTTAATGGGATTCTTAGTGAGACAAATGACACTAGTATTGTCACACTTTAAGGGAATGATTCCTACATCAATTTTGTAACCTAAGAGTTGTTGCTTCATCCAAAGGACTTGAGCACAACCTATATTCTACCTCAGTGGTAGAGAGTGCTACATAATTTTGCTTCTTAGAAAACCATGAGATAAGCATACTACCTAGGAATTGACAAGTACTGGAGGTACTCTTTCTATCTATCTTACAACCTCTATAATTCACATCTGAATAAGCATGCAAAATAAAGGAAGAGTCTCTAGGATACCAAAGGCCTAAACAATGTGTGTCTCTAAGGTATCTAAAGATTCTCTTAACGGCTTGTAAATGTGATTCTTTAGGACTAGCTTGAAATCTAGCATACAAGCAAACACTAAACATGATATTCGGTCTAGTTGTAGTAAGATAAAGCAAAGAACCTATCATAGATCTATAAAGCTTTAAATCAACACATTTATCTCATTCGTCTTTGTCAAGCTTTGTAGAAGAGCTCATCGGTGTGGCTTGAGGTTTCACATTCTCAAATCCAAACTTCTTGAGCATGTACTTGATGTACTTAGCTTGATTAATGAAGATGTCATCCTTACTTTGTTTGATATGGAGTCCAAAAAAGAATTAGAGCTCCCCTATCATGCTCATTTCAAATTCACCTTGCATCAACTTAGCAAAATCTTGGCAAAGCAACTCATTAGTAGAACCGAAAATAATATCATCAACATAAATTTTAACTACTAAAATGTCTTTGCCTTTTCTTTTAATAAAAAAGTATAGTATCAACCTTCCCTTTGTCAAAACCTTTTTCAGCTAAAAAACTTGACAATTTTTCATACCAAGCTCTAGGAGCTTGTTTCAAACCATATAAAGCTTAAAAACATGGTTTGGGTATTTTGGATCTTCAAAACTGGGTGGATGTTCGACATAGAATTCTTCATTTAGAAAAGCATTTAGAAAATCACTTTTGACATCCGTTTGAAAAAGCTTGAATTCATGATAAAATGCAAATGCATGTAACATCCTAATAGCTTCCATTCTAGCTACGAGTGCATAAGTTTCATCAAAATCAATTCCTTCTTCTTGAGTGTAACCTTAAGCAACAAGTCTAGCCTTGTTTCTCACTATGTTACCACTCTCATCTAGTTTGTTTCTAAAAACCCATTTAGTTCCTATGGTAGATTTATTACTAGGCCTATTAAGAAATGTCCAAACTTTACTCCTCTCAATTTGATTTAACTCTTCTTGCATAACCAATATCCAATAATCATCATTTAATGCTTCTTTGATATTTTAGGCTCAATGCATGAGATAAATTCAACAAAATTACAAGTGTTTCTAAGAGAAGATCTATTGGTAACCCATTTGGTTGGATCACCCTAAATCTCACAACCTTTGACATAGTTAAACTCCCTTGGGTAGGTCACCTCCTTTTCCTCTATAGTCATGTCCTTCAAGGATTCTAGAGGTGGATCTTATGGTTATTCTTTTGATGGAACTTCATCTTGTGGTGCTTCTGGAAGAACCAGAGTGGAGCTACCTTAAAGAAATATTCTCAGAAATCCAAAAATGGTTAGATTCCTTTCAAATACCTGAAAGGTTAATTTGGCTGGAAGCTGCAAGGATTCCACTCCATTGCTGGAACCATATAACACTAAAAAGAATAGTAGAAAATTGGGGTACACTTGTTGCCTTAGGGGAAAATGCAACTCAACACCAAGATTGTGAGAAGGTAACAATGCTCATTTCTTCAAATTTGTGGCATAGAATCGATGAAGTGATAGATCTAGAGGTTGGAAGCAGTCTTTTTAAATTAGAGTGGTGGAAGTTAAGCTCATGGAATGTGCTGATGGAAATCAAAATGTGAAGGCAAAGGCCAAAGATGATGGGAAAACCCAACCATTAATTGACGATAGTCTCTCGGTATCATCATCAGAAGTGGACCAGTGTTTAAGTCCAAGTAACCTTGATAGGGACAAAAGCTTCAAAGATGAAGAGGTAGCTAATATGCTCTGCATAGGAAATTCCGACTTTGACAGCGCAAGCAGAGATGTCAGAGAGTGTTTTAGACACTTGGGTGAGTTGGACTTAGTTGGCGGTCGCAAATGCACTTAGAATATTGAGGTGGGTATGAATAAGTTAAATACTTTAGAAGAGGAAGAGTCAGAAAATTTACACAAGATGGATCGAGGGATTTGGACTGACAGAGTTGGGCCTATTTGGGCTGATGTGGTTCAAAGTAATAAGGAAATAGTAAATCAACGGGTAAAGATGGACGAGACCATCCTAGTAGTTTCCCGGGCATTGGAGGACCTATTATCAATGGGCTTTAAGAAATATGATTTAAGCCAATAAAAGAAGTGGAAGAGGGTTTAATGGAAGATGAGGAATTGGAATATATTAAAATGGTGCTGAATAAGGGATTTCAGAATGATAACTTCGACAAAAAGTTTGAGGGAACTGGTGTAGAAGGAGAGCAGGAATTCAAAGAAGAAGAGAAACTTGACAGAAGTGGGTCTATGCTTGATTTGTCTGAGCTTGAAGGAAGTACAAAGACGAGTAGGAGCAAGACATACAACTCACTATGGGATTTTCAAGATAAAGCCCTCTCGAGTATTGAGAAGAAGAAAAAAGACTGGGGGTCTCCGCAGATTAAAAAAGAAGGAGAAGGAAGATAATGCATCATAACTTGAAGGTATGTCTTTATTTGACTCAGATTTACAAGTAAGGTGGGATAACGCAACAAAAGAAGCAAGGAAGGCAATCAAATTGGGAAAAAGCTAGGGGTCTAAATCAAGGGGAAAGAAGAAGAAGAAGCAGTAAAAGAGATTGCAATTTTAAAGGAGGTTGACATGAGAAATAAGGAAAAATTGAAGTTCTAGTAAGCTTGATTGCATCATATTATGAGGATTATTTTGTAGAATATTAGGGGTATGAGGTCCATTGTGAAGAGAAATACGATGCGTAAGGTTTTTAGAAGTCAGAAGGTGGAGGTGGCTTTTGTTCAAGAAACCAAAAAGGATTCGATTAAAGAGCAGATGGTGAGGAAGCTTTGGATGGATGATGAGTTTGACTTTCATGTTTAACCAGCAATAAGAAGGGTAGGAGGAGTGCTAACAATATGGGACAAGTAGAGTGTTTTGATAGGAAGGTCAACTATAAGAAGCAATTATATTTTATTGGAAGGGAAGTGGCTTCAAACTGGAGAGTCTATTAATTTATTGAATTTCTACGCTCCTTACGGTTGCACAAAACATAAATCACTCTGGAAAGAGATTGAGGCAATAATAAGGACTAGAAACCCACGATGAATAGTTGGTGGTGATTTTAATGTCGTTCGAAGTTGGAGTGAAACAAGTGGTACAAGATTCAAGTACGTAGGGATGGACTCCTTCAATGCTTTTATTGATAACTGTAAATTGGTGGATGTTCCTTTAGTGGGGGAAAATTCTACTTAGTTTGGTCCAAAAAATAAGAAGAGTAGACTAGATAGATTTTTAATCGATGAACAGTGGTTTCTAGATAAAGTTGAGATCATGGTGTGGGGATTACCCAGATCGGTGTACGACCATGTTCCAATTCTGTTATCCGACGAGAAAACTGATTGGGGACTTACGCAATTTAAATATATAAATGTCTGGTTCTCACAATCAGAATGCACTAAGGTGATTAAGGGGTGTTAGATGACTTGGCAGAAAGGAACATTGAGGTCTCTACCAAACCTAGAAGGGTCAAGAGAGCCTTGAAATATTGAAATTATGAAGTTTGTGGGGACTTTAATAAGAAGATTAAGGAGCTAGAAAAAAGAATAAATGAAATTGAAGACTTTGGTAATGCTGGGGATTTGAACACAATGTTGCAGGAAGAATTGAAGCAATGGCAATGCAAAATGTGGGATTTTCTTAAAGTTCAGGAAGACCTATGGCATAAAAAGGCGAGAATTAAGTGGCTTATGCTTGGCGATGCAAATTCCTCATTTTTTCATCGTATTGTAAAAATCCGAAGTAAAAGAAGAATTATTCAAGGAGTGAATATTGGGGAAGAAGGTTTAAGGGATCCTAAGAAGTTAAAATAGAAGGTATACAACTTTTTTTAAATCCATTTCAATTGGAAACCTCGAGAATAGAATGCTATTTTTGATATGGTTTTGAAGCAACTGAAGAAAGAGGACAAGACGAGGTTGGAACTTCCATTTACAGTGGAGGAAATCAAAGAGGCAATTTGGGACTGTGATGACTCAAAGGCACCCAGACTAGATGGCTTCAACATGCTATTCTTCAAAAAAAATGTTGGGAGCTGTTGAAAGGAGACATACGGTTAGAGCTGGACTAATTTTACAGAAATGGTAAGATGGGTAAAAATATAAACTCCTCATTTGTAGCTCTCATTCCGAAAAAGGATAATCCTCGAGAAATTTTAGATTATAGGCTGATCAGTCTAGTGAGTTCCATATACAAAATTATCGCCAAAGTTTTATCAAAAAGGCTTCGAAGAGAAATGGAAGACATTATAAGCGAAGCACAGTGTGCATTTTTAAAGAGAAGGCAAATCTTTGATGAAATCCTGATTGCTAATGAAATAATACACATGATGCATCAAGAACATAATGGGCAAGGAGGTGTGGTACTGAAACTCGACTTTTCAAAATCATATGATTGCGTTGGATGGGATTTTCTTGATATGGTACAACAACAAATGTGATTCAGAAAAAAATAGAGAGGATGGGTGTGGGAATGCATCTCTACTGCCAATGTTTCGATTTTGCTAAATGGCTCACCAACTAAAGAATTCTACATGTTGAAGGGGCTACGCCAAGGAGACCCTATTTCCCCTTTGCTATTTATAATGGTGACTGAAGCACTCCACTTATTATTAGACAAGACAATGGAAGGAGGTGAGATAATAGGAATTCAAACTGTGTTGTTGGACAAGATGTTAACACATCTTCATTTTGCTGATGATACGATTTTATTTCTAAGAGCAGAGGTGTCTACTTTATACAATGATAAAAGGGTATTGAGGTGCTTCGAACTGTCTTCAGGGCTTAGTATTAATTTTATGAAGTCATTTTTGGTTGGAATTGGAATTGAAGAAGGATTGTTAATTGATTTGGCTCGGATATGTGGTTGCGTTACAGGATCCTTTCCTTTCCCTTATCTTGGTTTTCCTTTGGGGGCTGATCAAAGGAAGATTGTGACTTGGGATCCTGGATCAATTTCGGTCTAAGCTTTCAGGATGGAAAGCAATTTCTTGTCTTTTTCTGGAAGAATCATATTAATCAATTCAGTTTTTTATACTTTTCCATTATACTACATGTCATTATTTGCAATATTGGAATCTGTACTTCAAAGGATAGAAAAAATTTGGAGAAGGTTCTTATGGGGGTGTGATGGTAATTCAAAGGAGATGTCGAGAGTTAATTAAGTACGTGTATGCAAAAAGAAGGGGTTGGTGTAATCAACCTCGGGGCTAAATATAAGTCTCTCCTTGCTAAATGGGGATGATGGTTCGCAAACGAGAATACAACTTTATGGCGAAAGATAATTCAGCACAAGTATGGAATTAGAGATACTGAATGGCAAGTCAAATTAAATTACCCAGGAAATGCGTCAAAAGTCTGGAAAGGGATTTTAAAAAATTGGTCTTGCGAGAAGGTTAGTAGATGGATGAACTATTCTGCATTTCGATGGCAGTTAGGTATGGTTGCACAACACTCTTTTGGGATGACTGCTGGTGTGGGAATCTACCACTTTGTTCTTAGTACCCTCGGCTGTACAAGCTTGCTGCAAATAAACATAATCTAATTGATGCAATATTGGGTGAATGAGAGGTGCAGGATATCCAATGGGAGAATTTTTTTACCAGGCCGTTGCTGGATATGGAAGTTCTAGCCTTGGAGGAAATAAAGAGGGAGATTCAAAGCTTGAAGCTACGACTGGGAGTACCAGATAGCATAACATGGATCCACGACCAAGTTGGTTCTTTCTTAGTGAAAAAATTATCAGATATGCTCATTGATCATGGCCTCCTGGAACCTGTTTTTGCTTTCAACGCGTTTTGGAAACCCCCTAAAGTGAAACACTTTATATGGATGTTGAAGATTGGAAGAATCCCAACGATATCATTTCTAGTGGAACGTGGGTTAAAAATCGAGCCAAATAAGGTGGCATGTCCATGGTGCGGGTCTGTAGAAAAGGACACAAATCATCTGTTTGTTAATAGGAATTTTATTATTTGTTTTTGGAACTTCATTTGTAGGTGGTGGAATGTAACTTGGACGAACCCTAAGGGAGTCGGCGATTTTTTGGAATTTTATTTCAAAAAAAGACTGTCCGGGATGGTGAGAACAATCTAGCTTATTTCACTAGCAGTAACGTTGTGGAGCATTTGGTTAGTCCGTAATGAGAAAGTATTTTGCGGCAAAACATTGAAAATGAAAGACCTTCTTTTTTACTCCAAGATGCGAGCATTTGTATGGTGCAAAATGATAGAAGAAGATGCAATTTTAAATGAGTAGGATTGGTGGGGCAAACCAACAGAGTGTATTCGAATTAGTAAAGTGTAGACAATATGAAATCCTCCAACGAAAGGCCATTTGAATTTTAATATGGATGGGGCGTGGAAAGGAGATAAGGTGGGATGTGGTGGGGGTGCTTCAATCAGATAAAAAAGATATCCATGCTTTTTTCTCTGGTATAGTCCCGTGTATTGGACCAGACTATGCTGAATTGATCGTGATTAAAACTGCCTTCGTTGTGTTCATAGAAGCTTGCTGGATTGAGAAAGGAAAGCTTATTGTGGAATCAGATTCTCAGGTAGTTATGAATTGGTTAAGTGACACAACTCTAGGCCCTCAGAGGTGGTGGGATTGCTTTGCATAAATTAATCAAAAGGTGGAAGCCATTATACAAGTGCAGTTTGCTTACACTCTAAGAGAGAAAAATTGTATGGCAAATTTCCTAGCCAAAGCAGGTATGAACAGAGCAGAGCTTTTTAAGGCTTGGTAGTAGGGAGATTGTGATAGTCAACAGATGTTGCAGGCTTTTCATGTTTGGAATCGGTTATAGTTTGAGGTTGTCAACTACAGAAATATGTTGTTGATTAAGCAGTAGCAGTAGAGTGCAATGAGACATTGTTCCTTGTTCAGTGTAGGACCTAGTTGGGTGTACTCTTTTTCTCCATTTAAGCTTAGGGAGATTTTTAATGAGGCTCCCGACTTTGGTTTAGGGTTGTTAATTTTAACATGTTAATAAAATTAATATTTTCCGAGCAAAAAAATTACACGTATTTTTAAGAGATGATCTGGTGGTTACCCCTTTCGATGGATCACCCAAAATCTCACCACCTTTGACACAGTTGAACTCCCTTGGATAGGCCACCTCATTTTCCTCTATAGTCATGTCCTTCAAGGCTTCTATATGTGGATCTTGTGGTTCTTCTTTTGGTGGAACTTCATCTACCTTTTTTGATTGTCCTCCACCATCATTGGCATAAAAAATTTCTACATCATCATTATCGTCACAAGTATCCTTCCTCGGAAGGAGGTTGTCATCGAAAACCACATGTATTAACTCTTTAACTACTAAAGTTCTTTTGTTAAATACATGATAGGCTTTAGAGTTTAAAGAGTAACCTATAAAAATAGCTTTATCAGTTTTTGCATCAAATTTGTCTTTTCCATTGTTGAAAACAAAACATTTGCATCCAAAATGATAAAAATAGCTAGTGTTAGCCTTTTTATTTTTAAAAAGCTCATAAGTTGTTTTCTTTAAAATAGGCCTAATCATTACTCGGTTGACAATATAACAAGCCGTATTATGGGCTTCCGCCCAAAAATACTTAGGCCAATTATTTTCACAAAGCATGGTTCTAACTATTTCTTCTAAAGTTCGATTTTCCTATAAACAACTCCATTTTGTTGAGGTGCGCGAGGAGCGGAAAAATTATGGCTATTCCCTTTGAGTTACAAAACTCCTCAAAACCTAGATTTTGAAATTCGGTTCCATGGTCACTCCTAATATGAGAAATTGAGTAACCGACATCGTTTTGATTAGCTTTTGAAAAATGTGATGTTTTTTCTAAAGCCTCATCTTTGGTACTTAAAAATAGAACCCAAGTAAATATAGAGTAGTCATCAACTAAACAAATTTATATGATTTTCCACCCAAACTCATTGTTCTAATAGGGCCGTAAAGATCAACGCGGATCAATTTTAAAACTCTACTGGTAGAAACATCATTAATAGGTTTAAAAGAAACACTTGTGTGTTTGTCTTTTGCACATGCATCACAAATTTTGTCATAAGAAGACTTTATTTTTGGAAAACTTTAGATCTTTTGAAATCAAAATTTTCAAAACACTCATGCTAGCATGTCCTAGTTTTTTATGCCACAACCAAGAACCATGCTCGTCTTTAGCAACAAAACATACATTTGAAATATGAATATCATCTAAATGCACCATGTATATGTTTCCTATGCGAGGACCAATAAGCACAATTTTGTTAGTTTCAATGTTGTTAATTTTGCAACCATTTCAAAAAGAATATTGAAACCTTTATCACATAATTGGCTTGTGCTTAAGACCGTTAACATACAAGTATGGAAGTGTGATAATTTTGTTAGTATCAACTCTTGTCACCGATCATGTGTCTCGAGCATCCACTATCAAGGAACTACGAATTTACACTTGAAGCTTTGGCCTTGTAGCAATGCTCCCCCTACAAACAAAGAATCACGTCTTGATTTTTGGTACCCAAATTCTTTTGGGTCAATGAGTATTAGCTCCTAAAATCTTGGTTCCCTTGGGAATCCAAGAAGCAATAGCACTAAAATCATTAGAAGTGACAAGTTCCTCAGGAACCCAAATACTCGTAATCTTCTTACCATTTGAGGGCCTTTGGAAGCCTCTTTGTTTGTAGACACCAAAGTTCCTTTTCACATAGTTGAGTTTTGAAAAAGTTCATTTTTCAAAATGAGAATTCCCAACTTCGTTTAAGGAAGCTGTGAACCACTTTCTTTTGGTGATCATCATGAACTTTAGAGAGAAGGTTATGAAAGTCTTGATTTTTTTTTCAAAATCATTTTGTTTTGTTTGTAAATTCAAAACCTTCTTCTCAAGTTCCAATTTGGCTTTAGATAAGGAATCATTTTGGGTTTTCAAATTTGAAATTGTTTTCTTATTTTTCAAAAGTGATTCCTTATACTTCTCCACCAACTCATTATAAACCTTTGCAACTCATAATAAGCTTCTTGAAGCTCATCAAATGTAAAATCAAAGTTAGATGAGTTTGAGGTTACCTTAGGATCCTCCTCTAGTGCCATGGGACAAAGGTTGACTACTTCTTGCTCCTTCTCATCGGATGCGTCCTCATCACTCCAAGTAGCAACATGAGCCTTGAGCCTCTTCTTCTTCTCGAAGCTCTTTTTCTTGAGTTTGGGACAATCGAACTTGAGGTGTCCCGACTTATTGCACTCATAGAAAACTATTTTATCCTTTTTCTTCCTCTTTGTTCTTTTTCTTGAAATCCTCCTTCCGATGGAGCCTCCTTCCACGGTTGGATTTCATGAATCGAGTGAATCTCTTGGATAATATAGCCATTTCTTCATCTTTTTCCTCACTAGAATCGCTCACCTCTTGTGTAGCTAGAGAAATTCTTATCTTCTTCTTCTCCACTCCCATATTCTTCATCTTCTTCTCTTCTCTCTTATTTTCTTCCATCTTTCTGTCCCATGACTCGGGAAGAGAATAGATAAGCTTCCAAACAAGCTTGTCTTTCGGAATGACTTCTCCATATCCTTTGAGTCCATTGGCGATGACGAAGAATCTATCGAACATCTTTGTGATGTCTTCATCCGGTTTCATCTTGAAGTTTTCATAACTAAGATTTAGGAGTCCAATCTTGGTCTCCTTGACTTCGTTTGTGTCATCGTATGTAACATCAAGCTTGCCCCATATCTCTATTGCACTAGTTCAAGAAGACATCTTGGAATACTCATCGGGTCCAAGAGCGCAAAAGAGTATATGCATGGCTTTGTCGTTTACTTGCATCTTCCTTCGATCTTCATCGGTATACTCTTACTTTGTCTTGGGGATGCGTCGCTCTTCTTCTTCCTTCATAGGAATGAATGGCTCTTCTTCTACTACATCCCAAAGGAGGTAGTCATTGGACTTGATGAAGAGCCTTATCCTATTCTTCTAATAAGAATAGTTATCCTCATTGAAAAATGGCGCCTTGTTGTTGGATTGAGACTCATAGAGGTTGGTGCTGGAAGTAGAGGTCATGTCTTGATCAAAGATTAATTGAATCCCCTTAGGATCGACTCAAGAGGGTGTTAATCTTTCCAAAGAGTGTAGCTCTGATACCAATTGTTGGGATGATCAATCAATGGTGAAAGGCCAATAGAGGGTGAATTGGCAATTTAAAAATCGGTGAAAGCAAATGGAAAGATAAAAAATATTTATAGTGGTTCAACCTTCTAACAAGATTTACATCCACTACCTTAGCTTCCCACTAGGTATTTTCCCAAATTCACTATGAATTTCTTCTCATTTTCTAGGTTCAAGAGGAAACCTTTACAACCTCAAAGCTTATACCCCAAAGCTCGGAGAAAACCCTCTCTTACAAGAGAAAAATAAATAGCAAACTAGAAAACCCTCACAAGGTACAATGTTTGCACAATTAAGTTCACTCAAACCCCAAAATTTGAATAAAATGATCACAATTAAGAACACTCAAGTGGATTACAAGAATTTGACTATATGAGCTCAAAATTGTTGGATATGTGCTTGAATGCTTTAGGCTTGATGAATAGTTGTTGTTGAAGCTTTGGAGACTTGTTTTTATATCCCCTCATTGAATTCTAACCGTTTGGGTAACTGAGATCATAATTATAGCCGTTGGACTTCATTTTTCCTGCAATAAATGCATTCTACCAACTATGGGTATCGGTACTCGGGCTTGGGTATCGGTACCTGCCATAAGAAGAAAGAGTTGTTGTACAAAGAGGTATCGATACGCGAAAAGCCGTATCGATACGAGGAGTTCATTTTATAAAGGCGTATAGGTACGGTCCGTACCGTATCGCTACCAGTTTTGCTCACTGGAATTTGAGAAAGTTGTGAATGAAAAATTGTATTGATACACCTATATGGGTATTGTTACGCATTAACTAATTTTCAAAGTTATGATTCCAATAATCTGACAAGGCCATGGTTGAATATTTATTACAATAGATTTGGAAAATCTTAGCACCCCATACTGGTACACACAAAGGTTGTACCGGTACTCAAAGGTAAAATTGGTTCTCTAGATGAATGGCATACTAATACGGGTACACGCATATCAATACCTTATAGCTATCAAGTATAAAAATGATTTCCAGTAGCTAAAAATCGTATCGATACGACCAAGGGCATATCAATACTCCTGGACCAATTTTGGCTATATGAGTACAAAAAAAAAACATTTTGAAAATATTTGGGGTTTATGTTTTTGACTTAGAAATTATTTTAAGTTCGAATACTTGTCAATTTGTGAGCCTTTTGAGTACTTAAAAATTTATCTCTTTTTATAAAATAGTCCTTGAAATTCCTTGTTATATCAAAATCAAATATATGTTTTACAATATGTTTTATTTAGTTAGCTGAAATTACTTAAAGAACTTTTACCTAAGAAAAAATAGGAGCAATATATTTATTAAGATTTTAAAAAAGTTTAATTGCTTTTCAAATGCGAAAATTGCTTATAAAATCTTATCGACTATTCCTATTATTGTGCTTATGCACAATAAAGTTTTTTAAAATTAAAGTTGTTGGAGTCATACTTACGAACAACTATGTGACAAGAAAAGTTAAATGGACTCGCTTTTATGACAATCGAGAGTGATCCTTAGGAAGAAGTTGATATTTAAAATATTGTAAATAATTTTGCTTCAAAATATGCAAAAAGAGCGGCACTTTTTGAGTGAAAATGTTAACTTTTAGATGCTTATAAGTAAATTTTTGTTGTTCAATAGAATATTTAAATAATTTTTTTTTATATTAAGGTAATTTTTTTAAATTATTTCTTACGAACTATAAATTACGGTCACTAGTTTAATAACTTGCCCATGATCTTTAAATTTTTGAACCGCTCCTATCTCAATCTATATATGTTCTAGTTATGGAAGTGATGGTCCAATCCAACTCTTTAATTATTAACATCCAACTTTATTTTGACAAAACTTAAAGTAAAACATCAATTAAATTACTTTTACAAATTACTTTTATTTCAGTGAAAGTAAATTGGAGTTCTTTATATACACACTTGATTATGTCGCATAAAATTTATATAATTTAAACAAATAATAATCTTTTTTATATGAAAAGGTAATTTAACATGGATAGCAAACGAATCAACAGTTTAAAGCATGTTTAAAAATTGTTCACTTTCTCCCGCCGTCTCACATTTTTTCCTGAAGGAATTATTTTTCCTATAAAGTTTTTAAATAATTTTTAAGTTTTTCAAGCTAATAGTGACGGCTTTGGCCCAGGGCCGGTCTTGAGTTTTTGGAGGTCCGGGGCGAACTTAAAAAATGAGCCTTAAATCGAGGATTTAAATTGTAGTTATAGTTACAGTCGTATTTTCGGTTGTGTTGTGTTTATCATGATTGTGGATATAATAGATGTTATTTTGTTTATTGCCAGTATCGCGGTTATGAAATTTTTTAGTAACATATGCTATTGTGGACATAATGGTTCCATATATCGCGGTTTTAGATGATGCCACTACCGTCATATAACGATCGTTGTTGTGGTTGCATGCCGCTATTTAAATCTTTGTCCCTAATATCAAGTAATGAAAGAAATTAAATTTTAAGAGTTGGTCCATCGTAACAAGTATTGAAAAGATTGGTCCCCTAATAACAAGTATTGAAAAAATTAAATTTTAAAACTATTAAAAAAACTTTGATACACATGCCGTATAAACTTTAGTTTACATGTGCCTTTTAGTTTTAGGGGTTAGGGTTTTAGTTTAGGGTTTAAAGTGTAGGGGTTTATGTTGTAGGGTTTAGAATTTAAGATTACTGTTGAGAATTTAGGGTATATGGTGTAAGGTTTATGGTTTAGTTTTTTAGGGTTAGGGTTAGAATTTAGGATTTGAGTTTTATAATGTAAATATGCAGGCTTGTGTAAAATTAGTTTTACCAGCATGTATATCAAAATTTTACCTTAAAACTATGCTCATAATAACAAATATTGGAAAAAACTGAAGCCCCAATAACAAGTACTAGAAAAAAATTGAATATTAAGAGTAGATCCCTAATAATAAATATCGAAAAAAACTCAACCCCTAATAACAAGTATTAAAAAATTGGCCCTTAATAACAAGTATTAGAAAAAAAATTGAATATTAAGAGTAGACCCCTACTAATAAATATTGAAAAATACTCACCCTCTAATAACAAATATAAAAAATAGACCCCTAATAACAAGTATTAGAAAAAAATATTAAGACTAGATCTTTAATAATAAATGTTGGAAAAATCTTAACCCCTATTAACAAATATTAAAAAATAGGCCCTAATAAAAAAATATTAAAACAAACTAAATATTTAAATATAATTCAAAAATATATAATATTTAATTTTCCTCAGTAATGGGCCCTGGGCGGGCGCCCTTGCTGCCCCTGCCCAGGGTCGGCCCTGCTTTGGCCGTCTACCGGCGGTGATTATATTTTTGTTTCTTTAATTTTGTTTTTTTCGTCGGTTATTTTGGCATGTTCTTCATATGCCGTTTGGCACGTTTTTTGTCTGCATCTATGACATGTTGATATTGAAGACGTCTACAACCTGGTGTATGTTACAGTTGAATCTTATCGCACAACATTGCATGAGTTGATTGTTCGTGGAGATAACCAAGACATTTTTCTCTCTTTTTGTTGATTGGAGTAATTCAATGATCTGCGCTCTTCCAGTGAGCACTCCAAGATTTCGCTATGATGATAGATTTGAAGAACACTAATAAAGATTTTATAAGAATATTTAAATTTGTTATTCATGTTTGCATACTCTTTGCTTTTCTACGTTTATTTTTATATTTTAGGGTATGCTTATCTGTGTATTTTTTCTTCTTATTTTAATGAAATCTAGTGTTTGATTAAAAAAATATGTTACTCACATGCATAACTAACTAGGGCTAATGGAGGTCATGGCCTAAAAATATTAAAATTAAAACTAAATTTTCTCAATTTCAATTTGAATGATATGGCATTATTTGATATAATGAGGTATATAGAATTATGCACCGTCAATACACACTACAAGAAAATACATTTTTAGTGACATTGAAAATAGTCACAAAAAGTGTTAAATTTAGTCACTGAAATTTACAGTGACTATTTTTCTGAGTCGTCACCAATCGTCACTAATAACTCCGTCACTATTATATTAGTGACAACTTTCATGTATTTTGTCATAATAGTTATATTTTTTATGACCACACTATTTGACACAAATGATTATTAATAGTGACTAAAATTTTGACACTAATGTTATTCTTACTAGTGACAAACATTCTATCACAAATACATATTTAAATAGTGTCTAATATATGTTGTCACTGTCAATAATAAAGGATGATCGAACCTAGAACCTTTAGGGCGAGAGTGCAATACTTATCCACTAGGCTAGGCAAGAAATTTAATATTATTTTGAAAGAAAAATAATATTTAGGTTAAATTGTAATTGAAATTAATTTTACTTATTTTAAAAATATGTATTAATTATAACACTAATTATTATAATAATAATTTAACTAATTTTTCTATGGTTTCTTATACGAAGTACGTAGGTTGAAGAAACTATTTAGATTTTTTTTGAAGAAAAAACTAATCAAAATAGAATATATATATATATATATTTTAATTTTCAAAAAAAATCTATCATATATTATGCTAAAATCACATATTAGTGTTTGTACTCTAATTTGGTCACTTTAAATTTCTATACTTTTTAAATTTTGAATTTTTGATCCTGACATTAATGGTAGTCTTTAAATATGTTAAGTAAAATTTTCTTTTTAGCTAATTTGTTATACATAAGTTTCTTATTTAATTTTTGTTCTTTAATTTGATTATTTTTAGTCATTTTAATTTAGTATTGCCGATGTCCCGTTAGGATTAGGATTAAAATTTTACATTTTGAAAAATATAAGGACTAAAGTTGATCAAAATAGATTGACTAAAACAACAATTTGCACATAATATAGAGACTATATAAAACAACAATTTGCACATAGTATAGATTGATGTCACAGGAAACGAAGTTGGAGGAGTGGCCGACGTTATGGGTAGTGAATTTGTGGGGATCTGACAGTTTTGAATCGGCATTCGCGCCATCAATCGGAGCTTCAGGAGGTATCTTGGTGGTGTGGGAAGCAAGCGGATTTAGCATTGAAAAGGTTGAGGTAGATCGACATTTTATTGTGTTGCGGGGAAGGTGGCAACAAGAAGATATGGCTTGCGGGATAGTTGTGGTGTACGCCCCATCGGATGTGGAGGGTCAGCGAGCAGTATGGGAAACGATACTAGACAAAATTAGTGATTTAGAGGGGCCGTGGTGTATCGCAGGGGACTTTAATGCAATTCTACATAATTCGGATAGGGTTGGGGTATCGGACAGGACTGTTGAAATGGAATTGTTTGGTGAATTTGTGCTTAATGTGGGGTTGGTGGATTTGCCGCTGCTGGGCAAACGATATACATGGTTTGGTCCAAGGAATAGGTGTAGTAGAATCGATCGATTCTTGATTTCGGCAGGTTGGTTGGATGTTTTCAGCTCAATCCAACAGGAAGCCTTGGCGAGGGGTGTATCGGATCATACACCATTATTGTTGAAATGCGATGAGAGTGACTGGGGACCCCGGCCTTTTAGGTTCTTCAATTGCTGGATGGAGGGTCGTTATCATGCTCGACAGATAGCTGAAGAATGGTATCGATTGACAGGTTTAGGTGTAGGTAACGGTAACATTATGGTGAATTTGCGACACTTGAAATTATTTTTGAAAAGGTGGAATCGTGATAGTTTTGGGGACGTGAATGAAATTATTGCTGAGATGCAAGGTAAGATTGATCAGGCAGACGACACGGTAAATATGAGTAGTGACGGTGAGGGAGCTGAGGTGGAGAGAAGACAGTGGATGCAGGCTTTATGGAGGGCTATGCGAAACAAGGAAGCAATGTGGCGACAAAAATCGCGGGCTACATGGCTTCGTTTGGGTGACCGTAATACGGTTTTTTTTCATCGATCCGCCAAACTGCGGGCAGCTAGAAATTACATACCTGGTTTCTTGATGAATGACCGGTGGATAACATCACCGACACAAATGCGTCGACATGTGGTGAATGCGTTTACTAGACATTTTGCTGGTGATACGTGGGAGTGCATATAGCACTTTGACGGTGAGTTTCGACAGATATCTAATACTGCTAGGGAGAGGTTGATTTCGGTTTTCTCATTGGAGGAAATTAAAGGAGTGGTGTGGGACTGCGATGGTTCGAAGGCACCAGGCCTAGACAGTTTTACATTGGAATTTTATAAGAAAGGGTGGGAGGTGGTGAGTGGTGACGTCTTCCGTTTCTTTGAGAGCTTCCATGCTAGCGGTCTATTACCCAAAGGTGCGAATTGTGCGTTTATAGTCCTGCTTCCTAAGGTATCGTCCCCTAAAACACTTAGGGAATATAGACCTATTTGTTTGGTTAATTCAATGTACAAAGTGCTGGCGAAATGTTTAGCTAATCGTTTGTAGTTAGTTTTGGGTGAGCTAATCAGTGACACGCAATCAACGTTCATTAAGGGGCATCAATTAGTGGATGGGGTACTTTTAGCTATCGAGGTTATTCATTCTCTTCGTCAGAGGGGAGCGGGTGGCTTTTTGTTGAAATTAGATTTCGCAAAGGCCTACGACTGTGTCAGTTGGCTTTTCTTGGATGAGGTATTATCTAGAATGGGATTTTGTGACACTTGGCGAAATTGGGTTAGAGAATGTATCAGTTCTGCCCGTCTATCGGTGTTACTTAACGGTAACGCGACGAAGGAATTCAGAATGAGTCGTGGTTTGCGTCAAGGTTGTCCGTTATCGCCATTATTGTTTGTGGTGGTCGCGGAGGCGATGCACTTGATGTTGCGAAAGGCCGAGTCGGAGGGGCTAATTCGAGGGGTTGAGGTGGTGTCGGAGATATTCTTGACACACTTGCAGTTTGCTGACGATACGCTGTTGTTCTTTGAGGCATCATTAGAGGTTGCGCGCAATATAAAATGAATTGTACACTGTTTTCAAGTTTGTTCTGGGTTGAAGATAAATTTTGGTAAGAGTTCGTTATATGCTATTGGTGTAGACGATGAGCTCAGTGCTAGTGTGGCCGAAGTGATGGGTTGTAGACAAGCAGATCTGCCGTTTGTGTATCTAGGCTTTCCGATAGGGGCAAATCCGAGGTTGGTTGTTACATGGGAACCGATAATTTCAAACTTTAGGCGCAAGCTAGCGGGGTGGAAACGGTCGTCTTTATCTTTTGCTACTCGCGTCATCTTGCAGAACTCAGTACTTTCCTCTTTACCGATTTTTTATATAGGATTATTTGTGGCTCCGAAGGGGGTGATTGAAAGGTTGGACCGTATTCGGAGGGCATTCCTATGGGGTGGTGTTGGATTAGAAAGGCGAATGAGTAGGGTAGGGTGGGAGGTTGTATGTCAGCCTAAACAGTTTGGGGGATTGGGAGTGGCGGACCTACGAGTGAAGAATATGGCCTTATTGTCGAAATGGGTTTGGAGGTACGCTCGCGATCGAGATTCATTATGGCGGAACTTGATTGTTGCTAAGTATGGTGAGCATACGCAGTGGTGGCGATTTAATACGGAAAAACTATCGTCGATGTCGATAGTTTGGAGGCAAATTGTAGCAAACTCGTGTGTAGCGCAAGTGGACAAGCACATGGGCATGTCGGGTTTCTTGTGGAAAATTGGCAATGGGCGGTCAGTGCTTTTTTGGTTTGATCCTTGGATTGAACAGCAAGCATTGAAAGATACTTTTTCGCGTCTATTTTCTTTGGCTATTAATAAGCTAGCTTGGGTGTGTGATTACGCGGAGGATGTTGGTTTTGTTCATCAGCATTGGGACGGGTTTTTTAGGAGGCAATTGTGGGTGTTTGAGCACGAGCA
The DNA here is from genome assembly GCA_030270665.1 of Hibiscus trionum. NCBI lineage: Eukaryota > Viridiplantae > Streptophyta > Magnoliopsida > Malvales > Malvaceae > Hibiscus > Hibiscus trionum. The sequence continues at coordinate 22,939,142 of BSYR01000005.1, forward strand.
GTTGAGGGCGTTGTATGCCTTGGTGAGCAAAGTTCGACTATGGGAAGGCAGAATGGATACGCTAATTTGGAGGCCGGATGCTCATGGTGAATTTTCTGTTCAGGCTTTGTCGAAGCTGATGTTGTTAGATAAGGTTGGGGATGTGGGTTTAGGCGAATGTTTCGCTTGGCAAGTGCTGGTACCGCCTAAAGTTCAAGCGTTCTTGTGGTTTATATGGCTCAGACGGTTGCCCACGACTGACTTCTTGCGCGCAAGAGGGGTCCCTTTGCCGGATGACCAGGGACGTTGTCCATGGTGCGTATCGAAGGAGGAGAGTATCGCTCATATTTTGTATGAGTGTTCATATGTGCGGAAAGCATGGGATTGGATGAGACAGTGGTGGGGTGTCGAAACAGCTTTCACGGTAAGTTTTGAAGACTTCTTTGTTATTGATTTTCATTGTGTTTTTACTGGATGCATGAGAAAGTGGTGGGTGGCGAGCGTTAGTGCATTACTGTGGTCGATATGGTTGGCGAGAAATGAGTTTGTCTTCCGTGGGAAATGTTTGTCGATGTCTGAATTGTGTTTTTTGGTTAAGTTGAGATCGTTCTACTGGATTAAGGTCGATAGGAGGGGCGAAATGATTCCGGAATCAATTTGGTGGTCATGTCCATCTAATTTTGTTGATAGAGCGAAACCGCGAAAGCTGAGGGAGGGAATGAGCTGGCAGCCACCTTTAAAGGGAGTTTTAAAATTTAATACGGATGGTTCGGTGCGTGGTAAACCGGGTCCAGCGGGGTTTGGCGGGGTGATGCGTGATGGGGATAGTCAGATATTGGGATTGTTTTCGGGCCCTTTAGGGGTGATGGAGTCGAATGAAGCCGAAGTGCGGGCGATAACTTTTGCATTGGGTTTGGTTCAGGAAAGGGAGTGGCGGGATAGTTGTGTCATTATAGAGTCGGACTCGCAAGTGGCTTTGAGCTGGGCTACACATTCGGCGAAACGCCCGTGACGTTTATGGGAGGTCTTCTCGGCGATTGATCAGGCTTGTCAGGTAGCGTACGACATACAGTTTTGTTACGTGCCTAGGGAGGCGAATGGCTTTGCGGATGTGTTAGCGAAAGAAGGAGTGGATAGATGTTCGCTCTTTGTGGCATGTTTATGATTTGGATGTTTGTTTTTTGTTGTTTCGGCAGATCTTATCGAACTCTTTTCCTCCATTAGGTTAGGGAGGTTTTTAACGAGGCGTAAGATCCGTCAGACTGTATGTTTTCTTATTTTATAATAATATCATACAGTTGCTGATAAAAAAAAAACTTTAATTTTTATAATTATAAAAATAAATTTATCATTGTGACAATGTTTAATTTGTCATTACTTTTATTTTTTATTGGTGACAAAATTTATCACAACAAAAAGTGAAACTTTAAGTGACAAGTAATTTCATTGTAACAACAAATATCAAATAACAGTGATCATTTAACATATCGTCACTATCATGTGTCAAAGGTTTAGTGACAATGAACTTTGTGTCACAATTGTATACTTATAGTGAGAATTCATTTGTGAAAAATGTAATCGTCACAATTACTACTGTTACAGTGACCAAATAAAAATATGTCACAATTACTTATGCTAATAGCGTCGCACAAAAATATTATCACAAAAAGTTAATATTTGTGACAAAATTATTCCTAGTCACTATCAATTTGTCACTAAATACCTATATTATTGTAGTGACACCAAATACAATTTATGTATAAATCAAACTGAAAAGAAACTAAACTACGAGTTCAATAGCGAGTATTTTTCTATTTACAAGAAATGGAATTTGAATTTTCTATTAGTTAGTACAAACATGGGCAGAGCCACCCTTTGAGTAGGAGTGTCAAATGACAGTGAAAAATATTTTAAGAAGAAAAGTATATATAAATTTTATATAAAATTAAATTATTATGATTTTTTTTGAAATAGCCACTGAATTTTCATTAAACCATAGAAAAACTCAATTACAACGCAATCAAAAAGAAGAAACTTTGGGTTAAAATAACCCAAAAAATTATTACAACTCAAAAACATTGAAAACGAAAATTTCTATGGAAATACGCATACCAACGAAAATTCAAAAGCTTCCTGAATCTCCTTGTCTCTGTCCAAACGAGACACATAAAGAAGGAAGGAGTGGTGCGCGATCCATTCTGTCAGGCAAAAGGTACCGCTACCTAGGAGTGATTTTATCGGCAAACAACCATCAACGAGTGGGGATAAAACATTCCAAGTGACCACCGACAACACCATGAATCAGAAACTAGTGCCGAGTGAATCTCTGTGCGAACAACAATCGAACGCTAGGGTATGCTGAAACCTGCCACGAAGACAGATGAACCAAACAAAAAAACAAAACAAAATCATGTCACAAAGACAGAAGAAGAAGCGTGTCACTAGGACAGAGAAAGAGCGTGCTATAGAAGCAGAGATTCTTATCGAAATAAAAACAAGAAAATTGATAAAATTGGTGGTCGACAACCAATACGAAGATTGATTGTCGACCACCGATTAAAGAGATTGAACAAAAAGGAAAACAGTTAGAATTGAAACAATTTTAAGAGAGGAGCGGCTTGGGTTTTTTGAGAGAGGCGATTACAATTGTATATTTAGCATATTATATTAATTAAATTATTATGATTTTAAAGGTATATTAACACCAGTTTGAAAATAATTGACACCCCTTCAAAGGAAATCGACACCACTTCAAAAAAATTAACACTTATTGTTTGTTTCAACCAACTTAAAAATTTTCTTTCATGAAAATTTTTAAATTTTGACAGCGTAAACAAAATTTTCTGCTCCGCCCTTGAGTCCAAATTAACTGTGATTATATTAATAGGCATTACTAGCACACGTTGAGGAGTGGTTTTGGTTGCAGAATCATAGTATTCTATTCCATTCAGAAAAAGGCGAAAATAATACAGAGTTAGAGGTTTATGATGAAATGGAAAGGATAAGGACATTGGACGCAAAACCACATGCATAAAGTTGGAGAATCACGTGAAGGATGATGCCTACACTTCATCAAGCAGGGACCAAATAATAATTAAACTAAACTTTGAAGTTCAATTCAATCATTGATTTTAAGAGATAATACATTGTCTGGTGACTGCAATTTCCTGTATTATCAATTTACGACCTTCCTTATACATGTAAAAATGCATACAAACTAAGACATCCCTACTCTAAAACTAGCTTCGCAAAGACCTTTATTGGCACATGAATGTACCCACTCAAAGCAGCTTTAAGCTTTTATAAATCATGTGAATCAATTTGGAGTGTAGCCATTATTTCAAGCAACCATTAATCTTAAATTCGAAATCCTCCATTTACCATTTCTTCTTCTATCTTCAACTTACAACCTTTTTTATACATGTAAAACAAGTTTCCAAGGCCAATCCAATCTTGATAGATTGAACCACGGTGTACTGGAAGCAAGGACGGCCGCAAAATTTTTTGTTAGGGGGCGTGAACTTTTATACTTAGTAAAACTACATGGGAAGTTGAAAATTTAAGGGGTGTGAGATTAGATTATCAATGTAAAATACAATAAAAATTTCTAAAATATATGAAAATTTAAAAATTTTAAAGGATGTGACTGCCCCTAGCGTCCTCTCGGTCCATCCTGAACGAAAAAAATGAAGAATGAAAATTTGAAAATAGCTCCAAAATAAAGTAATACTTTTGAGAAACCTAAAGAAAGGTTCATGCTAACATTCCAAGGTGTTTCATAAAAGAGGGGTGTGGGAATGGGATAGTTTGACCATTAAACAAGGGAAGGGTAGGGTTTATTTTATTGATGGTGGGGGATAAAGTCAAGATTCCATCTTGTTTCATTTCTCACATGACATCGGAAATCTTCAGAGATCTAACCTTGGAATGTAAGTATCCCAACAAATTGACGTTGAAATTTGGCAAATTCATGTTTCTTCCCAACTTCCTATAAGCATTGATGTAGTTTGTTTATGCTGGATTAAGGAAAGACATGTTCATTTGGTGAGCATTGCTTTGTGTACAAGAAAACATAATGGAAGGAGGTGGTCCTGTCAGAGATTTTCTCGAGCATGGAAAAATCAATTCAGATCAATGAATGTTTTATAATTTTAGTAAAAATTGTTGTTGCAATGAATATTAAACAGAGTGCTGCAACAGTTTAAACAATCCCTTGAGTAATTTATAATTACTATTGTGTAAGTTGTCAATTCTGACTTGTATGTATAAGTGGAATGGAAAATTCCCACCAAGTTACCGAGTACTTAGTTTTAGATTCAAATTATAGTATTGTGAATGAAATAATTGGATTAGAAAGATCACTTTCATGATAAATTTTTACGATACTCGATTAAAATTAATTAACTAGTGGAATAAATATCGGTGATTAAATCAAAAAAATTCTATCAAGTTGATTGGGTTGTTTCTTCGTACCAAAGCATAAAATATTTGATCATGAGTGATGTTGCTCAATTTTTACCACTGTTATTTAGGGATGTAACAATGAAGTTGAAGTTGATGGATTACGCAAGTCATTATCATAGTTTCAAAAGACATCATTGATATTTTATCATTTTTATATCTAAGATTTTTTTTTGATATAAAATTAACGTCCCTCGCATCTCTCAAGCCTGACACTATAATGTACCAAAACACTAATATATAAGCATAAACTTGGTTATAAATGAAGACTCACACGAATCCGGGTCCCAAGAAGCATTCAACCTACTACGAGAATTAGTGATCTTTAATGCAGATTAGGGATTTCTTAATGAGAATGTTCAAGTTGCCGTAGGAAATGGAATTGACAGTTCATTAGCAGCAAGAGTTACCTACATTGCACATGCACTGCCTACTTTATCAAATCCGGTATGGTTAGGATACTCTAATCTTTCACAACTGAAATCAATTATACTATGCAAGAACAAATCCAAATGAACTTTCTTTGTTTTATTGAGTTATTAATTAAGATTTTTACTTGATTCATTATGCTTACCATATCACCATCAATCAAATATGGGTAGGATACTCTAATCTCTCACGATTAATCAATAGAAGATTCTTATTATTTGGTTAGTAGGTTTAATTTAGAGCTTTATGACAAAAATATGGGATAAATTTGGATTATAGCAAAACTAATTATTGTTTTCCATGATGTTATATTTTCATAAATAAAAAAAAATATTTTAACAACTGAATTTAAAAATGAAATTACATCTGAAATTAAAGAATTGTTCCAGTGATAAAAAGAGACTCGAGTTCGAGTTGTTTGATTTGTAAGGTGTGAGGGAGTTTTATATTTTTTTAGTAGATAGAAAGATATTATGTTCTTACACCGAGATTCGAACTCATACAAGATAGGACTAGGGATGACAATTTAATCTGAATTCTATTCGAATCCGATCCGATCGGAAGAAAAAAAATTCGTTCCAAATCCGATTGGAAAAAGTCCGAATTCGAATCCGAAAAAGGGTATGAGTCCTAATAGGAGGCAGATCAGATATGAATATTGTCATGATCCGATCCGAATCCGATCCAATCTCATGTCCGATCCGAGCCCGATCCATATTCGAGTTTGAATCAAAATATTTATGACTTAATTCTTTAAAACAAAATATCATTCATAATATTTACTTTAAAATAATAAGACAACATATATAAAGTAAAAAAGATAACCTAAATACATTAATAGAAACATAAATATATATTAGGTCTTAGAATAATGGTAATAACAAAATGGGTAAAGCACACAGACGATCACTGAACTTTGGTAAAAAAACAAAACAAAATGGTAACCAAACTTTCAAAAATCACAAAATGACAATTAAACTTTATGATTTATAACAAAATGGTAACTGGACGTTAAATCCAGTTAAGTGACTGTTATAAAGTTTGGTATAATAACACATTTAGTCCTTCATATTTATACATTTAATTAATTTAGTCCTAATTCGAAACAATTCACTAAATTTAGCCCTCGTTATTTACGCATTCTTTCAATTTGGTCCTTAAAGCAAAATTTCAAAGTATGGAAACATGATAAATAATTGCAATTAAATTTTTATAGGAACTCAAAAACTCAACTCGAATCGAAAAAATTTCAAATAAATTTTGAGTTGTAAAATATAACGCGTCAACTCAAATAACTCGAAATTTTTGACTCGACTCGATCGAACGCTCACCTCTATCTTAAGATATGACGCGTCAACTCGAATAACTCGAAATATTCGAATATTTTAAATCATTTTTTTAAATCGAATATTTTTTAAAATAGAATATTAAATATTTTTCATATTTAAATCACATCGATTATTTAATAACAACTTTAAATATTCGATTTAATTTAAAAATATTCAATTTAAAATATTCAAATATTTAATTAAATTGTTATAGGAACTCGAAAACTCGACTCGACTTGACTCGACTCGAAGCGAACAAATTTCAAATAAAGTTTGAGTTGTAAAAAATAACGCGTCAACTCGAATAAATTGAAATTTTTTGACTCGGTTCGATCGAACGCTCACCTAGAAATTTAATAACTACTTTAAATATTTGAATATTTATTAACTACTTTAAATATTTGAATATTTTAAATCAATTTTTCTTGTAAATTGAATATTTTTTAAATTAAATCGAATATTTAAAGTAGTATTAAATATTCGATGTGATTTAAAAGAAAAAAATGATTTAAATATTCAAATATTTCGAGTTATTCGAGTTGACGCGTCACATCTTAAGATAGAGGTGAACGTTCGATCGAGTCGAGTCAAAAAATTTCGAGTTATTCGAGTTGACGCATCATATTTTACAACTCAAACTTTGTTTGAAATTTTTTCGATTCGAGTCGAGTCGAGTTTTCGAGTTCCTATAAAAATTTAATTAAATATTCAAATATTTTAAATCATTTTTTCTTTTAAATCGAATATTTAAAGTTGTTATTAAATAATCGATGTGATTTAAATATGAAAATATTAATTATTCTATTTTAAAAAATATTCGATTTAAAAGAAAAAAATGATTTAAAATATTCGAATATTCCGAGTTATTCGAGTTAACGCGCCATATCTTAAGATAGAGGTGAGTGTTCGATCGAGTCGAGTCAAAAAATTTCGAGTTATTCGAGTTGACGCGTCATATTTTACAACTCAAACTTTATTTGAATTTTTTTTCGATTCGAGTCGAGTCGAGTTTTCGAGTTCCTATAAAAATTTAATTGTAATTATTTATCATGTTACCATGCTTTAGAATTTTTCTTTAAGGACCAAATTGAAAGAATGCGTAAATAACGAGAGCTAAATTTAACGAATTGTTTCGAATTAGGACTAAATTAATTGAATGTATAAATATGAAGGACTAAATGTGTTACTATACCAAATTTTATAACAGTCACCTAACGAGATTTAACGTCCAGTTACCATTTTGTTATAAAACATAAAGTTTAATTGCTATTTTGTGATTTTTGAAACTTTGATTACCATTTTGTTTTTTTTTACCAAAGTCCAGTGACCGTGTGTGTACTTTACCCTAACAAAATTAACTTACATATATCCATATTAAAAGTGATAGTAAAAATATAAATGTATTAAAAATACAAGTTAAATAATAGTAATATTTATAATGATTTATATCTATGAACTAAACTTAATATAGTGTAATATATCTACGCATATCATATGCAATTATGCATATATACATAGATATGAAAGAAAAGAAATAAATGTAAGATAAAATCATAGACAAACAAATAAGAAAAAAATACAATAGAAAAAATAAATAAATATAAATATCAATGAATTACTAAATTAAGGAAATTAATGAACAAAATAGTAAATGATAATAAGAAGAAAAAATACGATAGAGAAATAAATAAATGTAAATATCAACACTAGGGATGACTATTTAATCTGAATCCGATCCAAAAATTATTTAATCCAAATTTGATTAAAAAAACTGAATTCAAATCCGAAAAAATATCTGAGATCGATTATAGTCGGATTTGGACTTGAACTCTACACAGTCCGATCCGTTATCATCCCTAAATGGGACAATATGAGCTTCCTTAATCACTAAACCAACTAGTAAGTTTTAGTGAGTTTTGTATCTTAACATCTCTTGCGAAATTATCTTTTTAATAGTGTAAGTTTTAACTAAAATATATTACTTAGTAAAATCTATATTGTTTTAAAAATATTAACTTTTATTCTATTTGAGAGAAATTATTTTTTCGACAAATCCTAATTCTGATAAAACTCATGACATAAAAAAATATGAAAGAATAAAAATGAACAATTTAATCAACCGACTAAATATGCTTGCTTGAGAGAAATTATTAAATTTAAATTTAGCACTAGTTTTTAAAAATTATTTAATACTAACTCTTACTATCAAGGTATTTTTCATTCCTAACATGTCTCACATCGTATTAACTAATGAAAATTTTATTTTAAGTAAAAACGATTTATTTTATCAATTTAATTTAATATTTTTAATTAATTAATTACATTCGTAGACACCAATTTTTCCGATTTTTTTATAAGAGAAGATATACTAACGCATGTCTCATTAAAAACTTCCCTAACCTAGTTGGAGGAAAAAAATACATGCGAGAGTATTTACATGAGAAATATCGAGATGAACTCGACAATTACAATCGTACAAAACAAAGGCAACCAGCAAAACTCAAATCTGTGAAGTTTTCGTTCTTACAATGATAGTAGCCTGACTTAAACTTGTAGAAGAAGATAGCTCCAAGTGTAACTGAGGAAAAATCTTCAAAGGAGGTTCAAACAACTTAGCAATTCCGAGCGCATTAACCTTTCATTTTAGAGGTCTTTGATTCAATCCTTCAAATAATTTTTTTTTCTGATTTTGAATCTACATTTTCACAACAATTTTGGTCTGATAATTTAATGCCCGTGAAAATATTTTTAAGGGAAATTCTATAATGAATGTCACACACCAAAGTATATCCTTAACTTTTTATTATTATTTTATTTTAGATAAAAATCATTTTAAATAAATATGTGAGACCCATCAACTATTTTTACTATTTTTATTATTATTTTATTAATATGTGGACTCATTAACTGCTTTTTACTATTATTATTATTATTATTATTATTATTATTATTATTATTATTTTATCAATTCAGGTTAATATAACATTATTCACGATAGATTTTCTGTGGAGCTCGAATTCCTCAACTGTTTTGCTTGCCAAGTAGTGGAGAAGAGCTAATTTGGGTGATGGTGGTGGCAGCAATAAAAGAAGAATGAACGCAAAGAGTTTAGAGTGGTTCGAACTTCTAACCAAGCTCTACATCCACTACCTTAGCATCCCCACTAAGGATTTCCATCAAATTCACTTTTGAATTTCTTCCCCTTTTCTAAGATAATGAGTCAACCCTTACACACTCAAAGTTTTTTATCCCAAAGCTTGAGTAAACCCTCTTTTACTAGAGAAATAAAAGCAAACTTGAAAACCTTCACAAGGTAGATTGTTTGCAGAGTTTAAGCACTCACCAAAACTTAAAACATTTGAGAAAATTATCACAAGTTAAACTCACAAGTGTTGTCTATGAAAGAATGTGAAAATTGAGCACTAAGACTCTTTTACAATCATAAGTGTGTTGGCTTTTTGATCATTAGTTGTTCCAAGTACTTGAAAGGTCCTTCTATTTTCCCAAATGTGATTCTAGCAGTTGGTGATCGTTGGGGATGAATTTGGAGCCGTTGGGGGGACTGATTTCCATGCCGTTTTCCACATCTAGGCACCCCCGTATCGGTACGCGTGATGTTCGTGTAATACCTGTATTTTATCCGGGTAACCATATATATACAAATATTTTCTCTTAGCAAACATAAATATAAATAAATAATAGAGTCCAATAAATAAAAAATAATCCAAAAATAAAAACAGTCCAAGTGTCCATTCATAAGTTTTGAGTCCATCTTTTTTACAATAAAAGCCCATTTTGTAGCAAAGCCCAAATCCCATTATTTCTCCAACCCAAATTACATTAGATTACACCAAACAAACACAAAATATTTGGTTTTCCCGCCCAAAAGCGCCATGTGGCACTCCCTAATTGGCCCCTTTAATTTTCACATGGATCATGATTTTTTCCAGCCTTTAGTTGGATTCGGCTGTAGCTTCACATCACCCTTACATCACCCATACATTCTTATAAATAGAGAGAGAGAAAATTAAACAACAATCATTAATGACCACCATAATTACCTACCACTAATAATAATAATAATAATAATAATAATAATAATAATAATAATAATAATAATAATAATAATAATAATAATAATAATAATAATAATAATAATTAATAAAAATGGATGAGAGAGAGTATGCCTCTCAGGAACTGAATCGGCTTGCTGGAGAAGGCCGAACGTTGTTGGGAGTAGAAGAGTCGATGTGGGAACACAAACGGACACGGTGCAAGGCTGGCGGAGCTGCCTTATCACTGCCGTTACAAAGGTATATCCCTCTGCGCTTCTTTAATTCTTGCAAAAACATAAATATTTATGAAATATACAGAAAATGAAACTGAAAAAAACAAGAGAGAGGTGGTCGGAAAGTTCATTTGCGGGGGCCGAAGCTTAGGTTGTGGCAGAGTCGAAAATGAGTGGTCAGGCTGGGTAGTTAGGTTTTATGAGGGGAAGATCGGGAATACTATCGCATTAGGGTTAGATTTAGAATTTTTAAGTTCTGAAATGGAATTTGGGGGAGTTTTTAGGGTTCTAGTCGGCGGTCAGAAATCGCCTCACGGCGACCAACTAGAGGAATGCAGTTGCTGGAGTGGCGATGCAGTGGCTGGAGCGGTGGCCAGCAAACACCTTTGCTCGATTGGATGTGGGTTTGGATGGATCAACCAGTGAAAATGGAAGAACACGCATGTGTTTAAGGAAGAACAATGCACTTTAATTCATTTTGTTCAAGTGTTTTTGGGGAATTGTTGTTTGTGATCAGAGAGAATAGGGAAGAGAGAGAGAGTGAACTGGGTTTAGTGAGATAGAGTGAAATGAAGGAAAAAGAATTTTAAGCTTCAAATGAGCCTTATATAGGAGCTGCTAAACGCAGCGTTTTGGTACCAGGTTAAGAACGACCCGCGTGTTTTCAAGCGGGTCGGATCTTGACCCGCGTACCCCCATTTGGATAACCTTTGGTTTTGGCCTAAAAGTTTGCTTCTTTTTAATTTGGTCCTTAATTGAATGAAATTGAACCTTAAAACTGAAAAGCTGCTGATACACTGCTTTCAAGGCAGTTTAACTAGTTCGGTGGCGTGATGGTACACATAATTGAGCCGTATGAACATTTGATCATGGAAGGATCTCTTGGGAGCTTTCGTAGAACATTACAAACACATGACGAAAATGATTCCCAATCGGGTTATGTTGCAAGGCATAGAACATAGAAGTGATGAAACACTCCGACAGTATGCCCAGAGATGGAGGGATATAGCGGCCCAAGTGCAGCCCCCGTTTATGGAAAGTGAGGTTGCCCACATGTTAGTTCAAAATTTGAGAGGACCATTTTTTGCTGACATAGTAATGACAGGGGAATTGATAGAGGCTGCAATTAAAAGTGGCAGGATAGAGAGTGGAGAGAGCTCCCGAAGGAATTACAAGAGGAAGGACAATGAGGTGAATAATACGAGTGTATATGAGGCTCCTAAGAATGTAACCATCACTTCACCTGGAACAGCAGCGTGAAATTCACAAAATTCGAACAAGAAAGATTCTCGTGGCCCAAGAAATGACATGATGAATTTTATGCCAATACCAATGACGAATGATGAACTGTACCCATAATTGTATATAGAGGATTTGGTAAGGCCGTATTATTTGACCCCTCTGCAGCCTCCTTACCCTCCATGGTACAAACCTGATGCTCATTGTGAATTCCATGCTGAAATACCGGGCATTCGATCGAGACCTGGACAACATTTAAAAAGGTAGTTCAAAATCTAATCAACAATGGGATTTTGAAGTTTGATGAGCCTAGTATTGCAGCGAATCCCTTGCCGAGCCATGGTGGACGAGGAGTGAATGTCATAGAGGAAGATGATGAAGCAAAACGATTGAAGACTGATGTTTCAGAAATCAGATCCTTATTGAGATGGGTATTTGAGCGGTTGTATAATGCCAGAATGATAGGAGTAGGCATGAAAGTAGAGGTGAAGGTGCAATCTGATATGTACTATGAGTATCACTAGAAGTGTGGCCGCGAGATTTAATACTGCCCAGAGTTTAAGATTTTGGTATAGAATATGATGGATAATAAGGAAATTCAGTTCTTTGAGAAGACAAGAGTGAAGAAGGAAGTAGAGGTGTGTATATCCGAGTGTTCCGGAGCCAAATACGGAGTTCACAAGCCTTTGGTTGTTTCTGTTAGACCCAAGGTCGATAGCTTGTCAAATGTAAAGCCGATAGTGGCTCCAAAGGTTGCGATTTCATCTCCCATGCTGTTTGCTTTCAAAAGCACCCAAAAGGTTCCCTGGAATTATGCAGCTAATGTGACTATGTCTGAGGAAGGAAAACCACAGGAAGAAATAAAGTCAATAGATGAAATAATGATAGTATTGAAAGAAAAGAAGGATGAATTCCTAGAACAGAAGCAGTGAATGAGGTGGGACATTTTACCCGTAGTGGTAGATGCTATTATTCTCCTGAAGTATCTAAGAAAGCAAAGAAGATTAAGGGAAAAGCTGTTGCAGTACCCGAGAAATTTTTTGAAGAATATCCTGCTCAAAAAATAAATGAGCCGGTAATAGAGGAGCAAGCTCAAGAGTTCTTGAAATTTTTGAAACACAATGAATATAGTATAGTCGAGCAGTTGAAAAGGCAACAAGCAAGAATTTCTGTCCTAGAGTTGTTGCTAAGCTCTGAGGGGTACCACAATGCTCTAATAAAGGTGCTAAATCAAACGTTTGTACCAAATGACATATTTGTAAACAAGTTGGACATGATAGTGAACCATATTACCATTGACAATTATATTACATTCACTGATGATGAGATTCTTGAGGGAGGAGTGGGATCTGTAAAGGCTTTAACATCACTACGCACTGCAAGGGCTATGTCTTGCCAAGAGTCCTGATAGACAATGGATCAGCTCTGAATGTTTTGCCGATGGCAACTTTACAAAGGTTGCCGATCAATGATTCACACATGAAGACATATAAGAACACTGTGAGGGCTTTTGATGCTACTACTCGAGACGTACTGGGGAAAATTGAAGTACTATTGTTAATTGGGCCAACATCGTGCAATGTAGATTTCGTGGTGATGGACATCAAACCCACACATAATTTGCCTATTGGGTAGATCTTTGATTCATTCAGCCGACGTAGTCCCATCATCCCTGCATCATAAGTTAAAGTTTGTGATAGAAGGGAAGCTAGTCAGCATTGGGGTAGAAGAAGATATCATCGCTTCGGTAACCACTGACGCCTCATATAACGAAGCTAATGAAAATGCCCTCGAATGTTCCTTTAGAGCTTGTGAATTTGTCAATGTAACTTTTGTCGTTGAGGGTAAATCGTTTCCTTGACCAAGGTTGTCAAATTGCACCAAGACGACTGTACGTGAAACGCTCAGAAGGGTTGCAAAGACAAGAAAGGGACTGGGAAAGCATCTTCAGGGGTGCCTACGTCCAAAACCTGTTATCATGAAAAAGGACCACTTTGGACTTGGCTTCAAGCCTAGCATACAAGAAAGGCTAAAAGATCTGAAAAGAAGAGAAGAACAAAGAAGGGCCCGCTTTTTGGGAACTGAAGCTCCTTCCAAGCTCGTGACCTCATTTGATTTGGCTAATTTCTTCAAGTCACGGGGATTTGAGAACATTGAGAAGCAGCTTGAAGAGGACAATTGTGAAACTGCAAAGTTACATGAGGAAGAAATTTTTGGTAATGATTTGGAAGGGCTTTTCGTCGGAAGAATCTTTGAGGGAGCTCAACCTCGAAGATTTGCCCATGCTTCCCTGGCAAAGTGCTAGGCAATTGGACAATTGAGGAGCTTTCCTTAGTGTTTAAGAATAAAATAGAGTAAATACCATGAACAACTCTACACCTTTTCTCGCGGGTTAGGGAGTTATCTGTAGAGGGCCATCATATTAGTTCATTTTAATAAGGATGCTTTCATGCTGACTCACAAATGAAAAACATGTTTCTTGTTTTTTCGCATCCTTTACAAAATATATATTATTATTTTCTTTGCAGGTCTTCAACTATTGTCTGCATGAACAATCCTAAACCTAATCCTAGAGTAGATTCTGAGTGGCTAGTGTGTCTAATGGAATTCAATGAGGTCGAGGATGAAACAAAATTTGAAATCCCTGAAGAATTAATAAGATTGGTGGAAAAAGAAGACAAGCAAATCCTACCTCATAAAGAGGAGCTAGAGATTCTCAACTTGGCAACAGATGAAATTAGGAGGGAAGTAAAAATCGGGACTGCTTCTCGCCAAAAGCAAAATAAGGGCTGGTTGATTTGTTGCAAGAGTTCAAAGATGTATTCGCCTGGTCATACCAAGATATGCCAGGATTGAACACCGACATAGTAGTATGTAAACTGCCCATAAAGCTAGAGTGTAAACCGGTTCAGTAGAAGCTTAGAAGACTGGGGCCGAAAATGGCACTAAAGATAAAAGAAGAGGTACAAAAACAGATTGATGCGGGTTTTCATGGAGTGTCCCAATATCCGAAATGGGTGCCCAATATAGTCCCCATACCAAAGAAATATGGGAGGGTACGCATGTGCATGGATTACATAGATCTGAATAGAGCCAGCCCGAAGGATAATTTTCCTTTGCCACACATAGACATCCTCGTTGATAATACGTCGGGGCATTAATGGTTCTCCTTCATGGATAGATTCTCGGGGTATAACCAGATAAAGATGAACCTGGAGGAAATGTTCAAAACGACATTCATAACCTTATGAGGCACATATTGTTACAAAGTGATGCCTTTTGGATTAAAAAATGTCAGGGCAACTTATTAGCGAGCAATGGTTACCTTGTTCCACGACATGATGCACAAAGAAGTTGCGGTGTACGTGGATGATATGACCGCTAAATCTCATACTAAAGAGGAACATATTCAGAACCTAAGAAAGCTATTTTTAAGGTTGAGAAAATACCAATTGAAACTCAATCCTAATAAATGTACTTTTGGAGTAACATCATGAAAACTCCTAGGATTTTTTGTCAGTAGAAAAAGAATTGAAATAGATCTAGATAAAATGAAGACAATTCAAAACTTGCCACCACCCAGTTCACAAAAAGAAGTTCGTGGATTCCTCGGGAGGTTGAATTATGTTTCTCGGTTTATTTCTCAATTGACCGATAAATGCGATCCAATCTTCAAATTGCTTAAAAAGAATAATCTAGAAGAATGGAATGAAGAATGCTAGGAAACGTTTGACAAAATTAATAAGTACCTGACGAATGCTCTGATACTAGTTGCACTGGTTCCTGACAGACCATTTATCCTTTATCCTTTATCTAACAGTTTATGAGAACTCAATGGGATCTGTGCTGGGGCAGCACGATGACACGTGAAAGAAAGAAAGAGCTATTTATTACTTGAGAAAAACGTTATAGAGTGTGAAGTACGATACCCATCAATTCAAAAGTTATGTTGTGCCTTGGTTTGGGTAACTCGTAGACTCAGACAGAATATGTTATACCACACTACTTGGTTAATTTCTCGCCTCGACCCATTAAAGTTTATGATGGAAGTGCCATCATTGACTAGAAGATTGGCACTGTAACACTCCAATTTTGGGCTTAGAAGTGTAGGGTCTGAACCGGACCGGTCTAAGAAACGGTTCGAATATAAAAGGGAGTTTTAGGGAAAGCCTAGTTCAGGATGATTTAAAAATATAGAAAAATATTTAAAAATCCTCATTTAATATAAATAAGAGAGTGGTGAAATCAATTTTACAAAATAAGGTTTGGAAATACTACATTTCGGTGTAGTGACCAAATTCCGATTTTTGCAAAGTTTAGTAGTGACTGTTTTGTAAAGGATTGAAACTTTGAATCTTTAAGGAGCTAATTTACCCAAAATGTTTTCTCCAGATTTTTCCTTAATTTGGGTGATTTAATTAATGATTTAATTAAATAAAAGAAAGGTGTTAAACTACTTTTGACTTTCATAACTATTTTTCTCTAATTTTCTCTCATTCCATTTTCTCTCAAAATCCTATCATCCAAACACTTTTTCTCCAGCAAAATTCACTTTGATTTTTACCTCAATTGATGAGATTTCCATCACTCATTGATTCCTAATAAATCTTGCAATAAATCCTTTTGATTTTCACATTGTATTTTCATGGAAACTTGCCCAAATCAAGAAGGAATCACCTTTTAGAGGTAAGATTGTTCTTCTCCTCTAAATACTCAGTTCTTTACTGAAATTTCCAAGTTGTCAATCCTTTATTAAAGATTTATGAATGATTTTAATGTTAGAAACAAGATTTTGGCTTAAAACCCAAGATTTTGGAAGAGATCTTGAAGATTTTCGTTGTAATTGATTGGGCTCTGTTTTGAGATAGTTTTCTAATATATTTTGGATGTCAAATGATGTTAGAAATGAGGTTTTATCAATCCAATCCCGAATAGGTTGTGTTTCCTAAGTTTTTACTTGTGAAAATGGTGGTTTTTGGGGTTCTGTTATAGCTGGAGTTATAAGGACGAGTTTAGGGTTGTTTTTGATGATAATTGATGTTTAGGAATGTTTAGAAGTGATGGATCTTGGCTGGGTTAAGTTTTGGAAGAGTTTGGAGGTGATTTCGGTTGTGTTTGCTGGCTGAAATGTTGGGTTTAGGTAGAGCAACGAGTTTTGGAGTGTTGGCTGAAGATTTCAATGCATGATGATGCATTAATCCTCTGCTTTTATGTGTTCAAAACAGGGGAGACATCTTCAGACACTTTTGATGTTGATCCGGAAGCTTAATTGGCGTTTCGGCAAGCAAGCGAAACGAAATCGGTGAGTGCGATTGGTTTAGAAGTCCATGAGGAAAAAAATACAAGGTTTGGGTGTTTAGGAGAGGTTTGAAACACCTTCCTAAATCCAGAAGTAAGTATGGTTTGATTTGGTCTCTCTAAAGTGGTATTTGCCCCTAAAATGCTTCTACATGCTCATAGTTTGAGATTGATAAATTCCTACTATTTTTATGCATGATTTAGAGCATGAGATTATGCTTGTAGAGATGTCATGAGATGACATGTTGCATTGAATAGATTTGAGCTTTTGGTTTGAAGCAAAGTATGTTTTATGATTTGAAATGTGGTGAGAAAACCTTTGAGTTATATGACATGAAAAACAGTAGGTGTGATGATATTTTAACACATTATATTGGCATAGATGTTGAGAAACTTACCGGATATAATTGATCGATCAATAGGATGAGAGTGCACTATAAACTAAAAATTCGCATGTGCTCTTTGGTTAAGCCAAAAGGAGATATTTCGATGATGGGCATTCCATCGGGTAGGACTTGGTGAAATACCCAAGCTTTGTGGCGATGAGAGATTCCGCCATGTGAGTACGGTGATGAGAGATTCCACCGGAAGCTATGTTGCTAGACAAGTTAGTACGGTGATGCGAGACTCCACCGGAAGAGTCTAGTGTAGAAATGTGTCCGGATATCCGAGTATTAATGTGATGCTAAATGCCAATATAAATGATGAAATGGTTTTTGTTACACTTGTACCTTTGATGAGATGATTTATGCTATGAGATATGCATATGTGATTTGTTTAGAAATGCTTTGGCAATACAAGCATGTAAATGGCCTTGCCATGAGATTTGTATTGGTTTTAATGCATGAGATAGAATGGAGGTACATGTGGTTTCAATGAGTTTTGCTTTGAAAGTTTTCCAAGCATGAGAAAGATATGAGCATGTGGTTTTTAAACCTTTGATGAAAGTGTTTTCTAAATGTGCATTATTGTGTTGGTTTTCTTTAGAGCATGCCTCACTAAGCATTTGTGCTTACGCTCTCTTTTACCAATAATGCAGATAATTGAGGTGTTTTCGGGCATCAACATCAAGGAAGCTAAGTCCATCCAAGGAAGTCCAAGCTCATGTATGGTGAAGTTTTCATACACTTTAGTTTTGATAGATTGGCAATGGGAAACCAAGATTTGTTTTGGGAGATGTGTTAAACTCCCTAAGGTTGTGGCATGTTTGCCTTGGTTGGTTTGAATTGTAAATGGCCTTAATTACTTGTTTTGAGGTTGGATTGTATTTTTATGATTTGATATTAGGAAGCATGCCTTTAGACTTGTGAGATTTCATGTTTGATGCTATGAATGTGTTTAGGAGTTCTAAATGTGTACCTTATATGTTTGTTGACTTGTTGGTATGATTGGAGAGTCTTTGGGATGTGTTTGAATGGATAAATGGGTGAAAAACCAGCAAATGCTGCAATTTCTGGGCAAACCGTATCGAAACACCCTCTGGCGTTTCGAAACGGGGGCCTGTAATGGCCTTCGTGTTTCGAAACGATTGGAGGCTGTTTCGAAACATTTTGGCTACTAGAGATCTGTGTTTCGGAACAAGTTTCAAAACGGGAGAGTGTTTAACTCTAGCGTTTCGATACGGAAGGTAGGTGTTTCGAAACAGGTGACCGTTGGTCACATATTTGAATTGTTCTGAAGTTTGCATGATTTACATTTTAGTCCTAAATGTTGAGATTACAATTGCTTGAGCTTGGGGTGTCCAATTAAGTTGAAATTTGGCAGAGAAGCATGTAACATGACTAATTTCATATTGGTAACTTTAAAATCAGTAAGGACCTTCTAATTTTCAGAAATTACATTTTGGTCCCCAAATTTGTATATTGTGCAATTGAGTCCCTATTTGAAATCCGTTCGCTGTGCCTTTTACAATTGTATCTCGTGAGTACTCACTTAGGGTTAACAAGCATCTAGACAAGAGTAAAAAGAAAAAAGGGTCGTGAATCAAGGTTGACTTCCGGGTTGACTTTGGTTTTCCCCGTGTAATCTTCGTAGTTCGGGTCAACCGTCTAGGTCGGGCTAAGAGCGTTACATTTGGTGGTATCAGACTTGACCTATGATGAGGAGTCGGTTGAGATTCTGGATTCGGACAGTAAAGTTCTTCGTGGTAAGACCATTTAGTTGGTTAAGGTGTTGTGGAGGCATCATGGTGTTGAGGAAGCCACGTGGGAAAGGAAAGATGGCATGAAGAAGCAGTTTCCTTATCTTTTTCCTCCAGGTAAATTTCGAGGACGAAATTTCTTAAGAGGGGGAGAGTTGTAACACCCCAATTTTGGGCTTAGAAATGTAGGGTCTGAACCGGACCGGTCTGAGAAATGGTTCGAATATAAACGGGAGTTTTAGGGAAAGCCTAGTTCGGGATGCTTTAAAAATATAGAAAAATATTTAAAAATCCTCATTTAATATAAATAAGAGAGTGGTGAAATCAATTTTACAAAATAAGGTTTGGAAATACTACATTTCGGTGTAGTGACCAAATTGCGATTTTTGCAAAGTTTAGTAGTGACTGTTTTGTAAAGTATTGAAACTTTGAATCTTTAAGGAGCTAATTTACCCAAAATATTTTCTCCAGATTTTTCCTTAATTTGTGTGATTTAATTAATGATTTAATTAAATAAAAGAAAGGTGTTAAACTACTTTTGACTTTCATAACTAGTTTTCTCTAATTTTCTCTCATTCCATTTTCTCTCAAAATCCTATCATCCAAAAACTTTTTCTCCAGCAAAATCCACTTTGATTTTTACCTCAATTGATGAGATTTCCATCACTCATTGATTCCTAATCAATATTGCAATAAATCCTTTTGATTTCCACATTGTATTTTCATGGAAACTTGCCCAAATCAAGGATGAATCACCTTTTAGAGGTAAGATTGTTCTTCTCATCTAAATACTCAGTTCTTTACTGAAATTCCCAAGTTGTCAATCTTTTATTAAAGATTTATGAATGATTTTAATGTTAGAAACAAGATTTTGGCTTAAAACTCAAGATTTTGGAAGAGATCTTGAAGATTTTCGTTGTAATTGATTGGGCTCTGTTTTGAGATAGTTTTCTAATGTATTTTGGATGTCAAATGATTTAGAAATGAGGTTTTATCAATCCAATCCCGAATAGGTTGTGTTTCCTAAGTTTTTGCTTGTGAAAATGGTGGTTTTTGGGGTGTTTTTGGTGTTCTGTTATAGCTGGAGGTATAAGGACGAGTTTAGGGTTGTTTTTGATGATAATTGATGTTTAGGAATGTTTAGAAGTGATGGATCTATGCTGGGTTAAGTTTTGGAAGAGTTTGGAGGTGATTTCGGTTGTGTTTGGTGGCCGAAATGTTGGGTTTAGGTAGAGCAGCGAGTTTTGGAGTGTTGGCTGAAGATTTCAATGCATGATGATGCATTAATCCTCTGCTTTTATGTGTCCAAAACAGGGGAGACATCTTCGGACACTTTTGAAGTTGATCCGAAAGCTTAATTGGCGTTTCAGCAAGCAAGCGAAACGAAATCGGTGAGTGCGATTGGTTTAGAAGTCCATGAGGACAAAAATACAAGGTTTGGGGGTTTAGTAGAGGTTTGAAACACCTTCCTAAATCCGGAAGTAAGTATGGTTTGATTTGGTCTCTCTAAAGTGGTGTTTGCCCCTAAAATGCTTCTACATGCTCATAGTTTGAGATTGATAGATTCCTACTATTTTTATGCATGATTTAGAGCATGCGATTATGCTTGTAGAGATGTCATGAGATGGCATGTTGCATTGAATAGATTTGAGCTTTTGGTTTGAAGGAAAGTATGTTTTATGATTTGAAATATGGTGAGAAAACCTTTGAGTTATATTGCATGAAAAACAATAGGTGTGATGATATTTTAACACATTATATTGGCATAGATGTTGAGAAACTTACCGGATATAATTGATCGATTAATAGGATGAGAGTGCACTATAAACTAAAAATTCGTACGTGCTCTTTGGTTAAGCCAAAAGGAGATATTCCGATGATGGGCATTCCATCGGGTAGGACTTGGTGAAAAACCCAAGCTTTGTGGCGATGAGAGATTCCACCATGTGAGTATGGTGATGAGAGATTCCACCGGAAGCTATGTTGCTAGATAAGTGAGTACAGTGATGCGAGACTCCACCGGAAGAGTCTAGTGTAGAAATGTGTCTGCATATCCGAGTTTTAATGAGATGCTAAATGCCAATATAAATGATGAAATGGTTTTTGTTACACTTGTGCCTTTGATGAGATGATTTATGCTATGAGATATGCATATGTGATTTGTTTAGAAATGCTTTGGCAATACAAGCATGTAAATGGCCTTGCCATGAGATTTGCATTGGTTTTAATGCATGAGATAGAATAGAGGTACATGTGGTTTCAATGAGTTTTGCTTTGAAAGTTTTCCAAGCATGAGAAAGATATGAGCATGTGGTTTTTAAAGCTTTGATGAAAGTGTTTTCTAAATGTGCATTATTGTGTTGGTTTTCTTTAGAGCATGCCTCACTAAGCATTTGTGCTTACGCTCTCTTTTACCAATAATGCAGATAATTGAGGTGTTTTCGGGCATCAAGGAAGCTAAGTCCATCTAAGGAAGTCCAAGCTCATGTATGGTGAAGTTTTCATACACTTTAGTTTTGATAGATTGGCAATGGGAAACCAAGATTTGTTTTGGGAGATGTGTTAAACTCCCTAAGGTTGTGGCATGTTTGCCTTGGTTGGTTTGAATTGTAAATGGCCTTAATTACTTGTTTTGAGGTTGGATTGTCTTTTTGTGATTTGATATTAGGAAGCATGCCTTTAGACTTGTGAGATTTCATGGTTGATGCTATGAATGTGTTTAGGAGTTCTAAATGTGTACCTTATATGTTTGTTGACTTGTTGGTATGATTGGAGAGTCTTTGGGATGTGTTTGAATGGATAAATGGGTGAAAAACCAGCAAATGCTGCAATTTCTGGGCAAACCGTATCGAAACACCCTCTGGCGTTTCGAAACGGGGGCCTGTAATGGCCTTCGTGTTTCGAAACGATTGGAGGCTGTTTCGAAACGTTTTGGCTACTGGAGATTCGTGTTTCGGAACAAGTTTCAAAACGGGAGAGTGTTTAGCTCTAGCGTTTCGATACGGCAGGTAGGTGTTTCGAAGCAGGTGACCGTTGGTCACAGATTTGAATTGTTCTGAAGTTTGCATGTTTTACATTTTAGTCCTAAATGTTGAGATTGCAATTGCTTGAGCTTGAGATGTCCAATTAAGTTGAAATTTGGCAGAGATGCATGTAACACGACTAATTTCATATTGGTAACTTTAAAATCAGTAAGGACCTTCTAATTTTCAGAAATTACATTTTGGTCCCCAAATTTATATATTGTGCAATTGAGTCCCTATTTGAAATCCGTTCGCTGTGCCTTTTACAATTGTATATCGTGAGTACTCACTTAGGGTTAACAAGCATCTATACAAGAGTAAAAAGAAAAAAAGGGCCGTGAATCAAGGTTGACTTCCGGGTTGACTTTGGTTTTTCCCGTGTAATTTTCGTAGTTCGGGTCAACCGTCTAGGTCGGGCGGGCTAAGGGGGTTACAAGCACATTGGCAAATGTTGTTGTCAAAGTTCAATATTTTATATATGAGTCAGAAAGCAATAAAAGGAAGTGCTATAGCAGATTTCCTAGCAAGTTGTGCTTCGAAAGATTATGAGCCCCTAAATTTGATTTCCCAGATGAGGATGTAATGGATATCTCCACAACGGAAAATGGAATCCCAAATAATGAAACTTGGAAATTATATTTTGACGGAGCGTCCAATGCCCTAGGATGTGGAATTGGAGCAGTATTGATTTCTCCAAATAATGTACACTATCCTTTCATAAGCAAGCTAGAATTTCTTTGTAGAAATAACATGGCAGAATATGAGGCTTCTTTTATGGGTTTGCATGCTGCCATCGAAAGAAAGATGTAGGTCTTGAAAGTATACATGGATTGTAACCCCCTCGACCTGGTTTGGGTGAAAGACCGAACCAAACATATCACACGGGGAATATTGAAGTAAATTGGGAGAATTACCTCACTAAACAACCTTATTTTTTATTTTATCTTGTCAAGATGCTCATTATGATCCTAAGTGTTTAACATCGCATCGGAACATTTTACAACTCGATCAAACATCAATTCGAGACTCAATTGCATTCAATTACATTTTAGGGACCATTTTGTAATTTCACCAAACTACATGAACTTCTTGACTTTTAAAGTTACAATCATTTAATAGTCACATTACATGCGTTTCTATCAAATATCAGCTCAAAATAATCATACATGCTAATTTAATTGCATCCACAACATTTAGGGACTAAAACGTAAAGATTCAGAACAAACAAAGATACTTTTAACTAACATAACTGCTGACTGTATCGATACCTTTAAGCTAGTACCGATACGCCCTTGGCAATAAAGACTCCAAATTTAATGACAATGAGCCCGTATCGATACCCTCTAGGACTGTACCGATACCAGTTTTTAGTAGCTAAAATCCGTATCCCTACACCCCCGTGTATCGATACGCCCCTTCATTTTCACTAAGACCGTATCGATAATCTTTCTACCGTACTGATACACTAAGCCTAAAATGGCTTACCTGTACCAATACAGGTTCTCGTGTATCGGTACGCTTGTACCAATAATGTCATATTTTGCTAGTTTTACATACTGTAATCCATTCTAATGCATTCCAACATACTTCCAACAAGCATACTATTGTCACTAGATTTTCACTCCTTATTATTATTATTATTATTATTATTATTATTATTATGTGTACTACTTTTATTATAGTTAAAGCCAAAAAAATAATAAAATGAAAAACATAAAAGGAGCCCATTTGGATTAAATAAGGTGCTCATTAATAATAAGCCTACTATTTTAATACAAAAGCTCACCCAAAATATAATAAAGGAGCCCATTTTATTTCTTTTTTGTTAATGGCCCAAACTAACCCATTTGTTTTTTTTTTCAGGTTTAATATAGGCCATTAGATTTGGAGCAAAAAGGATTAAAGGCCAAGATTAGATCAAACAAAAATAAAAAAATAGTAAAAAATGGAAAAAGGGGGCTCACGCGCGCGGCCTCGCGCCCAATTGGGAAGTGCCTTATATTGTAACAAAGGTGTTTTCAGGCGGAGCATTGATCTTGGACGAAATAGATGGAGAAGAGCTTCAAAACCCGATGAACTCGGACTCAGTTAAGAAGTATTATGCATAAAGAAGAAAAGGAAAAAAGAAAAAAGAAAAAAAGAAAAAAAAGAAAAAAGAGGGTTCAAAATGAAAATCTGCAAAGGGCGTTTTGAAATTAAAGGGGGATTTGAGTTGAAAACCCGTAAATGGCAACTCAGATAATTTGCAAGATAGTTTTCGGGGCTTCATAACTTTATGTGTCATACTCATCCTCAAAGACTCATCAGTAAAGGTGGCATTCAAGATTTCTTCCGGCGTTTTGACGGGAGAAGTTTGGACTATTGATATATGAATACTTGTTTACCTTTTCTTTTTATAAACTTTCTTGTGTTTGCCACAACATTAATAAAAATTTGTCCCATGGACATTTTTCTTTCTTTTCTTGTTTCCCTCCTTATTATCATTGGCATCTTGCTTTGAAATGAGAATTAATAGGTTTGACAATCACTTAGATATACAAAAGATTTTGAGCATTACTTTGAGAAAGTTTTGAAAAGTATAGGGACTATGATGCGTTCCATGACTAAGATTATAGCTTGGGGCATGTGACGCCAATATGAAAACATTCGAAGTGGAAATAAGCCTTGCTGCAAAAATTTTCAAAGTAAATGAACCCAAACAAGAAGAAAACTGAAGATTCTTGAAAAGTCTTACAAGTGTTTTGGCGCCTGTAAGCAACATAGGGGTGTTTCCTGATCACCAGTCTTTCTTACATGATAATGAGTACAATTTTACAGACATTGGAAATGACAAAACTTAACTCAAGGATTTCCAATCATGCTCTAGAAGAAGCTTGTCTTTGAATACGGATGTATCAACTACAATGCTGTCAGACATGAATCAAATGTTTTCAATGAAGAAAGAATGAGATGAGAGGATAAAGTCAGTCCTTCTAGTCAAGAGTGCAAGATTGAGTATGTAAAAGATTAGAAACATTTTCAAATGAAGCAAAAAGACTAGAAGTGTTTAGGGTGCTAGACCCATGTTGTGGCCTTGTGACATTTTGATGTACTTTAAATTCCGCCTAATAAAAGTAGGCAATGGTGGAGGCTTTCTTCCAAGGAATGGTTGATGGAATTGGTGAAGCCAATTAGAATTGAAAGATGTGACGTAGCTGGCTTTCCTACTTGTGCAAATTCTAATTCGATGCGAAGAAATGAAGAAGAACTCATATCAGTTGGGCCAGAACTGTTTATTAGAATTTTACCAGAGTTGAGAAAATTTTTCACAGTTCCTTCTATGTCGTCCGTTTGATAAAAACTAATTCTAAAAGGAAAAAAACACAAAGCATGACATGCATTCATGTTTTAGGCATCCCTAGGGGCATGCACATCATAATTTCATTGAATATCGCATTTTTCAGGTACACGAAGGACTTTTTAGCAAAAGAAGCCGCTTATCTATTCAAGCATGAGGAGAATAGAACCCGCCTATCCGCTCGGGTGTTTGGAGAATGGAATCTGCTCATCTATTCGAGCATAAGGAGAATAGAACCTGACTATCCGTTCGGGCGTTCGAAAAATGGAATCTGCTTATCTATTCGAGCATAAGGAGAATAGAACCCGCTTATTCATCCAAGCATAAGGAGGATGAAACCCTTTTTTGGACCCTGCTCATCTATTCGGGCGTTTGGAGAATAGAACCCTACTCATCTATTCGGGCATTTGGAGAATAGAACCCTACTCATCTATTCGGGCCCATAGAGAATAGAACATGCCTATCCGTTCGGGCATCCGGAGAATGGAGCCAACAAGAAAATCGGTGAAAATCAGTGCCTTTTGGTCTTTGCTATATCCTTGTTTCACAGAGATAAGCAAAAAAGGGCAACTGTTGTCACTATATTTTCACTCCTTATATTATTATTATTATTATTATTATTATTATTATTATTATTATTATTATTATTATTATTATTATGTGTACTACTATTATTATAGTTAAAGCCAAACTAATAATAATAATAAAATACAAAACATAAAAGGAGCCCATTTAGTTTAAATAAGGTGCCCATTAACAATAAGCTTACTATTTTAATATAAAAGCTCACCCCAAAATATAATAAAGGAGCCCATTTTATTTCTATTTTGTTAATGGCCCAAACTAACCTATTTTTCCAGTTTTAATATAGGTTGTTAGATTTGAAGCAATAAGGATCAAAGGCTAAGATTAGTTCAATCAAAAATAAAAAATAGCAAAAAACAGTAAAAAAAGAGGAAAAGGTGGCTCACGCGCGCGGCCACGCGCCGCACGCGGTCGAGCTGGCTCCCCAAAACCCTCATACCAAGCCGGCTGTCGGACTTTCGCCTGCCGTCTTTGGGCCACGGTGGTCGGCGCGTCTTGTCTTTGCCGTTCCAACGGTGCCGGCGCCATTCGCCACCAAAATCTGCAAAGAAAAAAACAAAAGAAAATGGTCAAAATCTAGGCTCAAATTAAGGGAGAAATTTGTCTCCAAATCCGAACCAAACCAGATGATTTTTGAGGGCTTTGCCGAGAATCATGCCCTCTGTCTGATTTTGGCTTCAATTTGGGGATTAAAATCCGAATTTTCCTTGATTTGCAAGCTCAAGTGGTAGTATAAATAGCCCCTAAATCCCTTTGTTCATCACCAATTGGAAGAAGAGAAAACACTTAGAAAATCATCCTAAAATTCCTTTGAAATTTCTTTGAATTTGCTTGAAAATTATTGAAGTGTGTTCAAGCATTGGGATAGCTTTGAGTCAATTTTTAGTGACGATTGTAGTCAGCTTGGGTGGAGATTACTCGCAAATTCTTCGCTTCCGGTAAATTTCTTTTCTTGCACTGTTTATTTGTTTTTTTTCTTGGTTGAATTTTTTGTGTTTGTTCTTTTTTTAGGTTGCATTTTGGAATTGGGAGATCAAATTTAGTGTTTGGTAAAAGTTTAATTTGTGATTTAGTTTAATCTTTCATGTTCTTACAAAAATGCAAAATCTTGTTTTTGGATGTTTCAATCCATTTACATCCTTAAAAATTAAAATTTGAAGTTGTTTGAAGTTAAGTTTTTTTTTTTAAAAAAAGTTTGAAATTTACTCTTTATTAAAAATTTAAAAATAGATGAATAAAAGTGGTTGAAAGTAAAGAAATTTTAAAATAAAGGGATTAAAAGAAAACTTTGATTTCTAAAATAAAAGCTTTAAATATTTAAAAATTCCTTAGGAAATAAGAAAATAAAAGGCTTTAAAAGAAAAAGTAAAGAAATAAAGGTGTTAAAAATAAAAAGAAAAAATTTAAATATAAAAAAAAATTCAAAAGAAAACTAAACAAAAATATTTCAAAAAAAAAAAAAACTTCTCAAGGAAAATTTAATCCAAAAAGCTTCAAGTTTGCTTTATTTGTCTTGTTTGTCTTTTGGAAATATGTTTAACCTTAGGACTAGGTTCTTCAAGCTTAGATTAGAGACTTGTTTGTGGAAAAACTTTCTTCACAAAGAATAAAACACACTTAATAAAATTCAAACCACCAATTAGGAATAACAAACTTAGACTCTTTAGAATAAATTTCAATTTAGAATAAATAAAAAATGTTCAACACATCAAATTTCTTTGTTGCTTGAAAAGTGAAATTTAATTAATGCGATGTCTTATCAAACGAGAATGACGGGTTAACACCAGAAGTGTTGTCGGTGATTAAAGTTCATTTACCGACGATAAGGCCGTTAAAATAGGTTTATATTCATTGAATGGGAAAATAAAATCGAACCTTCGTGAACTTGCAATTTCCAATTTTTGAAATAAAAAGGTACCAATTTTGGGCGTTGTGGGGTGCTATCCCTTCCCCGCGCGTAACCGACCCCTGAACCTGTTTTTCTGGTTTTCACAAACCAAAACCGTTGTTTTAATAAAATAAAACGTTATTAAAATAACTCTGCTTTAAAATGATCCAATCACACTTTTCAAAAAGATTGGTGGCGATTCCGTGTTTTTAAAGTTTTCCAAAAAGTCGAAGCTCGAAAAGGGTTGCGACAGCTTGGTGTCTCCGCTGAGGATATTTTGTTTTTTTTTTAAAGAAACAAAAGTCGGTCAGGCCACAAATTGATTTCAAAAAAAGGTTTTCTCAAAAACTAATGGAATTTGCAAGTTCATAATAGGTTCAATTTATTTGTCTGTTTAATGAATATAATTCTATTTTACACATTTAAGACTTAATTCCAAGCTCTATACCCGAGCTTTGCCCTGTTCGTTTAAGTGGGGGGGAACACACTTTGCTCATGTAAGAATATTGATTCTTTATATGAGCCTAGAAAGTACCATCGAGACTCATTCCCTTTGTCTTCATAAGGATAATGATTCTTCGAGAAGGCATCGGTGGTGAGTCCTCCTGAGTTTAGCTCGATTCGTTTGAAGCCTATAATGGGTGAGAATTGAGGGCCTTGCTACCCTTAGTAGGGGATAGCAAGAACAGCTCGGGTACCCTTTTAGATCTGAACCAAGTTTGAGAATCTAGAGCCCACCCCAATAGAGCCATGCGGAAAGCCTAGGGTGTTGAGTCTGGTCAAAATCACTTCGCAAAAATAATCTGTGGAGACATGTCCTAGAATGTTGGAATGGCTATCCAGAATTATTATGCAATCAAATTATTTTGGACCGCTTCTTTTTCCTTTCTTGCTTCTAATCTTTGTTCCCCAATCTTATTTGTTTTGCATGTTCATCATTCCATATCTAGAAGGGGTTGATTCTTAAAATTTTCTCAAAGAAAACAACTCTCTTATGGACGTAAAGCTCTTAAAGAATGAGGATGAGAATGCAAAGGTACGTCTCTGGTCTGAGGTCAACCAAAGAGCGTATGGAGACAGTTTGGTTGCTGGTCATGAGATAAAAACTTCAGAATACACCCAAATTAGTGTCAAGCAGAACAACATACAAGAGCTATGAGAGATTTGGGACAGTTTTGATTATAAGACCAAGCAATTGTTCCGTGAGTCCCATGGTGACGTAGCATATCTTCTGTATGTAAGGGTAGATGAGCCGTTTCTGAAGGCTTTGATCCATTTTTGGAACCTCGAGTACTGTTGCTTTACCTTCAATGGAGAGGATATGATGCCTACATTTCAAAGAGTTCTTGGCCTTGTTCAATATGCCCAAGGTGAAGGAGAATTGGGTGTATGCAAAGCCTCTTAAAAACAAGAACTCACACTCAAAACTTGCCACATTTGCTGGAATGAGCGATGAATGGGTAGATGGGTTGACATGAAAGAGAGAGGGAAGTTTTAATTTTCCCTGGTCATGCATTTGAAACATCATTTCTGTTCATCCAGACATAGCGAAAAGAGTGGATCTTCTGGCTATCGCAATCTATGGCTTGGTAATTTTTCTGAAGGTGTTGGGAAACATTGACGTGGCTTTGTTAGATTTCTTTGAACAATTGAAGAGAAAAGTCAATCCAGTACCCGTAGTGTTAGTTGAAACCTTCATCTTGTTGAATGCCTGTCAAAAAATAGAGGGTATGCATTTCGGGGGATGTGCTCCTTTGCTTCAGGTTTTGGCCCTTAGCCATTTCTGGAGTGTCCGACTTTGGCTTTACCGAATATGTTCTTTCTGAGCTTTTCTCCACTTCGGGAATTTTTGGCACAAGATTGGCCGAGTGTCAAGAGAAGCAAGTGGGTAGACATCTTCAAGGATAGCCGTGATGAAGATATCAAATGGAGGGTTCCGTGGATGGGTCATGCCAAAGTGAGGTACAAGTGCGAAGATTATAATTTCTTGATGCTGTTAGGATTATGGGGAGGAATTTGTTGTGCTCCCTTGTTAGTTTCACATCAGTATGGATCACAACAGTTCATTCCTTTTACCACCGATCTTGGCACATCGGAGTTCGAGTTTCAAGAAGAATTCAGACAGAAGGTACAAGAAATTAGTGATTCACGGAAGAATTGTTACTATACGAAGTTGGAGTCCGAAAAACACTATATGTACACCACTGATTATGATATTTGGAGGCATGCAAGAATGAATGACAAGATCATGCTACCTACCCTTGGGTCTGTCAAATCTTTAGAAGAACATTTGAAGTTGGTTCCTTATGAGGCCGACGTTCTGAGGGAAGAGTTAAGATGAGCTAAGCTGGAAATCGAAGCTCTCAAAGAACAGAATCAACAAGATAAGTTTGAAGCCAGCCTTGACGAAGAAAAGTACAAGGGAGAAGCCAACCGAGTAACAAAGATGTACGTGGATTTAGAGGAAAAATATGAGATTCAAAGGGTTGACTTCTTCAAGTTTCAAGCTAACGTTCGATATGCTAACCTCAGAAAATACCCAGAATAGTGGAGGCATGAGATAGAGCAAGCTGCTGGAAAAGAGAAGGAACGCATCAAGAAGGGAATTGAAAAGTTCCGGCAAGCCTTGGTTGAAGATAGAAAGAAAGGGAAGCAAGCAATGGAGAATAAGAAGGGCAAGCGACTTCGAGAGAAAGAGAAGGAAGATTCGGCTGTATGGAAAAGGAAGGCTCATGAAAATAAGATGCGTATGCTAGAGTTACAATCAGCCTATGACGAAGCCTGTAAGAAGTTGAAGCAAAGTCAGAACTTTATCACTGAGTTAGAGGCCAAAACAGAGGACTTGAACCAGACAATTCACAAGATGCAAGATGACCAGACCTATGAGGAGCTTCAAGCTAGTTTGAGCGAGAATGATTTCTTAAAAGAGCGAGTTGAAGAAATGGATAACCTTCTCCAAGAGTACATAACAAAAATCTTAGTTCTTGAAGATGTTGCTGAAGGAGGAAATGATTACTGGTTCACTCGCCTTAGAGATAATGCCTGAAGGTTTCGAGAACGAGATGAGTTTGATTGGATGGTGATGACACAAGTCCAGGATGTGGCCAAGCATGTGACAATATTGGCAACTGAAGCTGCAGCTCTTCGTCGCTACATTAGGCCCATAGGAAAGGTTGGACCGAGGCTTATGTGGCTTATTGAAGAAGTCAAGGAGTTAGGAGTTCGTGCTGAGAAATATTTGTAATTTGAAGAATGATTTGATATAATAAAGAACTTACTTATTCAATAAAGAGTTTTCTTTTATGAGCAAATTCTCTATGAAATTAATGGCCCTTCGTCTGCATTCATGCATTTGCACTGCTTTTTCTGCTTTGTTATTATTATTAATTTTAAGTAATTAATAATAATAACAAATAATATAAATTAATAATAATTGAAAATAACTTGTAATTTGATTAATTGATAAGCATTTGAATTGTTATATAATTTAGATTGTTAATTGGCATAGTAGTAGAATTTGATCAAATTGCCCAAACCCGAGCCATGAACACTGAAGAAAGGTTGACAACATTGGAGGCAAACCAAAAGAGAACTCATGACAAGTAGGAGAAGATGGAGACTGGCCTGAAACAACAAATTGAGTCAGTTCATCAAAGGACAATCAATTTAATTGCTGCCATGCTAGGATTCAAGGATCTAGATGTAGTTGAAGAAGGTGAAAACACCAGCACAATGCTACAATTTCCTAAAATGACCTTTGGAAAAGAGGTTGCTGCCAAAGCCAAAACCCTGTCCACTTTGCTAAATCCTCTACTCGTATTCCAAATGGAAAAGCTAATAATTATGAGGTACCTGACCTCGATGAAATTACTGAAAAGGTTAAGACTGAGAAGAAGTCGGAAGACATGTATTAGAAGCTAAAAGGCATGATCAAATCCTTCTAGGATAGAGTTGTTCATGGCGGAATGGATGCCAAGGACCTGAGCTTCGTAACAAATCTGGTAGCGCCTCCAAAATTTAAGGTTCAAGATTTTGAGAAATACAATGAAATTACATGCCCATTAGCACACTTAACCATGTATTGTAGGAAGATGTCAATGTATCTTGACAATGAGAAGCTGCTCATTCATTGCTTCCAAGACAGTTTAGTGGGATCAGCTACGCGCTCGTATTAGCAACTGAGTCGGGTAAACATCAAATCATGGAAAGTTATGTCCAGAGCCTTCAGTGAACAATACAAACATATCTTAGACATGATTCCAACCTATTTGGTCTTGCAAGGGATGGAGAAAAAGCATCATGAGAGTTTCTGACAGTACGCACAAAGATGGAGGGACGTAGTGGCACAAGTACAACCGCCACTGCTAGAAAATGAAATTACCCCAATGTTCGTAGAAACATTGAAGGGTCCTTTCTATGATCGCATGCTCAATCATGCCACAAAGAGCTTTGCGGACATGCTAATGAACAGAGAACTAATCCTAGCAGCCATGAAGAGTGGAAAGTTGGATAGTGGAGAAACAAAAAAGACACATAAAAAGAGAGATAATGAAGTCAATGCTACAAATGTCTACAACCCTAGCTATTCAACAGGTGTGGTGTTCAACAAGCCTAACACTTCAATGGCAGCCCCGAAGGCTGCAAACTCCCCAAAAGGAGAGCGAAGATATCAAGGGAACTCAAGACCCTACTTTCCTCCCATCTCAATGATGTATGCAGAAATATTTGCTGAGTTGGTCAAATCACAAATGGTGCTGCCAAGACATGTTCCTCCATTCTCACCCCCGTACCCGCCATGGTATGATGAGAAGGCCCAATGCGAATATCATGCAGGAGCAAAGGGTCATACTATTGAGAACTGCACTGTATTCAAAAGGGTGGTAGATGATTTAAGGAAATCGGTCATGTTGTCATTTGAAACATCTGAAGAAAAAAGAAATCCTCTACCAAACCACCAAAAGGTCGGAATAAATGCAGTTATTGAGGAAGAAGCCAAAACAAATAAGAAACATGTTGCTGAGGTAAAATCATCTATGAAATGGTTATGGACCCAAATGGTGGAAGCTAGGATGCTGAAGGGAAGATTTGAAGAAGTGAATATTGAAGAATTGTATTGTGAATACCATCAGAAGGAAGGTCATGTAATTGAAAATTTCTTAGAGTTCAAGCAATTAGTGCAGGCAAAAATTGACAATAAAGAGTTAGAATTCTTTGAGCAAGGAAACGAAGAACAAAAGACGGAAGTGTGTGCGTCAGAGGAGTCACCCTCCAAAAAGATTTATACAGGAATGTAGCCCTTGGTGATCAAGACCAAGGAAACAGTTAGTGAACTAGCTAGAGGTGTGACCCCACGATTGGTTGTAAAGGCACTGATCTCATTCCCATATAAAGACAATAGACAAGTTCCTTGGAACTATGCATACAAAGTAATAGACTCAAGGAGCTTGACAACTGAAGAAGAAAGAAAAGAAGAACCCGTTAACGAAGTAGGCCATTTCAAAAGAAGTGGAAGACTCTATTCCTTACCAGAAGCCGAAGATAAAGACGCAGCATAGAGGAAGTTTGCTAGTCAACCAGACAAGGAAGGGGAAAATATTTCTTTCAAGAGAAGCCACCAATGATTCATGAGCCAGTGAAAGAATCAGAGGCCCAAGAGTTTGTGAAAATACTCAAGCATAATGAGTATAGTGTTATGGAGCAGCTATATAGACTTTTGGCTCGAATTTCTATGCTGTCATTGCTATTGAGTTCTGAGGGTCACCGAGACGCCTTATTGAAAGTTCTAAACAAGACGTTTGTGTCAAAGGAGATCACAACCGACAAGATGGACATGTTTGTCAATAACATTGCTGTTAATAATTTCATATAATTCAATGATGAAGAAATACCCGCGGAGGGAAGGGAATCATGCAAACCCCTCCATATTTTCACACGATGCAGGGGATATATGCTTCCAGGAGTCCTCATTGACAATGGGTCGGCTTTGAATGTTATCCCTTTGGAAACATTGAAAAATTTGCCTATTGATATTTCTCACATGAGAGCTTACAAAATACAATACAGGCCTTTGACGAGACCTAAAGGGATGTGTTAAGGAAATTGAAGTTCCCTTACAAATTGGACCATCAACCTTTAAAGTAGACTTTGTGTTTATGGATATAAAACCTAGTTATAGCCGCTTTCTTGGGCGCCCATGGATTCATACAGCAAGTGCTGTACCTTCCACCCTTCACCAGAAGTTGAAATTTGTGATTGACTGGCAGTTGGTCATGGTTGGTGCAGAAGAGGAAATCATTGCATTAGTAGTCACTGATGCACCATACATTAAGGTGGACGAGGGAGCGCTCGATTGTCATTTTAGGACATTATAGCTAGTCAATGCAACCTTTGTCACCGAAGGGAGTAAGGTGCCAGAACCAGAATTGTCAAACTGCGCAAAGATGCAAGTAAAGCAAACACTAGGAAAATGAGCTAAGGTAAGAATGGGATTTGGGAAGAATCATCAGGGAAGGCTGTACCCTGTGGATATCCCAGTAAAGAAGGACCGGTTTGGCTTGGGCTTCAAGCCCACTAAATGGCAAAGAAAAGCAGAGTTTAGAAAACAACAAGAAAGAAGGAAGACGAAACTGATGGAAAGGGAGAGCGAGTGGGAGCCAATGACATACCCACCCTTGAATCGTACTTTCAGGATCGGAGGATTCCTAGACCCTAATGCCCGTTTTGATGAGGAGGAGAAAAGGAAGAATGAACTATGTGAGGCTTTTGAGAATTTGAGCATTAATGGTATCACAAAAGAGGAAGGGGGGGAGAACAAATACATGTCCAAAATTTGCCCAGTGCTGAGCTGAACAACTAGACTACTGAAGTAGTCCCTAAAGTTTTTATCACCGCCTCAGAGTAATTCTCAAAACTAACTCTTTTACCCTTAGGCCCGGGGGTAATTAGAGATCTTATTAAAAAGGTCTATGTCAAAACTAAAATTCTTTTTTCAATAAAAGATGCATATTTTCCAATAATTTTGTGTCGCAAACTTTTCTTCGCGAAGCAAAACAAAAAGCAAAAGATCATAAAATGAAAACCAAAAAGCAAAATTTTTAACATATCATACCATTTCATCCATACTTTCTTTCTTGGTATATATTCTTCGCTCTTTTTCATTGCAGGTTTTTAGATATCAACGATAGAAATGACTCTGAGTCAGACTCCGAAGTTAATTTTGAGTTGCCACAATGTTTGGAAAAAGTTGAGAATATTGAAGATGGAGAAGAATATGACTTGCCCAATGATTTACCCAGAATGGTACAGGGAGAGGAAAACAAATTCTACTCCACAACGAAGAATTAGAGGTTTTAAATCTTGGTGCTGAAGAAGAGAAGCGTGAAGTGAAGATTGGTACCACCATCATGGTCAAGATGCGACAATGCTTGATTGAGCTTCTGCAAGAGTATAAAGACACTTTTGTCTGGTCGTATCAGGATATGCCTGGCCTTGGTACAAATATTGTTATGCATCAGCTTCCTATAAGGGAGGGATGCAAGCCTGTAAAGCAAAAACTTAGAAGGATGAAGGCTGATACACTTCTGAAAACCAGAGATGAAGTAAAAAAGCAATATAATGTAGGATTCCTTGAGGTGGCTAAATATCCAGAATGGGTAGCAAAAATTGTTCCAGTCCCGAAGAAAGATGAAAAAAAGTAAGGATGTGTGTCGACTACAGGGATCTTAATAGTGCAAGTCCTAAAGATAACTTTCCACTCTCACATATCGATACATTGGTAGACAATACAACCAATCATTCCCTTTTCTCTTTTATGGATGGATTTTCTGGATATAATCAAATTAAGATGTGCCCAGAAGATATGGAGAAGATAACTTTTGTAACACTTTGGGGAACTTTTTGTTATAAAGTGATGCCCTTCAGATTGAAAAACGGGGGGGGGGGGGGGCAACTTATCAAAGAGTTATGGCTACTCTTTTGCATGACGTGATGCACAAGGAGATAGAAGTTTATATTGATGATATGATTGCCAAGTCCAGAACTGAGGAGGAGCATCTAATGAACCTGAGAAAGCTTTTTCAAAGGTTGATAAAGTTTTAGCTAAAACTTAATCCATCCAACTACACGTTCGGGGATACTTTTGGAAAGTTGTTGGGCTTTGTGGTAAGAAGAAGAGGAATCGAGATTGATCATGATAAGATAAAGGCTATATAGGAGCTTCCACCACCCCAAACACAGAAGCAAGTTCGGGGATTCTTGGGAAGGTTAAATTACATAGCCCGTTTCATCTCCCAATTAACGAATAAGTGTGATCCAATATTCATGTTGCTTAGAAAGAATAATCCAAGGATATAGAATGAAGAATGCCAGGCATCCTTAGAAAAGATCAAAGAGCAGTTAACTAACCCTCCAGTGTTAGTACCACTTGTCTCAAGAAAACTGTTAATACTCTATTTGACGGTGTATGGAAACTCAATGCATTGCATGTTGGGGCAGCATGGTGAAACTGGAAGAAAGGAAAAAGCAATATTTTACTTGAGCAAAAAGTTCATCGACTATGAAACAAGATATACTCCGATTGAAAAACTATGTTTCGCTCTGGTATGGGCTTCTAAAAGGCTTAGGCAATATACGTTGTATCATACCTCATGGTTGATTTCGAAGCTGGATCCACTAAAGTTTATGATGGAAGCCCCAACCCTATTAGGAAGAATAGCACGATTGCAGATGTTGCTCTCAGAATACAATATTCAGTATGTGAGTCAGAAAGTGGTTAAAGGAAGTATCATTGCCGATTTTCTGGTAGGTCGTGCTCAAGATGATTATGAGGCATTAAATTTCAATTTACCCTGATGAGGATTTAATGTTTATTTTAGAAAATGATGAGCCACCAATAGAATCCTGGGTCATGAACTTTGACGGTGCTGTAAATGCTTTAGGACGAGGTATTGGGGTAGTTTTGGTTTCACTAGAAGGAGATCATTACACTTTCACTTGCCGTTTGAAATTCTTTTGCACCAATAACATGTAAAAGTATGAGGCATGCATATTAGGCCCGAGAGAGGCCATTGAAAGAAAGATATGAAATTTGAAGGTTTATGGGGACTCAACGCTGGTCATCTATTAAATACGCGGTGAATGGGAAACAAAAGATGCCAAGTTGATAGAATATTATAGTTGGTCCTTGAGTTAACTAAAGAATTTGATGTGATCACTTTTAAGCATCTTCCAAGAGAAGACAACCAGATGGCCGATGCCTTAGCTACTTTAGCTGCCATGTTTAAGGCAAGTGAAGGCTCTGAGATGATGCCTATTAAGTTGCAAATGTTAGAGTCCCCATCTCATAGTTACAACGTAGAGGAAGAGGCAAACGACTTGTCGTGGTACCATGACATCTTGTCGTACATATAGTTTTAGCAATACCCAGCTCAGGCTTCAGAGAATGAAAAGAAGATGATTAGGAAAATGACATCAAGATACATTCTTGATGGAGAAATCCTTTATAAAGGAAGTGGAGATCAATTTCTTTTAAGATGTATGGATGCAAAAGAAGCTTAGTCGATTCTAGAAGAGGTTCATAAGGGAGTTTGTGGAACTCACCCTAGTGGCTTTACCATGGCAAGAAGAATTATGTGGTTCAGATATTACTGGTCAACTATGGAAGAAGATTGCATTAATTACTCACGCAAATGCCACAAGTGCCATATTTATGCTGATAAGGTCTATATGCCTCCTCAATCTTCTCATGTCATGTCATCTCCCTGGCCTTTCTCTATGCGGGGCACAGATGTCATTGGGCAGATTCATCCAAAAGCATCAAATGGGCA
Source organism: Hibiscus trionum (assembly GCA_030270665.1). Lineage (NCBI taxonomy): Eukaryota > Viridiplantae > Streptophyta > Magnoliopsida > Malvales > Malvaceae > Hibiscus > Hibiscus trionum. Next base: position 22,976,961 of record BSYR01000005.1, read on the forward strand.
TCACTTTATTCTAGTAGCTATCAATTACTTCACAAAATGGGTTGAAGCAGCCTCGTACGCAAATGTCACTAGATCTACTATTTACAACTTTTTAAAGAAGGAGATCATTTGAAGATATGGTTTACCAGAGAACATAATCATTGATAATGCCTCCAACTTGAATAATAGAATAATTACTGGGGTCTGTGAACAGTTTAACATTAAGCACCGCAATTCTATGGTGTATCGCTCGAAGATTAATGGAGCAGTAGAGGCTACAAATAAAAACATCAAGAAGATAGTTGCAAAAATGACTGGCACTTATAAAGATTGGCATGAAAAGTTATCGTTCGCCTTATATGCTTACCAAACCACGGTACGAACATCTACTGGGGCAACTCCATTCTTGTTAGTGTACGGAGTAGAAGTGTAGAGCGTTTTAGTGTTCTATAAATATGAGCGCAAGTGCACACTCCTGTCAAGTAATAGTATAAAAGATATCGTCTCCCACAGGGATTGGACAGCTTGATTCAAATTGTTGTTTCTGCACAAGAAAAGTAAATTGCACAAATAAGTTGGTTTGTTCGAGAGGAAAAAAATAATAACACAAGTAAATAAAAAGGGGAGAATTCAGGTTGATAGAATGGGCAGGGTTATGCTACTGCTTAGTGTGAAATTGCGTTGAATAGGACAAGTTGTTCTGCGCTGCCAAACTCTGCTGCCTCGACGGAGGGATGGCAAATAGGCTGCTGAGACGCTCTCGCTGCCTTGGCAGGGAATGGAATTGTGTCTCGGCGAAAAACTCGGCAGAACTACAAGTCTCGATAGAACACTTCGAAAATGATCCCGCTTATGTCTAAGTCATAATGCTGTTAATGCCCACTGTAGATAATACTAGTCACGACGTGAATCGTGCAAAGACAACAATGTTAAATCATCCTCTTTTAGCCGCCTTAAACCCTAACCTATGTCTAGGTCGGATTGATCGCACCTTCTATAGATGAAATCGTACTTACTCTTTTCATGAGTTCGACTCTCTTGATACCGAACAAATGGATAGTAAACAACTAATCTTTCTCCTTAATTGAAAACTATAAAGAACATGGAATAAGCAAACCTTGAAGCTTTATTGCAAAAACAAACTTAAATTCCTAAGCAACCGTTCTCACACTAATTACAACATAACCCAAACCTAAAGAGAGTTTTAGAACATAATGGCGGCAAGAAAACTTAAACTATGCCTTAGGAAAAATCTAAGTTGTTTTGAAGTACAATTACAATGAGTATATATAAGCATTAGCTAGGTCTAGGCCTTCTTGGAGTAGAAGTCTTCAAAGTAGCTTTTTGTATTAAATGCAAATCTAAATGCTGACATCTTTGAGTTGAATGTGGACTTAATCACGTTGCCCTGCCCCGCAACTAAGGTCGAGTTCCTCCTTCGGCGGCTCTGCCTGCTGCTACAGTCATCAGAAAATTGAGTGGACAACATCGTTAAGATCAGGATTTTCTGCTCTACAGATCGCACTCGAGTTCTCTAATTCCTCAGTTTGCTGTCTTGGGCGGCAAGTAGGACGGCGACAGCTACTCGGCAGCTACTGTCTCTGTCTGGAACTACATTAGTACAACTCCTCAGTTTGCTGCCTCAACATCATGTCCTTAGCTCCTCTCTCCTTCTATCAGCTTCTAGTACCTGAAACTAAAACTAAACTAAAACAATACCTTTTCCTTACCAAATGACAGAAAACCAATACAATGCATGGCAGAGTAAAAAATACTGTAAAATGCAATGCATGAACCTAATAATGCCTATAATTTACTAAAAAACAACAATAATATGAGATGGAATGTGCATGAAATATAGAACTTATGGAAACTTTACACACCCCCAAACATGATCTATTGCTTGTCATCAAGAAATGCAACCTAAATATACTTGCCCTTTAAACTAATAAAAAAGAACAATTTTTTTTTTAAACTTGATTTAACACCTCAAGGCCGTGGCACATGTCATTAATTTAAAGAGAGGGGAATAACATGAATTACCTCAGAATTAAACTATAATATGTCTTTGAAGTGTGTGTAGAAACTGTGAACAAGCTAAATATGAAGAACATTCTAAGTAAATAGAGATGTTGTCATGATATACAAGGTTGCTGTCGAGACATCATATTCAAGCACAATTTAAATAATCATGGCCATGAGGGCTTCATCCAATCACAACTACTCTTCTAGGTCTAAAATTAAGATAAGAGCAAACTACAAAACCCCAAACCCATGGAGTAGAGTCATCCCTTGAAGACTTTCATTCACTCATGCTAATTTGTCCGCCACTTCAAAATTTTCAGATGCATGGACTTTGATAGCAGCGGAGTGTCCTCGCACACAATTCTTCCTAGAGCCGGTTTCGGACACCTCTATGGGTAGACAACATAAAATTTTTCTTTTTCCTGTCTTGGCAGTGCTTTTGTTTTTCTCTTTGTTGCCTGCCGCGACATCTTCTTGCAATCATGTTAGAATTTTACAAATAATTCAAGCAGACAATGTTTACCAGAAATTCTAACAAATTCAGCAAGTAACTGTAGTGTTTATAATTTTTGGCAACTATAGAGAAATCCTAAGTTTACTTTATTCTTCTCTCCATAATTTAAGTTCTTTTTAACTTGGTGCGAAAATTTAAAGTCGGCTATCCTATCATAGGCAGAAGTTCTAACAAAAAAATTTCTTTTCAATTAATTTTTCTAAGGCAAGTACATTATGCAATCTAATATGCACTAAAGTATGCCTAAACCTGATGAGTGCTAACCCCCCAAACTCGAGATAGGCATTACCCTCAATGCACAAAATAAAAACAGAAAATGAAAACAGAAAAATGTAACAGATAAAAAAATACAACAAAAATAAAAAACAAAAAAACAAAATAAAGAGAAGAAAAGAAAAAAATAGAAGTTGGCAGATGGTTGGGAGGAGTCTTGGGTCTTTGATGCTGAGGAGGAGGATTGCATGATAAGGCAGCGGCCGACAGATGACCGGGCAACAGACTTAGATGGTGAGGTCTTTTCTGTCCGCGGCGGCTGGACTCTCTTTGGAGTAGGGCGAGGCTCTTCATGCTGTTCTGTAGGAGGAGCGGCAGGAGGGGCATCGCTTTCTTCTGATTCTGTCTCCTCATTCTATGGCTCGGCAGCTATGATGTGCCACTTCCTCTTCCTAGTTGCTTCCTCCGTTGGTGTTGTTGAAGGGTCAATCGCCATTGGGACTGCTACTTCTACTGCTGCTGCTGCTTCGTTGCTGGCGGCTGCTGCTGCACCACTTCTGATAAGGATGTGTTGGCCACTGTTGTCGTCGTGCAAAAGGGGGAATGATGTTGCTGATGCCGCTCCGGGGACTCTGCGACCTGTTGGAAGTGGAGGTGTCAGAATACGATGGGTAGTGTGTCGGAGACGGCATCTGTCTGCGAAATGTGGCGTGGTGGGCAGCTACGACTGAGAGTGTTCCTTGTGCGGGGGCAGCTACGGCGTCAAGATCAGCGGGGTAGGGAGGCAAGGTGGGGCCATCATTTGGGTACTTCTGCAGGAGTTATCTAATGCCCTGGTTTTGGGCCTAGATGTTTCAGACGTTGAATTGGGCCGGTCGGGAACGGTTCGAACCCTTGAGGTTGGTTTAGGTAACACCTAGTTCGAGATGTTTTTAAAATATGGAAAATATCTAAATATCCTCATTTAATATATAAATGATTATGGTAAAAACAATTTTAAAAAATAAGCTTTGGAAATATTATATTTTGGTATAGTGACCAAAATGCAGTTTTTGCAAAAGTTGGCTAGTGACTGTTTTGTAAAGAATTGAAACTTTGAATCTTTAAGAAAATAATTTTACCATTTTTCTTCATCAGATTTCTCTTTAATTTGGGAGCTTTTAATAATGTTTTTAATAAAGAAATAAAAGGAAGTTAAAAAGAAAATCAAAGTTGACTTTTCATAACCAACTTTACGATAGTTTTCTCTTTTCATTTTCTCTCAACTTTCTATCAGCCAAACACTATTCTCTCATCAAAGAACCTTTGATTTCCATCTTGTTTGCTGAGACTTCATCTTCCAAAAGATTTCCTATCTTTTTATCATCAAAACCTTTTGATTTTTCTTTGGATTTTCAACAAAACTTGCCCAAATTAAGGAGATATCAACCATTAGTGGTAAGCTTCGTCCTTCTCCTCTAATGATAAGTTCTTTACTGAAATTCCCAAGTTATCAATCATTTGTTAATGGTTTTTGAGTTGTTTTAATGTTATAAACATGAAATAGTTGTTAAATTCAAGATTCTTGATGAGATCTTGGTGATTTTCGTATTTCTATGTTAAGCTCTGTTTTGAGGTTGATTTCTAACATATTTTGGTTGTTATTTGATGTTGAGAATGAGGTTTTAATAAATATATCCTGAATAGGTTTGGGTTCCTAAGTTTGAGATGCTAGATTTGTGGTTTTTGGGATGTTTTTGGTGATATGCTATTACTGGAGGTATAAGTTCTTGTGTATGTTGATTTTTGTTGTTGATTGAGGTTTAGAAAAGTTTAGAGTTGATAGATCTTGGCTGGGATTTGATTTGAGAAAGTTTGGAAGTGATTTCGGATAGCCGAAATGCTAGTTTTGAGTAGAGCAGCGAGTTAGAATGGGTGGCTGGTGATTTTAATGCATGATGATGCATTAATCCTCAGCTCTTATGTGTAATGAACATGGGAGACATCTTCGGACGTGTTTGGTGTTGATCCGGAAGTGCCAGAAGCTTAGAAACCGTTTCGGCAAGCAAGCGAAACATTATTGGTGAGTGGAAATGGTTTTAGAAGTCCTTGAGGGATAAGAAAACTAGTTTTGGGGATTTAGGATTGGTTTGAAACACCATCTTAAGTCCGTAAGTAAGTATGTTTAGATTTGCTCTCGAAATGTGGATGATGCCATTTAATGTTTTGAAATGCTCTTGATTTGAGATAGACAAATTCCTAATGTTTTGTGCATGATTCATGACATGAGACAATATTTTATATTGATCCCATGAGATAGAATGACATTGCAAAGAGTTTTGCGATTTTGATTAAATGTTATGCATGAATTGTGGTTTTGAAATGGGATGAATATGATTTAGAAATGTTGCATCAAAACAGTAGGTGAGATGATGATTTTAATATAATATATTGGCATAAATAATGAGATGTTACCGGATATAATTGGTCGACCAATAGGATGTAAAGTGCACAATAAACTAAAATTTGTACGTGCTCTTTGGAGTCGGGCAATGAGTGTAGTGCGATCCCGATCCAAAGTGAGAGTCCGATGATAAGAGATACCATCGGGGTAGGTCTTGGTGAAACACCCAAGCTTTGTGGCGAAGATAGATACCACCATGAGAGTCCGGTGGCGAGATCCCACTGGGGTAGGACTTGGCCCCGAGTCAAGCTATCCGCATATCCGAGTAAAGATAGAATATAGAATGCCAATATATGAGAATGAACTTTGATTCACATGTCCCAATATTGAAATGATTTTATGCTATGAGAAATGCATATGAGATTTTGAGAATATGAAATGCTTTTGTATATCAAGTATGTGTGGCTTGCCATGAGATTTGCATTGGTTGAATGCATGAGACATATAGATAGATGGTACATGTGATTTTCAAATGGTGATTTGCTTTGAAATGGTTTTCAAGAATGAGATAGAAAGAGCATGGTTTTAGAAACGATTTTCAAGATAAAGTTTTAATGCTTGCATTGTTGTGTTGGTGTTTCTAGATAATGCATCATTAAGCTTTTATGCTTACGCTCTCTTTTACCAACAAATGCATATAATTGACACGTTTTGGGCATCAAGAAGGCTTAAGAAGTTCAAGGATTGTTAAGCTCAAGTATGGTGTTATACTTTCACTTTAGTAGTGGTATATGGCAATGGGATTTTATTGATTATTTGGGAGATGTGTTTTGGAGTCCCTGTTGTTGATGCAAGTTTTATGAGGTTTATTTGGTTTGTAGAAGGCATTTATATTGGTTTTGATGCTTTATCTAGCCTTTTGGTATGCTAATGGTTTGTGGTTCAAGTATGCTCTAGTATATGCCTTACCATGCTTGTGATGATCCCTCAAATGTTTACCATATGCTTAGAATTACATGTTTGTCTGATAGAGTGGATGCCCCAAACATACCTATATGATTTGGTGATGTTTTGTTGAGGTTTGATATTAATTTGGGACTGTTTGTGGGACACTTCTGGTATGCGTATCGATACTCAAGCTTGCGTATCGATACACATAAGCCAAACTTGTGCTTTTTTACACAAGGGTATCAGTACGGATGGAGAGTGTTTCGATACGGGATTGAAGGGCGTATCGATACGCGGTCGATCGTATCGATACCCTTTATGCGAGTTTCGTCGCTGCCTTCCCGCGTATCGATACGGTCTCTAGGCGTACTGGTACGCGACCATTAAAATCCGTTATAAGCATCTTTAAAAGCTTTGAAATGTTGCATTTTAGTCCTTGATCTCCATGTATGCAATTGGATGAGTTTGGTAGGTCTGATTGTGATGAAAATTTAAGAAGAAGCATGAAAAATGAGTAATTGAATAGTTGTAACCTTAAAATCAGGAAAGTCCTTATGATTTGTAGAATTTACATTTTGGTCCCTAAATGTCCAATTTGTGTAATTAAACCCCTAAACGAGTTCTGATCACCGTGCCATTTCTTCCTATGCTCTTTGGTGATCACATAGGACTTAATTTGCATCTAGAAAAGATAAAAAGAAAAAAAGGTCGTCAATCGGAGTCGACTTTAATGAGTTGGCTTCGATTTTCCCCGTGTAATCACCTTGGTTCGGGTCAATCGTCTAGAATGGGCTAAGGGGGTTACATTTGTTGGTCTCAGAGCCAGGTTTGCGAATATTTGGGGCTTTGGTAGGTGGTTGGTAAGTGTAAATGCTTGTAGTTTTGGATTATGTGAAAGCATGTTGTGAAATTGCGCAATGTTTGAGCTTTATTGAGATGAAATGCATGCAAGCTGATTGTTTGAGGTGAAATTGTGTTTTTATGCTGTAGTTGGGGTAAAAATGGGGAACTCATTGCCATATAATTACTATTGGAAAGAATTGATTTGAAAATGAACTTGAGCACCTTGGATTTTCTTGCCTTATATTGCCTAACTGAGTTTTATTGCATTTTGCTAGTTGCATTGTTTTGAATGGGGCTACGCAGAGAGCTTAGAATTAATACTCGTAGCACGGATAGGAACAAGATGAATGCGACATATGAGTGTGTTGAGAATTTACCGCCTCTTCCTCCTGGTGGACCACCTGGTGGTGGTGGAGCGGGGGTTGGTGCTGCTGGAGCGGGTGTAGGAGTTGCTAAACCCGAGGGAGCACGCGGGAAAGCTACTCTTGATATGGCAGTGTTGATTCAAGCTATTGCTGGAGCCTTTAAGGAAGCTGTAGCTGGTGCTCATGTGGTTGTACCTCAGGCTGGTGCCGGTGCGAGTTTGCCGTTAGAGCGACATCGCAGTCTTGGTGGGACTGAGTTTAGGGGGCTGACTCCTGAGAGTTCCGAATCTTGGTTGGAGAGCACCAAGAGGATCCTTGGGCAAATGAATTGTAATGATGTCTAGAAGTTAGGGTGTATTGTATCCCTGTTGCATGGTAATGCTTATACGTGGTGGGCGACCACTATAGACGGATTAGAAGAGGATGAGGTGACTTGGACGTTCTTCTTAAATACGTTCAAGAGGAAGTATCTGGGTGTCCAATATCTAGATGAGAAAAAGAGGGAATTTATGTCTCTGATGGAAGGAAGCATGTCCGTGGCTGAATATGAGGTACAATTTGTACGCATCAATCAGTATGCTCATGAATTGGTCCCTAATGAATGAGAGAGATGCGAGCGTTTTAGATATGGGCTGGTGGCTGATGTGAAGACTTATATGCTTGCATCAGATTACAGTGATTTTGATGTCGTGGTCACTCGAGCCAAGGACATTGAGCTAAATCTTGGTATGGTGAGTCGAGCAGGGGGATCTAGCTCAGGGAAGTGAGATGTGGGTTTTGATGCTGGAAAGGATCGTTTTAAGAGGCCGAGGGATCGAAGGTTTAATGTGGATTCTAGACGTGAGGGAGGTAACCCAGGGAGAGGTCAGCAAGGACCTAATGTTTTCATTCGTACATCTGAGTGTAATCGGTGTGGCAGGAGGCACAGAAGAGAGTGTTGGGGCAACATTGGTCCATGCTGGAAATGTGGTTCCCGTGGGCACATGAAAGGGGATTTTCCACAGCCAGTGAGAGTAACCGAGCCACAAAGGGGTCGTGGGGGCGGCCATGGCAATTTTCAGCGTAGAGATGAGGGTGCGAGGAATGTAGCACACGTAGTAGCTGTTTAGCCCAAAGGTGGTGGTCAGGCTAGAGTGTATGCCCATCGTGAAGGAGGGAGGACACTGACGTGATCGCATGTACCTTTACTTTGTAGTATTTTTCATTACTTTCTTTGATTGATTATGGGTCTACATATTGATACATATTGTGTTAACATGCTCAAATGCTTGGTTTGCCTGTTGAGTCTTTAGATGTTGGTGTTCGTATGACTAGTTTGGTGAAACAGTTGTATCAAGGAAGTTATGTAGGAGATTTCCTTTAATGGTGCAAGAACATGTGTTTTTGATTGATCTCATGGAGTTGCCTTTTTATGGTTTCGATGTAATCCTTGGTATGGATTTGCTAGTTGAGCATAGGGCTGTTGTGGATTTTGAGAATAAGCGAGTTTCGTTGAAACTTGCTGATGATTATGAAGTTGTGGTGATGGGAGAAAATGTAAAGTTCCTATCTAATGTGGTTTCAACGCTTGAAGCGAGTCAATTGTTGCGTCAAGGATGCGATGCCTATTTAGCTTTTGTAATGAATCCTAGTACAAAGGATGTCCAGGTTCAAGATATAAGGATTGTGTATGAATTCCCTGGGGTGTTTCCGGAGGAGTTACCTGGTTTGCCGCCTAGTCGAGAGGTCGACTTTCTAACTGAGTTGTATGAGAACACAACTCTGGTGTCCATCGCTCCCTATCGAATGACACCTAAGGAGTTAAAGGAGCTGAAGACGCAACTTCAGGAGTTGCTTGACAGAGGCTTTATTTGGCCTAGTCTGTCACCTTGGGGGTGCACCGATCTTGTTTGTAAAGAAGAAAGATGACACGATGAGAATGTGCATTGATTATCGTCAGTTGGATAAGTTGACTGTCAAGAAAATGTATCATCCGCCAAGATTTGATGATCTTTTTGATCAGTTTCGTAGAGCAGCTGTGTTCTCGAAGATTGATTTAAGGTCTGGGTACTACCAATTGAAGGTTAAGGATGTGGATGTGCCAAAAACTGCTTTTCGGACTAGGTATGGGCATTATGAATTCCTGGTGATGCCTTTTGGTTTGACGAATGCTCCTGCTGCATTCATGGATATGATGAACATGGTGTTTCATGAGTTCTTGGATAAGTTTGTTGTGGTGTTCATCGATGACATCATTGTGTACTCTCGTACAGAGGAGGAACACGAGGAACATTTGAGGATTGTTCTACAAGTGTTCCTAGAGAATCAAATTTATACTAAGCTGAGTAAATGTGAGTTTTGGTTGAAGGAAGTTGTTTTTCTTGGTCATGTGGTTTCGGCCGAGGGAATCCGTGTTGATCCTCAGAAGATTGAAGCGGTGGTGAATTGGAAGCCTCCTAGGTCTGTTCATGAAGTTCGTAGTTTCCTTGGTTTGGCGGGTTACTACCGAAGGTTTGTGGATGGATTTTCCAAGATTGCTGCTCCTTTGACGAAGTTATTGCAGAAGGATGTTAAGTTTGAATGGACGGAAGCGAGACATCAAGCTTTTGAGAAGCTAAAGGAAGCTTTGACGCAAGCTCCTATCTTGGTTTAACCTGAATCTGGAAAAGAGTTTGTGGTGTATAGTGACACATCTTATGTTGGTTTGGGGTGTGATGATGTAAGAGAGTAGTGTAGTAGCTTATGCATCACGAAAATTGAAGGTGTATGAGCGTAACTATCCCACACACGATATTTAGTTGCCGGCGACGGCTTTCGGTTTAAAGATTTGGAGGCATTCCATATATGGTGAGAAGTGTACTATGCAAACGGATCACAAGAGTTTGAAGTATCTTATGTCTCAGAAGGAGTTGAATCTTAGGAAACGACGTTGGGTGGAGTTGCTTAAGGATTATGACCTAACGATCGAGTATCATCTTGGAAAGGCCAATGTTGTGGCCGATGCTTTGAGCAGGAAAGTGGCGGTGGAGTTGAGGGCGATGTTCGCTTGCTTGAGCATATCGCGAGATGGTGGCCTTGTTGCTGAGTTGCAAGTGAAACCATCTTTGGTTCAGTTAATAAATGATAAACAGTTGCTTGATGATTATCTTGTACCTCATGTTCAGGATATTGCGGAAGGTAGGCCTTCGTACTTAAGTTTCAACGATGATGGTGTTATATGTTTTGGGAGTCAGATTGTGGTGTCGAATGATGTTGAATTGAGGCGCACTATTCTTATTGAAGCTCATAGTAGTCCTTTCGCTATGCACCTTGTAGTACGAAAATGTATCATGATTTGAAGGATGAGTACTGTTGGGTGGGGTTGAAGAAAGATGTTGCTGAGTTCGTGAGCAAATGTATGGTTTGTCAGCGGGTTAAGGCTAAACATCAAGTTTCTTCTGGGTTGTTGCAGCCATTGAGAATCCCAGAATGGAAGTGGGAGAGGATTACCATGGACTTCGTGTCTGATTTGCCTTTGTTGCCATCGAAAAAGAATTCTGTTTGGGTGATTGTGGACCGCCTTACGAAGTGTGCACATTTCTTGCTTGTGCATACTACGTATACCTTGGATAAACTAGCTGAGCTATACATTGCTAAGATTTTGCGTTTGCACGGGGTGCCGAAATCTATAGTATCAGATAGTGATCCGAGGTTCACGTCGAGGTTTTGGGTATGTTTGCATCAAGCCTTGGGTATGCGGTTGAATTTCAGTACTTCTTATCATCCGCAGACGGATGGATAGTCAGAGTGTGTTATTCAAGTGCTTGAGGATATGTTGAGGTGCTGCGTTATTGAGTTTCAAGGTTCTTGGGAGAAGCACTTGCCTTTGGTTGAGTTTTCTTATAAAAATAGTTACCAGGAAAGCATTCAAATGGCGCCGTACGAGGCTTTATATGGGAGAAAGTGTAGAACTCCCCTTTGCTGGGCTGAAACGAGGCAAAAGTTGATTTCCATGCCAGCTTTGTTGAAAGGAACCACCGAGAAGGTGAAGCTCACTTGTGAGCGTTTGAAGGCAGCATCGGACCGGCAAAAGTCTTACGCGGATTTGAAGAGTAAGGAGATAGAGTTCGCAATTGGCGAACGCGTGTTTCTAAAAGTTTCACCTTGGAAGAAGGTTATGAGATTTAGCCAGAAGGGAAAATTGAGTTCGAGGTTCATTGGACCATATGAGGCGATAGAACGTGTAGGTCATGTTGCTTATAAGTTGAGACTTCCTTCAGAGTTAGAAAAGATATATAATGTGTTCCATGTATCCATGCTTCAGAGATATATATCAGATCCGTCGCATGTTATGCCTGTAGAGGAGGTTGAGTTGAATCCAGACTTAACGTATGATGAGGAGCCCTTTGAGATTCTAGATACGGATAGCAAGGTTCTCCGGGGTAAGACCATCGAGCTGGTCAAGGTCTTATGGAGACATCGTGGCGTTGAAGAAGCTACGTGGGAAAGGAAGGTTAACGTGAAGAAATAGTTTCCTTACCTTTTTCCACTAGGTAAATTTCGAGGACGAAAATTTTTAAGTGGGGGAGAGTTGTAACGCCCTGGTTTTGGGCCTAGATGTTTTAGACGTTGAATCGGGCTGGTCAGGAACGGTTCAAACTCTTGAGGTTGGTTTAGGGAACACCTAGTTCGGGATGTTTTAAAAATATGGAAAAATATATAAAAATCCTCATTTAGTATATAAATGATTATGGTAAAAACAATTTTACAAAATAAGCTTTGGAAATATTACATTTTGGTATAGTGACCAAAATGCAGTTTTTGCAAAAGTTGGTTACTGATTGTTTTGTAAAGGATTGAAACTTTGAATCTTTAGGGAGCTAATTTTACCATTTGTTTTGATCAGACTTCTCTTTAATTTGGGAGCTTTTAATAATGTTTTTAATAAAGAAATAAAAAGAAGTTAAAAAGGAAATCAAAGTTGACTTTTCATAACCAACTTTACGATAGTTTTCTCTTTTCATTTTCTCTCAACTTCTATAAGAAAAACACTTTTCTCTCATCCTAAGAACCTTTGACTTCCAACTTTTTTGTTGAGATTTCATCTTCCAAAAGATTTCCTATCTTTGTATCATCAAATCCTTTTGATTTTACTTTGGATTTTCAAGAAAACTTGCCCAAATTAAGGACAGATCAACCATTAGAGGTAAGCTTCGTCCTTCTCCTCTAGTGATCAGTTCTTTACTGAAATTTCCAAGTTATCAATCCTTTGTTAATGTTTTTGAGTTGTTTTAATGTTATAAACATGAAATAATTGTTAAATTCAAAATTCTTGATGAGATCTTGGTGATTTTCATATTTCTATGTTAAGCTTTGTTTTGTGGTTGATTTCTAACATATTTTGGTTGTTATTTGATGTTGAGAATGTGGTTTTAATAAATAAATCCTGAATAAGTTTGGGTTCCTAAGTTTGAGATGCTAGATTTGTGGTTTTTGGTGATCTGCTATTGCTGGAGGTATAAGCTCATGTGTATGTTGATTTTTGTTGTTGATTGAAGTTTAGAAAAGTTTAGAATTGATAGATCTTGGCTGGGCTTTGATTTGAGAAAGTATGGAAGTGATTTCGGTTATTTCGGATAGCCGAAATGCTAGTTTTGAGTAGAGCAGCGAGCTAGAATGGGTGGCTGGTGATTTTAATGCATGATGATGCATTAATCCTCTGCTCTTATGTGTAATGTACATGGGAGACATCTTTAGACGTGTTTGGTGTTGATCCGGAAGTGCCAGAAGCTTAGAAATCGTTTCGGCAAGCAAGCGAAATGTTATCGGTGAGTGGAAATGGTTTTAGAAATCCTTGAAGGAGAAGAAAACCAGTTTTAGGGATTTAGGATTGGTTTTAAACATGATCCTAAGTCCGGAAGTAAGTATGTTTAGATTTGCTCTCGAAATGTGGATGATGCCCCTAAATGTTTTGACATGCCCTTGATTTGAGATAGAAAAATTCCTACTGTTTTGTGCATGATTCATGACATGAGTCAATGTTTTATATTGATCCTATGAGATAGAATAACATTGCGAAGAGTTTTGAGATTTTGATTAAATGCTATGCATGAATTGTCATTTTGAAATGGGATGAGATTGATTTAGAAATGTTGCATCAAAACAGTAGGTGAGATGATGATTTTAATGTAATATATTGGCATAAATGATGAGATGTTACCAGATATAATTTATCAAACAATAGGACGTAAAGTGCACTCTAAACTAAAATTCGTACATGCTCTTTGGAGTCGGGCAATGAGGGTAGTGCCATCCCGATCCAAAGTTAGAGTCCGATGATGAGAGATACCATCGAGGTAGGTATTGGTGAAACACCCAAGCTTTGTGGCAAAGATAGATACCACCATGAGAGTCCGGTAGGGGTGTGCAAAAATACCCGACCCGATGGACCCGACCGGAAAACTCGACGACCCGAACCTAAAATGTCGGGTAATTCCCGAAAAAGAAATACCCGACCCGACAAATTTCCCGGGACACAGGCCGGGACACGGGCCGAAAGTTTTTTCTTACCGGGTACCCGACCCGATCCAATAAAAATTAATATATATATATATTTATTTTATGTTTCTTAATATTTTCACTCTAAAATTAAGTTTAAATCCCTACATTTTTTCTATGTTTGTATTATATTCTTTTAAGTTTTAAGTTTATTTTTTTAAATATTTTTGTGTTTAATATGTGATTTTTTTTTAATTTTAGAATTAAAAAAATAAAAAAATCAGAACCGGGTACCCGGTACCCGATTACACGAATACCTGAATTTTACGGGTACTCGAAACCCGGGTACCCGAATATAATGGGCCGGGACACGGGCCGCCTAATGAGGTACCCGGATGAACCGGGTACCCGAAAACAGGGTACCCGACAATTCCAACCCTAGAGTCCGGTGTCGAGATCCCACCAGGGTAGGACTTGGCCTCGAGTCAAGCTATCCGCATATCCGAGTAAAGATAGAATATGAAATGCCAATATATGAGAATGAACTTTGATTCACATGTACCAATGTTAAAATGATTTTATGTTATGAGAAATGCATATCAGATTTTGAGAATATGAAATGCTTTTGTATATCAAGCATGTGTGGCTTTGCCATGAGATTTGCATTGGTTGAAGGCATGAGATAGATAGATAGATGGTACATGTGATTTTCAAATGGTGATTTGCTTTGAAATGGTTTTCAAGCATGAGATAGAAATAGCATTGTTTTAGAAATGATTTTCAAGATAGAGTTTTAATGCTTGCATTGTTGTGTTGGTGTTTCTAGAGCATGCCTCACTAAGCTTTTATGCTTACGCTCTCTTTGACCAACAATGCATATAATTGACACATTTTGGGTAGCAAGGAGGCTTAAGAAGTTCAAGGATTGTTAAGCTCAAGTATGGTGTTATACTTTCACTTTAGTAGTGGTATATGGCAATGTGATTTTATTGATTGTTTGGGAGATGTGTTTTGGACTCCATGTTGTTGATGCAAGTTTTATGTGGTTTATATAGTTTGTAGAAGGCCTTTATATTGGTTTTGATGCTTTATCTAGCCTTTTGGTATGCTAATGGTTTGTGGTTCAAGTATGCTCTAGTATATGCCATACCATGCTTGTGATGATCCCTCAAATGTTTACCACATGCTTAGAATTACATGTTTGTATGATAGAGTGGATGCCAAAAACATACCCATATGATTTGGTGATGTTTTGTTGAGGTTTGATATTAATTTGGGACTGTTTGTGGGACACTTCTGGTATGCGTATCGATACTCGGGCTAGCGTATCGATACACATAAGCCAAACTTGTGCCTTTTTACACATGGGTATCGGTACAGATGGGGAGTGTTTTGATACGGGTTTGAAGGGCGTATCGATACGCGGGTGAGCGTATCGATACCCTTTCTACGAGTTTGGTCACTGCCTTCCTGCGTATCGATACGGTCTCTAGGCGTATTGATACGCGATCGTTAAAATCAATTATAAGCATCTTTAAAAGCTTTGAAATGTTGCATTTTAGTCTCTAATCTTCATATATGCAATTGGATGAGTTTAGTAGGTCTGGTTGTGATGAAAATTTACAAAGAAGCATGAAACATGAGTAATTGAATATTGGTAACCTTAAAATCAGGTAAGTCTTTATGATTTGTAGAATTTACATTATGGTCCCTAAATGTCCAATTTACGTAATTAAACCCCTAAATGAGTTTCGATCCTTGTGCTGTTTCTTCCTATGCTCTTTGGTGTTCACATAGGATTTAATTTGCATCTAGAAAAGAAAAAAAGAAAAAAAAGGGTCGTCAATCAGAGTCAGCTTTAACGAGTTGGCTTCGGTTTTCCCCGTGTAATCACCTCAATTCGGGTTAACTGTCTAGATCGGGCTAAGGGGGTTACAAGATAGGCCACAAAGGCTTCTTGGACTTCCCCCACAAACTTCATGAAGCTCAGCTATTGCTGTTTGATCCTTTTGTTGCTGTCGATAAGGGTATCTAGCAGAGCGAGGACTTCATTTGTTGGGGCAGCTTCAGTACTACTGAGGGCAGCTGGTGTAGCTGGCTGGGCGGCAGAGGGCTGGCTGGGGGTGATGGCCTTTGTCTCCTGGGCCCGCATCATCGGTATGCGGACTTTCTTGGTCCACCCCTCCTTGGCGGTTGTCATCTCATCCTCGGGGTCGGTTGGGACGTTAAAATTGGCACAAAGGCCAGTGATTAGTGACGGGAAGTATAGCCTGCCCTTCGTCTCACGAAACAGTTGTGGATCTCCTTACATATAATCCCCCTAATGTTTATGGGCCAGTTCACCATGATGCTGTGAATGAGTGCGAGGCGCGGTCGATCAACAGTGGAGTTGTGGGAGGTGAGCAACAGACGCGTTTTGATGAAGGTAATCCAGAACATTGCCTCGGGCAGCAGGCGACGACGTTGGACAGAGCCGCCATGCTTTCCTGCCAAACACGGTGTGTTGGGCTTACACAGCTTGGCTTTGAGTCTGTCGTAATCGACAGCCGTCAGTGACTGCCTCCATTCCTCATGATGGTTGTCGTCCATCTCTAGGCTATAGAAATTGTTGATGATGGCAGCGTTAAGCTTGACAAGCTCCCCTCGAACTTAAACGAAGGGCAGCTCTGGGCAGGGATGATGGGCATAAAACTCTCTGACCATGGTGATGTTGGCCATCTCCGACTACCGTGCGAATATTTCCCATCCCCTTCTGTGGATGGTCTCGAACAAGGCGGGCTCTAAGCCAAGGTCCCCTGTTTGCTTTGTGTAGTGGAAACCTTGCTCCTCCCAACCTGTTTGCTAAGCAAATTGATCTTTGTTTATCTTCTCATCTGCCCTGGAGCAGAAGCGTTTGAAGGTGTTTTTGGGTGCTGATGTTGAAGCCATGTGTGAGACAGTTGATTAGCCATTGGCAAGGAGGTGAAAGCAAAATGAATGAATGAAGTGAGAAAGGTTTAAATAGAGGCTTCCAATAGATGCCGGGGCGGCATTAAATGTTCAACAGTCAAGTTGTCTCGCGCACGTTACTGGATTTCTGCCCGTTATTTCTATAGCCATTGGCAGCTATCCGTTAGCGGGCAACTAGCCGTTATGCGTTGTCTGTGCTGGGCCGCCCTTGGCTGTCTTGGCAGGATGTTGGGCGAGCTCTTTGTTGGGCTTTCTTCTTGCTCCAGTTCTTTTATTCCTAAAGACTAAAATAAAAATAAAGATAATTAAATACTGATAATAAAATCTGAAAAACAAAATTTAATCCTAATAAAAATAAGTTGCAATAAATTAAATTCTATTCCTAAAACATAAAAAATAAAAATAAAGAAAATAAATATAAAATAATTAGGTTATGTTGGGAGTGCATTTGGGTGCATCTCCCAGACAAAACCACTTCCTGAGGTGGTGTTTCTTGTCCTTCCCTCCAGGGGGTCCTGTTGTTCTTTAAGGTGGTGTGCTACTGGGTCCTTTAGCCTGCCCTTCGGTCTGCCGTAACAGCTATTGCCTTGACCTATCTCTGTGCTGATTTTGGCCGCTTGAGCATCATGACATCCTTTCTTTTCATTTTTTGAGGGTTGTAACACATTTAACTTGATGCTCTGATTGTCTACCTTCATGGTCAGCTCCCCATGTTTCACATCTATTAGAGTTCTGCCTGTGGCCAAGAATGGTCGACCAAGGATGATGGGGGCGTTTTCATCGGCCTCAGAGTCTAAGATGGGGAAATCAGCTGGATGTGTCTCTTCTGAGTTTTCCATTATGGGTTCATTCAAATGTTTCCCACTTCTTGTTGATATGGCTTTGCACTGGTCATATGTGGGTTTGGCTGCTGCCTTTGTATTGCTTGATGCTGCACCCATTGTTCTGCTGCTATAAATAGCAGTGAACTGCCCAAACTTGGTCTCCAGGTTCTTCATCGCAGCCTTCTGGTTGTTCATCCTCATCTTTGTCCTGTCTATAAACGACTCAGTTTTATCAATGAATTTATTAGTGTGAATAATAACTTCACTAGTATTAAACATAAAAATTAAAGAGCTGCTTCTAGTGATTTATTGTTTTGTGGCTGTTGAGCCTGCTGTCTGGATTGGTTTTGCTGGTAGCCTCCCTGTTGCTCTTATGGATTGGCAGAAGTCTTAGGATTGCTCCAGGAAAAGTTTGGATGATTTTTCCATCCAGGGTTGTACGTATTCGTGGCTGGCGTGCTATTCCTCTTTTATCCTCCCATAAAATTTGTAGATGCAGAACATTCAGAGGAATCGTGGTAGCCCCCACACTCATCAAAGAATGTCATTATAGCCTTGGCCTCGTAGACTTTCCCAGTGGGTTTCACCATGTTCATGACCAGCTCTGTCAGCTTGTCGAGGCAGGCATTGACAGATGCTGAGGCTTCCACTTCGTTAACAACTGCTGGCCGCCTAACGCTGCCTCGGCGGGCTGTTGGGTACTTATAATCGTTCTTGGCGACTTGGTTCAGGATCTGCAGTGCCTCCTCTGGTGGTCTATCGAGGATGATTTCGTTGGCTGAGGCATCATCCATCATCCGAGTTGGGTAGTTCACCCTGTTGTAGAACATTGACACCTGTGTTCATGCCGGGAAACCATGGGGCGGGCAGTTGTTCACCATCTGTTGGTACTGCTCCCATGCTTCATACATTGGCTCATCATCCCCATGTGGGAAGGCTGTGATCTCATTTCTCAATCTTTCTATGACATTAGATGGACTGAAATGATCGAGGAAATCTTTACACAGCTCTGTAAATGTGTGAATGACCCTACAGGCTGGTTGTTCAACCACTGCTTTGCCCTATCCCTCAGTGAATAGGGGAATAATCTCAGCCTTAACACATCCTGGTGGACTTCGTGTATTTTGAATGCTCTGTATATATCCAGAAATCCTCTTAAGTGTTGTCGAGCATCTTCTGTAGCAGTCCTTCCAAATTGCCCCACTATGTTGATCATATTGAACATCATAAGCTTCAACTCAAAGTGATTCGCCACAATCTCATGTTCTGTCACTGTCGGATCGAACCCTCTAAAGTCATGTTCCAAGTAATCCCTCATGGTTCGAACGTACCGTGGCTGCCTGGGTGGAATAGGGGGCGGCTGCTGTTGAGTGTGCAAAAGTTTTATATTTTACCCCTTATTTCACCCATATTTCTGCTGCATTTAGGATAGATTTCCGCATATACATCACAATTAGATAAAATAGCACAGTTGCTACTGATTTTGGCTACTTTTGCAGGTATCTGCTATGGCAGACTCAGGGCAGCGGAGGAGTAGAGCTGGAACACAGGACTGGAGTCGAGAAGCAAGATGCTGCCGTGGCCACTGCCGTGGCAGCCTTGACGACAACATTGGTGAAGTGGAAGAGTGAAGTGGAGCTCGACAGATAAAGGACTTCAAGCCGGTCTGTCGTGGACAACTCCTATATTTTTCTGAGCCCTGGGGCATAATGAAGGCCAAGCCCAAACTCCAAGGAAGAAACCCAGAGCAAGAAAAGAGAGAGAATTAAAGGCATATACTCAGAAGATTTAATCTCCAATAGAGTTGTACTTTAGTTTAAACTTGTATTCTTGCCATATTAGAAAACTTGGACCCAAGGCCTATATAAAGGCATGTAATTCGACCTAGGGAAGGATATCTCTTACCTAACCGTATTCCCCAAAATCCTTGTCGTTTCCCCCCTTCTCATCATGTTCTAAACTTCCCCTAGGGCTAAGGGTTGATTCTGTAAAGTAGTTGCAAGGATTGTACTGTTTTAGGAATATTTCTGTTCAAGGCAATAAAACTTCAAGTTTATTTATTCTGGTTTTTCACATCTCGCAAGAGTATCGGGAGAGCATTGTGAGGTTATTTATTTGTTTGATATCGGGAGTGTCAAACATACGAACGAAATAAATACAAGTTTTCCAGTTTATGGTTAAACCATCTCATCTTAGGGATAAGTACCGGCCTATTTCTTAAACCTGATCTTTTACTCCTTTAATTTAGTTATTATTCACGATTAGTCTACAAACAATTTAAACTCTTTCTTTCTCTCGTGCAGTAACTATAGGATAAAGCTATTTCCAGTCCCTGTGTAGACGATATCTGATACTCCAAGTATCACTTTACTACTTGCGTCGTGTACACTTGCACTACATTGCGATAAGACTTTTGACACGCAACAAGTTTTTGGCGTCGTTGCCGGGGACTGGGAACATATCTTTACCCTTACATTTACTGCACTTTTTCTTTTTAATTTTCTTTTTTCCCTTGGTATTGTTTACCCTGTGCTTTTCACAAGGTTTTCTGCTTGCTTATGCGCAGATCTAGACGAGGAAAGGAACCTGAGTACGAACTAGACCCTTAAATCGAATGCACGTGCAACCTCAGGAACCTAGTCCGACTCTTGATAGCAAGAAACGACTATCTTGAGGAACAATTAGAAGCAATGCAGAACCAAGTGGTAGAAGATAACCAAGGGGTTATTGGAGATCCTCCCCAGGATGCACGGAATGGTCGGCCTGCCGCTGCTGCTGCCTCACGGCAGTCCTGCTTAGATTACATGATCAATGATCATGTTGAACTGGAGACCACCTTGCCAGACGTGGAAGCTGAGAATTTCGAGCTGAAACCTGTTATGTTCAACATGATAAATTCTGCTGGCCAATTTAGTGGTGCTGCAACAGAGGATGCCCGAGAACATCTAAAAACGTTCCAAGAAATCTGTGGATCGTTTAGATTACCAGGAATAAATCCGGAAATACTGAGGCTCCGGTTATTTCCTCATTCACTAAGAGACGGAGCTAAAAGTTGGTGGAATAAACTAACGCCGGGTTCAATGCGAACTTGGGCAGATCTCTCTCGTGAATTTTTATCTCGTTTTAATCCTTCTCACTTATCCGAGCGATTGCGTAACGAAATTGCTACTTTTCAACAGGAAGATGACGAACCAATGCACGAGGCATGGGACAGGTTTAAAACTCTTCTAAGGAACTAACCGATGCATGGTTTCCCCTTGTGGAATCAGGTCATTAAATTCTACAATGCTGCCAATACAAACACTCGTATGAGAATAGATTCAGCAATAAATTGCCTATTATTGGATAAAGATTCAGACGAAGCAATGGTGGTGTTGAAAAAATTAGCAAAGAATGACGAGCAATTCCCTACGGTAAGGAGAGGTAAACGAGGGATAACTGTAAAGGATTATGAAGCTGACAATTCCCTGAAATCACAGATTGCTTACCTCACAAAGGCGGTGGAAAAATCTGTTACGAAAAGATTCTAAACCTGTCTATTATGCAGAAGAGGTATGTGAAACATGCAGTGGGAACCATAGTTCAGAAGACTGTCTGTTACAGTTAGAAGAAGGGATGTACGTTGGAAATTATAACAAGCCAAGAAACTACGACGCCAACAATTACAATCCCAACTGGAGGAAAGATCCCAAGTTTTCCTGGAGCAATCCAAAAAATGCACTGAATCCTCAGATGCAGAACAACCAAAACCAAGGGGCACCCAGAATCCTGTCGCGACAGTAGCCACAGCAGCAGTCGCAACAGCAGCCGGTAGCCGCACCTAGTATACTGGAGCAAACATTGGCAACATTCATGTCACAGACATGAGCTTACATGGAAAACATGGATCACTTTGTCAAGAAAACTACGTCATTCATGGACAAGACAGAGATGAGGATGACTAACCATGAGGCCACCCTGAAATCACTAGAGACACAGATGGGCCAGGTTTCCCAGCATATCAAGCCAAGGCAAAACGGAGGTTTCCCTAGTGACAGTGAGGTCACTAGAAAACCCACACATGAGCGGTGTAAAGCAATTACAACTAGGAGTGGGAAACAACTGCGAGGGCCGTAGATGAAAACCATACCAAATGAGGAACCGACCCTAGATACACCTGCCGTGAACACTGCCCGACAGAAGAAGAGCAACATGCTGCCGACACACCTGTCACGACAGCAGAAGGGACAGAGGAGCAAGAAAAGGATGCTGAAGAACCTAAACCTCCTCAGATCCGAATACCATGTGCAGGACGTCTTGAAGATTACCGTCCTCCACCTCCTTTTCCACAGTGGTTACAAAAACAGAAACAAGAGTACCAACTCAAAAAGATTTATGAAATTTTTAAGCAGATGCATATTAATATACCGCTGTTAAAGGCCATCAAGCAGATGCCCGGTTATGCAAAATTTCTCAAGGATGCCATGTCAAAAAGATCCAGACTTGGGGAATTCGAAATGGTAAAAATAACAGAGGGATGCATGGCTATCTTGCACAAGCATCCACCCTAGAAGAAGAAGGATCTTGGGAGCTTCATCATACCGTGCATAATTGGTGACAAATTCGTGGGTAAGGCACTTTGTTATCTTGGTGCTAGCATAAATTTAATGTCAAAATCTGTGTTTCAGAAATTAGGTATTGGAGGAGCACAACCCACGACAGTCATGCTGTAGTTGGCAGACCGCTCTTACGTACAACCATAAGGGAAGATCGAAGATATTCTGGTAAGAGTGGATAAATTCATTTTTCCTACTCACTTTCTTGTGTTAGACTATGAAGCAGATGAAAACGCACCGATCATTATGGGGCGACCCTTCCTAGCCACAGGCAGATCTGTGATCGATGTGGAGAAAGGAGAACTTACCATGAGAGTAAATGATCAAGAAATCAAACTCAATGTTCTCCAAGCAATCAAACATGCCAATGTAGAAGAATAGTGCAAGGCCATCGCTGAAGTAATCCTTGACCAACCCTGCATCAGGTCGAGCTACCATGACATAAAATTTGGTCACTGCCACAGCAGTCATCTTGAAGACTGTCACGGCAGCAACGACGACAGTGACTCCTCCGACTCAGAAATATTTGACACTGAAGGTCATGAGGAGGTAAATTGGATAGGCAATCATCTAGGTAAGTTCTTCGAGCCCCTGAATTATACCTCGAATGAACATATAATCCAGAAGCCTTCAATTGAAAAGCCTCTTGTTTTAGATCTTAAACCCCTGCCAGGGCAGCTAAAATACGTTTTTCTAGGTTTAAATGATACGTTGCTCGTAATCATCTCTTCCAAGTTAATGTAGAAACAGGAGCAACAACTAATTGGAATGCTGCAACAGCATAAGAAGGCCATTGGATGGACAATAGCTGACATCCAAGGCATCAGTCCGGCATTATGTATGCACAAAATTCTCCTGGAAGATGATCATAAGCCGATTATTGATGCTCAGAGACGTTTAAATGACGCTATGCGGGAAGTGGTGAGAAAAGAGATTATCAAATGGCTTGACGCTGGAATCATATACGCCATCTCGGATAACAAGTGGGTGAGCCCAGTGTAGTGCGTATTGTTGAGTGCCTAAAAGTCCTATATATTACCCCTCATTTATCCTTATTTTTGCTGCACTCAAGCATGTTTATCTGCATTTCAGGTTAAGTTTTGCATTTACATCACAAATAGATAAAATTGCACAGATATTGCTTATTTCGGTCACTTTTTGCAGATATTTGTCATGGCAGCATCCAGGGCAGCAAAGGAGCAGAAGCGAATTGCGGAGCTAGAGTGAAGGGCTGACGAACACTGCCTGTCGTGACCGCTGTTGTGGCAGAAGTGGCGACAGTGAAGACACTTGAGGTGGAAAACACGAAGTGGAGATCAACAGATAGAGGATTTCAAGTCGGACTATCATGGGCCACTCGCATATTTTTTGGAAACTAGAAGTAGAAGGAGCTGTACTGAAGCAGTTCCAGTTGCCACCAAGAACGATGCCGCCGTAGAATGCCGCCCGGACGGCAATACGCCGACATAGTCAAGATGGGTCTCGTTTGATAGAGGACATTTTTCTGAGTCCGTTGAGCCCAATCTTGCATTTTTCTTAGGTCGGGAGCGGAGCATAGAGCTGATCAAGGATCGATAAGTAAAGTAACTTATCTTTACTTATTGAACAAGGATTTCTACTCCAAGAAGGATTTCTACCCCAAGAAGAACTTCTACTCCAAGAAGGACTTAGACTAGATCTTTGCCTATATATACCCATGTATGTAAGGGTAGATATCACATCCCATACCTCTTATCTAAAAACCCTAGTCGTTTCTCTTTCTTCACCATGTTCTAAACCTCCCCTAGGGCAAAGGGTTGATTCTGTAAAGTAGTTGCAAGGATTGCATTTGATTTAGGATTTTTTTCTGTTCAATAAAATAGACTTCAAGTTTGCTTATTCTGGTTTTCAACATCTTGCAAGAGTATTGAGAGAGCATTGTGAGATTATACATTTACTTAATATCGGGAGAGTTAAGCATACGAAAGGAATACGTACGAGTTCTATAGATTATGGTTGAACTATCTCGGACCTAGGGATAAGACGAGGTTAAGTGTCTAAGGAAGAATTCAACAACATCGGTGTTCATCCTTCGATTCAAGCCGGGAGGTATCATCAAAGACGTGTTCATCGACAGACTTGGACCTAGGGATAGGCCAAGGCACAATAGGGATTCTTGCCAAGCTTGAAGTACTGAGTTGTGTGTTCGCTGCCGCGAGAACATCAGACCGCTGCCGCAGCAGGTGCAGCCGCGACAGGCGCTACGATAGAACAGAGAAGTCCTAGACAGTGCAACACTTGCACTACGGAGAAAATCAATACCGGCCCATTCTCTCTATCCTGATTTCTTTACTCTTTTATCTTCAGTACTTTTTATTATTCCCAACAAACAATTAAAATTATCTTTTCTTTGTGCAGAAATTCAAGGTTAATGCTATTAGCCCAGTCCCTGTGGAGACGATATCCGATACTTACGTATCACTTTACTACTTTCGTCGTGTACACTTGCACTACATTGCGATAGACTCTTTTACTCTTTTACACTTGAGTGACTAAAAGTCTTATATTTTACCCCTCATTTATCCCTATTTTTGCTTCACTCAAGCATGTTTAACTGCATTTTAGGATAAGTTTTGCATTTACATCACAAATAGATAAAATTGCACAAATGATGCTGATTTCGGTCACTTTTTGCAGATATATGTCATGGAAAAATCCAGGGCAGCAAAGGAACATAAGATAACTGTCGTGGCAGCATTCAAAGCAGCAGAGGAACAGAAGAGCCGGAGTGAAGAAAACTGCCTCATACATCACTGTCGTGACAGATGTCGTGACAGATGCCGTGACAGTTGTCGTGACAGAAGTGGTGACAGTGTTGAAGCAAACTGCCTTATAACTCGCTGCCGTGACATATGTCGTGACAGAGGTGGCGACAATGAAGATGAAGAGATGGAAAATGCGAAGTGGGGTTCGACTGATAGAGGATTTCAAGCCTAATTTTTAGAGACCACTCGCATAATTTTTGGAGCCAAGAAGCACAAGAAAGGCCTTGCCCAAAGTTTGAGGAGAAAGTCAAAGCAAGAAGATAGGGCGAACTAAAGAACATTTATTCAGAGATTTAGTCTTTAATGAATTGTACTTTAATTCGAACTAGTATTCTTGGCCATTAAGAAAACTTGTACCCAAGGCCTATATATATGCTTGTAATTCGACCTAGAGAGATCATCATCATATTATTCTCTAGCCGTCTTCCCCTAAACCCTAACCGTTTTCCCCCTTCTCATCATGTTCTAAACTTCCCCTCAGGCTAAGGGTTGATTCTTTAAAGTAGTTGCAAGGATTGCATTGTTTTAGGATTTTTCTGTTCAATAAAATACACTTCAAGTTTGCTTATTCTGGTTTTCAACATCTTGCAAGAGTATTGGGAGAGCATTGTGAGATTACACATTTACTTAATATCGGGAGAGTTAAGTATACGGAAGGAATAAGTGCGGGTTCTCCAGTTTATGGTTGAACTATCTCGGACCTAGGGATAGGACGAGGTTAAGTGGCTAAGGAAAAATTCAACAACATCAGTGTTCATCCTTTGATTCACGCCGGGAGGTATCATCAAAGACGTGTTCATCGACAGACTTGGACCTAGGGATAGGTCAAGGCATAGCAGGGATTCTTGCTAAGCTTGAAGTACTGAGTTGTGTGTTCGCTGCCGCGACAACAACAGACCGCTGCCGCAACAGGTGCTGCTGCGACAGGCGCTACGACAGAAAATAGAAGTCTTAGACAGTGCAAACACCTGCACTACGGAGCAGATCAATACCGACCTACTCTTTACTCTGAATATTTTCCTCTTTATTTTTCAGTCTTCTTTATTATTTCGTGACAAACAATTAAACTCTTTCTTTTCCCTTCGTGCAGAAAACCAAGGTTAAAGCTATTAGCCCAGTCCTTGTGGAGACGATATCCGATACTTACGTATTGTAACGCCCCGGTTTTGGGCTTAGAAGTTTTGGGCGTTGACCGGTTTGGTCAAAGTGCTGTTCGAATCTAAGAGAGTGAATTTAGGAAAGCCTAGTTCGGGTTGCATTAAAAATATGGAAAAATGTTCTAAAATCATCTTTTAATATAATTAAGTGAACTGTGAAATCAATTTTGGAAAATGAGTTTTGGAAGGGTGACATTTTGGCTAGTGACCAAAATGTAATTTTTGAAAGTTTTGTGACTGTTTTAAAAAGGATTGAAACTTTGAATCTTTAAGGAGCTATTTACCCAAAGGGGAGTTTCTCCAGATTTTCTAGAATATTAAATGATTTAATAATGGTTTAAAATAAAAGTAAAAAGGGAGGGAAAGATATTTTAGTCACTTTTAACTAACTTTCTAAATTTTCCATTTCCTATTTTCTCTCATCTTTTCTCTCAAACCAAACACATTCTCTCCAGATCTTTTCCTCTGATTTTCATCACCTAAAAACTTCCTTTCAACACTCTTTTGATTCCTAATCATCTCATCATCAAAACCTTTGTATTTGCTACTTGATTCATCAAGCTTTTTGGTTCCAAAAGAGGAGAAATTCAAGTTTGGAGGTAAGAACGTCCTTCTCCTCTAAACTATCAGTTCTTTACTGAAATTCCTAAGTTCTCAATCCTTAATTGATGTTTTATAAATGGCTTTTAAGATTGTTTAATGGATCTTGGCTTAAAATGCAAGATTTGGTGTGTTTTTGATGAAATTTCGTTGGATCTGTTTAAGCAGTGTTTAAGGTGTTAAAATGATGATTAATGAATGTTAATTTGATAAGGAATTGAGTTTTGATTAATGCAATCCCGGATAGGTTGAATTTCCTAAGTTTAGCTTATGATTCTTGTTTGTTTTGAGGTGATCTTGTGGATCTGGTGTTGCTGGAGGTATAAGGATGTTGTTAGGTTCTTTTTAGATGTTAAATGATGTTAAAGGATGTTAGGTTCTGATGGTTAATGGCTGGGCTTTGTTGAGAAGTGGTTTGGATGCATTTTCGGTTGTGTTTGGTGGCCGAAAATGGAGTGTGGATGAGAGCAGCGAGTTTAGCTGCTTTCATTGAAGCTATTAATGCATGATGATGCATTAATCTACTGTTTTAATGTGTTAAAACAGGGGAGTCATCTTTGGATCCAAGTGGTGGTGATCCGAAAGCTTGATTTGGTGCTTCGGCAAGAGGCGAAGTGGAATCGGTGAGTGAAATTGGGTTTCGGCTTTGAAACCATTGTCTTGGGAGCTTAGTTTAAGTCTAAACAACTTTGCTAAGCTCAAGTGTAAGTTTTCGGAAATACTCTCTAGTGGTGGCCATGATTTGATTGTTGTTGCAATGTGGTTTATTACATGATTTAAACTCTGTTTTGAAAGCATGATTTAGCATGGTTAATGCTGTTTTTGTAAGCCATATGTTGAAGGAAACTCAAGGTAGGAGTTCCTTGTTGTTGAACATTGTTTAAATGTGGTTTGATGCTTTTAAATGCATGATGAATATGGCTTGGTTTAATGCTTTAAAATAGTGGATAAATTGATGATAATGATGTATATTGGCAAGTGATGTTTTGAAAAGATTAAGGTCACTAAGGTGGTTAAAAGTCCTTGAGTGAGCCTTGTTTACTTAAGAACATCAAGGTGGTTAAAAGTCCTTGGATGGTTCTTGCTACGAACACAAAGGTGTTTAAAAGTCCTTGTGTGGTCCTTCCATGGTGGTTAAAAGTCCATGGGCCAAGGTGTTTAAAAGTCCTTGGGATCAAGGTGTTTAAAAGTCCTTGATGTGATACATTTCATGGTGTTTAAAAGTCCATGGCCAAGGTGTTTAAAAGTCCTTGGGATCAAGGTGTTTAAAAGTCCTTGATGTGATACATTTCATGGTGTTTAAAAGTCCATGGCCAAGGTGTTTAAAAGTCCTTGGGGCCAAGGTGTTTAAAAGTCCTTGGGGTGAAAGTTGATGAACTTGTTTTTAAAGAAATGGAACTTATCACTTGTGGCCAATATGACATGTTATGATATGATGCATGAGATGCATGTTTAAGTATGCTTTTGAGCATGTGTAAATGATGATTTGAGGCATGATTTATAAAGTGTTTTATAAATGCATTATTGGATGGTTTTGTTGAGCATTCCTCACTAAGCTTTTGCTTACGCTCTCTTTGTTTTCTCAAATCAATAATGCAGAACATTAAAGTACTTTGAGGGCAGCAAGGAAGGCAAGCATTCAAGTGGAAGTAAAGCTCAAAGTATGGAAGGTTTTATTAAGTACATTTAGCTTTTGGTAATTTGGCAATGGGGGACCTATGTGTATGTTTTGGGAGATGTTTTGAACTCCCTAAGTGTGTTGAATGTTGTTGAGAATGCTGGTTTTTGGTGGTTGGCCTCTATATGCTTGAATTGGAAGTTTATGCTTAATTGGTTGCTTGTGTAGGAAGCATGCCTATAGATTTGGGGCTTTTCATATATGTTGGTGTTTTGATGAATTGTTGATGAAAGTATGTCTTATATATGTTGAATTGCATGTTGGAAAAGTTTGGTGGCTTTTGGAGCATGATTGGTTGGTCAATTGCATGTTTAAGTATGCATTTTGGGGCAATCTGTGCAGGGTGTTTCGGAACAGCACCTACCGTTTCGGAACGGGTGCCTAAAACGAGCCCAGGCGTCCGAAACGGGAGGGACCGTTCCGAAACGGAAAGGCTACTGCCCGACCCCCGTTTCGGTACCCGTTGCAGAACGGCCCCGCGTTTCGAAACGGGCTGTCTCCCGTTTCAGAATGGTTGACCGTTGGGGGCTGACAGTGGCAGTTATGTGTTTTGAATTGTTTGCATTTTGGTCCTGAATCTTGTTTGTGCAATTGAATGAGTTTGGGAAGTCCTTTTGAGCTGAAATTTCACAGAGAAGCATGAAACCTGATTAATTTCAAATTGGTAACTTTAATTTGGGTTAGGTCCTTATAATTATCAGAATTTACAATTTGGTCCCTAAAGTTGTAATTTGTTCAATTGGGTCCCTATTTGAACTCTGATGTTTATGATCTTTGAGTATGCTGTTGTATGGTCATATCTAAGGCTTAATATGTATCTAGACAAGTTTAAAAAGGAAAAAAAAGGGTCGTTAATCAAGGTTGACTTTCGGGTTGACTTTGGTTTTCCCCGTGTGACTTTCTTAATTCGGGTCAACCGTCTAGGCCGGGTTAAGGGGGTTACATTTGGTGGTATCAGAGCTGAGTTCTCGAGTAATTGGGAATGAATGTGTGCATGATTGAAGTATGTATGCTTTGTATGCTTGTTGAGTGGAAGCATGTTGAGTGAATTGCATGTATGTTGCAATTGAGATGTATGTTGTGGTGTAGCATGTTGTGGGTACCCATTGCCAAATAAAAGCTAATGAAATGGTGTTGATTTTGAATGAAATTGAGCTTGAATACTTGGATTGCTTACCTTGCTGGGCCTGACTTCGTTTTATTGTATTGTGATTGCATGGTAAAGTAGGGCACCACGTAGAGAGTTACGGGGTAATGTGCGAGCTACGGCTCCTAATGAGAACGAGAATGAGGAAAACACGGGTAGTGCGGTGTTACCTCCTCCTCCACCTGGTGGTGGTGGTGCTGGGGCTGAGGAAGCTGGAGCTGCAGCTGGTGCTGGAGCTGCTGGACCTGGGGCTGGTCAGGGGGAAGCTATGCCTGATATGACGATGTTAGTGCAAGCTATTGCTGGTGCTTTTCAAGCAGCAGTAGCTGGGGCTCGTGGAGCGGGGCATCAGGAAGATGCTGGAGTTAGACTACCTCTGGAGCGTCTGCGCAGTCTTGGTGGGACTGAGTTCAGGGGTATGTCTGCTGAGAGTTCTGAAGCTTGGCTAGAGAGTACCAAGCGAATCTTGGGTCAGATGAGTTGCACTGATGTGCAGAAGCTGGGTTGTGTTGTGTCCTTGCTGCAGAAGGATGTGTATACGTGGTGGACGACCACCATAGCTGGGATGGCAGAAGTTGATGTGACTTGGACATTCTTTCAGAATGTGTTCAAGAGAAGGTATCTTGGTGTGAGGTATCTTGATGAGAAGAAGCGTGAATTCATGTCTCTTACCCAAGGGAGCATGAGTGTGGCTGAGTATGAAGTGCAGTTTGTGCGACTCAGTCAGTATGCACCTGAGCTGGTACCTGATGAACGGGCAAGGTGCGAGAGGTTCCGTTATGGCTTAGAGACGGATGTGAAAATGTATTTGCTGGCCGCTGAGTATGATGATTTTGATGTGTTGGTGGGCCAAGCTAAGGACGTTGAGATGAACCTGAGTTTGTCTGCTAAGGGTGCTGGCAAGCGAGCTGCTGAGTATAGTTCCGGAGGTGGACGGAACAAGAGGGGACGTGATCAGAAGTATCAGTCTTCAGCTAAGAGAGGTGGTGGTGCACCTGCTAGAGGAGGCAATGCTAGAGCTGATCCGAGTGCTTGTTGGATCTGTGGTTCACGTGGTCACATGAAGCGTGACTGTCCTCGTGCTGTGAGGGAGGTGCAAGCTCCTGTTGCGGCAGCTGGTAATGGGTGCTGGAATTGTGGATCCGCAGACCATTTGAGGCGAGTTTGTCCTAGGTTGGCTGGTGATCAGGTGCGTGCTCCTGTTGTTGCGGCACCGCAGAGAGGTCGTGGGCGCGGCCGTGGTAATTTCCAGAGGAGAGAGGAAGGTGGTCGTGGAGTGGCCCATGTTGTGGCTATTCAGCCTGAAGGTGGAGGCCAAGCGAGGGTGTATGCTCAGCGTGAGGGAAGGAACGATGCGGATGTGATTGCAGGTACCTTCACTTTGCAATCCTTGTCATTGCTTTCTTTGATAGATTCTGGATCTACGCATTCATACATTTTGCGTGAGCATGCTGAATTGCTTGGTTTGCCTGTTGAGTCTTTGGATGTTGGTGTTCGTGTCACTAGTTCTTTTGGTGAGACTGTTGTGACTCGAAAGCTTTATAGAAGGTGTCCTTTGGTTGTTCAAGAACATGTTTTTCATGTTGATCTTATGGAGTTGCCCTTTTATGGTTTTGATGTAATCCTTGGTATGGATTGGCTTGCTGAGCATCGCGCTGTTGTGGATTGTGAAAACAAGCGAGTTTCGCTTAAGCTGGCGGATGATTACGAAGTTGTTGTGGTTGGTGAGAATGTGAAGTTTCTTGCCAATGTAGTGTCTACCTTGGAGGCGAGTAGGATGCTGAGGCAAGGGTGCGAAGCTTATCTAGCTTTTGTGATGAATCCTAGCTCTAAGGAGTCGAGGGTACAAGATATCAGGGTTGTGAATGAGTTTCCTGGTGTTTTTCCAGAGGAGTTGCCTGGTTTACCTCCTAACCGCGAGGTGGAGTTTGGAATTGAGCTGTATGAGAATACAACTCCTGTGTCCATTACTCCCTATAGAATGGCACCTAAGGAGCTGAAGGAGCTGAAGACGCAGTTGCAAGAGTTGCTTGATCGTGGTTTCATTCGGCCGAGTGTGTCACCTTGGGGAGCACCGGTCTTGTTTGTGAAGAAAATGGATGGCACTATGAGAATGTGCATTGATTACCGTCAGCTGAACAAGTTGACTATCAAGAATCGTTATCCTTTGCCGATGATTGATGATCTCTTTGATCAATTTCGGGGAGCTGCTGTGTTCTCTAAGATTGACTTGAGGTCAGGGTATTACCAGTTGAAGGTGAAGGATGTGGATGTGCCTAAGACAGCTTTCAGGACAAGATATGGGCATTATGAGTTCCTTGTGATACCGTTTGGGTTGACAAATGCTCCTGCTGCTTTCATGGACATGATGAATCGTGTGTTTCATGAATACCTGGACAAGTTCGTTGTGGTGTTCATTGATGATATCCTCGTGTACTCGCGTACTGAGGAGGAGCATGAAGAGCATTTAAGGGTTGTTTTGCAGGCTTTGTTGGAGAATCAGCTTTATGCTAAGCTGAGCAAGTGTGCGTTCTGGCTTAGGGAAGTTGTGTTCCTTGGGCATGTGGTCTCTGCTGAGGGGATTCGTGCTGATCCTCAGAAGATTGAGGCGGTGATGAATTGGAAAGTTCCTAAGTCTGTTCATGAGGTCCGTAGTTTCCTTGGTTTGGCGGGATACTACCGAAGGTTTGTGGATGGTTTTTCCAAGATTGCTGCTCCTTTGACGAAGCTGTTGCAAAAGGATGTTAAGTATGAGTGGACGGAAGCGAGACATCAGGCTTTTCAGAAGCTTAAGGCGGCTTTGACGCAAGCTCCTATCTTGGTTCAGCCTGAATCAGGGAAAGAGTTTGTGGTTTACAGTGATGCATCCTATGTTGGTTTGGGGTGTGTGCTGATGCAGGAGGGTAAGGTGGTGGCTTATGCATCGCGGCAGTTGAAAGTGCATGAGCGCAATTACCCTACGCATGACATTGAGCTGGCTGCAGTGGTTTTTGCTCTGAAGATCTGGAGACATTATCTGTATGGTGAGAAGTGTACTGTGTACACAGATCACAAGAGTTTGAGGTATCTGATGTCTCAGAAGGAGTTGAATCTTAGGCAGCGGCGTTGGTTGGAGTTGCTCAAGGATTTTGATCTGACGATTGAGTATCATCCTGGAAAAGCTAATGTTGTTGCGGATGCCTTGAGCAGGAAAGTAGCTGTTGAGCTGAGGGCTATGTTTGCTTGTTTGAGCATATCGCAAGATGGTGGTCTTGTTGCTGAGTTGCAATTGAAACCATCATTGGTTCAGTTGATCAAGGATAAGCAGTTGCTGGATGATTCCTTGGTGCCGCATGTTCAGGATATCGCGGAGGGTAGACCTTCGGATTTCTGCTTTAATGATGATGGTGTGTTGTGTTTTGGGAGTCGAATAGTAGTGCCTGCTGATGCTGAGTTGAGGCGTGCTATTCTGACTGAAGGTCATAGTAGTCCTTTTGCTATACACCCTGGTAGTACTAAGATGTACCGTGATCTTCGTGATGAGTACTATTGGGTGGGTTTGAAGAAGGATGTTGCGGAGTTTGTTAGCAAGTGTTTGGTGTGTCAGCGAGTTAAGGCTGAGCATCAGTTTCCTTCAGGGTTGTTGCAACCGTTGAAAATCCCTGAGTGGAAGTGGGAAAGGGTTACCATGGATTTTGTATCTGGTTTACCTTTGTCTCCCTCGAAGAAGAATTTGGTGTGTTTTTGATGAAATTTCGTTGGATCTGTTTAAGCAGTGTTTAAGGTGTTAAAATGATGATTAATGAATGTTAATTTGATAAGGAATTGAGTTTTGATTAATGCAATCCCGGATAGGTTGAATTTCCTAAGTTTAGCTTATGATTCTTGTTTGTTTTTGAGGTGATCTTGTGGATCTGGTGTTGCTGGAGGTATAAGGATGTTGTTAGGTTCTTTTTAGATGTTAAATGATGTTAAAGGATGTTAGGTTCTGATGGTTAATGGCTGGGCTTTGTTGAGAAGTGGTTTGGATGCATTTTCGGTTGTGTTTGGTGGCCGAAAATGGAGTGTGGATGAGAGCAGCGAGTTTAGGTGCTTTCATTGAAGCTATTAATGCATGATGATGCATTAATCTACTGTTTTAATGTGTTAAAACAGGGGAGTCATCTTTGGATCCAAGTGGTGGTGATCCGGAAGCTTGATTTAGTGCTTCGGCAATAGGCGAAGTGGAATCGGTGAGTGAAATTGGGTTTCGGCTTTGAAACCATTGTCTTGGGAGCTTAGTTTAAGTCTAAACAACTTTGCTAAGCTCAAGTGTAAGTTTTCGGAAATACTCTCTAGTGGTGGCCATGATTTGATTGTTGTTGCAATGTGGTTTATTACATGATTTAAACTCTGTTTTGAAAGCATGATTTAGCATGGTTAATGCTGTTTTTGTAAGCCATGTGTTGAAGGAAACTCGAGGTAGGAGTTCCTTGTTGTTGAACATTGTTTAAATGTGGTTTGATGCTTTTAAATGCATGATGAATATGGCTTGGTTTAATGCTTTAAAACAGTGGATAAATTGATGATAATGATGTATATTGGCAAGTGATGTTTTGAAAAGATTAAGGTCACTAAGGTGGTTAAAAGTCCTTGAGTGAGCCTTGTTTACTTAAGAACATCAAGGTGGTTAAAAGTCCTTGGATGGTTCTTGCTACGAACAAAAAGGTGTTTAAAAGTCCTTGTGTGGTCCTTCCATGGTGGTTAAAAGTCCATGGGCCAAGGTGTTTAAAAGTCCTTGGGATCAAGGTGTTTAAATGTCCTTGATGTGATACATTTCATGGTGTTTAAAAGTCCATGGCCAAGGTGTTTAAAAGTCCTTGGGATCAAGGTGTTTAAAAGTCCTTGATGTGATATATTTCATGGTGTTTAAAAGTCCATGGCCAAGGTGTTTAAAAGTCCTTGGGGCCAAGGTGTTTAAAAGTCCTTGGGGTGAAAGTTGATGAACTTGTTTTTAAAGAAATGGAACTTATCACTTGTGGCCAATATGACATGTTATGATATGATGCATGAGATGCATGTTTAAGTATGCTTTTGAGCATGTGTAAATGATGATTTGAGGCATGATTTATAAAGTGTTTTATAAATGCATTATTGGATGGTTTTGTTGAGCATTCCTCACTAAGCTTTTGCTTACGCTCTCTTTGTTTTCTCAAATCAATAATGCAGAACATTAAAGTACTTTGAGGGCAGCAAGGAAGGCAAGCATTCAAGTGGAAGTAAAGCTCAAAGTATGGAAGGTTTTATTAAGTACATTTAGCTTTTGGTAATTTGGCAATGGGGGACCTATGTGTATGTTTTGGGAGATGTTTTGAACTCCCTAAGTGTGTTGAATGTTGTTGAGAATGCTGGTTTTTGGTGGTTGGCCTCTATATGCTTGAATTGGAAGTTTATGCTTAATTGGTTGCTTGTGTAGGAAGCATGCCTATAGATTTGGGGCTTTTCATATATGTTGGTGTTTTGATGAATTGTTGATGCTAGTATGTCTTATATATGTTGAATTGCATGTTGGCAAAGTTTGGTGGCTTTTGGAGCATGATTGGTTGGTCAATTGCATGTTTAAGTATGCATTTTGGGGCAATCTGTGCAGGGTGTTTCGGAACAGCACCTACCGTTTTGGAACGGGTGCCTAAAACGAGCCCAGGCGTCCGAAACGGGAGGGACCGTTCCGAAACGGAAAGGCTACTGCCCGACCCCCGTTTCGGTACCCGTTGCGGAACGGCCCCGCGTTTCGAAACGGGCTGTCTCCCGTTTCGGAACGGTTGACCGTTGGAGGCTGACAGTGGCAGTTATGTGTTTTGAATTGTTTGCATTTTGGTCCTGAATCTTGTTTGTGCAATTGAATGAGTTTGGGAAGTCCTTTTGAGCTGAAATTTCACAGAGAAGCATGAAACCTGATTAATTTCAAATTGGTAACTTTAATTTGGGTTAGGTCCTTATAATTATCAGAATTTACAATTTGGTCCCTAAAGTTGTAATTTGTTCAATTGGGTCCCTGTTTGAACTCTGATGTTTATGATCTTTGAGTATGCTGTTGTATGGTCATATCTAAGGCTTAATATGTATCTAGACAAGTTTAAAAAGGAAAAAAAAGGGTCGTTAATCAAGGTTGACTTTCGGGTTGACTTTTGTTTTCCCCGTGTAACTTTCTTAATTCGGGTCAACCGTCTAGGCCGGGTTAAGGGGGTTACACGTATCACTTTACTACTTGCGTCGTGTACACTTGCACTACATTGCGATAGACACTTTTACACGCAACAAGTTTTTGGCGTCGTTGCCGGGGACTGGCAACATACCTATACCTTTAATTACTGCACTTTTTATTTATTTTATTTTATTTTTATTTTTATTTTCTATTTCATGCTGTTATATCTCAGGCACAATACATGTTAAAGGGCTTCAACATGTCAGGAAAAACCATTCGAGAGTTGATGTGGGTAAGTTCTTGTAATTACCGTAAAAGTAATCATACAGTCGAAAATTGTCCCTATTTTTTCGGTGAATATATGGACAACCAACGATGGAACCAACAAGAAAAAGATATGCCGCCACAACAGCAACAGGGACAATAGATGCTGCTGCTGCAGCAGGAAGATTTTTTATGGTATGATCAAAACCCGCAAAATTTTTTGTACCATAACAGTTTTGCTGCAGAACCCGACATGCCCTGGCAATGTCATCATCCTCAAGAGCAGTCAAAATCCTTAGAAGACACACTGCAAGCCTTCATGGCACTCACTCAAGAATTGTCGGCTTCTATGGACGCAAGTATCGCCGAGATGGATCCACTCTTGAGCAGACCGGTCCTCATTCATGCCACGGATGAACCTGAAATCCTGAGGCAAGATGACGAGGATGCCCATGTGAAGGAATACCCAACACATGATGAGTCTAAGCAACAACTTGCCATGGAAATGATCGAGGAGCTGGAATGGAGCAACACCGCAACAACGCTGAGTGAAATTCAAGAGAATGGCACCGCGGCAACCACATCCGAGACAAACTCTCAACCCACTACCTCGATTACGCCCGACCAAGATTGCACACATCCATCCCTATCTTGGCACTCGCACGACCACCTAGAAGAGCTCCCCAATGACAATACCTCGCAAATGGAATACAAGCAGGTAATAAACGAACTTTAGAGGAACCAAAGACGGTGGACTCAGAATCATCGAAGTCTCTACTGATGGAGACCTACGAGTGGCCAACGGAAATTGATCTGGGTAGTCATAGAACTTTCCAATGTCAACTTGACTTGCAAAGTAACCTGATAAAGGACTGTCAAAATAACTGGCTGCCACAGCAGCAGACAGGACAGCAAGGACTACATTCAACCACAACAACATTCAACGAAGACAAGGTAAGTTTGTGGTCGAATGTCAATTTAATTTTTTATAATCATATATTCATGCCCTGAGAAACATTACCAAGAAGGGAAGACTTCATGGACTACAAAGGGAAGAGAAAGAAAGGAGCCCCCACCATGAGAACAATCACCAGATGGACTTCAAGAAGTACCAGAAACGACCCTTCAAGCATCAATAGAACATGGAGCAGTTACTTTAGGAGATGCCCCTCAAGGCACTCCTAATTTAACTTAATTTATTTTATTGTATTTTATTTTATTTTTATCTTATTTTATCTTTATTGTTTTAGGAATTAGAAATTTGATATTAGTTTTTAGTTTGTTTGTGTTATTAGGTAAACAGAGAGAACCCTTGCAATGACGATACAAGGAACCCAAGGAAGCTCTGCCACCACCCCTGCTGCGGCAGCACTCATACTCCCTAAGATGAATTCCAAAGTGACTGTCGCTAACAGCAGTGAAGATAGTGACGCAAGGAAGAAGGCAGCCTCCGCGTCTCCAACTCCCAGGGTAGCACCCACAGCTCCTCAGACAAAGTCCAAGGAGACTGCCCGCCGACAGCTCCTCATCCAAAACTCCAGCAGCAGCAACGACAGCCGCACAACTTAAGTTTTCTTTTTTTTCTCTTTTTCTCTGTCGCCTGCTGTCATTTTTATTTTCTGTTTTTCATTTTTATGTCTTGTGTCATGCATTGAGGACAATGCAACCCTTGAGTTTGGGGGTAGGCAGTCCTCCTAATTATTAATATAATATTGCATTTAGTTTTCATTGTGTCGCATTTATTTTTATGCTAAAAAAATTGGCTTAAATTATTGAACTTTTATTATCTGCTGCTGCCATCTCTGTCGTGACAGCCCCTTAAAAATATTTTAGGAAGTAAGTAGAGCCTTAGTATAGTTCTGAAAAAACTGAAACACTTTGTGACTTACTTGATAACAGACTTTCTCTAGCATACTTAAAATAGAAAACTTATCACTTAGAGTGGAAAGAGACTAGAAACTCAGGAAACCTAGAGGTGCCTATCACTGGCTCTAGGAAAATAACCAGAGAAAAACTTCTAGAGGTGCCTATCACCGGCTCTAGATAGTTAACTAGAGGTGCCTGAAATACTGGCTCTAGTAGAAAAGAGAAAAAAATTCAGAAAAAGAAGGAAAACAACTAGAGGTGCCCGATACTGGCTCTAGTAAGAAAAAAGAATTAAGTCTCGAAGGAAAACTCTAAACAAGCTAAGTATAATATTATAGTTACTAGGGAAGTCTATATTCATGTATGTTCACAATAAATGCACACACCTGCACGAGAACTATACTTTTGCTCTAAGTAGATCCTTAAATATTTGAACAGGTGCTAAACATGATAGGGATGGTGTTGTGGGTAAGGATTGTTCACTGACTTAAGCCAAGAAAAAAATATATATATGTATGCATGTTAGTTAGGTTGCATTTGCTTGAGGACAAGCAAGGATCCGAGTTTGTGAGTGTGTTGAGTGCCTACAAGTCCTATATTTTACCCATCATTTATCCCTATTTTTGCTGCACTCAAGCATATTTAATTGCATTTTAGGATAAGTTTTGCATTTACATCACAAATAGATAAAATTGCACAGATGCTGCTGATTTCGGTCACTTTTTGCAGATATATGTCATGGAAGAATCCAGGGCAGCAGAGGAACATAAGATAACTGTCGTGGCAGCATCCAAGGAAACCGAGGAACAGAAGAGCTGGAGTGAAGAAAACTGCCTCATACATCACTGCCGTGACAGATGTCGTGACAGATGGTGTGACAGATGCCGTGACAGTTGCCGTGACAGAATTAGCGACAGTGTTGAAGCAAACTGCCTTATAACTCGCTGCAGTGACATATGTCGTGACAGAGGTGGCGACAGTGAAGAAGAAGAGATGGAAAATGCGAAGTGGAGTTCGACTGATAGAGGATTTCAAGCCTAATTTTTAGAGACCACTCGCATAATTTTTGGAGCCAAGAACCACAAGGAAGGCCTTACCCAAAGTTTGAGGAGAAAGTCAAAGCAAGAAGATAGGGCGAACTAAAGAACGTTTATTCAGAGATTTAGTCTTTAATGAATTGTACTTTAATTCGAACTAGTATTCTTGGCCATTAAGAAAACTTGTACCCAAGGCCTATATATATGCTTGTAATTCGACCTAGAGAGATCATCATCATATTATTCTCTAGCCGTCTTCCCCTAAACCCTATTCGTTTTCCCCCTTCTCATCATGTTCTAAACTTCCCCTCGGGCTAAGGGTTGATTCTGTAAAGTTGTTTCAAGGATTGCATTGTTTTAGGATTTTTTCTGTTCAATAAAATAGACTTCAAGTTTGCTTATTCTGGTTTTCAACATCTTGCAAGAGGACGAGGTTAAGTGGCTAAGGAAGAATTCAACAAAATCGGTGTTCATCCTTCGATTCACGCCGGGAGGTATCATCAAAGACGTGTTTATCGACAGACTGGACCTAGGGATAGGCCAAGGCATAGCAAGGATTCTTGCCAAGCTAGAAGTACTGAGTTGTGTGTTCGCTGCCGCGACAACAATAGACCGCTGCCGCAGCAGGTGCTACCGCGACAGACGCTACGATAGAATAGAGAAGTCTTAGACAGTGCAAACACCTGCACTACGGAGCAGATCAATACCAGCCTACTCTTTTCTCTGAATATTTTCCTCTTTTTTTTTCAGTCTTCTTTATTATTTCGTGACTAACAATTAAACTCTTTCTTTTCCCTTCGTGCAGAAAAACAAGGTTAAAGTTATTAGCCCAGTCCCTGTAGAGACGATATCCGATACTTACGTATCACTTTACTACTTGCGTCGTGTACACTTGCACTACATTGCGATAGACACTTTTACACGCAACAAGTTTTTGGCGCCGTTTCCGGGGACTGGCAACATACCTCTAACTTTAATTACTGCACTTTTTATTTATTTTATTTTATTTTAATTTTTACGTATCAGATATCGTCTCCACAGGGACTGGGCTAATAACTTTAACCTTGGATTGCTGCACAAGAGGGAAAAGAAAGAGTTTAGCCCAGTCCCTGTGGAGACGATATCTGATACTTACGTATCACTTTACTACTTGCGTCGTGTACTCTTGCACTACATTGCGATAGACACTTTTACACGCAACACGTACCTAAAAAGGGTTGAATAACCATGGTGACCAACGAAGAAAACGAACTAATCCCAACCAGGACTGTGACCGGTTGGAGGGTTTGTATGGATTACCAGAAGCTTAACAAAGCTTCCCGAAAGGACCATTTTCCCCTACCTTTTATTGATCAAATGCTTGATAGATTAGCGGGGAAACCTTACTATTGTTTTCTTGATGGTTACTCAGGTTATAATCATATAGCGATTGCACTGGAGGATCAAGAGAAAACTACCTTCACATGCCCGTACGGAACTTATGCTTTTCGGAGAAAGCCCTTTGGACTCTACAATGCACCAACAACCTTTCAAAGGTGCATGATGGCAATATTCTCCGACATGGTGGAGGACTTCATAGAAATTTTTCCGTCTTTGGAGACAGTTTTGAAGGTTGTTTAGGTAACCTACAGAAGGTGCTTGAAAGATGCGAAGAAGCGAATTTGGTCTTAAACTGGGAAAAATGCCACTACATGGTGGATGAAGGGATTGTCCTGGGCCACAAGGTAAGCTACTGTGGCATCGAGGTGGATAGAGCAAAAATAGAAGTCATCGAAAAGTTGCCACCACCCACCACAGTCAAGGGGATTCAGAGTTTCTTAGAACATGCTGGGTTTTATCGACGATTTATTGCCAATTTCTCGAAGATTACCAAGCCCTTATGCCACTTATTGGAGCAGAATCATCCCTTTGACTTTAATACTAAATGTACTGAGGCATTCAGAATTTTGAAGGAGAAGCTGGTAACATCCCCGATTGTACAGCCACCAGACTGGAGTTTGCCATTCGAGATAATGTGTGATGCCAGTGACTATGCAGTCGGGGCAACACTAGGGCAGAGGAAGGATAAGCTCTTCCATGTGATTTATTATGCCATCAAAACACTGAATGATGCCCAAGTCAACTACACACAACAGAAAAGGAACTATTAGCAGTGGTGTTCTCAATACACAAGTTCCGTCCGTACATACTTGGAACGAAGGTGGTGGTCCGTACAGACCATTCAGTACTGAAGTATCTGTTCACGAAATCAGATCTAAAACCGAGACTGATATGTTGGATTCTGCTATTGCAAGAGTTCGACATTGATATCAAGGATAAAAAGGGAACAAAAACCATGTAGTAGACCACTTGTTGAGATTAGAGACGGGAAGGAGTCAATCAACAGATAAAACCAACATATTGGAGACCTTCCTGGACGAGCAGCTGTTTGTTGCCACCAGCACTGTCGCGACAACCACGGTGGCAGGTAAGTTTTCTGAAACTCCTTGGTACGTTGATTTTGTTAATTACATTGTTAGCGGGGTACTACCTCCTGAACTTAATTACCAAGCAAGGAAGAGGTTCCAAAATGATGCAAAACATTATTATTGGGACGAACCTCTTCTTTTCAAACATTGTGCAGATCAAATTATCAGGAGATGCGTACCACAGGATGAACAGGAAGCTGTGCTTCACCACTGCCATGCTTCCCTATATGAAGGACACCTAGGTGGAAACAAAACCGCTGGCAAGATTTTGCAATCTGGTCTCTATTGGCCCACACTGTTCAAGGATGCACAAACCTTCTGCAAAACTTGTGACAAATGCCAAAGGATTGGGAACATCTTGAGAAGGCATGAGATGGCATTGCAGAACATTTTAGAGGACGAAATCTTTGATGTATGGGGAATCGACTTCATGGGACCATTCCCAGCAACTTGTGGGAACCTGTACATCCTACTGGCAGTGGATTATGATTACAAGTGGGTAGAAGCGATCACCACTCAGAAAAATGACGCCAAAACTGTTCAGAGATTTCTGCACAAGAACATCTTCTCCAAATATGGTATCCCCAAGGCGATCATTAGTGACGAAGGGAGACATTTTGATAACAGGGTAATTGCTGCTGCCTTGAGAAAATACGGAGTAAAGCACCGGATTGCAACAACATACCACCCTCAAACCAATGGGCAGGGCGAGATATCCAACCGAGAAGTAAAGAACATACTTGAGAAGATGGTTAAACCCACTCGAAAAGATTGGTCTTTACACATCAATGATGCACTATGGGCCTATAGAACAACATTCAAAACACCATTGGGAATGTCACCCTACAGACTAATCTACGCGAAAACATGTCATTTACCTGTTGAGATAGAACACAAAGCTTACTGGGCTATCAAAGTAGTAAATATGGACTGGGATAAGGCAAGACAAAAGAGGCTACTGGACTTGAATGAAATTGAAGAAATTCGAGCATTGGCCTACGACAATGCCACGATCTACAAAGATAAAACCAAAAGGTGGCACGACAGGAAATTGTTGCCATGATAGTTCTGCCCAGGGCAGCAGGTGTTGTTGTTTAACTCTAGGTTAAAACTTTTCCCAGGAAAGCTTAAATCTAGATGGTCCGGTCCTTTCCAAGTAGTCCAGGTTTTCCCCCATGGTGCCATTACAATCAAATCCCTAAAGGACGGGCACCAACTCAAAGTCAACGGACAGAGACTAAAGCATTATTAGGGGACTGAAGCCCCAAGGATGCAGGAAGTAGTTACTTTAGGAGATGCCCCTGAAGGCATCCCTAATTTAACTTAGTGTTTACTTAATTTTAATTTATTTATTTATTAGGAATTAAGATTTAATTATTTTATTTTAGGAATTAATATTTTATTTTATTTATCTATTTTTAGGAAACAAAGGAAACGAGGGAAAGAGAAGGAATGAACCAGCCCACCATACCAACAGCAACCCAAAAAGCCCAACGGACGAGTCTGTCGTCATAGTCTGTCATCAGTTGTCGCGACAGACGCGGAGAAGATAGCCTGTCACCAAGCTGTCGTGACAGACACTCAAACGCGTAACAGACGTGCAGCAGACACGGAAATGCATGACAGACACGTCAGAAACCGCGTAACAGTTGGCCCCGTCATTTGCGCCTGCCGTTACAGCTCCAACGGGCAGAAAATCACCCATCTATATAAACCCCCATTCACTATTCATTTCTCACCTCATTCTCATTTTCTCAACTTGTTTCCTCTATTTAGATCTTTAAAAATTTTCTTTACATTTTCTACAGTCCTTGCAAAAATGACTAGCAGACAAACCCGCCGTAGTGTTGCCTCTAGTTCTGCCGCAACAGTCTCCACCCCAAGCCATAACGCCATTCCAGACCGTTTCGCCTCCACCTACTCCGCCACGAGATACCACACCTCCTTCCAAAAGAGGGACATGTGGGAGGAAAGAGGGTTTCTCTACACAGAACCCATGAGAGACCTAGGGCTCAAAAGCTTCATAGCAAGAAAAATCCATGCCCTCAAATGGCAGCAGTTTGCTGCCCAACCAGAGGAGATGAACATCACACTAGTCAGGGAGTTCTATGTTGTCGTCGACAACAAAGACACTACGAAAGTGACAGTTCGAGGTAAACAACTCTCCATCGAGCCTTCCTACATCAACACTCTCTACGACTTATATGCGAGTAAGAAGAAGGACTCCCACAAAAGATTCGTCAATAGTCTGTCACCGGCAGACTACGACGCGGTCATGGCAGAGCTCACTGAGGAATTGACAGAATGGAACACCGACCCTAAACACCGATGGACGGTGAAGAGAACTCAGCTGACTCCGCAGGCCAAATTGTGGAATCACTTTGTGAAGAAGCGCATCATGCCATCCTCCCACAACAGCACCGTCGACAGACCAAGGTTAGCCCTTGTGCACTTCATTTTAAATGAAAGATCAATAAATGTCGGCCGCTACATATGGGAAGGAATACTTGAGTGTGCCCTCAGACCGTCGGGTCCCCTCGTCTTCCCATACCTCATTACAACCATCTGCCGGGGGCACAATGTACCGGAAATTACCGAAGATGTTAAAGTCAAAGGCAAGGGATGGATGCAGCAGAACATCTTCAGCCTGATGGAATTAAAAGCTGCCACCCCGTTGTCATACTTCAACCCCTCTGCCACGGCAGAGCATACGGCAGGTCCCAGCTCCGCCGAACCTGCCACAGCAGAAGAACAACCAACGGCAACAACTCCTCCATCAGACACCTCTGCCCAGATTCTGTCGACGCTGAAAAGAATGGAGGAATGACAGCTCGGACTGATGGGCTACATGAGGGACTTCACGGCAGCAACGGTAAACATTATTCATAATGATTTACATTTTACACATGTGTCGTGCCCCTCCTTCCCAGAACAGTTCTTTGCTACCCCCACACCTACACCTACACCTACCCCTACTACGAGCCCTGGAACCCCATCTGCCGC
Organism: Hibiscus trionum; assembly: GCA_030270665.1. NCBI lineage: Eukaryota > Viridiplantae > Streptophyta > Magnoliopsida > Malvales > Malvaceae > Hibiscus > Hibiscus trionum. Next base: position 23,021,242 of record BSYR01000005.1, read on the forward strand.
CTCCACACCTACACCGGCCACGACAACTGAAGGCGGCAGACAATTTGCCACTGCTAGAGGAAAGAAGAGAAAGGACACCATGCCGGAACTCGACTCAGAATATTTTGAAGGGTTCTCCTCCTCTTCCGTCTAGCAGGATTCTGACGGCGAGCCCTCAGTTTCCCGAGACATCTCCAAGGACTACCCGCCAATGAAAAAGAAGAAGCTCAACGAGACTGGCGAAGGACCCTCCGGCCAAGGCAGATCTGCCAGCAGCAGCAGCAACTCTAATGATGAGGTCGAGGTTTTGGACAAACCCCCATACATCTCACCAACACGATGAAGTCGTAGTTATGTCTTAAATTTGTGTCTAAGTTTTAGTTATTATTAAGTTTATTTTTATTAAAAAAAATTGGCTTAAGTCTTTGAACTGAACTTACCTGCCGCGACATACTCTGTCGTGACAGTGCCTTTAGGAAATTTTAGGAACTGTTTAGAGCCTTGCTATAATTCTAATCTGTACAACACTCTTTGTGACTCTTATGCTATCTAGACTTCTGTTGTACACTGGAATAGGAATGTTTACTTACTTGACATTGCCCCTAGAGGTGCCTATCACTGGCTCTAGGAAAGGAATAAAAGGAAAAGAAAAAAAATTTCACACTCATTTGCTTGCAAAACTGCCTTGCACTGATTTTAGGGAGATTTCTCTTTGAGCTAAAGTTAGAAAAAAACTAAAGGAGCCTAAGAATTGCCTCCATAAAAGATGCAGTTAATTCAAGAATCAGAAAAACTAAAGAAGCCTAAGAATTGCCTCCATAAAAAATGAATTGGCATAAAATCAAGTTTGTAAGCATGATTATTCTAGTAGATTAAAGGAGTCTAGACACATAGTTGTTCACAAAACCCGCACACACCGCACAAGGATTATAACATGGTTCTGAATAAATCTAGAAACACCCGACAAGGTATTGCTCTTGATAGGGAATAAATGGTAGGTAGGGAAAGGTTCACTGAATTAAGCCAAAAAAAAATAGTTTTAGTTAGGTACTATTTGCTTGAGGGCAAGCAAGAACTTGAGTTTGGGGGTGTGTTGAGTGTGCAAAAGTTCTATATTTTACCCCTTATTTAACCCATATTTCTGCTGCATTCAAGCATAATTCATTGCATTTAGGATAGATTTCCGCATATACATCACAATTAGATAAAATAACATAGTTGCTACTGATTTTGGCTACTTTTGTAGGTATCTGTTGTGGCAGACTCAGGGCAGTGAAGGAGCAGAGTTGGAACACATGACTGGAGTCGAGAAGCAAGATATTGTCGTGGCCACTGCCGTGGTAGCCATGACGACAACATTGGTGAGGTGGAAGAGTGAAGTGGAGCTCGACAGATAAAGGATTTCAAGCCGGTCTGTCGTGGACCACTCCTATATTTTTCTGAGCCCTATGGCAGAATGAAGGCCAAGCCCAAACTCCAAGGAAGAAACCCAAAGCAAGAAAAGATGACGAATCAAAGGCATATACTCAGAAGATTTAATCTCCAATAGAGTTGTACTTTAGTTTAAACTTGTATTCTTGCCATATTAGAAAACTTGGACCCAAGGCCTATATAAAGGCATGTAATTCGATCTAGGGAAGGATATATCTTACCTAACCGTCTTCCCCAAAACCCTTTTCCTTTTCCCCCTTCTCATCATGTTTTAAACTTCCCCTAGGGCTAAGGGTTGATTCTGTAAAGTAGTTGCAAGGATTGTACTGTTTTAGGAATATTTCTGTTCAAGGCAATAAAACTTCAAGTTTATTTATTATGGTTTTTCACATCTCGCAAGAGTATCGGAAGAGCATTGTGAGGTTATTTATTTGTTTGATATCGGGAGAGTCAAACATACGAACGAAATAAATACGAGTTTTCCAGTTTATGGTTAAACCATCTCGGCTTAGGGATATGTATGAGGTTAAGTGGCTAAGGAAGAATTCAACAACATTGGTGTTCACCCTTCGATTCACACCAGGAGGTATCATCCAAGAAGTGTACATCAACAACACTTGGGCCTAGGGATAGGACAAGTCATAGCAGGGATTCTTGCCAAGCTTGAAGTACAGAGTTATGTGATCGCTGCCGCGACAACAACAGACTTTTGCCGTGTCTGGTGCTGCCACGACAGGGACGACGACAGAACATAAGTTTCTCTTCAGTGCAACACCTGCACTACCGAGTAAATCAATACCTGCCTATTTCTTAAACATGATCTTTTACTCCTTTAATTTAGTTATTATTCAGGATTACTCTACAAACAATTTAAACTCTTTCTTTCTCTCGTGCAGTAACTCTAGGATAAAGCTACTTCCAGTCCCTGTGGAGACGATATCCGATACTCCAAGTATCACTTTACTACTTGCGTCGTGTACACTTGCACTATATTGCGATAAGACTTTTGACACGCAACAACTGTCTTGGTGGAACTCGTTGTTCTCTGGGCGGCGGGTCTTGCTACCCATCCCTACCGTTCGGAGCATTATTGGCAGGGTTGTCATTTTCCATGTTTACCTCTGCTTTTCTTTCTTCTTTAGCTTTCCCTAAGGCTGTTCTGATTTCCTTTTTGAGTTCTCTTGCTCTTTGTTGTATATCGTCGTAGTAAACAATTTCTCTCTTGGATTTACCCTGGTCATGCACTAGCAAAGGAAACTAAAAATAAAATGAAGTGTAGAAATTAAAGAACAAATTTCGCTGTAACCAATCCCCGACAATGACGCCAAAAACTTGTAGAGCGTTTTAGTGTTCTCTAAATATGAGTGCAAGTGCACACACCTGTCAAGTAATAGTATAAAAGATATCGTCTCCCACAAGGTTTGGACAGCTTGATTCGAATCGTTGTTCCTGCACAAATAAGTTGGTTTGTTCGAGAGGAAAATAAAATAAAAACACAAGTAAATAAAAAGGGAAGAAATTAGGTTGATAGAATGGGCAGGGTTATGCCCCTGCTTAGTGTTAAATTGCGTTGAATAGGACAAGTTGTTTTGCGCTGCCAAACTCTGTGGCCTCGGTGGGGGATGACAGATAGGCTACTGAGACGCTCTCGCTACCTCGGCAGGGGAATGGACTTGTGTCTCGGCGGTAAACTCGACAAAACTACAAGGGTCGGCAGAACGCTTCGAAAATGATCCCTCTTATGTCTAAGTTAAAACACTTTTGATGCCCACTACAGATAATACCAATCACGGCGTGAATCGTACAACGACAACAATGTTAAATCGTCCTCTTTTAGCCGCCTTAAACCTTAACTTATGTCCAGGCCAGATTGATCGCACCGTCTATAGATGAAATTGTACTTACTCCTTTCGTGAGTTCGACTCTCTCGATACCGAACAAATGGATAGTAATCAACTAATCTTTCGCCTTAATTGGAAACTATGAAGAACATGGAATAAGCAAACCTTGAAGCTTTATTGCAAAAACAAACTTAAATTCCTAAGCAACCGTTCTCACACTGATTACAACATAACCCAAACCCAAAGAGAGTTTTAGAACATAATGGCGGCAAGAAAACCTAAACTATTCCTAAGGGAAAATCTAAGATGTTTTAAAGTACAATTACAATGAGTATATATAGGCATTAGCTAGGTTTAGACCTTCTTGGAGTAGAAGTCTTCAAAGTAGCTTTTTATACTAAATGCAACTCTAAATGCTGACTTCTTTGAGTTGAATGTGGACTTAACCACGTTGCCTTGCCCCGCAAGTAAGCTCGAGTTCATCATTCGGCGGCTCTGCCTGCTGCTACAGTCATCGAAAAATTGAGTGGACAACATCGTTAAGATCAGGATTTTTTGCTCTACAGATCGCACTCCAGTTGTTACACCCCAATTTTGGGCTTAGAAGTTTTGGGTTTGAACCGGACCGGTCGGATTTTTGGTTCGAATATAAAAGGTGGTTTTAGGGAAAGCCTAGTTCGGGATGCATTAAAAATATGGAAAAATATCTAAAAATCCTCTTTTAATATATTTAAGAGGGTGGTGAAATCAATTTTACAAAATGAGGTTTGGAGATATGACATTTTGAGTTAGTGACTAAAATGTAATTTTTGAAAAGTTCGTGACTATTTTAAAAGGATTGAAACTTTGAATCTTTAAGGAGCTAATTTACCCAAGGGAGGATTTCTCCAGACTTTTCTTGATTTTTAAGACTCATTTAATGTTTAATTAATAAAAAGAAAATAGGGAAAAATATATTTTTAGTTTCATAACTAACTTTTACCAAAATTTTCCCATTTCATTTTCTCTCAAAATTCCCTCAGCCAAACATATTTCCACATCAACTTTTCCTTTTATTTTCACACCTAAAGTTGGGATTTCAATTCCTAAATGATTCCTAATCATTTCTACATCAAATCCTCACCATTTGCTTAATGAATTTTCAAGGATTTTGGCTCTAAACAAGGAGAAATCCACATTTAGAGGTATGAACGTCCTTCTCCTCTAAATACTCAGTTCTTTACTGAAATTCCTAAGTTCTTAATCCTTAAATTGAGTTTTATTAAAGGTTTTAATGTTGTGATCTTGATTTTGGCTTAAAATGCAAGATTTGGATTTAATTTTGAAGAAATTCGTAATAGATGATTGGGCTCTGTTTTGAGATGTCTTTTTGATGTATTTTGGATGTCTAAATGATGTGAAATGGAGGTTTAATCAATGCAATCCCGAATAGGTTGATTTTCCTAAGTTTTTACTTGTGAAAATGGTAGTTTTTTGGGGTGATCTTGGTGTTCTGTTAATGCTGGAGGTATAAGGACGAGTTTGGGTTCATTTTGGATGTTAATTGATGTTTAAAAATGGTTAGAAGTGATGGATCTTGGCTGGGTTAAGTTTTGGAAGAGCTTGGAGGTGTTTTCGGTTGTGTTTGGTAGCCGAAATGTTGGATTTATGTAGAGCAACGAGTTGAGTTGTGTTGCTGGTGTTTTTAATGCATGATGATGCATTAATCCTCTGTTGTTATGTGTTTAAAACAGGGGAGAATGATCCGGAAGCAATAGAGGTAGCGTTGGAGGGTTTCGGATGCTTGGAAGGCTTAACGGCTAGCGTAGTTTTGTGTATCAGTGAGTGAAGTTGGGGTTTTCAGCTTTAGAACCAATGTTTGAAGGTTTTGGGAGCTTAGTTTAAGTCTAAGCAACTTAGCTAAGCTCAAGAGTAAGTAAATGGAATTTCTCTCTTGGTTTGTGTTATGAATTGGTTTTTAATGCACTTGAGATGGTTGGATGCAATGTATGTGATTTGCATGTTTAAATTCTATTTCAAAGCATGTTTTAGCATGGTTTAATGCTGGTTTTGGAAGTCATGTGTTGAAGGATGCTCAAGGTAAGAGATCCTTGGTTTTGTACATTGGAATTGTGGAATTGATGCATAGTGTTGCATGTTGTTTAATGGCTTTGTTTAATGCTTTAAAACAGTGAATTGATGATGGTAATTGATGGTATTGGCAAGTGATGTAAGTGGTTGTTGGTTACTTTAATCGGATATAGGATTGGGTGCACCGTGAATTGAGTCGCCTTGGATGTCGAGGGGTTGTAATGGTACCGTAAACTTCATCCAAGAATCCTAGCGATTGAGATAGATGGTGTCACAACGATGGCGGATGGCTCTCATGGGTGGGCTTTGTTAAGTGCCACCACGATGGAGGATGGCTCTCGTGGGTGGGCTTGGTTAAGTGCCACCACGATGGAGGATGGCTCTCGTGGGTGAACCTTGTTAAACGTCACCACGATGGAGGATGGCTCTCGTGGGTGGACTTTGTTAAGTGTTACAACGGTGGAGGGTTGCTCCCGTGTGTGAGCTTGGTTAAGGTGAATACAATGGTTGTGGTAGCTTCCATGTGTAAGCCTTGTGATGTGTCCCGGCTCTCGCTAGTGTGTTATACAACTTCCGATGAGTGATGTTGAGGGGTTGTGATTGTACCGTTAAACTCCATCACGGGTGTTGAGGGGGTTGTGATTGTACCGGTAAACTCCACCTTGTGTTGTTCGGTTGTGTGTATGAAGCGTGTGGGACAAAGCTTGTAATCCGCGTATCCGATTGTGTCTTGTGTTGTGATGGTTTGTGAATTATCACTTGGAAGCCAATATAATGTTCTTGGATGTAATGAAGCATGAGATGCTTGAAATGATGCAAGGTTGCATGGGAAGTGTGTGATGTTCTAAGAATGCATGTATTACTTGTTAAGCTTGAACAAGTGTTTATCTTCTTTTATGAATGGTGTTTATGTGCAAGGAATCTCTTAAATGCATTGAAGTCTTGTGAAGACTTGTTTAGAAAGGCATGAAATGTAAATGTTGCTTTGGTAGATCATGTGTTGTGCATTTGTTGAATACATGAGATAGTTAGAGGGAACAAATGGTTTTCCAAAGATTTTGCTTGAATGGATTATTAAGCATGAGAAAAGCATGTTATGAAGAGGAAATGTTTTTCAAGGTATTTGAGTTTAACTTTGCATGAGGTGTTCATGCTTGGAAAAGTCTTAATTGATGGTTTTGCGAGAATGTGCTTTGAAGTGAGTTTTTAGCTTTTCTAAGCTAAGGGTTGGTTTTCATGATTGAGCAATGCATGATTTAAAGCATGTTGTTTAAAAAGGAGTTTTCAAACAATGCTTTGGTTTATCGAATTGTATCTACTTTTTAAGAAGGTTTTGTGATTCGCTGCATTGATGGTGTTTTGGTTTTGAGCATTCCTCAGTAAGCATTATGTGCTTACGCTCCTTTTTGTCCATCAATGCAGATAATTGAAGTTGGGACAGCAAGAAGCAAGGGATTCAAGGAGAGCTCCACTTGAGAAGTATGTCTCGGTTAATAGCTATAGATAATAAAGGCAATGGGGGGAGTCTTTTATATTGATGTGTATGAGATTGTTTATGTTGGACAAGTTTGGTTTATGATTTGAACTATGTGGTTTAACGCTTGCAACGTTTGAATCTTCTTATTCATAAGTCGTTATGCTATGCTTCTTGTTTTAAAAAGCATGATTAAGTGTTGGATGTGTTGAAGAGTTGGTGCACCTAGGGGTTGTTTTGTATCTAGATTTTAATGCAATTTGGTAGTTATGATGCTTGGCATGTTGTTGATTTGTTGAGGATTGATTTAGAGTACGCTCGATGGTGTTTAGACGAGTTAAAACAGGCTTTTCTGCTGTTTCTGGGCAGGGTGTTTCGAAACACCCTTGCCTGTTTCGAAACAGGTGCTGGATTTGGCCTGGGTGTTTCGAAACGGGTAGAGGTGTTTCGAAACACTTTGGCTACTGCCAAGCCCCGTTTCTGAACGGTCTATTCCCGTTTCGAAACACTTGATCGTTGGGCACTGATTTGAATGGTTTTGAAGTTTGCAAGATTTACATTTTAGTCCTGATATTTGTATGTGCAATTGCTTGAGTTCGAGATGTCCGTTTAAGGTGAAATTTGACAGTGAGGCATGAAACATGATTAATTTCATAATGGTAACTCAAAATTTGGTAAATTCCTCTTAATTTCTAGAATTTACAAATTGGTCCCTAAATTCGTATGTTGTACAATTGAGTCCCTTATTGTTTTCCGATTGCTGTGATTTTTGAGTATGCTTATCTCACGAGTTCACCTAGGGTTAATGTGCATCTAGAAAATCTTAAAAAGAAAAAAAAGGGTCGTTAATCAAGGTTGACTTTCGGGTTGACTTTAGTTTTCCCCGTGTAATCTTCGTAGTTCGGGTCAACCGTCTAGGCCAGGCTAAGGGGGTTACACCAGTTCTCCAATTCCTCAGTTTGCTGTCTTGGGCGGCAGGTAGGGCGGCGATAGCTGTTGTCTCTGTCTTGAATTGCGTCAGTACAACTCCTCAGTTTGCTGCCTTATCATCATGTCCTTAGCTCCTCTCTCCTTACCAAATGATAGAAAATCAATACAAAGAACGGTAGAGTAAAGAATATTGTAAAATGCAATGCATGAACCTAATTATGCTTAAAATGTACTAAAAAACAACAACAATATGAGATGGAATGTGCTTGAAATATAGAACTTACTGACACTTTACAAGAAGTTGTGCTACCAGTTGAGGTTGAGATACCATCGCTGCGTGTCTTGATGGAGGCCAAGTTAGATGAAGCCGAATGATTTCAGGCAAGGTATGACCAATTGAATTTAATTGAAGAAAAGAGGTTTAAATCCTTATGCCATGGTCAAATGTACCAAAGAAGAATGATAAGGGCTCATGGAAAGAAGGTTCGCCCCAAAGAATTCCAAGAAGGTGATCTGGTATTAAAGAAGAATCTACCAATCCAAAGCGATCCCAGAGGAAAATGGGCGCCTAATTGGGAAGGGCCTTATACTGCAACAAAGGTTTTTTTTTTCAGGCGGAGCATTAATCTTTTCCAAATTAGATGGAGAAGAGCTTCAAAACCCGGTGAACTCAAACTCAGTTAAGAAGTATTATGCATAAAGAAGAAAAGGAAAAAAGAAAAAAAAGAAAAAAAGAAAAAAGAAAAAAGAAAAAAGAAAAAAAAGAATGAGGGTTCAAAATGAAAACCTGCAAAGGGCGTTTTGAAACCAAAGGGGGATCTGAGTTGAAAACTCGTAAAGAGCGGCTCAAATAATTTGCACGATGGTTTTTGGGGCCTCACAACTTTATGCGTCATACTCATCCTTAAAGACTCCTCAGTAAAGGTGGCATTCAAGATTTCTTTCGACGTTTTGATGGGAGAAGTTTGGACTGTTGATATTTGAATACTTCTTTACCTTTCCATTTTTATAAACTTTCTTGTGTGTGCCACAACATTAATAAAATTTTGTCTCATGGACATTTTTCTTTCTTTTCTTGTTTCCTTCCCTATTATCATTGGCATCTTTCTTTGAAATGAGAATTAATAGGTTTGACAATCACTTAGATATACAAAAGATTTTTTAGCATTACTTTGAGAAAGTTTTGAAAAGTATGGGGACTATGAGGCGTTTCATGACTAAGATTATAGCTTCGGGCATGTGACGCCAATACAAAAACATTCGAAGTAGAAATAAGCCTTGCTGCAAAAAATTTCAAAGTAAATGAACCCAAACGAGAAGAAAAGTGAAGATTCTTGAAAAGCTTGACAAGTGTCTTGGTTCCTATAAGCAACATATGGGTGTTTCCTGATCACCAGTCTTTCTTACATGATAATGAGAACAATTTTATAGACTATAACACCTCAATTTTGGGCTTGGAAGTTTAGGGTTTGAACCGGACTGGTCTGAGAAACGGTTCTAATATAAAAGCGAGTTTTAGGGAAATCCTAGTTCGAGATGCTTTAAAAATATAGAAAAATATCTAAAAAATCCTCATTTAATATATATAAGAGAGTGGTGAAATCAATTTTACAAAATAAGGTTTGGAAATACTACATTTCGGTGTAGTGACCAAATTGCAATTTTTGCAAAGTTTAGTAGTGACTGTTTTGTAAAGGATTGGAACTTTGAATCTTTAAGGAGCTAATTTACCCAAAATGTTTTTCTCCAGATTTTTCCTTAATTTTGGTGATTTAATTAAATAAAAGAAAGGTGAAAACTACTTTTTGACTTTCTTAACTACCCATTTCTAATTTTCTCTCATTCCTTTTTCTCTCAAAATCCTATCATCCAAACACCTTTTCTCCAGCAAAATTTACATTGATTCTTACTTCAATTGATGAGATTTTCAACAATCATTGGTTCCTAATCAATCTTGCAACAAATCCTTTTGATTTCCACATTGCATTTTCATGGAATTTTGCCCAAATCAAGGAGAAATCATCTTTTAGAGGTAAGATTGTTCTTCTCCTCTAAATACTCAGTTCTTTACTGAAATTCCCAAGTTGTCAATCCTTTATTAAAGTTTTATAAATGGTTTTAATGTTAGAAACAAGATTTTGGCTTAAAACTCAAGATTTTGGAAGAGATCTTGAAGATTTTCGTTGTAATTGATTGGGCTCTGTTTTGAGATAGTTCTCTAATGTATTTTGGATGTTAAATGATGTTAGAAATGAGGTTTTATCAATCCAATCCCGAATAGGTTGTGTTTTCTAAGTTTTTGCTTATGAAAATGGTGGTTTTTGAGGTGTTTTTGGTGTTATGTTATAGCTGGAGGTATAAGGACGAGATAAGAGTTGTTTTTGATGTTAATTGATGTTTTGAAATGATTAGAAGTGAAGGATCTTGGCTGGGTTAAGTTTTGGAAGAGTTTGGAGGTGATTTTGGTTGTGTTTGGTGGCCGAAATGTTGGTTTTATGTAGAGCAGCGAGTTTAGGAGTGTTGGCTGAAGATTTCAATGCATGATGATGCATTAATCCTCTGCTTTGATGTGTCTAAAACAGGGGAGACATCTTCGGACACTTTTGGAGTTGATCCGGAGGCTTAATTGGCGTTTCGGCAAGCAAGTGAAACGAAATCGGTGAGTGTGTTTGGGTTTGAAGTCCATGAGGACAAAAATACAAGGTTTGGGGATTTAGGGGAGGTTTGAAACACCTTCCTATGTCCGGAAGTAAGTATGGCTTGTTTTGATCTCTCTAATGTGGTGTTTGGCCCCAAAATGCTTTTACATGCTCATAGTTAGAGATTGTTAAATTCCTACTGTTTTTACGCATGTTTTGGAGCATGAGATTAGGCTTGTAAAGATGTCATGAGATTGCATGTTGTATTGAATAGATTTGAGCTTTTTGGTTTGAAGCAAAGTATGATTTATGATTTGAAATGTGGTGAGAAAACTCTTGAGTTTTATTGTATGAAAAACAGTAGGTGAGATGATATTTTAACACATTATATTGGCATAGATGTTGAGAAACTTACCGGATATAATTGATCGATCAATAGGATGAGAGTGCACTATAAACTAAAATTTCGTACGTGCTCTTTGGTTAAGCCAAAGGGAGATTTTCCGATGATGGGCATTCCATCGGGTAGGACTTGGTGAAATACCCAAGCTTTGTGGCGATGAGAGATTCCGCCATGTGAGTACGGTGATGAGAGATTCCACCGGAAGTTGTGTTTCTAGACAAGTGAGTACGGTGATGTGATATTCCACTGGAAGAGTCTAGTGTAGAAATGTGTCCGCATATCCGAGTATTAATGAGATGCTAAATGCCAATATAAATGATGAAATGGTTTTTGTCACACATGTACCTTGATGAAATGATTTATGCTATGAGATATACATATGTGTTTTGTTTAGAAATGCTTTGACAATACAAGCATGTGAATGGCCTCGCCATGAGTTTTGCATTAGTTTTAATGCATGAGATAGAATGAAGGTACATGTGATTTCAATGAGTTTTGCTTTGAAAGTTTATCAAGCATGAGAAAGAGATGAGCATGTGGTTTAAAAGTTTAATGAAAGTGTTTTCTAAAATTGCATTATTGTGTTGGTTTCTTTTGAGCATGCCTCACTAAGCAATTATGCTTACGCTCTCTTTTACCAATAATGCAGATAATTGAGGTGTTTGAGGGCATCAAGGAAGCTAAGTTTGTTCAAGGGAATCCAAGCTCATGTATGGTGAAGTTTTCGTACACTATTAGTTTTGATAAATTGGCAATGGGAACCTAAGTTTTGTTTTGGGAGATGTGTTAAACTCCGTAAGGTTGTGGCAAGTTTGCCTTGGTTGGTTTGAATTGTAAATGGCCTTAAATGTTTGATTTGAAGTTTGATTGCCTATTTGGTTTTGTTAATAGGAAGCATGCCTCTAGATTTGTGAGTTTTCATGTTTGATGCTATGAAGGTGTTTATGAGTTCTAAATATGTACCTCATATGTTTGATGACTTGTTGGTATGTTTGGGAAGTCCTTTGGTTGTGTTTGAATGGGTTTATGCATGAAAAACCAGCAAATTCTGCAGTTTCTGGGCAAACCGTATCGAAACACTCTCTGGCGTTTCGAAACGGGGGCCTGTAATGGCCTTCGTGTTTCGAAACGGCTAGAGGTTGTTTCGAAACGTTTTGGCTACTTGAGAGCCGTGTTTTTGAACAAGTTTCGAAACGGGGGAATGTTTTTCCCTACCGTTTCGATACGGCTGGTAGGTGTTTCGAAACAGGTGACCGTTGGTCACAGATTTGAATTGTTCTAAAGTTTGCATGTTTTACATTTTAGTCCTAAATGTTGAGATTGCAATTGCTTGAGCTTGGGATGTCCAATTAAGTTGAAATTTGGCAGAGAAGCATGTAGCATTACTAATTTCATATTGGTAACTTTAAAATCAGTAAGGACCTTCTAATTTTCAGAAATTACATTTTGGTCCCCAAATTTGTATATTGTGCAATTGAGTCCATTTTTGGAATCCGATTGCTGTGCCTTTCTCTATCGTATCTCGTGAGTACTCACTTAGGGTTAACAAGCATCTAGACAAGATTAAAAATAAAAAAGGGTCGTGAATCAATGTTGACTTTCGGGTTGACTTTGGTTTTCCCCGTGTGATCTTCGTAGTTCGGGTCAACCATTTAGGCCGGGCTAAGGGGGTTACATAGACATTGAAAATGACAAAACTTTCTTAAGGATTTTCAATCATGCTCTAGAAGAAGCTTGTCTCAGAATACGAATGTATCAACTACAATGATGGCAGCCATGAATCAAATGTTTTTAATGAAGCAAAGAATGAGATTAGAGGATAAAGTCAGTCCATCCAGTCAAGAGTGCAAGATTGAGTATGCAAAAGATCAAAAACTTTTTCAAATGAAGTAAAAAGACCAGAAGTGTTTACGGTGCTAGACCCATGCTGTGGCCTTGTGATGTTTTGGTGTACTTTAAATTCCGCCTACTAAAAGTAGGCAATGGTGGAGGCTTTCTTTGAAGGAATGGTTGATGGAATTGGTGAAGACAATTACAATTGAAATGTGGGACATAGCTGGCTTTCCTACTTGTGCAAAGTCTGATTCGATGCGAAGAAATGAAGAAGAACTCAAATCAGCTGGGCCAGAACTGCTGATTAGAATTTTACCAGAGTTGAGAAAATGTTTCACAGTTCCTTATGTGTCGTCCGTTTGATAAAAACTAATTCTAAAAGGAAAAAACACAAAGCTTGACATGCATCATGTTTTAGGCATACCTAGGGCCATGCACATCGTAATTTCATTGAATATCACATTTTTCATGTACACGAAGGACTTTTTAGAAAAAAAGCCGCTTATCTATTCAAGCACGAGGAGAATAGAACCCGCCTATCCGTTCGGGCATATGGAGAATGGAATCTGCTCAACTATTTGGGTATAAGGAGAATAGAACCTTCCTATCCGTTCGGGCGTTCAGAGAATAGAATCTGCTTATCTATTCGAGCATAAGAAGAATAGAACCCGCTTATTCATCCAAGCATAAGGAGGATGAAACCCTTTTTTGGACCCTGCTCATCTATTCAGGTGTTTGGAGAATAGAACCCTGGTCATCTATTCGGGCATTTGGAGAATAGAATCCTGCTCGTCTATTCGGGTACATAGAGAATATAACATGCCTATCCGTTCAGGCATCAGGAGAATGGAGCCAACTAGAAAATCGATGAAAATCAGTGCCTTTTGGTCCTTGCTATATCCATGTTTCATAGAGATAAGCAAAGAGGGGCAACTGTTGTCACTAGATATTCACTCCTTATATTATTATTATTATTATTATTATTATTAGGGTAAAGTACATAGACAGTCACTGAACATTGGTAAAAAAAACAAAATGGTAACCAAACTTTCAAAATTCACAAAATGGCAATTAAACTTTATGTTCTATAAAAAATGGTAACTAGACGTTAAATCCCGTTAAGTGGTTGTTATAAAATTTGGTATAATAACACATTTAGTCCTTTATATTTATACATTCAATCAATTTAGACCTAATTCGAAACAATTCACTAAATTTAGCAATCATTATTTATGCATTCTTTCAATTTGGTCCTTCAAGCAAAATTCCAAAGTATGGTAACCTGATAAATAATTACAATTAAAATTTTATAGGAACTTGAAAACTCGACTCGAATAAAAAAAATTCAAATAAAGTTTGAGTTGTAAAATATGACGCATCAACTCGAATAACTCGAAATTTTTTTACTCGATTCGATCGAACGCTCATCTTTATCTTAAGATATGACGCCTCAACTCGAAATATTCGAATATTTTAAATTATTTTCCTTTTAAATTGAATATTTTTAAAATAGAATATTTAATATTTTCATATTTGAATCACATCGAATATTTAATAACTACTTTAAATATTCAATTTAATTTAAAAATATTCGATTAAAAAGAAAAAATTGATTTAAAATATTCGAATATATAATAACTACTTTAAATATTTGAATATTGTAAATCAATTTTTTCTTTTAAATCAAATATTTAAAGTAGTAATTAAATATTCGATGCGATTTAAAAGAAAAAATGATTTAAAATATTCGAATATTTCGAGTTGGCGCGTCATATTTTACAACTCAAACTTTATATGAAATTTTTTCGATTCGAGTCGAGTCCAGTTTTCGAGTTCCTATAAAAATTTACTTAAATATTCAAATATTTTAAATTATTTTTTTAAATCGAATATTTAAAGTAGTTATTACATTTTCAATGTGATTTAAATATGAAAATATTAAATATTCTATTTTAAAAATTAGTCGATTTAAAAGAAAAAATGATTTAAAATATTCGAATATTTCAAGTTATTCGAGTTGACGTGTCATATCTTATGATAGAGGTGAGCGTTCGATCGAGTCGAGTAAAAAAATTTCGAGTTATTCGAGTTGGCGCGTCATACTTTACAACTAAAACTTTATTTGAAAATTTTTCAGTTCGAGTCGAGTCAAGTCGAGTAGAGTTTTCGAGTTTTTATAAAAATTTAATTAAATGTTCGAATATTTTAAATCAGTTTTTTCTTTTAAATCGAATATTTTTAAATTAAATCGAATATTTAAAGTTGTTATTAAATAATCGATGTGATTTATATATGAAGATATTAAATATTCTATTTTAAAAAATATTTCATTTAAAAGAAAAAATGATTTAAAATATTCGAATATTTTGAGTTATTTGAGTTGACGTGTCATATCTTAATATAAGGTGAGCGTTCGATCGAGTCGAGGCAAAATTTTTTGAGTTATTCGAGTTGACGTGTCATATTTTACAACACAAATTTTATTTGAAATTTTTTCGATTCGAGTAGAGTCGAGTTTTCAAGTTCCTATAAAAAATTAATTGTAATTATTATAATGTTACCATACTTTCGAATTTTTCTTTAAGTTGGAATTTTTCTTTAAGGGCCAAATTGAAAGAATGCATAAATAACGATGGCTAAATTTAGTGAATTGTTTCGAATTAGGACTAAATTGATGTATAAATATAAAAGACTAAATGTGTTATTATAAAAAAATTTATAACTGCCACTTAACGGGCTTTAACATCTAGTTACCTTTTTGTTATAAAACATAAAGTTTAATTTCTCTTTTGTGATTTTTGAAAGTTTGGTTACCATTTTGTTTTCTTTACCAAAGTTCAGTGACCGTCTATATACTTTACCCTTATTATTATTATAGTTAAAGCCAAAATAATAATAATAATAATAATAAAATGCAAAACATAAAAGGAGCCCATTTGGATTAAATAAGGTGTCAATTAATAATAAGCTTACTATTTTAATATAAAAGCTCACCCTAAAATATAATAAAGGAGCTCATTTTATTTCTTTTGTGTTAATGGCCCAAACTAACCTATTTGTCTTCTTTTATTCCAGGTTTAATATAGGCCGTAAGATTTGGAGCAATAAGGATCAAAGGCCAAGATTAGATTAAGCTAAAATAAAAAATTAGAAAAAAAGTAAAAAAAGGAAAAGGGGGGCTCACGCGCACGGCCATGCGCCCAGCGCATGCGCCACTCGCACTCGAGCTGGCTCCCTAAAACCCCCAGACGGAGCTGGCTATCGGACATTCGACTGCCGTCTTTGGGCCACGGTGGTTGACGCTAATAGTACCGGTCGAAGCATCTATTCGTCACCGTTCCAACGGCGCCGGCGCCGTTCGCTGCCGTCTCCTATTGCCGCCAGAATCTACAAAAAGCTGAAGAAAAGGGTCAAAACCTACTCTCAATTTAAGAGAGAAATTCGTCTCCAAATATGAACCAAATTGAATTATTTTTGAGGGGTTTTTCCTAGAATCAAGCCCTCTTTCAGATTTTGGCTTCAATTCGGGGATTAAAATCTGATTTTTCCTTGATTTGCAAGCTCAAGTTGTAGTATAAATAGCACCTAAAACCCCATTGTTCATCACCAATTGGAAGAAGAGAAAACACTTAGAAAATCATCCAAAAATTCCTTTGAAATTTCTCTGAATTTGCAGGAAAATTATTGAAGTGTGTTAAAGCTTTGGGATAGCTTTGAGTCAATTTTTGGTGACGGTCGGAGTTAGCTCGGGTGGAGATTACTCGCAAATTATTCACTTCCGGTAAATTTCTTTTCTTGCATTGTTTATTTGTTTTTTTATTCCTTTCTTGGTTGAATTTTTTGTGTTTGTTCATGTTTTTTAGGTTGCATTTTGGAATTGGGAGATTGGATTTAGTGTTCGGTAAAAGTTCAATTTGTGGTTTAATTTTTGATTTAGTTTAATCTTTCATGTTCTTACAAAAATGCAAAATCTTGTTTTTTGACGTTTCAATCCTTTTACATCCTTAAAAATTAAAATTCGAAGTTGTTGGAAGTTAAGTTTTTTTTTTTTTAGTTTGAAATTTACTCTTTATTAAAAATTTTAAAAAAGATGAATAAAAGTGGTTGAAAGAAAAGAAATTTTAAAATAAATGGCTTAAAAAACATTGATTTCTAAAATAAAAGTTTTAAACTTTTAAAAATTCCATAGGAAATAAGAAAATAAAAGATTTAAAAAATAAAGAAATAATGGTGTTAAAAATAAAAATTTAAAATTTAAAATATAAAAACAATTCAAAAGAAAACTAAACAAAAAACTTTTCAAATAAAAAAAGCTTCTCAAGGAAAATTTAATCCAAAAAGCTTCAAGTTTTCTTTATTTGTCTTGCTTGCCTTTTAAAAATATGTTTAACCTTAGGAGTAGGTTCTTCAAGCTTATATTAGAAACTTGTTTGTGGAAAAATTTTCTTCACAAAGAATAAAACACAGTTAATAAAATTCAAACCCACAATTAGGAATAAAAGACTTAGACTCTTTAAAATAAATTTCAATTTAGAATAAATAAAAAATGTTCAACACATCAAATTTCTTTGTTGTTTGAAAAGTGAAATTAAATTAATGTGGTGTCTTATCAAACGAGAATGATGGGTTAGCGCCAGAAGTGTTGACGGTGATTAAAGTTCATTTCCCGCTTGATAAGGCCGTTAAAATAGGTTTATATTCATTGAATTGACAAATAAAATCGAACCTTCGTGAACTTGCAAATTCCAATTTTTGAAATAAAAAAGGTATCAATTTTGGGCATTGTGGGGGGTGCTAACCCTTCCTCACGCGTAACCGACCCCAAACATGTTTTTCTTGTTTTCACAGACCAAAACCGTTGTTTTAATAAAATAAATCGTTATTAAAATAACCATGCTTTAAAGTGATCCAATCACACTTTTTCAAAAATATTAGTGGCAACTCCGTGTTTTTAAAGTTTTCCAAAAAGTCGAAGCTCGAAAAGGGTTGCGACACATACAACTTAATTAAACATCAAACCTCAATCAAAGATGGAAATTTCATCAAGAAGACATAGCGATAAGCAACAAATAAATATATATGCATGCTTCCTATGCAAAAAGGCCATTTAAAAGTTAAAACTCAAACCAAAGCAAGAACCATAAATCAAAGGCCATTTACAAGTCATTAAAGGCATTTCAAACATGCCACAAACCAGGGAGCTTGTAACGCCCAAAGTTTAGGGTCGGGAGATAATCGGATTAGTCAAGTCGAGTCGGGTTAAATTTAAATTGGAGAAAATCTAATTTTTATCACACCTAAAAGTGTTTTAAAAGAGAAAAGGGTTAAAAGGGGATTTTGAAATTAAAGAAAAAGGGTTTTGAAAATACCCTAATCCTTCTAAGTTGTCTTTCACGTTATTTTTCAAAGGAAACCCATTTTCACTATTCTATTGGTTTCAACACTTCATCCAAGCAAGATTTCTCAAGGAAATTTCTTTCTTACTATGATTTTTACTTATTTGAGTTATCCTCATCAAAACCATTCCTTTAAACCTATAAAAATGCATTTTTGGTTTGGGTTGGAAAAATGGGTAATTCTCATGGGATTTTCATGTGTTTGCTTTTCCATGGTTAATCATGTACTTTAATTTAAGCTTTGAGTAGTAAAACATGTTGGGATGATGGTTGGATTTGGGGAAACCCGAAATGGGTCTAAAAATGGAATTTTGGGGTTGAAAATGGTGAGTTTTTGGCTTGATTTTTGGGAGAAATCGTGGTTGATGGTTCCCTTGTTGTTGGGGGATGTTTTTAGACGATTTTGGAGTATTTTGATGTTTGGAAATGGTGGGTTCAGCTTGAGGTTTCATTAGAACGAAATTGGGTGAAGTTTGGGTTAAAGGTCGATGTGTTTTGTTGCAAGATTGTTGAGTTCTGGGGTTTTGCTGTGTTTGTGAGTGTATTAGTGTTCAAATGTTCAGTTTAGGGTTGCTTCAAATAGAGGAATCAGATTCGGTCTTCGTGGATGGGAATCCAGGTAGTTCGGAGGTTTGATTCGGCATCTCGGACATCATTTGAGTGTTGGCTGGTGAGTGGATCGATTTTAAAATCCTTAACGTGGTTAAGGGAATGTTTTGGGAGTTTGGATTGAGCTTGAAAGGCCAATCCAAGATCAGGAGTAAGTTTTAAAAGTTTTATGCAATTAATCCGTGTTTTATGATTCATGATGCAATGTGAACATATCATGTTGATAATGTGTTAGTTTGCATTGTTATACATCTTGAGACTTATGACTTGTGTTTATACTTGCATCGTGAGTACATGCCTTGCATGGAAGTTTGGACATGATAAGTGGTTCAAGCATCGATAACGCTTCTGGTTGTGAATGAGTATATTAACACGTGTTGAGTTGTTACCGGATATAATTGATCGATCAATAGGATTAGAGTGCACAGGTGAAAGTTACGTGTGGCCTTAGTGATGTTAGATTCCACTAAGAAGGAGTACGGTGAAGTGAGATTCCACCGAAATTATGTTTTTACTAGACATATGAGTACGGTGATGTGAGATTCCACCGGAAGTGTCTAGTGGGTTTGAGAAACTATCCGCATATCCATGTAAAAATGATGAATGTCAATATACCCATGATGATTTAAATCTCATGTTAAGCATGTTGTTGATTTCTTCTCTTATGCTTATGCGTTGTTGATTACTTTGCTTGTGTTATGGGAATGAGCATGTGGTAAGCCTATGGCTTGTGGTTGCATTCGGTAAATGCACGTGACGATAATTGCATGTTGTTATGTGTTAAAGCATGTGGAGATGATTTGGAAATTGTTTTGGTTTTCAAGAAAACAAATGTTTTAAAACTGCATTGTTGTAGTTACCGTTTTGTGCACCACTCACTAAGCTTAAACGCTTACGCTCTCTTTCCAACAATGCAAGCTCTTAGACGTACGGAGTACCTCGGGGAACAAGGGAGAATCCAAGGGAGTTTGGTTTGCTCAAGTATGAGTTTAGACTTCAATAATTAGTATTAAGCAATGGGATAAGACCTTTATGTTTTGAGGTGTTGTTGGCATGTCTCTTGCTTTAGAAAAGTTTGCTTAGTTGTTTTGGGCTTGTATTCCCTATTACCATGATGATTTATGCTTTTGTTTAGCTTTTGGCTATGTCAATGAATGCTATGTGTGCTTGTTTTCTCTAAGAATCTTGTCTTGTTGGTCGTTGCGTCGTTAAGTGTTTAAATTGCTTTACATGTATATCCATTGATGCCTTGAGTCATATATGTGCTTGTATGTTGCTTAGATGTTTGTTAAATGTCTCTAGTGTTGAGTCCTTTGTGCTTTTAACAACTAAAACATGTTTTGCAAGGCAGGGCGTATCGATATGCTCAAGGGCAGTATCAGTACTGTCCCTTGTTTTGGGCAAGGTGTACCAGTACGTGGGGGCGTAACAATACCGAAAATGCTCTCTGGAAATCTGAGAAATTGACGAGATTTTGGCGTATAGATACGGGTCCTAGGTGTATCGGTACGGTCTTCGAAATTGACCAAGGGAAGTTGACCCTTGAGGGCGTATCGATACCAGCCTTGAGGGTATCCATACAGTTTCCCTAGGTTTGACTTGAGGTGTTGACCAAGTACAGGCGTATCGATACGGTCCTTTAGCGTATCGATACATCCTGTTGTAAAATTGAAAAGGGTTATCTTAATTTTTTGTTTTGCTTTTATGTATCTATGTGTGTTTTCCGCTGCGTGTCCCCTCACATAGGATATAATTAATGCCTCTAGACAAGATAACTGTAAAAGAAGTTTTCTAGGGTTGCTAATCGGAGTGGAGTCTTAACGAGTTTCGCTTCGGTTTTCCTTGTATAACCCGTTCGATGCGGTCTAGCGGCTAGGCCGGTTCGAGGGGATTACATTCGTTGGTATCAGAGCCTAGGTTCTGCCTAGGTTCGTTGAGTTTTCGCAAGACGAAAGGTAAGTGAGGTAAGTTTTGTGGTGTAAGCTTGTTGATTGTGATTGCATTGTGATTGTATGCATGCTTGTGGCTATCTTTGTGTTGGTTGAGAAATAGTTAAAGTCACCCATTGCTAGTATACTATTATTGTAAGTAATTTTAAGTTTAAGGGCTTGAGCACCTTGGACCTAGTTCCTTGCTGACCCCAAATAATTTCACTTGTTGTGTTTGTTATTTAGCTTTGCATCTGTTAGCATGGTGAGACCGAGGGGAAGGCCAGGAATGGATAATCCGAGGGTTGAGCGAATTGAGAATGTTGAGGATGTGCGAGGAGAGAACTTGCCTCCTCCTCCTCCAGGGGGTGGAGTGAATGTGGAAGGTTTTGGACCCCAGGCTGGTCAGGGACAGACAGGTATTGATGTGAATCTGTTGATTCACGCTATACCTGGGGCTATTGAGATAGCTTTAGCAGGTGTTTGGGTTGCAAGACCGCCTTAGGGTGCATGCTCTGGTTTACCGTTAGAGTGACTTTGTAGCTTTGGCGGGGTTGAGTTCCGTGGTTTGTCACCCGAGGGTTCAGAGTCATGGTTTGAGAGCACATTTCGTATTTTAAGTCAGATGGAGTGTTCTGAAGCGCATAAGCTAGGTTGAACTGTCTATTTGCTTCAGGGGGATGCCTACACTTGGTGGACTACTATCACTACGGGTATGTAAGAGGCCAAGGTTACTTGTGAGTTCTTCAGGGCTGCTTTCCATAAGAAGTACCTAGGTCCTCGATACCTAGATGAGAAGAAGAGATAGTTCATGGCTCTAGTTCAGGGTAGCTTGACCGTATCCGACTATGAGGTGCAGTTTGTACGTCTGAGTCAGTATGCTTCTGAGTTAGTTCCCATTGATGGGGAACGATGTGAACGTTTCTTCCATGGGTTGGTTCATGAGGTGAAGACCTACATGTTGGCTTCCGACTATAAAGATTTTGATGAGTTGGTTGCGAGGGCCAAGGACATCGAACAGTCTTTGCGACTTTTGGATTGCAAGGGTGGATCTAGTTCATGAAATAGGAGTGCTGAATGGGACAGAGATCGTGCCAAGAGGCACAAGGATAGGAAACCTCATCATGATCATAGACGCGGAGGTGGTAATCTGGGGCGAGGCCATCATGGCCAAGGGACTGAGAATCTTACTTTCGAGTGCAACAAGTGTGGTAGATGTCATTACGGTGAGTGTTGGGGCACTTATGGCTCTTGTTGGAACTGCAGGTCTAGGGCGCACTTGAAGCGCGATTGTCCATATTCGTTTAGGGATGGACAAGCTCCTGCATGAGCTGTCGAGCATCAGAGAGGCCGTGGGCACGGTCGAGGTAACTTTTAGCCTAGGAATGAGGATCAGAGGAATGTAGCTCATGAGTTGGCATTACAGCCTGAGGGAGGTGGGCCAGCTAGAGTGTATGCACACCGTGAGGACAGGAATGACACATATGTGATTGCAGGTAATTTCTTGTTATAGTCTTTGACTTTGCTTTCCTTGATTGATTCCGGTTTTACGCATTCATATATATTGATTGAACATGCAAGATTGTTAGATATTCCGGTCGAGATATTAGATGTGGGTATGAATGTCACTAGTTCCTTTGGCGAGACAGTTGTGGTCAGAAAGATGTACAGAAGATGCCCTTTGATGGTTCAGGGTCATGTTTTTCCTGTAGATATGATGGAATTACCGTTTTATGGTTTCGATTTAATATTAGGCATTGACTGGCTTGTAGAACATAGGGCTATGGTAGATTTTGAGACAAAGCGGGTTTCCTTGAGACTCTCAGAGGATCACGAGGTAGTAATAGTGGGCGAGAATGTTAAATTCCTGTCCAATGTAGTTTCATCCTTAGAGGCTCAGACGTTATTGAATGTGGGTTGTCAGGCGTACCTAGCCTATGTTATGAATCCGAATATGGATAAGGCACGACCGTAAGACATTAGAACAGTTTGTGACTTTCCGAGTCTATTCCCAGAAGAATTGCCTGGTTTGCCTCTAGATAGAGATGCAGAATTTGTTATTGAGATATATTCAGATTCAGCTCCAGTATCGATTGCACAGTACCGAATGGCTCCTAAAGAAATGAAAGAGTTGAAGACACAACTTCAGGAATTAATAGACTCAGGGTTCATTCGTCCGAGCACTTCACCTTGGGGTGCAACAGTGTTGTTTGTGAAGAAGAAAGATGGCAGTTTGAGAATGTGTATCGATTATCGACAATTGAATAAGTTGACAGTGAAGAACAAATATCCGTTGCCGAGGATTGATGACTTGTTTGATCAGTTGAAAGGTGCTTCAGTGTTCTCGAAGATAGATTTGAGATATGGTAATTATCAGTTAAAAGTAAGAGATCGAGATGTACTGATGACAGCTTTCCGCACTCGTTATGGGCACTACGAATTCTTAGTGATGCCTTTTGGTTTGACTAATGCACCAACAGCTTTTATGGACATGATGAATAGAGTGTTTCACGAGTACTTGGATCAGTTTGTGGTAGTGTTCATTGATGATATTTTAGTGTACTCTCGTACCGAGGAAGATCATGATCGGCATTTGCGTTTAGTGTTGTAGAAATTGTTAGACAATTAGTTGTATGCCAAGATAAGCAAGTGTGAGTTTTGGATTAGGGAAGCAGTCTTCTTAGACCATATTGTATCAGTTGAGGGAATCCGAGAGGATCCTAAGAAGGTTGAGGCAGATGTGAATTGGAAACCACTAAAGACAGTGACCGAAGTTCGTAGTTTCTTAGGTTTGGTCAGTTACTATAGACGTTTTGTTGAGGGTTTCTCAAAGGTTGCGGCTCCTTTGACTAAATTACTATATAAGGATGTTCAGTTTGAGTGGACTGATGCAAGATAACAAACATTTGAGAAATTTAAAGAAGCCTTAACCGAAGCTCCTATTTTAATCCAACCCGTGTCAGGGAAGGAATTTGTAGTCTTTAGTGATTCGTCGTATGTTGGCTTAGGTTGTGTGCTTATGCAAGAAGGAAGAGTAGTGGCCTATACGTCTAGGCAGTTGAAGACTCATGAGCGTAATTACCCTACGTATGACATAGAATTGGTCGCAGTGGTTTTCGCTTTGAAAGTTTGGAGACATTACTTGTATGGTGAGAAACGCACAATGTATACGAATCACAAGAGTCTGAAGTATATAATGACACAAAGATAGTTGAATCTGAGACATCGTAGGTGGCTAGAGTTACTTAAGGACTACGATCTCACGATTGAGTACCATCCGGGTAAAGCCAATGTAGTGGCTGATGCTTTAAGTAGAAAGGTAGCAGTGGAATTACGAGCTATGTTTGCTAGATTGAGTTTGTGCAAAGATGGTGGTTTAGTTGCTGAGTTGCAAGTTAAACCTTCATTGCTTCAGTTGATTAGAGAGAAACAGTTGCAAGATAGATCATTAGTATCTCAGGTACAAGACATAGCAGGGGTAAACCGATAGATTTCTGTTTTAGTAGTGATGAAGTTTTGTGTTTTAAGAGTAGAGTAGTTGTTCCGGAAGATGTAGACTTGAGACGTACCATCCTAACTGAAGCTCACAGTAGTTCGTTTGCTATGGATCAGGGAAGTACGAAAATGTATTGTGATTTGAAAAATGAGTATTTCTGGGTTGGTTTGAAGAACGATGTCGCCGAGTTTGTTAGTAAGTGCATGGTCTGTCAGCGAGTTAAAGCCGAGCACCAGTTTCCTTCAGGTTTGTTACAACCGTAGAGAATTTCTGAGTGGAAATGGGAGAGAATTGACATGGATTTCGTATCGGGTTTGTCGTTGATACCTTCTAAGAAGAATTCGTTTTGGGTAATTGTTGATCGTCTTACGAAATGTGTGCACTTTTTGGCCGTTCACACTACTTATACTCTAGATAAGTTGGCCAATTTGTATATCAGTGAGATTGCATGGTATACCGAAATCTATAGTGTCAGACAAATATCTGAGGTTCACAGTTAGATTTTGGGAGAGTTTGCATAGTGCTTTGGGTACTCGACTGAATTTCAGCACTTCATATAATCCTCAGACCGATGGTCAGTCAGAGAGAGTCATTCAAGTGTTGGAAGACATGTGGAGATGTTGCATTATTAAATTTTAGGGTTCTTGGGAGAAGCATCTACCATTAGTAGAGTTTGCATATAATAATAGTTATCAAGTGAGCATTCAGATGGCACCTTATGAACCTCTGTATGGTAGAAAATGTAGAACACATGTTTGTTGAACCGAAGCAGGACATAAATTGATTCCTTTGCCTGATATGCTTAAGGGTACTACCGAGAAAGTACAGTTGATTTGTGACCGTTTGAAGGCAGCTTCGGATAGACAAAAATCTTATGCAGATTTGAAAAGAAGAGAAGTAGAGTATGTCGTGGGCGACAAAGTGTTCTTGAAAGTCTCACCTTGGAAGAAGGTGATGAGGTTTGGTAGGAAAGGTAAGTTGAGCCCGAGATTCATTGGTCCGTATGAGATAGTTGAGAGAGTGGGTCCCGTTGCCTATAGATTGAGATTGACGGCCAAACTAGAGAAGATTCACGACGTGTTTCATGTCTCGATGCTTCGGAGGTATAGATCGGATTCGTCACATGTTATGCTAGTTTAGGAGATAGAATTGAATCCGGATTTGACCTACGATGAAGAACCAGTTGAGATTTTGGCTTCGGACAGCAAAGTGTTGTGAGGAAGGACCATTGAGTTGGTTAAGTTTAAGTGACGACACCGAGTGGAAGAAGCCACCTGGAAGAGGAAGGATGACATGAGAAAACAGTTTCCACATCTCTTTCCAGGTAAAATTCGGGGATGAAATTCCTTAAGTGGGGGAGAGTTGTAACCCCCCAAGTTTAGGGCCGGGAGATAATTAGATTAGTCAAGCCGAGTCAGGTTAAATTTAAATTGGGGAAAACAAATTTTTATCTCACCTAAAAGTGTTTTAAAAGAGAAAAGGGTAAAAAGGGGATTTTGACATTAAAGAAAAAGGGATTTTGAAAATACCCCCATCTTCCTAAGTTGTTTTTCACGTTATTTTCAAAGGAAACCCATTTTCACTATTCCATTGATTTCAACACTTCATCCAAGCAAGATTTCTCAAGGTAATTTATTCCTTACTATGATTTTTACTTATTTGAGTTATCCTCATCAAAACCTTTCCTTTAAACCCATAAAAATGCATTTTTGGTTTGGGTTGGAAAATGGGTATTTCTCATGGGATTTTCATGGGTTTGTTTTTCCATTGTTAAACATGTACTTTAATTTAAGCTTTGAGTAGTAAAACATGTTGGGATGATGGTTGGATTTGGGGAATCCCGAAATGGGTATAAAAATGGGATTTTTGGGTTGAAAAGGTTGAGTTTTTGGCTTGGCCTTCGGAAGAAATAGTGGCTGATGGTTCCCTTGTTGTTGGGGGATGTTTTTAGATGATTTTTGGTGTGTTTTGATGTTTGGAAATGGTAGGTTTAGCTTGAGGTTTCATTAGAACGAAATTGGATGAAGTTTGGGTTGATGGTCGATGTGTGTTGTTGCAAGATTTTTGAGTTCTGGGTTTTGGCTGTGTTTGTGAGTGTATTAGTGTTCTAATGATCAGTTCTGGGTTGCTTAAAATAGAGGAATTAGATTAGGGCTTCGTAGACGGGAATCCGAGTAGTTCGGAGGCTTGATTCGGCATCTCGGACATCGTTTGAGTGTTGGATGGTGAGTGGATCGATTTTAAAAGCCTTAACGTGGTTAAGGGAATGTTTTGGGAGTTTGGATTGAGCTTGAAAGGCCAATTCAAGCTCAAGAGTATGTTTTAAAGGTTTTATGTCATTAATCTGTGTTTTATGATTCTTTATGCAATGTGAACATATCATGTTGATAATGTGTTAGTTTGCATTGTTATACATGTTGAGACTTATGACTTGTGTTTATACTTGCATCGTGAGTACATGCCTTGCATGGAAGTTTGGACATGGTAAGTGGTTAAAGCATCGGTAATACTTGTTGTTGTGAATGAGTATATTGACACATGTTGAGTCCTTACCGGATATAATTGATTGATCAATAGGATTAGAGTGCACTCAAGGTGAAAGTCATGCGTGACCTTAGTGATGTTAGATTCCACTAAGGAGGAGTATGGTGATGTGAGATTCCACCAGAAATTATGTTTTTACTAGACGGGTGTGTACGGTGATGTGAGATTCCACCGGAAGTGTCTAGTGGGTTTTAGAAACTATTCGCTTATCCGAGTAAAAAGATGAATGTCAATATACCCATGATGCTTTAATTCTCATGTTAAGCATGTTGTTGATTTCTTCTCTTATGCTTATGCGTTGTTGATTACTTTGCTTGCGTTATGGGAATGTGCATGTGGTAAGCCTATGGCTTGTGGTTACATTCGGTAAATGGACGTGAAGGTCAATGCAAGTTGTTATGTGTTCAAGCATGTTGAGATGATTTGGAAATGGTTTTGGTTTTCAAGCAAACAAATGTTTTAGAACTGCATTGTTGTAGCTATCGTTTTGAGCACCGCTCACTAAGCTTAAACGCTTACGCTCTCTTTCCAACAATGCAGGCCCTTTGACCTACGGAGCAGCTCGGGGAACAATGGAGAATCCAAGGGAGTTTGGTTTGCTCAAGTATGAGTTTAGACTTCAATAATTAGTATTAAGCAATGGGATAGGACCTTTGTAACGCCCCAATTTTGGGCCTAGAAGTTTAGAGGTTGAGTCGGACCAGTCGAGAATGGTTCGAATCTTTAAGGGGATTTGGGGAACACCTAGTTCGGGATGTTTTAAAAATATGGAAAAATACCTAAAAATCCTTATTTAATATATGAATGATTATGGTGAAAACAATTTTACAAAATTAGGTTTGGAGATAATACATTTCGGTGTAGTGACCAAATTGCAGTTTTTGCAAAAGTTGAATAGTGACTGTTTTGTGAAGGATTGAAACTTTGAATCTTTAAGGAGCTAATTTTACAAAAAAAAAAATTAATCAGATTTCTTCTTATTTAGGTGATTTTAATAATGTTTTAATTAAAGGAAATAAAGGTTAATTAAAAGGAAAATTATCTTTGACTTTTCATAACTACCTTTCATCAATTTTCTCTCATTTGGGTTGTTGAAAGTCTCGTACCATGAGTGGAGATGTTGAAGTTGGATGTAGAGTAAGTTCAATCTGAGGGTTTTCGGATCGCGGAGGTTGAGGAGTGTGTTGGTTTTGTTGTGTTTTGGTTGAGGTTGTTTTCCGTGGTGGTTATGCCTCTTGTGTTTACGTTGCGTTTTGTTTTGGGAGGTTTGGTATCGCGCTCTTTTCGCAATTTGAAATTTCAAGGACGAAATTTCCTAAGAGGGGGAGAGTTGTAACGCCCCGGTTTTGGGCCTAGAAGTTTAGAGGTTGAGTTGGACCAGTCGAGAACGGTTCGAATCTTTAAGGGGGATTTACGAAACACCTAGTTCAGGATGTTTTAAAAATATGGAAAAATACCTAAAAATCCTCATTTAATATATGAATGATTATGGTGAAAACAATTTTAAAAAATTAGGTTTGGAGATACTACATTCCGGTGTAGTGACCAAATTGCAGTTTTTGCAAAAGTTGAATAGTGACTGTTTTGTAAAGGATTGAAACTTTGTATCTTTAAGGAGCTAATTTTACCAAAATGTTTTTAATCAAATTTCTTCTTATTTTGGGTGATTTTAATAATGTTTTAATTAAAGGAAATAAAGATTAATTAAAAGGAAAATTATCTTTGACTTTTCATAACTACCTTTCATCAATTTTCTCTCAATTTCTTTTCAGACAAACACATTTCCTTCATCAATTAGCCTTTGATTTTCATCCCTTTTGATGAGATTTCAATCTCTTTTTGACTTCTAAACATTTCCTCATCAAATCCTCTTGTTTTAACTTTGAATTTTCAAGAAAACTTGCCCAAATCAAGGAGAAATCAACCATTAGAGGTAAGCTTCGTCCTTCTCCTCTAATGATCAGTTCTTTACTGAAATTCCCAAGTTATCATTCCTTTGTTAATGATTTTTGAGTTGCTTTAATGTTAGAAACATGAAATTGGGTTAAAATTCAAGATTCTTGATGAGATCTTGGTGATTTTCGTAATTCTTGGTTAGGCTCTATTTTGAGGTTGATTTTTAATGTATTTTGGATGTTAATTGATGTTATAAATGAGGTTTAATCAAACAAATCGCGAATAGGTTTGATTTCCTAAGTTTTACATGCTATAATGATGGTTTTTGGGGTGGTTTTGTTGATCAGCTGTTGCTGGAGGTTTAAGGTAATTTTTATGGTGATTTTTGATGTTGATTGATGCTTAGAAATGGTTAGAAGTGTTAGATCTTGGCTGAGCTTTGTTTTGGAAGAGTTTGGAGGTGATTTCGGTTATTTTTGGTAGCCGAAATGAGGATCTTGAGTAGAGCAGCGAGTTTAGGTTGTATGGCTGGTGATTTTAATGCATGGTGATGCATTAATCCTCTGCCCTTGTGTGTTAAAAACATGGGAGAATGATCCGGAAGCAATCGAGGTAGCGTTAGAGGTTTCAGACGCTTAGTTGGCTCGTCGACTAGCATAGTGTTGCGTATCGGTGAGTGAGACCGTGTTTTCTAGCTTTGGAATGTTTTGAAAAGAGGTTTGGGAACTTAAATCTAGGCTTGAAACACCGGTTTAAGTTCGGAACACCGTGTTTTAAAGGAATGGTTTAGCAATTTGGCCTTAATGGTATTGCATGCTTTGAAAATAGTAGATGTGTTAGTGAATTTAAAATGATATATTGGCATAAAAGATGTTAAGATTACCGGATATAATTGATCGATCAATAGGATGTAGAGTGCACTATAAACTAAAAATTCATACGTGGTCTTGGAATTCGTTCCAAAGAGAGAGACCGATGAGGGGCATTCCATCGGAGTAGGACTTGGTGAAACACCCAAGCTTTATGGCATTGAATGGTACCGCCATGAGAAAAGCGATAAGGGGCATTCCATCGTAGTAGGACTTGGTGAGATATCCAAGCTGTTTGGCAACAAGAGTTATTGCCATGAGACCGATGATGGGCATTCCATCGGAGTAGGACTTGGTGAAATACCCAAGCTTTTGCCGAAGGTAGGAACTGCCATGTGAGTACGGTGATGGTAGATGCCACCGGAAGTGTCTAGTGAGTTGTCCGCATATCCATGTAAGAATAGAATATGAGAATGCCAATATATGAGAATGAAATGTGTGTCACATGTACCAATGCTTGAAATGTTTTATGCTTTGAGAAATGTATATGAAATAATGAGATTACGGAATGCTTTCGTGTAACTAGCATATGTGGCCTTGCCATGAGTTTTGCATATGTTGTATGCATGAAATAGCTAGATGGTACTTGTGGTTTTCAATTGGAGTTTTGGTTTGAAAGGAGTTTCAAGCATGTGAACGGCAGATTGTGATGTGCAATTGGCTTTTAAGAAAATTGGTTTAGGCTTTGCATGAAGATTTATGCATGTTAAGGTTTAAACAGAAATAATTGCGAGAATGTTGTTGAGAATGAGTTGCTCTTTGAATTTGAGCTTTGTGTTGATTTATATGTCGAGTAATGCATGATTTAAGGCAATGATGTTTCAAATGAAGTTTTCAAACAATACTTGGGTTTATTGAGATGTCATTGTGAATAAAGATTGTTTTAAGGTTTTGCTGCATTGATGGTGTTTTGGTTTTGAGCATTCCTCACTAAGCATTATGTGCTTACTCTCCTTTTTGTCCATCAATGCAGATAAATGAATTTGGGACAGCAAGAAGCAAGGGATTCAAGAAGAGCTCCACTTGAGAAGTATGTTTTGGTTTATAGCTATAGATAATAAAGGCAATGGGGGGAACCTTTACGTTGTTGTGTGACGAGATTGTTTACCTTGAGCAAGTTCGGTTTATGGTTCATACTTGTTGATGATCAATTTGTAATATTTGGATCGTCTTTTTGTATCTTGATATTGCTATGATTTATGGATAGAAGCATGTTCATTTGGATTATTTGAGATAAATGTGTTGATGTGCCTTGCTTTCGATGTAATATGATAGTTTTAATGTTTGGCATGTTGCTGGTGCATTTCAGAATGTTTTGGAGCATGTTTGATGGTCTTTAGATATGAAAAACCAGCATTTTCTGCTGTCACAGGGTAGGGTGTATCGAAACACCCTTAACTGTTTCGAAACGGGTGCCTGAAATGGCCAAGGCGTTTCGGAACGACTGGTGGTGTTTCGGTACACTTTGTCTAATGGAAGGTCATGTTCCGATACGAGTCTCGGAACGTACCCGAGTACCGAAACGGTCAACACCGTTTCGATACGGGTGTCAGATTTCCGGAACAGTTGACTGTTGGTCTGTGCATTTGAATTGTTCCAAGTTTGCAAGTCTTTCATTTTAGTCCTGAATGTTGTGGATACAATTGTCTGAGCTTGGGGTGTCCTTTTAAGCTGAAACGTGACAGAGAGGCTTGTAATATGACTAATTTTAGTTTGTTAAAACTAATTTTAGTTTGTTAATCAAGGTTGACTTTCGAGTTGACTTTGGTTTTCCTCGTAGAATCTTCGTATTTTGGGTCTAGCGTCTAGGTCGGGCTAAGGGGGTTACATAGGACCTTTATGTTTTGAAGTGTTGTTGGCATGTCTCTTGCTTTAGACAAGTTTGCTTAGTTGTTTTGTGCTTGTATTGCCTTTTGCCATGAAGATTTATGCTTTTGTTTAGCTTTTGGTTATGTCGGTGAATGCTATGTATGCTTGTTTTCTCTAAGAATCTTTTTCTTGTTGGTCGTTGCATCATTAAGTGTTTAAATTGCTTTACATGTATATCCATGGATGCCTTGAGTAATATGTGTGGTTGTATGTGCTTGCATGTTTGTTAAATGCCTCTAGTGTTGAGTCCTTTGTGCTTTTAATAGCTAAAACCTATTTTGCAGGGCAGGGCATATCGATATGCTCAAGTGCGGTATCGATACGATCCCTTGTTTTGGGCAAGGCGTACCAGTACGTTGGGGCGTATCAATAACCAAAATTCTCTCTGGAAATCTAAGAAATTGACGAGATTTTAGCGTATCGGTACGGGTCCCGGGTGTATCGGTACGGTCTTCGAAGTTGACCATGGGAAGTTGACCACGAGAAGGTTACCCTTCAGGGAGTATCGATACCAGCCTTGAGGGTATCTCTGCATTGTTGAAAATGAGAGCGTAAGCATAAATGCACAGTGAGGGTTGCTCGATTAAAAACCACAACAATGTATTTGAAAACCATTTCTCAAATATAAATTATTTTTCATCATGCTCAAATAATACGCATGCTTTATACCTCTTCCAAAGCAAAGTCAAATATCTTTTAAAACACATGTATCATAAATCTCATGCTTTAAACACAAAGCAAATTTCAATGCAAGCTTCTCATGCTTGAACATCATAAAACACATCTCAAAATAGAATCTCATGTATAAATCTCATTATACAAAACCATTATGAACCATGATACATGTAAATCTCATATATTGACATTAAAAGTGACATGGATGGAATCTACCTCCATCCTTAGATAGCACTACCCCTATACATAAATTTTCAGATATGTAGACTCCTTGATGGCACTACCCCCATCAAGTCTCATGGTGAAATCTACCCTCGCCATAATCTCATTTCGTCTGGGATGACACTACCCCCATTTTCCCCTGGTGATAGAATCTACCTCTATCACTAGCAACACAATAGAATCTACCCTTATTGTGTAACCGAAGAATTTGTCTCACGTAAGAATTTTGTATATTATAGCGTACTTCTTATCCTATTGGTCGACCAATTATATCCGATAATATTAAGTCTCATCACTTTGCCAATATACACTTTAAAACCATGTTACCTCACTGTTTTTCATATGCACCACTCAAACCAATTTCTATCAAAGTGTCTCAAATACACTAAACCATGTATTTAGTCATTTTCTCAAACATGTTGCATACCACTTTCTAAACACATGCATTATCAAAATATAAGCATATGCAACATTTCTCACTTCCATAACATGCATATAACAGTGGGTAAAACAAATCTATCTTCAAAACATGAGCATGAATTTAATAAAACAATGGAAACTGAAAACCGAGAGCGAAATCTTTCATACTTATTTCCAAGGTTAGATTAGCGTTTCAAGCTCAATCTAAATCCCCCAAAAAGTGTTCTCAAACATTTGAAAAGCTTTTAAAACCATTTCCACTCACCATCAATTCTTCGCTTGCTTTGCCGAAGTGATCTGAAGTATCCAATGCTATCGAATCTTCTTCTAGCGATGCTAGATGCAATTCCCATGTTTTATCTACAATATAACAAAGGATTAATGCACTTTTAGGCATCTAAAATCCCAGCAACAGAACTCCTCCACCTCTTCTATCAATAAACCAATAGTCGTCCTTCTTCAACAATCGAAAACATCGTCAAAACTCATATAAACATCTACCAGCCTTTACCAAGCGAATTAAGCATCTAATCAACATCATTTTACATCTAAAATCATCCTCCAAACAACCTTATAGCACCAGCATTCAATTTACCACAAAACAACTCAAAACTCCACTTTTCCAACCTAAAAATACATCAAATCACCTAGTTTCGGGATTCCATTGATATAACACAATTATCAAGATTATTAAACATCAAGATTATGATTAAAATTAATCTAAAACCCAGAAAAAATCAATCCAATTCAATTCTCAATTAATTCCTTCAATTAAACCGCCATTAAAGCTCAATTAAATCAAGATGTCAACATTTATTAATAAAATCAAGTTAGAAACAAAAACAAAAGAGTCAAGAATTTAGGAATTTTAATAAAGAACCTTTGATTAGAGGAGAATTAAGAAGATCACCTCTAACATGTTGCTTTTCTATTGATTGGCTTGAAAGCTTCAAGAAATCCAATGATATTTGTTGTAGAAAATCAAAGATTACTTTAGGAAATCAAAAAGGAAATCAAATCAATTGATTTTTCATCATTTTTATGAAATTAATTTAGTTTGGTAAGTGGTAAAGTAGAGAGAAAGATGAGAGGTAAAAGAGACGTAAGAAAATGATTTGGCTTTTTTGGAAATCTTTTTATTACATCATTTTTATTATAATTAATAAATATTTTTAAAATCATTATAAAATAATTCAAAATAAGGGAAAGGCTGATAAAATACTTTGGTGTAATAGCTCCCTAAAGATTCTAAGTTTTAACACCTTTTCAATTTAGTCACCAAAACGACTTTCTAAATTTTACAATTTAGTCACCACTTTTAAAATGTCAATTAACCCAATTTATTTTTTCCAAATTGAGTTCATCAAAACCTTTAAAATATTATTATAATATTTTAGAATATTTTCCACATTTTATTTCGCCCGAAAATCATTTAATCCGATTAAATTCCTGAAACTAAACTGTCTGCTAACTCGAATCGTCTAAACAAACCGGCTAATTTTTAGGCCCAAAATCGGGGCGTTACAACTCTCCCCAACTTAAGGAATTTCATCCTAGTAATTTTATTCGACGTAAAGACAAAAAATACTCGTTCCTTGCAACCTTCCCACTTCCTTGTGTGACCTCCACCCTTGACGTCACCACAACATCTTTACCAACTCGGTAACCTCATCACAAAGAACACCACTACAAGCATCCAAAATTTCCTCAAAGGACTTCGCTATCAAACAACAGAACTAGAAAACCACATATTTCCAACACTAAACTTGGTTATTCCCACATAAAACAATTTCAACTCTTAGAAACCGATATTTAGCACCTTCCACAAACCTCGAGACCCTAGAGCACTTCCTTGCAAAAATTAACTTACATAAGCCACCTTGCTTACACCAATTCCTTGTTGAGTGTTCAAAAAGTATTTCGTAAGTGTGAACATATGTATGCATGATCACTTACATGCCATCATGAATGTCTATGCATATGTATGTAAACCTATAATGTCATGTCCCAATGTATGCATGTACCGACATATTTAAATGTATACATATAAGTGTTTTTGCACTGTGCATGTTTAACTGCTCACACTTGCTAATAACATTTCTAGAACCAATGTTCCCTTCTACATACCAAAACTCGTACTCACTCAATTAAGGAAAAACCTCGCGTTCCGCTACAACAACCCATCGAACATTCCCTTGGTTGTCGATCAAGACCCTTTTCAGCACCACAACTCACGATATTCATAGGATACTCAACCTACTGCAACCTCGAATGCCACTAGCGCATTTGTCAACAACTCAACTTACAATATATGCTTACCAACCCAAAGGTCTTAAACACCATTATATCAACTCACACACTTCTTTAAAATTCATCAATATGGCACAAAAAGGCCTCAGGAGCAACACCTAGGTGCGTCTCAATACCGAACTCAACTTCGCAACATAAGATAATTATCATTATAAGCAAACCTTGCTAACGGCAAATGTTTCCCTAATGATCCTTGAAAATCAAAGATACAACACAAGAACATATCCTCCAACACCTAGATAACACGTTCAGACTGACCATCCGTTTGAGGATGATACGAAGTACTGAAGTTCACCTGCCCACACACGAAGCTCTATGAAAACACTCTCAAAATCCTGTTGTAAATCCAACACAACCAACTTGAACACACCGTGCAATCGCAATCTTTGCAATATACAAATCTACTAGCTTAGACAATGCATACCTCACATGCACAACTAGAAAGTGCACACATTCCGCAAAGCAACACACAACTACCCAAATTAAATTGTTCCCTGTTAGCACCAAAAACAACCTCGCCATATTCCTTATTCAAACCTCTACATACATTAGTACCACTAGGATGTATAACAAAAGAACTATTATGCACTTCGGTCAAAATAGTACGCCTTAGTTCAACATCTTCAGGCACAACTACTCGACCATTAAAACATAAAACACCATTATCAACAAAACAAAAGTTCGTTGGATTACCATCCACTATATCCGTAACATGCAGCACTAATGAATCATCAAGCAAATGCTTCTCTTTAATCAATTGCATCAAAGACGGTTTCACTTGCAACTCTGCTATCAAACCACCATCTTGCAACAAATTCAACCGCACAAAAATCGCCATCAACTCCACAGCAGCCTTCCTACTCAAAGTATCGGCCACAATATTATCCTTACCAAGATGATACTCAATCACCAAATCATAATCCTTAAGCAACTCCAACCATCTACGTTGCCTAAGATTCAACTCCTTCTGTGACATCAAATACTTTAAACTCTTATGATTTGTATATACCACAAACTTTTCACCATAAAGATAATGCCTTCAAATCTTTAGTACAAACACCACTGCAACCACTTCAATGTCATGAGTAGGGCAGTTGCGCTCGTGCACCATTCACTTACTAGATGCATAAGCCATAACTCTCTCGTCTTGCATAAACAAGAACCCCCAAACCAACATAAAATGCACCGCTAGAGATCACAAACTCTTTCCCTGACTCAGGTTGAATAAGGATTGGAGTGTGCATCAAAGCTTCCTTCTGCTTCTCAAAAGCTTGTTGCCTAGCCTCCATGCACTCAAACTGAACATCCTTTTGCAACACTTTCGTCAAAGGAGTAGCTACCTTTGAGAAACCATCCACGAAACGATGATAATATCCTGCAAAGCCCAAGAAACTGCGAACCTCTGTCATCGAATTTGTAATACCCTAAAATTGATCCTAGTAGAAATTGAATCATTAAATCGAATTTCAATTTAAATTAAACACTATCCTAAATCAATTAGGATAATTAGGGGCTTAATTGAGTAAAATTATAATTGCCGACTAGGGTAATTTAAGTGGCCAAATTGGATGAAACAAAAGAATAAGGAGTTGTATGCCAAAAACAAAGATTTCCTAGGCTGCCCCTATACTAATTTAATTATATGAGTTAATTAAAAGGACAATTTGGACAATTTCTTATCCAAATATGATGACACTAAGTCAACTTCTTCAACCACTCTACTCGACTACACTAAGAAACAAAGAGAGGGAGAGAATTTGAGACAAAGAAAAGCCATTGTTGAGAGCTTAAATCTTTGCATGGTTGGGAAATTTAACTAGGATGTCAAATTTAAGAAGCTCGGTAAGCCCCTCTTCTTAAGCCGAGTTGATAGTGTGGTTAGATTTTCATTTTTGCATGATTGTGATGATGTTATGTTAATTTTTGGTTGCTGAAAATTATTTAAAGATTTTGTTAAATTTAAAGTCTTAATGAAATTGCATTGGAACCTTGGTTTGTAAGGTAATCGAAATTAAGTAGTGACCTAATTGACATGTTTTCGATATTCATGTGTAAATTCTGATTTAACTTGAAAATTTTGTAATTCTAGAAAATTGATGTAGGAAGAAATTGTTTGAAATGATGTTTACTGTTAGATTGAGGTACTGGATGATCTAAACTGTTGCTAGGATTGTTGGAAAATTCATTGGAATCAAAACTAGTCACTTAGAATGTCTAGTGTGTAAATCGAGACTGTTTTGTGAAAATTAGAAATTCTGGTAGTAAATTGGAAAAGCATGGAATACTGGAAATGATGGTTAAAAACAGGGGAAAATAGGTTGAAAATGTTTGCTAAGTCCTAAAATGAAAAATAAGTAACAAATTAGTATAATTGAAAAATTAGAAGCAAATTCTAATGAATCTCCCTAGAAGCCTTGTTCTTGACAGTGTCTTTGAAAAATCAGTATAAATTCTAGGAATCCAATAATAAGCTAAACTTTTGACAGAATGTACCTTGAAATGTCTACTTTAATCAGGAACAAACGACATAGGATTCTAAGTTGTGTAGCGAAATTTGGAGATGAAAACTCATAAGTAGTGCAAACTATCCAGGCAGTATAAATGTTGTATCTTTAGACAATAAACTGTACAAATTGGATAATGATTAAAATACAAGCTTAATACGGTCTTAAAGAAAATTTTCTTAGCTTTAAAACGATATAAATTAATCGAAATTCTGACGCGCAGATTGAGAGATATGATCAGATTAGTAACAGGGGTGCAAGTTGCTAGAACTGGAAAACAATTTTGAGTGTATTGAGTTGTGCTTATTTGATTGAACTTATATGTTTGAATTGAATGTTAATATGTTTTCTAGGTGTTCTTACATGAATTTTTAGACCAAGAAATTGAGGAGAATTTGGAAGAAGCAAGCGCTTGCTATCCAAATAGAAAGAACAAAGGAATAGTCATCAAGGAGCAAGACTAGTAGAAAGCTTGGAGTATTGTGAGTGTAGTTAACTTAGGGTTAAGACTAGTGTCTTAACCAATGTTTATGCTTAAATTATGTTTCTAGTTGAAAGCATGAAATTAACCTAATCTAAACTTGGTAATTGTTTTAAGCGAAGAAGGTTTAAAAAGGGAAGATGATAATATGATCTACATTGTTAGTTGTTACCTTGGTTTGACATATGCAACATGGTTTGCTTTGCTTTGATGGATAGATGGATGATGATTATGATCATGATATGATTGGTATCCTACTGATTTTGGGTAATATATGATGCTTAAGTATGTCTACTTGATGCTTATATGCTGGAAACTATGAGACCATGATTAGGAGTTAGGTATTATATGCTAATAGCTTGTAATGTGCTAAGTAACCTGCAATGTTGATTATTAAATACATGTCTGATGTTTTTTAATCTAAAAGACAATGAAAGCCCTTGGTTGAGTAGTTGGTATTAGGTAGCACGGAATGCCTTATAATCTAGAGCTCCTCTGATTTAGTACCTTGAGTACTCTCTGTTTTGGTGTCAATCGCACCTAGTGAACTTGATGCCTTGTACATCATCTGTTGACATTTTGATATATTATGTATCCTCTAATTTGATGCTGTGAGCATCCTCTGATTCGGTACTTTGTACCCATTGTGACTCGATTACATAGTCCTACTAATCTACAAAGCCAAAACACTTAAAAATTTATGAATAAAACTAGTCACATGTACTAGGAAATGCGTAATATGATGTATGAATGATCAATTGAAAATCGCTTATTATGCATAAGTGATGCTTGGGTCAAGGCCCTAATTTGAATGCGTCATGAATGTGATCTATGTGGTTGTTGATCTTAATCGACCTATAAGATTGGCTTTAGAAGTTTGGTTACATGAATATTTTATATGATTTATATCATTTGTTTATTCCTTGATACGTGGTGTTTATATGTTATTATGTTAGCAAATTGATTAAGACTGGCTAGGTGATACTCCTTTGGTTCGAAGCCTAGTTAGGTAAACTTGTTTAAAAGAAATAATACACCTAATGAAATAAATGGATAGTTAATATGATAGGAACTACTTCAATAAGTACTTATAGTACTTATCACTCTTTTGTTTTTTCTTCCCAAACCAACATGCCCTCTCATTTGACAGCTATCTCTATCCTGATTCGAAGCCTTCATAAGCCAAGAAGTATGCCTTGTTTCATTATGCTAGTACTCCTGGTTGGTGGCTTAATGTCTTGTTTAGTCATCCAAGTTGCATACATTTGGTTGTTTTTACGTATGTATTTGAAGTGTGTATGAACTTAAGTGTGGTTGGTTATGTATAGACCTAGTATGTAAATAGGTTCTTTTGTCAATAGGATCATTTTGTCTAGTAAAAATATGTCATAGTGTTCTGTATGTAATAGTTCACTAAGCATGTCATGAAATATGTAAGACTCTTTTTATATGTATATAGATATGGTTACTGTTTTGTTAATTCCTTTCGAATGATATGCCTTGTATGTGTAATTATGAAGTAAAAAAATGTTTCCTATATATATGTGTAATGTTCGAATAGTCTTATATGAAGAGTGTCAAGTACATGAATTATAGAATTTGAATTGGTATGTAAATCTCTTGTATGTATACATACTTTAATCGAATGGATTGAAATGTAAATGCCCATGTTTGGTTCGAATGTTTATATGCTAGTTCGAATAGGATTGCATGCTTGTTCTAATAGGGTAGAATAAAAAAAGTGGTTTGGGAGCATGTTTATATGATGTTTGCAAATAAGTTCGATATGCTTGTTTGTTGTTTAATTGGGGAGCATGAAATGTCATCATGTTATGATAGATAGGTGTTTGATTCTAATTAGGTAATCTTATTTATTTAAATTGAAAAGTATGCTTGAATAATTATATTAGTAACATGTATGATCTGAATGTTTAAAGTTTTTGCTAGCCCACTTTTTTTTTAGTATCATTAAAAAGATAGAACTGCTTACATGATTTCTATCATGAATTTGTCCGCTGTGCGATGTAACGCTCTTCGCTCCTAACCCGGGCGAAGGGTGTTACATAAAGTTGTATTAGATCTTTAGGTTATAGGTCCTAAAGCTTATACGAATGTCTCATGCATTATATAGGTTTAAATTAAGCCACTTGAGAGTCTTGTACCGAATTGCTTATGATTACGCTTTCCTAATCTCAATCTTGTTTAATCTTAGTATTATTTCCGAAACAAGATTAGCTCGGGACGATGAAAGTCCACGAGGTTCATCAAATGAAGGAGGAAGTGTAAGGTTTGATCAGAACTTTCCCATACAAATAGAACCCCAAGGACCGGTTCAAGCCCTTGAGCAAGTCCAGCCTCAGCAGGAAGCTCCTGCTATTCATTCGGTTTAGATAGAATGTCTCATGAGTATTAAGGTGATGTTCGATCATCTCTTGATGAACATTAGACAAGACCGTACTGTCCCTACTGCTGCCGCAACAAGCATAGCCCCGATCAACAAAATCTCTCAACACAAAGCTTACACATTCATAGGCGCAAATGAGGAGAAGCCCGAAGAGGCTGAATATTGGCTCGAGCGAACCACTTAAATCCCAACGAAGCAACTACAGTGGTCAGATGTGCATAAACTTGAGTGCACAACCGCTCTATTAGCCGACGAAGCACTAAGCTGGCGGGAAACCACGACATTGACTACCCCGGCCTAGTCAGTGACGTGGAAATTCTTTGTGTAAGAACACAAAAAGAAATACATCAACAAACAATATCTAGCTGATAGAAGGAAGCAGTTCTTATACCCAAAGTAGGCCAACCGTCCCATCGAACAATATGTTGCAGATTTTTGAAAATATTGTAAGTACGGCTCCAAATATATCAAGATCAATGTCGATAAGTGTCGGATATTCATTGATGGCTTGAACGATGAATTGAGTCCGATATTTACCGTCCTAAATATCATAGACTTCCAAACTCTAGTGAACCGAGTAATTGCCACTGGAGCCAAAATGAAAGACACATAGAAAAGAAAAGGCGGCTACCGAAGCGATAAGAAACAGAAAAGTGATGATAAGTCTGGTTGGCAATCAAAGAAGGCCAAAAATGATAAGAAACAGAAAAGTGATGATAATTCTTGCTCCCATAAGCAACTTCACACAAAGGCCCCAATTGGCGAATAAGCTGGTTGTCTCAGTTGTGTCTGTTCACAACGCAGGAAATTATGAGAAAGCTCTGACTTGCAAACACTGTCAGAAACAACACTTCGGTCAATGCTGATTTCAATCCAATCTCTTTTTTGCGTGTGGTGGTGATGATCACTACATCAAAGATTGTCCGAGAAAGTCTGACAAGGCTCATACTAGAAATTCTACTAATCTGAGCCCTGCACCATCCAACTGAAACAAGAATCCGAGGCAAACTCAATCGGGATATCAAGGGAAGGGAGGAGGCTCCCATTCGAAAGCCTCAACATACCAAGAATCTCGAGCCCTAGCTCGTGTCTATCACATCTGTGGCAAAGAAGAGGAAGAATCTCCTGATCTCATTACGGGTACGGTTGAACTAAACTTTGAACATGTTTATGCCTTAATAGACTCGGGATCCAGACATTCATTTATTTGTTCTTACTTGTTAGCTAAACTAAATTTGAAACCTGAAATAGTCAAAACAAGCCTTGTGGTGACAAACCCTATAGGGGGAAATTTGCCTATCAATCTAATCTGTAAGGATTGCGCAATAACTATGTGAAATGTACCCTTTCCTTGTGATCTCTATATATTACTCGAATGTAAATTTTACTTAGTACTAGGCCTAGATTGGTTAAGCAAACACCAAGTTTGGATTGATTTCCAAAACCGAAGATTGTACCTTCAGGGTTTAGGAAAGGAATCTATTTTGTTAATCGATCAAAAATCGACCTCTATTTTTGCTTCCATGGTGTTACAAGATGAATATGATTTCGGCTTGCCTTCTATTTCTGTTGTTTCTGAATTCATCGATGTCTTTCCCGAGGAACTCCTTGGTCTTCCTTCAACTCGTGAAGTAGAGTTTGGGATCGACATTCAGCCCGGAACCAGCCTGATGTCTATCACACCTTATCGGATGGTGTCAGTTGAATTAAAATAATTGAAGAAGCAGCTCCAAGAGTTACAAGACAAGGGCTTCGTACGACAGAGCACATCTCCCTGGGGTGCTCCGATTCTATTTGTGAAAAAGAAAAATGGCTCGACGCGGCTCTGCATCGACTATCGTCACTTGAATCGGGTGACTATAAAAAACAAGTATCCCCTGCCGAGAATTGAAGATATTTTTTATCAACTCCGGGAAGCATCAATTTTCTCTAAGATTGATCTCCGATCAAGCTACTATCAGATGAAAGTGAAGGATGAAGACGTCCCTAAAACTGCTTTCCGTACTCGATA
Source organism: Hibiscus trionum (assembly GCA_030270665.1). NCBI lineage: Eukaryota > Viridiplantae > Streptophyta > Magnoliopsida > Malvales > Malvaceae > Hibiscus > Hibiscus trionum. The sequence continues at coordinate 23,063,476 of BSYR01000005.1, forward strand.
CGGTCACTATGAATTCCTCGTTATGCCTTTTGGGTTAACGAATGCTCCTGCCACATTTATGGACCCGATGAACCGAGTGTTCAAGCCCTATCTCGACAAGTTCATTGTTGTCTTCATAGATGACATTCTAGTCTATTCCCGAAATAAGGAGGAGCATGATGAACACCTTCGAATCGTACTATAAACTCTCCGAGAGCGCCAATTATTTGTAAAATTCTTCAAATGTGAATTTTGGCTATCGAAAGTTTCTTTCCTCGGTCATGTGATCTCCGCCGAAGGAATCAAAGTCGACCCTAAAAAGATTCAAGCTATCCTGGATTGGCGACCTCCGAAGAATGTTGGTGAGGTTCGCAGTTTCCTTGGATTAGCCGGTTATTAATGAAGGTTCGTTGAAGGCTTTTCTACAATCGCATTACCACTAACCAAGCTCCTCCGAAAGGGTAAACCATTCGATTGGTCTGAAAGTCAGAAAAGAAGCTTCGACCAATTGAAGCAAGCATTAACTCATGCCCTAGTTTTGATCCAACCTGATCTGGGCAAAGAATTCATAGTTTATAATGACGCCTCCCCTTTGGGATTGGGTTGTATTTTGATGCAAGGTGAAAATGATGTAGCATACACATCCCGATAATTGAAGCCACGTGAACTCAATTACCCGACACATGACCTCGAGTTAGCTGCCATCGTCATTGCACTCAAAATTTGGAGACACTATCTGTACGATGAAAAATGTCACTTGTTTACCGATCACAAAAGTCTGAAGTATCTACTTACTCAGAAGGATCTCAATTTGAGACAAAGGAGGTGGATAGAGTTGTTGAAAGATTACGATTTATTCATAGACTATCATCCCAGAAAAGCCAACGTGGTTGCAGATGCTCTCAGTCGAAAACCGACTCTCGGTAAGCCATTCCAAATCCTTAAATTGTAACACCCCCTTCCCGGTCTGGTCGAGAATCGGGTCGGAAGGTGCTAACGATGATCAATATAGTAAACAGTGTGACAAAATTTCTTTTTTAATATTAACTTTTAAAACTAATATCATACATTAACACAATACGTCAATATATTTTATTCCAATAAATTCTTATAGAGCAATCATTAATCATTTAAGGCTAATTATCAACTATTACAAGTTTTAGGGACCAAACTGTAAATTTGATAAATTAGGAGTCTTATGATGCAACTAAACATGCTACAATGAAATTCACTACAATAACAGCATGCCTATAAAATTTCATCCAATTTGGAGTCCATTAGCTCATTCAATTTAATCTTTCAATAATCAGTGACAAACTGTGAACATTGCAATTTGTTTAATATGCCTTTAACCAACTTAACTAACCCCGTATCGAAACACCCTAATGCTGTTTCAAAACGGGTAAACGTTGGTCAACCCCCATTGACTTAACTCTTTAGATTGTATCGATACGGACACACCAGTATCGATACAGAAGCACCGGTATCGATACGGGTTACTTCCTTTGACCTGTTTCGATACGCTATGAACCCGTATCAAAACGTTCGGTTCCAGTGACAAAATGTTCCTAAACAACTAAATTTTGTTTCGATACGCTCCTTTCCTTAGTTTCAATAATGCATACCCGTATCGATATGCCATGACCCGTATCGATACGGCCTGACTTGTAATGACATATTTTTACTGGTTTTTATTCAATATGACCTACTAAATGATGTCCAAATGCAACAAAATTTCACACATAATATTTCAATGGTATAATCTACCAGCATGCCAAGTTTCATGATCATACGAATACGTTTACTATGTTTTGACCTTTATGAGTCAAGTATGCAGTTTTAAGCAACCAAAAAGGCAAATTAGGGCCATTAACCATATTACAACATATGCATATCACAAACATAACAAAATGGGCATCAATGACTAGTTCAACTACTTTGCCACCTTCATAGGTGTTCTTAAGATCCTTTCAACCTGAAAATGCATAAGATGAGACACGCTAGGCCTACGATTATGAAGTGGTGGTAGTGGGCGAGAATGTGAAGTTTCTTGCCAATATTGTGTCTACATTGGAAGCAAGTTGAATGTTGAGGCATGTTTGCGAGGCTTACCTAGCCTTTGTGATGAATCCTAGTTCAAAGGAGTTGCGCGTTCAGGATATAAGAACTGTACGCGAGTTCCCTGGAGTGTTTCCGGAGGAGTTACCTGGATTGCCGCCTAGTCGAGAGGTGGAGTTTGGGATTGAGCTGTATGAAAACACAACTCCGGTGTCCATTGCTCCCTATCGCATGTCACCTAAGGAACTAAAAGAATTGAAGACGCAACTTCAGGAGTTGCTTGACCTTGGCTTCATTCGGCCTAGTGTATCACCTTGGGGTGCACCGGTCTTGTTTGTGAAAAAGAAGGATGGCACTATGAGAATGTGCATCGATTATCGTCAGCTGAACAAGTTGACTATCTAGAACATGTATCCTTTGCCGAGGATTGATGATCTTTTTGATCAGTTTCGGGGAGCGACTGTGTTTTCCAAGATTGACTTGAGGTCAGGGTACTATCAGCTTAAGGTGAAGAATGTGAATGTGCCGAAAACAGCCTTTAGAACGAGGTATGGGCATTATGAGTTTCTTTTAATGTCGTTTGGTTGGACGAATGCTCCTGTTGCTTTCATGGACATGATGAATAGAGTGTTCCATGAATACTTGGATAAGTTCGTTGTGGTGTTCATCGACGACATCCTTGTGTACTCTCGTACTGAGGAGGAGCATGAAGGTCATTTGAGAGTTGTTTTGCAAGCGCTGCTGGAAAATTAGCTATATGCTAATTTGAGCAAGTGTGAGTTTTGGCTAAAGGAAGTTGTGTTCCTTGGTCATGTGGTTTCAGATGAAGGGATTCGTGTCGATCCTCAGAAGGTTGAGGCGGTGATGAATTGGAAGCCTCCTAAGTCTGTTCATGAGGTCTGTAGTTTCCTTGGGTTGGCAGGATATTACCGGAGGTTCATGGATGGATTTTCTAAGATTGCTGCCCCTTTAACGAAATTGTTGCAAAAAGACGTTAAGTATGAGTAGACTGAAGCGAGCCAGCAAGCTTTTGAGAAGCTTAAGGCAGCTTTGACGCAAGCTCCTATTTTGGTTCAACCTGAATCATGAAAAGAGTTTGTGGTGTACAGTGACACATCCTACGTTGGTCTGGGGTGTGTGTTAATGCAAGAGGGTAAGGTGATGGCTTATGCATCGAGACAGTTGAAGGTGCATGATCGCAATTATCCTACGCATGATATTGAGTTAGCTGCGGTGGTTTTTGCTTTGAAGATCTGGAGACATTATCTTTATGGTGAGAAGTGTACTGTGTACACGGATCACAAGAGTTTGAAGTATTTGATGTCTCATAAAGTGTTAAATCTTAGGCAACGGCGATGGGTGGAGTTGCTTAAGGATTACGATCTAACGATTGAGTATCATCCGAGAAAAGCTAATGTTGTGGCGGATGCTTTGAGCAGAAAAGTGGCGGTAGAGTTAAGGGCTATGTCTGCTAGCTTGAGAATTTCGCGAGATGGAGGTCTTGTGGCTGTGTTGCAAGTGAAACCATCTCTGTTTCAGTTGATCAAGGATAAGCAGTTGTTGGATGATTCTTTGGTGCCACATGTTCAGGATATTGTTGAGTATAGACAATCAGATTTTTGTTTTAATGATGATGGAGTTCTATGTTTTGGAAGTTGGATAGTAGTGCCAAATGATGTAGAGTTGAGACGTACTATCCTGAACGAAGCTCATAATAGTCCTTTTGCTATGCACCCTGGTAGTACAAAGATGTATCGTGATTTGAAGGATGAGTACTATTGTGTGGGATTGAAGAAAGACGTTGCGGAATATGTGAGTAAATGCATTGTTTGTCAGCGGGTTAAGGCTGAGCATCATTTTCTTTCAGGGTTGTTGCAACCGTGGAGGATCCCTGAATGGAAGTGGGAGAGAATCACCATGGACTGTGTGTCTGGTTTGCCCTTGACGCCATCAGAGAAGAATTCTGTATGGGTGATTGTGGATCGTCTTACGAAGTGTGCACATTTCTTACCTGTGCATACTACGTATACCTTGGATAAGCTTGCAGAGCTGTACATTTCTGAGATTGTACGTCTGCATTGTGTACCAAAATCTATAGTGTCGGATAGACATCCGAGGTTTACATCGCGATTTTGGGAATGTTTGCATCAAGCTTTGGATACGCGGCTGAATTTCAGTACTTCTTATCATCCACAGACGGATGGACAGTCCGAGCGTGTTATCCAAGTGCTTGAGGATATATTGAGGTGCTGTGTGATTGAGTTTCAAGGCTCTTGGGAGAAGCATTTGCCTTTGGTGGATTTTGCTTATAATAATAGCTACCATGCAAGTATTCAAATGGCACCTTATGAATCCTTGTATGGGAGGAAGTGTAGAACTCCTCTTTGCTGGGCTGAAACAAGTCAGAAGTTGGTCTCGATGCCAGCTTTGTTGAAAGGAACCATCGAGAAGGTGAAGCTCATTTGTGAGCGGTTGAAGGCAGCTTCTGATCGACAGAAGTCTTACGCGGATTTGAAACGTAAGGAGATTGAGTTTGCGGTGAGTGACCGTGTGTTCTTAAAGGTTTCACCTTGGAAGAAGGTGATGAGATTTGGTCGGAAGGGTAAGTTGAGCCCTATGTATATTGGACCATACGAGGTGATAGAAAGTGTGGGTCCTGTTTCTTATAAGCTGAAGCTACCACAAGAGTTGGAGAAGATACATGGTGTGTTTCATGTATCCATGCTTCGAAGGTAGAGATCGGATCTTTCGCATGTTATGCCTGTGGAGGAAGTTGAGTTGAATCCAGATTTGACCTATGATGAGGAGCCGGTTGAGATTTTTGATTCGGACTGTAAAGTTCTTCAAGGTAAGACCATTGAGCTGGTTAAGGTGTTGTGGAGGCATCGTTGTGTTGAGGAAGCCACGTGGGAAAGAAATGATGACATGAAGAAGCAGTTTCCTTACCTTTTTCCTCCAGGTAAATTTCGAGGACGAAATTTCTTAAGAGGGGGAGAGTTGTAACACCCCAAATTTGGGCCTAGATGTTTAGAGGCTGAACTGGATCGGTCTGGGAAATCGGATCGAATCTTAAAGGGGGTTTTAGGCAATACCTAGTTCGGGATGCTTTAAAAATATAGAAAAATATCTAAAAATCCTCATTTGATATATAAGAGAGAATGGTGAAATCAATTTTACAAAATAAGGTTTGGAAATACTACATTTCGGTGTAGTGACCAAATTGCAGTTTTTACAAAGTTTAGTAGTGACAGTTTTGTAAAGGATTGGAACTTTGAATCTTTAAGGAGCTAATTTTACCAAAAATGTTTTCATCAGATTTTACCTTAATTTGGGTGATTTAATTAATGTTTTAATTAAATAAAATGAAGGTGATTAAAATAGAAAAACTACCTTTGACTTTTCATAATCAATTTTCTCTAATTTTCTCTCATTTCATTTTCTCTCAAAATCCTATCAACCAAACACTTTTTCTCCAGCAAATTTCCTTTGATTTCCATTTCATTTGATGAGATTTCAATCAACCTTTGATTCCTAATCAATCCTTCAACAAATCCACTTAATTTCTACATTGAATTTTCAAGAAAACTTGCCCAAATCAAGAAGAAATCATCCATTAGAGGTAAGCTTCGTCCTTCTCCTCTAATGATCAGTTCTTTATTGAAATTCCCAAGTTATATATCCTTTATTAATGTTTTTAAAGTGGTTTTTGTGTTAGAAACAAGAAATTGGCTTGAAACTCAAGATTTTGGAAGAGATCTTGAAGATTTTTGTGGTGATTGATTGGGCTCAGTTTTGAGATGGTTTTCTAATGTATTTTGGATGTTAAATGATGTTAGAAATGAGGTTTTATCAATCCAATCCCGAATAGGTTGTTTCTCCTAAGTTTTTGCTTGTTAAAATGGTGGTTTTTGGGGTGATTTTTGTGTTCTGTTATAGCTGGTGGTATAAGGACGTGGTTGTGTTAGTTTTTGATGTTTATTGATGTTTAGAAATGATTAGAAGTGATGGATCTTGGCTGGGTTTGACTTTGGATGAGTTTGGAGGTGATTTCGGTAGTGTTTGGTAGCCGAAATGTGGTTTTTGTGTAGAGCAACGAGTTTAGGTGTGTGGCTGATGATTTCAATGCATGATGATGCATTAATCCTCTGCTCTAATGTGTTTAAAACAGGGGAGACATCTTCGGACACCTTTGGAGTTGATTCGGAAGCTTAGATAGCGTTTCGGAGAGCAAGCGAAACGTAATCGGTGAGTGCGTATGGTTTTAGAAGTCCTTGAGGGACAAAGAATCAAGGTTTGGGGATTTAGGAAAGGTTTGAAACACCTTCCTAAGTCTAGAAGTAAGTATTGGCTAGATTGCTCTCTAGAATGTGGTGATTGCCCCTTTAAATGCTTTTACATGCTCATGGTTTTAGATTGATAAATTCCTACTATTTTTATGCATGAATTATAGCATGAGATTATGCTTGAAATGATTTCATAAAGTAACATGTTGCATATTTGAGATTTGGGCTTTTATGTTGAAGCATAGCAAATGTTATGGTTTTGAAATGAGATGAGAATGATGCGATTTGTTGCATGAAAAACATTAGGTGAGATGATGTTTTAACATAATATATTGGCATAGATGTTGAGATACTTACCGGATATAATTGATCGATCAATAGGATGAGAGTGCACTATAAACTAAAAATTCGTACGTGCTCTTTGGTTAAGCCAAAGGGAGAGAATCGATGATGGGCATTCCATCGGGTAGGACTTGGTGAAATACCCAAGCTTTGTGGCTAGACGAGTGATGAGAGATTCCACTAGAAACAATGTTGCTAGACGAGTGAGTATGGTGATGAGAGATTCCACCGGAAACAATGTTGCTAGACGAGTGAGTACGGTGATGAGAGATGCCACCTGAAGTGTCTAGTGAGATGTCCGCATATCCGAGTAACAATTAGATGTGAAATGCCAATATAAAATATGTTATGGTTTTGATTCACATGTACCTTGATGTAATGGTTTATGCTATGAGAAATGCATATGTGATTTGTATATGAAATGCTTAGAGTACAAGCATGAGTTTGGCTTTGCCATGAATTTTGCATTGGTTTAAATGCATGAGATAGAACGAAGGTACATGTGGTTTCAATGAGAAATTGTTTTGAAAGGTTTCCAAGCATGAGATAGAAATGAGCATGTGGTTTAAAAGCTTTTGATGAAAGTGTTTTCAAGATGTGCATTATTGAGTTGGTTTTCTTTAGAGCATGCCTCACTAAGCATTTGTGATTACGCTCTCTTTTACCAATAATGCAGATAATTTAGTTATTTTCGAGCATCAAGGAAGCTAAGTTCATCCAAGGATGTCCAGGCTCATGTATGGTGAATTTTTCGCACACTTTAGTTTTGATAGATTGGCAATGGGAAACCATTGATTGTATTTGGGAGATGTGTTAAACTCCCTGAGGTTGTGGTGTATTTGTTTTGGCTCGTTTGGATTGTAAATGGCCTTAATTGCTTGTTTTGAGGTTGGATTGTCTATTTGGTTTTTGGTATTAGGGAGCATGCCTATAGACTAATGAGATTTTGTGTTTGATGTTATGATTGTGTTTGAGTGTTCCTAATATGTTCCTCGTATGTATGATGACTTGTTGGTATGCTTAGTGGGTCTTTGGGGCATGTTTGAATAGGAATTTGTGTGAAAAACCAACATTTGCTGCTGTTTCTAGGCAAACCGTATCGAAACACCCTCTAGTGTTTTGGAACGGGGGCCTGTAATGGTCTATGTGTTTCGAAACGGTGGAGGATGTTTCAGAACGATTTGGCTACTGGAATGCCACATTCCGGAACTGGTCTCGGAACCAACCCGCGTACCGAAACAGTCAACGCCATTTCGATACAGCGTTTCGGTACGGTAGGTGGGTGTTTCGAAACGGGTTACTTTTGGACCCAGGTTTGAATTGTTTGGATGTTTGCATGGTTTACATTTTAGTCCTAAATGTTGATATTGCAATTGATTGAGCTTGAGGTGTCCTGTCAAGTTGAAATTCGGCAGAGAAGCATATAACATGTCTAATTTCAAGTTGGTAATTTTAAAACCGATGAAGTCCCTCTAATTTACAGAATTTACATTTTGGTCCCTAAACTTGTGTGAAGTGCAATTGAATCCCTATATGTTATCCGATCATTGTGCCTTTCTCAATCATGATTCGTGAGTACTCATTTAGGGTTAACATGTATCTAGATAAGATAAAAAATAAAAAAAAGGGGTCGTTAATCAAGGTTGACTTTCAGGTTGACTTCGATTTTCCCCGTGTAATCTTCGTAGTTCGGGTCAATCGTCTAGGCCGGGCTAAGGGGGTTACTGTAACAATAGCCGATATGCCACGAGGCCAACTCTTTCAATGACTTAAAAAAGGTCCAATTAATCGGGGACTCAAATTTCCCTTTTGCCAAACCTTAAAACCTTCTTCCACGGTGATACTTCGAGGAATGATTTTTCTCCAACTTCATACTCGATATCTCTTCTCTTAAGATCAACATAAGCCTTTTTTCGATCAAAGGCAGCCTTTAAACGATCATGGATAATTGTGACCCGCTCTCCAGTCTCTCGAAGCAAGTCAAGGCCTAACATCTTGCCCTCGCCAAATTCCGACCAACACAATGGAGTTTTACATCGCCTACCATACAGTGCTTCTTAAGGGGCCATTTGGATTGTTGCTTGGTAACTATTATTGTAGGCAAATTCATCAAGGGGTAGAGATTTCTCCCAAGTTCCACCAAAATCAATAATGCATGCCTGAAGCATGTCTTCTAAGATCTATATAGAAAGGTTCAATAAAAATACAAGTTTCTAAGATTTCAATGGACATATTTTTCGATGATTTACATGGATTACTCTTTCTGACTGACCGTCACATTGGGGGTGAAAGGCCGTGCTAAGATTAACTCTGTTGCCCAAAGCTCCTTGTAAGGTTCTCCAAAATCGAGATGCAAATCGAGGATCTCGATCGGAGATAATAGACTTAGGTACTCTATCGAGTAAGATTACTTCTTTGATATACAAGTCAACTAGTTTAGGGAGACCGTAGTCCATTCTGACCGTTATAAAATAAGCTGAGTTCGTGAAACGATCTACAATGACCCATATGTCATCATGCTTTGTGGGAGTTAACGGTAAACAACTAACAAAATCCATAGTGATCTTTTCCCACATCCATTTTGGTGGATTAATAGGCTGCAATAACCCAGTGGGAGCACAATGTTCTGCCTTAATACGTTGGCACATGAGACATTTAGAAATGAAATCAACTATGGCCTGCTTCTTGCCAGGCCACCAATAGAGTTCCCCCAGGTCCTTGTACATCTTTACAGATTCGGGGTGAGTAGAAAAAGAACTCGAATGAGCTTTAGAAAGAATATCTGTGCGAAGAGATTCATCATTAGGTACACAGACTCGGTTATGAAAACACAAGAGTCCTTCTAAATTAATTCTGAAGTTAGGGTTTGATAGCTTGGAAATAATGGATTGAAGATCAAGATATTGCTCTTGCAAATCCTTGTTTCGTGAAACGATGGTAGACTAAATTTTAAGTTCAGGTACAAGGAAATGATGCTTCCGAAGTTGGAATTGAGCGTTCATTGCTCGAGGGGCTACAATATAACAATGTTACAATAAGTTAACGTACTATACAATACGTATAACTCCAAGTTTGATGTTAATTCTTACCAGGCAGAGGTTTGCGGGTGAGTGCATCAACTACAATGTTGGCCTTTCCCGGGTGGTAATCAATAACAAGATCATAATCTTTAAGGAATTCCATCCACCTCTGTTGCTGAAGGTTCAACTCTTTTTGAGTCAACAGATACTTAAGGCTCTTATGGTTGGTGAAGAGATATCATTTTTCTCTGTAAAGGTAATGTCTCCAAATTTTCAATGCAAAGACAACCACGTCCAATTCAAGGTTGTGCATAGGTTAATTCATCTCGTGTCGCTGAAGTTGTCCCGAAGCATAAGCGACGACTTTACCCTCTTGCATCAATACACATCCTAACCCAAGATGCGAAGCATCACTATAAACTATGTAGTCCTTTCCAGACTCGGGTTGGGTTAGGATAGCTGCATGGGTCAATACTTGTTTCAACGGATTGAAACTCCTCTGCTGAGCCTCGGTCCAAACAAAAGGAACTTCTTTTTTCAACAACTTAGTTAAAGGATCAGCTATCATAGAAAACCCTTTAACAAATCTTCGATAATAGCCAACAATCCCAAGGAATCTTCTACCTTCTCAAAAATTCTTCGGTGGATGCCAATCTACGATAGCTTGGATTTTCTTCGGGTCCACTTGAATACACGAAGCCGACACGATATGTCTTAGAAAGGCAACTTTGGTTAGCCAAAACTCACACTTAGAGAACTTCGTGTACAATTTCTTTTCTCTCAAGGTCTAAAGCACAATACGAAGATGATCTCGGTGCTCCGCTTTATTCTTGGAATAGATCAATATGTCATTTATAAACACCAATACGAACTTGTCTAGAAAGGGCGAAAGACTCGATTCATCAAATACATAAAAGCTATCGGTGCATTGGTTAACCCAAAGGGTATCACCAAGAATTTGTAGTGTCCATACCTTGTACGGAAGGCAGTCTTTGGTACATCACACTCCTTGACTCTCAATTGATAATAGCTCGACCTTAAATCAATCTTGGAAAACACAGAAGAATCCTTTAGTTGATCGAATAGGTCGTCTATTCTAGGCAATGGAAATTTATTCTTGATGGTTACTTTATTCAATTTTCGGTAGTCAATGCATAATCGCATAGAACCATCTTTCTTCTTAACAAAGAGGATCGGAGCTCCCCAGGGCGAAGAGCTGTGTTGAATGAAACCCTTGCTCAATAAGTCTTGAATCTGAGCCTTTAATTCCTTTAATTCCACAGTGGCCATAGGGTATGGTGCAATGGAAACTGGAGCTGTCCCAGGTTGCACCTCAATGCCAAACTCCACTTCACGTGTTGGGGGCAATCCAGGAAGTTCATCAGGCAATTCACATACAATGTTAATGTCTCGCAATTGTGGCTTGTCTCTAGACTCCAACTCCAAAGCGTACAATGATGGATTTCTCGCGTTCATCAATACAACACTCTCCTTACCCAGACCCCGAAGATACAATTTCCACTTACAAAAATCTACCCATGCTTGATGCTCACTTAGCCAATCTAAGCCTAGGATGACATCGAATTCATGGATCGGTAAAGCCAACAAATTGGCAGGAAAAGTAATTCCTTGGATCATTAAGGGGCAGTTCTTACACACTACCCTCACGGTTACACAATCTCTTAGGGGATTCGTTACAGAAATTCTCGATGCTATTGGTTCGGAAGACATATTATACTTCTTAATTACAATGGTACTTATAAAAGAATAAGTAGAACATTGTCAATCAATGCATATAAGGAATGTGAATATAGCTCGATGGTACCTGCAAGGACATCAGGTTCATGCTCTTCTTCTCTGCTCCTCACATGATACATATGGGCAGGAGCTTTTGAATCTTGCTTATTAAAGGGTTTCTCTGGACCATTCGATCGTTTGAAAGTTCCTGATGACCCTTGCCTCGATCCTTTACCTCGAAAGGATTGAGCATGAGAAGCAGCAGTAGTCGGTGTGACAACAAATTTGGTTGCATTCAAAGGGCAATCGCGAATAAAGTGACCCTGCTCACCACAATAGTAACATACTCCAGTCTGCTTACGACATTGACCCGCTGGATGCCTATTCTGACAATAATTGCAGAGCGGATGCTGGTTGCCTTAGTTTGAACCTCCAGTACTATCAGCAGACGCTGCTTTGGAGAAGTATTGCGTCACAGACTAAGGTCTATCGATGTTTCCAGAACGGGAGGGATGTGGATAGATATTCTGTTTGGGACCTTGATATCTCCTTTTCTTGTTCCATCTTGGAGGTCAAGAATCATCCATGAACCTCTTCTCAGACTTTCTAGACCCACCATCTCGTTGAGCTCTCTGCGCATCTTCGATGGCCTTAACTCGATTCACAAGGTCTTGGAAATTAGAAATGCTTAACGCAGTTAACATATGGCGTAGTTCATCATTAAGCCATGCAATGAACATTCGGCATTTTTCTTCATCTTTCTTAATGTACTCGGCACCGTATCTACAGTACTTGTAGAAGTCATGGATGTACTATTCGATCGGTCGCCCGTCTTGTTTGAGGTGAAGGAAGACGCTTCGCCTTTCAGCAAGGTAAAACTCGCTGACATATTTCTTGCGGAATTCTTTAAGGAAGAACTCCTAAGTCATTGCACCTTCAGAAACTGTCAAAATGGTAGTTTCCCACCAATGAAGTGCCTCATCGGCCAACAAAGTGATAGCACACTCAAGCTTATGCTCATCTGAGCACTGAAGTTGCATACTTAGAATCCGCAAGGTATTGTCCAACCACTACTAGGCAACTTCAGGATTGTCATCATCTTGTCCATGGAAAGTATAAGCTCGATACTATGAGAGCTTATTGATATGTGCTCATGTGTATTGAATGACAGGGGCGATAGGTTGCACGATTTGTTCGGTCCTCATAGCAGTCATAAACTGCTTGAACATGTTAGCCATGTTCTTATAACACTCAGTCTGAGCGGTAGGTGTTGCAAGCTCGATACCCTGAACAGGAGGGTCCTGCGGTTTCGGTGGGTTCTGAGGATTTCCTTCTCTAATCTCCTCGTCATGCGTCGAGGAGCCGATAGAAAGCTCATCTATGTGAGTTTTGTTAGTCTCAGACATATCTATATGAAAGATTGGATTTGCCGACAAGTCACAATATACACAATATATATAACTCCTAGGTGGCAAAGTATCACAATAACAATGCAACAAGCTTCGGTTTAGTCCTAGAATCGACTAACTATAGCTTTGATACCACAAATGTAACACCCCCTTCCTGGTCTGGTCGACAACTAGGTTAGAAGGTGTTAACGATGATCAATACAGTAATCTGTGTGACAAAATTTCTTTTTGAATATTAACCTTTAAAACTAATATCATACATTAACACAATACCTCAATATATTTTAGTCCAAGCAATTCTTACAGAGCAATCATTAATCATTCAAGGCTAATTATCAACTATTACAAGTTTTAGGGACCAATCTGTAAATTCGATAAATTAGGAGTTCTATGATGCAACTAAACATACTACAATGAAATTCACTACAATAAAAACATGCATGTAAAATGTCATCCAATTTGGAGTCCATTAGCTCATTCAATTTAATCTTTGAATAATCAGTGACTAAACTGTGAACATTGCAATCTGTTTAATATGCCTTTAACCAGCTTAACTAACCCCGTATCGAAACACCCTAGTGCTGTTTCGAAACGGGTAAACGTTGGTCAACCCCCGTTAACTTAACTCTTTAGACCGTATCGATACAGACACACCAATATCGATACAGGTTGACTTCCTTTGACTTTAACCTTTGGCACGTTTCGATGCGCTATGAAGCAGTACTAAAACGTTCAATACCAGTGACAAAATGTTCCGAAACGGCTAAATTCTGTTTCGATACACCCCTTTCCTTAGGTTCAATAATGCATACCTGTATCGATAAGCCATGACCCGTATCGATAAGCCATGACCCGTATCGATACGGTCTGACCTGTAATGACAGGTTTTTGCTTGTTTTTATTCAATTTGAACTACTGAATGATGTCCAAATGCAACGAAATTTCACACACAATATATCAATTGTATAATATACTAGAATATCAAGTTTCATGATAATACGAATACGTTTACTATGTTTTGACCTTTCTGAGTCAAGTATGCACTTTTAAGCTAACCAAAAAAGCCAATTAGTGCCATTAACCATATTACAACATATGTGCATAACAAACAAAACAAAATGGGCATAAATGACTAGTTCAACTACTTTTCCACCTTCCTAGGAGTTTTTAAGATCAAAATACATTACTTTAAGGCTTGTAGTGACTTGTCTTGTTTTGCCAATCTGATCCTCTGACACACGACCCTTTCAACCTGAAAATGAATGAGATGAGGCAAGTTAAGCATAAGATGCTTAGTGAGGTAGTCATAAGCAATATGAACAACAATTTGTCAAATATTAATATATATGATCTCATGCTTAACAATGTCAATGATATGCAACAATATACAATGTTTAACATATTCTTTTCATCATTAATCCATAGAATGAATCAAGATAGTGGATACGTGAATTCCTACGCCTCCCCAAGTAAATGAATGGTCTAGTTCTTTCGCTCGCCAATATGACCAATATCAATACACATCCCTCTGCCTTACCAAATCAATATAGGTCGTAGCCTTAGGACTGTAGTCCACCTGTACACTGAGCTCATGAATTCTATGGCATGCTGATTGTATCCAATGTCTATTCAAATCCAAGGTTCCAATGTTCATATTCATTTCAATTATCAATAAATGTTCCAATGATCAATGATTTCAATATTATCAATAACCAATATGTCTCATAATTGATGTTTCATGGTTCGATGTTAATAACAATAATCAATGATTTCTTGCAATGGTTTAATAACAATATCTATAACAATGACAATGCTCAATGACGATACCAATATCAATGTCCGATGTTCAATGATAAACTTATCGACACTTACCAGGGTGTCCGTTCAATTATCCGATGTAACTTTTTCAAATAGAAATGTGAATAAAATGACCGAAAACAACAATAATAGATTTGGGAAGGCTTTTCGCCTAATCTCGAGACTCCGACTACACTCACCTTGCCAATTCAAAGCTTTCAAGGGTCTCAGATAACAATACCCTTGCTTCTAGCTTTCAATGGAGACGGTGAAACCTATTTCTCCACTTCTTGAGCTAAAAAATCAATAGGAGACTATTAGGATTGATATTACGATATCAAAATCAATATAAGAACATCAAGATCGATATTCGATTTCAATATAGATGACAACGATGAGATATCCATGGATAGTCAAAACCCTAGTTAAAGAGTAAGCTTGATATATCTATGGAATTCAATAACCAATTTAGGGATTTAGCTTACCCGATCGATAGAAATGATTTGATAGCTATAGGGTGAAGAAATTCAAAGCTTGAAACTTTCTACAATGGTGGTGCTTGATTGTTGGTGGAAGGAAGAAGATGAAGATAATTTAGAGGTGCTTATCTCTTTTACAATCGGGTAGCTTATTTGGCTATTCAGAAGTCTTTTAAATTTTATTTGGGTTTCCTTCCAATGAAGGAAACTTTTCAGACATTCCCATGTATGGGAATTTTTATTGAGAAAGGGGCTAATCGCAAGATTAGTCCCTCGATTCTCTAGGCTTTGAATTTTTTAAGTCCCAACACTCGATTTTCTTCAAATTAGCCACTATAATATTTTCAGTACTATTCAATAAGATCCAATATCAATAATTTAACTCAATTAGGGTCCAATATCAATGATTAGCTAGCCCATACTGTCTTTAGACTTTATGGGTGCAAAATTTCCAATCACCAGAATCCCAATTCCGACTAGACCGGGTTTTGGGGTGATACATAAATATTCAAACATATCCTTTCTTATTCCTCAAGAAACCATTCGAACTACACCTTGCAAGACAAGCAAGTGTTCAAATGCTATCTTGTGTAATAAGTATCTATTCGAAAATTTTCTTGTAAAATATGTTATCCATTCAATTCGTTTTCTCGTAACTTCTTTGGTTATCAACGCTCATTTCTGACTTACTAAAGCACGAAAATATCTGTGTGAACTTCAAGTTCAATATAGCCTCATCACAAGGATCAAAAAGCTTGAATCTAAATCCGACTTCTCTATTAAATTAAACGGTTTCCTCTATTTCAAAGATATAATCTGTGTTCCTGAAAACAAAGAATTACAAGTAGAGATAGTACAAGAAGCACATCAGATTTCTTTCTCGATTCATCCTGGATCGGTTAAAATGTACAAGGACCTCAAACCCTTGTATTGGTGGCCCAGAATTAAAGCGGCTATCAACGACTTTGTGTCGAATTGTTTGAACTGTCAGCGAGTGAAAGCCGAACACCGAGTCCCTACCAGATTTCTCCAACCTCTTGAATGTCCTAAACGGAAATGGAATCGAATCATAATGTATTTTGTATCCAATCATCCTTGCTCCCCAAGAAAGTACGACGTTGTTTGGGTAATTGTCGATCGATTCACCAAAATTGGCCATTTCATCCCAGTTCGTATGAACTACAGTTTAGAAACCTTGGTTGATCTATATATTTGGGAAATCATCCATTTACATGGAGTCCCTACTTCAATTGTCTTCGATCGAGACCCTTGGTTTATAGCTCGATTCTGGAGAACTCTACAACGAGCCCTCGGCACCAAGCTAAATTTGAGCACAACTTTCCATCCGCAGAGTGATGGACAATCTGAATGAGTGATTCAAGTTCTTGAAGTCATGCTTCAGGCTTGTATCATTGACTTTGGGAAGAACTGGGAAAAGTCACTACCATTGGTAGAATTCACGTACAACAATAGCTTCCAATCTTCGATTTAAATGGCCTTTTTCGAAGCATTCTATGGTAGAAGATGTTGAAAACCCCTCTGTTGGTCTGAACTCGGTGATAATAAAGTGTTAGGACCTCAATTGCTTCGGGAAACTAAAGAACAAGTTCAGATCACCCATTCTCGATTAAAGAAAGCCTTTGATAGACAAAAGTCCTACGCTGATAAGAAACGTAGAGATATACAATACGAGATTGGTGATAAAGTCTTTCTAAAAGTCTCCCCGTGGTAGATAGTAATCTTGTTCGGTAAAAGAGGAAAGCTCAGCCGTCGTTTTATAGGACCTTTCAAAGTGATTGAAAGAATCGGTCCAGAAGTTTATCGCCTTGCACTTCTAAGCGAGTTCGATATGATACATAACGTATTCCATGTCTCCATGCTCCGATGTTATCGATCCGATCCATCCCACATTCTTGAACCGAAAGAAGTTGAGCTAAATCCCATTCTATCCTATGGAAGAACCATTTCAAATCCTCGATAGAGAAATCAAACGACTCCGAAACAAGAACTTAACTCTTGCGAAAGTTTCGTGGAGGAACCATAAAGTCGAAGACACAACCTGAGATCCCGAAGAAACCATGAGAAAACAATACCCTAACTTATTCAGTTCAAGTAAGAATTCGAGGACGAATTCTTCTTTTAAGGAGGGGAGAATTGTAATAGCTTAAATTTGAGCCTAGTAAAAATTGAATTATTAAATCAAATTTCAATTTAAATTAAACACTATCCTAAATCTATTAAGATAATTAGGGGCTTAATTGATTAAAATTACAATTGTCGACTAGGGTATTTTATGTGGCCTAATTGGATGAAACAAAAGAATAAGAAGTTGCATGCCAAAAACAAAGATTTCCTAGGCTGCCCCTCCACTAATTTAATTATGTGAGTTAGTTAAAAGGACAATTAGGACAATTTCTTGTCCAGATATAATGACACTAAGTCATCTCCTTCAACCACACTACCCGGCTACACTAAGAAACAAAGAGAGATATAATTTGATAGAAAGAAAAGCCATTGTTTAGAGCTTGAAGCTTTGCATGGTTGGGAAATTTAACTAGGAAGTCAAAATTAAGAATATCGGTAAGCCCCTCTCCTTAAGTCGAGTTGATTGTGTGGTTAGATTTTCATTTTTGCATGATTGTGATGATGTTATGTTAAGTTTTGGTTGTTGAAAATTATGCAGAGCTTTTGTTAAATTTAAAGTCTTAATGAACGTAACACCCCAGTTTTGGGCCTAGAGGTTTTAAAAGCGGTTTAGGGGTCGACAAATCTAGATTAGAGATCCAGGTTGGTTTAGGGAAATCTTAGTTCAGGATGTTATAAAATCATGTGGAATATTTCTAAAATCCTAATTAAATATGTAGTTAAGGAAAGTGAAACCAATTTTGAAAAAAATAAGTTTTGGAAAGTCGACATTTCGATTGGTGACTAAAATGTAAAAATTGAAAATTTTGTCTTAATGGCTAAATCGAAGGGAGCCAAAACTTAGAATCCTTACGGAGCTATTACACCATGTTGGTATCAGCTAACTCCCTTTATTTGGTGTTTTAAATGTCTTAATTAAGAGTTTTAATAAAGAGAGATTTTATTAGCTAAATCATTTTCGCACGTAACTTCTTTTCTTCAAACTTTTCTCTCAACTTTCCCAGCAGCCAAACTCTCTTTTCATCACTAGAATCATCAGAGAATTTTCCTATTTCATTAGCTTTTGATTCCTAAATGATGCCCATGGATTTCTACAACATTTAGCAAGAGTTTTCTTAAAGGATTTCACCAAAATCTTTGCAAATCAAGGGAAGGCTTGTGTTAGAGGTGATCTTTCTTTCCTCCCATCTAATTAAGGTTCTTTATTGAAATTCCCAAGTCTTTGGCTCTCTATTTTTGTTAATCAACAAGCTTTTGTAAATGAATTGATGGAAATTGCTAGTTAAAGCTTTGAAAGATGAGTTTTCGTTTGGGCACTATTTTAATTGATTTGGGAATGATTTTAATCATAATTTGGATGTTAAATGATGAGGAAATAATGATTTTGCGATAATAATCCCGAAATGAGTTGGATCTCTAATTTCTAGATTGTTAGATTTTGGGATTTTGAGTTGTAATGTGAAATCTGAGTTGCTGGAGGTATAAGGATGATATTATGATGTTTTTGGATGTTGATTTATGGTTAAAATGTGATGGAAGTGTTTGTTGATGGCTGTGCTGGGTTTAGTGATCAATCGAAGATGATTTTAGTTGTTTCGGATGGGTATTTTAGTGCTTTAAGACAGAGCAACGAGATTGTTTAAGTTGCTGGTGGTTTTGATGCATTAGGGTGCATTGATCCTTTGTTCTTGTGTGATATAAACAAGGAAGAATACTTTTGAAGCAATCAGCGAAGATCTAGGGGCTTCTGGCGCTTGATTTTCACGTTGGCAATTGAGGTTTTGCGAGTCGGTGAGTGGAAATGGGATTTCCAGCTTTGAAACATCTTAAAAGTGGTTTTGGGAACTTAGTTTAAGTTTGAAACTCTTTACTAAGTTCGGATGTAAAGTGATTTTCTCCCTCGGATTGTACTATTGTAATCTTGATGATGCATTTGATTTTATATATGTTATCTACTGTTTTAAAGCATCTTTTTGAGAAAGAGATTTGTTGTATATGATGCCATATTGTTAAAGGATGCACTAGGTAAGTGATCCTTGTATGTATATTCGTATACATGTTTAGTGAAGCATGGTCTAATGCTTGGAATATGGTTTATTGTGAATGTTTTGAAAACAATGAGGTTTGTACTAAATGAGAATTATATTGGCAAGTGATGTTGTGTAAAGTGGTTTACAAATGAAATTGGATATAGTTATCCGGCTATAGGATTGAGTGCACTATAAATAAGTCCCTTTGGATGTTGAGGGGTTGTGTATGTACCGGAAACTCCATCCAAGTACCCTAACGATTGAGAAAATTGAGTTGTGTCCCGTCTCTCGTTAGTGGGGTTATACATCTATCGATGATTGGTGTTGAGGGGTTGTAAGGTAACGAATACTCCACCACGGGTGTCACAACGGTGGAGTGTAGCTCCCGCGTGTGAACCTTGAGATGCCGGTGAGAATGTATGAAGTGTTGGGACAACACTTGAGAATCTATGTATCCGATATATTTTGAGAAATGGGAATGTTGATGATCACTTGTGAGCCAATATAATTGATAAATTGTTATGAAAATATTATGGGTGCATAATATGAATAAAATACATGTTTTACTCTTTAAGCTTTGCATATGGTGACTACGCATGGAAAGGATTATAATGTGTTTTAGAAAATGGTTTTGCAGTTGAAGTATGTAATACTTGTTGCATGATGTATAACATTTTGATACTGTTATTGAAGTGCATGTATTTCAAAGATGACATGATGGTTTTTAAATGGTGTAAAATAATTTTGAACATTGATGGTATTTTTTTAGTTTTGAGTGCTCCTCACTAAGCTTGTATGCTTACGCTCTCTTCTGTCCATCAGTGCAGATAACTAATTATTTGGACGCAGCAACTTGCAAGGGGATCACAAGAGACTTTGCTTTGAATGTATGTTTCGTTTTATGGACTAGAGTAATAAGGGCAATGGGGGTTCTATGGATTATTTGGGTGATGTGTTTGAACACCCTTTTGATCATGTTTGCTTTATGGATTTATATTTGTAAAAGGCCTATATTTGGTGTTTGGAGTATTGGTTTGAGTTTTTCCTCTTGAGTGACTCATTTGTTAGGTTGCATGCCTTTAGTTTCCCGTTGATGCTAATTGTCATGATATGATGCTAAATATGCTATGATTGCTTGTGGATTAATGTCTGAGTGTGATGTATGAATGTTGGAAACATGTTGATTTGGTTTAGGATGGTTTTATGAGTGAAAACCCAACAAAAAGTGTCATTACAGGTCCAGGTGTTTCGGTATACTCGAGTTTGAACCGAAACGGTGAGCCTAAAATGGCCTTAGTGTTTCGAAACGGGGTAGGTATGTTCAGGTACGTTTTGCCACTGGAAACCACAGTTTCGAAACCCCTCAAAGGCGTTTCGATGCAGGCCCATTTTCCGAGCCGTGAAGTACCATTTCGATACACCCGTTTTGATACAGGGCTAGCCTGTACCGAAACAAATGGCAGTTATGTTAGTTGATGGAATATTTTTGAAGTTCCGAATCTTTACATTTTAGTCCATGAATGTTGTTGATGCAATTCAATGAGTTTGAATGATTATTTTGAGTTGAGTTTTAACAGAGATACATGTAATATAATTAATCTAAAGATGGTAATCTAAAATTGGGAAAAATCCATATGATTTGCCAAGTTTGCAAATTGGTCCCTAAAAGCTGTTTATGCATGCAATTGATGTTTGACTGGTGTTATGTATAATTCGCTGCAACATTAAACACTCAGGTTTGTAACGAGCATCTAGACAAGATATAAGAAAAAAATATGATCATTTATTAAGGTAAACCTTCCCGGTTTACTTCAATATTCCCCGTGTGACCCGTTCGGTTAGGTCTCTCGCTTAGGCCGGGTCGAGGGGGTTACAATGAAATTGCATTGGAACCATGATTTGTAAGGTAACCGAAATGAAGTAGTGACCTAATTAACATGTTTTTTATATTCATGTTTAAATTCTGATTTAACTTGAAAATTTTGTAATTCTGGAAAAATTGATTTAGGAAGAAATTGTTTAAAATGATGTTTACTGTTAGATTGAGGTCTTGGATGATCGAAAACGTTGTTAGGATTGTTGGAAAATACATTGGAATCAAAACTGGGCACTTAGAATGTCTAGTATGTAAATCGGGACTGTTTTGTGAAAATTAGAAATTCTGGTAGTAAATTGGAAAAGTATGGAATACTGGAACTAATTGTTAAAAACAAGGGAAAATAGGTTGAAAAGGTTTGTTAAGTCTTAAAATGAAAATAAGTAACGAATTAGTATAATTGAATAATTAGAACCAAATTCTAACGAATCTTCCTAAAAGCTTTGTTCTGGACAGTGTGTTTGAAAAATCAGTATAAATTATAGAAATCTAATTATAAGCTAAACTTTTGATAGAATGTAACTTGAAATGTCTACTTTAATCAAGAACAAACGGAATAGGATTCTAAGTTGTTTAGTGAAATCTGGAGATGAAAACTCATAAGTAGTGCAAACTGTCTAGGTAGTATAAATGTTGTGTCTTTAGACAATAAACTGTACTAATTAGATAAGAATTAAAATACAATCCTAATATGGTCTTGAAGACAATTTTGTTAGCTTTTAAACAATATAAAGTAATCAAAATTTTGACGTATGGATTGAGAGATATGATCAGATTAGTAACAGGGGTGCAAGCTGCCAGAACTGGAAAATAGTTTTGAGTGTATTGAGTTGTGCTTATTTGATTGAACTTATATGTTTGAATTGGATGTCAATATGTTTTCTATGTGTTCTTATATGAATTTCTAAAGCAAGGAATTGAGGAGAATTTTGAAGAAGCAAGGGCTTGCCATCCAAATAGAAAGAACAAATGAATAGTCATCAAGGAGCAAGACTAGTAGAAAGCTTGGAGTATTGTGAGTGTACTTAACTTAGGGTTAAGACAAGTGTCTTAACCAATGTTTATGATTAAAATAGGTTTCTAGTTGAAAGCATGAAATGAACCTAATCTAAACTTGGTAATTGTTTTAAGGGAAGAAGGTTTAAAAAGGGAAAATGATAATATGATCTACATTGTTAGTTGTTACCTTGGTTTTACATGTAACATGGTTTGCTTTGCTTTGATGGATAGATGGATGATGATTATAAGCATGATATGATTGATATGCTACTGATTTTTGGTGATATATGATGCTTAAGTATGTCTACTTGATGCTTATGTGCTGGAAACTACGAGACCATGATTAGGAGTTAGGTATTATATGTTTATAGCTTGTAATGTGCTAAGTAACTTACAATGTTGATTATTAAATGCATGTTTGATGTTTGTTTAATCTAAAAGACAATGAAAGCCCTTGGTTGAGTAGTTGGTCTTAGGTAGCATAGCATGCCTTAGAGTCTAGATCTCTTCTGATTTAGTACCCTGAGTACTCTCTATTTTGGTGTCAATAGCACCTAGTGAACTTGAAGCCTTGTGCATCCTTTGTTGACATTTTGATACATTGTGTATCCTCTGATTTGATGATGTGAGCATCTTTTGATTCGGTACTTTGTACCCATTGTGACTCGATTACCTAGTCCCACTAATCTACCAAGGCAAAGCACTTAATAATTTTTGAATAAAACTTGTCACATGTACCAGGAAATGCATAATATGATGTATAAATGATCAATTGAAAAATGTTTATTATGCATAAGTGATGCTTGGGTCAAGGCCCTAATTCGAATGCGTCATGAATGTGATCTATGTGTTTGTTGATCTTAATCGACCTATAATATTGGCTTTAGAAGTTTTGTTACATGAACATGTTATATGATTTGTTTATTCCTTGATATGTGGTGTTTATATGTTATTATGTTAGCAAATTGATTAAGACTAGCTAGGTGATACTCCTTTGGTTTGAAGCCTAGTTAGGTAAACTTGTTTAAAAGAAATAATACACCTAATGAAATAAATTGATTGTTAATATGATAGGAACTACTTCACTAAGTACTTATAGTATTTATCACTCTTTTGTTTTCTTCTTCACAAACCAACATGCCCTCTCGTTTGAAAGCTATCTCCATCCTGATTCGAAGCCTTCACAAGCCAAGACAAGCATGTCTTGTTTCATTATGCTAGTACTCATGGTTGGTGGCTTAATGTCTTGTTTAGTTATCAAAGTTGCATGCATTTGGTTAACTTTACGTATGTATTTGAAGTGTGTATGAACTTAAGTGTGGTTGGTTATGTATGGACCTAGTATGTAAATAGGTTCTTTTGACAATAGGATCATTTTGTCTTGTAAAAATATGGCTTAGTGTTTTGTATGTAATAGTTCACTAAGCATGTCATGAAATATGTAAGACTCTTTTGATATGTATATAAATATGGTTGTTGTTTTGTTAAATCCTTTCGAATGTTATGCCGTGTATGTGTAATTATGAAGTAAAAAATGTTTCCTATATATATGTGTAATGTTCGAATAGTCTCATATGAAGAGTGTCAAGTACATGAATTATAGAATTTGAATTGGTATGTAAATCTCCTGTATGTATACATCCTTTAATCGAATGGATTGAAATGTAAATGCCCATGTTTGGTTCGAATGTTTATATGCTAGTTCGAATAGGATTCCAAGCTTGTTCGAATAGAGTAGAATAAAGAAAGTGGTTTGGGAGCATGTTTATATGATGTTTGCAAATAAGCTCGATATGCTTGATGTTGTTTAATTGAGGAGCATGAAATGTCATCATGTTATGATAGATAGGTGTTTGATTCTAATTAGGTAATCTTATTTATTTAAATTGAAAAGTATGCTTGAATGATTATATTAGTAACATGTATGATATGAATGTTTAAAGTATTTTGTTAGCCCACTTTTTGTTAAGTATCATTAAAAAAGATCGAATTGTTTACATGATTTCTATCCTGAATCAGTCCGCAGTGCGATGTAGCGCTTTTCGCTCCTAACCCGGCCGAAGGGGGTTACAGACTTAGGTTGCTTCCAATTCACAAGCACTTTAATCTTTTACGGATCCACGCGAATACCTTCAGCCGAAACAACTTAGCCAAGGAAAACCACTTCCTTAATCCAAAACTCACACTTGCTCAACTTAGCATAAAGCCGATTATCTAACAAGACTTGCAACACTATCCGTAAATGTCTATCACGACCCACCTCGGTACGTGAATGAACAAGAATATCATCAATAGATACCACCATAAATTGATCCAAAAATTCATGGAACACACGGTTCATCATATCCATGAAAGCTGTAGGCACAATGATCAACCCAAACGACATCACCAAAAACTCATAATGCTCGTAACGAGTGAGAAAAACTGTCTTCGATACATCTCTATATTTTACCTTAAATTGATAATATCTCGATCTTAAATCGATCTTGGAAAATGCCGTAGCACCTCAAAAATGATAAAAAAAAAAGATCATCAATTTGCGGTAAAGGATATTCTTAATCGTCAACTTGTTCAGTTGTCGTTAATCAATGTACATCCTCAAAGCGCCATCCTTCTTTTTCACAAACAACACCGACGTTCCCCAATTCAAAATACTAGAACGAATAAAACCACGATCCAACAAATCTTGAAATAGCGTGTTTAACTCCTTCAACTGTTTCGGTGCCATTCGATACGGAGCAATGGACACTGGAGCCCTATCCACTTATGTCTCACCATAACACTCTACCTCTCTATCCGGCGGCAAACCATATTATTCTTCTGAAAACACCCCCGAAAAATCACAAACTGTGCGGATATCCTCGGATGTGCCTCCTTCATATTCAGATTCATAACATACACCAAGTACGCTTGACACCCTAACTCCAACCACTTCCACGGTTCCAAAAGCCGAACAACATTGGATAAGAATTTAATATTCTCACCACCTCCACAACTTCATAAACATCGATAAGTTTCAACGAAACTTGCTTAGTTTTAAAATCAACCACAACTCTATGTTCAGTTAACCAATCCATACCCAAGATCACGTTAAAACCATAAAATGGAAACTTCGTCATATCGACAGCAAACCCATGATATTGAACCATCAAAGGACATCTCCTATACAACCTTCTAACAACAATCGTCTCTCCATAGAAACTTGTTACTCACATACCCATATCTAACAACACTACACGGTAGAACATCTACGATATGAGTAACATTCCATTGACCACCCTCTCTACGTTGGAAATTACCTCGACAGCTCTCACAGCCTCTCTGTGATACAACCACAGGCGCATGAGCCTTTCAAACTCTAGCTAACTGCAGACAATCACACTTCAAGCGATCGCACACGAATATAACTCCAGTGAAATCCAAAAGCTCCCTAACATTTCCCACATGTAGCTTCATCCCTCTTCGAGGGACTTCTTATACTAATCTCTACAAATATCCGCCTCAACAACACTTTGCTCAACGTTAGGACTTCCCAAACCGAAAGGACAACCCCTAAATACACTATATGTTCTTAACTCGAGTAGCCAAAATATCAACATTTGTGTAACCTGAACAAATTGAACTTCGTATTCTGTCACTGTCATACTACCATGAACCGATGCCATAAACTCTCGCTTCTATTCAACTTGATAGCATGTACTCAAAGAGAAATTCCTATCTCTAAAACAATTTCACTATCATCCATGGTGGAAACCACCTTTAATATCCAGATAGTGTACCAACGCCACTTGTAAACTCACGAACGAGGACAACATCGCTCAAGTTTAGTAACCACCTTCTAACAACTCTCGATCAAATCTCATTCTCAACGATATACTTTTCCCCGACATTACTAGTCTTCTAAGCTCTCATTTCGGTTTCATTTTCAAAAACAATTTAAAATACATAGCATGAAAATACAATCATAAAACAATTATGCTAGCTTGAATCAAGATTCCAAGATGCTCAAATTAAAAAAAATCTTTTTACTAATAGTAATAAGGCAATTGATACCCCTATATCTACCCCACATCTCACATAGCAATCAAAGAATCATGCTAACAAACACCGTGCATAACATATACGCAGCCAAATATCACAACATGGCATAAAGTAATCACCGTGCATAGGCAAAGCACATGAATCACCCCAAACAAAGTCATAACAATCATCTTACCTCCCAATTATTCATAAACCCTACTCTGATTACCAACAAAAGTAACCTTCTTGACATGGTCTAACCGATTTACCAACTCGAGCGAGCTACACGGGGATTATTGAAGAAAACCCGTGAAGATTTCCCTCAATAACCAACCTTTTTTTCTTTTGAACTTGTCTAGATGCATTTATTATTACCTAAGGTGCTCAAACATACAACATAAGAAGATACAACGAAGTTCAACTTCGATTCGATTAACAAAATCTCGATAACTAGGATTAGGGACTATTTCGTAAATTTTCTAAAAACTATAATCCAACTTCTCAATTGACCTTACCAATCTTGAATTAAGTCCATTTAAAACATACATGTGAAATTTCGTCTAAAACCAAGCTCATTTGCATCCTTAAGTAAGTGTTATCAACATTTAGGGACCAAAATGTAAAACAGCAAAACAGTAAAACCCTTACTTAAAATTTGATTTACCAATCCTCAACTAATCCAATTCCATGCATACATGTCAAAATTTAGCTTAAAGTGATCATCCAAACTCATCCAATTGCTTACATAACAATCAAGGACCAAAATGTAACTTTAAAGAATATTTTTCAACTCTATAGATGAGCCCCTGTGATAGGTATCGAAACCATTGAAGGTGGTTTCGAAACATGGGCTCAAGTAGCCAAATTTTGCCACCTGGTTTCGTAACATGGGGCCTAGATCAAAACCTGTTTATAGGTTTACAAAATTTGCACATTTGAAACGCTACGATACCTTGCTAAACACACTCGGGTCAATCCCAAACATCACATAAGACTCAAACAACAATATCTCAACAATCATACATCAACATATCAACCAAAAACCATCTCAATATGAAAGCATAAACATTTGTAGAGCGTAGAGGTGTTGTCCAAATATGAGCCCAAGTGCACACTCTTGTGAAGTTGTAGTATAAAAGATATCGTCTCCTATAGGGATTGGACAGCTTATTCGAATTGTAAGTCCTGCACAAAGAAAATTAAATGCTAAAGTAATTTTAGTTTATAAAAGAATTAAAAGTAAATAAAACACAAGTAATTGATAGAAGAGATCAGGGTGATAGAATGGGCTAGGTTATGCTGCTTAGTAGTGTGAAACTGCGTTGAATAAGTTAAGTTGCTTTGGGCTGCCAGACTTTGCTGCCTATGCGGAGGATGGCAAATTGGGTGCTTTGACGCTTTCGGTGCCTCGGCAGTGGAAGGAACGATTGGCTTGGCGGCAAACTCGGTAGACCTTCAAGGCTCGACAAAACACTTCGATATTGATCCCGGTTATGTCTAACTCAGAATACTATTGTTGCCACTGCATATGATACTCGTCAAGACGTGAATCTTGCAAGGACAAAAACCTTGGTCCGTCCTCTTTTAGCCACCTTAAACTCGCACCTATGTCTAGGCCGAATTGATCAGCACCTATTTAGGATGAGGATCGTACTTATCCCTTTCGTGAGTTCGACTCTCTCGATACCGAACAAATAGATAGTTAACAACTAATCTTTCAAACTTAATTGAAAACTATGAAGAGCATGGAATAAGCAAACCTTGAAGTTTTATTTCAAAAAAACTTAATTCCTAAACAACCGTTATCACACTAGTTTACAACATAACCCAAACCAAAGATAAAATTTAGAACATAATGATGGCAAGAAAACCAAGACTATGCCCAAAGGAAAACATAAGATGTCTCCAATTACAAAGTATGTCAAGTATACATATGAATTAGCTAGGCCAAGTCCTCCTTGGAGTAGAAGTCTTCAAAGTAGCTTTTGCATTAAATGCAACTTTTAATTCTTACTTCTTTAAGTTGAATGTGGACTTCTTCTCGTTGCCTTGCACCGCAAGTTATCTTGACCTCCTACTTTGGCGGCTCTGTCCACTGCTCCAGGTGTTAGAAAATTGAGTGGATTTCATCGTTGGAATTGGGATTTTCTGCTCTACATAGCGCACTCCAATTCTCCAATTCCTCAGATTGCTGCCATTGGTGGAATGTATGGTGGCGGCAGGTTCTCGGTAGCACTTCTCCTTGTCTGGAACTACATCAGTACAACTCCCTGGTGTGCTGCCTCTACATCCTCTCCTATGGTCTGTCCTCCTCCTAACAACTTCTAGCTCTGAAATGCAAACTAAACTAAAATAACATCTTTTCCTTACCAAATAAAAGATAATCAATAAAATCATAGCAAAGTAAAGAATACTGTAAATATTCAATGCATGAACCTAATTATGACTAAAATGTACTTAAGAACAACAATAATATGAGATGGAATGCATATAAAATATAGGACTAGTGAGTACTTTACCCACCCCCAAATTCGAACTATTGCTTGTCCTCAAGCAATGCAAACCTAAACATACTTGCGCTTGCACTAATCAGAAAGAAAACCCTGCTTTAAACTTGATTTAGCACCTCAAGGCCGTGACACCTACATTATATTAGTGAAAGGAGAAGGGCATAAATCACCTCAGAATTAAACTATAATGCTAGTGAAGTGTGTGCAGAAACTATGTACAGGCTTAATCTGAAGAACATTCTAAGTAAACAAGGATGTTGTCATGGTATATAGGGTTGTTGCCGAGGCAACATAATTAAGCACATTTATTTCATCATGATAGTAAAAGCTTCAGCTCATCACAACTACTCTATAGGTCTGAAATTAAGATAGGAGCAAACTACAAAATCCCGAACCCATTCAATAGAGTCATCCCGTGAAGACTTTGATTCACTCATGCTAATTTGTCCGTCACTTCAAGGATTTTCATATTCATGGACTTTGACAGAAGCGGAGTGTCCTTGCAAATGATTCTTCCTAGAGCCGGTTTCGGGCACCTGTAGGGAAAGACAACATAAAATTTCCTTTTGTGCTGTGGCAGTGCTTTTTTCTATTTGTTGCCTGCAACGGCATCTTCCTGCAACCATGTTAGAATTTTATAAATAATTCAAGCATGCAATGTTTACCATAAATTCTAACAAATTCAGCAAGTAACAGTAGTGTTTTAATTTTAGGAATTAATAGAAAAATTCTAAGTTTACTTCATTCTTTCCCCAAAATTAAGTTATTTTTAATTGGTGCAAAAAAATTAAAGTCGGTAGTCCTATCATAGGCACAAGTTCTAACAAAATTTTTCTTTTTATTAATTTTTAAGGCAAGTACAATGCAATCTATATGCTACTATGACGCCTAAACAAAAATATGAGAGCTACCCCCAAACTCGAGATGGGCATTACCCTTAATGCACAAAATAAAGGACAAAAGAAAAACAGAAAAATTAAATAAAAGTAAGATGATTAAAACATAAAAATAAACAATAAAAGAATGAAAAGATAAGAAATAACGCTAGAATTTGGCGGAGGGCTGAGAAGAAGATGGAGTCTTTTCGGCAGAGGAAGAAGATGAAGATAGGATGATAAGGTGGCGGCTGGCAGGTGTCCGGGCGGCAGACTTAGCAGGTGATATCTTTGTTGTCCGTGGCGGATGTACTCTCTTAGGAGTGGGGCGAGGAGCTGCACTTTGGTCTGGCTCAGATTCAGACTCCTTTTCCTCTGGCTCTGCGAAGATGATGTGTCGCTTTCTCTTCCTGGTTGCCTGATGCGTGTAAAAAAGTCCTATTAAATTGGAGCGCAAGTGTACACCCGTGTCAAGTTATAGTATAAAAGATATCGTCTCCACAGGGATTGAGACAACTTCCGAATTAATTTTCCTGCACAAGGGAAAAGATATATTTAAAAAAGAATTGTGAAAATTCTTGAATATAAACTAAAATAGGTAAAGGAATCAGATTGAGAAAATAGGTTGGAATTGATTTGCTTAGTAGTGCAGGTGTTGCATTGTTCAAAGGTCTTTTGCTGTCTCTGTCGTTGAGCATGTCGCGGCAGCACCTGTCACGGGAGAGGTCTGTTGATGTCCCGGTAGCGAACAACAACTCTGTACTTCAAGTTCAGCAAGAGTCCCTATTGTGACTCATCATATCCCTAGGTTCAAGTTCTGTCGATGAACACGTCTTGGATGATACCTCCCGACGTGAATCGGAGGATGAACACCGATGTTTGTGGATTCTACTTTAGTTGCTTAACCTTGTACCTATCCCTAGGCCAAGATAGTTTAACCATAAACTAGAAAACTCGTATTTACTCCGTTCGTAAACTTTACTCTCCTGATATTAAGTAAATTGATAACCTCACAATGCTCTCCCGATACTCTTATGAGATGTTGAAACCAGAGTAAATACACTTGAAGTTTTATTGATTGAACAGAAAATCCTAAGAAACAATTTAACCCTTACAACTGCCTAACAAGATCAACCTTTAGCCCTGGAGAAGGTTTAGAACATGATGGAGAAGGGAAAAACTAGGGTTTATGATGGAAGACGGCTAGGAGCTAGGTTCCCCTTTTCTAGGTCGAATTACAAGCAAATATATAGGCCTTGGGTACAAGTTTTCTTAATGGCCAAGAATACTAGTTCGAATTAAATTACAATTCATTAAAGACTAGATCTATGAATAAATTTCCTTTAGTTCGCCCTATCTTCTTGCTTTGACTTTCTCCTCAAACTTTTGGGCAAGGCCTTCCTTGTGCTTCTTGGCTCCAAAAATTATGCGAGTAGTCTCTAAAAATTAGGCTTGAAATCCTCTATTAGTCGAACTCCACGTCGCATTTTCCATCTCTTCTTCTTCACTGTCACCACCTATGTCACGACAGTGAGTTATAAGGTAGTTTGGTTCAACATTGTCGCCACTTCTGTCACGGCAACTGTCACGAAAATGATTTATAAGGCAGTTTTCTTGAACACTGTCGCCACTTCTATCACGAAAGCTGTCACGACAGTGATGTATGAGGCAGTTTTCTTCAACCCTTCACTCCTACTCTACAATTATCTTTTGTTCTTTTACTGCCCTGGATTCTGCCACGGCAATTATCTTCTGTTCCTCTACTGCCCTGGATTCTGGCACGACAGTTATCTTATGTTCCTCTGCTGCCCTGGATTCTATCATGACAGTTATCTTTTGTTCTTCTGTTTCCTTGGATTCTGTCACGACAATTATCATCTATTCCTCTGCTACCCTGGATTATGCCAGGACAGTTACCTGCAGGAATTGACCGAAATCAGCAGCTTTTGTGCAAAATTATCCATTTGTGATGTTTATGCAAATTTTATCCTAAAATGCAACTAAACATTCCTGAGTGCTTCAATAATATGGATAATTGAGGGTTAAAATATAGAACATTTTTTCACTTAACACACCCCCAAACTCAAATTATTGCTTGTCCTCAAGCTAATGCAATCTAACTAAGATTTTTTTTTTGCTTTGGCTTAACTCAATGAACAACCATTACCTACAACATCTTCACCATCAAGATCAATACTTCTTCGAATGTTTATGGATTTATCTGGAGCAATACTATAATTCTTTTGTGAGTGTGTGCAGGTTTTGTGAACAAATATTAGCTTAGACTTGTTAGAAACCAGAATAGTTACTTAACTTACTTGAGTTTTACTTCAAAAATAATTTTTAACTAGAGCCAATTTCGGGCACCTCTAGTTTTCTTCTAAATTTTTTCTATTTTTACTAGAGCAGATTTTGGGCACCTCTAGTTTAACTTCCTATAGCCAATGTCAGGCACCTCTAGGAGTACTTCTAGTTTATTGCCTAGAGCCAGTGTTAGGCACCTCTAGGAGTAAACTAAATCTAAGTTTTCTTTCTAACTCAAGTGGCTAAGCTTTCTATTATAAGTTTGCTAACAGAGTCTTACAACATATAAGTCACAAAAGTGTTTTAAGAGTTCAGAACTACAGTAAGACTCTAGATACTTCCAAAAACATTCTAAAGCTACTGCCACGACAGTTAAGGCCACAACAGGTAAGAGAAATTCAAAAACTTAAGCCAATTTTTTTAGACACAAAAATAAATAGTTATAAACACATAATAATAAGAGGACTGCCTACCCCCAAACTCGAGGGTTGCATTGTCCTCAATGCATGACAACCAAAAAATAGAAAGATAAAAACATCACAAATAGAAAATAGAAACATAGAAGACATAAGAAACAAGGAACTTAATTTGAGGTGCCATCATTGTTGTCGTCACTGCTGTCGTATATACGAATCTATCGGCGGGCGTAGGGAAACATCATCGGTACTACTGCTGAGTGGCGGGTGTCTGGCTTGCCGATCTTTCAAAGGATGCCTCCTCTGCTACCAGGGCAGTGAAACTAGATACTGCCGAGGCAGAGAACACCATGTCTTGATGGCCTTGGGTTTTTAGGTTGTTGTGGGTTCTTTATTGGAAAAGACAACAAAAACAAATAAAATAAAAACTTAAGAGTTCAAGAAGGAATTAA
The DNA here is from genome assembly GCA_030270665.1 of Hibiscus trionum. Classification (NCBI taxonomy): domain Eukaryota; kingdom Viridiplantae; phylum Streptophyta; class Magnoliopsida; order Malvales; family Malvaceae; genus Hibiscus; species Hibiscus trionum. Next base: position 23,096,207 of record BSYR01000005.1, read on the forward strand.
TCCTTGAAACTCTTATCCTAAAATAACGAAATTAAAAACTGAAACTAAATAAAATTTAAGGAGTGTCGTTTCCGATATTTCTTATGGTCCATCCGCACCCTCCATCGAGTTACAATTTTGCCCAAAAAGGGTTGGGTCAATGTGCTGGTGGCTACTCCTTTTTGTTTTATCATGGTGGAGGTGACTTACTTTCTTGTTCCTTTGTAGTCCATAAAGTCCTCCCATCTTGGCATCGTTCCTGAACACATGAACATATGTTTAGGAAAAATTATATCTATATCTAACTATGTACTTACCTCATTCTCATCGAAGTTCGTTATGGTGGAAAGTAGCCTTTGTTGTCGTGTCTGCTGCTGCAACAACCAGTTATTTTGATAGTCCTTTTGTCAGGTTGCTTTGCTGGTCAAGGGGACATTAGAAAGTGCCATGACTCCCCATATCAAATTTTGTTGGCCACTCGTAGGTCTCTATTAGTAGAGATCTCGATGATTCTAAATCCACCGACATTGGTTCCTCAAATACCTGCGATAGAATTGGTGAGTTTTCAAAGAATTCAAAAGGTTCGTTTATTACCTGCTCATTTTCCATTGGCAAGGCATTGTCATCGGGTTGCTCTTGCATGTGGTTGTGCGAGTGCCATGGCGAAGGTGGATTTATGCAATCTTTGACGGGCATTACCGAGGCAATGGGTTGAGCTTTTGCCTCGGCAGTGGTTGCTGCTTCAGCACCAGTCGCTGCCGAGGCGGCAGTTTCCGCTTCGACTGGGGTTTCTGCCTCGGAAGTGGTTGTCGCCGTGACATTTTTTTCAATTTCACTAGGTGTTGTTGCGACATTGTTCCGTTCAGGCTCCTCGATCATTACCAAGGCAAGTTGCTGCTCAGGATCATCATGTGTTGGGCAGTCTCTTTCACTGGCATCCTTTGTAACACCCCAATTTTGGGCTTGGAAGTTTAGGGTCTAAACCGGACCGGTCTGGTTTTTGGTTAGAATATAAAAGGAGGTTTTAGGGAAAGCCTAGTTCGGGATGTTTTAAAAATATGGAAAAATATCTAAAAATCCTCTTTTAATATATATAAGACAGTGGAGAAATCAATTTTACAAAATAAGGTTTGGAAATACTAAATGTCGGTGTAGTGACTAAAATGCGATTTTTGAAAAGTATAGTGGTGACTGTTTTGTAAGGATTGAAACTTTGAATCTTTAAGGCGCTAATATACCCAAAACTGATTTCTCCAGATTTTTCCTTAATTTGAGTGAATTAATTAATGTTTTAATTAATTAAGTGAAAAGGGAAACTACTTTTTGGAATTTCATAACTACCTTTTTCCTAGATTTCTCTCTTTTCTTTTTCTCTCAAAATTCCATCATCCAAACACTATTTCTCCAGCAACTTTTGCATTGATCTTCACTTCAATTGATGAGATTTCTATCATCAATTAATTCCTAAACAATCTTGCATCAAATCCTTTTGTTTTCCTCATTGAATTTTCAAGGAAATTGGCTCAAATCAAGGAGAAATCACCATTTAGAGGTAAGATTGTTCTTCTCCGGTAAATACTCAGTTCTTTACTAAAATTCCCAAGTTGTCAATCCTTAATTTAAGTTTTGTAAATGGTTTTAGTGTTAGAAACTTGATTTTGGCTTAAAACTAAATATTTGGAAGAAATCTTGAAGAATTTCGTTGAGATTGATTGGTCTCTGTTTTGAGATGATTCTTTAATGTATTTTGGATGTCTAATGATGTTGAAATGATGTTTTATCAATGCAATCCCGAATAGGAAGAATTTCCTAAGTTTTTACTTATGAAAATGGTGGTTTTTGAGGTGTTTTTGGTGTTCTGTTATAGCTGGAGGTATAAGGACGAGTTATGGTGTATTTTGGATGGTGATTGATATTTAGAAATGGTTAGAAGTGATGGATCTTGGCTGGGTTAAGTTGTGGAAGAGTTTGGAGGTGTTTTCGGTTGTGTTTGGTAGCCGAAATGTTGGTTTTGGGTAGATCAGCGAGTTTATGTGTGTTGGCTGAAGATTTCAATACATGATGATGCATTAATCCTCTGCTTTGATGTGTTTAAAACATGGGAAGCATCTTCGAACACTATTAGAGTTGATCTGGAGGCTTGATTGGCGTTTCGGCAAGCGTGCGAAACGTAATCGGTGAGTGGAGTTGGGTTTTCAGCTTTGAAACGATTATTTTGAGGTTTTGGGAGCTTAGTTTAAGTCTAAACAACTTAGCTAAGCTCAAGAGTAAGTTTTCGGAAAAACTCCCTCGGATGTGCTATGAAGTAGCTTGATGCATTGGTTATAAATCGCATGTTTAAATTCTATTTTGAAAGCATGTTTTAACATGGTTAATGCTGGTTTTGAAAGCCATGTGTTAAAGGATGCTCAAGGTAAGAGATCCTTGTTTTGGCATGTTGTTAAATTGGTAATGATGCATGGTGTTTAATGGCTTTGTTTAATGCTTTAAAGCAGTGAATTGATGATGATAATTGATGTATATTGGCAAGTGATGAATTGGATTTAAAGTACTTGAATCGGATATAGTTAGCCGGCTATAGGATTGGATGCACCGTGAATAAAGTCACCTTGGATGTTGAGGGGTTGTGATTGTACCGTAAACTCCATCCAAGTACCCTAACGAGTGAGGTATGATCACAACGGTGGTTAAAAGTCCGTGAGTGGATCTTGTGTTATGTGTCCCCATCACTCGTTAGTGGAATTATACAACTACCGATGAGTGATGTGGAGGGGTTGTGATTGTACCGTTAAACTCCATCACGGGTGTTGAGGGGTTGTGATTGTACAAATAAACTCCACCTTATGTTGTTCGGTAGTGTGTATGAAGCGTATGGGACAACGCTTGTAATCCGCGTATCCGATTGTGTTTTGTGTTGTAAATGGTTATGAATTATCACTTGAAAGCCAATATGATGAGTTGAATGTAATGAAGCATGAGATGCTTGTAAAGTATGCAAGGTCGCATGAAAAGAGATGAGCATGTGTTTAAAAGCTTTGTTGAAAGTGTTTTCTAAAATGCATTATTGTGTTGTTTTCTTTAGAGCATGCCTCACTAAGCAATTGTGCTTACGCTCTCTCTCTTGTACCAATAATGCAGATAATTGAAGGGTTTAAGGGCAACAAGGAGGCTAGAGTGTCCAAGGGAAACCAAGCTCATGTATGGTGATGTTTTCATACACTATTAGTTTTGGTAATTTGGCAATGGGAACCTAAGGTTGTGTTTTGGGAGATGTGTTAAACTCCCTAAGTTGTGGCATGTTGTTTTGATGGTTTGAATTTGTAAGTGGCCTTTTAATGCTTGTTTTCGAGATTTGTTGATTGCTTGGTTTTGGATAATATGAAGCATGCCTATAGATATGTGACATTCCATGTTTGATGCTATGAATGTGTTTAGGAGGTACAATCATGCTCTATATATGTATGATGACTTGTTGGCATGATTAGGAAGTCAGTAGGAAGTGTTTGAGTGGATTTATGTATGAAAAACCAGCATAATCTGCAGCTTCTGGGCAAACCGTATCAGAACAGGCACTGGCGTTTCGAAACAGGGGCCTATAACGACCTTCGTGTTTCGAAACGGCTGGAGGCTGTTCCGAAACAATTTGGCTATTGGAAGGCCCTATTTCGGAACCAGTCTCAGAACGAACCCATGTTTCAGAACGGTCAAGCCGTTTCGAAACAGGTGACCGTTGGGCACTGATTTGAATGATGTTGAAGTATGCAAGCTTTATATTTTAGTCCTGAAAGTTGTATTTGCAATTGTATGAGTTCGAGATGTCCAAATAAGGTGAAATTTGGCAGGGAAGCATGTAATAAGACTAATTTAATATTGGTAACTTCAAAATCAGTTATGACCTTCTAATTTTCAGAATTTACGTTTTGGTCCCTAATATTTGTATATTGTGCAATCGAGTCCCTCTCTGAAATCCGATCGCTGTGCTTTACACATATATGTTTCATGAGTGCTCAGTTAGGGTTAACGTGCATCTAGACAAGTTTAAAAAGGAAATAAAGGGTCGTTAATCAAGGTTGACTTTCGAGTTGACTTTGGTTTTCCCCGTTTAATCTTCGTAGTTCGGGTCAACCGTCTAGGCCGGGCTAAGGGGGATACATTTGGTGGTATCAGAGCCAGGTTCTCGTTGTAATTGGGAATTGTTATGTGGGTGATGTATGTGTTTTTGCACGATGGACCTTTTAAGTGTAGGAATGTTTTATGAATTGCGATGTATGGTTGCAATTGCGATGCTATGCTATGTTGAAGCATGTTAGGGGAACCCATTGCCATATCAAAACTAATGAAAGGAATTGTTTTTGGAAAATGAGCTTGAGTACTTGGATTACTTACCTTGTTGAGCCTAATTATGTTTATTGCATTTGTGTCAGTGCATTGTTTTTTATAAATGGGGCCTCGTAGAGAGATGAGGATGAATACAAGAGCTATGGCTCAGAATGAAAACGAGGAAAATGCTGAGAATGTTGTGGATTTACCTCCTCCCCCTGTTGGTGGACCACCTGGTGGTGGTGGTGCTGGAGGTGAAAATGCTGGTGTTGGTGCTGGTGCTCGGGTCGCTGGACCTGAAGGTGAGCAGGGGCAAGCTGCTCCTGACATGACTGTGCTGATTTAGGCTATTGCTGGAGCCTTTCAGGCAGCAGTAGCTGGAGCTCACGGAGATGCGCATCAGGGTTATGCTAACGTGAGATTACCTTTGGAACGTCTTCGCAGTCTGGGAGGGACTGAGTTTAGAGGTTTATCTCCTGAAGGATCAGAATCTTGGTTGGAAACCACCAAGAGGATTTTGGGGCAAATGAATTGCAATAGTGCGTAGAAGTTGGGTTGTGTGGTTTCGCTGCTGCATGATGATGCGTATACGTGGTGGACGACCACTGTCTCCGGAATGGAGGAAAATGATGTGACTTGGGCGTTCTTCTTGAACGCGTTCAAGCGAAAGTATCTAGTCGTGCGATACTTAAATGAGAAGAAAAGAGAATTCATGTCTCTTGTGCAAGGAAGCATGACGGTGGCTGAGTATGAGATCCAGTTTGTCCGCCTTAGCCAGTACGCACCTGAGCTAATCCCTGATGAGCGGGAGAGGTGTGAACATTTCCGTTATGGTTTAGTGATGGACGTGAAGACTTTCATGCTTGCAGCTGAGTATACGGATTTTGATGTGCTGGTGAGTAGAGCGAAGGACATTGAGCAGAACTTGGGTTTGTCTTCCAGAGGCGTTAGTTCTAGCTCGGGAAAAAGAGCTGCTAATTATAGTTCCAGTGGTGGACGGAACAAGAGAGGACGTGATAAGAGGTATCCGTCTGCTGCTAGGCGTGGTGGTGGAGGACATGGTGCGCCTGTTCAGGGAGATAGGATGAGAGCTGATCAGAACACGTGCTGGACGTGTGGATCTCATGGCCATTTGAGGCGAGATTATCCTCGAGCAGCGAGAGAGGTTCAGGCTCCTGTAGCTGTGACCAGTAATTCATGCTGGAATTGTGGTTCGGCAGACCACCTGAGGAGAGAGTGTCCTTTGTTGGCCGGTGGTGGTCAGGGACGTGCTCCTAGGGTAGTTGCACCACAGAGAGGTCGTGGTCGCGGCCATGGTAACTTCCAACGCAGAGATGATGGTGGGAGGAATGTGGCGCATGTGGTGGCTGTTCAGCCTGAGGGTGGTGGCCAGGCTCGATTGTATGCTCAGCGCGAAGGGAGAAATGATACGGATGTGATCACAGGTACCTTTACTTTGCAATCCTTATCATTACTTTCCTTGATTGATTCTGGATCTACACACTCATACATATTGGTGAACATGCTCAATTGCTTGGTTTACCTATTGAGTCTTTGGATGTTGGTATGCGTGTAACTAGTTCATTTGGTGAGACCGTTGTGACACGGAAGTTGTATAGAAGATGTCCCTTGGAAGTGCAAAACCATGTTTTTCTTGTTGATCTCATGGAATTTCCATTCTATGGTTTTGATGTAATCTTTTGTATGGATTGGCTTGTTGAACATCGAGCTGTAGTGGATTTTGAGAACAAGAGAGTTTCGTTGAAGCTTGCGGATGATTACGAAGTAGTGGTGGTTGGTGAGAATGTGAAGTTTCTTGCCAATGTGGTGTCTTCGTTGGAAGCAAGCCGAATGCTGAGGCAGGGTTGTGAGGCTTATCTAGCCTTTGTTATGAATCCTAGCTCTAAGGAGTTGCGAGTTCAAGATACCAGGACTGTGCGAGAGTTTCCTGGAGTGTTTCCGGAGGAGTTACCTGGATTACCTCCTAGTCGAGAGGTGGAGTTTGGAATTGAGTTGTATGAGAACACAACTCCATTGTCCATTACTCCTTACCGAATGGCACCTAAGGAGTTGAAAGAGCTGAAGACGCAACTTCAAGAGTTGCTTAATCGTGGTTTCATTCGGCCAAGTGTATCACCTTGGGGGTGCACCGGTCTTGTTTGTGAAGAAGAAGGATGGCACTATGAGAATGTGCATCGATTATCGTCAGCTGAACAAGTTGACTATCAAGAATCGGTATCCTTTGCCGAGGATTGATGATCTTTTTGATCAATTTCGGGGAACGGCTGTGTTCTCTAAGATTGATTCAAGGTCAGGTTACTACCAGCTTAAGGTGAAGGATGTGGATGTGCCAAAGACAACTTTTAGGATGAGGTATGGGCATTATGAGTTCCTTGTGATGTCGTTTGGCTTGACGAATGCTCCTGCAACTTTTATGGACATGATGAATATAGTGTTCCATGAATACTGGGACAAGTTTGTTGTGGTGTTCATTGACGATATCCTTGTGTACTCTCGTACTGAGGAGGAGCATGAGGGGCATTTGTGGATTGTGTTGCAGGCGCTGCTGGAGAATCAGCTTTATGCTAAACTGAGCAAGTGCAAATTCTTGCTTAGGGAAGTTGTTTTCCTTGGTCATGTGGTTTCTGCTGAGGGGATCCGTATTGATCCTCAGAAGATTGAGGCGGTGATAAATTGGAAGCCTTCTAAATCTGTTCATGAGGTCCGTAGTTTCCTTGGGTTGGCAGGATACTATCGAAGGCTTGTGGATGGATTTTCAAAGATTGATGCACCTTTAACGAAGTTGTTGCAAAAGGATGTCAAGTTTGAGTGGACAGAAGCAATACAACAAGCTTTTGAGAAGCTTAAGGAAGCTTTGACGCAAGCTCCTATCTTGGTTCAACCTGAATCAGGGAAAGAGTTTGTGGTGTATAGCGACGCATCCTATGTGGGTTTGGGGTGTGTGTTGATGCAAGAGGGTAAGGTGGTGGCTTATGCATCGCGCCAATTGAAGGTGCATGAGCGCAATTATCCTACACATGATATTGAGTTAGCTGCGGTGGTTTTTGCTTTGAAGATTTGGAGACATTACCTGTATGGTGAGAAGTGTACTCTGTACACGGATCACAAGAGTTTGAAGTATCTGATGTCTCAGAAGGAGTTGAATCTTAGGCAACGACGTTTGGTGGAGTTGCTTAAAGATTACGATATGACGATCGAGTATCATCTAGGAAAAGCTAATGTTGTAGCGGATGCCTTGAGTAGGAAAGTGGTAGTGGAGTTAAGGGCTATGTTTGCCAGCTTGAGTATTTCGCGAGATGGGGGTCTTGTGGCTGAATTGCAAGTGAAACCTTCTTTGGTTCAGTTAATAAAGGATAATCAGTTGTTGGATGATTCTTTGGTGCCACATGCTCAGGATATTGCTGAGGATAGACCATCAGATTTCTGTTTTAATGATGATGGGGTTCTATGTTTTGGTAGTCGGGTAGTAGTGCCGAATGATGCAGAGTTGAGGCGTACTATTCTGACTGAGGCTCATAACAGTCCTTTTGCTATGCACCCTGGTAGTACAAAGATGTATCGTGATCTTAAGGATGAGTACTATTGGGTGGGTTTGAAGAAGGATATTGCGGAGTACGTGGGTAAGTGCATGGTTTGTCAGCGGGTTAAGGCTGAGCATCAGTTTCCTTCTGGGTTGTTGCAACCGTTGAGGATTCGTGAGTGGAAATGGGAAAGGATTACCATGGACTTTGTGTCTGGTTTACCTTTGTCGCCATCGAAGAAGAATTCGGTGTGGGTGATTGTGGATCGCCTTACGAAGTGTGCACATTTCTTACCTGTGCATACTATGTATACCTTGGACAAGCTTGCAGAGTTGTACATTGCTGAGATTGTGCGACTGCATGGTGTGCCAAAGTCTATAGTGTCGGATAGAGATCCGAGGTTTACATCGCGTTTTTGGGAGTGTTTCCATAAAGCTTTGGGTACGCGGTTGAATTTCAGTACTTCTTATCATCCACAGTCGGATGGACAGTCTGAGCATGCTATCCTAGTGCTGGAAGATATGTTGAGGTGCTGTGTGATTGAGTTTCAGGGTTCTTGGGAGAAGCATTTTCCTTTGGTGGAGTTTGCTTATAACAATAGCTACTAGGCAAGTATTCAAATGGCACCTTATGAAGCCTTGTACGGGAGGAAGTGCAGAACTCCTCTTTGCTGGGCTAAAATAGGTCAGAAGTTGGTTTCAATGCCGGCTTTGTTGAAAGGAACCACCGAGAAGGTGAAGCTCATTTGTGAGCGATTGAAGGCAGCTTCTGATCGGCAGAAATCTTACGCGGATTTGAAGCGCAAGGAGATTGAGTTTGTGGTAGGTGACCGTGTGTTCTTGAAGGTTTCGCCTTGGAAGAAGGTGATGAGGTTTGGTCGGAAGGGTAAGTTGAGCCCTAGGTACATTGGACCGTACGAGGTGATTGAACGTGTGGGTCATGTTGCGTACAAGCTGAGGTTACCGCAAGAGTTGGAAAGGATACATGAAGTGTTTCATGTCTCTATGCTTCGGAAGTATAGATCGGATCCTTCGCATGTTATGCCTATGGAGGAAGTGGAGTTGAATCCATACTTGACCTATGATGAGGAGCCGGTTGAAATTCTGGATTCGGACAGTAAAGTTCTTCGAGGCAAGACCATTGAATTGGTTAAGGTGTTGTGGAAGCATCGTGGTGCTGAGGAAGCCACGTAGGAAAGAAAGGATGATATGAAGAAGCAGTTTCCGTACCTTTTTCCTCCAGGTAAATTTCGAGGACGAAATTTCTTAAGGGGGGGGGGGAGAGTTGTAACACCCCAATTTTGGGCTTGGAAGTTTAGGGTCTGAACCGGACCGGTCTGATTTTCGGTTCGAATATAAAAGGAGGTTTTAGGGAAAGCCTAGTTCGGGATGTTTTAAAAATATGGAAAAATATCTAAAAATCCTTTTTAATATATATAAGAGAGTGGTAAAATCAATTTCACAAAACAAGGTTTGGAAATACTACATTTCGGTGTAGTGACTAAAATGCGATTTTTGAAAAGTTTAGTGGTGACTGTTTTGTAAGGATTGAAACTTTGAATCTTTAAGGAGCTAATATACCCAAAAATGATTTCTCCAGATTTTTCCTTAATTTGAGTGAATTAATTAATGTTTTAATTAATTAAGTGAAAAGGGAAACTACTTTTTGGAATTTTATAACTACCTTTTTCCTAGATTTCTCTCTTTTCTTTTTTCTCTCAAAATTCCATCATCCAAACACTATTTCTCCAGCAACTTTTGCATTGATCTTCACTTCAATTGATGAGATTTCTATCATCAATTAATACCTAATCAATCTTGCATCAAATCCTTTTGTTTTCCTCATTGAATTTTCAAGGAAATTGGCTCAAATCAAGGAGAAATCACCATTTAGAGGTAAGATTGTTCTTCTCCTCTAAATACTCAGTTCTTTACTGAAATTCCCAAGTTGTCAATCCTTAATTTATGTTTTGTAAATGGTTTTAGTGTTAGAAACTTGATTTTGGCTTAAAACTCAAGATTTGGAAGAAATCTTGAAGAATGTCGTTAAGATTGATTGGGATCTATTTTGAGATGATTCTTTAATGTATTTTGGATGTCTAATGATGTTGAAATTATGTTTTATCAATGCAATCCCGAATAGGTTGAATTTCCTAAGTTTTTGCTTATGAAAATGGTGGTTTTTGAGGTGTTTTTGGTGTTCTGTTATAGCTGGAGGTATAAGGACGAGTTAAGGTGTATTTTGGATGTTGATTGATGTTTAGAAATGGTTATAAGTGATGGATCTTGGCTGGGTTTAGTTGTGGAAGAGTTTGGAGGTGTTTTCGGTTGTGTTTGGTAGCCGAAATGTTTGTTTTGGGTAGATCAGCGAGTTTATGTGTGTTGGCTGAAGATTTCAATGCATGATGATGCATTAATCCTCTGTTTTGATGTGTTTAAAACAGGGGAAGCATCTTTGGACACTATTGGAGTTGATCCGGAGGCTTGATTGGCGTTTTGGCAAGCGTGCGAAACGTAATCGGTGAGTGGAGTTGGGTTTTCAGCTTTGAAACGATTATTTGGAGGTTTTGGGAGCTTAGTTTAAGTCTAAACAACCTAGCTAAGCTCAAGAGTAAGTTTTCGGAAAAACTCCCATCGGATGTGCTATGAAGTAGCTTGATGCATTGGTTATAAATTGCATGTTTAAATTCTGTTTTGAAAGCATGTTTTATTATGGTTAATGCTGGTTTTGAAAGCCATGTGTTGAAGGATGCTCAAGGTAAGAGATCCTTGTTTTGGCATGTTGTTAAATTGGTAATGATGCATGGTGATGCATGGTGTTTAATGGCTTTGTTTAATGCTTTAAAACAGTGAATTGATAATGGTAATGGATGTATATTGGCAAGTGATGAATTGGTTTTAAAGCACTTGAATCAGATATAGTTAGCCGGCTATAGGATTGGATGCACCGTGAATAAAGTCACCTTGGATGTTGAGGGGTTGTGATTGTACCGTAAACTCCATCCAAGTACCCTAACGAGTGAGGTAAGATCACAACGGTGGTTAAAAGTCCGTGTGTGGATCTTGTGTTATGTGTCCCTTGCACTCGTTAGTGGAATTATACAACTACCGATGAGTGATGTGGAGGGGTTGTGATTGTACCGTTAAACTCCATCACGGGTGTTGAGGGGTTGTGATTGTACCGATAAACTCCACCTTATGTTGTTCGGTAGTGTATGAAGCGTATGGGACAACGCTTGTAATCCGCGTATCCGATTGTGTTTTGTGTTGTAAATGGTTATGAATTATCAATTGAAAGCCAATATGATGAGTTGAATGTAATGAAGCATGAGATGCTTGTAAAGTATGAAAGGTCGCATGAAAAGAGATGAGCATGTGTTTAAAAGCTTTGTTGAAAGTGTTTTCTAAAATGCATTATTGTGTTGTTTTCTTTACAGCATGCCTCACTAAGCAATTGTGCTTATGCTCTCTCTCTTGTACCAATAATGCAGATAATTGAAGGGTTTAAGGGCAACAAGGAGGCTAGAGTGTCCAAGGGAAACCAAGCTCATGTATGGTGATGTTTTCATACACTATTAGTTTTGGTAATTTGGCAATGGGAACCTAAGGTTGTGTTTTGCAAGATATGTTAAACTCCCTAAGTTGTGGCATGTTGTTTTGATGGTTTGAATTTGTAAGTGGCCTTTTAATGCTTGTTTTGGAGATTTGTTGATTGCTTGGTTTTGGATAATAGGAAGCATGCCTATAGATATGTGACATTCCATGTTTGATGCTATGAATGTGTTTAGGAGGTACAATCATGCTCTATATATGTATGATGACTTGTTGGCATGATTAGGAAGTCAGTAGGAAGTGTTTGAGTGGATTTATGTATGAAAAACCAGCAAAATTTGCAGCTTCTGGGCAAACCGTATCGGAACAGGCACTGGCGTTTCGAAACGGGGGCCTGTAATGGCCTTCGTTTTTCGAAACAGCTAGAGGCTGTTCCAAAACAATTTGGCTACTAGAAGGCCCTGTTTCGGAACCAGTATCGGAACGAACCCGTGTTTCGGAACGGTCAAGCCGTTCCGAAACAGGTGATCGTTGCGAACTAATTTGAATGGTGTTGAAGTATGCAAGCTTTACATTTTAGTCCTGAAAGTTGTATTTGCAATTTTATGAGTTTGAGATGTCCAAATAAGGTGAAATTTGGCAGGGAAGCATGTAATAAGACCATTTTAATATTGGTAACTTTAAAATCAGTTATGACCTTCTAATTTTCAGAATTTACGTTTTGGTCCCTAATATTTGTATATTGTGCAATCGAGTCCCTCTCTGAATTCTGGTCGCCGTGCTTTACACATATATGTTTCATGAGTTCTCACTTAGGGTTAACGTGCATCTAGACAAGTTTAAAAAGAAAAAAAGGTCGTTAATCAAGGTTGACTTTCAAGTTGACTTTGGTTTTCCCCGTGTAATCTTCATAGTTCGGGTCAACTGTCTAGGCCGGGCTAAGGGGGTTACATCCTTGTCATCTTGCCTCGGGATTTCAGGTTCATTCGTGGCATGAATGAAGACTGGTGTGCTCAAGATTGCATCCTCCTTGGCGATTATTTTGTCCATAGAAGCCGACAATTCTTGAGTGAGTGCCACGAAGGCTTGTAGTGCGTCTTCTAAGGATTTTGATTGCTCTTGAGGATGATGACATTGCCAAGGCATGTTGGGTTCTGCAACAAAATTGTTATGGTACAAAAAATTTTGCGGGTTTTGATCATACCATAAAAAAATTTGTTGTTGTGGCAGCGACATCTGTTGTCCCTGTTGTTGTTGTGGCGGCATATCTTGTTCTTGTTGGTTCCATCGTTGGTTGTCCATATATTCATCGAAAAATGGGGACAACTTTCGAGTGCTTGATTACCTTTACGGTAATGGCAAAAACTTTCCTGTATCAGCTCTCGAATGGTTTTTCTTGATATGTTGATGCCGTTGAACCTGTATTGCATATGAGTTTTTTTTACAAAAGAAAAAAACCGTATAAGGCAAGAAAATAAATATAAGTGCAGAAAAAAAAACACGAAGTTGTGCGCCAATCCCCGGCAACGGCGCCAAAAACTTGATGCGTGTAAAAAAGTCATATTAAATTGGAGGGCAAGTGTACACCCGTGTCAAGTTATAGTATAAAAGATATCGTCTCCACAGGGATTGGGACAACTTTAGAATTAATTTTCCTGCACAACGGAAAAGATAAATTTAATAACGAGTTGTGAAAATTCTTGAATATAAACTAAAATAGGTAAAGGAATCAGATTGAGAAAATAGGTTGGTATTGATTTGCTCAGTAGTGCAGGTGTTGCACTGTTCAAAGGTCTTCTACTGTGTTTGTCGTCGAACCTGTCGCGGCAGCACCTGTCGCAGCAGAGGTTTGTTGATGTCGCGGCAGCGAGCAACAACTCTGTACTTCAAGTTTAGCAAGAATCCATGTTGTGACTCGTCTTATCCCTAGGTCCAAGTTCTGTCGATGAACACGTCTTGGATGATACTTCCTAGCGTGAATCGAAGGATGAACACCGATGTTTGTGGATTCTTCTTTAGCTGCTTAACCTTGTACATATCCCTAGGCCAAGATAGTTTAACCATAAACTAGAAAACTCATATTTACTCCCTTCGTATACTTAACTCTCCCGATATTAAGTAAATGGATAACCTCAGAATGCTCTCCCGATACTCTAATGAGATGTTGAAACCATAGTAAATAAACTTGAAGTTTTATTGATTGAACAGAAAATCCTAAGAAATAGTTTAACCCTTACAACTACTTTACAAGATCAACCCTTAGCCCTGAAGGAATGTTTAGAACATGATGGAGAAGGGAAAACTAGGGTTTATGATGGAAGATGGCTAGGAGCTAGGTTCCCCCTTTTCTAGGTCGTATTAGAATCATATATATAGGCCTTGGGTACAAGTTTTCTTAATGGCCAAGAATACTAGTTCGAATTAAAGTACAATTCATTAAAGACTAAATCTCTGAATAAATGTCCTTTAGTTCGCCGTATCTTCTTGCTTTGACTTTCTTCTCAAACTTTTGGGCAAGGCCTTCCTTGTGCTTCAGGGCTCCAAAAATTATGCGAGTGGTCTCTAAAAATTAGGCTTGAAATCCACTATAAGTCGAACTCTACTTCGCATTTTCCATCTCTTCTTCTTTATTGTCACCACCTCTGTCACGACATATGTCACGACAGCTAGTTATAAAGCAGTTTGCTTCAACATTGTCGCCACTTCTGTCACGGAAACTGTCACGATAGTGATTTATAAGGTAGTTTTCTTCAACTTTGTCGCCACTTCTGTCACAGCTGTTGTCACGACAATGATGTATGAGGTAGTTTTCTTCAACCCTTCACTCCAGCTTTGCAGTTATCTTCTGTTCTTTTACTGCCCTGGTTTCTGCCACGGCAGTTATCTTCTGTTCCTCTACTGCCCTGGATTCTGCCACGACAATTATCTTCTGTCCCTCTGCTGCCCTGGATTCTGCCTCGACAGTTATCTTCTATTCCTCTGCTGCCCTGGATTCTGTCACGACAGTTATCTTCTGTACCTCTGCTACCCTGGATTCTGCCACGACAATTATCTTCTATTCCTCTGCTGCCCTTGATTCTGCCACGACAGTTACCTGGAAGAATTGACTGAAATCAGCAGCTTTTGTGCAAAATCATCCATTTGTGATGTTTATGCAAATTCTATCCTAAAATGCAAATAAACATGCCTGAGTTCTTCAATAATATGGATAAATGAGGGTTAAAATATAGAACATTTATTCACTCAACATTGCCTCTGCCATGGGTTCTGCCAGTGGATCCTCTGTTACCATGGGTGCCGCTGTTGCTGCTGTCTGTTCCTCAACCTTGTTGGACTGGGAGGTGTTTGCCACTGTTTTTGCTATGTGGGCAGGATAAAAATGTTGTTGATGCCTCTCGGGAGTGTCTGCCACCGTGTTGGAAGCGGAGGTGGCAGAGCAGGATGAATAGTGCGTCGAAGATGGCATCTGGTGGTAGAAGGCGGCGTGGCAGACAACTGCTTCTAATGGTGTTCGTTCTCTGGGTTCGGCTGCGGCGGCTATGTCTGCAGGGAAGGTAGGCAGGGAGGGGCCGTCATTGGGGAATTTTTGAAGAAGCTAAGCCATAAAGGCCTCCACATATTTCATGAACATCAATTGTTGTCGCTCTATCCGTTTGTTGCTTTGTATCAAAGTGTAAAGCAGGGCAATGACATATGGATTTGGGGCAGCTTCAGTACACTCGCGGGCTACCAGTGTAGCTGGCTGTGCGGCGGAGGGCTGCGATAGTGTGAACTACTCGGTTTCCAGTGCGTGCATCATCTGCAGGTAGACTTTATTGGTCCAGCCCTCTTTTGCGGTTGTCATCTCGTCATTTAGATTTGATGGGACGTCGAAATCAGCACACAAGCCCGTGATGAGAGATGGAAAGTAAATCAGTCCCTTTGATTTCCGGAAGCAATTGTGGATCTCCTTGTAGATGATTTCACCAACATTTATCAGTCGGTTTTATCATTATTGAGTGAATCAGAGCGAGACGCGGACGGTCTACGTTGGAGTTATGAGAGATGAGCAGCAGATGCCGTTTGACGAATGTGTTCTATAGCATCGCCTCCAACTGTAATCGACAGCGTTGCATGGAGCCGCCATGTTTTCCTGCCAGCCAAGGTGTATTAGGTTCACACAACCGTCAATGACTGCCTCCATTCTTCGTGAGGGTTGTCTTCTATCTCGAGCCCATAGAAGCTGTTTATCACTGCCGCATTGAGCCTGACGGGTTATCCTCAGACCAACACAAACGATAGCTCAAGGCGGGATGGTGGGTATAAAATTCCCAAACATGCGTGATGTTTGCCACCTCGGGTTGTCGTGCGAATATTTCCCTACCCTTGCTCTGTATTCTCTCGAATAAGGTGGGCTCAAGGCCAATATATCATATGTGCTGTGAATAATGGAACCCTTATTCCTCCTATATTGCTTGTTTTGCAAACTGGGTTATGTACCTTCTTGCATCATTATTGGAGAAGAAACGTTGAAATGTGGATTTGGATTGTGATGATGATGCCATGTGTGAGATGGTTTATTAATCTAAAACAAAAATAAGATAATGAGAAAGAGAGCAGTGGATTCAAGAATAGGTTAAGAATGAGTTGAAATTAAAGTAAATGAATGGGAGAAGTGGGGTTTATATAGATGGTGCCGAGAGATGTCGTGGCAGCATTAAGTGTCCAACGAGCAGATTTCTTCGCGCATGTTACGACTTTTTTGCTGTTACTTTTGTAGCCGTTGAAAGCTAGCCGTTAGCGGTCAACTAGCCGTTATGTTGTTGTTGCGCTAGGCTGCCCTTAGCTGTCTTGGCAGGATGGTGGGCGGGCTCCTTGTTGGGCCCTCTTCTTAGTCCAGCTCTATTATTCCTAAAACCTGAAATAAAAATAAAAAAAATTAAATACTAAAAATAAAATAAATTATAAAAAATAAAAATGTGGAGAATAATTTTAACTTAATTTAAAACCCAATCCTAAAAGAAAGAAAATAAATTGAAATAAATTAAATTTTATTTCTAAAACAAGAAAATAAAATTAATTAAGTTATGTTGGGAGTGCATTGACGTGCATCTCCCAGGCATAACCACTTTTTGAGGTGATGTGATGTTCTCCCTCTTGGGGGGTCCTCTTGTTCTTCGGGGTTCTTCTGTCTGTCCTTATGCCTGCCCTGGCGGCTACTGCCTTGCCCTTTCTCAGTACTGACCTTAGAAGCATGTACGTCTGGGCATCCTACTTTTTCCTTTGCTGAGGGCTGTAAAACATTTAGCTTGATGCTTTGATTGTTCACCCTCATTATAAGCTCTCCATGCTTCACATCTATTAACGTAATGCACGTGGCTAAGAATGGTCGCCCAAGGATGATAGGGGCTTTTTCATCGGCCTCACAGTCTAGGATGAGGAAGTCTGCTGGAAAAATAAGGCTACCCACGCGAACCAGGATGTCTTCAACTTTGCCCTCCGGTTGTACGGATGGATGATCTTCTAGTTTCAGCATGATGGAGGTGGGTTTGGCTTGCCCAATACCTAACTTGTTAGAGACCACCTTTGAAATCATGTTAATGTTGGCTCCTAAATCGCACAGGGCTCTCACGGCATGGTTGCTACCGATTCTGCATGGAATAACAAAGCTGCCAGGATATGTTCTTTTGGCTGGTAGCTTGTTGTACAACATAGCCATACACTCTTCTGTCACAGCTACGGTTTCAAACTCCCCAATTCTTTTCCTCTTGGAAACCATGTCCTTCATATATTTTGTGTAATTGGGCATGTTCTGGATGGCTTACACGAGGGGGATGTAAATGTGCACTTGTTTTAGAATATCCAAAAAAATTTGGAACTGGTGCTCCAGTTTTTGTTGCTTTAGTCTTGGGGGGAAAGGCGGCGGCAAACGAATGTCCTGAATGCATTCCTTGCATAGAAATATAATTTGTGGCAACTCAGGATCATCCTACTTAGGGATGATGTCTGCCTCATCTGTCGGGGAGGCTGGTTTTGATGCTGCTGCGGTAGGTTGTTGGTCCATTGGATGTTCAGTTCTGGGCTCGTCCAGTTGTTTCCCACTTCTGGTTGATATTTCTTTACACTGTTCATAGGTTTGTTTGGCTGCTACCTTTGTGCTGCTGGACGATGCACCCTTTGTCTTTGTAGCGTGTAAATAAGACTTTCGCAATTGAGTGCAAGTATACACGATGCAAGTACTATAATGATACGAAGTATCAAATATCGTCTCCACAGAGACTGGAAATACTTCTAACTTTAAAACTCTGCACAAGAAAAGTAGGTTGGTATTGATTTGTTCCGTAGTGCAGGTATTGCACTATTCAGAGGACTTTTGTTGCTTATATCGTAAACCTGTTGCGGTAGCACCTGTCACGGCAGAGGTCTGTTGTTGTCACGACATCGATCAACAACTCTGTTACTTCATGTTCGGCAAAAACCCTGGTGTGACTTGTCCTATCTCTAGGTCTAAGTTCTATCGGCGAATACGTCTTGGATGATACCTCCCGACGTGAATCGAAGGATTAACACCGATGTTTGTGAATTCTTTTTTATTCGCTTAACCTTGTACCTATCTCTAGGCCAAGGTAGTTTAACCATAAACTGGAAAACTGTATTTACTCTTTTCTTATACTTAACTCTCCCGATATTAAGTAAATAGATAACCTCACAATGCTCTCCCGATACCCTTATGGGATGTTGAAACCAGAGTAAATAAACTAGAAGTTTTATTATTTGAACAGAAAAAACTAAGAAACAGTATAACCCTTACAACTACTTTACAAGATCAACACATAGCCCAGGGAAGATTTAGAACATGATGAAGATGAGAACAACTAGGGTTTATGAAGGAAGACGGCTAGGAGCCAGATATCTTCCCTTGTCAAAATACAAGCATATATATAGGCCTTAGGTGTAAGCTTTCTTAATGGTCAAGAATACTAGTTTGAATTAAAGTACTATTTATTTCAAGACTAAATCTCTGAATAAACGTCCCTTAGTTTGCCATATATTCTTGCTTTGACTTTCTCCTAATACTTTGGGCAAGGCCTTCCTTGTGCTTCTGGGCACCAA
Organism: Hibiscus trionum; assembly: GCA_030270665.1. NCBI lineage: Eukaryota > Viridiplantae > Streptophyta > Magnoliopsida > Malvales > Malvaceae > Hibiscus > Hibiscus trionum. The sequence goes on from BSYR01000005.1 coordinate 23,114,691, forward strand.
AATTTATGCGAGTGATCTACAAAAATCAGGCTTGAAATCCTCTATCAGTTGAACTCCACTTCACATTTTCCATCTATGTTGTCTTCACTATCGCAACTTCTATCATTGCAACTGTCACGTCAGTGATGTATGAGGTAGTTTTCTTTAACCCTTCACTCTAGCTCTGCGGTTATCTTCTGTTCCTCTACTGCCCTGGATGCTGCCACGACAAGTACATACAAGAATTGACCGAAATCAGCAGTATTTGTGCAAAATTATCTATATGTGACGTTTATGCAAATTGTATCCTAAAATGAAACTAAACATGCTTGAGTGCATCAATAATATGGATAAATGAGGGTTAAAATATAGAACATTTATGCACTCAACACACCCCCAAACTCAAGTTATTGCTTGTCCTCAAGCAAATGCAATCTAACTTTGGCTTAACTCAATAAACAACTATTACCTACAACACCTTCACCATCAAGATCAATACCTTTTTGGATGTTTACGGACTTATTCGGAGCAATACTATAATTCTCGTGTGAGTGTGTGCAGGTTTTGTGAACAAATATGAGCCTAGACTCTTTAGCAACCAGAATAGTTACTCAACTCACTTGAGTTTTACTTCAAAATAATTCTTAACTAGAGCCAGTTTCGGGCACCTCTAGTTTACTTCCTGACTTAGATTGAAGTCTTTCTATTTCTACTAGAGCCAGTTTCAGGCACCTCTAGTTATCTTCCTAGAGCCAGTGTTAGGCACCTCTAGGAGTACCTCTATTTATCTTCCTAGAGCCAGTGTTAGGCACCTCTAGGAGTAAACTGAGTCTAAGTTTTATTTCTAACTCAAGTGGCTAAGCTTCATATTCTAAGTTTACTAACAGAAGTCTTAACAACATATAAGTCACAAAAGTGTTTTAAGAGTTCAGAACTGTAGTAAGGCTCTAAATACTTCCTTAAACATTCTAAAGCTACTGTCACGACAGTGAAGGCCGCAACAGGTAAGAGAAGTTCAAAAACTTAAGCCAATTTTTTAGACACAAAAATAAATAGTTATAAACACAAAATATAATTAGTCCATTAATAATTAGAGGACTGCCTACCCCCAAACTCGAGGGTTGCATTGTCCTCAATGCATGACAAACAAAAAAACAGAAAGGTAAAAAAATCAAAAATAGAAAATAGAAACACAGAAGACAGAAGGAGTAAGAAACTTAATTTGAAGTGCCAACATTGTTGTCATCACTAATGTCGTCTATAAGGAGCTGTCGGCGGGTAGTTACTTTTGATTTCTTTGTGGTTGGAGAGGATGAGGCTGCATTTTTCTTTGCCTCTCGAGGCGGCTGGATTCTAGTATGTGAAATTTTTGGATCTTTTTCCAGAACCTCGAGCTGACTTTTACTTTTGTTGTTGCTTTTGCTGTCGCTTTTGCTACCGTCTCCACTGTCGTGGCAGAGTCCCTCTACCTCTAGACCAAGCTTCTTTTTCTTCATAGGAGGGAAGCCCTTGGCTATTTGACGTACAAAAAAAGGTTCATAATCTGAATCATCTTACCAGACTGAAGAAGAGGAGAAGTCCTCGAAATATTTTGGATCGATTTCTGGCATTGGTTCCTTCCTCTTGGCTCCTCGAGATGGCTGGTATTTCTCCTTGGGAGGGGCCTCCTTGGGTGAGGTAGGAGTAACCAAAGGTGATGCAGACCTTCTGTCGCATGGTCCTCTCACGGCAGATGGCTAGGCGGAAGCAGCTGTCGGTGTGGCCTTCTTGGGGGAGGGGACTGGTGATGGGACATGGACAATATTTTATGGAAAAGGAGGAAACTGCACGTTGGGAAAATCAAGTTCAACTTTAATAAAATTTACTGTTGCAGTGTGGAAATCCCTCATATACTCCATAAATCTTTGCTGTCATGCCTCCATTCGTTGTAGCAGGTGGATGATGTGGCTGGAGGAAGTGTCTACTGGTATGTCAGATGGCTCTGTTATGTGTTGTGTCTGATCAGGCTCTACCGAGTCAGGTTCTGTCGTGGCAAAGGGGTTGAAGTTTGCCATTGGTGTGACTACCTTGAGCTCCATCGAGTTGTAAAGGTTTTGTTGTGTCTAACCCTTACCTTGGATCTTGACATCCTCCTCAATCTCGGGGACGTTGTTTTCTCTACATAAGGCTGTGATCATGTAAGGGAAGAAAAGGGGACCTTTATCCTTCAGTGCACACTCAAAAATTCCATCGAGAATGTACTTCCCCACGTTGATCTATTGTTCATTTATAATGGAATGAACGAGGGCCAGCCTTTGTCTATCCACTATCGTGTTGTGTGATGTGGGCATGAGGCATTTCTTCACGAAGTGGTTCCATAGCTGGGCGGCAGGTGTGAGTTGAGTCCTTCGAATAGTCCACCGATGTTTTAGATCATCATTCCAGGTAGTTCCTTCTGTGGTGAGGTCTGCCATGATGTTGTCGTAGTCTACTGGCGACAGATTGTCGATGAACCGTTTGTGTTCATCCTCTTTCCTGCCCACGTAAATGCCATACAAGGAATTGATATAAGCTGGTTCTAACTCAATTGTCTTACCCCTGATGGTGACTTGAAATTTGTCCTCGGTGGGATTTGCAGCATAGAACTCGCGAACGAGGGTGACATTCATTTCCTCTGGTTGCTCAGCAAACATCTACTATTTCAGCCCGATGATTCTCTTTGCGATGAATCCATCTAAACCCAGATCTCCTATCTTCTTCTGGTAAGTAAAACCCCTCTCTTCCCACATCTCTCTTCTGAAAAGATTCGTAGTATCGTTTCTCCAATTCTATAGAGTCGAACCTTTTTCGGATTCTATTGTGTGTGGGAGTGGAGGCTGTTGCAACATAGGTGGAGTCAGAGCTTCTGCGGGTTGATCTTATCGTCATTGTAAAGGTGCTATGGAAAAATAAACGAAAGAAACAAATAAACTGAAAGCTAAAAAAAATTCTAGAACAGAGTAAAGAGAGTAGAATGAAGGTGAAAATGAAATGGGAGTGGGAGTTTATATAGAATGGGATTTCTTCCAGTTGAAGCTGTAACGGTTGGCATGGAAAACGGAGTCAACTGTCACGCAGTTTCCAGCTATCACGCGGTTTCTGAATGCGTCTGTTACGCGTTCCACATTTCTCTTGTGTTTATTGCGTGTCTGTTGCGACAGCTGGTGACGGCTGTCACCAAGTTTGTCATGACAGCCTTGTTACCGTTGAGCTCTCTCTTGGGCTGATTTGTGTGTGATGGACTAGTTCATTCATTCTCATCCTCTGTTTCTTTTATTTTCTTGAAAACTAAAATAAAACTAATATTATATTCCTACACCCTAAAGAAATAAAAATAAAAGAAATAAAGTAATAAAAGAAAAAAATAAATTAAGTGTGTATCCCACCAAGAAATAAAATAATAAAAGAAATAAAACCCTTAGATTTGTTTGGATTGCTCTATGAGAAGTTTGGATGCTTCTTTCAGCCTAGGTTGTATGTGTTGGTGTTGGGCATGCTATTCCTTTTCATAGGTTCCCATGAAAGTTGGCAGATTCACTACACTCAGAGAAATCATGGTTTCCCCCACACTCATCACAAAAAGGCTCTACATCCTGGCCTCATATGTCTATCCTTTGGCCATATTTATCACCAGTTCGGTCAGTTTGTCTAGGCGGGCATTAACAGATTCAGTGACCTCTACTTCATTCACAACAGCTGGCCGCCTTAAGCCGTCGCGGCGGGCTGTAGGAAACTTCTACTGGTATGTAGCAGGTTCAGTGTGGAAATCCCTCATATACTCCATAAATCTTTGCTGTCATGCCTCCATTCGTTGTAGCAGGTGGATGATGTGGCTGGAGGAAGTGTCTACTGGTATGTCAGATGGCTCTGTTATGTGTTGTGTCTGATCAGGCTCTACCGAGTCAGGTTCTGTCGTGGCAAAGGGGTTGAAGTTTGCCATTGGTGTGACTACCTTGAGCTCCATCGAGTTGTAAAGGTTTTGTTGTGTCTAACCCTTACCTTGGATCTTGACATCCTCCTCAATCTCGGGGACGTTGTTTTCTCTACATAAGGCTGTGATCATGTAAGGGAAGAAAAGGGGACCTTTATCCTTCAGTGCACACTCAAAAATTCCATCGAGAATGTACTTCCCCACGTTGATCTATTGTTCATTTATAATGGAATGAACGAGGGCCAGCCTTTGTCTATCCACTATCGTGTTGTGTGATGTGGGCATGAGGCATTTCTTCACGAAGTGGTTCCATAGCTGGGCGGCAGGTGTGAGTTGAGTCCTTCGAATAGTCCACCGATGTTTTAGATCATCATTCCAGGTAGTTCCTTCTGTGGTGAGGTCTGCCATGATGTTGTCGTAGTCTACTGGCGACAGATTGTCGATGAACCGTTTGTGTTCATCCTCTTTCCTGCCCACGTAAATGCCATACAAGGAATTGATATAAGCTGGTTCTAACTCAATTGTCTTACCCCTGATGGTGACTTGAAATTTGTCCTCGGTGGGATTTGCAGCATAGAACTCGCGAACGAGGGTGACATTCATTTCCTCTGGTTGCTCAGCAAACATCTACTATTTCAGCCCGATGATTCTCTTTGCGATGAATCCATCTAAACCCAGATCTCCTATCTTCTTCTGGTAAGTAAAACCCCTCTCTTCCCACATCTCTCTTCTGAAAAGATTCGTAGTATCGTTTCTCCAATTCTATAGAGTCGAACCTTTTTCGGATTCTATTGTGTGTGGGAGTGGAGGCTGTTGCAACAGAGGTGGAGTCAGAGCTTCTGCGGGTTGATCTTATCGTCATTGTAAAGGTGCTATGGAAAAATAAACGAAAGAAACAAATAAACTGAAAGCTAAAAAAAATTCTAGAACAGAGTAAAGAGAGTAGAATGAAGGTGAAAATGAAATGGGAGTGGGAGTTTATATAGAATGGGATTTCTTCCAGTTGAAGCTGTAACGGTTGGCATGGAAAACGGAGTCAACTGTCACGCAGTTTCCAGCTATCACGCGGTTTCTGAATGCGTCTGTTACGCGTTCCACATTTCTCTTGTGTTTATTGCGTGTCTGTTGCGACAGCTGGTGACGGCTGTCACCAAGTTTGTCATGACAGCCTTGTTACCGTTGAGCTCTCTCTTGGGCTGATTTGTGTGTGATGGACTAGTTCATTCATTCTCATCCTCTGTTTCTTTTATTTTCTTGAAAACTAAAATAAAACTAATATTATATTCCTACACCCTAAAGAAATAAAAATAAAAGAAATAAAGTAATAAAAGAAAAAAATAAATTAAGTGTGTATCCCACCAAGAAATAAAATAATAAAAGAAATAAAACCCTTAGATGTGTTTGGATTGCTCTATGAGAAGTTTGGATGCTTCTTTCAGCCTAGGTTGTATGTGTTGGTGTTGGGCATGCTATTCCTTTTCATAGGTTCCCATGAAAGTTGGCAGATTCACTACACTCAGAGAAATCATGGTTTCCCCCACACTCATCACAAAAAGGCTCTACAGCCTGGCCTCATATGTCTATCCTTTGGCCATATTTATCACCAGTTCGGTCAGTTTGTCTAGGCGGGCATTAACAGATTCAGTGACCTCTACTTCATTCACAACAGCTGGCCGCCTTAAGCCGTCGCGGCGGGCTGTAGGAAACTTGTAGTTGTTCTTAGCAATTCTGTTCAGAAACTGTAGTGCCTCCTCAGGTGGTTTATCCAGGATGATTCCATTGGCTAAGGCGTCGAGCATCATTTGTGTCGATTGGTTTACTCCATTGTAGAACATCAACACTTGCGTCCAAGATGGGAAACCATGAAGCGGGCACTTGTTCAGAATCTATTGGTACCTCTCCCAAGCTTCATACATTGGTTCATCATCCCCTTGGCGGAAGGCTGTGATCTCATTTCTCAACCTGTCTGTGACGTTTGAAGGACTAAACGATCTAAGAAATCATTGCACAGCTCCGCCAAAGTATTGAATGATCCCACCAGTTGGTTGTTGAGCCATTGTTTTGCCCTATACCTCAGTGAATTGGGAAATAATCTCGTCTTCAGCAGGTCTTGATGGACTCCATGTATCTTGAAAGCTCTGCATATGTCTAGGAATCCTCTACAAGTGTCGCCGAGCATCTTCTGTGGCACTTCCTCCAAATTTCCCCAATGTGTTGATCATATTGAACATCACAAGCTTTAACTCAAAGTTATCCACTTCGATTTCAGGCTCTGCAACAGTTGGGTCAAATTCCCTGAAGTTGTGTTCCAAGTAGTCCCTAGGGGTTCGCACATATTGTTGTTGCCTAGGCGGAATTGTGGGTTGTTACCTAGGTGGAATTGGTTGATGCTGTCTGGGCGGTAGATCTTATTGCCCATCCTTTCCGATATGGGCATCGTGTGCAGGGTTTGTCGTCTTGGCTGTTAACCATTGTTCCCTCTGCCTTTCCCGAGGGCTTCTCTTGCTTCTTTCTTCAGTTATCTTGCTCTTCGTTCGATCTCGTCAAAGAAATTGATTTCTCCCGATGGGTTTGTCTGGTCATGCACTAGACAAGAAAACTGTAAAATTCTTTTTTTGAATAAAAATAATAAAAACTAAAATGAAATGCAATTAAAGTAAAAGTGCAGAAAAAATAAAAACGAATTTACTGTTGCCAATCCCCGACAACGACGCCAAAAACTTGTAGAGCGTAGAGGTGTTCTCTAAATATGAGCGCAAGTGCACACTCTTGTCAAGTTATAATATAAAAGATATCGTCTCCCACAGAGATTGTAACACCCTCGTCCCAGTCTGGTCGACTGACCGGTCCGAGTAGGCTAACGGGGAAAACCGAAGCGAAACCCATTAAGGTCCTACCGCGGTTAGCGACCCTAGAAATTTTTTTCACTTATTATAATCTTATCTAGAATCTTTTATTAAACCTATGTGTGAAACAAGGCTCACGAGAAGCCTAACAACAAACAGGGCCTAAGCCCAAACTTTGAGACCCTTTTGAGATATCAAAAAGCCCATTTTCAGGCAGGTGTTTAGAAACAGACACTGACTATTTCGAAACACGGGCTCCAGTTTAAAAAGCCCAAAACCCGTTTCAAAACACATCCACCCCGTTTCGGAACAGGGTCTCATTTTGCCTAGGCGTTCCGATACCCGTTTCGGAACAGGCAATCACAGTTGCCAAAGTGTTTCGATACTTGTTTCAAAACAGGGGCTCACAGTAGCCAAACCGTATCGAAACGCGTTTCGATACGGGGGCCCTGGAACCACACTCGTTTCGAAACAGCTCAATCCGTTTCGAAACACAAGCAGTCTGCAATTTCCCAAAATCAGTTTTAAACGTCTCTAAACGATCCCAAACGCCCACATCGACTTCAAGCATCAAACACAACATACCAATACACTCTAGAGGCATACACTCTATTATATACATGCTCAAGACACACAAAGATACATGATAATGACATGCATTTAAAGGATCAAGCATACACCACAAGGGGGACAAACATAGCATTTTCAGGTTTCATGCCTTAGCCATCATACGCATAAACATCCAAGCTTAACAATAAAGCATGGCTTACAAACCAAAACATGGCATCAACAAGCCACACCAACATCAACATATATCCAAAGCATTCAAATTAACAACACCTATCCCATTGCTTGACTATTACAATCATTCAATTTAAAGTTCATACTAAGCTAACCAAAAGCGACACTTGGAGGCCTTTCCTTGCCCTTGCCACCCACAAGCTACTATTCTGCATTGTCGAACAAAAAGGAGCGTAAGCATAAAAGCTTAGTGACGGTAAGCTCATAAAACAAACCTTCGACAATGCAGGGTCTAAGCACGAGTAAGAATCAAAATAGGATGCATGATCTTACCTCCGATCATCGAGAGCCAAAACATACATGATGCATGAACATATAATCATCACTATGCCATGATCAACAATTCATAATCCCAACACACAGAAATACATATATCAATGTATTAACAACAACAAATATCAAACCATATTGGAATCACATTTAATATCATATTGTCACCTTTGCTATGACTCGAATACACGGATAACAAGTTGGAACGCGTTTCCAACACAACCATTGCCTTCGGTGGGATTACACTCATCACCGGTTCTCGCGGAGGGGATTCCACTTATCCTCACGCCCCGTCGATGGGATTCCACTAATCACCGAATAATATAAAGATTTCCGGGCGAACCCGTACTCCTTCTTGGTGCCTTAACGCCACCAAGGCAACGCGCGAATTTGACTCAACCATGTGCACACAAATCCTAATGATCGATCATTGTACCCAAGCATACTAGTGCCAATATTAAAAATAATCCATAACCTTTCACAACATCATTTCATATCAACTTCCGTGCTTAGCACGTACTCACCATGATCCTCGAAATCCTGCAATCACCTCATAATATCATTTCACAAGTCAGCACTACATGTATATCATCAAAACAATTATCACATCATATTTCACACACATGTATATCCACATTATACCTATCATCAACATGCATATGACAATGCATCAAACCATGCCTCAACATACATGTATAACAACATATACATAACCACCATAATCTCGATTAAACATGAGACACAACATCAAATAGAGTACAACCAAAGTCTCTAACTAAAGCTTAGGATTAGGCTACCACTCTAATCCCAACTTTAGGTGGGTCTACCAATTCCAACCTAGTCCACATGCTTGAACCAATTGCTCAAAACCATTTAAAACATTTTAACCACTCACCTTCACCTCCAAGCTCCACTACCAAGCAACCAAGGTCTTCAAGTTTCCGGATTCGAGCCCGAAGCTTTACCATTGTCTTCTCTTGCTTCTAAACATCTCAACACAAACAAAACAACCTCGAATCAGCTCATACAACAATGTAGCAACCTGGAACACCATTCATGCAATAAACACAAGATTTCAAGCCAAGAAGAACCCCCAAAACGTCAAACTCGGGTAGCCCTTTAACCCAATCCAAAACTCACTATTTCAACCATTTTAGCACACTCTAATGCTTCCAAAACAGCCACCAACTATTACCCTGACATCAACCCTCAAATTCCAACATAGAACGCACCCAAAACTCAACTCAAAACCCTCATAAAACCCCACCAAAACCCAAATCCGAAAATCATGTTAAAACACTTTGAAATTCATATTTGTTGGACCTTATGGTTCATAAACAACATATCTAACATTAATAAATCAAAAGCCTTGATAAAAATTCATAAAGTCACAACCTTTAACCAAAACTTCGAAAACCCAAATTATGAAATACATAGTTTTAGTAAAAACACATTTACCTTTCAAAAAGCTCCAAGATTGAAGAAGAAATGAGATGGAATAGTGAATGGAGGTGAGAGCTCTCTTCTTGTCCTTCAAAATGCAAAATGAGAGAAAGAAGAAGACAAGGCTCTCTTTTAATTAAAAAGGGGTTTTAAAAGAAGTTCACTTTATTACAAAAATGTCATTAATGAGATGACAATCTCATTCACTTTAAAATTCATGAAATTTGAGTTTCAATTCAATTTGGTCCAACACAAATTGTTTGCATTGAAAATATGAGGACCAAAATAATACTTTATTTTTTTTATTATAAAACTGAAACCCGAAACATTATTTTATTTATTTATTTCACCCGACCCCTAAACTCGGGTGTTACAGGGATTGGACAACTTATTCGAATTGTAATTCCTGCACAAAGAAAATTAAATGCACAAGTAATTTTAGTTTATAAAAGAATTAAAAGTAAATAAAACACAAGTAATTGATAGAAGAGATCAAGGTGATAGAATGGGTTAGGTTATGCTGCTTAGTAGTGTGAAACTGCGTTGAATATGTTAAGTTGCTTTGCGCTGCCAGACTTTCCTACCTCGGCGGAAGATGACAGATTGGCTGCTTCGACACTTTCGCTGTCTCGGCAGTGGAACAGACGATTGGCTCAGCGGAAAACTAGGCAGACCTTCAAGGCTCGGAAAAAGCTTCGATATTGATCCCGCTTATGTCTAAGTTAGAATACTATTGTTGCCCATTGCATATGCTACCCTTCACGGCATGAATCTTGCAAAGACCACAACCTTGGTCCGTCCTCTTTTAGCCGTCTTAAACTCGCACCTTTGTCTAGGCCGAATTAATCAACACATTATTAGGATGAGAATCGTACTTATCCCTTTTGTGTGTTCGACTCTCTTGATACCAAACAAATAAATAGTTAACAAATAAGCTTTCGAACTTAATTGAAAACTATGAGGAGCATGGAATAAGAAAACCTTGAAGTTTTATTGTAAAAACAAAATTAATTCCTAAAGAACCGTTCTCACACGAGTTTACAACATGACCCAAACCTAAAAGAAAATTTAGAACATAATGGCGGCAAGAAAACCTAGACTATGCCCAAAGGAAAACCTAAGATGTCTCCAATTACAAAATATGTCAAGTATATATAGGCATTAGCTAGACCAAGTCATCCTTGGATTAGAAGTCTTCAAAGTAGCTTTTGTATTAAATGCAACATTTAATTCTAACTTCTTTGAGTTGAATGTGGACTTCTTCTCGTTGCCTTGCACCGCAAGTTATCTTGATCTCTTCCTTCGACGGCTCTGTCCGCTGCTCCAGGTGTCAGAAAATTGAGTGAATGGCATCGTTGGAATCAAGATTTTCTACTCTACAGATCGCACTCAATATGTCGAATTCCTCAGCTTGCTGCCCTGGGCAGCAAGAACGACGGCGGCAGGTTCTCTGCAGCACTTCTCTTTGTCTGGAACTACATCAGTACAACTCCCTAGTCTGCTGCCTCTCCTTCCTCTCCTCTGGTTTGTCCTCCTCCTAACAACTTCTAGCCCTGAAAATGCAAACTAAACTAAAACAACTTCTTTTTATTACCAAATAAAAGATAACCAATAAAATCATGGCAAAGTAAAGAATATTGTAAATATGCAATGCATGAACCTAATTATGCCTAAAATGTACTTAAGAACATCAATAATATGAGATGGAATGCATATAAAATATAGGACTAATGAGCACTTTACAGCATTGCGGAAAGAAAGGAAAACTTATAGGCATGACTTCCACCCAACATGCTTGTAATTCCCATAGCCCCCAAATCAAGCATAATCCAAATATCAAAGGCCATTTACAAGTCTTATAAACCAACATAAACTTGCAACAAACTGAGAAGTTCAAAAGACACACTCCCAAATTATTATAAACCCACATTGCCCTTATTATGTATTAGTCTAATTATAGAAATCATACTTGAGCAAATACACTTCTTGGAACTCTTTCTCTTGCCTCCTCGCTGGCTTTCGAAAGCTATATCTCTGCATTGTTCAAAAATAAGAGCGTAAGCATAAAAGCCTAGTGAGGTTCGCTCGATTAAAAACCACAACAATGCACTATAAAACCATTTCTCAAATATAAATCATTTCTCATCATGCTCAAATAATTATCATGCTTTAAACCTCTTCCAAAGCAAAATCAAATATCATTTAAAACACATGTATCATAAATATCATGCTTTAATCACAAAGCAAATCTCAATGCAAGCTTCTCATGTTTGAACATCATAAAACACATCTCAAAATAGAATCTCGTTTATAAATCTCATTATACAAAACCATTATAAATCATGATACATGTAAATCTCATATACTGACATTAAAAGTGACACATATGGAATCTATCCCCATCCTTGGATAGCACTACCTCTATCCATAAATGTTCGGATATGTGGACACCTTGATGGCACTACCTCCATCAATTCTCATGGTGAAATCTACCCTCACCATAATCTCAATTTGGCCGGGATGGCACTACCCTCGTTGCCCGTTGGTGATAGAATCTACCCCTACACTCACAACACAATAGAATCTACCCCTATTGTGTAACTAAAAAATTTATCTCACGTATGAATTTTGTATATTATAGTGCACTTCTCATCCTATTGGTCGACCAATTCTATCTGACAATATTAAGTCTCATCACTTTGCCACTATACACTTTAAAACCATGTTACCTCACTATTTTTCATATGCATCATTAAAACCAATTTCTATCAAAGTATCTCAAATGCATTAAACCATGTATTTAGACATTTTGTCAAACATGTTGCATACCACTTTCTAAACACATGTATTATCAAAATATAAACATATGCAACATTTCTCACACCCAAAACATGCATATAACAGTGGGTAAAACAAATCTAACTTTAAAACATGAACATGAATTTAATAAAACAATGGAAACTAAAAACTGAGAGCAAAATCTTCAAACCTACATTCGAGCTTAGATTAGCGTTTCAAGCTCAATCTAAACCCCAAAAAGTGTTTTCAAACCTTTGAAAAGCTTTTAAAACCATTTAGACTCACCAACAATGATTCGCTTACTTTGCGGAAGCGATCTCAAGCATCCAATGCTATCGAATCTTCTTCAAACGATGTCGGATGCAATTCCCCTATTTTATCCACAATATAACAAAGGATTACTGCACTTTTAGGCATCTAAAATCCCAGCAACACAACTCATCCACTTTTTCTATCAATAAATTAACAATCGCCCCTCTTCAACAACAAAAAACATCACCAAACTCATCCTCCAAACAACCTTATAGCACCAACATTCAATTAACCATAAAAACAGCCCAAACTCCACTTTTTCCAACCTAAAAATATAGCAAATCACCTAGTTTCGGGATTCCATTGATAAAACTCAATTATCAACATTATTAAACATAAAGATTATGATTAAAATCAATATAAAACCCAGCAAAATCAATTCAATACAATTCTGAATTAATTCCTTCAATTAAACCACCATCAAAGCTCAATTAAATCAAGATATCAACATTTATTAATCAAATGAAGTTAGAAACCAAAACAAAAGAGTCAAGTACTTGAGAATTTCAATAATTAACATTTGATTACAGGAGAATTGAGAAAATCACCTCTAACAAGTTGCTTTTCCCTTGATTGGTTTGAAAGCTTCACGAAATCCAATGAGATTTGTTGTAGAAAATCAAAGATCACAAAAAAGAAATCAAACCAATTGATTCCTCATCATTTTTATGAAATAAATTTATTTTGGTAAGTGGGAAAGTAGAGAGAAAATATGAGAGGAAAAAGAGTAGTTACGTAAGAAAATGATTTGCCTTTTTAGGAAATCTTTTTATTAAATCCTTTTTATTATAATTAATAAACCTTTTAAAAATCATTATAAAGTAATTAAAAATAAGGGAAAAGCTGATTAAAAACTTTGGTGTAATAGCTCCCTAAAGATTCTAAGTTTTGACTCCTTTTCAATTTAGCCACCAAAACAACTTTATAAATTTTACAATTTAGTCACCACTTTTAAAATGTAAATTAACCCAATTTATTTTTGAAAATCGAGTTTATTAAAACCTTTAAAATATTATTCTAATATTTTCCACATTTAATTTCACCCAAAAATCATTTAATCCAATTAAATTTCTGAAACTAGACTATCTGCCTAACCCAGTTCGCCCGAACCGTCTAAACAAACCGGCTAACTTCTAGGCCCAAAATTAGGGCGTTACATGATCATTCGCACTTCATTCCACCTTGCTTCGTTGTGGCATGAACGGTCCATCGAGAACTATATCCCAAGATGATAGTCCTTTGCTCTCATGAAGAACATCATTCTATTCTTCCAATTGGCATAATGTTGATCGTTGAAGGTCGGTTTGTCAATGGATTGCGCCATGAAAACTGGGTGATAAAATGGTTGATCGAGCTTTTCGAAACCGCCTCAGTAGTGTAACCCCCTTAGCCCGGCCTAGACGGTTGAACCGAACTATGAAGATTACACGGGGAAAACCAAAGTCAACCCGAAAGTCAACCTTGCTAACGACCCTTTTTTTCTTTTTAAAATTATCTAGATGCACATTAACCTTAAGCGTACACTTGAGAAACACATACTTGAAAAGCACAACGATCGGAAAGCAATAAGGGACTCAATTGCACAACATACGAAAGTTAGGGACCAAATTGTAAATTCTGGAAAGATGAAGGACTTAGCTGATTTTTAAATTACCAATATCAAATTAATCATATTACATGCTTCCCTGTCAAATTTCACCTCAATCAGACATCTCAAACTCAAGCAATTGCAACAACAATATTCAGGACTAAAACGTAAAACTTGCAAACCACAAAACCATTCAAATTAGTGCCCAACGGTCGACTGTTTCGGAACGGGGGTTGACCGTTCCGAAACGTGGGTTCGTTTCGAGACCTGTATCGAAACAGGGCTTGGCAGTGGCCAAAACATTTCGGAACGGCCTCTACCCGTTTCGATACACGAAGGCCATTACAGGTCCCCGTTTCAAAACACTAGTGCCCGTTCCGATACGGATTGTCCAGAAAGTGCAGAATTTGCTGGTTTAACACACATTTATCCACTCAAACACATATTAATGACCTCCTAATCATGCCAACAAGTCATCATACATATAAGGTACATATTTGCATCATCAAAACTCATTCATGGCATCAATTCGAAAAAACCACAAGTCTATAGGCATGCAACCTAATACTCAAAACCAACCAATCATCAAATCATCAAAGCAAACACCAAAATGGCCATTTACAAGTCGAAAAAATTAAAGGCATCATGCCACACTTAGGGAGTCCAAAAAATCTCTCAAAACACAACATAGGTTCCCATTGCCAAATACCAAAAACTAATAATGTGTGAAAAAGTCACCATACATGAGCTTAGCTTCCCCTTGGATTCTTAGCCCCCTTGCTGCCCTCAAAACACTTCAATTCTCTGCATTATTGGTTCAAGAAAGAGAGCGTAAGACCTTTAAACTCAAAAACATCATTTCTCATGCAACAATGCATACACAACAAGCATCTCATGCTTCATTAACATCAACATGTCATATTGGCTTCCAAGTGATAATCCATAACCTTTTTCAACATAAAACACAATCGGATACACGGATTACAAGCGTTTTCCCATACGCTTCATACACACTACCGAACACACAAGGTGGAGTTTACCGGTACAATCACAACCCCTCAACACCCGTGATGGAGTTTAACGGTACAATTACAACCCCTCCACATCACTCATCGGTAGTTGTATAACATCACTAACGAGAACACGGGACACACAACACAAGATCCACACATGGCCTTTTAACCACCATTATGATCTTAACCATCTCGTTAGTGTACTTGGATGGAGTTTACAGTACGATTGCAACCCCTCAACATCCAAGGTGACTTAATTCACGGTGCACCCAATCCTATAGTCGGCTAACTATATCCGATTCAAGTACTTTAAAACCAACACATCACTTGCCAATATACATCATTTATCATCAACAATCCACTATTTTAAAGCATTAATCAAAGCCATTAAATCATTATGCATCACTATGCATCGAAACCACATTTATCCAAACAAACCAAGGATCTCTTACCTTGAGCATCATTCAGCACATGGCTTTCAAAACCAGCATTAATCATGCTAAAACATGCTTTCAAAACAGAATTTAAACATGCAAAATAAATACATTGCATCCAACCATCCCATGGTTCATCCAAGAGAAAGAGTTTTCCCGAAAACTTACTCTTGGGCTTAGTTAAGCTGCTTAGACTTAAACTAAGCTCCCACACCTTCAAACATTCATTACAAAGCTGGAAATTCCAACTTCACTCACCAATTCCGTTTCGCAAGCTTGCCGAAACACCGTTCAAGCCTCCGGATCAACACCACAAGGATCCGAAGATGTCTCCCTTGTTTTAAACACATCAAAGCAGAGGATTAATGCATCATCATGCATTAAAATCTTCAGCCATAACACCTAAACTCGCTGCTCTCACCAAATCTAACATTTCGGCTACCAAACACAACCGAAATCACTTCCAAACTCTTCCACAACATTACCCAGCCAAGATCCACCACTTCTAAACATTCTTAACATCAATTAACATCCAAAAAGAACCTAAACTCGTCCTTATACCTCCAGCTATAACAGAACACCAAGATCACCCCAAAAACCACCATTTTCACAAGTAAAAACTTAGAAAATCAACCTATTTGGGATTGCATTCATTAAACCTCAATTACACATCATTAAACATCCAAATTACATTAAAAAGCCATCTCAAAACAGAGCCCAAACAATCATCACGAATTTCTTCAAAATTTAATCCAAATCTTGAGTTTTAAGCCAAAATCAAGATCACAACATTAAAACCTTTTATAAAACTTAATTTAAGGATTGAGAACTTGGGAATTTCAGTAAAGACTGAGTATTTAGAGGAGAAGAACATCCTTACCTCTAAATGTAGATTTCTTCTTGATTAGAGCCAAAATCCTTGAAAATTCAATAAGCAAATCAAGACGTTTTGATGTAGAAAGGATTAGGAATCAATTGATGATTGAAAACTCATCATTTAGTGTGAAAATCAAAAGTAATGTTGCTGTGGAAATGTGTTTGGCTGAGAGAATTTTGAGAGAAAATGAGATGAGAAAGTTTTTAAGAAAGTTAGTTATGAAAAGCTAAAATATGGTTTCCCTCTCTTCTTTTAATTAATTGAACATTAATAAAATCATTAAAATTAAGAAAAATCTGGAGAAATCTTTTCTTGGGTAAATTAGCTCCTTAAAGATTCAAAGTTTCAATTCTTACAAAACAGTCACCACTGAACTTTTCAAAAATTACATTTCAGTCACTATTTCGAAATGTCACCCTTCCAAACCTTATTTTTTAAAATTGATTTCACCACTCTCTTATATATATTAAAAGATGATTTTTAGATATTTTTCCATATTTTTAATGCATCCCGAACTAGGCTTTCCCTAAAACCACCATTTATATTCGAACCGAAAATCAGACCAGTCCGGTTCAGACCCTAAACTTCCAAGCCCAAAATTGGGGTGTTACAACTCTCCCCCCCTTAAGAAATTTCGTCCTCAAAATTTACCTGGAGGAAAGAGATACGGAAACTGCTTCTTCATGTCATCCTTCCGTTCCCACGTGGCTTCCTCAACACCACTATGCTTCTACAACACCTTTACCAACTCAATGGTCTTGCCTCGAAGAACTTCACTATCTGAATCTAGAATTTCCACCGGCTCCTCATCATAGGTCAAGTCTGGATTCAACTCCACTTCCTCCACAGGCATAACATGCGAAGGATCAGATCTATACCTCCGAAGCATAGAGACATGAAACACATCATGAATCTTTTCCAACTCTTGCGGCAATTTCAACTTATACGCAACAGGACCCACACGTTCAATCACCTCGTATGGTCCAATGTACCTAGGGCTTAACTTACCCTTTCGGCCAAACCTCATCACCTTTTTCCAAGGCGAAACCTTAAAAAACAACGGTCACCTACCGCATACTCAATCTCCGTACGCTTCAAATCCGCGTAAGACTTCTGTCGGTCAGAAGCTGCCTTCAAACGCTCACAAATGAGCTTCACCTTCTCGGTGGTTCCTTTCAACAAAGCTGGCATTGAAACCAACTTCTGACCTATTTCAGCCCAACAAAGAGGAGTTCTGCACTTCCTCCCGTACAAGGCTTCATAAGGTGCCATTTGAATACTTGCCTGGTAGCTATTATTATAAGAAAACTCCACCAAAGGCAAATGCTTCTCCCAAGAGCCCTAAAACTCAATCACACAGCACCTCAACATATCCTCCAGCACTTGGATAACACGCTCAGACTGTCCATCCGACTGTGGATGATAGGAAGTACTGAAATTCAGCCGTGTACCCAAAGCCTGATGTAAACATTCCCAGAAACGCGATGTAAACCTCGAATCTCTATCCGACACGATCGACTTTGGCACACCATGCAGCCGCCCAATCTCAGCAATGTACAACTCGGCAAGCTTGTCCAAAGTATACGTAGTATGCACAGGTATGAAATGCGCACAATTCGTCAGGCGATCCACAATCACCCACACCGAATTCTTCTTCGATGGCGACAAAGGTAAACAAGACACAAAGTCCATGGTAATCCTTTCCCACTTCCACTCAGGAATCCTCAACGGTTGCAACAACCCAGAAGCAAACTGATGCTCAGCCTTAACTTGCTGACAAACCATACACTTGCTCACATACTCAGCAACATCTTTCTTTAAACCCACCCAATAGTACTCATCACGAAGATCACGATACATCTTAGTACTACCAGGGTGCATAGCAAAAGGACTACTATGAGCTTCAGTCAGAATAGCACGCCTCAACTCAGCATTATTGGGCACTACTATCTGACTCCCAAAACATAAAACTCCAATATCATTAAAGCAGAAATCCGATAGCCTATCCTCAGCAATATCCTGAACATGTGGCACGAAGGAATCATCCCACAACTGCTTATCCTTTATCAACTGAACCAAGGATGGTTTCACTTGCAATTCAGCCACAAGACCGCCATCTCGCGAAATGCTCAAACTGGCAAACATAGCCCTCAACTCCACTGCCACTTTCCTACTCAAGGCATCCGCTACAACATTAGCTTTTCCCGGATGGTACTCGATCGCCAGATCGTAATCTTTAAGCAACTCCACCCAACGTCGTTGCCTAAGATTCAACTCTTTCTGAGACATCAGATACTTCAAACTCTTGTGATCCGTGTGCACAGTACACTTCTCACCATACAGGTAATGTCTCCAAATTTTTAAAGCAAAAACCACCGCAGCTAACTCAATGTCATGCGTAGGATAATTGCGCTCATGCTTCTTCAACTGGCGCGATGCATAAGCCACCACCTTACCCTCTTGCATCAACACACACCCCAACCCAACATAGGATGCGTCACTGTACACCACAAACTCTTTCCCTGATTCAGGCTGAATCAAGATAGGAGCTCGCGTCAAAGCTGCCTTCAGCTTCTCAAAAGCCTGTTGTCTCGCTTCCGTCCACTCATACTTGACATCCTTCTGCAACAACTTTGTCAAAGGTGCAGCAATCTTTGAAAATCCATCCACGAACCTCCGGTAGTATCCTGCCAAACCAAGGAAACTACGGACTTCATGAATAGACTTAGGAGGCTTCCAATTCATCACTGCCTCAATCTTCTGAGGATCAACATGAATCCCCTCAGCAGAAACCACATTACCAAGGAACACAACTTCCCTGAGCCAGAACTCACACTTGCTTAACTTAGCATAAAGCTGATTCTCCAACAAAGCCTGCAACACAATCCTCAAATGCCCCTCATTCTCCTCCTTAGTACGAGAGTACACGAGGATATCATCAATGAACACCACAACAAACTTGTCCAAATATTCATGGAACACTCTATTCATCATGTCGATAAAAGCTGCAGGAGCATTCGTCAAACCAAACGGCATCACAAGGAACTCATAATGCCCATACCTCATTCTGAAGGTTGTCTTTGGCACATCCACATCCTTCACCTTCAACAAGTAATAACCTGACCTTAAGTCAATCTTAGAGAACACAACCGCTCCCCGAAATTGATCAAAAAGATCATCAATCCTCGGCAATGGATACCGATTCTTGATAGTCAACTTGTTCAGCTGACGGTAATCGATGCACATTCTCATCGTGCCATCCTTTTTCTTCACAAACAAGACCGGTGCACCCCAAGGCGACACACTCGGCCGAATGAAACCACGATCAAGCAACTCCTAAAGTTACGTCTTCAGCTCCTTCAACTCCTTCGGTGCCATTCGATAAGGTGTAATGGAAATTGGAGTTGTATTTTCATACAGCTCAATTCCAAACTCCACCTCTCGGTTAGGAGGCAATCCAGGCAACTCTTCCGGGAACACAACATGAAACTCTTGCATAGTCCTGATATCTTGAACTCGCAACTCCTTAGAGCTAGGATTCATCACAAAGGCTAGATAGGCCTCACAACCTTGTCTCAGCATTCGGCTCGCCTCCAATTTAGATACCACATTGGCAAGAAACTTCACATTCTCACCAACCACCACTATCTCATAATCATCCGCAAGCTTCAACGAAACTCGATTGTTCTCAAAATCTACCACAAATCGATGTTCAACAAGCCAATCCATACCAAGGATTACATCAAAACCATAGAATGGCAATTCCATGAGATCAACATGAAAAATATGGTTTTGCACAATCAAGGGACATCTTCTATACAACTTCCGTGTCAGAACGGTCTCACCAAAGGAACTAGTTACACGCATACCAACATCCAAAGACTCAACAGGCAGACCAAGCAATTGAGCATGTTCACGCAATATGTATGAGTGTGTAGATCCAGAATCAATCAAGGAAAGTAATGACAAGGATTGCAAAGTGAAGGTACTTGCGATCACATCCGTGTCATTCCTCCCCTCTCGCTGCGCATACACTCGAGCCTGGCCTCCACCCTCAGGTTGGACAGCCACCACATGCGCCACATTCCTTCCGCCATCATCCCTACGCTGGAAGTTACCACGGCCGCGCCCACGACCTATCTGTGGTACAACAACTCCAGGAGCACGTCCTTGACCACCACCGGCCAACAGAGGACACTCCCTCTTCATGTGGTCTGCCGAACCACAATTCCAACACGAATTACCGGCCACTGCAACAGGAGCCTGCACCTCTCTCGCTGCCAGAGGAAAATCACGCCTCAAATGACCACGCGATCCACACGCCCAGCATGTGTTCTGATCAGCTCTCGCCTTGTCTCCCTGAACAGACGCACCATGCCCTCCACTACCACGCCTAGCAGAAGATTGATATCTGCTATCTCGACCTCTCTTATTCCGTCCACCACCGAAACTATACTCAGCAGATCTCTTGCCCGAGCCAGAACCAGCACTCCTGGAAGACAAACCCAGGTTCTGCTCAATATCCTTCGCCCTACCAACCATCACATCAAAATCTGTGTACTCAGCTGCAAGCATAAAGGTCTTTACATCCGACACCAGTCCATATCGGAAACGCTAACACCTCTCCCGCTCATCCGGGATAAGCTCAGGTGTATACTGACTGAGACGGACAAACTGGATCTCGTACTCAGCCACCGTCATGCTCCCTTGTGTAAGAGACATGAACTCTCTTTTCTTTTCATCCAGGTATCGCACACCTAGATACTTCCGCTTGAACGCGTTCAGGAAGAACGTCCAAGTCACATCAGCTTCCTCCATTCCGGAGACAGTGGTCGTCCACCAGGTATACGCATCATCATGTAACAGCGACACCACACATCCTAACTTCTGCACATCATTGCAGTTCATTTGTCCCAAAATCCTCTTGGTACTTTCCAACCAAGATTCGGAACCCTCAGCAGACAAACCTCTGAACTCAGTCCCTCCCAGACTGCGCAGACGTTCCAAAGGTAGTCTAGCATTACCATCACCCTGATGCCCAGCTCCATGAGCTCCAGCTACTGCTGCCTAAAAGGCTCTTGCAATAGCATGTATCAAAATTGTCATGTCAGGAGCAGCTTGCCCCTGCCCAGCTTCAGGTCCAGCGACCCCAGCACCAGCACCAACACCAGCTCCATCACCTCCAGCACCACCACCACCGGGCGGTCCACCACCAGGAGGAGGAGGTAAATCCACAACATTATCGACATTCTCCTCATTCTCGTTCTGAGCCATAGCTCGCGTATTAACTCTCGTCTCTCTACGAGGTCCCATCCACTAAAACAATGCACTAACACAAATGCAATAACATAATCAGGCTCAGCAAGGTAAGAAATCCAAGTACTCAAGCTCATTTCCAAACAAAACAATTCATTTCATTAGTTTTGATATGGCAATGGGTCCCTCTAACATGCTTCAACATAGCATAGCATCACAATTGCAACATACTTTACAATTCATGCATCATACTTTCATGTAAAAGACATATCATGTAAACACATATACATCACCCACATAACCATTCCCGTTTACTCGAGAACTCAGCTCTGATACCACCAAATGTAACCCCCTTAGCCCGGCCTAGACGGTTGAACCGAACTGTGAAGATTACACGGGGAAAACCAAAGTCAACCCGAAAGTCAACCTTGATTAACGACCATTTTTTTTTCTTTTTAAACTTATTTAGATGCACATTAACCTTAAGCGTACACTTGAGAAACACATACTTGAAAAGCACAGCGATCGGAAAGCAATAAGGGACTCAATTGCACAACATACGAAAGTTAGGGACTAAATTGTAAATTCTGGAAAGATGAAGGACTTAGCTGATTTTTAAATTATCAATATCAAATTAATCATATTACATGCTTCCCTGTCAAATTTCACCTCAATCAGACATCTCAAACTCAAGCAATTGCAACAACAATATTCAGGACTAAAACGTAAAACTTGCAAACCACAAAACCATTCAAATCAGTGGCCAACGGTCGACTGTTTCAGAACGGGGGTTGACCGTTCCGAAATGCGGGTTCGTTTCGAGACCTGTATCGAAACAGGGCTTGGCAGTGGCCAAAACGTTTCGGAACGACCTCTACTCGTTTCGATACACGAAAGCCATTACAGGCCCCCGTTTCGAAAAACTAGTGCCCGTTCCGATACGGATTGCCCAGAAAGTGCAGAATTTGCTGGTTTAACACACATTTATCCACTCAAACACATACTAATGACCTCCTAATCATGCCAACAAGTCATCATTCATATAAGGTACATATTTGCATCATCAAAACTCATTCATGGCATCAATTAGGAAAAACCACAAGTCTATAGGCATGCAACCTAATACTCAAAACCAACCAATCATGAAATCATCAAAGCAAACACCAAAATGGCCATTTACAAGTCCACAACATAAAAGGCATCATGCCACACTTAGGGAGTCCAAAACATCTCCCAAAACACAACCTAGGTCCCCATTGCCAAATACCAAAAACTAATAATGTGTGAAAAAGTCACCATACATGAGCTTAGCTTCCCCTTGGATTCTTAGCCCCCTTGGTGCCCTCAAAACACTTCAATTCTCTGCATTATTGGTTCAAGAAAGAGAGCGTAAGCACATTTGCTTAGTGAGGCATGCTCTAAAGAAACAACACAATAATGCATTTTATAAAACACCTTTCATAAGACCTTTAAACTCAAAAACATCATTTCTCATGCAACAATGCATACACAACAAGCATCTCATGCTTCATTAACATCAACATGTCATATTGGCTTCCAAGTGATAATCCATAACCTTTTTCAACATAAAACACAATCGGATACGCGGATTATAAGCGTTGTCTCATACGCTTCATACACACTACCGAACACACAAGGTGGAGTTTTCCGTTACAATCACAACCCCTCAACACCCGTGATGGAGTTTAACGGTACAATTACAACCCCTCTATATCACTCATCGATAGTTGTATAACATCACTAACGAGAACACGGGACACACAACACAAGATCCACACATGGCCTTTTAACCACCATTATGATCTTAACCATCTCATTAGTGTACTTGGATAGAGTTTACGGTACGATTGCAACCCCTCAACATCCAAGGCGACTTAATTCACGGTGCACCCAATCCTATAGCCGGCTAACTATATCCGATTCAAGTACTTTAAAACCAACACATCACTTGCCAATATACATCATTTATCATCAACAATCCACCGTTTTAAAGCAGTAATCAAAGCCATTAAATCATCATGCATCGAAACCACATTTATCCAAACAAACCAAGGATCTCTTACCTTGAGCATCCTTCAGCACATGGCTTTCAAAACCAGCAGTAATCATGCTAAAACATGCTTTCAAAACATAATTTAAACATGCAAATTAAATACATTGCATCCAACCATCCCATGGTTCATCCAAGAGAAAGAGTTTTCCCGAAATCTTACTCTTGGGCTTAGTTAAGCTGCTTAGACTTAAACTAAGCTCCCAAACCTTCAAACATTCATTACAAAGCTGGAAATCCCAACTTCACTCACCAATTCCGTTTCGCAAGCTTGCCGAAACGTCGTTCAAGCCTCCGGATCAACAACACAAGGATCCGAAGATGTCTCCCTTGTTTTAAACACATCAAATCAGAGGATTAATGCATCATCATGCATTAAAATCTTAAGCCATAACACCTAAACTCGCTGCTCTCACCAAATATAACATTTCAGCTACCAAACACAACCGAAATAACTTCCAAACTCTTCCACAACATTACCCAGCCAAGATCCACCACTTCTAAACATTCTTAACATCAATTAACATCCAAAAAGAACCTAAACTCGTCCTTATACCTCCAGATATAACAGAACACCAAGATCAACCCAAAAACCACCATTTTCACAAGTAAAAACTTAGGAAAATCAACCTATTCGGGATTGCATTCATTAAACCTCAATTACACATCATTAAACATCAAAAATACATTAAAAAGCCATCTCAAAACAGAGCCCAAACGATCACCACGAATTTCTTCAAGATTTAATCCAAATCTTGAGATTTAAGCCAAAATCAAGATCACAACATTAAAACCTTTTATAAAACTTAATTTAAGGATTGAGAACTTGGGAATTTCAGTAAAGATCTGAGTATTTAGAGGAGAAGAACATCCTTACCTCTAAATATAGATTTCTCCTTTATTAGAGCCAAAATCCTTGAAAATTCAATAAGCAAATCAATAGGTTTTGATGTAGAAAGGATTAGGAATCAATTGATGATTGAAAACTCATCATTTAGTGTGAAAATCAGAAGAAATGTTGCTGTGGAAATGTGTTTGGCTGAGGGAATTTTGAGAGAAAATGAGATGAGAAAGTTTTTAAGAAAGTTAGTTATGAAAAGCTAAAATATGGTTTCCCTCTCTTCTTTTAATTAATTAAACATTAATAAAATCATTAAAATTAAGAAAAATCTGGAGAAATCCTTCCTTGGGTAAATTAGCTCCTTAAAGATTCAAAGTTTCAATCCTTACAAAACAGTCACCACTAAACTTTTCAAAAATTCCATTTTAGTCACTATTTCGAAATGTCACCCTTCCAAACCTTATTTTATAAAATTGATTTCACCACTCACTTATATATATTAAAAGAGGATTTTTAGTTATTTTTCCATATTTTTAATGCATCCCGAACTAGGCTTTCCCTAAAACTACCTTTTATATTCGAACCGAAAATCAGACCGGTCCAGTTCAGACCCTAAACTTCCAAGCCCAAAATTGGAGTGTTACAAGTAGGATGTTAATCCTCTTGATTGAGCCTCACATTGATTCCAATTGTGGAGCTCAAATCCCCCAACTGTTTTGCTTGCCATGTGGTGGAGAAGAGCTAGTTTGGGTGATGGTGGTGGAAGCAATAAAACAAGAATGAACAGAAAGAGTTTAGAGTGGTCCGAGCTTCTAACCAAGCTCTACATCCACTACCTTAGATTTCCCACTAAGGATTTCCAACAAATTTACTTTTTAATTTCTTCCCCTTTTCTAGGCTAAGGAGGCAACCCTTACACACTCAAAGTTTTCTATCCCAAAGCTTGAGTAAACCCTCTTTTACAAGAGAAATAAAAGAAAATTTGAAAACCCTCACAAGGTAGATTGTTTGCACAATTTAAGCACTCACCCAAACCTAAAACACTTGAGCAAGTTATAACTAGTTGATCTCACAAGTGTTGTCAATGAAAGAATGTGAAAATTGAGCACTAAGACTCTTTTACAATCATAAGTGTGTTGGTTTTTTGATGATTAGTTGTTCCAAGTGCTTGAAAGGTCATTTTATCTTCCCAAATGTTTTTCTAGCCGTTGCTAACCATTGCGGATGAATTTAGAGCCATTAGGGGGATTGATTTCCATGTTGTTTGTCCACTTCTGGCACTCCCGTATCGGTACGTGTGATGCTTGTAACCCCCTAAACCCAGACTAGAAGAAAAGGTCGAATTTAGGATGTCAAGTTTGAAAACTTTTCCCTCAAGTAATAAATTTTAGGTTTAAATAATTTATAAAACAAATTAATTATTAAATAAAAAATAAGTATCGTAAAATACCACAATTGTTTTCAAAACCCAAATATTATAAAAATATTCTGATCAATTAATAAAATATCTGAAATAAAGTCTGTAAATATATGCTGAAACATAATCCCAAAATATAAAGTACCATGATATGAAATACGTAAATATCCCAAAATATATAATAATAATAATCTGATAGTTTAAATTTAGTCCATACTGAATAATAAAATAATCAGATAAAATTGAGAACCTCAACGTACCGACCTGCCTATGGTTTGAGTATCTGAAAGAAAGACTAGGGGGGAGTAAGCTAAAAAGCTTAGTGTGTCTCTAAAGTGGAAGAAAACCATAATCGTAAAAATATTTTCTTAAAATCATTTAAAAACGATAACACAAATATCACATTCACAATGCAATTTACCCAACTACAACCGCCATAAAAAGAGGGAGGTTCCCCAGAACCCCTCACTACAACATCACCAATCGATGTGTGGTAAAAACCACAGCTTCCTCCATACAAATCACAACACATGCTCATACATACATGATGATTAAAAATCAAATTTCACAAACCCAGTTCCATAAATTCGATATTCCATAAACATACTTCATAAACCATAGTCCATAAATCCATAAATCATAGATCTGTAAATACGATGTTTCATAAATCAAATATTCCATAAGTCATAATTAAAACACGTTTTGAAAATCGTATGCACGTGATGTCAACCATACAAGCCATAATACATATAAATAATCATATAAGGGGTAAAACACAACCACATAGAAAAACAATGTATAAATTATTTTTAGCACCAGAAGAAATACACCTCGCAACAATAAAGCTCTAACGATGAACAAAGGGCGGTTGCGGTTTCGATGTAAGGTGATGGCAGCATCAATCCGAGAAGAATTCATAAAACATGATAATAACTAAGAGCGACAAAACTTTAAAACTTAAGGTTTAGGTATATTTCATTACGTAATAACTATGACTATATATATATAGTTGAGTGGTGGTAATCTAAACAAATTAGGTTAAGAATATAAAAATAATAATGATAATAATATAGTAAAAATAAGAATTAAAGTTGAAAAAGGAGAGTCAATTCAACCGTGAGAAAAAGGGGAATTAGAATTCAATTTGAATCTAAAAGGTTGCAAAAAATTAAACAAATTAAAAAAAGACGGGTGAGCGAGAATTGAAATTCAATTTGATAAAATGGTTATTTATGGAGTCAGTTCTTAAACTTTCAGGAAATTTCATATTAACTTCCAAGTTTGATAAATATTCTTATTTAGTCCCTCAGAAAAAAGTTAGGGTTCTGAATTAAAAACTCTCAATTGTTAGGGCTTTCAATTAGGGATTTCAAAATTAGGTTTCTAAATTAGGGATTTTTCAAATCCAGGGTTTACAATTTGGGCGTAATTTTTTGGACTCTCACCCTTTAAAGAAATTTTGCTCTCAAAATTTTCAGACTAATGACATACATCAAAAAATAGAGATTTTAAAAACAATTTAAAAAAGGCATTTTAGATCAGGTTATAAATGACAATACAAAATTTTCAAATAGACTTTAATCTCAAATTTATAGGAACCAATATGATCACGATCGGACGCTAATTTAGAGTTCCTACAAGGTGACATATTAATCTATCTACAAAATGGTCAATCCTAGAATTAGAGTTGGTACTTGGAGTTTCTATTCAAAACATATATTGTATTTAATTCTTTAAAATACTAAATTTATCAGAAAATTTCATTTGCCCCAAAACATTTAATATGCATGAAAAAATCATTTTTAGCTTAAAATTTTATGTGAGCCTACAGTCCGAGGGTTAACTTAGCTTTGACACCACTAAATGTAACCCCCTAAACCGACCTAGAAGAAAAGACCAAATTTAGGAAGTCACGATTAAATTTTTTTCCCTCGAGTAATAAATTTTAGTTTAAATAATTTATAAAACAAATTAATTATTAAATAAACAATAAGTGTCGTAAAATACCACAATTGTTTTCAAAACCCAAATATTATAAAAATATTCTGATCATTTAATAAAATATCTAAAATAAAGTCTGTAAATATATGCTGAAACATAATCCCAAAATATAAAGTTCCGTGATCTGAAATACGTAAATATCCCAAAACATAGAATAATAATAATCTGATAGTTTCAATTTAGTCCATACCGAATAATAAGATAATCAAATAAAATTGAGATCCTCCAAGTACCGATCTGCCTAAGGTCTGAGTGTATCTAAAGTGCAAGAAAACCATAGTCGTAAAATATAGTGATATTTCCTTAAAATCCTTTAAAAACCATAACAAAAATATCACATTTACAATGCAATGCACCCAACCACAACCGCCAAAAAAAGAGTTAGGTTCCCAGAACCCCTCACTACAACCTCACCAATCGATGTGTGGTAAAAACCACTGCTTCCTCCGTACAAATCACAATCCCTGCTCATACATTTTTTTTGCTCAATTCGTATGATTTTTATTGAAAAGGAAAATAATACAACGTATCCTTTCGGGCCTCATTAAAAACCTTCCTACACCTAAACGGAGGAAAAGAGTACCTGAAGAGGACATTCGAATATACAATGCCTTAGGCAAGACACATGGTCCATGCCACCAAATAACCCCACCCCGGCATGCCTACGCACAATGTTCAAGCCCCACCCCAATGCGCACACTACCCGCACCCATCCTCACTACCCAGCATCCAGCATCCAATCCACCCAATTCCTCAATCAGCACACAGGACCCAACATCAGGCCCCATTCATCGCCCAACCTTGCCCCCTCCATCGCACGTTACGCACTGCACCAGCCACCCTTAAATCCCAACCCGCAACCAATCCTTCCGGTCCACCCCACCCTTAGCCAAGACGTCGGCCACACCATTCACCTCACGCACAACATGGTGAAAAACATAAGTCATCGCCATGCAAGCATCATCGATGCATTGAAACAAATGGAAAAGCCTCCACGACCTTTCTTCCCCACAACTAACCCAAGAAGTCGCTACCAATGAATCAGACTCAATAATACAAGGTTTCGCGCACCATTGCGACATCTTAAATGATTCCAATGCGAACAAAATTGCATGCAACTCCGCCTCATTGGAATCCAACACACCCAACGGACCCGAGAACAACGCCAATACTCTCCCCATCTCGTCACGCAACATCCCACCACATCCCGTCGGGCCCGGTTTTCCTCGTGCCGAGCCATCGACATTAAACTTCACACACCCGACCACCGGAGGGGACCATACATAGCCCACTCGTGGTACCCGTGGTCGATTCGGCTCCGCACCCCACCTCGGACAGTCCCACCATTGGGACTCAATGAGTAGTGCTTGCGGCTCAAATGCCCTTATCCAATAAAACGCACAAAGCTTAATGAGAAAAAGTAAGTCCCCCACAGATATCCTCTTATCCTGAAAAATTAAGCCGTTTCACGCTAAACATAACGACCCCAATGTTGCAGCACAACCCGTCAACCACCTATCCCGCAAAGGTCCCCGAAAGGTGCCTTCCAACACCACACGCATGAACTCCAGCACGGTTGCTGGTCGAACAAACTCAACCTGCCACCACACAAAAAACCACGACCAAATTTCCCATGCAACCGAACAATGATGTAAGATATGGTCCACTTCATCCTCCCCCTCCCCACACCATTGGCAACCAAAATTATTTCCCTCAAGCCGCATCCCCCTATCCCTCAAAAAGCATAACGTAGGCAATTGTCCTAACAAAACAAACCAAACAAAGCATTGTATTTTTGGTGGTATTCTCAACGACAAAATTGCCGATACGTTCCGATCACACTGCAACCCAAAGTACGCCATCAACCTACACAACATTGCCAATGAGAATTGTCTTGTCGTCGTATGCTTCCACACTAGCCTATCCTCCTTCTCGGCTAGCAACACTACTGATCCCACTATACAACGTAACTCTCTCAACATGTGTACCTCAAAAGATTGAAGAGAACGCGAGAAAAACTCATCCCAACCCTCATGTGTCAACAAGGTCCCCGAAGCATAATCCTTCACCAATGCCCAAGTATTCGTAGCAAGACGGAATAGTCGAGGGAAAAGCATGTATAATGGCACATCCGAACACCAATTATCTCGCCAAAACAGAATCTTGCAGCCATTCCCAACTAGCCATACAAAATTGGACATCGCCATATAACAATGCACCCTTCTCGCTCTTGTAGAATTCTTCATTAATTGAATCATTAGGATCAACTCCCATTATATGATCATGAATGATAGTACACGCTAATACTATATCTACTTGAGTTTGAAAATCCCAAAACAGTTCATCGTCTAACACACGAAAACGCTTCTTTAAAATCCCAAAGACTCGCTCAACAGTGGTTCGCAATGATGAATGACGAACATTAAAGAGTTCCTTTGCATTTTCTGGAAAATGATCGCCAAATTCTTTTAAATGATATCGAACACCGCAATATGAAGAAATAATTCAAGTTCGGATGCCATGTCCAGCATCAACAAGATAATATTTACCTACAAGTAGACAAAACATTATTATTACTTAACACATTATGACTTTAATTGAACTATTTTGTATTATTATTGTTAATTTTTACCTTCAGGAATATTAAATCCTCTTGGACATCTAAGTGCATCTGTTAAAATACGAGAGTCGTGTGCACTGCCTTCACAAACCAGCTAGAACATAAGAAAATTTCAAATCAAAGGTAACCACAACCAATACATTTTGTGTCGTTCCCCCTTTACAAGAACGAAATCTTCCTTGCATGCTAAGTGGAACAAACGCATGGACATGAGTTCCATCTAAGGCTCCCACACAATCTATAAATATGGATAAAACCTTGGACTATTTCTTATTTCAGGAGGTGTTGACTCATCGCGTAATCTAATGAGTAGTTTATATAATTTCAAAATAGCTCTCAACACTATCTTAAAGTAACGTTGAATTATCTCAATTGATCTATAATATCTTGATCCAATCACTCGAAACCATACATTGGGACAAATTATATGTAAAAATATGACCACTTGCTCTCTAACGTTCACTGATCTAGACGAGTGTAACTAATTGTTCCTAGTAAAGACATCACATAAATTAAAAAAAGCAATTGGTCACATTCTTATTATATTAATGCAATTTTGGTCACCTTTATATAATATACTATTGATATAATTCTCCCTTTCATAATCTTGATTCACATAACATTGACGAGTTATTTATTTTTCTAGATTTGAATGTTTGATTCAAAATTGCCCCAACAGCTAATGCTGAAGCATCGACTCCTACTATTTCATTATGAATAGAGTTACGATCCATCTACAAAAAATAGCCTTGTATTATGGAAAGGATTAAAATATGAACTTGACTAATAAATTGATGTATTATGAAAACGAGTGTTATGCAGTTAAATAATACCCTTATTTAATTTGTTAAAACCAACTGACAAATACACATGATACGAAACGGGTAAAATACTTTAGCGCAACACATGTTAAAAGCTAAATGTAATTATTTTAAAGAAAACAACAAAATATTAAAATCGCAAAGAGCAAACCAACAAGCTTTAACATAATGCTATTGTTTATATCTAATTCTAACCAAATTTTCAACTATTCTTTTTTTTGCTTTTAATCTCATTCTTATGTTTATTTTAATTATCAGGTACATGCAAGATTGACTGTGTTGTATGCAAAACAAAAAATTCAACATACTCCCAACATCAGTGTTCCATCTTGCACTATACCAAAACCCTTAAGGAAATCAATACAAATGCTACATACAAATACCCTAATCCTCATGGTAGAAACTCAAAACTCAAAGCACCAAAGTCTACACTCACGATGACCTTATTCAGCACAATCTATCTACCCCTTCAAACATTTTGAAGACCAATACAATGGAGGCGAGACCAAAACAGTCCCTATTAAAACTAGGACATATAACAAGTGAAAATCTTCACTAATTGGTTTATGTTTGAGTATCGAATTTGATTTGGGTATTAGGTTTTTCTTTACAGATTTTTAACTTCATCCATACTAACATATAGAGCAACTTACTAAGTTTTTCATATCTTATGTTTGAGTGGAATGAAAAAAGGAAATAAAAAAATTAATGATATCAAACAAAAAATTGAAGAAGATGAAAAGGAAAAACAAATTAGGGCAAAAATTTTCAGAGAATATATATGAACGAAAAATCAAAGAAAGACAAACATAAAGACGATAAACGAAAATTTACTCAGCAAACCAAAAATTACGGTGTAAAATTTCAGAATAGATGAATGAGAAATTAGGGATAAAAATTTCAGAGAATAGATTAATGAAGAATCAATGAAAAACAAACATAAAGAAGATAGACTAAAGTTTTACTCACCTAAGTTACTTCGTCGTCGATCCTGAGATGTTGATATTAGAGAGAAAGAGATACTGATATTGGTAAGGAAGATAAGCCAAAGATATCGATAAAGAGAGAGCTTTAGAGTTGAAGTGTGTAATGTGTTTTACGGGATAAAAAGTAGTAAAAAATTTCAAGAGAAGCAAAAGAAATAAACAGTTGACCGTAAATTGAACTACATTGACCAAATTAAATTACAGAAACCAAACAACGTAATTGATGTAAAATGAATTCCATAATTCATTTTACACAAATCAAATGTACCCTATGTTGTTTTTGAATTTTAATTGATGATTAAAAATGGATGGAAGTGTTAGGCATTGGCTGGTTTTAGTTTTTAGAGTTATCGAAGGTGTTTTCGGATAAGCATTTTGGTGTTTTTGGGCAGAGCAGCGTGGTGGCTTTGGTTTCTGGTGATTTTAATGCATTGAGATGCATTAATCCTCTGTTCTTGTGTGCTATAAACAGGGGAACGTACCGGAAGCAATCCATGAAGTTTTGGGAGCTTCAGAAGCTTCATTACGCTTCAGCAAAACAAGTGAGGCATTGTCGGTGAGTGGAATTAGTTTTAAAGCCTTTCAAAGACTTTAAAGAAAGGTTTGGGGATTTAGATTAAGTTTGAAACACTAATCTAAGCCCGGAAGTAAGTTTGAGATGTTTGGCTCTCGTTTCTCAGTTTTTATCCCATTGATTTATATGATCATGCTCATGTATTGAAGATATAATTAAACCTATTGCTTTATGCATGTTTTTAGAAATGATTTGATGACTTACGAAATCCCATCAGATAGAATTATGGTTTTGAAGAGATAGAGCTTCATGAGAAAATGCTATGATTTATTTATGCTTTTGAAATGAGATGATAATGCTTTATGTTGATGCATTGGAAAAAAGTAGGTAAACTAATGTTTAAAATGGGTATATTGGCATGAAAAGAGATTATTGTTACCATGTATAATTGGTTGACCAATAGGATGAGAAGTGCACTATAATATACAAAATTTATACGTGCTCTTTGGTTCGGGCAATGGGGGTAGTGTCATCCTGTTCGAAAGTGAGAGTGTGGTGATGAGAGATTCCACCATGGTAGGTCTTGATGATGTGAGATTGAATTAAGCTTTGTGGCGATGAGAGATACCGCCATGAGAGTTCGGTGATGCGAGATTCCATCCAGGTAGGAGTTGACCATGTGAGATTCTGTCAAGCTATCTGCATATCCGAGTAATGTTGCTAAAATGCTAATATATGAGATTCACATGTACCTTGATTATAAATGATTTTACGCATTGTGTTTTGCATATGAGAACATGTTTTAAGAAATGCTTAATGAGAAAAAAGTGTGAGTAAGTTTTCCTTTGAGACTTTGCATTTTGGTTAATGCATGAGATAGATGGTACATGTGGTATTTAATGATGTTGTTTTTGCTTTGAAAATGATTTCAAGCATGAGACAGAATGAGCACGATGAGATAGAGATTTATAAATGAGAAATGGTTTTAAAATGAATTGTTGTAGTTGGTTTGTTTTGAGCATCCCTCACTAGGCATTATTGTTAATGCTCTCTTTTCAAACAATGTAGAGAAATAACATATTTGGGCAGCAAGGAAGCAAGAAGGATTCCAAGGAGTGAGACTTAGCTTAAGTATGGTTTTATGTTTACCTATTAGTAATAATTGACAATGGGAGGATGTCTTAATGTTTTGGGAGAGTTTATTTTGAAACTCCCTATTTTGTGGCAAGTTTGTGATGCCTCTGATGACTTGTAAATGGCCTTTACTTGTTGATATTTGCCTTGGTTTGTGTTTTGGCTTTTGAGTGGTCATTTTTCTTAGGTTGCATGCCTATAGATTTCCTTAATGCATATTGCCATGCTTTGATGTTGAAATTATCATGAATAATTGAGGTTTGATGTTTAGATATGTTGTATGCATGTTAGAAGCATGTTGGAATGAATTTGATTGGATTTAAGTGTGAAAAATCAGCAAAAAGTGCCATTACAGGGACATGTGTTTCGGTACGCCTAAGGTTGTACTGAAACAGTTAGCCTGAATTGACCTTGGGGTTACAAAACAGGGGTAAGTGTTTCGATACGTGCTCCTTGTGGTGGGCTTCTAGAATCCCGTGTTCCGAAAAACCATAGAGGGTGTTTCGATACAATCCATAGCTTCAAGACGGTTAAACCTGTTCCAAAACGGGTGTTCTGATACATGGCTACTTGTACCGAAACACCCAACTATTAAGCTTGTTATTGGAATTTTCTGAAGTTCTATTTCTTTACGTTTTTTTGTCTCTAAAATGTGTTTGTATGCAATTGAGTCCCTAAGCGTTGTCCGATCGAGTTGCAAATTGTTCCACTGCGAAGTTTAACACATAGGATAATAATGACCATCTACACAAGTTAAAATAAAAGGGTCGTTTATTGAGGTAAACTTCCCGCTTTACTTCAATATTCCCCGTGTGACCCGTTCGATTCGGTCTTTCGTTCGGACTGGGTCGAAGGGGTTACATTTGGTGGTATTAGAGCCAGGTTTCGAAAGAATTAGGAGGCAAGGTTGATGTGATATTTGTTGCTTAGTTGATTTAATGATGAATTCAATGCACGATGGTTTTTATGCTATGTTGTGACCATTGTTTGATTTGTGTGAGATGCACGATGTTTGATAACATGAATTATGTGTTGGGACTGCCGACGCACCCCGTGGTGTAGCGGGAACAAACTCGACGGTCTCGCTAGTGATTCATGTACAATAAAACTGAAATCAGGAGGAAGGGATACGATCACTTACATTGGGTTCCTTGATAAACGGCAAGACTATAGTTGCGGTAGACAAATCACGAACGGTTAAAATCGCAAGCCTCCACGATAAAATGTCTCGGCCTCTACTCAGTTCACATGGTTGAAAAGTAGTTGAGAGCAATTTTGATTTCTCAAAAATTATTCTTGAGAAAGTTGATTTAGCAAGGGATAAAACAGCTGCAAGACCAAAATTATCCTTTTATATCGTGTTACCCTAACCCTTAGGGATTTAATTTCGAGAGTTTAAAAGCGAGTATAATTACTCTAATTATATTCTTTTAATTAAATTCAGAATTCCATGTATAATTAAAATTACAATTGGATATATATATATATATATCGAATATATATATATATATATATTAATGTTAATTATACATTTTATACATGCACAATTAAAATTGTACATGTGTATCTAATATATAAATTGCTCTTTTCAACCCTGGGGTGTGACCTTGTAGGTTCCTGTAACATTAGTAGTAATCTTTAGAACCGTTCTAATATTACAAACAATGAGTGTCATCTAGCAATATATCATTGTCATCTAAGTTATAAGAAGTGATGATTCAACACACCCTCTTTGTGATTAACTTTTCTATTGTATTAAATCCGTTTGTCATTTATATCTAGAATAGGCATAAGTCTTGGAATAGTCACACATGCATAGCTCATCTATTATTTCTTGACATCTAGAGTAGACTGTATTAAACGAATAATTTGTGATATCTCATATCAACTTATTCGAGCATTGCCATGCATTTCTAGTATCACTCAATCAAGTGGCTTGTGATATGTTTCCTATTGTGTAGGAAGGACAAATCCTATCTAAATCATTTCCACCTCACTACATAGATCATGATATGTTCAATATCAATCTTTATAGTGCATCCAGTTACAAAGCAAGTTTAACTGTATCAAAACATACAACAATATATGTTGAGATAGTAATGATCTCAAGTCTAAGAATCATACAAGTGGTTGTCACCACGAGCAATATCGTGACCTTTACATAATAATCTAAGACATATGCTCATAGCGGGTCAATCCAATATAATGTTTTCTAACAACATATTCATGCTTTGATTCTGACATCTCTATGTCAATGACAAAGATTTGTCATCAATCAACAACATGTTAGCTTTAAACGTATTATTACTGTCCATGCCCATAATAATACTCAACTAAGGATCTTTTAATAATAATCATATTATTACATGGACATTATCTTCTTTTAGATTATTTGATACACAAAAATATAACAAAAGAAATAACGGTAAAGGCAAAATGCGGTAAAGATAATAAGTCAATACAATCATCATATGATTAGTCTTTGGGCATACTCTAACAATATCCCACTAGCACTAAGACCAATCACTCACAGATCTAATACCAAGTGACTCGGTGTGACGATCATGCTTATGTTGTG
Organism: Hibiscus trionum; assembly: GCA_030270665.1. Lineage (NCBI taxonomy): Eukaryota > Viridiplantae > Streptophyta > Magnoliopsida > Malvales > Malvaceae > Hibiscus > Hibiscus trionum. The sequence goes on from BSYR01000005.1 coordinate 23,151,241, forward strand.
CCAGAGGCTTTGTCAAGGGATCAACGATGTTATCGTCTGTGTGTACTCTGCATATCTTGACATCCCCTCGATCTATGATATCTCGGATGAGATGAAAGAACCTCAGAATATGTTTGGATCGTTGATGAGATCTGGGTTCCTTTGCTTGTGCAATGGCTCCATTGTTGTCTGTAGAACTAATGTTTTGATATAATAATTGGAAATAGTTTTGGACTAAATTGAAAAGAATTCAAAAGTGCCTTTAAGTCCAAACAACTTTGAAATAAGTTTGTGGATGTTTTTAAATAGTTTTTGCAAGGTTTAAACGTTTTTAATTAACCAAACCATAGTTTTCAAGGTACTCGTTTCGATACAAGGACATGTTTCGAAAAAAATTGAAACTGCCAAAACCCGTACCGAAATAGGGCTTGCCCGTTTCGATGCGGAGGGTTTGTCTTTTCAAAACACCCCTTTGGTGTTTTGATACACCCAACGGTTAAAACCTCCCCAACAGCTATTTTCCCAACGACATTTTAAATTGCAGCTCAACTAACACTCATTCCGAAACGGGGTTGCTGCCATTTCGATACAGATCAAGGGCGTTTCAAAATGGCCTGAGTTGTTTCGATACGGCCTGTTGCATCATACTTCAGCAGCTAGTTCTGAAGAAGGGCATTTCGAAACGGGGTCATTTGTTTCGAAACGGACAACTGCAAAACAACATTAATGGTGGGAAATAAAGTCTTCAACGGCTCCAAAACAACCACAACGGTCCTCAACAGCTAAAAACTCAATTGGAAGTATAGAAGGGACCTCCAAGCATCAAGAGAAGACTAATGCTTCAATTGTCAACAACTATATGATGTCAAATTGTCTTTAGGGCTTAAATTGTTCATTCATTATAAAGACAACAGTTGTGAGCCTAAATTGTCAAATTTTCTCAACTGTTTAGGTTTGGGTAAGTGAGCTTAAGATTGAAAACTATCTACCTAGTGAAGGATTTCAAGTTTTCTATAATTTCTCTTATAAAGAGGGTTTACTCAAGCTTTGGGTTAGAAAGCTTTGAGTGTATAAAGGTTGCCTCCTTAGCCTAGAAAATGGGAAGAAATTCAAGAGTTAATTTGTTGAAATCCTTAGTGGGAAGCTCAGGTAGTGGATGTAGGTGGTTGTTAGAAGGTTGAACCACTATAAATCCTTGTGTCTTTTGTCTATATTTCACTTCCCATAAAATCACCCAAATATCCAATCTTCTCCACACTTGGCTAGCTAGGACGGTTGAAGGAAATTAAGCACATAAAGCCCAACAATTGGTATCAGAGCTTGGCTCAATTGAAGAAGATTAACACTCAATTGAGGCGATCCGACAAGCTCGATCAACATTTCAAACTACTGGCTCAAAGGCGCAATCCATCGACAAGACACCTTTCTTCGACGGGACAAATTTTGCATATTGGAATACGAGGATGATGTTCTTTTTCAAATCCAAAGACTACAAGATTTGGGATGTCATTGAAGATGGCCCGTTCGTACCAAAAGGAAGCAAGGTGGAGTGGAGTGCCGACAACCGTAAGAAGATGGAGCTAAATTGCAAGGCTTTGCACTTCATCTTTTGTGCACTTAGCCTCAACATATACAAGAATATGTCTTCTTGCGAGAGTGCCAAGGAAGTTTGGGACAACCTCGAAGTTACACACGATGGAACAAATGAAGTAAAGGAGACCAAGATCGACCTTCTCAACCTAGAGTATGAAAACGTCAAGATGGATCCAAAAGAGGACATTAAGAAGATGTTTCATCGATTATCCACCATCACCAATGGACTTAAAGGCTATGGAGAAGTCATCCCCGAAGAAAAGCTTGTCCGTAAGCTTATATATTCTCTTCCAGAGTATTGGGACTCAAAGAAGACCGCCATCATCGAAGCCAAAAATTTAAAGACCTTGAAACTTGATGAATTCATGGGGTCACTTCTCACTCATCAAATCATGAAGAAAGACAAAGAAGAGGAGAAGAAGAAGGAAGAGATAAGAAAGATAGGGAAGAAGAAGTTGATGGAGCTAGGCATCAATGCGAGTGTCGTTGCTCTCAAATCTTCCACATGCCATCATGTAGAACTAAGTGAGGAGGAAAGCGAAGATTAAGAGATGGCCTATCTCTTCAGAAAATTCACTCGATTCATGAAGAACGAGATGGATAAATCTAAGCATGAATCAAAGAAGAAGATGAAGGATTCCCAGAAGTCCAACAAAAAGGGATCATCTTCAAAGAAAGCATATGTGGCGACATGGAGTGATGAAGACTCCACCGATGATGAGGGCCATGAAGCATAGGTGGGATTTAAGTTACAAGATGCCTATGATGATTTGCGTTTGGAATTTAAGGCATCATTTTCAAAGAACAAAAAAGTTAGTTTCAAAATTGAGAAAGGAAAATGATTTGCTTTCCAAAACAAATCTAGAGTTTGAAGCAAAATGTAAAGATTTTGAACTTAAAGTTTTTGATTTATAAAATTTGCTTCAAACGATGGAAAATGATCATCAAAAGCAAGTTGATGATCTTAAGAAGGAAAAAGATTTGATTTTCAATGAACTTCAAAAGAAAAACAATTTAGGAAAATCAAATATTTATGTTAGACAATCTAGTGCCCCTAGATTTTTAAATGGAAAAGTTTTTAGAAGTATTTGGGTCCAAAAGGACTAAGTACTTCAACTAAAAAGGATGAAATTGAAAAATAGATTCCTAAGGGAATTAAACTTTGTGCAACTAACGTCTATGGATCCAAAGCAATTTGGATACCGGAAATTACTTGATTTTCTTGCTTAGGTGTGATGAAATTGAAAAATGGATCCCTAAGGGAACTAAACTTTGTGCAACTAACGTCTACGGATCCAAATCAATTTGGATACCAAAAATTACTTGATTGTCTTGTTTAGCTGTGATGGAGAGGGGTGAACAAGTCCAAATTTGAGGGGAGCTCCAAGCACACAAGGAAGAACATTTGAAGAAGAAAGGCTTCACATCCTCGCTTAAAGTTCAATTGTTGGTAAAATCTAGTTGTTTTTCATTTGTTTTATTTGATTTATTTTTAAACTCAACTAGATTATCATATATGTTTGACTAACATTACTTGATGTGCTTTGGGTAAGGGGGAGCCATTTTAAAACCAAAATTCTTATTTGTGTCATTATTCTTTTAACCTCCTAAGTTATTTTTGACCTTAAAGTTATTTAAATTCTTTTTGATATAACAAAAAAGGGAGAAATGGTTTGAAAATTTGATTTTTCAAGAGAATAAGAAGGAGCTTTAACTTTTTTTATTTTTGAAATCTCTTATTCAATTTTTTAAGTACTAAGGGGGAAAATCCCAAACAATTTATTAAGTTGGTTTTATTATATCAAAAAGGGAAATATTGAAGAACTAATGTTTTGATATAATAGTTGAAAAATAGTTTTGGACTAAATTTGTAACCCCCATAGCCCGGCCTAGACGCCCGACCCGAACTAAGAAGATTACACGGGGAAAACCAAAGTCGACTCGTGAAAGTCAACCTCGATTATCGACCCTTTTTTTCTTTTAACTTTTCTAAATGCACATTATTAACCTATGTGAATAGCAAATCAATTTAGCGGAAGTGAAACAGCGAACATAACTCATTTAAGGGTTCAATTGCATATAAACGCCTTTTATGGACAAATTTGTAAATTTCTAGAATTTTGAGGACTAAACAAGTTTTAAAGTTACTAAACCAAAATTAATCACTTAATATGCCAACATGTCCAATTTCATCTTAAACGGATCATCCAAACTTCTCTAATTATGCATTCAAGAATCAGGGACCAAAACGTAAGAAAATAGAAACCTGAAACAATTCAAATTCAACTCCAACAGTCGGGTGTTTCGAAACACAAGACCTTGTATTGGAATAGTTGTTTCAAAACAAGGTGGACCGTTTCGATACACGGGTGCGTTCTGAAACCCGTATCGAAACACAGCTTTCCAGTAGCAAAACGTTTCGGAACGTTCCTACCTGTTTCGAAACCTCATAACCATTCCAGGCCACCGTTCCGAAACAGGTAAGGGCGTTCCGATACGCCTTGCCCCCAGCTTCACAATTTGCTGATTTTTCACTCATAAACACCTCAAAAAACATTTCAATTCATGCCACAACATACATACAACATGTATAAGCAACAAAGCTCAACATTACGAAGCACAAGCTAAAACATAGCATCACTCAAGCAAGAATTAGATCTATAGGCATGCTTCCTAGTCTTCAAAACCATACAAAAGCTAAAAGTCACATTCAAGCACAAAACAAACCTCAAAAGCCAATTACAACCCAAAATACCAAACCAAACATGAACAAAATAGTTAACATCATCTTCAAACATTCAAGAGTAGAAACCCCACCTATTGCATCTTATGACACCAAAGTAAAACCACATACTTTGCTAGCTAAAGTACTTGGATTCCCCTTGCTTACTTGCTGCCTCAAAAGCCTAATTCTCTGCTTTGACGAAACAAATGAGCGTAAGCACAAAACTTAGCGAGGATCGTTAAAACAACATTCATTAATGCAATTCACACAACCGATAAAATAACCATTTATCAACACATGCCTTTTCTTAAAACATGCCCTCTCAAGGCATCAATGCACTTTTGAAAACTCATGTTCATATGCATCACTTTAAAACAGAAAATTAACCATTGCTCATGCTTTTACCAAGCATCACTGTAACTCCCTTAGCCCGGTCTAGACGTTTAACCCGAACTACGGAGATTACACATGGAAAACCAAAGTCAACCCAAAAGTCAACCTTGATTTACGACCCTTTTTTTTCTTTTTATCTTCTCTAGATGCATATTAATAACGTATTAGCTCAGAAAAGTGATTAGGTGGAAATGGCACAATGATCGGAGTTCGATTAGGGGTTCAATTGCATACATTTGACTTTTAGGGACTAAATTGTAAATACCATAAAGTACAAGGACTTTCATGATTTTAAAGTTACCAATCCTCAATTAGTCATGTAACATGCCAATATGTCAAAATTCAGCTCAAACCGATCATCTAAACACATCATTTGCACACACAATATTTAGGGACCAAAATGCAACATTTCCAAACCTTAAAAGATACTTTTAACTGAAATTTAATTACCCGTATCGATACATTTTGCCCGGTATTGATACGCAGGAAGGCAATAGCTAAAGAAGATTCAAGCGTATCGAAATGCTTCCTCGCATATCGGTACGACCTTCAAACTTGGCCTAGGTGTATCGATACGCGGGCAATCCGTTTCGATACCCCTGTACAGAAATGCATCATTTTGCCTTAGCGTATCGATACGCTTCCCCGTGTATCGATACGCATACCAGATTGGCTTCAACTAACACCATTGAAACATGCCAAATCACATTCGAACAAGCCCAAGTCATGCATACAAGTTATAATCTATCTAATGAACTTTTAGACACCATCAAACAACAATTCATACTCATCAACCACTTCGAAACATGATGGCATTTAGCTATTCTAGCATGCTTGAGACATAAAGCTATTTAAAGGGTAAAACACCACAAACAAGCCGTAGGACCATATAAAGGCCAAATACAAGTCCACAACCAGAAACTAAACATGCTTTTAGCAACAAACATCACTAATCAAAAACAGAAAGTAGAAGTTCCACCCATTGCCACTTATTACACTAAGGTGAACCACATACATCTCTTTAACAAAGCCTTGGATTCCTCTTGCATTTGGGTTGCCTTGAAATGTTCAATTCTCTGCATTGATGAAACAAATGAGCGTAAGACTATAGCTTAGTGAGGATCGCTAAACCACAATCATCAATGCATTTAACATAATTTGCAAAACCATCGTTTTTATCACATGCTCTTTCATAAATCTTGTCTATTCAAGAAAACTTTGCATTTCATAACTACATGCTCATATGAATCACTTAAAACATCAATTAAACCATTCCTCATACTTTACCAAGCATCTCATGCATTCTTGCATCAATTACAAGCATCTCTTGCTTCACATTATACATTTACATTATAGTGGCTCACAAGTGATAATCCTTAACCATTTCAACACAAGACACAATCAGATACACGGATTACAAGTGTTGTCCCTCACGCTTCATGAAAACTACCGGACTACACAAGGTGGAGATTAATTGCACAATCACAATCCTTCAACACCCGTGAGTGAGATTAATGGCACAATCACAACCCCTCAACATCACTCATCGGTAGTTGTATAATTTCACTAACGAGAGTATAGACACATACACAAGACTCACACACGGGACTAACCATTCACCGTTGTGATCTTAACCTCAATCATTAGGGTACTTGGATGGAGATTACGGCACAATCACAACCCCTTGACATCCAAGGCGACTTTATTCACGGTGCACCCAATCCTATATCCGGCTAACTATATCCGATTAAAGTAATCAAAAACCATTTTTATCACTTGCCAATATAATCATTTAACCACATGAATCCACTGTTTTACAAGCATAACCACAATGCCATTTCCACAAGCATCACATTCTTAATATCATATGCATTCAACACATGCAAACCAAGGATCACTTACCTAGTGCATCCTTAACATAATGGCATTAAAATCCAGCATCAAACTGTGCTTAAACATGCTTAAAAACAGTAAACAAATCCACTCTTACTTCAAGTGCAAATTCATCAAACATAACACATTTCCAAGAGAGGGATTACCGAAACACTTACACATGAGCTTAGTTAAGTGTATCCAACTTACACTAAGCTCCCATGATCACGCTCAAAGCGTTACAAAGCAGGAAATTGCATTTCCACTCGCCGATACGCGAAGCCTTGTTCGCCGACACGGAAATTACACATCCGGAGCCTCCAAAATCACCTCGTTTTCTCCCGGATCAAGATCCCCTATTTTTACATCATCAAAATAGAGATCTAAATGCATTAAAATGCATTCTAACACCAGCAACAATTCACACACTCGTTTCCCACCCAAACAACAACAAAATACCCATCCAAAGCAATCGAAAACTCAATCGATTGCTTCCTAAACCAAGCCCACCCAACATACAACACTTCCAAAGCATTATAAAAACCAAAACACATCTAACAAACATCCTAACCCAACCTTATACCTCTAACAAGCAAGATTCCACCAAAACACCCCAAAATCTCACCTAAAACAACCAAGAACCTCAAGGATATCAAGGATTTCGGGATCTATGTTATCAACACATCATTTTGACATATAAATCATCTTAGAACTCAAATAAAATCAACACAAAACAGAACCCAACTCATCATGTCCGAAAATCAAGAATCATATCCCAATTTTGCAAGATTTTGCTCTTAATTCAAAACTATAATCAAAATTCAGTTAAAAATCATAAATGAGAGTCAATAATCTTGGGGATTTCAATAAAGAACCTAGATTGAAGGTTAAGAACGGGACTTACCTCCAATCCTTGCTCCCTTGACAATTTGGCAAGTTTTCCTTCCAAAAATCTTGAAGAAAAAGAAGTGAATCTTTGAAAAAGAGTTTAGAGAAGAAGAGAGGAATTTGAGAGAGAAGAAATCTGATGAAAAGTTGTTTGACAAATGTGTTTGGCTGAAATGAGAGAGGGAAAAGTAGTTACGTGATTAAAACCTCTCTATTTTCTTATTTATTTAATATTTAATTAAAACCATTTTAATGCCTTTATTAAAACCCTTTAAAAAAACATGTCAAATTGAAGGAAGGCTAAATTGTACGAAAGATCCCTAAAGATTCTAAGATTTTGACTCTCTTCTTGAAAATAGCATTTTTCCACAGTTTTAAAACTTTACAATTTGGTCACTACTCAAAATGTCCATTTTCCAAAACCCTTTTTGTAAAATTGATTTGACCAACCTCTTAAACATATTTTTAGAGGATTTTACCAATTTTTATCATAATTTTATCATAACCCAATCCTTGATTTCCTTAAATCACCTTACGCGATTAGAATCGTTCTCGACTGGTCCGTTCCGATGTCTAAAACATCTAGGCCCAAAACCAGGGCGTTACAATCACATACATTCTAGCATAATTCACAAGCATCTCATGCTTAAACCATTAGTCAACAACATTATATTGGCTTACAAGTGATCAATTCTCAGACCATACCAAACCCAACTCAAATGACACAATCGGATACGCGGATTACAAGCGTTGTCCCACACGCTTCATACATACTACCCGAGTACACAAGATGGAGATCAATGGCACAATCACAACCCCTCAACACCCGTGATGGAGATTAATGGCACAATCACAACCCCTCAACATCACTCATCGGTAGTTGTATAATTCCACTAAAGAGAGTACGAGAAACATACCACAAGACTCACACACGGGATTAAACCTTTCACCGTTCTGATCTTAGCCTCGATCGTTAGGGTACGTGGCTGGATATTACGACACAATCACAACCCCTCAACATCCAAGTCGACTCTATTCACCGTGCACCCAATCCTATAGCCGGTTAACTATATCCGATTAAAAGTAACCAAAAACCACTTTCATCACTTGTCAATATAATCATTTAACATCAATGTTCCATTGTTTTACAAGCATAAACACAATGCCATTTCCACAAACATAAACATGCTTAACATCATATGCATTTCACATAGAATCAAGGATCACCTACCTAGTGCATCCTTAACATAATGACGTTAAAATCCAGCATTAACCTTGCTTAAAACATGCTTTAAAAAAGTAATCAAAACCACATCTAACTCAAGTGCATTTCCATCAAAACATAGCACATTTCTGAGAGAGACTTTCGAATCACTTACTCTTGAGCTTCGCTAAGTGTTTCAAACTTACACTAAGCTCCCAAGACCACCCTCAAAGCGTTACAGAGCTGGAAAATCCATTTCCACTCACCGATACGCGAAGCCTCGCTCGCCGACACGAAAATTACTCTTCCAAAGCCTCCAACGACGCCTCGTTCGCTCCCGGATCAAGATCCTCTGTTTTCACATCATCAAAACAGAGATTAAAATGCATTTCAATACCAGCAACAAATCACAAACTCGTTGCTCACCCAAACTACACCAATTTACCCATCCGAAACAACCGAAAACTCAATCGATTGCTTCCTAAACCAAGCCCAGCCAACATACATCACTTTCAACCATTTATAAACATCAAAACACATCAAATGAACAACCCAACCCATCCTTATACCTCCAGCAAGCATGACTCCACCATTTCACCTCAAAAACTCACTTAAAACTATCAAGAAACTCAAGGATCTCAAGGATTTCAGAATCTATGTTATCAAAACCTAATTTCAACATAATAACCAACTTAAAACTCAATTAAAATCAATCCAAAACAGAGCTTAACAAAACAAATCCAAAAATCAAGATTTCAACCATATTTTTACAAGATTTTGATATCAAATCAAAACTATAATGAAAACTCAATCAAAAACATTAATTAGAAGCCAAAGATCTTGGGAATTTCAATAAAGAACTTTGATTAGAGGTTCAGAATGAGATTTACCTCCAATCCTTGCATTGCTCAATGAATGACAAGTTTTCCTTAGCAAAATCTTGAAGAACTTGAAAGGATTCTTGAAAATTGTTTAGGAAATATCGAGAGTGTTTGAGAGAAAAGAATTCTGGAGAAGAATGAGTTAAAATTGTGTTTGGCTGAAAATGAGAAGAGAATGGTAGTTACGTGATGGAATCTCACTAATTAACCACCTAATTAATTAAATAAAATAAAAGCCAATTAAATCTATTTAATTAAAACCATTTTAAACACATGTCATAGTAAAGAAAGGCTAAATTGCCATAAAGCCCCCTAAGGATTCTAAGATTTTGGCTTCTCCAAAAAATCACATTTTCCACAGTTTTGAAACTTTATAATTTGGTCACTACTCAAAATGTACCACTTTCGAAACTCTTTTTGTAAATTTGATTTGACCAATCTCTTAAACATATATTTAGAGGATTTTAGCAAATTTTACCACATTTTTATCCTATCTCTAACCTTGAATTCCTTAAATCACCTTATGCGATTCGAACCGTTCTCGACCGGTCTGGTCCGATGTCTAAAACATCTAGGCCCAAAAACCATGGCATTACAACTCTCCCCCACATAGGAAATTTAATCCTCGAAATTTTACCTGAAGGAAAAAGGTGTGGAAACTGCTTCAGCATGTCCACCATGCTTTCCCACGTGGCCTCCTCAACTCCTCGGTGTCGCCACAACACCTTCAAAAGCTCTATCGTCTTGCCACGAAAAACTTTACTGCTCACATCCAGAACTCTCAATGGTTCCTCATGATATGACAGATTCGGATTCAACTCTATCTCCTCAACATGCATCACATGCGAAGGATCCGATCTATACTTCCACAACACAGAGACATGGAACACATCATGTATCTTTTCCAGCTCCGAAGGCAATCTCAACTGATATGCCACAGGACCAATACGCTCCACAACCTCATAAGGTCCAATGAATCTTGGGCTAAACTTACCCTTACACCCAAATCTCATCACCTTCTTCCAAGGCAATACTTTCAAAAACACACGTTCGCCAACAGCGAACTCAATCTCTTTACGCTTCAAGTCTGCGTAAGACTATTGCCTATCCGATGGTTCCTTCAAACGCTCACAAATGAGTTTCAACTTCTCGGTGGTTCCTTTAACACGGCTGGCATCGAAATCAACTTTTGTCCAGCTTCTGCCCAATAGAGATGGGTTCTAGATCTTCTACCATACTAATCCTCGTATGGAGCCATTTGAATACTTGCCTTGTAACTATTATTATACGCAAACTCAACCAACGACAAGTGCTTCTCCTAAGAACCCTGAAAATCTATCACGCAACATCTCAACATGTCCTCAAGCACTTGGATCACACGTTTCGACTGTCCATCCGTATAAGGATGATATGAAGTACTATAATTCAACCATGTACCCAAGGCTTGATGCAAACTTTCCCAAAATCGAGCTGTAAACCTCGGATCCCTATTTGACACTATAGACTTTGGCACACCGTGCAACCGCGCAATCTCAGCAATGTACATCTCAGCCAGCTTATCCAAGGTATACGCAGTATACACGGGCAGGAAATGTGCACACTTCGTGAGCTGATCTACAATCACCTAAACCGAATTCTTCTTTGACGGTGACAACGACAACCCAGACACGAAATCTATGGCAATTCTTTACCATTTCCATTCTGGGATTCTCAAAGGTTGCAACAACCCATAAGGAACCTGATGTTCAGCCTTCACTCGCTGGCACACCATGCACTTACTATCAGGATACATCTTTTTACTATCAGGATGCATATCAAAAGGACTACTATGAGCTTCAGTCAGAATAGTGCGCCTCAACTCAATATCACTTGGCACCACTATTAGACTTCCAAAGCACAAAACATCGTCATCATTAAAACTGAAATCCGAAGGTCTTCCCTCTGCAATGTCCTGAACATGCGAAACAAGGGAATCATCAAGCAATTGTTTATCTTTGTTCAACTGAATCAGAGATGGGTTCACTTGCAATTCCGCAATAAGACCACCATCACGCGATATGCTCAAGCGAACAAACATCGCCCTAAACTCCACGACCACTTTCCCGCTTAAAGCATCAGCCACAACATTAGCCTTGCCTGGGTGGTACTCGATCGTCAGATCATAATCCTTAAGCAACTCCACCCAGCGACGTTGCCTAAGATTCAACTCTTTCTAAGACATAAGATACTTCAAGCTCTTATGATCCATGAACACAACACACTTTTCACATCATCAAAACAATTATCAAAACTCAATTAAAATCAATCCAAAACAGAGCTTAACAAAACAAATCCGAAAATCAAGATTTCAACCATATTTTTACAAGATTTTGATCTCAAATCAAAACTATAATGAAAACTCAACCAAAAACATTAATTAGAAGCCAAAGATCTTGAGAATTTCAATAAAGAACTTTGATTAGAGGTTGAGAATGGGATTTACCTCTAATCCTTGCTTTCCTTAATGAATGACAAATTTTCCTTAGTAAAATCTTGAAGAACTTGAAAGGATTCTTGAAAATTTTTTAGGAAATATTGAGAGAGTATTTGAGAGAAAAGAATTCTGGAGAAGAATGAGTTAAAATTGTGTTTGGCTGAAAATGAGAAGAGAATGGTAGTTACGTGATGGAATCTCACTAATTAACCACCTAATTAATTAAATAAAACAAAAGCCAATTTAATCTATTTATATAAAACCATTTCCGAAAGGTTAAATTGCCATAAAGCCCCCTAAAGATTATAAGATTTTGGCTTCTCCTTTAAAATTCACATTTTCCACAGTTTTGAAACTTTACAATTTGGTCACTACTCAAAATGTACAACTTCCGAAACTCTTTTTGTAAAATTGATTTGACTAATCTCTTAAACATATTTTAAAGGATTTTAGCAATTTTTACCATATTTTTATCCTATCCCGATCCTTGATTTCCTTATATCACCTTACGCGATTCGAACCGTTCTCGACCGGTCCGGTCCAATGTCTAAAACATCTAGGCCCAAAACTAGGGCGTTACAAAATTGAAAATAATTCAAAAATGCCTTTAAGTCCAAACAACTTTGAAATAAGTTTCTAGATGTTTTTAAATAGTTTTGGCAAGGTTTAAAACGTTTTTAAGTAACCAAACCAGAGTTTTCAAGGTACCCGTTTTGATACAAGGGGACATGTTTCCAAACAGTTTGAAACTGCCAAAAGCCGTACCAAAATTGGGCTTGCCCATTTCGATTTGGAGGGTTTGTCGTTTTGAAACACCCCTTTGGTGTTTAAACTTAAAACCAAGAGCTTTAGTAACCATACTTACTTCGGAGATTAGCTAAGCATTTCAAGCTTACACTAACCACCCAAAACCTTGTTTTCAAGCTTATGAAAACGTTCACACCACATCCACTCACCAATACAAGTTCGCCTCACATGTCAAAGCTATTTCAAGCTTCCGAAACTCCAAAAATGACTTCCAATGATCAAGCAACAACTTGCCTTGCTTTTAGCCAAGGAAAAACAAAGGATTAATGCACATTCATGCATCAAAACCTCCAGCAACACAAAACCCCCACTCAACTCCCACATTCGCCAAGCAAATAATAATCGATACAACCTGAAAACATCGGCAAAACCACTCTAAACCGTTCTCAATCATTACCAGCAAAATCAACCATCAATCTTCATTCAATTACAACCTAAAACACTTCCCCAACCTCAACAAACCTCCATTGTTCAAGAAAGCACAACAACAACCCCTAAAACTCAAGATTTCATCACTAACTTCTTGCAATCTAACTAGTTTTGGGATTAGTCAACAAAATCCATCAAGTTAACATTATTAGCAATTAACAACATGCTAATAATCAATCATTAACTCAACAATTAACACCAAATCTAAAGATCCACCACAAATCTTCAAGAAACCTTAATAAAACATGATTTCATCAATATATATATATAAACTCATTAAAAACAATATGTAAAAGACTAAATGCTTGAGAATTTCAGTAAAGAACATGCCATTAGAGGAGAAGAACGAACCTACCTCTAATGATGAGCTCTTCCTCAATTTTTGAAAAGAAACCAAAAGAAGACCAAAGAGAAAACAAGACATTCAATAGATATTCAATAGAAAATAGATAAATCTTTGAAATCCAAATCAAATTTAGTGTTTACCTTGAAAATCTTGATGTTTGGATGAAGGGAATTTGAGAGAAAAGTGAGAGAAGAAAACTATCGTCAAATGAAAAATGAAAGAGATAGGGAAACTACTTTTTCATATCTTCATTCATTTCTTTAATTATAATTATTTAATTAAAATTGTAAAATAGGAGGAAAAGTCTGTATTAGCCCTTGGTATTTCTCCTTAAAGATTCAAAGCAACAACCTTCAACATTTTGCCATTAAATCAAAATTTGCCATTTTTACATTTTAGTCACTACACCAAAATGTCCAATTTCCAAAATTGTTTTCTTTAAATTACCTTTACCAAAATTAATCATATATATATATTTATGATTTTGAGAAAATTTCCCATACTTTTATCCGAAGAAAAACCTTTTAATTTAATTATTTCCCAAAACTAGATTAGACCGCTAAACTGCTTCGAACCGAACCACCTAACCGAACCTGGCTAACACCTAGGCCCAAAATCGGGGTGTTACAACTCTCCCCCACTTAAAAAATTTTGTCCTAAAAAATTTACCTGATTGAAAGAGATGGGGAAACTACTTTTTCATATCTTCATTCATTTCCCATGTCGCTTCCTCGACACCTCGGTGTCTCCAAAGCACCTTTACCAATTCAATGGTCTTTGTAACCCCCTTAGCCCGGCCTAGACGCTTGACCCGAACTACGGAGATTACACGGGGAAAACCAAAGTCAACCTTGATTAATGACCCTTTTTTCTTTTTAATCTTTTCTAGATGCACATTAAACCTATGTGAACACTCAAGAATCATGGGAGAGAAAGGCACAACGATCGGAAATCATTTAGGGACCAATTGCATAAATTACACGTTTAGGGACCAAAATGTAAATTTTAGAAATTATAAGGACTTTGCAGATTTTAGATTTATCAATATGTAATTAGTCATATTACATGCTCTTCTGACAAATTTCAGCTTAAAAGAGCATTCCAAGCTCAAGCAATTGCATTCACAACATTCAGGACTAAAATGTAAAGCATGAAAACATAAAACAATTCAAATCAACATCCAACGGTCATCTGTATCGGAACACCCACCCTTCGTACCGAAACGCCTGTATCGTAACGGTGTTGACCGTTTCGGTACTCGGGTGCGTTCCGAGACCGGTATTGAAACAGGCCTCTATAGTAGCCTAACTGTTCTGAAACACCTTAAGCTGTTCTGAAACGCTATGGCCATTACAGGCCTCCGTTTCGAAACAGTTAAGGGTGTTTCGATACACCCTGCACCGTGACAGCATAAATTGCTGGTTTTTCACCTTTTAAACCACTCGAAAATGCTTCAAAGAGCTCCATAACATACTAGCAACTTGTTATGATACTAAAGAACATATTTAAGAACCTTAAGCTAGAGCATGGCATCCAACATATAATCACCCAATCTATATGCACGCTTCCTAGATACAAAACTGTTATAAGCTATCAAACCTCAAACCAAACCCTTAGGACCATTTACAACCCATAAATGCCATCAAAAACATGCCACAAATTTAAGGAGTTCAAAACACATCTCCCAAATACAACCTTGGTGTCCCATTGCCAAATATCAAAACTAAAGTGTATAAAAACATCACCATACATGAGCTTTGCACTTCCTTGGTTGTTCTTAACATTCTTGCTGCCCAAAACACCTCAATTATTTGCATTATTGGTAAAAGAGAGCGTAAGCATATTTGCTTAGTGAGACATGCTCTAAAGAAAACCAAAACAATAATGCATTATTCAAAACACTTTCTCAAAAGCTTTTTCTACAACATGCTCATTCTATCTCATGCTTGAAAACCATTTCAAAGAAACTCTTCATTGAAAACACATGTACCTCATTTCTATCTCATGCATTTAAACCAATGCAAATCTCATGGCAAGGCCATACACATGCTTGTAAAAACCATGGCATTTCATATACAAATCTCATATGCATTTCTCATAGCATAAATCATCTCATCAATAGGTACATGTGAATCAAAAGCATTTTCATATATTATATTGGCATTTCACATCTCATTACTACTCGGATATGCGTACATCATTCTCAAACCACTAGACCCTTCCGGTGGAATCTCACATCACCGTACTCACTTGTCTAGTAAACATAGTTTCCTGTGGAATCTCACATCACCGTACTCACATGGCGGAATCTCTTATCGCCACAATGCTTGGGTATTTCACCAAGTCCTACCAGATGGATTAAACCAAAGAGCACATACGAATTTTTAGTTTATAGTGCACTATCATCCTATTGATCGATCAATTTTATCCGGTAAGTATCTCATCTTCTATGCCAATATATAATGTTAAAACATCATCTCACCTACTGTTTTTCATGCAATATTTCTCAAATCTTTCTCGTCTCATTTCAAAACCATAACATTTGCCATGCTTTAAAACAAAAGCTCAAAACTCAACAATGCAACATGTTATTTCATGAAATCATTTCAAGCATCATCTCATGCTACAAATCATACATAAAAACAGTAGGAATTTATCTATCTCAAACCATTAGCATGTAAAAGAATTTTCGGGGCAACGACCACATATAAGAGAGCAATCTAGCCAATACTTACTTCCGAACTTAGGAAGGTGTTTCAAACCTTTCCTAAATCCCCAAACCTTGTTTCTTTCTCCCTCAAGAACTTTTAAAACCATTCGCACTCACCGATAACGTTTCGCTTGCTCGCCGAAACACTATCTAAACTTCCGGATCAACACCAAAGGCGTCCGAAGATGTCTCCCTTGTTTATAACATATAAGAGCAGACGATTAATGCATCATCATGCATTGAAATCATCAGCCACACACCGAAACTCGCTGCTCTAATCAAGAACCTCATTTTGGCTACCAAACACAACCGAAATCATCTCCAGACTCTTCCAAAACAAAGCCCAGCCAAGATCTACCACTTCTAATCATTTCTAAACATCAATCAACATAAAAAATCACCACAAACTCGTCCTTATACCTCCATCTATAACATAACACCAAAACCACCCCAAAAACCATCATTCTAGCATACAAAATTTAGGAATCCAAGCCTATTCGGGATTTGTTTGATAAAACCTCTTTTATAACTTCAATTAACATCCAAAATACATTAGAAAACAACCTCATAATAGAGCCTAACCATCAACCACGAAAATCATCAAGATCTCTCCAAAAACCTTGAGTTTTAATTAAATTTCTTGTTTCTAACATTAAAGCAACTCAAAAATCATTAACAAAGGATTGATAACTTGGGAATTTCAGTAAAGAACTGATCATTAGAGGAGAAGGACGAAGCCTATCTCTAATGGCTGATTTCTCCTTGAATTGGGCAAGTTTTCTTGAAATCCAATGTGAAAACAAGAGGATTTGGTGAAGAAAAGATTAGGAATCAAAAGGAGATTGAAATCTCATCAAAAGGAATGAAAATCAAAGGCTAATTGATGGAGGAAATGTGTTTGGCTGAAAAGAAAATTGAGAGAAAATGAAATGAGAGAAAATTGATGAAAGGTAGTTATGAAAAGTCAAAGATAGTTTTCCTTTTAATTATCTCTATTTCCCCTAATTAAAACATTATTAAAATCACCCAAAATAAGGAGAAATCCGATTAAAAACATTTTGGTAAAAGTAGCTCCTTAAAGATTCAATGTTTCAATCATTTACAAAACAATCACTATTTAACTTTTGCAAAAATTGCGATTTGGTCACTACACCGAAATGTAGTATTTCCAAACCTTATTTTGTAAAATTGATTTCACCATAATCATTCATATAATAAATGAGGATTTAAAGGTATTTTTCCATATTTTTAAAGCATCCCGAACTAGGTGTTCCCTAAATCCCCCTTTAAGATTCGAATCGTTCTCGACCGGTCCGATTCGAACTCTAAAACATCTAGGCCCAAATTTGGAGAGTTACAGTCTTTCCGTGAAGCACTTTACTATCTGAATCCTAAATCTCTACTAGTTCTTCGTCATAAGATAAATCCGGATTCAGCTCCACTTCCTCAACCGGCAACACATGCGAAGGATCTAAACGATACCTCCCAAGCATGGATACATTGAAAATATCATGTATCTTCTCCAACTCCGACGATAACCGCAATCTATATGCAACAGGGTGAATCCTCTCAAGCACCTCATAAGGTCTAATAAACCTCGGACTCAACTTGCCCTTTCGTCCGAACCTCATCACCTTCTTCCTAGGTTAAACTTTCAAAAAGACCTTCTCGCCAACCTCAAACTCAATTTCCTTACGCCTCAAATCCATGTAAGACTTCTGACGATCCGTAGCCTTCTTTAGATGATCACAAATGAGCTTTACCTTATCGGTTGTACCCTTGAGCATGTCCGGCCAAGAAACTAACTTTTGCCCCACTTCTGCCCAACACACGAGTGTACGACACTTTCGTCCATACAAAGCCTTGTATGGTGCCATTTGTATGCTCGCCTGATAGCTATTATTATAGGCAAAACTCCACCAATGGCAACAACTTGTCCCACGAACCTCGAAAATCAATTACACAACACCAGATCATATCCTCCAACACCTAGATAACCCGTTCCGATTGACCATCCGTCTGTGGATGATAAGATGTGCTAAAACTCAACCTTGTCCCCAAGGCTCGATGCAAACACTCCCAAAACCTTAATGTGACCCACATATCCCTATCTTAAACTATAGACTTAGGAACACCATGAAACCACACAATCTCTACAACATAAAGTTCTACCAACTTATATAGGGTAAACATAGTATGCACATGCAAGAAATGTGCACACTTTGTCAATCGATCCACGATCACTCATACATAATTCTTCTTTGACGGTGTCAAAGGATAACCCGACACTAAATCCATCGTGATTCTCTCCCATTTCCATTTTGGAATCCTCAAAGGCTGTAACAGACCGGATGGAACATGATGTTCAGCTTTCACGGGCTGACACAGAAAACACTTGCTAACAAACTTTGCCACATCCTTTTTCAAGCCCACCCAGTAGTACTCATCTTGCAACCCCCGATATATCTTAGTACTACCCGGATGCATGACAAAAAAAATTTGTGAGCTTCCTTCAAGATAGTGCGCCTCAGCTCAACATCCTCTAGCACAACCACAAGACTCTTAAAACACAAGACGCCATTATCATTGAAAATGTAATCCGGGGGATTACCCTCTAAGCCACCATCACGAGTGTAGAGCGTTTAGGTGTTCTCTAAATATGAGCACAAGTGCACACTCTTGTCAAGTTATAGTATAAAAGATATCATCTCCCATAGGGATTGGACAGCTTATTCGAAATGCAATTCCTGCACAGAAAATAAATGCACAAGTAATTTTAGTTTATAAAAGAATAAAAGTAAAGAAAACACAAGCAATTGATAGAAGAGATCAGGGTGATAGAATGGGTTAGGTTATGCTGCATAGTAGTGTGAGACTATGTTGAATAGGTTAAGTTGCTTTGCGCTGCCAGACTTTGTTGCCTCGGCGGAGGATGGCAGATTTGCTGCTTCGACGCTTTCGCTGCCTCAGCAGTGGAATGGACAGTTGGCTCAGTGGCAAACTCGGCAGACCTTCAAGGCTCGGAAGAATGCTTCGATTAGCCGCCTGCAAGTGATACCCGTCACGACGTGAATCTTGCAAAGATAGCAACCTTGGTTCGTCCTCTTTTAGCCGCCTTAAATCGTAACCAATGTCTAGGGCGAATTGACCAACACCTGATTAGGATGAGGATCGTACTTATCCCTTTCATGAGTTCGACTCTCTCAATATAAAAAAATGGATAGTTAACAACTAATCTTTGGAACTTAATTGAAAACTATGAAGAGCGTGGAATAAGCAAACCTTGATGTTTTATTGCAAAAGCAAACTTAATTCCTAAACAACCATTCTCACACAAGTTTACAACATAACCCAAACCCAAGAGAAAATTTAGAACATAATGGCGGCAAGAAAACCTAGACTATGCCCAAAGGAAAACCTAAGTTATGCCAACTATGAGTTGTCTAAAATACAAGGTATGATCGGGTATATATAGGGCATTGCCTAGGTTAAGTCCTCCTTGGTGTAGAAGTCTTCTTTATGATAAAGTAGCTTTTGCATTGAATGCATCCTTTAATTTTGACTTCTTTAACTTGAATTTGAACTCATCTTGTCGTTGCCTTGTGCGGCAAGAAAGCCTCGATCTTCTCCTTTGGTGGCTCTATCTGTTGTTTCTGGCATCGGTAAATTGTGTGGATGAGCTCATTGGACTTATAAAATTATGCTCCATCAATTGCACTCCAATTCACCAATTCCCTAAGTTGATACCCTGGACGAGAGGTATGGTGGCGGCAGGCGCTCGACAGCATCTCTTTGTGTTGAACTGCTTCAGTACAGCTCCTTGGTTTACTGCCTCTGCATCAGCTCCCTTGATTTCTCCTCCTCTTGATCATTCTTCTACCCTACTGCGGCGGCGGGTTACGGCGGTACCCTGCTGTCGTGGCGGGTTCCAGCGGCACCATGCTGCCGCGACGGGTTCTGGCGGGAAATATTCCAGCATGCACCAAAATACATACCAAAACAACATCTTTTCCACAAAATAAACTAAAATATATAATCAAGCTTAAAAATATTGTGAGTAAAAATGGTAAATAAAATAGGACTTTTACACACTTTCAAACTCGAACTATTGCATTTCCTAAGGCAATGCAATATAACAATAACATGCCAAAACTTAAAATCATATGTAAACTAAGTCGAGAAAGTATCTTGAGCAACCTTTACATACAGTGTAGATTTACGCCTAATTAGCAACCTTTCAAATGACAATGAACTTACCCGGAACCGAACTATGTATCTCGTGAGTGTGTGCGGTCCTTGTGATAAGAATGATTCTTCGGCTTCTAAGTAGACTTTTGATAAACATATTAATTCCCTTGTGTTTCCCTCTAGTTTTTTTTCTTTTTTTTTCAATTTAACCACTAGTGCCGGTAATAGGCATCTCTAATGATTTCATTAATTTTCATTTTTTCTAGAGCCAGTTTCGGGCAGCTTTAGCTTATCCTATAGCCATTTTCGAGCACCACTAGGACGTTTCTCTCTTTTGTTCTCACTAAACTTCGAGTTCTACCGAATTTGTACTATGTGAAATACCTAAGTTTCCTATAAGTCATAAAATCAAACTAGTCACAAGAAGTGCTTTCTTTAAGTTTAGACCATAGTAGGATTCTAAGTGAATCTAAAGTCATGCTAAGGTTGCCGCCCAGGCGGGTCATCTGCCGCGGCGGGTAAAAGGTACTCAAGAATTTTCCTCAAACTAAGAATTCATTAGACTTTAAATAAAGGAATGTTACACTAGAACCTAAATGCAAAACAAAAAAGAAAAATAAAGACATAAAAAACTATAAATAAAAGAAAAAAGTAGAGACCTAATTTCCCCCCAAACTCGAGAAGAACATTGTCCTCAATGCATGAGAAAAATAAACGAGTTAGTTGGAAAGGTCGTCACCTTGCATGATGAATTTCCTTCGAGCCATGTTAGCTTGTATGGTTATCGAATGTGTGTATCTACTAGTCGAACCACGTGCCGTCGTTACCTTGGCATCCCTGGGTAGTTGTAGTTGCAGTTGTCGTGGCGTCGATCTGGGATTCCAGGACGGGTGATGGAAGGTAAGTATTTCAGCAGGAAATATAGGGAACCGAACAACACTGTCGGGGAAAATCCCTGGTGTATTGCATAAATCGAAGCTGCTGCCTTTCCATCTTATTAAGTTGGTTCCGGAGATGATGGAGGAGTACAACTGGTATTGGGGTCTGTTTTGCAGCTTTAGTACTGCCGAGCGGCGAGAGCTGGGCGGCAGTAATAGTACTACCGGGTGGAGGGAGCTGGGCGGCAGCATCAGTACTGTCAGGTGGCAAACTTTCATCGATGGTTTTGCTCGACTGCCTCTGTCGAAGTTCTCTGGAAGGCTGGTTGATTACTGGTTGTGGCCATTGATAAGTTTTGATACGGTTGAATTTTATTTGCAAGACGTTTATGAAAGCATAAAAAATGTGGAAGATAAAAAATAGTAAAATGCAGAAAGAAATGAAAATTGTAAATTTAAAAATTCTAAGTCTATGAAAGTATAAAAAATGTGTAAGATAAAAATAAAAATCATGTTACTCTAGGAGTGCATTGATATGCATCTCCTAAAGTAACTACTCCCTTGTTGATTTGAGCTTAAAAGGGTCGTTTCTGATACTTCTTGTAATCCACCCGCACCCTCCATCGAGTGATTATTCTCATGGTGGAGGAGTCCTTCTTCCTCGTTCCCTTGTAGTCCATGTGAACCTTCATCCTTGTTTCTTTTCCTGAAGGAATGAACATGTGATTAGGAAAAATTATATCACTATCTAACCATTTACTTACGTCATATTTGTTGAAGTTTGTTATGGTGGAATGTTTCTTTTGCTGCCGAGGCAGTTTCTGTGACAACCTGTTGTTGCGGCAATCTTCTGTCATGATGCTATGCGGGTCAAGGGAAAACTCAATTTTTCGGAAAAGCTTCATGACTCTCAACATTGTTTTCTTTATGCCCCTCGAAAATCTCAATCAGTAGAGATTTTGTTGGCTTTAAATATGCTAGCATCGACTCCTCTCGATGTATATAGTCCATAGTTTTCGCGGCTTCTGACGAGGCGAGCTTATTTGCCGAAGCATTTGATGTTCTCGTGGCATCATCAATTCACTTGTCGGCCTCATTAGGTGTTGCTGTGGCATTGCTTTGTTCTTGTACTAACCTTTCACTGCTCAGTTCGTCTTCAGGGCAGGGTTCTAGGTAGCTGCCAAAATAGGCGTCAATCTTGTTGTACGGGCAGTGTTTTTCATCCTCTTGGCTTGAAGGTTCTAATTGTTCCTCACACATCTGAGATCCTTCTTCGCATTGCTCTTCATCCTCTTGTCCTGGGACATCAGTATCCCTCAGATTTAATTGTTGGGGATCACTAGTTGACGAGGCAGAAGTTGCTGAGACATCATGTTCAAGTTCATCCATGGCATTAATGAGGACTGAATTGCTCAGAAGTGCATCCATCATATCGATGTTGGCGTCCATAGCAGTTGACACTTTATGCATGAGTGCGAGGAAAGTTTGAAGTGTGTCCTACAAGGATTTTGATTGCTCTTGAGGATAACTATATTGCCAATACATGTCGATTTTCTACAGCGAAACTGTTATGGTATTCTTTTTTGAGATTTTTTATTATACCATGAAAAATCTTGTTGCTGCGGCGGCAACTGAGGCACCCGCATATGTTGTTCGTTTTCAGACTTCCACTACTGAGTGGTTTTTCTTGACATGTCTGCTGCAAAAAGATGAGGGAAACTTTCAAACGCATGATTGCCTTCACAATAATTGCAAGAACTTTCCCAAATGTTGATGCCCTTGACTTGTAGTGCACCTGAATATTCTTTTTTTTCGAATAAAAAGGAAAAATAAAAACTGAAATTAAATGCAATAAAATAAAAGTGCAGAAATATAAAGACGAATTTATTGTTGCCAATCCTCGGCAATAGCACCAAAAACTTGTAGAGCGTTTAGGTGTTCTCTAAATATGAGCACAAGAGCACACTTTTGGCAAGTTATAGTATAAAAGATATCGCCTCCCACAGGGATTGGACAACTTAGTTGATTTGCAATTCACGCACAAAAAATAAATGCACAAGTAATTTTAGTTTATAAAAGAATAAAAAGTAAATAAAACACAAGTAAATGATATAAGAGATCAGGGTGATAGAATGTGTTAGGTTATGCTGCTTAGTAGTGTGAAACTGCGTTGAATAGCTTCAGTTGCTTTGCGCTGCCAGACTTTGCTACCTTGGAGGAGGATGGCAGATTGGTTGCTTCGATGCTTTTGCTGCCTCGGCAGTGGAACAGACGATTGGCTTGGCGGCAAACTCGACAGACCTTCAAGGCTCGACAGAAGGCTTCGATATTGATCCAGCTTATGTCTAAGTCAGAATATTGTTGTTTCCCACTATAGATGATACCAGTCACGGCGTGAATCTTGCAAAGACAACAACCTTGGTTCGTCCACTATTAGCCGCCTTAAATCCTAACCTATGTCTAGGCCGAATTGATCAACACCTGATTAGGATGAGGATCATACTTATCCCTTTCGTGAGTTCGACTCTCTCGATAACAAACAAATAGATAGTTAACAACTAATCTTTCAAACTCAATTGAAAACTATGAAGAGCATGGAATAAGCAAACCTTGAGGTTTTATTGCAAAAACAAACATAATTCCGAAACAACCGTTCTCACACTAGTTTACAACATAACCCAAACCCAAGAGAAAATTTAGAACATAATGGCGGTAAGAAAACCTAGACTATGCCCAAAGGAAAACCTAAGTTGTGCCGTCTATGAGTTGTCTAAAATACAAGGTATGATCGAGTATATATAGGGCATGGCCTAGGTTAAGTCCTCCCTTGAGTAGAAGTCTTCTTTATGATAAAGTAGCTTTTGCATTGAATGCACCCTTTATTTCTGACTTCTTTAACTTGAATTTGAACTCCTCTTGTCGTTGCCTTGTGCCGCAAGAAAGCCTCGATCTTCTCCTTTGGCGGCTCTTTCTGCTGTTTCCGACATCGGTAAATTGCGTGATGGGCTCATTGGACTCAACAAATTATGCTCCATCAATCGCACTCCAATTCCCTATGTTGCTGCCCTGGGCGACAAGTATGGCGGTGTTAGGCGCTCGGCAACGTCTCTCTCTGTGTTGAACTGCTTCAATACATCTCCTTGGTTCACTGCCTCCGCATCAACTCCTCTGATTTCTCCTCATCCTGATCATTCTTCACCCTTGCTGCCGCGGCGGGTTACAGCGGGCAATTTTCCTGCATGCACCAAAATACATACCAAAACATCACATTTTCCAAAAAAAATACACTAAAATATTTAATCAGGCTTAATGGTGAAGGAAATTATGAGAATATGCATTAATGCCTAATTATGTACTAAAATGTGCGTAAGTCTAACATAATATGAGTGAAAAGGGTAAATAAAATAAGACTTTTAGACACTTTAGACACCCTCAAACTCGAACTATTGCTTGTCCTCAAGCAATGCAATCTAACAATAACATGCCAAAACGTAAAATCATATGTAAACTAATTCGAGAAAGCATCTTGAGCAACCTTTACATACCGAGTAGATTTACGCCTAATTAGAAACCTTTCAAATGAAAATGGACTTACCCGGAACCGAACTATGTATCTCGTGAGTGTGTGCGGTCCTTGTGATGAGAATGTTACTTCGGCTTCTATGTAGACTTTCGATAAAGACATTAATTCCCTTGGGTTTCCCTCAAGTTTTTTTATTCTTCTTTTTCAATTTAACCACTAGTGCCGGTAATAGGCATCTCTAATGATTTCATTCATTTTCATTTTTTTCTAGAGCCAGTTTCGAGCACCTCTAGCTTATCCTAGAGCTAGTTTCGGGGACCTCTAGGACGTTTCTCTATTTTTTTTCTCTCTAAACTAATTTGTACTAGGTGAAATAAATAAAGTTTCCTAGAAGTCCTAAAATCAAATTAGTCACAAGAAGTGTTTTCTTTAAGTTTAGACCATAGTAGGATTCTAAGTCAATCTAAAGTCATGCTAAGGTTGCCGCCCAGGCGGGTCATCTGCCGCGGCGAGTAAAAGGTACTCAAGAATTTTCCTCAAACTAGGAATTCATTAGACTTTAAATAAAGGAATGTTACATCAGAACCTATATGCAAAACAAAACAGAAAAATAAAGACATAAAAGCTATAAATAAAAGAAAAAGAAGAAAAAAAAATTAGAGGACTAATTTCCCCCCAAACTCGAGAGGAGCGTTGTCCTCAATGTATGAGAAAAATAAATGAGTTAGTCAGAAAGGTCTTCACGTTGCATGATGAATTTCCTTCGAGCGATGCTTGCTTGTGTGGTTATCGAATGTGTGTATCTGCTAGTCAAACCATGTGCAGTCATTACCTTGGCATCCTTGGGAAATTGTAGTTGCAGTTGTCGTGGCGTCGATCTGGGTTGCCAGGGCGGGTGATGACAGGTAAGTATTTCAGCAGGAAATATAGGGAACTGGATTGCACTGTCAGGGAACATCCTTGGTGTATCACATAAATCAGAGTTGTTTCCTTTCCATCCTATTGAGCTGGTTCCGGAGATGATGGAGGAGCACTGCTGGTATTTGGGGTCTGCTTGGCAGCTTTAGTACTACCGAGCGACGGGAGCTGGGAGGCAACATCAATACTACCGGGTGGAGGGAGTTGGGTGGCAGCATCAGTACTGTCGGGTGGCAAACTTTCATCGATGATGTTACTCGACTGCCTTTGTTAAAATTCTCTGGAAGACTGGTTGGTTGCTGGTTGTGGCCATTGATAGGTTGTGAGACGGTTGAATTTTATTTACAAGACGGAAAAAAGAAAAAACAAAATAAAATAGTAAAATGCATAAAGAAATAAAAACTGAAAATTTAAAAATTCTAAGTCTATGAAAGCATAAAAATGTGGAAGATAAAAAATAAAAATTATGTTACTCTATGAGTGCATTGGCATGCATCTCCTAAAGTAACTACTCCCTTGTCGATTTGAGCTTAAGAGGGTCGTTTCTGATACATCTTATAATCCACCTGCTCCCTCCATTGAGTGATTATTCTCATGGTGGAAGAGTTCTTCTTCCTCGTTCCCTTGTAGTCCATGTGAACCTTCCTCCTTGTTTCTATCTCTGACGGCATGAACATTTGATTAGGAAAAATTATATCACTATCTAAGCATGTACTTACCTCATCTTTGTTGAAGTTTGTTATGGTGGAAAGTTTCTTTTGCTGCTAAGGCAGCTGCTGCGAAAACCAGTTGTTGCGGCAATCTTCAGTCATGATGCTATTCAGGTCAAGGGAAAACTCAATTTTTTGGAAAAGCTTTATGACGCCCAACACTGTTTTCTTTATGCCCCTCGAAAATCTCCATCAGTAGAGATTTTGTTGGCTTTAAATCTGTCAGCATCAACTCCTCTCGATATATATATAGTCCATAGTTGTCGCGACTTTTGTCGAGACGGGCATCGTTGTCGAGTCTTTTGTCGTGGCATGCCTATTTTCTGAAGCATTTATTGTTGTCGTGGCATCATCAATTCCTTTGTCGGCATCATTAGGTGTTGGTGTGGCATTGCTTTGTTTAGGTGCTATCCTTTCACTGCTCAGTTTGTCTTTAGAGAAGGGTTCTAGGTAGCTGCCAAAACAGCTGCCAATCTTGCTTTTCTGGGTAGTGTTTTTCATCCTCTTGGCTTGGAGGTTCTAATTGTTCCTCATACATCGGAGATCCTTCTTCTCACTGCTCTCCGTCCTCTTTTCCTGGGACATCAGTATCCCTCAGACTTAATTGTTGGGGATCACTAGTTGTCGAGGCAGAAGTTGCTGAGACATCGTGTTCAAGTTCATTCATGGCATTAATGAGGACTGACTTGCTTAGAAGTGCATCCATCATAGCGATGTTGGTGTCTATAGTAGTTGGCACTTTATGCGCGAGTGCGTGGAAAGTTTGAAGTGCGTCCTCCAAGGATTTCGATAGCTCTTGAGGATAACTATATTGCCAGGGCATGTCCATTTCTGCAGCAAAACATTTATTGTAAAAAAAATTGAGATTTTTTATTATACCATGAAATATCTTGCTGCTATGGCGGTAACTGCGGCATCGACATCTGCTGTTCATTTTCAGACATCCACTCTCGAGTGGTTTTTCTTGACATGTCTGCTGCAAAAAGATGAGGCAACTTTCGAATGCATGATTGCCTTCACAATAATCGCAAGAACTTTCCCAAATGTTTGTAACCCCCTTAGCCCGGCCTAGACGGTTGACCTGAACTACGAAGATTACACGGGGAAAACCAAAGTCAACCTGAAAGTCAACTTTGATTAACGACCCTTTTTTTCCTTTTAAAACTTGTCTAGATGCACATTAACCCTAAGCGTACACTCGAGAATCATTTACGTATAAAGCACAGCGATCGGATTCAAATAAGGGACTCAATTGCACAAAAAGAAACAAATATTAGGGACCAAAATGTAAATTCTGGAAATTTGAAGGTCTTAACTAATTTTTAAGTTACCATTATTAAATTAGTCACATTACATGCATCTCTGTCCAATTTCACCTTAATCGGACATCTCGAACTCATATAATTGCAATTACAAATTTCGGGACTAAAACGTAAAGCTTGCAAACCTCAAAACCATTCAAATCAGTGCCCAACGGTCACCTGTTTCGAAACGGTGTTGATCGTTCCAAAACACGGGTTCATTTCGAGACTTGTTTCAAAACAGGGCTTGACAGTGGCCAAATTGTTCCGGAACGACCCCCATCCGTTTCGAAACACCTAGGCCATTACAGGCCCCTGTTTCGAAACGCTAGTGCCCGTTCCGATACGGTTTGCCCAGAAGCTGCAGATTTTGCTGGTTTTTCATGCTCAAACTCAATCAAACACATCTTAATGACCCTCTAACTATACCAACAAGTCATCAAACAAATAAGGTACATATTTGCAGCTTCAAAACACATCCATAGCATCAAACATTAAACTACACATGTCTATAGGCATGCATCCTAATATCAAAAGCCAAACAACCAACCAAACTTCAAAATAAGCAGCAAAAGGCCAATTACAAATCCAAAACATCAAAAGCAACATGCCACATACTAGGGAGTCCGAAACATCTCCCAAAACCACACTTTAGGTTCCCATTGCCAAAATTACCAAAACTAATAGTGTGTGAAAACATCACCATACATGAGCTTAGTTTCCCTTGGACTCTTAGCTTACTTGCTGCCCTCAAACACTTCAATTGTCTGCATTATTGGTACAAAAGAGAGAGCGTAAGAACAATAGCTTAGTGAGGCATGCTCTAAAGAAAACAACACAATAATGCCTTATTGGAAAACACTTTCAACAATCTTAAATACACAAGCTTAACTCTTTTCATGCAACCTTGCATACTTTACAAGCATCTCATGCTTCAATACATCAATTCAACATATTGGCTTTCAAGTGATAATTCATAAACCTTTACAACACAAAACACAATCAGATACGCGGATTACAAGCGTTGTCCCACACGCTTCATACGCACTACCGAACAACATAAGGCGGAGTTTACGGTACAATCACAACCCCTCAACACCTGTGATGGAGTTTACGGTACAATCACAACCCCTCAACATCACTCATTGGTGGTTGTATAACTTCCTAACGAGAGTACGGGACACATAACACAAGGCCCACACACGGACTTTTAACCACCGTTGTGACCTTAACAAGAGCCACACACGGACTTTTAACCACCGTTGTGATCTTACCTCTCTCGTTAGGATACTTGGATGGAGTTTTTGGTACAATTACAACCCCTCAACATCCAAGGCGACTTTATTCACGGTGCACCCAATCCTATAGCCGGCTAACTATATCTGATTCAAGTACTTTAAAACAAATTCATCACTTGCCAATATATATCATTTACCATTAACAATTCAATGTTTTAAAGCATTAATCAAAGCCATTAAACATCATGCGTCACTATGCATCAAATCCACATTTACAATATGTTAAACCAAGGATCTTTTACCTTGAGCATCCTTCAACATATGGCTTTCAAAACCAGCATTAACTATGCTAAAACATGCTTTCAAAATAGAATTTAAACATGCAAATCAAATCCAATGCATCGAACCACTTCATGGCTCATCCAAGAGAGTTTCTCCGAAAACTTACTCTTGAGCTTAGTTAAGTTGCTTAAACTTAAACTAAGCTCCCAAAACCTTCAAATAATTGTTCCCAAAGCTGGAAACCAAACTCCACTCACCAATTCCGTTTCGCAAGCTTGTCGAAACGCCGATCAAGCCTCCGGATCGACTCCAAAGGTGTCCGAAGATGTCTCCCTTGTTTTTAACACATCAAAGGAGAGGATTAATGCATCATCATGCATTAAAATCTTCAGCCATCACACCTAAACTCGCTGCTCTAACCAAACTAACATTTCGGCTACCAAACACAACCGAAATCACCTGCAAACTCTTCCAAAACTTAACCCAGCCAAGATCCACCACTTCCAACCATTTCTAAACATCAATTAACATCCAAAATGAACCTAAACTCTTCCTTATACCTACAGCTATAACAGATCACCAAGATCACCTCAAAAACCACCATTTTCATAAGTAAAAACTTAGGAAATTCAACCTATTCGGGATTGCATTGATAAAACCTCATTTACACATCATTAGACATCCAAAATACATTTAAGAATCATCTCAAAACATAGCCCAAACAATCACAACGAAATTCTTCAAGATTTCTTCCAAATCTTGAGTTTTAAGCCAAAATCAAATTCCTATCATTAAAAGCATTTGTAAAACTTATATTAAGGATTGACAACTTGGGAATTTCAGTAAAGAACTTAGTATTTAGAGGAGAAGAACAATCTTACCTCTAAATGGTGATTTCTCCTTGATTTGAGCCAATTTTCTTGAAAATCCAATGAGGAAAACAAAAGGATTTGATGTAGGATTGATTAGGAACTTATTGATGATAGAAATCTCATCAATTGAAGTGGAAATCAAAGCAAAAGCTGCTGGAGAAAAGTGTTTGGATGATGGAATTTTGAGAGAAAAGAAATGAGAAAATTTTAGGAAAAGTTAGTTATGAAATTCTAAAAAGTTAGTTTCCTTTTTCATTTAATTAATTAAAATATTAATTAATTCACTCAAATTAAAGAAAAAATCTGGAGAAATCATATTTGGGTAAATTAGCTCCTTAAAGATTCAAAGTTTCAAACCTTACAAAACAGTCACCACTAAACTTTTCAAAAATCGCATTTTAGTCACTACACCGAAATGTAGTGTTTCCAAACCTTATTTTGTAAAATTGATTTCACCACTCTCTTATATATATTAAAAGAGAATTTTATAGATATTTTTCCATATTTTTAAAGCACCCCGAACTAGGCTTTCCCTAAAACCTCCTCTTATATTCGAACCGAAAATCAGACCGGTCCGGTTCAGACCCTAAACTTCCAAGCCCAAAATTGGGGTGTTACAACTCTCCCCCTTAAGAAATTTTGACCTCGAAATTTACCTGGAGGAAAGAGGTACGGGAACTGCTTCTTCATGTCATCCTTTCTTTCCCACGTGGCTTCCTCAACACCACGATGCTTCCACAACACCTTAACCAATTCAATGGTCTTGCCACGAAGAACTTTACTGTCCGAATCCAGAATTTCAACCGACTCCTCATCATAGGTCAAGTCTGGATTCAACTCCACTTCCTCCACAGGCATAACATGCGAAGGATCAGATCTATACCTCCGAAGCATTGAAACATGAAACACATCATGAATCTTTTCCAACTCTTGCGGTAACCTCAGCTTGTAAGCAACAGGACCCACACGTTCAATCACCTCGTATGGTCCAATGTACCAAGGGCTCAACTTACCCTTCCGGCCAAACCTCATCACCTTCTTCCAAGGCGAAACCTTCAAGAACACACGGTCAGCTACCGCAAACTCAATCTCCTTACGCTTCAAATCCGCGTAAGACTTCTGCCGATCAGAAGCTGCCTTCAATCGCTCACAAATGAGCTTCACCTTCTCGGTGGTTTTCTATCAACAAAGTCGGCATTGAAACCAACTTATGACCTGTTTCAGCCCAGCAATGAGGAGTTCTGCACTTCCTCTCGTACAAGGCTTCATAAGGTGCCATTTGAATACTTGCCTGGTAACTATTGTTATAAGAAAACTTTACCAAAGGCAAATGTTTCTCCCAAGAACCTTTAAACTCAATCACACAACACCTCAACATATCCTCCAGCACTTGGATAACACGCTTAGACTGTCCATCCGACTGTGGATGATAAGAAGTACTGAAATTCAACCGTGTACCCAAAGCTTGATGCAAACACCCCCAAAAACGCGATGTAAACCTCGGATCCCTATTCGATACTATAGACTTTGGCACACCATGCAGTCACACAATCTCAGCAATGTACAACTATGCAAGCTTGTCCAAGGTATACGTAGTATGCACATGTAAGAAATGTGCGCACTTCGTAATGCGATCCACAATCACCCACACCGAATTCTTTTTCGATGGCGACAAAGGCAAACCAGACACAAAGTCCATGGTAATCCTTTCCCACTTCCACTCATGAATCCTCAACGGTTGCAAAAACCCAGAAGGAAACAGATGTTCAGCCTTAACCCACTGACAAACCATGCACTTACTCACATACTCCGCAACATATTTCTTCAAACCCACCCAATAATACTCACCCTTAAGATCACGATACATCTTAGTACTACCAGGGTGCATAGCAAAAGGACTGCTATGAGCCTCAGTCAGAATAGTACGCCTCAACTCAGCATCATTCGTCACTACCATCCGACTCCCAAAACATAGAACCCCAAAACATAGAATCATCCAACAACCACTTATCCTTTATCAACTAAACCAAAGATGTTTTCACTTGCAATTCAGCCACAAGACCCCCATCTCGCGAAATACTCAAGCTGGCAAACATAGCCCTCAACTCCACTGCCACCTTTCTACTCAAGGCATCCGCTACAACATTAGCTTTTCCCGGATGGTACTCGATCGTCAGATCGTAATCTTTAAGCAACTCCACCCAATGTCATTGCCTAAGATTCAACTCTTTCTGAGAAATCAGATACTTCAAACTTTTGTGATCCGTGTACACAGTACACTTCTCACCATACAGGTAATGTCTCCAAATCTTCAAAGCAAAAACCACCGCAGCTAACTCAATATCATGTGTAGGATAATTATGCTCATGCACCTTCAACTGACGCGATGCATAAGCCACCACCTTACCCTCTTGCATCAACACACACCCCAAACCAACATAGGATGCGTCGCTGTACACTACAAACTCTTTCCCTGATTCAGGTTGAACCAAGATAGGAGCTTGCACCAAAGCTGCCTTAAGCTTCTCAAAAGCCTGCTGTCTTGCCTCTGTCGACTCATAATTGACTTCCTTTTGCAACAACTTTGTCAAAGGTGCAACAATCTTTGAAAATCCATCCACAAACCTCCGGTAGTATCCTTCCAACCCAAGGAAACTACGGACTTTATGAACAGACTTAGGAGGCTTCCAATTCATCACCGCCTCAATCTTCTAAGGATCAACACGAATCCCCTCCGCAGAAACCACATGACCAAGGAAAACAACTTCCCTAAGCCAGAATTCACACTTGCTCAGCTTAGCATAGAGCTGATTCCCCAACAGCGCCTGCAACACAATCCGCAAATGCCCCTCATGCTCCTCCTCAGTACGAGAGTATACAAGGATATCATCAATGAACACCACAACAAACTTGTCCAAGTATTCATGAAACACTCTATTCATCATGTCCATAAAAGCTGCAGGAGCATTCGTCAAGCCAAAATGCATCACAAGAAACTCATAATGCCCATACCTCGTTCTAAAGGCTGTCTTTGGCACATCCACATCCTTCACTTTGAGCTGGTAAGAACCTAACCTTAAGTCAATCTTAGAGAACACAGCCGCTCCCCAAAATTGATCAAAGAGATCTTCAATCATCGACAAAGGACACCGATTCTTGATAGTCAACTTGTTCAGCTGACGATAATCGATGCACATTCTCATAGTGCCATCCTTCTTCTTCACAAACAAGACCGGTGCACCCCAAGGTGACACACTCGGTCGAATGAAACCACGATCAAGCAACTCCTGAAGTTGCGTCTTTAGCTCCTTCAACTCCTTAGGTGCCATTCGGTAAGGAGTAATGGACACTTGAGTTGTGTTTTCATACAACTCAATCCCAAACTCCACCTCTCGACTAGGAGGCAATCCGAGTAACTACTCCGGAAACATTCCAGGAAACTCTCGCACCGTCCTGATATCTTGAACCCACAACTCCTTAGAGCTAGGATTCATCACAAAGGCCAGATAAGCCTCACAACCTTGCCTCAACATTCGGCTTGCTTCCAACGAAGACACCACATTGGCAAGAAACTTCACATTCTCACCAACCACCACTACCTCATAATCATCCGCAAGTTTCAACGAAACTCGCTTATTCTCAAAATCCACTACAGCTCGATGTTCAACAAGCCAATCCATACCAAGGATCACATCAAAACCATAGAGTGGCAATTCTATGAGATCAACAAGAAAAACATGGTTTTGCACTTCCAATGGACATCTTCTATACAACTTACGTGTCACAACGGTCTCACCAAAGGAACTAGTTACACGCATACCAACATCCAAGAACTCAACAGGTAAACCAAGCAATTGAGCATGTTCACGCAATATGTATGAGTGTGTAGATCCAGAATCAATCAAGGAAAGTAATGATAAGGATTGCAAAGTAAAAGTACCTGCGATCACATTCGTATCATTTCTCCCCTCACGCTGAGCATACACCCGAGCCTGGCTACCACCCTCAGGTTGAACAGCCACCACATGAGCCACATTCCTCCCACCATCCTCTCTGCACTGGAAGTTACCACGGTCGCGCCCACGACCTCTCTGTGGTGCAATTACCCCAGGAGCACGTCCCTGACCACCAACGGCCAACAAAAGACACTCCCTCCTCATGTGATCTGCCGAACCACAATTCCAACATGAATTACCGGTCACTGCTACCGGAGACTGAACCTCTCTCACTGCTCGAGGACAATCTCGCCTCATATGGCCACGAGATCTATACGTCCAGCACGTGTTCTGATCAGCTCTCAAATTGTCTCCCTGAACAGGCGCACCATGTCCTCCACCACCACGCCTAGCAGAAGACTGATACCTCTTATCACGTCCTCTATTGTTCCGTCCACCACCGGAACTATAATCAGCAGCTCTTTTGCCTGAGCTAGAACCAACACCTCTGGAAGACAAACCCAAGTTCTGCTCAATGTCCTTCGCTCTACTCACCAACACATCAAAATCCGTATACTCAGCAGCAAGCATGAAAGTCTTCACGTCCGTCACCAAACCGTAACGAAAACGTTCACACCTCTCCCGCTCATCAGGGATTAGCTCAGGTGCGTACTGGCTAAGGCGAACAAACTGGATCTCATACTCATCCACCGTCATGCTTCCTTGCGTAATAGACATAAATTCTCTTTTCTTTTCATCTAGCTATCGCACACCTAGATACTTTCGCTTGAACGCGTTTAGAAAGAACGTCCAAGTCATATCATTCTCCTCCATTCCGGAAACAGTGGTCGTCCACCACGTATACGCATCATCATGTAGCAGAGATACCACACAACCCAATTTATGCACATTGCTGTAGTTCATTTGCCTCAAAATCCTCTTGGTGCTTTCCAACCAAGATTCAGAACCTTCAGGAGATAAACCTCTGAACTCAGTCCCTCCCAGACTGCGAAGACGTTCCAAAGGCAATCTCAAATTAGCATCACCCTGATGTGCAGCTCCTTGAGCTCTAGCTACTGCTGCCTGAAAGGCTCCCGCAATAGCCTAAATCAGCACAGTCATGTCAGGAGCAGCTTGCCCCTGAACACCTTCAGGTCCAGCGACCCCAGCACCAGCACCAACACCATCACCGCCAAGTGGTCCACCACCAGGGGGAGGAGGTAAATCCACAACATTATCAGCGTTTTCCTCATTCTCATTCTGAGCCATAGCTCTCGTATTCATCCTCATCTCTTTACGAGGCCTCATGCTCAACAAGGTAAGTAATCCAAGAACTCAAGCTCATTTTCCAAAAACAAATCCCTTCATTAGTTTTGATATGGCAATGGGTCCCCTAACATGCTTCAACACAGCATAGCATCACAATTGCAACCATACATCACAATTCAATCAAACACACTTTCACCCAAAAGGCACATCATGCAAATACACATACATAACCTACATAACCATTCCCATTTACACGAGAACTCAGCTCTGATACCACCAAATGTAACCCCCTTAGCCCGGCCTAGACGGTTGACCCGAACTACGAAGACTACACGGGGAAAACCAAAGTCAACCCGAAAGTCAACTTTGATTAAGGACCCCTATTTTTCCTTTTAAAACATGTCTAGATGCACATTAACCCTAAGCGTACACTCGAGAATCATTTACGTATAAAGCACAGCGATCGGATTCAAATAAGGGACTCAATTGCACACAAAAAAACAAATATTAGGGACCAAAATGTAAATTCTGGAAATTTGAAGGTCTTAACTGATTTTTAAGTTACCAATATTAAATTAGTCACATTACATGCATCTCGGTCAAATTTCACCTTAATCGGACATCTCGAACTCATATAATTGCAATTACAAATTTCGGGACTAAAACGTAAAGCTTGCAAACCTCAAAACCATTCAAATCAGTGCCCAACGGTCACCTGTTTCGAAACGGTGTTGACTGTTCCGAAACACAGGTTCGTTTCGAGACTTGTTTCGAAACAGGGCTTGATAGTGGCCAAATCGTTCCGGAACGGCCCCCATCCGTTTCGAAACAACTAGGCCATTACAGGCCCCTGTTTCGAAACGCCCGTGCCCGTTCTGATACGGCTTGCCCAGAAGCTGCGGATTTTGCTGGTTTTTCATGCTTAAACTCAATCAAACTCATCTTAATGACCCTCTAACCATACCAACAAGTCATCAAACAAATAAAGTACATGTTTGCAGCTTCAAAACACATCCATAGCATCAAACATTAAACTACACATGTCTATAGGCATGCATCCTAATATCCAAAGTCAAACAACCAACCAAACTTCAAAATAAGCATCAAAAGGCCAATTACAAATCCAAAACATCAAAAGCAACATGCCACAAACTAGGGAGTCCGAAACATCTCCCAAAACCACACTTTAGGTTCCCATGGCCAAAATTACCAAAACTAATAGTGTGTGAAAACATCACCATACATGAGCTTAGTTTCCCTTGGACTCTTAGCTTTCTTGCTGCCCTCAAACACTTCAATTGTCTGCATTATTGGTACAAAAGAGAGAGCGTAAGCACAATAGCTTAGCGAGGCATGCTCTAAAGAAAACAACACAATAATGTCTTATTGGAAAACACTTTCAACAAGCTTAAATACACAAGCTTAACTCTTTTCATGCAACCTTGCATACTTTACAAGCATGTTATGCTTCATTACATCAATTCAACATATTGGCTTTCAAGTAATAATTCATAAACCTTTACAACACAAAACACAATCGGATACGCGGATTACAAGCGTTGTCCCACACGCTTCATACACACTACCGAACAACATAAGGTGGAGTTTACGGTACAATCACAACCCCTCAACACTCGTGATGGAGTTTACAGTACAATCACAACCCCTCAACATCACTCATCGGTAGTTGTATAACTTCCTAACGAGAGTACGGGACACATAACACAAGGCCCACACACAGACTTTTAACCACCGTTGTGACCTTAAGAAGATCCACACACGAACTTTTAACCACCGTTGTAATCTTACCTCTCTCGTTAGGATACTTGGATGGAGTTTTCAGTACAATTACAACCCCTCAACATCCAAGGAGACTTTATTCACGGTGCACCCAATCCTATAGTCGGCTAACTATATTCGATTCAAGTACTTTAAAACCAATTCATCACTTGCCAATATACATCATTTACCATCAACAATTCATAGTTTTAAAGAATTAATCAAAGCCATTAAACATCATGCATCACTATGCATCAAATCCACATTTACAATATGTCAAACCAAGGATCTCTTACCTTGAGCATCCTTCAACATATGGCTTTCAAAACCAGAATTAACTATGCTAAAACATGCTTTCAAAATAGAATTTAAACATGCAAACCAAATCCAATGTATCGAACCACTTCATGGCTCATCCAAGAGAGTTTCTCCGAAAACTTACTCTTGAGCTTAGTTAAGTTGCTTAGACTCAAACTAAGCTCCCAAAACCTTCAAATAATTGTTCCCAAAGCTGGAAACCAAACTCCACTCACCAATTCCGTTTCGCAAGCTTGCCGAAACGCCGATCAAGCCTCCGAATCGACTCCAAAGGTGTCCGAAGATGTCTCCCATGTTTTTAACACATCAAAGCAGAGGATTAATGCATCATCATGCATTAAAATCTTCAGCCATCACACCTAAACTCGCTGCTCTAACCAAACTAACATTTCAGCTACCAAACACAACAGAAATCACCTCCAAACTCTTGCAAAACTTAACCCAGCCAAGATCCACCACTTCTAACCATTTCTAAACATCAATTAACATCCAAAATGAACCTAAACTCGTCCTTATACCTCCAGCTATAACAGATCACCCAGATCACCTCAAAAACCACCATTTTCATAAGCAAAAACTTAGGAAATTCAACCTATTCGGGATTGCATTGATAAAACCTCATTTACACATCATTAGACATCCAAAATACATTTAAGAATCATCTCAAAATAGAGCCCAAACAATCACAACGAAATTCTTCAATATTTCTTCCAAATCTTGAGTTTTAAGCCAAAATAAAATTCCTATCATTAAAACCATTTGTAAAACTTAAATTAAGTATTGACAACTTGGAAATTTTAGTAAATAACTTAGTATTTAGAAGAGAAGAACAATCTTACCTCTAAATGGTGATTTCTCCTTGATTTGAGCCAATTTTCTTGAAAATCAATGAGGAAAACAAAAGGATTTGATGTAGGATTGGTTAGGAATTTTGTAACGCCCCGGTTTTGGGCTTAGAAGTTTTGGGCGTTGACCGGTTTGGTGAAAGTGCTGTTCGAATCTAAGAGAGTGAATTTAGGAAAGCCTAGTTCGGGTTGCATTAAAAATATGGAAAAATGTTCTAAAATCATCTTTTAATATAATTAAGTGAACTGTGAAATCAATTTTGGAAAATGAGTTTTGGAAGGGTGACATTTTGGCTAGTGACCAAAATGTAATTTTTGAAAGTTTTGTGACTGTTTTAAAAAGGATTGAAACTTTGAATCTTTAAGGAGCTATTTACCCAAAGGGGAGTTTCTCCAGATTTTCTAGAATATTAAATGATTTAATAATGGTTTAAAATAAAAGTAAAAAGGAGGGAAAGATATTTTAGTCATTTTTAACTAACTTTCTAAATTTTCCATTTTCCATTTTCTCTCATCTTTTCTCTCAAACCAAACACATTCTCTCCAGATCTTTTCCTTTGATTTTTATCACCTAAATACTTCTTTTCAATCCTCTTTTGATTCCTAATCATCTCATCATCAAAACCTTTGTATTTGCTACTTGATTCATCAAGCTTTTTGGTTCCAAAAGAGGAGAAACTCAAGTTTGGAGGTAAGAACGTTCTTCTCCTCTAAACTATCAGTTCTTTACTGAAATTCCTAAGTTCTCAATCCTTAATTGATGTTTTATAAATGGCTTTTAAGATTGTTTAATGGATCTTGGCTTAAAATGCAAGATTTGGTGTGTTTTTGATGAAATTTCGTTGGATCTGTTTAAGCAGTGTTTTAAGGTGTTAAAATGATGATTAATGAATGTTAATTTGATAGGGAATTGAGTTTTGATTAATGCAATCCCGTATAGGTTGAATTTCCTAAGTTTAGCTTGTGATTCTTGTTTGTTTTTGAGGTGATCTTGTGGATCTGGTGTTGCTGGAGGTATAAAGATGTTGTTAGGTTCTTTTTAGATGTTAAATGATGTTAAAGGATGTTAGGTTCTGATGGTTAGTGGCTGGGCTTTGTTGAGAAGTGGTTTGGATGCATTTTCGGTTGTGTTTGGTGGCCGAAAATGGAGTGTGGATGAGAGCAGCGAGTTTAGGTGCTTTCATTGAAGCTATTAATGCATGATGATGCATTAATATACTGTTTTAATGTGTTAAAACAGGGGAGTCATCTTTGGATCCAAGTGGTGGTGATCCGGAAGCTTGATTTGGTGCTTCGGCAAGAGGCGAAGTGGAATCGGTGAGTGAAATTTGGGTTTCGGCTTTGAAACCAATGTCTTGGGAGCTTAGTTTAAGTCTAAACAACTTTGCTAAGCTCAAGTGTAAGTTTTCGGAAATACTCTCTAGTGGTGGCCATGATTTGATTGTTGTTGCAATGTGGTTTATTGCATGTTTTAAACTCTGTTTTGAAAGCATGATTTAGCATGGTTAATGCTGTTTTTGTAAGCCATATGTTGAAGGAAACTCAAGGTAAGAGTTCCTTGTTGTTGAACATTGATTAAATGTGGTTTGATGCTTTTAAATGCATGATGAATATAGCTTGGTTTAATGCTTTAAAACAGTGGATAAATTGATGATAATGATGTATATTGGCAAGTGATGTTTTGAAAAGGTTAAGGTCACTAAGGTGGTTAAAAGTCCTTGAGTGAGCCTTGTTTACTTAAGAACATCAAGGTGGTTAAAAGTCCTTGGATGATTCTTGTTACGGACACAAAGGTGTTTAAAAGTCCTTGTGTGGTCCCTTCTATGGTGTTTAAAAGTCCATAGGCCAAGGTGTTTAAAAGTCCTTGGGTCAAGGTGTTTAAAAGTCCTTGAGGTGATCTATATCATGGTGTTTAAAAGTCCATGGCCAAGGTGTTTAAAAGTCCTTGGGGCCAAGGTGTTTAAAAGTCCTTGGGGTGAAACTTGATACGGACACAAAGGTGTTTAAAAGTCCTTGTGTGGTCCTTTCTATGGTGTTTAAAAGTCCATAGGCCAA
This sequence comes from Hibiscus trionum, assembly GCA_030270665.1. Taxonomy (NCBI): domain Eukaryota; kingdom Viridiplantae; phylum Streptophyta; class Magnoliopsida; order Malvales; family Malvaceae; genus Hibiscus; species Hibiscus trionum. Next base: position 23,191,652 of record BSYR01000005.1, read on the forward strand.
GGTGTTTAAAAGTCCTTGGGGCCAAGGTGTTTAAAAGTCCTTGGGGTGAAAGTCGATGAACTTGTTTTTAAAGAAATGAAATGTATCACTTGTGGCCAATATGACATGAAATGTTATGATGCATGAGATGCATGTTTAAGTATGCTTTTGAGCATGTGTAAATGATGATTTGAGGCATGATTTATAAAGTGTTTTATAAATGCATTATTGGATGGTTTTGTTGAGCATTCCTCACTAAGCTTTTGCTTACGCTCTCTTTGTTTTCTCAAATCAATAATGCAGAACATTAAAGTACTTTGAGGGCAGCAAGGAAGGCAAGCATTCAAGTGGAAGTAAAGCTCAAAGTATGGAAGGTTTTATTAAGTACATTTAGTTTTTGGTAATTTGGAAATGAGGGGCCTATGTGTATGTTTTGGGAGATGTTTTGAACTCCCTAAGTATGTTGAATGTTGTTGAGAATGCTGGTTTTTGGTGGTTGGCCTCTATATGCTTGAATTGAAAGTTTATGCTTGAATGGTTGCTTGTGTAGGAAGCATGCCTATAGATTTGGGGCTTTTCATATATGTTGGTGTTTTGATGAATTGTTGATGCAAGTATGTCTCTTATATGTTGAATTGCATGTTGGCAAAGTTTGGTGGCATTTGGAGCATGATTGGTTGGTCAATTGCATGTTTAAGTATGCATTTTGGGGCAATCTGTGCAGGGTGTTTCGGAACAGCACCTACCGTTTCGGAACGGGTGCCTTAAACGAGCCCAGGCGTCCGAAACGGGAGGGACCGTTCCGAAACGGAAAGGCTACTGCCCGACCCCCGTTTCGGTACTCGTTGCGGAACGGCCCCGCGTTTTGAAACGGGCTGTCCTCCGTTTCGGAACGGTTGACCGTTGGGGGCTGACAGTGGCAGTTATGTGTTTTGAATTGTTTGCATTTTGGTCCTGAATCTTGTTTGTGCAATTGTATGAGTTTGGGAAGTCCTTTTGAGCTGAAATTTCACAGAGAAGCATGAAACCTGATTAATTTCAAGTTGGTAACTCTAATTTGGGCTAAGTCCTTATAATTATCAGAATTTACAATTTGGTCCCTAAAGTTGTAAATTGTTCAATTGGGTCCCTGTTTGATCTCTGATGTTTATGATCTTTAAGTATGCTGTTGTATGATCATATCTAAGGATTAATATGCATCTAGACAAGTTTAAAAAGAAAAAAAAGGGTCGTTAATCAAGGTTGACTTTCGGGTTGACTTTGGTTTTCCCCGTGTGACTTTCTTAATTCGGGTCAACCGTCTAGGCCGGGTTAAGGGGGTTACATTTGGTGGTATCAGAGCTGAGTTCTCGAGTAATTGGGAATGAATGTGTGCATGATTGAAGTATGTATGCTTTGTATGCTTGTTGAGTGGAAGCATGTTGAGTGAATTGCATGTATGTTGCAATTGGAATGTATGCTGTGGTGTAGCATGTTGTGGGTACCCATTGCCAAATAAAAGCTAATGAAATAGTGTTGATTTTGAATGAAATTGAGCTTGAATACTTGGATTGCTTACCTTGCTGGGCCTGACTTCGTTTTATTTGTATTGTGATTGCATGGTAAAGTATGGCACCACGTAGAGAGTTACGAGGTAATGTGCGAGCTACGGCTCCTAATGAGAACGAGAATGAGGAAAACACGGGTAGTGCGGTGTTACCTCCTCCTCCACCTGGTGGTGGTGGTGCTGGGGCTGAGGAAGCTGGAGCTGCAGCTGGTGCTGGAGCTGCTGGACCTGAGGCTGGTCAGGGGCAAGCTATGCCTGATATGACAATGTTAGTGCAAGCTATTGCTGGTGCTTTTCAAGCAGTAGTAGCTGGGGCTCGTGGAGCGGGGCATCAGGAAGATGCTGGAGTTAGACTACCTTTGGAGCGTCTGCGCAGTCTTGGTGGGACTGAGTTCAGGGGTATGTCTGCTGAGAGTTCTGAAGCTTGGCTAGAGAGTACCAAGCGAATCTTGGGTCAGATGAGTTGCACTGATGTGCAGAAGCTTGGTTGTGTTGTGTCCTTGCTGCAGAAGGATGCGTATACGTGGTGGACGACCACCATAGCTGGGATGGCAGAAGCTGATGTGACTTGGACATTCTTTCAGAATGTGTTCAAGAGAAGGTATCTTGGTGTGAGATATCTTGATGAGAAGAAGCGTGAATTCATGTCTCTTACCCAAGGGAGCATGAGTGTGGCTGAGTATGAAGTGCAGTTTGTGCGACTCAGTCAGTATGCACCTGAGCTGGTACCTGATGAGCGGGCAAGGTGCGAGAGGTTCCTTTATGGCTTAGAGACGAATGTGAAAATGTATTTGCTGGCCGCCGAGTATGATGATTTTGATGTGTTGGTGGGTCGAGCCAAGGACGTTGAGATGAACCTGAGTTTGTCTGTTAAGGGTGTTGGCAAGCGAGCTGCTGAGTATAGTTCCGGAGGTGGACGGAACAAGAGGGGACGTGATCAGAAGTATCAGTCTTCAGCTAAGAGAGGTGGTGGTGCACCTGCTAGAGGAGGCAATGCTAGAGCTGATCCGAGTGCTTGTTGGATCTGTGGTTCACGTGGTCACATGAAGCGTGACTGTCCTCGTTCTGTGAGAGAGGTGCAAGCTCCTGTTGTGGCAGCTGGTAATGGGTGCTGGAATTGTGGATCCGCAGACCATTTGAGGCGAGATTGTCCTAGGTTGGCTGGTGATCAGGTGCGTGCTCCTGTTGTTGCTGCACCGCAGAGAGGTCGTGGGCGCGGCCTTGGTAATTTCCAGAGGAGAGAGGAAGGTAGTCGTGGAGTGGCCCATGTTGTGGCTATTCAGCCTGAAGGTGGAGGCCAAGCGAGGGTGTATGCTCAGCGTGAGGGAAGGAATGATGCGGATGTGATTGCAGGTACCTTTACTTTGCAATCCTTGTCATTGCTTTCTTTGATAGATTCTGGATCTACGCATTCATACATTTTGCGTGGGCATGCTGAATTGCTTGGTTTGCCTGTTGAGTCTTTGGATGTTGGTGTTCGTGTCACTAGTTCTTTTGGTGAGACTGTTGTGACTCGAAAGCTTTATAGAAGGTGTCCCTTGGTTGTTCAAGAACATGTTTTTCATGTTGATCTTATGGAGTTGCCCTTTTATGGTTTTGATGTAATCCTTGGTATGGATTGGCTTGCTGAGCATCGCGCTGTTGTGGATTGTGAAAACAAGCGAGTTTCGCTTAAGCTTGCGGATGATTATGAAGTTGTTGTGGTTGGTGAGAATGTGAAGTTTCTTGCCAATGTAGTGTCTACCTTGGAGGCGAGCAGGATGCTGAGGCAAGGTTGCGAAGCCTATCTAGCTTTTGTGATGAATCCTAGCTCTAAGGAGTTGAGGGTGCAAGATATCAGAGTGGTGAATGAGTTCCTGGTGTTTTTCCTGAGGAGTTGCCTGGTTTACCTCCTAACCGCGAGGTTGAGTTTGGAATTGAGCTGAATGAGAATACAACTCCTGTGTCCATTACTCCCTATAGAATGGCACCTAAGGAGCTGAAGGAGCTGAAGACGCAGTTGCAAGAGTTGCTTGATTGTGGTTTCATCCGGCCGAGTGTGTCGCCTTGGGGAGCACCGGTCTTGTTCGTGAAGAAGAAGGATGGCACTATGAGAATGTGCATTGATTATCGTCAGCTGAACAAGTTGACTATCAAGAATCGGTATCCTTTGCCGAGGATTGATGATCTCTTTGATCAATTTCGGGGAGCTGCTGTGTTCTCTAAGATTGACTTGAGGTCAGGGTATTACCAGTTGAAGGTGAAGGATGTGGATGTGCCTAAGACAGCTTTCAGGACAAGATATGGGCATTATGAGTTCCTTGTGATGCCGTTTGGTTTGACAAATGCTCCTGCTGCTTTCATGGACATGATGAATCGTGTGTTTCATGAATACCTGGACAAGTTCGTTGTGGTGTTCATTGATGATATCCTCGTGTACTCGCGTACTGAGGAGGAGCATGAAGAGCATTTAAGGATTGTTTTGCAAGCTTTGTTGGAGAATCAGCTTTATGCTAAGCTGAGCAAGTGTGAGTTCTGGCTTAGGGAGGTGGTGTTCCTTGGGCATGTGGTCTCAGCTGAGGGGATTCGTGTTGATCCTCAGAAGATTGAGGCGGTGATGAATTGGAAAGTTCCTAAGTCTGTTCATGAAGTCCGTAGTTTCCTTGGTTTGGCGAGATACTACCGAAGGTTTGTGGATGGTTTTTCCAAGATTGCTACTCCTTTGACGAAGCTGTTGCAAAAGGATGTTAAGTATGAGTGGACGGAAGCGAGACAGCAGGCTTTTGAGAAGCTTAAGGCGGCTTTGACGCAAGCTCCTATCTTGGTTCAGCCTGAATCAGGGAAAGAGTGTGGTTTACAGTGATGCATCCTATGTTGGTTTGGGGTGTGTGCTGATGCAGGAGGGTAAGGTGGTGGCTTATGCATCGCGGCAGTTGAAAGTGCATGAGCGCAATTACCCTACGCATGATATTGAGCTGGCTGCAGTGGTCTTTGCTCTGAAGATCTGGAGACATTATCTGTATGGTGAGAAGTGTACTGTGTACACAGATCACAAGAGTTTAAGGTATCTGATGTCTCAGAAGGAGTTGAATCTTAGGCAGCGGCGTTGGTTGGAGTTGCTCAAGGATTATGATCTGACGATTGAGTATCATCCTGGAAAGGCTAATGTTGTTGCGGATGCCTTGAGCAGGAAAGTGGCTGTTGAGCTGAGGGCTATGTTTGCTAGCTTGAGCATATCGCAAGATGGTGGTCTTGTTGCTGAGTTGCAAGTGAAACCATCATTGGTTCAGTTGATCAAGGATAAGCAGTTGCTGGATGATTCCTTGGTGCCGCATGTTCAGGATATCGCAGAGGGTAGACCTTCGGATTTCTGCTTTAATGATGATGGTGTGTTGTGTTTTGGGAGTCGGATAGTAGTGCCTGCTGATGCTGAGTTGAGGCGTGCTATTCTGACTGAAGGTCATAGTAGTCCTTTTGCTATGCACCCTGGTAGTACTAAGATGTATCGTGATCTTCGTGATGAGTACTATTGGGTGGGTTTGAAGAAGGATGTGGCGGAGTTTGTTAGCAAGTGTTTGGTGTGTCAGCGAGTTAAGGCTGAGCATCAGTTTCCTTCAGGGTTGTTGCAACCGTTGAAGATCCCTGAATGGAAGTGGGAAAGGGTTACCATGGATTTTGTATCTGATTTACCTTTGTCTCCATCGAAGAAGAATTCGGTGTGGGTGATTGTGGATCGCCTAACGAAGTGTGCGCATTTCTTGCCTGTGCATACTACGTTTTCTTTGGATAAGTTGGCAGAGCTGTACATTGCTGAGATTGTGCGGCTGCATGCTGTGCCTAAGTCGATTGTGTCGGATAGGGATCCGAGGTTCACATCGCGGTTCTGGCAGTGTTTGCATCAAGCTCTGGGTACAAGGTTGCATTTCAGTACATCCTATCATCCTCAGTCGGATGGTCAGTCTGAGCGTGTTATCCAGATTTTGGAGGATATGTTGAGGTGTTGCGTGATTGAGTTCCAAGGTTCTTGGGAGAAGCATCTGCCTTTGGTTGAGTTTGCTTATAACAATAGTTATCAGGCAAGTATACAGATGTCACCTTATGAGGCCTTGTACAGGAGGAAGTGTAGGACTCCTCTTTGTTGGGCTGAAACTGGTCAAAAGTTGGTTTCGATGCCGGCTTTGTTGAAAGGTACCACAGAGAAGGTAAAGCTCATTTGTGAGCGTTTGAAGGCAGCTTCTGATCGGCAAAAGTCTTACGCGGATTTGAAGCGTAAGGAGATAGAGTATGCGGTCGGTGACCGTGTGTTTCTGAAGGTTTCGCCTTGTAAAAAGGTGATGAGGTTTGGCCGGAAGGGTAATTTGAGCCCTAGGTACATTGGACCATATGAGGTGGTTGAGCGTGTGGGTCCTGTTGCGTATCGGTTGAGTTTACCTCAGGAGTTGGAGAAGATTCATGATGTGTTCCATGTTTCTATGCTCCGGAAGTATAGATCTGATCCTTTGCATGTGATGCCTGTGGAGGAAGTGGTTTTGAATCCGGATTTGACATATGATGAGGAACCGGTGAGGGTTCTGGATTCGGATAGCAAGGTTCTTCGTGGCAAGACCATTGAGTTGGTAAAGGTGCTGTGGAAGCATCGAGGTGTTGAGGAAGCCACGTGGGAGCGGAAGGAAGACATGCTGAAGCAGTTTCCTTATCTCTTTCCTTCAGGTAAATTTCGGGGACGAAATTTCTTAAGGGGGGGAGAGTTGTAACGCCCCGGTTTTGGGCTTAGAAGTTTTGGGCGTTGACCGGTTTGGTCAAAGTGCTGTTCGAATCTAAGAGAGTGAATTTAGGAAAGCCTAGTTCGGGTTGCATTAAAAATATGGAAAAATGTTCTAAAATCATCTTTTAATATAATTAAGTGAACTGTGAAATCAATTTTGGAAAATGAGTTTTGGAAGGGTGACATTTTGGCTAGTGACCAAAATGTAATTTTTGAAAGTTTTGTGACTGTTTTAAAAAGGATTGAAACTTTGAATCTTTAAGGAGCTATTTACCCAAAGGGGAGTTTCTCCAGATTTTCTAGAATATTAAATGATTTAATAATGGTTTAAAATAAAAGTAAAAAGGAGGGAAAGATATTTTAGTCATTTTTAACTAACTTTCTAAATTTTCCATTTTCCATTTTCTCTCATCTTTTCTCTCAAACCAAACACATTCTCTCCAGATCTTTTCCTTTGATTTTTATCACCTAAATACTTCTTTTCAATCCTCTTTTGATTCCTAATCATCTCATCATCAAAACCTTTGTATTTGCTACTTGATTCATCAAGCTTTTTGGTTCCAAAAGAGGAGAAACTCAAGTTTGGAGGTAAGAACGTTCTTCTCCTCTAAACTATCAGTTCTTTACTGAAATTCCTAAGTTCTCAATCCTTAATTGATGTTTTATAAATGGCTTTTAAGATTGTTCAATGGATCTTGGCTTAAAATGCAAGATTTGGTGTGTTTTTGATGAAATTTCGTTGGATCTGTTTAAGCAGTGTTTTAAGGTGTTAAAATGATGATTAATGAATGTTAGTTTGATAGGGAATTGAGTTTTGATTAATGCAATCCCGGATAGGTTGAATTTCCTAAGTTTAGCTTGTGATTCTTGTTTGTTTTTGAGGTGATCTTGTGGATCTGGTGTTGCTGGAGGTATAAGGATGTTGTTAGGTTCTTTTTAGATGTTAAATGATGTTAAAGGATGTTAGGTTCTGATGGTTAGTGGCTGGGCTTTGTTGAGAAGTGGTTTGGATGCATTTTCGGTTGTGTTTGGTGGCCGAAAATGGAGTGTGGATGAGAGCAGCGAGTTTAGGTGCTTTCATTGAAGCTATTAATGCATGATGATGCATTAATCTACTGTTTTAATGTGTTAAAACAGGGGAGTCATCTTTGGATCCAAGTGGTGGTGATCCGGAAGCTTGATTTGGTGCTTCGGCAAGAGGCGAAGTGGAATCGGTGAGTGAAATTTGGGTTTCGGCTTTGAAACCAATGTCTTGGGAGCTTAGTTTAAGTCTAAACAACTTTGCTAAGCTCAAGTGTAAGTTTTCGGAAATACTCTCTAGTGGTGGCCATGATTTGATTGTTGTTGCAATGTGGTTTATTGCATGTTTTAAACTCTGTTTTGAAAGCATGATTTAGCATGGTTAATGCTGTTTTTGTAAGCCATATGTTGAAGGAAACTCAAGGTAAGAGTTCCTTGTTGTTGAACATTGATTAAATGTGGTTTGATGCTTTTAAATGCATGATGAATATGGCTTCGTTTAATGCTTTAAAACATTGGATAAATTGATGATAATGATGTATATTGGAAAGTGATGTTTTGAAAAGGTTAAGGTCACTAAGGTGGTTAAAAGTCCTTGAGTGAGCCTTGTTTACTTAAGAACATCAAGGTGGTTAAAAGTCCTTGGATGATTCTTGTTACGAACACAAAGGTGTTTAAAAGTCCTTGTGTGGTCCCTTCTATGGTGTTTAAAAGTCCATAGGCCAAGGTGTTTAAAAGTCCTTGGGTCAAGGTGTTTAAAAGTCCTTGAGGTGATCTATATCATGGTGTTTAAAAGTCCATGGCCAAGGTGTTTAAAAGTCCTTGGGGCCAAGGTGTTTAAAAGTCCTTGGGGTGAAACTTGATACGGACACAAAGGTGTTTAAAAGTCCTTGTGTGGTCCTTTCTATGGTGTTTAAAAGTCCATAGGCCAAGGTGTTTAAAAGTCCTTGGGGCCAAGGTGTTTAAAAGTCCTTGGGGTGAAAGTCGATGAACTTGTTTTTAAGGAAATGAAATGTATCACTTGTGGCCAATATGACATGAAATGTAATGATGCATGAGATGCATGTTTAAGTATACTTTTGAGGATGTGTAAATGATGATTTGAGGCATGATTTATAAAGTGTTTTATAAATGCATTATTGGATGGTTTTGTTGAGCATTCCTCACTAAGCTTTTGCTTACGCTCTCTTTGTTTTCTCAAATCAATAATGCAGAACATTAAAGTACTTTGAGGGCAGCAAGGAAGGCAAGCATTCAAGTGGAAGTAAAGCTCAAAGTATGGAAGGTTTTATTAAGTACATTTAGCTTTTGGTAATTTGGCAATGGGGGACCTATGTGTATGTTTTGGGAGATGTTTTGAACTCCCTAAGTATGTTGAATGTTGTTGAGAATGCTGGTTTTTGGTGGTTGGCCTCTATATGCTTGAATTGAAAGTTTATGCTTGAATGGTTGCTTGTGTAGGAAGCATGCCTATAGATTTGGGGCTTTTCATATATGTTGGTGTTTTGATGAATTGTTGATGCAAGTATGTCTCTTATATGTTGAATTGCATGTTGGCAAAGTTTGGTGGCATTTGGAGCATGATTGGTTGGTCAATTGCATGTTTAAGTATGCATTTTGGGGCAATCTGTGCAGGGTGTTTCGGAACAGCACCTACCGTTTCGGAACGGGTGCCTTAAACGAGCCCAGGCGTCCGAAACGGGAGGGACCGTTCCGAAACGGAAAGGCTACTGCCCGACCCCCGTTTCGGTACTCGTTGTGGAACGGCCCCGCGTTTCGAAACGGGCTGTTCTCCGTTTCAGAACGGTTGACCGTTGGGGGCTGACAGTGGCAGTTATGTGTTTTGAATTGTTTGCATTTTGGTCCTGAATCTTGTTTGTGCAATTGTATGAGTTTGGGAAGTCCTTTTGAGCTGAAATTTCACAGAGAAGCATGAAACCTGATTAATTTCAAGTTGGTAACTCTAATTTTGGCTAAGTCCTTATAATTATTAGAATTTACAATTTAGTCCCTAGAGTTGTAAATTGTTCAATTGGGTCCCTGTTTGATCTCTGATGTTTATGATCTTTAAGTATGTTGTTGTATGATCATATCTAAGGATTAATATGCATCTAGACAAGTTTAAAAAGAAAAAAAAAGGGTCGTTAATCAAGGTTGACTTTGGTTTTCCCCGTGTGACTTTCTTAATTCGGGTCAACCGTCTAGGCCGGGTTAAGGGGGTTACAAACTTATTGATGATAGAAATCTCATCAATTGAAGTTGAAATCAAAGCAAAAGCTGCTGGAGAAAAGTGTTTGGATGATGGAATTTTGAGAGAAAAGAAATGAGAAAAATTTAGGAAAAGTTAGTTATGAAATTCTAAAAAGGTAGATTCATTTTTCATTTAATTAATTAAAACATTAATTAATTCACTCAAATTAAAGAAAAACTCTGGAGAAATCATATTTGGGTAAATTAGCTCCTTAAAGATTCAAAGTTTCAATCCTTACAAAACAGTCACCACTAAACTTTTAAAAAATCGCATTTTAGTCACTACACCGAAATGTAGTATTTCCAAACCTTATTTTGTAAAATTGATTTCACCACTCTCTTATATATATTAAAAGAGAATTTTTTATATATTTTTCCATATTTTTAAAGCATCCCGAACTAGGCTTTCCCTGAAACCTCCTCTTATATTCGAACCGAAAATCAGACCGGTCTGGTTTAGACCCTAAACTTCCAAGCCCAAAATTGGGGTGTTACAATGTTGATGCGCTTGACTTGTAGTGCAGTTGAATATTCTTTTTTTCGAATAAAAAGGAAAAATAAAAACTGAAATTAAATGCAATAAAATTAAAGTGCAGAGACTTTGAATATAAAGGTGGCTGTTGAGCTGAGAGCTATGTTTGCTCGTTTGAGAATATCGTGTGATGGTGGATTGATAACTGGGTTACATGTGAAACCTTCTTTGATTTAGTTGATTAAGGAGAAGTAGTTGTTGGATGACTCGTTAGTACCTCATGTTCATGTTATTGTTGATGGTAAGGCTAGAGACTTCTTCTTTAATTATGAGCTAGTTCTATGTTACAAAAGTCGGATAGTGGTGCCGGAAGATGTTGAGTTGAGGCGCACTTTTTTGATTAAGGTTCATAGCAATCCTTTTGTCGTGCACCCTGGTAGTACTAAGATGTATCATGGCTTGAAGGATTAGTACTATTGGGTGGGGTTAAAAAAAGATGTAGTTCATTTTGTAAGCGAGTGTATAGTTTTCCAGCGTGTAAGGGCTAAGCATCAGTTTCCTTCCGTTTGTTGCAGCCTTTGAGGATACCGGAGTGGAAATGGGAAATGATTACGAATGATTTCGTATCCAGGTTGCCTTTGACACAATCAAAGAAGAATTCTGTGTGGGTGGATGTGAATCATCTTACGAAGTGTGCACACTTCTTTGCTACGCATACTACGTTTACGTTGGATAAGATGGTTGAATTGTATATTGCTGAGGTTGTGCGTTTGCACGGTGTCCCCAAGTTCATAGTGTCGGATAGAGATTTGAGGTTTACGTCGAGGTTTTTGGAATGTTTACATCAAGCGTTGGGTACACGGTTGAATTTCAGCACATCATATCATCCTCAGTCGGATGGGCAGTCGGATCGAGTTATCCAGGTGCTTGAGGATATGTTACAATGTAGTGTGATTGATATCCAAGGTTCTTGGGAAAAGCATCTGTCGTTGGTTTAGTTTACTTATAAAAATAGTTTTTAGGTGAGTATAAAAGTGGCACCGTACGAGGCCTTGTATGAGAGGAAGTGTAGAACTTCTCTTTATTGGGCTGAGGCGGGGCAAAAGTTGATTTCTTTGCCATATATGCTAAATGGAACAACTGAAAAGTTAAGATCATATGTAAGCGGTTGGAGGCTGCATCGGATCTCCAGAAGTCTTACACGTATTAAAAGCGTAAAGAGATTGAGTTAGTAGTTGGGGATCGCGTGTTCCGTAAAGTATCACCTTGGAAGAAGGTGATGAGGTTCGGCTGTAAAGGAAAGCTTAGCCCGAGGGTTGTTCGACCTTATGAGGTTGTGGAACGAGTTGGTTCTGTAGCTTATCGGTGAGGTTGCCTTGCGAATTGGAAAATATTCTAAATGTGTTTCATGTATCTACGTTACGGAGGCATAGATCGGAAACTTCGCATGTGATGCCAGTTGAGAAAGTTAAGTTGAATTCGGATTTAACCTATGATGAGGAATCGATGAGAATTATGGATACGAGTAGCGAAGTTCTTCGTGGCAAGACGTTTGAGCTTGTGAAGGTATTGTTATGACATTGAGGAGTTGAGGAGGTTGTGTGGGAAAGTATGGTGGATGGGTTGAGTCAGTTCCGTGCCTTTCTCCTTTAGGAAAAATTTTGAGGATAAAATTTCCTAAGTGAAGGAGAGTTGTAATGCCCCAAATTTGGGCCTAGTTGTTTTGGGCGAGTCGGGTTAGGCCGGTGGAACTGGTGTCGGTTGTTCGAACCGTTAAAAGGTTTTTTAGGGAAATCAAGGTACGAGATGGGATAAAAATTTCAAAAATCCTCTAAAATGATGTTCAAGAGGTTGGTCAAATCAATTTTACAAAACGGGTTTTCGAAAGTGTACATTTTGTGTAGTGACCAAAATGTAAAGATTTAAAAGTTGGAAAAATGAGTTTTCCAAGAAGAGTCAAAATCTTAGAATCTTTAGGGAGCTACTTCGCAATTATGCCCTTTCCCTAATTTGACATGTGTTTTAAATGTTTATAAAAGAATTTAAAAGGTTTTATTCCATTAATTAAGTACAGCTTGTTAATCGGTTAATGAAATTTTGGACGAGCTTTTCATTTCTCACTTACACTTCAGCAAAACACTCTCCCTTCTCTCTTAATTTTCCAGAAATCCTTTTCTCTCAAATCCTCTATTGAGAACTATCTTTTCTTTATTGATTTCTTCCATTTTCCTTCAAGTTTCTTCAAGCTAATCTTGCCAAATTATAAGAGAGGCAAGGATTGGATGCAATTTTCGTGCTATCCCTCTAAGCAAGGGTTGGAGGTTTTGTTGTTACATTGTTAAACTCTTGAAATCTTGATTGAAAAATATATTTTAAGGTGATTTTCGGATTTTATTTAAATGGCTGGTTTGAGTTTGTTTCTAAATGAGTTTTGAAATGTTTTCAATGTTGAAGTAGAGTTTTAATCATATAGGTCCCAAAATCCTTCAGATCCTTGGTTTTTGAAGTGCTTTTGGGTGAGTTTTTGAGGTGTTCTTCATGAATTTTAGTTGCTGGAGGTATAAGGATTGTTTTAGGTTGTTTTTTTATGGTCATTAATACCTAAAATGTGTTGGATGAGTTGGGTAATGGTTGGGCTGAGGTTAGAGGTCAATCAATTGAGTTTTCGGTTGTTTTGGATGGGTGTTTTGGTGCTTTAGAGCAGGGCTGCGGGATTTCTTGTGTGTGCTGGAGTTTTGGATGCATTTTAATGCATTGAACCTCTGTTTTGATGTGTTTAAAACAGGGGATAATAATCTGGAAGCAAACGAAGTGTTTTTTGAAGATTCAGAAGATCGGTAGTCGCGTCGGCAAGCGAGGTTTCGCGAGTCGGTGAGTGGAATTTGGTTTTCCAGCGTGGAAAAATTTTAGAAAAGGTTTGGGGAACTTAGTAAGAGCTTGAAACGCTTTACTAAGTTCGAAAGTAAGTAAAGTCAATTTCTCTCTTGGATTGTGCTAGTTTTGTACCTTTGATTGCACTTGGATTTATTGCATTTACCTACTATTTTAAAGCATGTTTCGAATATGTGAAATGAGGTTGATGGTGCCATGTGGTTTAAGGATGCACTAGGTAAGTGATCCTTGTATGTATGTGTTGATGCTTGAGATTTGAAGCATGGTTTAAAGCTTGATTTATGGCTTATCCTGAATGCTTTGTTAAAACAGTGAGGTATGCATGTGAAATGGATTATATTGGCAAGTGATGTTGTATAAAATGTTTTATAAATGAAATTAGATATAGTTCGTCGGCTATAGGATTGAGTGCACTATAAACAAGTCGCCTTGGATGTTGAGGGGTTGTGATTATACCGAATACTCCATCCAAGTACCCTAACTGTAACACCCCAAATTTGGGAAACGGTGAACTCAATTTTACAAAATAAGGTTTGGAAATACTGCATTTCGGTGTAGTGACCAAATCGCAGTTTTTGCAAAGTTTAGTAGTGACTGTTTTGTAAAGGATTGAAACTTTGAATCTTTAAGGAGCTAATTTTACCAAAAATGTTTTCATCAGATTTTTCCTTAATTTGGGTGATTTAATTAAATAAAATAAGGGTGATTAAAATAGAAAAACTACCTTTGACTTTTCATAACCAATTTTCTCTCAAAATCCTATCAACCAAACACTTTTTCTCCAGCAAGTTTACTTTGATTTCCACTTCATTTGATGAGATTTCAACAACTCTTTGATTCCTAATCAATCCTTCAACAAATTCACTTGATTTCTACATTGAATTTTCAAGAAAACTTGCCCAAATCAAGGAGAAATCATCCATTAGTGGTAAGCTTCGTCCTTCTCCTCTAATGATCAGTTCTTTACTGAAATTCCCAAGTTATCAATCCTTTATTAATGATTTTAAAGTGGTTTTAATGTTAGAAACAAGAAATTGGTTTGAAACTCAAGATTTTGGATGAGATCTTGAAGATTTTCGTGGTGATTGATTGGGCTCTGTTTTGAGATGGTTTTCTAATGTATTTTGGATGTTAAATGATTTTATAAATGTGGTTTTATCAATCCAATCCCGAATAGGTTGTTTTTCCTAAGTTTTTTCTTGTTAAAATAGTGGTTTTTTGGGTGATTATGGTATTCTGCTATAGCTGGAGGTATAAGGACGTGGTTGTGTTAGTTTTTGATGTTAATTGATGTTTAGAAATGATTAGAGGTGGTGGATCTTGGCTGGGTTTGATTTTGGAAGAGTTTGGAGGTGATTTCGGTAGTGTTTGGATTTTGTGTGGAGCCGCGAGTTTAGGTGTGTGGCTGATGATTTAAATGCATGATGATGCATTAATCCTCTGCTCCTATGTTTTTAAAACAGGGGAGGCATCTTTGGACACCTTTTGAGTTGATCTGGAAGCTTAGATAGCGTTTCAGCGAGCAAGCGAAACGTAATCGGTGAGTGCGTATGGTTTTAGAAGTCCTTGAGGGACAAAGAATCAAGGTTTGGGAATTTAGGAAAGGTTTGAAACACCTTCTTAAGTCCGGAAGTAAGTATTGGCTAGATTGCTCTCTAGAATGTGGTGATTGCCCCTTAAATGCTTTTACATGCTCATGGTTTTGGATTGATAAATTCCTACTGTTTTTATGCATGAATTATAGCATGAGATGATGCTTGAAATGATTTCATAAAGTAACATGTTGCATATTTGAGATTTGGGCTTTTATGTTGAAGCATAGCAAATGTTATGGTTTTGAAATGAGATGAGAATGATGAGATTTGTTGCATGAAAAACAGTAGGTGAGATGATGTTTTAACATAATATATTGGCATAGATGTTGAGATACTTACCGGATATAATTGATCGATTAATAGGATGAGAGTGCACTATAAACTAAAAATTCGTACGTGCTCTTTGGTTTAGCCAAAGGGAGAGAACCGATGATGGGCATTCCATCGGGTAGAACTTGGTGAAATACCCAAGCTTTGTGGCGATGAGAGATTTCTCCATGTGAGTACGGTGATGAGAGATTCCACCGGAAACTATGTTGCTAGACGAGTGAGTACGGTGATGAGAGATGCCACCAGAAGTGTCTAGTGAGATGTCTGCATATCCGAGTAATAAATAGATGTGAAATGCCAATATAAAATATGTTATGGTTTTTGATTCACATGTACCTTGATGTAATGGTTTATGTTGTGAGAAATGCATATGTGGTTTGTTTATGAAATGCTTTAGAGTACAAGCATGAGTTTGGCTATGCCATGAGTTTTGCATTAGTTAGATGCATGAGATAGAAATGAGCATGTGGTTTAAAAGCTTTTAATGAAAGTGTTTTCAAGGGGCAGATTATTGCGTTGGTTTTCTTTAGAGCTTGCCTCACTAAGCATTTGTTCTTACGCTCTCTCTTTTACCAACAATGCAGATAATTGAGGTGTTTTCGGGCATCAAGGAAGCTAAGTTCATCCAAGGAAGTCCAAGCTCATGTATGGTGAAGTTTTCATACACATTAGTTTTGATAGATTGGCAATGGGAAACCAAAAATTGTATTTGGGAGACGTGTTAAACTCCCTAAGGTTGTGGCATGTTTGTTTTGGTTTGTTTAGATTGTAAATGGCCTTGATTGCTTGTCTTGAGGTTGGATTGCCTATTTGGGTTTTGATATTAGGAAGCATGCCTCTAGACTAACGAGATTTTGTGTTTGATGCTATGATTGTCCTTGAGTGTTCCAAATATGTTCCTTACATGTATGTTGACTTGTTGGTATAATTCGAGAGTCCTTAGGATATGTTTGAGTAGGTTGATGAGTGAAAAACAAACATTTGCTGCTGTTTCTGGGAAACCGTATCGAAACACCCTCAAGTTTTCAGAACGGGGGCATGTAATGGCCTTTGTGTTTCGAAACGGTAGAGGATGTTTCGAAACGATTTGGCTACTGGAGCTACACGTTTCGGAACTGGTCTCGGAACTTACCCGCGTACCGAAACGGTCAACGCCGTTCCAATACAGCGTTTCGGTACGGTGAGTAGGCGTTTCGAAACATGTTATCGTTGGACCCAGATTTGAATTGTTTGATTTCTGCATGCTTTATATTTTAGTCCTAAATGTTGAGATTGCAATTGCTTGAGCTTGAGGTGTCCTTTTAAGTTGAAACTTGGCAGAGAAGCATATAACATGACTAATTTCCAGATGGTAACCATAAAACCAATGAAGTCCCTCTAATTTATAGAAATTACAATTTGGTCCTAAATCTTGTGTGAAGTGCAATTGAGTCCATATATGTTATCCGATCGCTGTGCCTTTCTCAATCATGATTCGTGAGTACTCACTTAGGATTAACATGTATCTAGACAAGATTAAATAAAAAAAGGGTTGTTAATCAAGGTTGACTTTCGGGTTGACTTCGATTTTCCCTGTGTAATCTTCGTAGTTCGGGTCAATCGTCTAGGCCGGGCTAAGGGGGTCACATTTGTTGGTATCAAAGCTTGGTTCACGAATAATTGAGGTTTGATATGTGGTTTTTGTATGTGTTTATGCATGATGGTGACTCTTTGGTGGAAGTGTGATGATTGAGTAGTGATGTATGATTCAATTGAGATGATTTTATGATGCTATGCTATGTTGGAGTGTGGTTGGGGATCCCATTTCCATATCAAAACTAATGAGATGAATTGTTTTCGAAAATGAGCTTGAGTACTTTGATTACTTAACTTATTGTGCCTAATTGTGTTATTGCATTTTTGTCAGTGCATTGTTTTCTATATAATGGGGCCACGTAGAGAGCTGAGAATCAATACTAGATCGATGACCGATAATGAGAATGCTGAGAATGCGGAGAATGTTGAGGACTTACCTCCTCTTCCTGGTGGTGGACCACCCGGTGGTTGTGGTGCTGGAACTGGTAACGCTGGTGCTAGTGCTGGGGTCACTGGACCCGAGGGTGCGCAGGGGCAAGCTGCTCCTGATATGACCATGTTGATTCAAGCTATTGCTGGAGCATTCCAGGCAGCTGTAGCTGGAGCTCATGGAGCTGCGCATAAGGATGATGCCAATGTGAGGTTGCCTTTGGAACGTCTTTACAGTCTATGAGGGATTGAATTCAGGGGCTTATCTCCGGAAGGATCTGAGTCTTGGTTGGAAAGCACAAAGCGGATTCTGGGTCAGATGAACTGCAATAATGTGTAGAAGTTGGGTTGTGTTGTATCACTTCTGCATGGTGATGCTTATACGTGGTGGACGACCACTATCTATGGGATGGAGGATGACGAGGTGACTTGGACGTTCTTCTTGAATGCGTTCAAGCGGAAGTTTCTAGGAGTGCGTTACCTAGATGGGAAGAAAAGAGAGTTTATGTCTCTTGTGCAAGGCAGCATAACAGTAGCTGAGTATGAAATTCAGTTTGTCCACCTCAGTCAGTATGCACATGAGCTAATCCTTAGTGAGCGGGAGAGGTGCGAACGATTCCGTTATGGGTTGGTAGCGGATGTTAAAAATTATATGCTTGCGGCTGATTATACGGATTTCGATGTCTTGGTTACTAGAGCCAAGGACATTGAGTCGAATCTTGGTCTGGCTAGCTGAGCGGGTGGATCTAGCTCTGGGAAGCGAGCGGCTGAACGTGATTATGGTAGAGATCGCAACAAGAGGCATAAGGATAGGAGGCCGCATTATGATGCTAGGCGTGGGGGTGGTAACCCTGGTAGAGGTCAGCAAGGACCCAATGTTGTTCTGAGGACTCCTGAGTGTAACCGTTGTGGTAGACGGCATGGTGGCGAGTGTTGGGGTAACATTGGGACATGCTGGAATTGTGGGAACCGTGGACATTTGAAGAAAGATTGTCCTCAGCCTTTGAGAGAGGGACAAGCTCCGGTGAGAGCAGCTGAGCCATAGAGAGGTCGTGGGCGCGGCTGTGGTAATTTTCAGCGTAGGGATGATAGTGGCAGGAACGTAGCACATGTAGTGGCCGTTCAACCTGAGGGTGGTGGTCAGGCTGGAGTGTATGCCCATCGTGAGGGATAGAATGATACGAATGTGATCGCACGTACCTTTACTTTGCAATCCTTGTCATTACTTTCTTTGATTGATTCAGGATCTACACACTCGTACATTTTGCGTGAACATGCTCAAATGCTTGGTTTACCTGTTGAGTCTTTGGATGTTGGTATGCGTGTGACTAGTTCCTTTGGTGAGACGGTTGTAACGCGGAAGTTGTATAGGAGATGTCCCTTGAAAGTGCAAAACCATGTTTTTCCTGTCGATCTCATAGAATTGCCATTCTATGGCTTTGCTGTAATCCTTGGCATGGATTGGCTTGTGGAGCATAGAGCTGTTGTGAATTTCGAAAGCAAGCGAGTTTCGTTGAAACTTGCGGATGATTATGAAGTGGTGGTGGCGGGCGAAAATGTGAAGTTTCTTGCTAATATGGTGTCTACATTGGAAGCATGTCGAATGTTGAGGCAGGGTTGCGAGGCTTACCTAGCCTTTGTGATGAATCCTAGTTCAAAGGAGTTGCGCGTTCAGGATATAAGAACTATACGCGAGTTCCCTGAAGTGTTTCCGGAGGAGTTACCTGGATTGTCGCCTAGTCGAGAGGTGGAGTTTGGAATTGAGCTGTATGAAAACACAACTCTGGTGTCTGTTGCTCCCTATCGCATGGAACCTAAGGAGTTGAAGGAATTGAAGACGCAACTTCAGGAGTTGCTTGACCGTGGCTTCATTCGGCCTAGTGTGTCACCTTGGGGTGCACCGGTCTTGTTTGTGAAAAAGAAGGATGACACTATGAGAATGTGCATCGATTATCGTCAGCTGAACAAGTTGACTATAAAAAACAGGTATGCTTTGCCGAGGATTGATGATCTTTTCGATCAGTTTCGGGGAGTGGCTGTGTTTTCCAAGATTGACTTGAGGTCAGGGTACTATCAGCTTAAGGTGAAGGATGTGGATGTGCCGAAAACAACCTTTAGAACGAGGTATGGGCATTGTGAGTTACTTGTAATGCCGTTTGGTCTGACGAATGCTCCTGCTGCTTTCATGGACATGATGAATAGAGTGTTCCATGAATACTTGGATAAGTTCGTTGTGGTGTTCATTGACGATATCCTTGTGTACTCTCGTACTGAGGAGTAGCATGAGGGTCATTTGAAAGTTGTCTTGCGAGCTCTCCTGGAAAATCAGCTTTATGCCAAGCTGAGCAAGTGTGAGTTTTGGCTAAAGGAAGTTGTGTTCCTTGGTCATGTGGTTTCGGCTGAGGGGATTCGTGTTGATCCTCAGAAGGTTGAGGCGGTGATGAATTGGAAGCCTCCTAAGTTTGTTCATGAAGTCCGTAGTTTCCTTGGGTTGGTAGGATATTACCGGAGGTTTGTGGATGGATTTTCAAAGATTGCTGCCCCTTTGACGAAGTTGTTGCAAAAAGATGTTAAGTATGAGTGGACAGAAGCAAGACAACAAGCTTTTGAGAAGGTTAAGGCAGCTTTGACGCAAGCTCCTATTTTGGTTCAACCTGAATTAGGAAAAGAGTTTGTGGTGTACAGTAACGCATCCTACGTTGGTTTGGGTGTGTGCTAATGCAAGAGGGTAAGGTGGTGGCTTACACATCACGATAGTTGAAGGTGCATGAGCGCAACTATCCTACGCATGATATTGAGTTAGCTTCGGTGGTTTTTGCTTTGAAGATCTGAAGACATTATCTTTATGGTGATAAGTGTACTATGTACACGGATCACAAGAGTTTGAAGTATTTGATGTCTCAGAAAGAGTTGAATCTTAGACAACGACGATGGGTGGAGGTGCTTAAGGATTACGATCTAACGATCGAGTATCATCCGGGAAAAGCTAATGTTGTGGTGGATGTGCCGGTAGAGTTAAGGGCTATGTTTGCTAGCTTGAGCATATCGTCGGATGGAGGTCTTGTTGCTGAATTGCAAGTAAAACCATCTCTGGTTCAGTTGATCAAGGATAAGCAGTTGTTGGATGATTCTTTGGTGCCACATGTTTAGGATATTGCTAAGGATAGGCCATCAAATTTTTGTTTTAATGATGATGGAGTTCTATTCTTTGGAAGTCGGATAGTAGTGCCGAATGATGTGGAGTTGAGGCGTACTATCCTGACCGAAGCTCATAGTAGTCCTTTTGCTATGCACCCTAGTAGTACAAAGATGTATCGTGATTTGAAGGATGAGTACTATTTGGTGGGATTGAAGAAAGACGTTGCAGAATATGTGAGTAAATGCATGGTTTGTCAGCGGGTTAAGGTTGAGCATCAGTTTCCTTCAGGGTTGTTGCAACCGTTGAGGATCACTGAATGGAAGTGGGAAAGAATCACCATGGACTTTGTGTCTGGTTTTCCCTTGACGCCATCAAAGAAGAATTCTATGTGGGTAATTGTGGATCGCCTTACGAAGTGTGCGCATTTCTTACCTGTGCATACTACGTATACCTTGGATAAGCTGGAAGAGATGTACATTGTTGAGATTGTACGTCTGCATGGTGTACCAAAATCTATAGTGTCGGATAGATATCCGAGGTTTACATCGCGATTTTGGGAATGTTTGCATCAAGCTTTGGGTACGCGACTGAATTTCAGTACTTCTTATCATCCACAGAGGATTGACAGTATGAGCGTGTTATCCAAATGCTTGAGGAAATGTTGAGGTGCTGTGTGATTGAGTTTCAAGGTTCTTGGGAGAAGCATTTGCCTTTGGTGGAGTTTGCTTATAATAACAGCTACTAGGCAAGTATTCAAATGGCACCTTATGAGGCCTTGTATGGGAGGAAGTGTAGAACTCCTCTTTGTTTGGCTGAAAAAGGACAAAAGTTGGTCTCGATGCCGGCATTGTTGAGAGGAACTACCGAGAAGGTGAAGCTCATTTGTGAGCGGTTGAAGTCAGCTTCTAATCGACAGAAGTCTTACGCGGATTTGAAGCGTAAGGAGATTGAGTTTGCGGTGGGTGACCGTGTGTTCTTAAAGGTTTCACCTTGGAAGAAGGTGATGAGGTTTGGCCGGAAGGGTAAGTTGAGCCCTAGGTATATTGGACCATACGAGGTGATAGAACGTGTGGGTCCTATTGCTTATAAGCTGAGGCTACCACAAGAGTTAGAAAAGATACATGATGTGTTTCATGTATCCATGCTTCGGAGGTATAGATCGGATCCTTCGCATGTTATGCTCGTGGAGGAAGTTGAGTTGAATCCTGATTTAACCTATGATGAGGAGTCAGTTGAGATTTTGGATTCAGACAGTAAAGTTCTTCGAGGTAAGACCATTGAGCTGGTCAAGGTGTTGTGGAGGCATCCTGGTGTTGAGGAAGCCACGTGGGAAAGAAAGGATGACATGAAGAAGCAGTTTCCTTACCTTTTTCCTCCAGTTAAATTTCGAGGACGAAATTTCTTAAGAGGGGGAGAGTTGTAACACCCCAAATTTGGGCCAAGATGTTTAGAGTCTGAACCGGATCGTTCTGGGAAACGGTTCTAATCTAAAAGGGGGTTTTAGGGAACACCTAGTTCGAGATGCTTTAAAAATATAGAAAAATATCTAAAAATCCTCATTTAATATATAAGAGAGAATGGTGAAATCAATTTTACAAAATAAGGTTTGGAAATACTACATTTCAGTGTAGTGACCAAATCGCAGTTTTTGCAAAGTTTAGTAGTGACTGTTTTGTAAAGGATTGAAACTTTGAATCTTTAAGGAGCTAATTTTACCAAAAATGTTTTCATCAGATTTTTCCTTAATTTGGGTGATTTAATTAATGATTTAATTAAATAAAATAAGGGTGATTAAAATAGAAAATCTACTTTTGACTTTTCATAACCAATTTTCTCTAAATTTCTCTCATTTCATTTTCTCTCAAAATCCTATCAACCAAACACTTTTTCTCCAGCAAGTTTACTTTGATTTCCACTTCATTTGATGAGATTTCAACCACTCTTTGATTCCTAATCAATCCTTCAACAAATCCACTTGATTTCTAGATTGAATTTTCAAGAAAACTTGCCCAAATCAAGGAGAAATCATCCATTAGAGGTAAGCTTCGTCCTTCTCCTCTAATGATCAGTTCTTTATTGAAATTCCCAAGTTATCAATCCTTTATTAATGATTTTAAAGTGGTTTTAATGTTAGAAACAAGAAATTGGCTTGAAACTCAAGATTTTGGATGAGATCTTGAAGATTTTCGTGGTGATTGATTGGGCTCTATTTTGAGATGATTTTCTAATGTATTTTGGATGTTAAATGATATTATAAATGAGGTTTTATTAATCCAATCCCGAATAGGTTGTTTTTCCTAAGTTTTTGCTTATTAAAATGATGGTTTTTGGGTGATTTTGGTGTTCTACTATAGCTGGAGGTATAAGGACGTGGTTGTGTTAGTTTTTGATGTTAATTGATGTTTAGAAATGATTGGAGGGTGTGGATCTTGGCTGGGTTTGATTTTGGAAGAGTTTTGAGTTGATTTTGGTAGTGTTTGGTAGCTGAGATGTGGTTTTTGTGTAGAGCCGCGAGTTTAGGTGTGTGGCTGATGATTTCAATGCATGATGATGCATCAATCCTCTGCTCTTATGTGTTTAAAACAGGGGAGACATCTTTGGACACCATTGAAGTTGATCCGGAAGCTTAGATAGCGTTTCGGCGAACAAGCGAAACGTAATCGGTGAGTGCGTATGGTTTTAGAAGTCCTTCAGGGACAAAGAATCAAGGTTTGGGGATTTAGGAAAGGTTTGAAACACCTTCCTAAGTCCGGAAGTAAGTATTGGCTAGATTGCTCTCTAGAATGTGGTGATTGCCCCTTAAATGCTTTTACATGCTCAAGGTTTTGGATTTATAAATTCCTACCATTTTTATGCATGAATTACAGCATGAGATGATGCTTGAAATGATTTCATAAAGTAACATGTTGCATAATTGAGATTTGGGATTTTATGTTAAAGCATAGCAAATGTTATGGTTTTGAAATGAGATGAGAATGATACGATTTGTTGCATGAAAAACAGTAGGTGAGATGATGTTTTAACATAATATATTGGCATAGATGTTGAGATACTTACCGGATATAATTGATCGATCAATAGGATGAGAGTGCACTATAAACTAAAAATTTGTATGTGCTCTTTGGTTAAGCCAAAGGGAGAGAACCGATGATGGGCATTCCATCGGGTAGGACTTGGTGAAATACCCAAGCTTTGTGGCGATGAGAGATTCCTCCATGTGAGTACGGTGATGAGAGATTCCACCGGAAACTATGTTGCTAGACGAGTGAGTACGGTGATGAGAGATGCCACCAGAAGTGTCTAGTGAGATGTCTGCATATCCGAGTAATAAATAGATGTGAAATGCCAATATAAAATATGTTATTGTTTTTGATTCACATGTACCTTGATGTAATCGTTTATGCTATGAGAAATGCATATATGGTTTGTTTTTGAAATGCTTTAGAGTACAAACATGAGTTTGGCTATGCCATGAGTTTTGCATTGGTTAGAAGCATGAGATAGAATGAAGGTACATGTGGTTTCAATGAGAAATTGCTTTGAAAGGTTTCCAAGCATGATATAGAAATGAGCATGTGGTTTAAAAGCTTTTAATGAAAGTGTTTTCAAGTGGTGCATTATTGGTTTGGTTTTCTTTAGAGCTTGCCTCACTAAGCATTTGTGCTTACGCTCTCTATTTGACCAATAATGCAGATAATTGAGGTGTTTTCGGGCATCAAGGAAGCCAAGATCATCCAAGGAAGTCCAAGCTCATGTATGGTGAAGTTTTCATACACTTTAGTTTTGATAGATTGGCAATGGGAAACCAAGAATTGTATTTGGGAGACGTGTTAAACTCCCTAAGGTTGTGGTATGTTTGTTTTGGTTTGTTTAGATTGTAAATGGCCTTGATTGCTTGTCTTGAGGTTGGATTTCCTATTTGGGTTTTGATATTAGGAAGCATACCTCTAGACTAACGAGGTTTTGTGTTTGATGTTATGATTGTGCTTGAGTGTTCCAAATATGTTCCTTACATGTATGTTGACTTGTTGGTATAATTAAAGAGTCCTTAGGATATGTTTGAGTTGGTTGATGAGTGAAAAACCAGCATTTGATGTTGTTTCTAGGCAAACCGTATGGAAACACCCTCAAGTGTTTCGGAACGGGGGCCTGTAATGGCCTTTGTGTTTCGAAACGGTGGAGGATGTTTCGGAACGATTTGGCTACTGGAGCTACACGTATCGGAACTGGTCTCAGAACATACCTGCGTACCGAAACGGTCAACGCTGTTCCGATACAGCATTTCGGTACAGTGAGTAGGCGTTTCGCAACAGGTTACCGTTGGACCCAGATTTGAATTATTTGATGTTTGCATGCTTTATATTTTAGTCCTAAATGTTGAGATTGCAATTGCTTGAGCTTGAGGTGTCCTTTTAAGTTGAAACTTGGCAGAGAAGCATATAACATGACTAATTTCAAGATGGTAACCATAAAACCAATGAAGTCCCTCTAATTTATAGAAATTACAATTTGGTCCCAAATCTTGTGTGAAGTGCAATTGAGTCCCTATGTGTTATCCGATCGTTGTGCCTTTCTCAATCATGATTCGTGTGTACTCACTTAGGATTAACATGTATCTAGACAAGATTAAATAAAAAAGGGTCGTTAATTAAGGTTGACTTCGATTTTCCCTGTGTAATCTTCGTAGTTCGAGTCAATCGTCTAGGCCGGGCTAAGGGGGTTACACTAACAATTGAGAATTGTTTAAGGTTGCAACGGTTGAGGGTAGCTCTCGGGTGCGAACCTTGTGTGTGTGTCTCGTCTCTCGTTAGCGGATTATACATCTACCGATGAGTGGTGTTGAGGGGTTGTAATTGTACCAAATACTCCACCACGGGTGTCACAACGATGGAGGGTCGCTCTCGTGTGTGAACCTTGAAATGCTGGTAGAGTGTATGAACGGTGTGGGACAACACTTGGTAATTCGTGTATCCGATATATATTTTTGAGATTGAGGTTTATCACATGTGAGCCAATATAATAAAATGAAACATTGTGGAAAATGTTGTTGACACATAATTTGGAAGGTGCATGTTTTGGTTTAAGCTTAGCATAAAGGTGATTATGCTTGGTAGGCTTGCAATATGAGTAGCATTGGTTTAATTGTTGGATTTATATGTATCATGTTATGTGATGTTTATTACAATGGTTTTGAGTATGAAGTGCATGTTTGGTCAAAGGAGGCTTGATCGTTTTGAAAAGAGTGAAAAATGGTTTTGTGCATTGATGGTGTTTTTGGTTTGAGCAATCCTCACTAAGCTTGTATGCTTATGCTATCTTTGTTTATCAACGCAGTAAATTTAAGCTTTGGAGGTAACACTTGCAAGCGGATCGGTGGAAGACTTTGATTGAAGGTAACCCTTGTTTTTAGAACTAGTGTAATAAAGGCAATGGGCCTCCGATGTTATGAATGGTGGTTGCTTTAGTGTTTCCGTGTTTGAGCAAGATTGATATCAGTATTTGGTTGTGTGAATGACCTTTATGTTTTGGTTTATTCTTGGATATAAAATTTGCCCTTTTGGTGCTTTTAACTTCTAGGAAGCATGCCTTTAGTTTCGTAGCTTAATAGAACGATGCCATGCTATTTTTTACGCTTTGTATATGTGGTCTTTCATGTGTATTTAAGTTGCCAATATGTTAGGACATGCGTCGGGATGGTTTCGTTGGGCATAAAGTGATTTAAACCAGCCTTTTAGAACATTGCAGGCCCAGGTGTTTCGAAACACCCTTGTCTGTTTCAAAACGGTGGCCTAAAATGGCTTTGGTGTTTCGGAACGGTGAGGCCTGTTTCGGAACATTTTGCCTCTATGAACCATCATACTCAAACGTGTCTTGAGGGGTTTTGAAACGATCTCGCGTATCGGAACGGTCAATTGTGTTTTGAAACGTTTGACTGTTGAACCTGTTTTTGAACTGCTTTGAGTCTATGTTTCTTACATTTTGGTCCTTGTTTGCCTTGTATGCAATTGGATGAGTTCTAAATGTCATTTTGAGCTGAGATTTCACCGAAAAGCATGTAATGAACATAATTAAAGGTTGGTAACTTGAATTTGTTAAAAGTCCTTATAGTTTACCAAATTTACAAAATGGTCCCTAAATCTTAATCAACTTTTATCAATTGGTTATTGCGTTGATGTTTCATCCACTTCTTGTGTACGAACACATAGGAACCTAAGTTGCATCTAGACAAGATAAAAAGAAAAAAAATGTCATTTATTGAGGTAAACCTTCCATGTTTACTTTAATAATCCCTGTGTGATCCATTCAATTCGGCCTATCGGCTAGGCCGGGCCGAGGGGGTTACATTTGGTGGTATCAGAGCCAGGTTGCGAAAAGTTGGGATGATGGTAAGTTGTTGGTAAGTGACGTTATTGTAATCACATATGTATTGAAGATGTTTGATACAATCGGTGAATGTTAGAGTATGTTAAGGTTAAGTATGTGATAGTGATGTGATTTATATGATGATTGAATATGAATACGAGTTGTTATGATGTATGATTTGGCTGAATCTTGATGCTTGTAATGCATGATAGATGTGACATTTATGTCGTATGCTTTGTGCTATACTATGGGAAATTGGGATGTCCATTTCCTTATTACCTAGTGAAATGTTTTAAGTTGAAATCAAAGTCTTGGATCCTTGCTTGGAGCTGGCCTGAGCAATTTTTTTGTTGTTTTGTAATTTGTTATCATGCATTAAAAGTAATAGCACAATAACCCGAGGAGAGAGTAGCAATCTGGTATGATTGATGTTGCCTTTGGGCAGGAATAAAGAAGTGTGTAAAGTCTCTTGGGGGCTAGATGGCTCAATATGCCTCGTTGTAAGTACAACCTTTGTTTGTTGGGTAAGTGTTGGATTGAATGGCGCCAAGTATATAGACGATGTTTAGAGCTTGTGAAGTTGTTAATGCTGAGGTGCATGTAACTGCACTAGCTGGTGGATGTTTGTGGGCTACGGTTAGCGCTTACGCAAGCCGAGTAGAAGTTGAGCTCGAAGGTTGGCACCAGAGGTATTTAGGGAGTGGATTAAATTTATGAATAAGATTGTGGAATAAATGGAATGAAGTGATGCCCATAGTGTAAAGATGGGTTGTATCTCGATTATATCGAGATGTGTTTAGTTGTTGGACAATTGTGGTTGTGGGCATAGAACCTAATGGTGTGTTCTGAGAGTTCTTATGAACTGTATTAAAGGAGAAGTATCTAGGGGGTTAGATACTTGGGTGTTGATAAATGTGAATCTGTGGTTTGGGTTCAAAATCGTAAGTTGTGGTTGGTTAAGGTACAAATTGTTTAGTTGAGCATGGGTGCTCCTGGATTGGAAATGGATATGAGACATCGTTGTGTTGGCACCTTTATTTGTAACACCCCAATTTTGGGCTTAGAAGTTTTGGGTTTGGACCGGACCGGTCGGGTTGCGGTTCGAATATAAAAGGGTGAATTTAGGAAAGCCTAGTTCGGGTTGCATTAAAAATATGGAAAAATGTCTTAAAATCCTCTTTTATTATATATAAGAGAAAGGTGAAATCAATTTTACAAAATGGGGTTTGGAAGAGTGACATTTTGGGTTAGTGACCAAAATGTAATTTTTGAGAACATGGTGACTGTTTTAAAAAGGATTGAAACTTTGAATCTTTAAGGAGCTATATACCCAAAGGAGTTTCTCCAGATTTTTCTTAATATTAATCAATTTAATTAATGGTTTTAATTAAAGGAAAAAGGAGGGACGAAGATATTTTGTCATTTTAACTAACTTTCTCAAATTTTCCATTTTCTTTTCTCTCAACTTTTCTCTCAACCCAAACACTTTTCTCCAGCAAATTTCCCTCTGACTTTGTCAACAAAAGATGAGATTTCAATCCTCATTTGATCTCTAATCATTTCTACAACAAAACCTTAGCATTTGCTTATTGGATTTTCAAGAATCTTGGTTCCAAAAAGGGAGAAACTCAAGTTTAGAGGTATGAACGTCCTTCTCCTCTAAATTCTCAGTTCTTTACTAAAATTCCCAAGTTCTCAGTCCTTGAATTATGTTTTATTAAAGGTTTTGCAATTGAGTTCTTGATCTTGGCTTTAAAATGCAAGATTTGCTTTTATTTTGATGAAATTCGTATGTTCTGATTGGGCATTGTTTTGTGATGTGTTTTTGACGTAAAATGGATGTATAATTGATGAGAAATTGAGGTTTAATCAATGCAATCCCGAATAGGTTGATTTTCCTAAGTTTTGTTTAAGTTTTTGGTGGTTTTTGGAGTGATCTTGATGTTCTGCTATAGCTGGAGGTATAAGGACGTGATGAGATCCATTTTGGATGTTAATTGAGGTTTATAGATGTTTGGAATTGATGGATCTTGGCTGGGTAGTGTTGAGGAGATGTTTGGAAGTGATTTCGGTTGTATTTGGTAGCCGAAATGTGAGTGTTGATGTGAGCAGCGAGTTTAGATGTCTTGGTTGAGGATATTAATGCATGATGGTGCATTAATCTACTGTTTTGATGTGTTTAAAACAGGGGATACATCTTCGGATCCTCGTGGTGTTGATCCAGAAGCTTGATTGGTGTTTCGGCAAGTGGCGAAACGGAATCGGTGAGTGGATTTTGGTTTTCAGCTTTGAAACCATTGTTTTGAAGGTTTGGGAGCTTAGTTTAAGTCTAAACAACCTTGCTAAGCTCAAGAGTAAGTTTTCGGAAAAACTCTCTTGTTGATGAACCATGTGTTGGTTGTGTGCAATGTGATTGTTTGCATGTTTTAAATTCTGTTTTGAAAGCATATATAGCATGTTTATTTGCTGGTTTTATAAGCCATGTGTTGAAGGATGCTCAAGATAAGAGATCCTTGTTTTGTACATTTGATAAAATGTGGTTTTGTTGCATAAGGATGCATGATGATTAATGGCTTTGCTAAATGCTTTAAAACAGTGGATTATTGTTGTAAAATGATGCATATTGGCAAGTGATGTTTCGTGAAAGGTTAAGAACACTATGGTGGTTAAAAGTCCATAGGTGGTTCTTGTGTTAAGAACAACATGGTGGTTAAAAGTCCATGATTGGTTCTTGTGCTAAGGTCACAAAGGTGGTTAAAAGTCCTTGTGTGAGCCTTGTGTATTGTAAGGTCACAAAGGTGGTTAAAAGTCCTTGTGTGAGCCTTGTGTATTTTAAGAACACCATGGTGGTTAAAAGTCCATGGGTGATTCTTGTGTTAAGGTCACAAAGGTGGTTAAAAGTCCTTGTGTGAGCCTTGTGTATTTTAAGAACACCATGGTGGTTAAAAGTCCATGGGTGATTCTTGTGTTAAGGTCACAAAGGTGGTTAAAAGTCCTTGTGTGAGCCTTGTGTATTTTAAGAACACCATGGTGGTTAAAAGTCCATGGGTGATTCTTGTGCTAAGGACACAATGGTGGTTAAAAGTCCATGTGTGGTCCTTGTGAATTGTAAGATCACAATGGTGTTTAAAAGTCCATGTGTGGATCTTATGTTGATTGTATTGTGAAATGGAAAGATTATGATTATCACTTGTGGCCAATATGACATGTTAATAATTTGAAGCATGTATGCTTGTTTTAAATGCTTTTGTGCATGGTTAAAGATTGTTTTGAATTGAGATTTATAAAAGTGTTTATACATGCATTATTGTGCTGTTTTAAATGAGCATTCCTCACTAAGCTATGTGCTTACGCTCTCTCTTTTCTTAAACCAATAATGCAGAGCATTGAAGTGCATATAAGGGCAGCAAGAGGTCAAGAATCCAAGTGAAGAACTAAGCTCATGTATGGTGAATATTTTCATAACTTGATTAGCTTTTGGCATTTGGCAATGGGGAACCTATGTTGTTGTTTTGGGAGATGTTTTGGACTCTCTAAGATGGTTTTATGTTGTTGTTGATGATGGAACTTGTAAATGGCCTTTATGAGGATTTTTTGGTGATTTGGTGATTGAATGGTTTTCAATATAGGATGCATGCCTATAGAATTGGGGCTTTTCTTGTTTGATGTCATGTTTATGAATTGTTGATGCCATTATGTTCCTTATGCATGTAATGTGTTCTGGTATAATTTGGTTGCCTTTGGAGCATGTTTGATGGGTCAATTGTGTGATAATCTAGCTTAATTTCTGCAATCTGGGCAGCCTGTTTTGGAACAGGTGCTGCCGTTTCGGAACAGAGGGCCTGAAATGGCCTAGGCGTTTCGAAACGGGCAGAGCCGTTCCGAAACAGTTTGGCCACTGCCAGGCCCTGTTGCGCAACGCGTTTCGGAACGGTCCCGCGTTTCGGAACGGATCATCCCTGTTCCGAAACACCTGACCGTTGGGCACTGAAATTGTTGATTATATGTTTTGAAACCTTTGCGTTTTGGTCCTGAATCTTGTTTATGCAATTGAATGAGTTTGAGATGTCCGTTTGAGTTGAAATTTGACAGAGAAGCCTGAAATATGACTAATTTCATAATGGTAACTTAAAAGTGGGTTAAGTCCTTCTAATTTCCAGAATTTACATTTTGGTCCCTAAACTTGTATGTTGTGCAATTAAGTCCCTAAATGTTTTCCGAATACGGTGATCTTTGAGTATGTTGTTGTCATGAACATATATAGGGTTAATATGCATTTAGATAAGATTAAAAAGAAAAAAAAGGGTCGTTAATCAAGGTTGACTTTCGGGTTGACTTTGGTTTTCCCCGTGTAAACTTCTTAATTCGGGTCAACCGTCTAGGCCGGGTTAAGGGGGTTACATTTGGTGGTATCAGAGCCAGGTTCTCGAGTAATTGGGAATGATTATGTGGGTGATTAATGTATGTATGCTTGTTGAATGAAAGCATGTTGTGTGAATTGTAAGTATGTTACAATTGTGATGTATGCTATGGTGAAGCATGTTAGGGGGACCCATTGCCAAATCAAAGCTAATGAAATGATGTTGTTTTTAATTGGAAATGAGCTTGAGTACTTGGATTGCTTACCTTGCTGGGCCTGACTATGTTTATTGCATTGTGATTGCATTGTTTAGTGAATGGCACCTCGTAGAGAATTGAGGGTTAATACGCGAGCTATGGCTCAAAATGAGAATGAGGAGAATGCTGAAAATATGGTTGATTTACCTCCTCCACCTGGTGGTGGTGGTGCTGGGGGTGAAGGAGCTGCTGCTGGTGCTGATGTTGGGGTCGCTGGACCTGAAGCTGGTCAGGGACAAGCTGTTCCTGACATGACAATGCTGGTTCAAGCCATTGCTGGAGCTTTTCGAGCAGCGGTAGCTGGAGCTCAAGGAGCTGGGCATCAGGGAGATGCTGGTGTTAGACTACCCTTGGAGCGTTTGCGCAGTCTGGGAGGGACTGAGTTCAGGGGTTTGTCTGCTGAAGGTTCTGAGTCTTGGCTGGAAAGTACCAAGAGAGTCTTGGGGCAAATGAATTGCACTGATGTGCAGAAGCTGGGCTGTGTGGTATCATTGTTGCAGGACGATGCATACACTTGGTGGACAACCTCTATCTCTGGAATGGAGGAAGCTGATGTAACTTGGACGTTCTTTCAGAACGCGTTCAAGAGGAGATATCCGGGTGTGAGGTACCTAGATGAGTAGAAGAGAGAATTCATGTCTCTTACCCAAGGGAGCATGTCTGTAGCTGAGTACAAGGTTCAGTTTGTCCGACTCAGTCAGTACGCACCTGAGCTTGTTCCTGATGAGCGGGAGAGGTGTGAAAGGTTCCGTTATGGTTTGGTGACGGAAGTAAAGACGTATACGC
This sequence comes from Hibiscus trionum, assembly GCA_030270665.1. Lineage (NCBI taxonomy): Eukaryota > Viridiplantae > Streptophyta > Magnoliopsida > Malvales > Malvaceae > Hibiscus > Hibiscus trionum. The sequence goes on from BSYR01000005.1 coordinate 23,223,389, forward strand.
TAGCTGCTGAGTATAATGATTTTGATGTGCTGGTTGGGAGAGCAAAGGACATTGAGATGAACTTGGGTTTATCATCTAAAGGTGCTGGTTCTGGTGCTGGAAAGCGAGTTGCTGAGTATAGTTCCGGTGGTGGACGGAACAAGAGGGGATGTGATCAGAGGTATCAGCCTTCGGCTAAGCGAGGTGGTGGTACGCCTGCTCAGGGAGGGAAGGCAAGAGCTGAACCGAACGCATGTTGGACATGTGGATCGCATGGCCATATGAAACGTGATTGTCCTTGAGCTGTGAGGGAGGTGCAAGCTCCTGTTGTGGCAGCTGATAATTCGTGCTGGAACTGTGGATCTACAGATCACTTAAGAAGAGAGTGTCCTATGTTGGCTGGTGGCCAAGGGCGTGCTCCTGTAGTTGCTGCACCACAGAGAGGTCGTCGGCGCGGCCGTGGTAACTTCTAGCGGAGAGAAGAGGGTGGTCGGAATGTGGCTCATGTTGTAGCTGTTCAGCCTGAAGGTGGTGGCCAGGCTAGAGTGTTTGCTCAGAGGGAGGGGAGGAATGACGCGGATGTGATTGCAGGTACTTTTACTTTGCAGTCCTTGTCATTACTTTCCTTGATTGATTCTGGATCTACACACTCATACATTTTGCGTGAGCATGCTGAATTGCTTGGTTTGCCTGTTGAGTCTTTGGATGTTGGTATGCGTGTCACTAGTTCTTTTGGTGAGACTGTTGTGACTCGAAAGCTTTATAGAAGATGTCCTTTGGTTGTGCAAGATCATGGTTTTCATGTTGATCTTATGGAATTGCCTTTCTATGGTTTTGATGTAATCCTTGGTATGGATTGGCTTGCTGAGCATCGTGCTGTAGTGGATTGTGAGAATAAGCGAGTTTCGTTGAAGCTTGCGGATTATTATGAGGTGGTTCTGGTTGGTGAGAATGTGAAGTTTCTTGCCAATGTGGTGTCTACGTTGGAGGCGAGCCGGATGCTGAGGCAAGGTTGCGAAGCTTACCTAGCCTTTGTGATGAATCCTAGCTCTAAGGAGTTGTGTGTGCAAGATATCAGGACTGTGCGAGAGTTTCCTGGTGTGTTTCCGGAGGAGTTGCCTGGATTGCCTCCTAATCGTGAGGTGGAGTTTGGGATTGAACTGTATGAAAACACAACTCCAGTGTCCATTACTCCTTATCGAATGGCACCTAAAGAGTTGAAAGAGCTGAAGACGCAATTGCAAGAGTTGCTTGACCGTGGTTTCATTCGGCCGAGTGTGTCACCTTGGGGTGCGCCGGTCTTGTTTGTGAAGAAGAAGGATGGCACTATGAGAACGTGCATTGATTAACGTCAGCTTAACAAGTTGACTATCAAGAATCGGTATCCATTGCCGAGAATTGATGATCTTTTTGATCAATTTCGGGGAGCAGCTGTGTTCTCTAAGATTGACTTAAGGTCAGGGTATTATCAGTTGAAGGTGAAGGATGTGGATGTGCCAAAGACAGCTTTCAGGACGAGGTATGGGCATTATGAGTTCCCTGTGATGCCGTTTGGTTTGACAAATGCTCCTGCAGCTTTCATGGACATGATGAATCGTGTATTTCATGAATACCTGGATAAGTTTGTTGTGGTGTTCATTGATGATATCCTCGTGTACTCGCGTACTAAGGAGGAGCATGAAGGGCATCTGAGAATTTTGCTGCAAGCTTTGTTGGAGAATCAGCTTTATGCCAAGCTGAGCAAGTGTGAGTTCTGGCTTAGAGAAGTGGTGTTTCTGGGTCATGTGGTTTCTGCTGAAGGGATTCGTGTTGATCCTCAAAAGATTGAGGCGGTGATGAATTGGAAGGTTCCTAAGTCTGTTCATGAAGTTCGTAGTTTCCTTGGTTTGGCAGGATACTACCGAAGGTTTGTGGATGGGTTTTCGAAGATTGTTGCACCTTTGACAAAGTTGTTGCAGAAGGATGTTAAGTATGAGTGGACGGAAGCGAGACAACAGGCTTTTGAGAAGCTTAAGGCAGCTTTGACACAAGCTCCTATCTTGGTTCAACCTGAATCAGGGAAAGAGTTTGTGGTGTATAGTGATGCGTCCTATGTTGGTTTGGGATGTGTGTTGATGCATGAGGGTAAGGTGGTGGCTTATGCATCACGGCAGTTGAAGGTGCATGAGCGCAATTATCCTACGCATGACATCGAGTTGGCTGCGGTGGTTTTTGCTTTGAAGATCTGGAGACATTATCTGTATAGTGAGAAGTGTACTGTGTACACGGATCACAAGAGTTTGAAGTATCTGATGTCTCAGAAGGAGTTGAATCTTAGGCAGCGACGTTGGGTGGAGTTGCTCAAGGATTATGATTTGACGATTGAGTATCACCCTGGAAAAGCTAATGTTGTAGCGGATGCCTTGAGTAGGAAGGTAGCTGTTGAGTTGAGGGCTATGTTTGCCAGTTTGAGTATTTCGCGTGATGGTGGTCTTGTGGCTGAATTGCAAGTGAAACCATCTTTGGTTCAGTTGATCAAGGAAAAGCAGTTGTTGGATGATTCCTTGGTACCGCATGTTCAGGATATCGCGGAGGGTAGGCCTTTGGATTTCTGTTTTAGTGATGATGGAGTGTTGTGTTTTGGGAGTCGGATAGTAGTGCCCAATGATGTTGATTTGAGGCGTGCTATTCTGACTGAAGGTCATAGTAGTCCTTTTGCTATGCATCCTGGTAGTACTAAGATGTACCGTGATCTTCGTGATGAGTACTATTGGTTGGGTCTAAAGAAGGATGTTGCTGAGTTTGTAAGCAAGTGCATGGTGTTACAGCGAGTTAAGGCTGAGCATCAGTTTCCGTCAGGTTTGTTGCAACCGTTGAGAATTCCTGAGTGGAAGTGGGAAAGGATTACCATGGATTTTGTATCTGGTTTACCTTTGTCGCCATCGAAGAAGAATTCGGTGTGGGTGATTGTGGATCGCTTGACGAAGTGTGCGCATTTCTTGCCTGTGCATACTACGTATTCTTTGGATAAGCTTGCGGAGCTGTACATTGCTGAGAATGTGCGGCTGCATAGTGTGCCTAAGTCGATTGTGTCGGATAGGGATCCGAGGTTTACATCGCGTTTCTGGCAGTGTTTGCATCAAGCTTTGGGTACACGGTTGAATTTCAGTACATCTTATCATCCTCAGTCGGATGGTCAGTCCGAGCGTGTTATCCAGGTATTGGAGGATATGTTGAGGTGCTGCGTGATTGGGTTTCAGGGTTCATGGGAGAAACATTTGCCTTTGGTGGAGTTTGCTTATAATAATAGTTATCAGGCAAGCATTCAAATGGCACCTTATGAGGCTTTGTACGGGAGGAAGTGTAGGACTCCTCTGTGTTGGGCTGAAACGAGTCAGAAGTTGGTTTCGATGCCAGCTTTGTTGAAGGGAACCACCGAGAAGGTGAAGCTCATTTGTGAGCGCTTGAAGGCAGCTTATGATCGGAAAAAGTCTTACGCGGATTTGAAGCGTAAGGAGATTGAGTATGCGGTGGGTGACCGTGTGTTTTTGAAGGTTTCGCCTTGGAAAAAGGTGATGAGGTTTGGCCGAAAGGGTAAGTTGAGCCCTAGGTACATTGGACCATACGAGGTGGTTGAGCGTGTGGGTCCTGTTGCGTACAAGTTGAGGTTACCACAAGAGTTGGAGAAGATCCATGATGTGTTTCATGTATCTATGCTTCGGAAGTATAGATCGGATCCTTCACATGTAATGCATGTGGAAGAAGTGGAATTGAATCCGGATTTGACCTATGATGAGGAACCGGTGAGGATTCTGGATTTGGATAGTAAGGTTCTTCGTGGCAAGACCATCGAGTTGGTAAAGGTGTTGTGGAAACATCGTGGTGTTGAAGAAGCCACGTGGGAGCGGAAGGATGACATGTTGAAGCAGTTGGTAAAGGGGGGGAGAGTTGTAACACCCCAATTTTGGGCTTAGAAGTTTTGGGTTTGGACCGGACCGGTCGGGTTGTTGTTCGAATATAAAAGGGTGAATTTAGGAAAGCCTAGTTCGGGTTGCATTAAAAATATGGAAAAATGTCTTAAAATCCTCTTTTATTATATATAAGAGAAAGGTGAAATCAATTTTACAAAATGTGGTTTGGAAGAGTGACATTTTGGGTTAGTGACCAAAATGTAATTTTTGAAAACTGGGTGACTGTTTTAAAAAGGATTGAAACTTTGAATCTTTAAGGAGCTATTTACCCAAAGGAGTTTCTCCAGATTTTTCTTAATATTAATCAATTTAATTAATGGTTTTAATTAAAGGAAAAAGGAGGGAAGAAGATATTTTGTCATTTTAACTAACTTTCTCAAATTTTCCATTTTCTTTTCTCTCAACTTTTCTCTCAACCCAAACACTTTTCTCCAGCAAATTTCCCTCTGATTTTGTCAACAAAAGATGAGATTTCAATCCTCATTTGATCTCTAATCATTTCTACAACAAAACCTTAGCATTTGCTTATTGGATTTTCAAGAATCTTGGTTCCAAAAAGGGAGAAACTCAAGTTTAGAGGTATGAACGTCCTTCTCCTCTAAATTCTCAGTTCTTTACTGAAATTCCCAAGTTCTCAATCCTTGAATTATGTTTTATTAAAGGTTTTGCAATTGAGTTCTTGATCTTGGCTTTAAAATGCAAGATTTGCTTTTATTTTGATGAAATTCGTATGATCTGATTGGGCATTGTTTTGTGATGTGTTTTTGATGTAAAATGGATGTATAATTGATGAGAAATTGAGGTCTAATCATTACAATCCCGAATAGGTTGATTTTCCTAAGTTTTGTTTAAGTTTTTGGTGGATTTTGGAGTGATCTTGATGTTCTGCTATAGCTGGAGGTATAAGGACGTGATGAGATCCATTTTGGATGTTAATTGAGGTTTATAGATGTTTGGAATTGATGGATCTTGGCTGGGTAGTGTTGAGGAGATGTTTGGATGTGATTTCGGTTGTGTTTGGTAGACGAAATGTGAGTGTTGATGTGAGCAGCGAGTTTAGATGTCTTGGTTGAGGATATTAATGCATGATAGTGCATTAATCTACTGTTTTGATGTGTTTAAAACAAGGGAGACATCTTCGGATCCTCGTGGTGTTGATCCGGAGGCTTGATTGGTGTTTCGGCAAGTGGCGAAACGGAATCGGTGAGTGGATTTTGGTTTTCAGCTTTGAAACCATTGTTTTGAAGGTTTGAGAGCTTAGTTTAAGTCTAAACAACCTTGCTAAGCTCAAGAGTAAGTTTTCGGAAAAACTCTCTTGTTGATGAACCATGTGTTGGTTGTGTGCAATGTGATTGTTTGCATGTTTTAAATTCTGTTTTGAAAGCATATATAGCATGTTTATTTGCTGGTTTTATAAGCCATGTGTTGAAGGATGCTCAAGGTAAGAGATCCTTGTTTTGTACATTTGATAAAATGTGGTTTTGATGCATAAGGATGCATGATGATTAATGGCTTTGCTAAATGCTTTAAAACAGTGGATTATTGTTGTAAAATGATGCATATTGGCAAGTGATGTTTCGTGAAAGGTTAAGAACACTATGGTGGTTAAAAGTCCATAGGTGGTTCTTGTGTTAAGAACAACATGGTGGTTAAAAGTCCATGATTGGTTCTTGTGCTAAGGTCACAAAGGTGGTTAAAAGTCCTTGTGTGAGCCTTGTGTATTGTAAGGTCACAAAGGTGGTTAAAAGTCCTTGTGTGAGCCTTGTGTATTTTAAGAAGACCATGGTGGCTAAAGTCCATGGGTGATTCTTGTGTTAAGGTCACAAAGGTGGTTAAAAGTCCTTGTGTGAGCCTTGTGTATTTTAAGAACACCATGGTGGTTAAAAGTCCATGGGTGATTCTTGTGTTAAGGTCACAAAGGTGGTTAAAAGTCCTTGTGTGAGCCTTGTGTATTTTAAGAACACCATGGTGGTTAAAAGTCCATGGGTGATTCTTGTGCTAAGGACACAATGGTGGTTAAAAGTCCATGTGTGTTCTTTGTGAATTGTAAGATCACAATGGTGTTTAAAAGTCCATGTGTGGATCTTATGTTGATTGTATTGTGAAATGGAATGATTATGATTATCACTTGTGGCCAATATGACATGTTAATAATTTGAAGCATGTATGCTTGTTTTAAATGCTTTTGTGCATGGTTAAAGATTGTTTTGAATTGAGATTTATAAAAGTGTTTATAAATGCATTATTGTGCTGTTTTAAATGAGCATTCCTCACTAAGCTATGTGCTTACGCTCTCTCTTTTCTTAAACCAATAATGCAGAGCATTGAAGTGCATATAAGGGCAGCAAGAGGTCAAGAATCCAAGTGAAGAACTAAGCTCATGTATGGTGAATATTTTCATAACTTGATTAGCTTTTGGCATTTGGCAATGGGGAACCTATGTTGTTGTTTTGGGAGATGTTTTGGACTCCCTAAGATGGTTTTATGTTGTTGTTGATGATGGAACTTGTAAATGGCCTTTATGAGGATTGTTTGGTGATTTGGTGTTTGAATGGTTTTCAGTATAGGATGCATGCCTATAAAATTGGGGCTTTTCTTGTTTGATGCCATGTTTATGAATTGTTGATGCCATTATGTTCCTTATGCATGTAATGTGTTGCTGGTATAATTTGGTTGCCTTTGGAGCATGTTTGATGGGTCAATTGTGTGATAATCTAGCTTAATTTCTGCAATATGGGTAGCCTGTTTCGGAACAGGTGCTGCCGTTTCGGAACAGAGGGCCTGAAATGGCCTAGGCGTTTCGAAACGGGCAGAGCCGTTCCGAAACAGTTTGGCCACTGCCAGGCCCTGTTGCGCAACGCGTTTCGGAATGGTCCCGCGTTTCGGAACGGATCATCCCTGTTCCGAAACACCCGACCGTTGGGCACTGAAATTGCTGGTTATATGTTTTGAAACCTTTGCGTTTTGGTCCTGAATCTTGTTTATGCAATTGAATGAGTTTGAGATGTCCGTTTGAGTTGAAATTTGACAGAGAAGCCTGAAATATGACTAATTTCATAATGGTAACTTAAAAGTGGGTTAAGTCCTTCTAATTTCCAGAATTTACATTTTGGTCCCTAAACTTGTATGTTGTGCAATTAAGTCCCTAAATGTTTTCCGAATGCGCTGATCTTTGAGTATGCTGTTGTCATGAACATATCTAGGGTTAATATGCATTTAGATAAGATTAAAAAGAAAAAAAAAGGGTCGTTAATCAAGGTTGACTTTCGGGTTGACTTTGGTTTTCCCCGTGTAAACTTCTTAATTCGGGTCAACCGTCTAGGCCGGGTTAAGGGGGTTACATTATTGATCGGTGCCTGTTGATAAGCCATAATTTTTGATTTACTGGCTACATTGTTTTTGACGTGTTGGTAACACAAGCGAGGTATTTTAGCTAAACCTGAGTTTAATTGCTCGTGCGAGAGGTTCAAGCGCTAAGAAGTGAGTTGTAAACTCTAGTTTAGTGGTAGCCAGTGTACGGAAGGTCATGATTTAAGAGTATCGCCTGGGTTGAGGCGAGGCTGTAGTGTTGTTGGATGTGTGGTTCACGGGAGCACTTGAGGAGAGATTGCCCTCGTGCGTCTCGTGAGATGCAGGCTCTTGTGGCTGGAGCTAGTTCATGTTGGAACTGTGGGTTCACTGACCATATGAGGCTTGAGTAACGTTTGATACCTATTAAGTAGGTGGATCGTATGACCTTGAAAGGCGAGCCGTTCCACGTTTGATCAGCAGGGTATAGCTTTTTGCGCATGTTGTTGTAAGTTTCTTTGGAAGTTGTGACTCGAATGTTCATTTCAGAGGTGTTAGATGTAGAGGTAAGAGTGGTTAGTTTCTTTGGTGAAACTGTTGGTACAAGAAAACTGTATATGAGATATCCATTATCTGTTCAGGGTCATGTGGTTTCGATTTACTTGATGGAACAACCTTTTATGGTTTTGATGTGATACTTGGAATGGATTTGTTGGAAGAGCACCGGGTTGTAGTAGATTTTGATGTTAAGCGTGTTACCCTGAAGTTTGCGGATGATTACGAGGTGGTAGTCGTAGACGAGAACGTGAAGTTCTTGTCTAACGCAATTTTGGCTCTTGAAGCGAGTCGGATGTTGGAGTTAGGATGTGAAGGTTTCTTAGCGTATGTAATGAATCATGGAACGAAGGAAGTACATGTACAAGACATACGAGTTGTATGTGAGATTCCTGGTGTTTTCTAGAAGAGTTTCATGGGTTGCTACCCGACCGAGATGTTGGGTTTGGTATAGAGTTGTACGAGAATACGACTCCGGTGTGCATTGCTTCTTGTCGCATGGCATCTAAGGAGTTGAAGACGCAACTTCAGGAGTTGGTTGACCGAGGGTTCAAAAGGCCTAGTAATTCACCTTGGGGTGCGCCGGCTCTGTTTGTGAAGAATAAGGATCGTATGATGTTTATGTGCATAGATTATTGAAAACTGAGCAAGTTGACAATTAAGAACAAGTACCATGTTACGTGAAAAAGAGTCCTATTGCAAATAGTGCAAGTGTACATGACGCAAGTAGTAAGGTGATACTTTAAGTATCAGATATCGTCTCCGTAGGGACTGGAAATAACTTTATCCTAGAATTGCGGCACAAGAGAGAGAGAGAGAGTTTAATTGGGTTGTAAAGTAATCTTGATAAACAACTAAAATAAAAGATTAAATAATCAGGTTTAAGAAATAGGCCGGTATTGAATTGCCCAGTAGTGCAGGTGTTGCACTGTAAGAGAACTTTTGTTCTGTCGTCCTCCCTATCGCGACAGAAGTCTGTTGATGTGGCGACAGCGATCACACAACTCTGCACTTCAAGTTTGGCAAGAATCCCTTCTATGACTTGTCCTATCCTTAGGCCCAAGTTCTGTTGATGGAAACTTCTTAGATGATACCTCTCGACGTAAATCGAAGGGTGAACACCAATGTTGTTTAATTCTTCCTTAGCCACTTAACCTCTTACTTATCCCTAAGTCGAGATGGTTTAACCATAAATTGGAAAACGCGTATTTATTCCGTTCGTATGCTTGACTCTCACGATATCGAACAAATGGATAACCTCACAATGCTCTCCCGATACTCTTACGAGATATGAAAACCAGAATAAATAAACTTGAAGTTTTTATTGCTTGAACAGAAAATTCCTAAAATAGTACAATCCTTGCAACTACTTTGTAGAATCAACCTTTGGCCCTAAGGGAAGTTTAAAACATGATGAAGAGGGAAAACGACAAGGGTTTTGGGGAAGACGGCTAGGAATGAGATCTCATATCCTAGGTCGAATTACATGCCTTTTTATAGGCCTTGGGTCCAAGTTTTCTAATATAGCAGGAATACAAGTTTAAACTAAAGTACAACTCTATTAGAGATTAAATCTTCTGAGTATATGCCTTTAATTCGTCATCTTTTCTTGCCTTGAGTTACTTCCTTGGACTTTGTGCTTGGCCTTCAATTTACCTCAAGGCTCAGAAAAATATAGGAGTGGCCCACGACAGACCGGCTTGAAGTCCTCTATCTGTCGAGCTCCACTTCACCTGTCCACTTCATCATTCTGTCGTCATGGCTGCCACGACAGTGGCCACGACAGCGTGTGCTCATTGACTCCAGCTCTGTGATCCAGCTTTTCTCATTTGCTGCCCTGAGTCTGCCGCAACAGTTACCTGCAAAAGTGACCAAAATCAGTAGAAACTGTGCCATTTCATCTAATTGTGATGTATATGTAGAAATCTATCCTAAATGCAATGAAATATGCTTGAAAACAACAGGAATATGGATAAGTGAAGTGGTAAAATATAGAACTTTTATACACTCAACACACCCCCAAACTCAAGTTCTTGCTTGTCCTCAAGCAACTATGACCTAACTAAATATAAAAACTTTTTTGGTTTGGCTTAATTCAGTGAACTTTTCATTACCTACCACACATTCCCTATTAAGAGCAATACCTTGTCGGGCATTTCTGGATTTATTCGAAACAATGCTATAGTTCTTCTGCAGTGTGTGCAAGTTTTGTGAACAACTATGTGCCTAGACTTCTTTAGTTTACCAGAATAGTCATGCTTACAAACTTTAGTTTTATGCCAATTCATTTTTTCTGGAGGCAATTCTTAGGCTCCTTTAGTTTTTTCTGACTCTTGATTTAACTGCATCTTTTAAGGAGGCAATTCTTAGGCTTCTTTAGTTTTTTCTAATTTAAGCTCAAAGAGAAATCTCCCTGAATTCTTCCTTTCCTTTATTCCTTTCCTAGAGCCAAAGATAGGCACCTCTAGGGGCAATCTCAAGTGGGTGAACATTCCTTATTCCAGTGCACTATAGAAGTCTAGATAGCATAAGAGTCGCAAAGGGTGTTTTACAGTTTAGAATTATAACAAGGCTCTAAATAGTTCCTTAAACTTCCTAAAGGTACTATCACGATAGAGTATGTCGCGGACTCGCGGCAGATAAGTTTAGTTCAAAAGACTTAAGCCAAATTTTTGTTTTTATTTTCATTTTTTACACAAAAATAAACTAATAATTAGACACAATTTAAGACACAACTAATATTTTCATTGATGGAGGGTTGTCACCCCCAAACTCAAGGGTTGCATTACCCTCAATGCATGACAGAATGAAAAATAAATAACAGAAAAGCAAATACATCACAAAATAGATAAAACAGCAAAGACATCAAAATATAAGTAAAAGCACTTAAGTGGAGGAGTTGTCGTCGCTGCTGCTGCTGATTTGGAGCTGCCGGCGGGCAGTGACTTTCATGGTAGGGGCTGGCAGGTTGCTAGGGGAGACAGAGGTTGTTTTCTTCTTTGCCTCTCGAGGTGGCTGGACACGTGTCGGTGAGATGCGTGGGGGCTGGTCTAGGACCTTGAGGTCATCGTTGGACCTGCCGCTGCTGCTGCTGGCAGATCTGCCTTGAGAGGGCCCTTCGAAAGTCTCGCGATACAGAGGACTCGGAGTTAGAATCCTGCCAGATGGAAGAGGAGGAGAACCCTTAAAAGTATTTGGGGTCGATCTCCGGTAAGGGGTCCTTCCTCTTCTCTCCTCTGGCAGTGGCAGACTGTCTGCCGCCTTCGCCTGTCGTGACAGGTGTAGGTGTGGAGGCAGCAGAGGGTGTTTTGGGGCTCGCAGCAGGGGTGGGGGCAGTAAAGAAGGTTTCTGGGAAGGAGCGGAAGTGCACATGGGTAAAATGTAAATCATTTTGAATGAAATTTATCGTTGCGGCTGTGAAGTCCCTCTTGAAGCCCATTAGTCCGAGCTTCCGTTCGTCTATCCTTTTCAGCATCGACAAAATCTGGCTGGAGGAGTCTGCTAGAGGTGCTGCTGTGGCTCTGCTGCGACAGGTTCTGGGGAGCTAGGGCCTGCCGTCGGTTCTGTCGTGGCAGATGGGTTGATGTACGACAGAGGTACGATAGCTTTCAACTCCATTAGACTGTAAATATTTCGCTGCGTCCACCTCTTTCCTTGGACCTTGACGTCCTCCTCAATTTCCAATACATTGTTGCCCCGACAGATGGTGGTGATGAGGTAGGGGAAGACGAGGTGGCCTGACAGTCGGAGCGCACATTCGAGGATCTCGTCCCGGACGTACCGGTTGACATTTATTTTCCGCTCGTTTAAAATAGAATGGACAAAGGCTAACCTCGGTCTGTCGACAGTGCTATTGTGGGAGGTAGGTATGAGACGCTTTTTGACGAAGTGATTCCATAGTTTGGCTTGTGGAGTCAGATGGGTTCTCCTCAAAGTCCATCGGTGTTTAGAGTCGTCGTTCCACTCCATTTCTTCTTCTGTGACCTCTGCCATGATGTCATAGTCTTTCGGCGACATACTATTCACAAACCTCCTGTGGGCGTCCTCCCTCTTGCTCACGTACAACCCGTATAATGTGTTTGTAACACCCCAAATTTGGGCTTGGAAGTTTACGGTCTTAATCGGACCGGTCTGATTTTTTGTTCCAATATAAAAGGTAGTTTTAGGGAAAGCCTAGTTCGAGATGCATTAAAAATATGGAAAAATATCTAAAAATCCTCTTTTTATATATATAAGAGATTGGTGAAATCAATTTTACAAAATAAGGTTTGGAAGTGTAACATTTCGAAATAGTGACTAAAATGTAATTATTGAAAAGTTCAGTGGTGACTGTTTTGTAAGGATTGAAACTTTGAATCTTTAAGGAGCTAATTTACCCAAGGAAGAATTTCTCCAGATTTTTCTTAATTTTAATGACTCATTTAATGTTTAATTAATTAAAAGAAAAGAGGGAAACCATATTTTAGTTTTCATAACCAACTTTTGTTAAAATTTTCTCATTTCATTTTCTCTCAAAATTTCCCTCAGCCAAACACATTTCCACAACAACATTCCTTTTGATTTTCACACTAAATGATGAGGTTTCAATCATCAAAAGATTCCTAATCCTTTCTACACCAAATCCTCTTCATTTGCTTATTGAATTTTCAAGGATTTTGGCTCTAATCAAGGAGAAATCTACATTTAGAGGTAAGGATGTCCTTCTCCTCTAAATACTCAGTTCTTTACTGAAATTCCCAAGTTCTCAATCCTTAAATTAAGTTTTATAAAAGGTTTTAATGTTGTGATCTTGATTTTGGCTTAAAACTCAAGATTTGGATTAAATCTTGAAGAAATTCGTGATGAATGTTTGGGCTCTGTTTTGAGATGTATTTTTAATGTATTTTGGATGTTTATTGATGTGTAATTGAGGTTTAATCAATGCAATCCCGAATAGGTTGATTTTCCTAAGTTTTTACTTGTGAAAATGGTGGTTTTTGGGGTGATCTTGGTGTTATGTTATTGCTAGAGGTATAAGGACGAGTTTATGATCTTTTTGGATGTTAACTGATGTTTAAGAATGTTTAGAAGTGATTGATCTTGGCTGGGTAATGTTGTGGATGAGTTTGGAAGTGATTTCGGTTGTGTTTGGTAGCCGAAATGTTAGATTTGATGTGAGCATCGAGTTTAGGTGTTGTGGCTGAAGATTTTAATGCATGATGATGCATTAATCCTCTGCTTTGATGTGTTTAAAACAGGGGAGACATCTTCGGATCCTTGTGGTGTTGATCCGGAGGCTTGAACGGTGTTTCGGCAAGCTTGCGAAACGGAATTGGTGAGTATAGTTTGGTTTTCAGCTTTGAAACCAGTGTTTGAAGGTTTTGGGAGCTTAGTTTAAGTCTAAGCAACTTAACTAAGCTCAAGAGTAAGTTTTCAGAGAAACTCTCTCTTTGATGAATCATGAGATGGTTGGATGCAATATGTTTAATTTGCATGTTTAAATTATGTTTTGAAAGCATGTTTTAGCATGATTAATGCTGGTTTTGAAAGCCATGTGTTGAAGGATGCTCAAGGTAAGAGATCCTTGGTTTGATATTGATAAATGTGGTTTTGATGCATGGTGATGCATGATGGTTTAATGGCTTTGATTAATGCTTTAAAACAGTGGATTGTTGATGACAATTGATGTATATTGGCAAGTGATGTGTTGGTTTTAAAGTACTTGAATCAGATATAGTTAGCCGGCAATAGGATTGGGTGCACCGTGAATAAAGTCGCCTTGGATGTTGAGGGGTTGTAATGGTACCGTAAACTCCATCCAAGTACACTAACGAGATGTCTAAGATCATAATGGTGGTTAAAATGCCATGTGAGGATCTTGTGTTGTGTGTCCCGTGTTCTCGTTAGTGATGTTATACAACTACCGATGAGTGATGTGGAGGGGTTGTGATTGTACGGTTAAACTCCATCACAGGTGTTGAGGGGTTGTGATTTTACCGGTAAACTCCACCTTGTGTGTTCGGTAGTGTGTATGAAGCGTACGGGACAACGCTTGTAATCCGCGTATCCGATTGTGTTTTATGTTGAAAATGTTTATGGTATCACTTGGAAGCCAATATGACATGTTAATTTTAATGAAGCATGAGATGCTTGTTGTGTATGCATTGTTGCATGAGAAATAATGTTTATAAATTTAAAGGCATTTGAAAGGTGTTTTATAAAGTGCATTATTGTGTTGTTTCTTTAGAGCATGCCTCACTAAGCAAATGTGTTTACGCTCTCTTTCTTGAACCAATAATGCAGAAAATTGAAGTGCTTTAAGGGCAGCAAGGAGGCTAAGAATCCAAGGGAAAGCTAAGCTCATATATGGTGACTATTTTTACACCATTATTAGTTTTTGGTATTTGGCAATGAGAACCTAGGTTGTGTTTTTGGGAGATGTTTTGGACTCCCTGAGTGTGGCATGATGCCTTGGATGTTTTGGGATTGTAAATGGCCATTTTGGTGTTTTCTTTGATGATTTGATGCTTGGATGGTTTTCAATATTAGGATGCATGCCTATAGATTGTGGTTTTTCCTAATTGATGCCATGAATGTGATTTGTATGATGCAAACATGTACCTAATATGTATGATGACTTGTTGGCATGATTAGGAGGTCACTAGGATGTGTTTGAGTTATTAATTGTATGTTAAACCAGCAAAATCTGCACTTTATGGGCAGTCCGTATCGGAACGGGCACTACCGTTTCGAAACGGGGGTCTGTAATGGTCTTCGTGTATCGAAACGGGTAGAGGGCGTTCCGAAACAGATTGGCCACTGTCAAGCCCTGTTTCAAAACAGGTCTCGAAACGAATTCGCGTTTCGGAACGGTCAACCCCCGTTCCGAAACAGGTGACCGTTGGGCACTGATTTGAATGGTTTAAGGTTTGCAAGCTTTACGTTTTACTCCTGAATTTTGTATATGCAATTGCTTGAGTTTGAGATGTCCGTTTAAGGTGAAATTTGACAGGAAAGCATGTAATATGATTAATTTCATATTGGTAATTTAAAAATCAGCTAAGTCTTTCATCTTTTCAAAATTTACAATTTGGTCCCTAAATGTTGTAATTTGTGCATTTAAGTCCCTTAACGTTTTCCGATCGCTGTGCTTTACATGTATGCTCTTCTCAAGGGTACGCTTAGGATTAATATGCATCTAGACAAGATTAAAAAAAGGGTTGTTAATCAAGGTTGACTTTCGGGTTGACTTTGGTTTTCCCCGTGAAATCTTCGTAGTTCGGGTTAACCGTCTAGGCCGGGCTAAGGGGGTTACATTTGGTGGTATCAAAGCTGAGTTCTCAAGTAAACGAGAATGGTTGTGTGGGTGATATATGTATGATTTCTTTGTATGCTTTTCAAGTAGAAGTTTGAGGTGTGAATTGTGAAGTATGTTGCAATTGTGATGCTATGCTATGTTGAAGCATGTTAGAGGGACCCATTGCCATATCAAAACTAATGAAATGAATTGTTTTTGAAAAATTGAGCTTGAGTGCTTGGATTACTTACCTTGTTGGGCCTAATTATGTTTATTGCATTTGTGTTAGTGTATTATTTTAGTGAATGGGACCTCGTAGAGAGACGAGGATTAATACGCGAGCTACGGCTCAGAATGAGAATGAGGAGAATGTTGATAATGTAGTGGATTTACCTCCTCCTCCTGGTGGTGGTGGTGCTGGAGGTGATGGAGCTGGTGTTGGTGATGGTGCTGGGGTCGCTGGACCTGAAGCTGGACAGGGGCAAGCTGCTCCTGATATGACAGTTTTGATACAAGCTATTGCGGTAGCCTTTCAGGCGGCAGTAGCTGGAGCTCATGGAGCTGGGGATCAGGGAGATGCTAATGTTAGAATACCTTTGGAACGTTTGCGCAGTCTGGGAGGGACTGAGTTCAGAGGTTTGTCTGCTGAAGGTTCCGAATCTTGGTTGGAAAGTACCAATAGAATATTTGGACAAATGAACTGCAATGAGGTGTAGAAGTTGGGATGTGTGGTATCGCTGTTACATGATGATGCGTATACCTGGTGGACGACTGCTATCTCCGGAATGGAGGAAGTTGATGTGACTTGGACGTTCTTTCTGAACGCGTTCAAGCGGAGGTATCTGGGTGTGCGATACCTGGATGAGAAGAAAAGAGAGTTCATGTCTCTGACACAAGGAAGTATGACAGTAGCTTAGTACGAGATCCAGTTTGTTCGTCTCAGTCAGTACGCACCTAAGATTGTCCCTGATGAGCGGGAGAGGTGTGAACGTTTTCGTTATGGTTTGGTGACGAATGTAAAGATCTATATGCTTGCGACTGAGTACACTGATTTTGATGTACTGGTTAGTAGGGCGAAGGATATTGAGCAGAACATGGGTTTGTCTTCCAGGAGTGCTGGTTCTGGCTCGGGCAAGCGAGCTGATGAGTATAGTACTGGTGGTGGACGGAACAAGAGGGGACGAGATAGGAGGTATCAGTCCTCGGCTAGGCATGGTGGTGGAGGTCATGGTGCACCTGTTCAGGGAGACAAGGAGAGAGCTGATCAGAACACATGCTGGGCTTGTGGATCGCGTGGCCATTTGAGGCGTGATTGTCCTCGAGTAGTGAGGGAGGTACATGCTCATATTGTTGTAGTTGGTAATTCGTGCTGGAATTGTGGTTCGGCAGACCACATGAGGAGGGAGTGTCCTTTGTTGGTCGGTGGAGGTCAGGGACGTGCTCCTGGAGTTGTTGCACCACAGAGAGGTCGTGGGCGCAGCCGTGGTAACTTCCAGCGCAGAGAGGATGGTGGAAGGAATGTAGCGCATGTGGTGGCTGTCCAACCTGAGGGTGGAGGCCAGGCTCGAGTGTATGCGCAGCGGGAAGGGAGGAATGACACAGATGTGATCGCAGGTACCTTCACTTTGCAATCCTTGTCATTACTTTCCTTGATTGATTCTGGATCTACACACTCATACATATTGCGTGAGCATGCTCAATTGCTTGGTTTGCCTGTTGAGTCTTTGGATATTGGTATGCGTGTAACTAGTTCCTTTGGTGAGACCGTTGTGACACGAAAGTTGTATAGAAGATGTCCCTTGGTTGTGCAAAACCATGTTTTTCATGTTGATCTTATGGAATTGCCTTTCTATGGTTTTGATGTAATCCTTGGTATGGATTGGCTTGTTGAACATCGAGCTATGGTGGATTTTGAGAACAAGCGAGTTTCGTTGAAGCTTGCGGATGATTATGAGGTAGTGGTGGTTGGTGAGAATGTGAAGTATCTTACCAATGTGGTGTCTACATTGGAGGCGAGCCGGATGCCGAGGCAAGGTTGTGAAGCCTACCTAGCCTTTGTGATGAATTCTAGCTCTAAAGAGTTGCAAGTGCAGGATATTAGGACTGTGCGAGAGTTTCCTGGTGTGTTTCCGGAGGAGTTGTCTGGATTGCCTCCTAACCGTGAGGTGGAGTTTGGAATTGAGCTGTATGAGAATACAACTCCAGTTTCCATTACTCCTTATCGAATGGCACCTAAGGAGTTGAAAGAGATGAAGATGCAACTTCAGGAGTTTCTTGATCGTGGTTTCATTCGGCCGAGTGTGTCACCTTGGGGTGCACCGGTCTTGTTTGTGAAGAAAAAGGATGGCACTATGAGAATGTGTATCCATTGCCGAGGATTGATGATCTTTTTGATCAATTTCGGGGAGCAGTTGTGTTCTCTAAAATTTACTTAAGGTCAGGGTATTACCAGTTGAAGGTGAAGGATGTGGATGTGCCAAAGACAGCCTTCAGAACGAGGTATGGGCATTATGAGTTCCTTATGATGCCGTTTGGTTTGACGAATGCTCCTGCAGCTTTCATGGACATGATGAATAGAGTGTTCCATGAATATTTGGACAAGTTTGTTGTGGTGTTCATCGATGATATCCTCGTGTACTCCCGTACTGAGGAGGAGCATGAGGGGCATTTGAGGATTGTGTTGCAAGCTTTGTTGGAGAATCAGCTTTATGCTAAGTTAAGCAAGTGTGAGTTCTGGCTCAGGGAAGTTGTGTGCCTTGGTCATGTGGTTTCTGCGGAGGGGATTCGTGTTGATCCTCAGAAGATTGAGGCAGTGATGAATTGGAAGCCTCCTAAGTCTGTTCATGAAGTCCGTAGTTTCCTCGGTTTGGCGGGATACTACCGGAGGTTCATGGATGGATTCTCGAAGATTGCTGCACATTTGACGAAGTTGTTGCAGAAGGATGTTAAGTATGAATGAACGGAAGCGAGACAGCAGGCTTTTGAGAAGCTGAAGGCAGCCTTGACGCAAGCTCCTATCTTGGTACAACCTGAATCAGGGAAAGAGTTTGTGGTGTATAATGACGCATCTTACGTTGGTTTGGGATGTGTGTTGATGCAAGAGGGTGAGGTGGTGGCTTATGCATCGCGCCAGTTGAAGGTGCATGAGCGCAATTATCCTACGCATGACATTGAGTTGGCTGCGGTTGTTTTTGCTTTGAAAATTTGGAGACATTACCTATATGGTGAGAAGTGTACTGTGTACGCGGATCACAAGAGTTTGAAGTATCTGATGTCTCAGAAGGAGTTGAATCTTAGGCAACGACGTTGGGTGGAGTTGCTTAAAGATTACGATCTGACGATCGAGTATCATCCGGGAAAAGCTAATGTTGTAGCAGATGCGTTGAGTAGGGAGGTAGCAGTGGAGTTGAGGGCTATATTTGTCAGTTTGAGCATATCGCGAGATGGTGGTCTTGTGGCTGAATTGCAAGTGAAACCATCATTGGTTCAGTTGATAAAGGATAAGCAGTTGTTGGATGATTCCTTGGTGCCACATGTTAAGGATATTGCTAAGGATAGGCCATCGGATTTCTGCTTTAATGATGATGGAGTTTTATGTTTTTGGAGTCGGATAGTAGTGCCCAATGATGCTGAGTTGAGGCGTACTATTCTGACTGAAGCTCATAGTAGTCCTTTTGCTATGCACCCTGGTAGTACTAGGATGTATCGTGATATTCGTGATGAGTACTATTGGGTGGGTTTAAAGAAAGATGTTGTTGAGTATGTGAGCAAGTGCATGGTTTGTCAGCGAGTTAAAGCTGAGCATCAGTTTCCTTCTGGATTGTTGCAACCGTTGAAGATTCCTGAGTGGAAATGGGAAAGGATTACCTTGGACTTTGTGTCTGGTTTGCCTTTGTCGCAATCGAAGAAGAATTCGGTGTGGGTGATTGTGGATCGCCGGATGAAGTGTGCGCATTTCTTGCCTGTGCATACTACTTATACCTTGGATAAGCTTGCAGAGCTATACATTCCTGAGATTGTGCGGCTGCATGGTGTACCAAAGTCGATCGTGTCAGATAGAGATCCGAGGTTTACTTCGCGTTTCTGGCAGTGCTTGCATCAGACTTTGGGTACACAGTTGAATTTCAGTATTTCTTATCATCCACAGTCGGATGGACAGTCTGAGCGTGTTATCCAAGTGCTGGAGGATTTGTTGAGGTGCTGTGTGATTGAGTTTCAGGGCTCTTGGGAGAGGCATTTACCGTTGGTGGAGTTTGCTTATAACAATAGCTACCAGGCAAGTATTCAAATGGCACCTTATGAAGCCTTGTACGGGAGGAAGTGTAGGACTCCTCTTTGTTGGGCTGAAACAGGTCAGAAGTTGGTTTCAATGCCAGCTTTGTTGAAAGGAACCACCGAGAAGGTGAAGCTCATTTGTGAGCGGTTGAAGGCAGCTTCTGATCGATAGAAGTCTTACGCGGATTTGAAGCGTAAGGAGATTGAGTATGCGGTTGGTGACCGTGTGTTTTTGAAAGTTTCGCCTTGGAAAAAGGTGATGAGATTTGGTCGAAAGGGTAAGTTGAGCCCTAGGTACATTGGACCATACGAGGTGATTGAGCGTGTGGGTCCTGTTGCGTACAAGTTGAGATTTCCGCAAGAGTTGGAAAAGATTCATGATGTGTTTCATGTCTATATGCTCCGGAAGTATAGATCGGATCCTTCGCATGTTATGCCTGTGGAGGAAGTGGAGTTGAATCCGGATTTGACCTATGATGAGGAGCCGGTGGAAATTCTGGATTCAGACAGTAAAGTTCTTCGAGGCAAGACCATTGATTTGGTAAAGGTGTTGTGGAAGCATCATGGTGTTGAGGAAGCCACGTGGGAACGGAAGGATGACATGTTGAAGCAGTTTCCATACCTTTTTCCTCCAGGTAAATTTCCAGGACGCAATTTCTTAAGGGGGGGGGGGAGAGTTGTAACACCCCAAATTTGGGCTTGGAAGTTTAGGGTCTGAACCGGACCGGTCTGATTTTTGGTTTGAATATAAAAGGTAGTTTTAGGGAAAGCCTAGTTCGGGATACACTAAAAATATGGAAAAATATCTAAAAATCCTCTTTTAATATATATAAGAGAGTGGTGAAATCAATTTTACAAAATAAGGTTTGGAAGTGTGACATTTCGAAATAGTGACTAAAATGTAATTTTTGAAAAGTTCAGTGGTGACTGTTATGTAAGGATTGAAACTTTGAATCTTTAAGGAGCTAATTTACCCAAGGAAGGAATTCTCCATATTTTTCTTAATTTTAATGACTCATTTAATGTTTAATTAATTAAAAGAAAAGAGGGAAACCATATTTTAGTTTTCATAATCAACTTTTGTTAAAATTTTCTCATTTCATTTTCTCTCAAAATTTCCCTCAGCCAAACACATTTCAACATCAACATTCCTTTTGATTTTCACACTAAATGATGAGGTTTCAATCATCAAAATATTCCTAATCCTTTCTACATCAAATCCTCTTTATTTGCTTATTGAATTTTCAAGGATTTTGGCTCTAATCAAGGAGAAATCTACATTTAGAGGTAAGGATGTCCTTCTCCTCTAAATACTCAGTTCTTTACTGAAATTACCAAGTTCTCAATCCTTAAATTAAGTTTTATAAAAGGTTTTAATGTTGTGATCTTGATTTTGGCTTAAAACTCAAGATTTGGATTAAATCTTGAAGAAATTCGTGATGAATGTTTGGGCTCTGTTTTGAGATGTATTTTTAATGTATTTTGGATGTTTATTGATGTGTAATTGAGGTTTAATCAATGCAATCCCGAATAGGTTGATTTTCCTAAGTTTTTACTTGTGAAAATGGTGGTTTTTGGGGTGATCTTGGTGTTCTGTTATTGCTGGAGGTATAAGGACGAGTTTATGATCTTTTTGGATGTTAACTGATGTTTAAGAATGTTTAGAAGTGATTGATCTTGGCTGGGTAATGTTGTGGATGAGTTTGGAAGTGATTTCGGTTGTGTTTGGTAGCCGAAATGTTAGATTTGATGTGAGCATCGAGTTTAGGTGTTGTGGCTGAAGATTTTAATGCATGATGATGCATTAATCCTCTGCTTTGATGTGTTTAAAACAGGGGAGACAACTTCGGATCCTTGTGGTGTTGATCCGGAGGCTTGAACGGCGTTTCGACAAGCTTGCGAATCGGAATTGGTTAGTGAAGTTTGTTTTTTCAACTTTGAAACCAGTGTTTGAAGGTTTTGGGAGCTTAGTTTAAGTCTAAGCAACTTAACTAAGCTCAAGAGTAAGTTTTCAGAGAAACTCTCTCTTTGATGAACCATGAGATGGTTGGATGCAATGTGTTTAATTTGCATGTTTAAATTCTATTTTGAAAGCATGTTTTAGCATGATTAATGCTGGTTTTGAAAGCCATGTGTTGAAGGATGCTCAAGGTAAGAGATCCTTGGTTTGATATTGATAGATGTGGTTTTGATGCATGGTGATGCAAGATGGTTTAATGGCTTTGATTAATGCTTTAAAACAGTGGATTGTTGCTGACAATTGATGTATATTGGCAAGTGATGTGTTGGTTTTAAAGTACTTGAATCGGATATAGTTAGCCGGCTATAGGATTGGGTGCACCGTGAATAAAGTCGCCTTGGATGTTGAGGGGTTGTAATGGTACCGTAAACTCCATCCAAGTACACTAACGAGATGTATAAGATCATAATGGTCGTTAAAATGCCATGTGAGGATCTTGTGTTGTGTGTCCCGTGTTCTCGTTAGTGATGTTATACAACTACCGATGAGTGATGTGGAGGGGTTGTGATTGTACCGTTAAACTCCATCACGGGTGTTGAGGGGTTGTGATTGTACCGGTAAACTCCACCTTGTGTGTTCGGTAGTGTGTATGAAGCGTATGGGACAACGCTTGTAATCCGCGTATCCGATTGTGTTTTATGTTGAAAATGTTTATGGTATCACTTGGAAGCCAATATGACATGTTAATGTTAATGAAGCATGAGATGCTTGTTGTGTATGCATTGTTGCATGAGAAATGATGTTTATAAATTTAAAGGCCTTTGAAAGGTGTTTTATAAAGTGCATTATTGTGTTGCTTCTTTAGAGCATGCCTCACTAAGCAAATGGGCTTACGCTCTCTTTCTTGAACCAATAATGCAGAGAATTGAAGTGCTTTAAGGGCAGCAAGGAGGCTAAGAATCCAAGGGAAAGCTAAGCTCATGTATGGTGACTATTTTTACACCATTATTAGTTTTTGGTATTTGGCAATGGGAACCTAGGTTGTGTTTGTGGGAGATGTTTTGGACTCCCTGAGTGTGGCATGATGCCTTGGATGTTTTGGGATTGTAAATGGCCATTTTGGTGTTTTCTTTGATGATTTGATGCATGGATGGTTTTCAATATTAGGATGCATGCCTTTAGATTGTGGTTTTTCCTAATTGATGCCATGAATGTGATTTGTATGATGCAAACATGTACCTAATATGTATGATGACTTCTTGGCATGATTAGGAGGTCATTAGGATGTTTTTGAGTGGTTAATTGTATGTTAAACCTGCAAAATCTGCACTTTCTGGGCAGTCCGTATCGGAACGGGCACTACCGTTTCAAAACGGGGGGCATGTAATGGTCTTCGTGTATCGAAACGGGTAGAGGGCGTTCCGAAACGGATTGGCCACTGTCAAGCCCTGTTTCGAAACAGGTCACGAAACGAACTCGTGTTTCGGAACGGTCAACCTCCGTTCCGAAACAAATGACCGTTGGGCACTGATTTGAATGGTTTAAGGTTTGCAAGCTTTACGTTTTACTCCTGAATTTTGTATATGCAATTGCTTGAGTTTGAGATGTCCGTTTAAGGTGAAATTTGACAGGGAAGCATGTGATATGATTAATTTCATATTGGTAATTTAAAAATCAGCTAAGTCTTTCATCTTTTCAGAATTTACAATTTGGTCCCTAAATGTTGTAATTTGTGCATTTGAGTCCCTTAACGTTTTCCGATCGCTGTGCTTTACATGTATACTCTTCTCAAGGGTACGCTTAGGATTAATATGCATCTAGACAAGATTAAAAAAAGGGTCGTTAATCAAGGTTGACTTTCGGGTTGACTTTGGTTTTCCCCGTGTAATCTTCGTAGTTCGAGTCAACCGTCTAGGCCGGGCTAAGGGGGTTACAGTGTTGATGTACGTAGGCTCGAGAGAGATTTGCTTGCCTCGAACGGTTACTGTTGTGGCATCCTTATTGTCGACAACATCATAGAACTCTCGGACGAGGGTTATATTCATCTCCTCGGGTTGGGCAGCAAATTTCTACCACTTGAGGGCTTGAATTTTCTTGGTTATGAAGCTTTCTAGCCCTAGGTCTCCCGTTGGTTGTGTGTATATGAACCCTCGTTCCTCCCACATTTCCCTCTTTTGGAAGGAAGTGTAGTACCTCTTGGCAGATTCGGTGGAAGAGAACTGGTTGGGAATGGCATTGTGACTTGGGGTTGATACTGCCATGGCAGAAGTGGAGGCAGCGCTGCGGCGGGTGTGTCTGCTAGCCATTGCAAGGACTGTAGCAAAAATGAAAAAAAAAATTTGAGATCTAAAATAGAGGAAACATGTTGAGAGAATGAGAATGAGATGAAAAATGAATAGGGAGTGGGGGTTTATATAGAATGGGGATTTTCTGCCCGTTGGGTCTGTAACGGCAGGCGCAAATAACGGGGCCAGCTGTTACGCGGTTTCTGACGCGTGTGTCACGCGTTTCCGTGTCTACTGCGCGTCTGTTATGCGTTTGCTTGTCTGTCGCGACAGCTCCGTGACAGGCTGTGACGATAGACTAGTCCGTTGGGCTTTTTGGGCTGCTGCGAATGCAGTGGGCTGGTTCTTCTCTTTGCTTTGCTTCCTTTATTTCCTAAAAATAATTAAATAAATAAAATAAAATTTTGGTTACTAATATAAATAAAAAATCTTAATTCCTAATAAATAAATAAAATAAAATAAAATAAAAACTAAGTTAAATTAGGGATGCCTTAAGGGGCATCTCCTAAAGTAACTACTTCATGCATCCTTGGGGCTTCAGTCCCCTGATAATGCTTGAGTCTCTGTCCATTGACCTTGAACTGGTGCCCATTCTTTAGGGATTTGATTGTGATGGCTCCATGGGGGAAAACTTGGACAACCTGGAGAGGACCGGACCACCTAGATTTATGCTTTCCTGGGTAAAGCTTCAACCTAGAATTGAACAACAACACCTGCTGCCTTGGGCAGAACTGTCGTGGCAGCAGCTTCCTGTTGTGCCACTTCTTGGTTTTGTCCTTGTAGATCTTGGCATTGTCGTAGGCCATTGCTCGAATTTCCTCAATTTCATTCAAGTCTAGTAGCCTTTTCTATCCTGCCTTATCCCAGTCCATATTTACTGCCTTGATAGCCCGGTAAGCTCTGTGTTCTATCTCAACAAGTAAATGACAGGTTTTCCCATAGATGAGTCTTTAGGGTGACATCCCAATGGTTTTTTGAACGATGTTCTGTAGGCCTAGAGTGCATCATTGAGATGTAGAGACCAATCCTATCGTGTGGGTTTAACCATCTTCTCAAGTATGTTCTTTACTTCTCTGTTGGATATCTCGACCTGCCCATTGGTTTGAGGCTGGTATGCTGTTGCAATCTGGTGCTTTACTCCGTATTTTCTCAAGGCAGCAGCAATAAACCCGTTGTCAAAGTGTCTCCCCCACCAGTAAATATCGCCCTTGGAATGCCAAATCTATAGAAGATGTTCTTGTGAAGAAATCTTTGAACAATTTTGGCGTCATTTTTCTGAGTGGCGATTGCTTCTACCCACTTCGACACATAATTCACTGCCAGTAGGATGTACAGGTTCCCACAAGATGCTGGGAATGGTCCCATGAAGTCGATTCCCTGAACATCGAAGATTTCGACCTCTAATATGTTCTGCAGCGGCATCTCATGCCTTCTCGATATGTTCCCAGTCCTTTGGCATTTGTCACAGCCTTTGTAAAAAGCTTATGCATCCTTGAACAATGTGGGCCAATAGAGTCCAGATTGCAGAACCTTGGCAGCGGTTTTGTTTCCATCTAGGTGTCCTCCATAAGGGGAAGCATGGTAGTGGTGAAGCACAACTTCTTGTTCGTCCCGTGGCACGCATCTCTTGACAATCTGATCTGCACAGTGTTTGAAAAGAAAAGGTCCGTACCAATAATAAATTTTGCATCATTTTGGAACCTCTTCCTTGCTTGGTAATTAAGCTCAGAGGTAGTAAACCGCTTACAATGTATTTACCAAAGTCAGCGTACGAAGGGGTTTCAGAAAGCTTACCTGCCGCAATGGTTGTCGCGGTAGAGCTGGTGGCAGCAAACAACTGTTCATCTGGGAAGGTCTCCAATATGTTGGTCCTGTCTGTGGATTGACTCCTCCCCGTTTCCAGCCTCGACAAGTGGTCTGCTACTTGGTTCTATGTTCACTTTTTATCATTGATATCAATGTCAGATTCTTGCAGCAATAGAATCCAACGTATCAATCTAGGTTTTGCATCCTTTTTCGTGAACAGATACTTCAGTGTTGAATGGTCTGTATGGACCACCACCTTTGTTCCAAGTATGTACGAACAGAACTTTTCGATTGAGAACACCACTGCTAATAGTTCCTTCTCTGTCGTGGTGTAATTGACTTGGGCATCATTCAATGTTTTGTTGGCATAGTATATCACATGGAAGAGCTTATCCTTCCTCTGCCCTAGTGATGCCCCGACAGCATAGTCACTAGCATCACACATTATCTCGAATGGCAAACTCCAGTTTGGTGGCTGTATGATCGGGGCTGTTACCAGTTTCTCCTTCAGAATTCTGAATGCCTCAGTACATTCAGTATTAAAATCAAATGGACGATTCTGCTCCAATAGGTGGCATAAGGGTTTTGTAATCTTCGAGAAATTTGCAATAAATCGTCGATATAACCCAGCATGCCCTAAGAAACTTCGAATCCCCTTGACTGTGGTGGGTGGCGGCAGCTTTTTGATGACTTCTATTTTGGCTCTGTCCACCTCTATGCCGCGGCAGCTCACTTTGTGGCCTAGTACTATCCCTTCATCCACCAAGAAGTGGCACTTTTCCTAGTTCAAAACCAGGTCCACGTCTTCGCATCGTTCAAAAACATTATGCAAGTTGCCTAAACAACCTTCAAAATTGTCTCCAAAGACGTAACAGTCGTCCATGAAAATCTCTACGAAATCCTCCACCATATCGAAGAATATTGCCATCACGCACCGTTGAAAAGTTGCTGGTGCATTGCAGAGCCCAAATGGCATTCTCCGGAAGGCATAGGTGCCGTACGAACATGTGAAGGTAGTTTTCTCTTGATCCTCCGGTGCAATTGCTATCTGATTGTAACCTAAATAACCATCAAGAAAACAATAGTAAGGTTTCCCCGCTAATTTATCAAGCTTTTGATCAATAAAATGTAAGGGAAATTGGTCCTTCCGGGTAGCTTTATTAAGCTTCCGTAATCCATACAAACCCTCCAACCGGTCATAGTCCTGGTTGGGATTATTTCATTTTCTTTGTTGGTTACCACAATTAGGCCTCCCTTTTTGGGCATACACTACACCAGGCTCACCCACTTGCTATCCGAGATGGCGTTTATGATTCCGACGTTGAACCATTTGATAATCTCTTTTATCACCACTTCTCGCATAGCCTCGTTCAAATGTCTCTGGCATCAATAGTCGGCTTATGATCATCCTCCAAGAGAATCTTATGCATGCATAATGCCAGACTGATGCCTTGGATATCAGCTATAGTCCATCCAATGGCCTTCTTATGGTGATGTAGCATTCAGATTAGCTTCTGCTCCTGTTTCTGCATTAACTTGGAAGAGATGATTACGGGCAACATATCATTTAAACCAAGAAAGACATATTTAAGCTGCCCTGGCAGGGGCTTAAGATCTAGAACATGTGGCTTTTCAATCGAAGGCTTCTGGATTATATGTTCTTTCGAGGTATAATTAAGAGGCTCAAAGAACTTACTTGGACGAGTGCCTATCTAATTTACCTCGTCAGGACCGTCAGTGTCGGATGTTTCTGGGTCGGAGGAGTCACTGTCGTCGTTGCTGCCGTGACAGTCTTCCAGGTGACTGATGTGGCAGTGACCAATCTTTCTGTCGTGGCAGCTTAACCTGATGAAAGGTTAGTCAAGGATTACTTCAGAGATTGCCTTGCACTCTTCTTCTACAGCAGCATGTTTAATTGCTTGGAGAACATTGAGTTTGATTTCTTGATCATTCACTCCCATAGTCAGTTCTCCTTTCTCCACATCGATCACATTTCTTCCTGTAGCTAGAAAGGGTCGCTCCAGGATGATCGGTGCATTTTCATCTACTTCACAATCTAAAACAAGAAAGTCATCAGGGAAAATAAATTTATCCACTATTACCAGAATATCTTTGATCTTCCCTTATGGTTGTACGTAAGAGCGGTCTTCCAGCTGCAGCATGCTGTCGTGGGCCTTGCTCGTCCAACACCTAATTTCTCGAACACAGATTTGGGCATTAGATTTATGCTAGCACCAAGATCACAAAATGCCTTACCCACAAATTTGTTGCCAATTATGCACGGTATGATGAAGCTCCCAGGATCCTTCTTCTTCGGGTGGATGCCTGTGTAAGATAGTCATGCATCCTTCTGCCATCTTCACCAATTCGAATTCCCCAAGTCTGGACCTCTTTAACATGGCGTCCTTGTGAAATTTCGTATAACCGGTCATCTGCTTGATGGCCTCTAACAGTAGTATGTTAATCTGCACCTGCTTAAAAATATAATAAATCTTTTGAGTTGGTATTCATGTTTCTGTTTCTGTAACCGATGTGGAAAAGGAGGTGGAGGACAGTAATCTTCAAGACGTCCTTCACATGGTATTCAGATCTGAGGAGGTTTAGGTTCTTCAGCATCTTATGTTTGCTCCTATATCCCTTATGCTGTCGCGGTAGGTGTGTCGATAGCAGGTTGTTCTTCCTCTGTCGGGGCAGTGTTCACGGCAGGTAAATCTAGGGTCGGTTCCTCACTTGGTATGTTCTTCATCTCCGGCCCTTGTTACTGTTTCCCACTTCTAGTTGTAATTGCTTTACACTGCTCATGTGTGGATTTTCTAGTGACCTCAGTATTACTAGGGAATCCTCCGTTTTGCCTTGGCTTGATATGCTGGGAAACCTGGCCCATCTGTGTCTCTAGAGTTTTCAGGGTAGCCTAATGGTTTGTCATCCTCATCTTTGTCTTGTCCATGAATGACTCTGTTTTCTTGACAAAGTGATGCACATTCGCCATGTACGCTCCTGTCTGTGACATAAATGTTGCCAATGTCTGTTCTAGTATACTAGGTGCGGTTGTTGGCTACTGTTGCGGCTGCTGTTGTGGCTGCTGTCGCAATAGAATTTTGGGTACCCCTTGGTTTTGGTTGTTCTGCATTTGAGGATTCAGTGCATTGCTTGGATTGCTCCAGGAAAACTTAAGATCTTTCCTCCAGTTGGGATTGTAATTGTTGCAATCATAGTTTCTTTGCTTGTTATAATTCCCAACATACATCTCTTCTTCCAACTATAAAGGACAGTCTTCTGAACTGTGATTCCCACTACAGGTTTTACATACCTCTTCTGTAGAATATACGGCTTTGGAATCATTCCGCTGCAGATTTTCAACTACCTTTGTGAGGTACGCAACCGGTGATTTCATCGAATTGTCAGTTTCATAATCCTTCACAGATATGCCTCGTTTGCCCCCTCTTCTAGCTGTAGGAAATTTCTCATTGTTTTTTCCTAAATTCTTCAACATTATCATTGCCTCGTCTGGTTCCTTATCCAGTATTAGCCCATTTGTTGTTGAATCTATTCTCAGACGAGTATCTGCGTTGGCAGGATTGTAGAATTTAACGACCTGATTACATACGGGGAATCCATGCATCAGGCAGTTCCGAAGAAGAGTTGTAAATCTGTCCCATGCCTCGTGCATTGGTTCGTCATCCTCCTATTGAAAAGTAGCAATTTCGTTACACAATCTTTCAGATAGATGAGAAGGACTAAAACGAGATAAGAATTCGCAAGAGAGATCTGCCCAAGTTCGTATTGAACCCGGCGTTAGTTTATTCCACCAAGTTTTAGCTCTGTCTCTCAATGAATGAGGAAATAACCAGAGCGTCAATATTTCCGGATTTATTCCTGGCAGGCTAAACGATCCACAGATTTCTTGGAACGTCTTCAGATGTTCTCGGGCATCCTTAGTAGCAGAACCACTAAACTGGCCAGCGGAATTTATCATGCTGAACATAACAGGTTTACGCTCGAAGTTCTTAGCTTCCACGTCTGGCAAGGTGGTTTCCAGTTCAACATGGTCATTGACCATGTAGTCGCGGCAGGACTGTCGTGCGGCAGTGGCAGTAGGTCATTCATTCCTGACATCTTGGGGAGGATCTTCAGCATCCCTCTGGTCATTGTTGTGTAGGTCATCTACCCCGTTGTTCTGCCTTTCCTTTACCATTGCTTCTAGCTTCTCCTCAAGATAATTGTTTCTTGCTATCAAGAGTCAGACTTGGTTCCTGAGTTGGTACGTGCGTTCAATTTCAGGGTCTAGTTCGTACTCGGGTTCTTTGCCTCGTCTAGATCTGCGCATAAGCAAACAAAAAACCTTGTGAAAAGCACATGGTAAATAATACCACTTAAAAACAAAAAAATAAAAATAAAAGGTGCAGTAAGAGTAAGGGTAAAGATATGTTGCCAGTCCCCGACAACGGTGCCAAAAACTTGTTGCGTGTAAAAGATTCCTATCGCAAATAGTGCAAGTGTACACGACGCAAGTAGTAAAGTGATACTTGGAGTATCAGATATCGTCTCCACATGGACTGGAAATAACTTTATCCTAGAATTGCTACACAAGAGAGAGAGAGAGAGAGTTTAATTGGGTTGTAAAGTAATCTTGATAAACAACGAAAATAAAAGAGTAAAGAATCAAGTTTAAGAAATAGACTGGTATTGAATTGCTCAGTAGTGCATATGTTGGACTGTAAGAGAACTTTTGTTTTGTCGTCGTCCCTGTCGCGGCAGCACCTGCCGCGGCAGAAGTCTGTTGATGTGGCGGCAGCGATTACATAACTTTGCACTTCAAGTTTGGCAAGAATCCCTGCAATGACGTGTCCTATCCCTAGGTCCAAGTTCTGTTGATGGATACTTCTTAGATGATACCTCCCGGCGTAAATCGAAGGGTGAACACCAATGATGTTGAATTCTTCCTTAGCCACTTAACCTCGTACTTATCCCTAAGTCGAGATGGTTTAACCATAAACTAGAAAACGCGTATTTATTCCGTTCGTATGCTTGACTCTCCCGATATCAAACAAATGGATAACCTCACAATGCTCTCCCAATACTCTTGCGAGATATGAAAACCAGAATAAATAAACTTTAAGTTTTTATTGCTTGAACAGAAAATTCCTAAAACAGTACAATCTTTGCAACTACTTTACAGAATCAACCCTTAGCCCTAGGGGAAGTTTAGAACATGATGAAGAGGGAAAAAAGACAAGGGTTTTGGGGAAGATGGCTAGGAATGAGATCTACTCTCTTAGGTGGAATTGCATGCCTTTATATAGGCCTTGGGTCCATGTTTTCTAATATGGCAAGAATACAAGTTTAAACTAAAGTACAACTCTATTGGAGATTAAATCTTCTGAGTATATGCCTTTAATTCATCCTCTTTTCCTGCCTTGAGTTACTTCCTTGGACTTTGGGCTTGGCCATAATTCTACCTCAGGGCTCAAAAAAATATAGGAGTGGCCCACGACAGACCGACTTGAAGTCCTCTATCTGTCGAGCTCCACTTCACTTGTCCACTTCATCATTTTGTCGTCATGGCTGCCACTTCAGTGGCCACGGCAGCGTGTGCTCCTTGACTCCAGCTCTGTGATCCAGCTTTGCTCCTTTGCTGCCCTGAGTCTGCCGCAGCAGATACCTACAAAAGTGAAAAAAAAATTAGTAGCAATTGTGCCATTTCATCTAATTGTGATGTATATGCAGAAATCTATCCTAAATGCAATGAAATATGCTTGAATGTAGCAGAAATATGGGTAAGTGAGGGGTAGAATATAGAACTTTTATACACTCAACATACCCTCGGCCGAGGATCGATGATTTGTTTGACCAGCAGAAATATTGTACTATCAGTTAAAGATTAAGGGTGTGGATGTACCTAAAACAAATTTTTAGACTAGGTATGGTCAATATGAGTTCTTGGTGATGTCGTTTGGGTTGACGAATGCACCGACTGCATTCATGGATATGATTAATAGGGTGTTCCAAGATTTTCTGGATCAGTTTTTGGTGGTGTTTATCGAAGATATACTCGTGTACTCGCGTACCGAGGAGGATCATGATAGGCACTTGAGAATTGTGTTGCAAGTGCTGTTGGAAAATTAGCTTTATGCTAAGCTGAGCAAGAGTGATTTTTGGCTCAAGGAAATGGTTTTCTTAGACATGTGGTGTCAGCCGAAGGGATTCGGGTTTATCCATATAAGATTAGGGCGGTGATAAGTTGGGGGACGCCTAAGTCGGTGACGGAAGTGCGTAGTTTCCTTGGGTTGGCTTGATATTACTGAAGGTTTGTCAAAGGTTTCTTTAAGATTGTTGTACCTTTGACAAAGTTGTTGCAAAATAATGTTAGCTTTGAGTGGGCGGATGTTAGGCAGCAAGCTTTTGAATAGTTGAAGGAAGCTTTAACCCAAGCTCATGTCTTAATTCAACCAGAATCAGGTAAAGAGTTTGTAGTCTATAGCGATGAATCATATGTTGGTTTGGGTTGCATATTGATGCAAGGTTTGAAGGTTGTAGCTTATGTGTCTAGACAGTTGAATGTGCACGAGTGCAACTACCCTACACATGATCCTGACCTCTCAGCGGTGGTTTTTGCTTTGAAAATTTTGAGACACTACCCTTATGGTGAAAGGTGTGTGGTTTATACCGACAATAAGAGTTTGAAGTAACTTATATCTCAAAAGGAGTTGAATCTTAAGCAACGAAGCTGGTTGGAGTTGCTTAAGGATTATGATCGACCATCGAGTATCATTCGGGTAAGGCCAATGTTGTGGTCAATGCTTTGAGTAGAAAAGGTGGTTGTTGAGCTGAGAGCTATGTTTGCTCGTTTGAGTATATTGTGTGATGGTGGATTGATAACCGGGTTGTAGGTGGAACCTTCTTTGATTCAGTTGATTAAGGAGAAGTAGTTGCTGGATGACTCGTTAGTACCGCATGTTCAGGTTATAGTTGTTGGTAAGGCTACGTACTTCTACTTTAATTATGAGATAGTTCTATGTTACAAAACTCAGATAGTGGTGCCGGAAGATGTTGAGTTGGGCGCACTATTTTGACTGAGGCTCATAGCAGTCCTTTTGCTATGCACTCTGGTAGTACTAAGATGTATCGTGGCTTGAAGGATGAGTACTATTGGGTGGGGTTAAAAAAAGATGTAGCTAATTTTGTAAGCGAGTGTATAATTTGCCAGCATGTGAGGGCTGAGCATCAATCTCCTTTCGGTTTGTTGCAGCCTTTAAGGATATCGGAGTGGAAATGGGAAAGGATTGCGATGGATTTTGTACCCGGGTTGCCTTTGACACCATCAAAGAAGAATTCCCTGTGGGTAGTTGTGGGTTGTTTTACGAAGTGTGCACACTTCTTGGCTGTGCATACTACGTATACATTGCATAAGTTGGTTGAATTGTATATTACTGAGGTAGTGCGTTTCCATGTTGTGCCCAAGTTCATAGTGTCAGATAGAGATATGAGGTTTACAATGAGGTTTTGGGAATGTTTACATCAAGCGTTGGGTACGCGATTGAATTTCAGCACATCATATCATCCTCAGTCAAATGGGCAGTCGGAGCGATTTATCCAGGTGCTAGAGGATATGTTACAATGCTATGTGATTTATTTCCAAGGTTCTTGGGAAAAGCATCAGTCGTTGGTTGAGTTTTCTTATAACAATAGTTTTCAGACGAGTATAAAAATGGCACCGTACGAGGCCTTGCATGGGAGGAAGCGTAGAACGCCTCTTTGTTGTGCTGAGGCCGGGCAAAAGTTGCTTTATTTTCCAGATAAGCTCAAGGGATCAACTGAAAAGTGAAGCTCATATGTGAGCGGTTGGAGGCTGAATCGGATCACCAGAAGTCTAACACGGATTAAAAGCGTAAAGAGATTGAGTTCGCGGTTGGGGATCGCATGTTCCTTAAGGTATCACCATGGAAGAAGGTGGTGAGGTTTGGACGTAAAGGAAAGCTTAGTCCGAGGGTTGTTGGACCTTATGAGGTTGTGGAACGAGTTAGTTCTGTAGCTTATCGGTTGAGGTTGCCTCCCGAATCGGAAAAGATTCTAGATGAGTTTCATGCATCTACGTTACGAAGGTATAGATCGGATCCTTTGTATGTGATGTCAGTTGAGGAAGTTAAGTTGAATTTGAATTTATCCTATGATGAGGAATCAGTGAGAATTCTGGATACGATTAGAGAAGTTCTTTGTGGCAAGACGTTTGAGCTTGTGAAGGTATTGTTAAGGCATTGAGGAGGTTGTGTGGGAAAGTAAGGTGGATGGGTTGAGTCAGTTCCGTGCCTTTCTCCTTCAGGCAAAATATCGAGGACGAAATTTCCTAAGTGGTGGAGAGTTGTAACACCCCGATTTTGGGCCTAGATGGTTTGGGCGAGTTGGGTTGGCCCGGTGGAACCGGCGTCAGTTTTTTGAACCGTTAAAAGTTTTTTTTAGGGAAACCAAGGTTCTAGATGAGATAAAAATATGATAAAATTTTCAAAAAACCTCTAAAATGATGTTCAAGAGTTTGGTCAAATCAATTTTACAAAACGGGTCTTCTAAAGTGTACATTTTGGGTAGTGACCAAAATGTAAAAATTTCAAAGTTGGAAAATGAGTTTTTCCCTAATTTGGCACGTGTTTTAAAAGTTTATAAAATAATTTAAAAGTTTATAAAATAATTTCAAAAATCCTCCAAAATGCATTTTCCCTAATTTCGCATGTGTTTTAAAAGAGTATAAAGTAATTTAAAAGGTTTTATTTAATTAATTACGAAAAGTTAGTTAATCGTTTAATGAAATTTTTGACGAGCTTCTCATTTCTAACTTTCACTTCAGCCAAACACTCTCTCTTTTCTCTTAATTTTCCATAAATCCTTTTCTCTCTAATCCTCTCGTGATTCCTATCTTTTCTTTATTGATTTCTAACTTTCGCATCGACAAGTGTGGTTTCGCGAGTCGGTGAGTGGAATTTGGTTTTCCATCGTGGAAACATTTTAGAAACGGTTCGGGGAACTTAGTAAGAGCTTGAAACGCTTTACTAAGTTTCGAAGTAAGTAAAGTGAATATCTCTCTCGGATTGTGCTAGATTTGCACCTTTGATTGCACTTAGATTTAATTGCATTTACCTACTGTTTTAAGGCATGTTTCGAATATGTGAAATGAGGTTGATGATGCCATGTGGTTTAAGGACGCACTAGGTAAGTGATCCTTGTATACTTGTGTTCATGCATGACGTTTGAAGCATGGTTTAATGCTTGATTTATGGCTTATCATGAATGTTTTGTAAAAACAGTGAGGTATGCATGTGAAATGGATTATATTTGTAAGTGATGTTGTATAAAATGTTTTATAAATGAAATAAGATATAGTTAGCCGGCTATAGGATTGAGTGCACTATAAACAAGTCGCCTTGGATGTTGAGGGGTTGTGATTGTACCAAATACTCCATCCAAGTACCCCTAACGATTGAGGATTGTTTAAGGTTGCAACAGTTGAGGGTAGCTCCCGGGTGCGAACCTTGTGTGTGTGTGTCCCGTCTCTCGTTAGTGGATTATACATCTACCGATGAGTGGTGTTGAGGGGTTGTAATTGTACCGAATACTCCACCAAGTGTATCACAACGATGGAGAATCGCTCTCGTGTGTGAACCTTGAAATGTCGGTAGAGTGTATGAAGGGTGTGGGACACCCCTTCATAATCCATGTATCCGATATATGTTTTTTAGATTGATGTTTATCACTTGTGAGCCAATATAATGAAATGAAACATTGTGGAAAATGTTGTTGATGTATAAGTTGAAAGATGCATGTTTGGGTTTAAGCTTAGCATAAAGGTGATTATCCTTGGAAGGCTTGTAATATGAGTAGCAATGGTTTAATTGTTGGATTTATATGTATCATGTTATGTGATGTTTATTACAATGGTTTTAAGGATGAAGTGCATGTTTTATCAAAGAAGGCTTGATGGTTTTGAAAAGAGTGAAAAATGTTTTTTGTGGATTGGTGATGATTTTTGTTTGAGCAATCCTCACTAAGCTTGTATGCTTATGCTCTCTTTGTTCATCAATGCAGTCAATTTAAGCTTTAGAGACAGCACTTGCAAGCAGATCGGTGGAAGACTTTGATTGAAGGTAAGCCTTGGTTTTAGAACTAGTGTAATAAAGGCAATGGGGCGTCTGATGTTATGAATGTTGGTTGCTTTAGTGTTTTCGTGTTTGAGCAAGTTTGATATGCATACTTGGTTGTGTGAATGACCTTTAAGCTATGGTTTATGTTTGGATATGCAATTTGCCTTTTTGGTTCTTTTAACTTCTAGGATGCATGCCTTTAGTTTTGTAGCTTATGAGAACGATTCCATGATATTGTTTATGCTTCGTATATGTGGTCTTTGATGTGTATTTAAGTTGCCAATATGTTAGGACATGTGTCGGGATGGTTTCGGAGGGCATAAAGTGATTTAAACTAGCTTTTTAGAACATTTCTGGCCCAAGTGTTTCGAAACACCCTTGCTTGTTTTGAAATGGTGGCCTGAAATGGCCTTGGTGTTTCGGAACAGTGAGGCCTGTTTTGGAACATTTTGCCCCTGTGAACCATCGTATTGAAACGTGTCTTGAGGGGTTTCGAAATGAACCTGCGTATCGAAACGATCAGCTGTGTTCCGAAACAGATGTTCCGATACGGGGCATTTTGTTCTGAAACGTTTGACCGTTGAACCTATTTTTGAACTGCTCTGGGTCCCTATTTCTTACATTTTGGTCCATGTTTGCCTTTTATGAAATTGGATGAGTTCTAAATGTCATTATGAGATGAGATTTCACCGAGAAGCTTGTTATGAACCTAATTAAAGGTTGGTAACTTGAATTTGGCGAAAGTCCTTATAATTTACCAATTTTACAAAATGGTTCCTAAATCTTAATAAGCCTTTATTAATTGGCGATTGCGTTGATGTTTCATCCACTGCTTGTTTATGAACACGTAGGAACCTAAGTTGCATCTAGACAAGATAAAAAGAAAAAAAGGTCGTTTATTGAGCTAAACCTTCTCGGTTTACATCAATACTCCCTGTGTGATCCATTCATTTTGGTCTATCGGCCAGGCCGGGCAGATGGGGTTACATTAAGAGGATCATTTCCGATACTTCCTGTAATCCACCTGCACCCTTCATCGAGTGATTACTCTCATGGTGAATGAGTCCTTCTTCTTCGTTCCCTTGTAGTCTATGTCAACCTTCCTCCTTGTTTTTATTCCTGAAGGCATGAACATGTGTTTCGGAAAAATTATATCACTATCTAACCATGTACTTACCTCTTCTTTGTTGAAGCTTGTTAAGGTGGAAAGTTGCTTTTGCTGCCGATGTAGCTGCTGCGACAACCAGTTGTTGCGGCAATCTTCTGTCATGATGCTATGCAGGTCAATGGAAAACTCAATTTTTCGGAAAAGCTTCATGACTCCCAACACTGTTTTCTTTATGCCCATCAAAAATCTCAATCAGTAGAGATTTTGTTGGCTTTAAATATGCTAGCATCGACTCCTCTCGATATATATAGTCCATAGTTGTCGCACATTTTGTCGAGGCGGGCATCGTTGTCGAGGCTTCTATCGTGGCAAGTCTATTTTCCGGAGCATCTGATGTTGTCGTGGCATAATGAATTCCTTTGTCGGCCACATTATGTGTTATTGTGGCATTGCTTTGTTCAGGTATTATCCTTTCACTGCTCAGTTCGTCTTCAGGGCAGGGTTCTAGGTAGCTGGCAAAACAAATGTCAATCTTGTTGCTCGGGCAGTGTTTTTCCTCCTCTTGGCTTGAAGGTTCTAATTTTTCCTCACAAATCGGAGATCCTTCTTCGCATTGCTCTTTATCCTCTTTTCCTGGGACATCAGTATCCCAAAGACTTAATTCTTGGGGATCACTAGTTGCCGAGGCAGAAGTTGCTCAGACATCGTGTCCAGGATCATCCATGGAATTAATGAGGACTGAATTGCTCAGAAGTGCATCCATTATAGCGATTTTGGCGTCCATGCAATAAAATAAAAGTGCAGAAAAATAAAGACGAATTTGCTGTTGCCAATCCTCGGCAACGACGCCAAAAACTTGTTGAGCATTTAGGTGTTCTCTAAATATGAGCGCAAGTGCACACTCTTGTCAAGTTATAGTATAAAAGATATCATCTCCCACAGGGATTGGATAGCTTATTCAAATTGCAATTCCTGCACAGAAAATAAATGCACGGGTAATTTTAGTTTATAAAAGAATAAAAAGTAAATAAAACACAAGTAATTGATAGAAGAGATCATAATGATAGAATGGGTTAGGTTATGCTGCTTAGTAGTGTGAAACTACGTTGAATAGGTTAAGTTACTTTGCGCTGCCAGACTTTGCTGCCTTAGCGGAGGATGGAAAATTGGCTGCTTCGACGCTTTCATTGCCTCGGCAGTGGAACGAACGATTGGCTCGGCGTCAAACTCGACAGACCTTCAAGGCTCCGCGGAACGCTTCGATATTGATCTCGCCTATGTCTAAGTCAGAATACTGTTGTTGCCCACTACAGATGATACCCGTCATGGCGTGAATCTTGCAAAGACAGCAACCTTGGTTCGTCCTCTTTTAGTCGTATTAAATCCTAACCTATGTCTAGGCCGAATTGATCTACACTTGATTAGGATGATGATCGTACTTATCCCTTTCGTGAGTTCGACTCTTTCGATAACAAACAAATAGATAGTTAACAACTAATCCTTCGAACTTAATTGAAAACTATGAAGAGCATGAAATAAGCAAACCTTGAGGTTTTATTGCAGAAACAAACTTAATTCCTAAACAACCGTTCTCACACTAGTTTACAACATAACCCAAAACCAAGAGAAAATTTAGAACATAATGGTGACAAGAAAACCTACACTATGCACAAAGGAAAACCTAAGTTGTGCCGACTATGAGTTGTCTAAAATACAAGGTATGATCGGGTATATATAGGGCATGGCCTAGGTTAAGTCCTCTTTGGAGTAGAAGTCTTCTTTATGATAAAGTACCGTTTGCATTGAATGCATCCTTTAATTCTGACTTCTTTGACGTGAATTTGGACTCCTCTTGTCGTTGCCTTGTGCCGCAAGCAAGCCTCGATCTTCTCCTTTGGCTGCTCTTTTCACTATTTACGGCATCGGTAAATTGTGTGGATGGGCCTATTGTACTCAGAAAACTATATTCCATCAATCGCACTCCAATTCGTTAATTCCCTAATTTGTTGCCCTAGGCGGCAGGTAAGGCGGCGGCAGGCGCTCGACATCGTCTCTCTCTGTGTTGAACTACTTCAGTAAAGCTCCTTGGTTTGCTTCCTCCGCATCAGCTCTTTCAGATTTCTCCTCCTCCTGATCATTCTTCTCCCCTGCTATCGCGACGGGTTCCGGCGGCATCCTGCTGTCGCGGCGCGTTCCGAAAGCACCTTGTTGTCGCGGCGCGTTCTGGCAGCACCTTGTTGTCACAGAGCGTTCCAGCGGCACCCTGTTGTCGCGGCGGGTTCCGGCGGCACCTTACTGCCGCGACGAGTTCCGGCGGGCAATTTTCCTACATGCACTATAATACATACCAAAACAACACCTTTTCCACAAAATACACTAAAATATGTAATCAAGCTTAATGGTGAAGTAAATTATGAGAATATGCATTAATGCTTAATTATGTAACTAAAATGTGCCTAAGTCTAACAATAATATGAGTAAAAAGGGTTAAAACAAGACTTTTAGACACTTTACAACGAAAGCATCGACCACCACATTGGCCTTTCTAGGGTGATACTCGATCATAAGATCGTAATCCTTCAGCAACTCCATCCATCGACTCTGCCAGAGATTTAACTCCTTCTGAGACATAAGATACTTGAGACTCTTGTGATCTGTATGCACGATACACCTCTAGCCATAAAGATAACGCCTCCATATCTTTAGAGCAAATACCACAGCCGCAAGTTAAAGATCGTGAGTAGGATCAACATGGATCGGGATAGTTTAGACATGAAGCAAGTTAAAGACTCTTGGTGTAAGGCCCTGGTTTTGGGCCTAGATGTTTTAGACATCGGAAGGAAAATCAAGGATCAGGATAGGATAGGAATGTGGTGAAAATTGTTAAAATCCTCTAAAAATATGTTTAAGAGGTTGGTGAAATCAATTTCACAAAACGAGTTTCAGAAGTGGTACATTTTGGGTAGTGACCAAATTGTAAAGTTTCAAAACTATGGAAAATGCAATTTTTAAAGGAGAATCCAGAGTCTTAGAATCTTTAGGGAGCTTTATGACAATATAGCATTTCCTTAATATGACATGTGTTTAAAATGGTTTTAATTAAATATTTTTTAATTGGCTTTTATTTTATTTAATTAATTAGGTAGTTAATTAGTGAGATTTCATCACGTAACTACATATCCCTTCTCATTTTTAGCCAAACACCATTTTAACTCATTTTCTCTAGATTTCTTTTCTCTAAAACACTCTCTTCTTGATTTCTTACTCATTTCAAAGAATTCTTCATAAATTCTTCAAGTTTTGTGAAGCAAAAACTTGTCATTCATTGAGAAAAGCAAGGATTGGAGGTAAATCACGTTCTCAACGTATAATCAAGGTTCTTTATTGAAATTCCCAAGATCTTTGGCTTTTAATTAATGTTTTTGGTTGAGTTTTCGTTATAGTTTTGATTTGAGATCAAAATCTTGTAAAAGTATGATTAAAATTATGATTTTCGGATATGTTTTGTTGAGCTCTGTTTTGGATTGATATTAATTGAGTTTCAAATTGGTTATTATGGTGAAATGAGGTTTTGATAATATAGATCCTGAAATTCTTGAGATCCTTGAGTTTCTTGATAGTTTTAAGTGAGTTTTTTAGGTGAAATGGTGGAATTATTCTTGTTGGAGGTATAAGGATAGGTTTAGGTTGTTTTTAGATGTGTTTTGATGTTTATAAATGGATGAAAGTGAAGTATGTTTGCTGGTGTAACCCCCTTAGCCCGGCCTAGACGGTTGACCCGAACTACGAAGATTACACGGGGAAAACCAAAGTCAACCCGAAAGTCAACCTTGATTAACGACCCTTTTTTCTTTTTAATCTCGTCTAGATGCATATTAATCCTAAGCGTACCCTTGAGAAGAGCATACTTGAAAAGCACAGCAATTGGAAAACGTTAAGGGACTCAATTGCACAAATTACAACATTTAGGGACCAAAATGTAAATTCTGGAAATTAAGGGGACTTAACTGATTTTTAAGTTACCATTATGAAATTAGTCATATTACATGCTTCCCTGCCAAATTTCACCTTAAACGGACATCTCAAACACAACCAATTGCAAATACAAAATTCAGGACTAAAACGTAAAGCTTGCAAACCTTAAACCATTCAATCAGTGCCCAACGGTCATCTGTTTCAGAACGGGGTTGACCATTCCGAAACGCGGGTTCGTTTTGAGACCTGTATCGAAACAGGGCTTGGCAGTGGAAAATTCGTTTCGAAACGGCCTCTACCAGTTTCGATACACGAAGGCAATTACAGGCCCCCGTTTCGAAACGCGGGTGCCCGTTCCGATACGGATTGCCCAGAAAGTGCAGATTTTGCTGGTTTAACATACAATTAACCACTCAAACACATCCCTATGACCTCCTAATCATGCTAACAAGTCATCATGCATATAAGGAACATATTTGCATCATCAAATCACATTCATGGCATCAATTAGGAAAAACCACAAATCTATAGGCATGCATCCTAATATTGAAAACCATCCAAGCATCAAATCATCAAAGCAACAAACCCAAATGGCCATTTACAATCCCAAAACATCAAAGGCATCATGCCACACTTAGGGAGTCCAAAACATCACCCAAAACACAACCTAAGTTCCCATTGCCAAATACCAAAAGCTAATAATGTTGTAAAAATAGTCACCATACATGAGCTTAGCTTTCCCTTGGATTCTTAGCCTCCTTGTTGCCCTTAAAGAACTTCAATTCTCTGCATTATTGGTTCAAGAAAGAGAGCGTAAGCACATTTTCTTAGTGAGGCATGCTCAAGAGAAACAACACAATAATGCACTTTATAAAACACCTTTCAAAAGGCCTTTAAACTCATAAACATCATTTCTCATGCAACAATGCATACACAACAAGCATCTCATGCTTCATTAACTTTAACATGTCATATTGGCTTCCAAGTGATACCATAACCATTTTTCAATACAAAACACAATCAGATACGCGGATTACAAGCGTTGTCCCATACGCTTCATACACACTACCGAACACACAAGGTGGAGTTTACCTGTACAATCACAACCCCTCAACACCCGTGATGGAGTTTAACGGTACAATTACAACCCCTCCACATCACTCATCGGTAGTCGTATAACATCACTAACGAGAACACGGGACACACAACACAAGATCCTCACATGGCATTTTAACCACCATTATGATCTTAGACATCTCGTTAGTGTAGTTGGATGGAGTTTACGGTACCATTACAACCCTTCAACATCCAAGGCGACTTTATTCACGGTGCACCCAATCCTATAGCCGGCTAACTATATCCGATTCAAGTACTTTAAAACCAACACATCACTTGCCAATATACATCAATTATCATCAACAATCCACTGTTTTAAATCATTAATTAAAGCCATTAAACCATCATGCATCACTATGCATCAAAACCACATTTATCAATTTCAAACAAGGGATCTCTTACCTTGAGCATCCTTCAACACATGGCTTTCAAAACCAACATTAATCATGCTAAAAACATGCTTTCAAAACAGAATTTAAACATGCAAATTAAACACATTGCATCCAACCATCTCATGGTTAATCAAAGAGAGAGTTTCTCTGAAAACTTACTCCTGAGCTTAGTTAAGTTGCTTAAACTTAAACTAAGCTCCCAAAACCTTCAAACATTGGTTTCAAAGCTGAAAACCAAACTTCACTCACCAATTCCGTTTCGCAAGCTTGCCGAAACGTCGTTCAAGCCTCCGGATCAACACCACAAGGATCTGAATGTGTCTCCCCTGTTTTAAACACATCAAAGCGGAGGATTAATGCATCATCATGCATTAAATCATCAGCCATTACATCTAAACTCGCTGCTCACATGAAATCTAATATTTCGGCTACCAAACACTACCGAAATCACATCCAAACTCCTCCACAACAATACCCAGCCAAGATCCATCACTTCTAAACATTCTTAAACGTCAATTAACATCCAAAAAGATCCTAAACTCGTCCTTATACCTCCAGCTATAACATAACACCAAGATCACCCCAAAAACCACCATTTTCATAAGTAAAAACTTAGGAAAATTAACCTATTCGGGATTGCATTGATTAAACCTCAATTACACATCAATAAACATCCAAAATACATTAAAAAGACATCTCAAAACAGAGCCCAAACATTCATCACGAATTTCTTCAAGATTTAATCCAAATCTTGAGTTTTAAGCCAAAATCAAGATTACAACATTAAAACCTTTTATAAAACTTAATTTAAGGATTGAGAACTTGGGAATTTCAGTAAAAAAC
This sequence comes from Hibiscus trionum, assembly GCA_030270665.1. Classification (NCBI taxonomy): domain Eukaryota; kingdom Viridiplantae; phylum Streptophyta; class Magnoliopsida; order Malvales; family Malvaceae; genus Hibiscus; species Hibiscus trionum. Next base: position 23,266,327 of record BSYR01000005.1, read on the forward strand.
TGAGTATTTAGAGGAGAATGACATACTTACCTCTAAATGTAGATTTCTCCTTGATTAGAGCCAAAATCCTTGAAAATTCAATAAGCAAATGAAGAGGATTTGATGTAGAAAGGATTAGGAATCTTTTGATGATTGAAACCTCATCATTTAGTGTGAAAATCAAAAAGGAGTGTTGCTGTGGAAATGTGTTTGGCTGAGGGAATTTTGAGAGAAAATGAAATGAGTAAATTTTAACAAAAGTTGGTTATGAAAACTAAAATATGGTTTCCCTCTATTCTTTTAATTAATTAAACATTAAATGAGTCATTAAAATTAAGAAAAATCTGGAGAAATCCTTCCTTGGGTAAATTAGCTCCTTAAAGAGTCAAAGTTTCAATCCTTACAAAACAGTCACCACTGAACTTTTCAAAAAGTACATTTTAGTCACTATTTCGAAATGTCACACTTCCAAACCTTATTTTGTAAAATTGATTTCACCATTCTCTTATATATATTAAAAGAGGATTTTTAGATATTTTTCCATATTTTTAATGCATCCCGAACTAGGCTTTCCCTAAAACTACCTTTTATATTCGAACCAAAAATCAGACCGGTCCGGTTCAGACCCTAAACTTCCAAGCCCAAAATTGCGGTGTTACAACTCTCCCCCCCTTAAAAAATTTCGTCCTCAAAATATACCTGGAGGAAAAAGGTATGGAAACTGCTTCTCCATGTCATCTCTCCTTTCCCACGTGGCTTCCTCAGCACCACGATGCTTCCACAACACCTTTACCAACTCAATGGTCTTGCCTCGAAGAACTTTACTGTCTGAATCCATAATTTCCACCGGCTCCTCATCGTAGGTCAAGTCTGGATTCAACTCCACTTCCTCCACATGCATAACATGCGAAGGATCAGATCTATATCTCCGAAGCATAGAGACATGAAACACATCATAAATCTTTTCCAACTCTTGCGGTAACCTCAGCTTGTATGCAACAGGACCCACACGTTCAATCACCACGTATGGTCCAATGTACCTAGGGCTCAACTTACCCTTCCGACCAAACCTCATCACCTTCTTCCAAGGCGAAACTCTAAAAAACACACGGTCACCAACCGCATACTCAACCTCCTTACGCTTCAAATCCGCGTAGGACTTCTATTTTAAACACATAAAAGCAGAGGATTAATGCATCATCATGCATTGAAATCTTCAGCCAACACACTTAAACTCGTTGCTCTACCTAAAGCCAACATTTCGGCTACAAAACACAACCGAAATCACCTCCAAACTCTTCGAAAACTTAACCTAGCCAAGATCCATCACTTCTAACCATTTCTAAACATCAATCAACATCCAAAATAAACCTAAACTCGTCCTTATACCTCCAGCTATAACAGAACACCAAGATCACCTCAAAAACCACCATTTTCATAAGCAAAAAATTAGGAAATTCAACCTATTCGGGATTTCTCCTTGATTTGAGCCAATTTTCTTGAAAATCCAATGAGGAAATCAAAAGGTTTTGATGTAAGATGGATTAGAAACTAATTGATGATTGAAATCTCATCAATTGAAGTGGAAATCAATGAAAAAGTTGCTGGAGAAAAGTGTTTGGATGATGGAATTTTGAGAGAAAAAGAAATGAGAAAATTTTAGGAAAAGTTAGTTATGAAATACTAAAAAGTGGTTTTCCTTTTCCATTTAATTAATTAAACATTAATTAAATCTCTTAAATTAAGGAAAAATCTGGAGAAATCATTTTTGGGTAAATTGGCTCCTTTAAGATTCAATCCTTACAAAACAGTCACCACTGAACTTTTCAAAAATCGCATTTTAGTCACTATTCTGAAATGTTGTATTTCCAAACCTTATTTTGCAAAATTGATTACACCGATCTCTTATATATATTAAAAGAGGATTTTTAGATATTTTTCCATATTTTTAAAGCATCCCGAATAGGTTTTCCCTAAAGCGTTCTTTTATATTCGAACCGAAAATCAGACCGGCCCGGTTCAGACCCTAAACTTCCAAGCCCAAAATTGGGGTGTTACAATGCAAGTGACTAGTTCTTTTGGTGAGACGGTGGTGACACGGAGGTTGTTTAGGAGGTGTCCTTTAAAAGTGCAAAATCATGTCTTTCTTGTTGATCTCATGGAATTGCCATTCTATGGTTTTGATGTAATCATTGGTATGGGTTGGCTTGCTGAGCATCGAGCTGTAGTGGATTTTGAGAACAAGCGAGTTTCGTTGAAACTTGCGGATGATTATGAAGTAGTGGTGGTAGGTGAAAATGTAAAGTTTCTTAGTAATGTGGTGTCTACCTTAGAAGCAAGTCGGATGTTGCGGCAAGGTTGCGAGGCTTATCTAGCCTTTGTTATGAATCCAAGTTCGAAGGAGGTATGCGTTCAAGAGGCTTATCTAACCTTAGAAACAAGAATTGTTTGTGAGTTCCCTGGAGTGTTTCCGGAGGAGTTACCTGGGTTGCCGCCTAGTCGAGAGGTGGAGTTTGGAATTGAGCTATATGAAAACACAACTCCAGTGTCCATTGCTCCCCATCGCATGGCACCTAAGGAGTTGAAGAAATTGAAGACACAACTTCAGGAGTTGCTTGATCGTGGGTTCATTCGGCCAAGTGTGTCACCTTGGGGTGCACTGTTCTTGTTTGTGAAGAAGAAGGATGGCACTATGAGAATGTGCATCGATTATCGTCAGCTGAACAAGTTGACCATCAAGAATCGATATCCTTTGCCGAGGATTGATGACCTTTTTGATCAGTTTCGTGGAGCGGCTGTGTTTTCCAAGATTGACTTAAGGTCAGGGTACTACCAGCTTAAGGTGAAAGATGTGGATGTGCCAAAAATAGCCTTTAGGTCGAGGTATGAGCATTATGAGTTCCTTGTAATGTCGTTTGGCTTGACCCATGCTCCTGCAGCTTTCATGGACATGATGAACAGAGTGTTCCATGAATACTTGGATAAGTTTGTTGTGGTGTTCATTGACGATATCCTTGTGTACTCTCGTACTGAAGAGGAGCATGAAGGTCATTTAAGGGTTGTCTTGCAAGCACTTCTGGAAAATCAGCTTTATGCTAAGCTGAGCAAGTGTGAGTTTTGGCTAAAGGAAGTTGTGTTCCTTGGTCATGTGGTTTCGGCTGAGGGAATTCGTGTTGATCCTCAGAAGGTTGAGGGGGTTATGAATTGGAAGCCTCCTAAGTCTGTTCATGAAGTCCGTAGTTTCCTTGGGTTAGCAGGGTATTACTGGAGGTTTGTGGATGGATTTTCAAAGATTGTTGCACCTTTGACGAAGTTATTGCAAAACGATGTCAAGTATGAGTGGACGGAGGCAAGACAACAAGCTTTTGAGAAGCTTAAGGCAGCTTTGACGCAAGCTCCAATCTTAGTTCAGCCTGAATCAGGAAAAGAGTTTGAGGTATATAGTGACGCATCCTATGTTGGTTTGGGATGTGTGCTAATGCAGGAGGGTAAGGTGGTGGCTTATGCATCACGACAACTGAAGGTGCATTAGCGCAATTATCATACGCATGATATTGAGTTGGCTGCGGTGCTTTTTGCTTTGAAGATTTGGAGATATTATGTGTATGGTGAGAAGTGTACTGTGTACACAGATCACAAGAGTTTGAAGTATCTGATGTCGCAGAAAGAGTTGAATCTTAGGCAACGACGTTGGGTGGAGTTGCTTCAGGATTACAGTCTGACGATCGAGTACCATCCGGGAAAAGCTAATGTTGTGGCGGATGCCTTGAGTAGGAAGTTGGCAGTGGAGTTAAGGGCTATGTTTGCTAGCTTGAGCATTTCGCAAGATGGAGGTCTTGTGGCTTAATTGCAAGTGAAACCATCTTTGGTTCAGTTGATAAAGGATAAGCAGTTGTTAGATGATTCTTTGGTGCCACATGTTCAGGATATTGCTGAGGATAGACCATCGGATTTCTATTTTAATGATGATGGAGTTTTATGTTTTGGAATTCGGATAGTAGTGCCGAATGGTGCGGAGTTGAGGCGTACTATTCTGACTGAAGCTCATAGTAGTCCTTTTGCTATGCACCCTGGCAGTACGAAGATGTATCATGATTTAAAGGATGAGTACTATTGAGTGGGATTAAAGAAAGATGTTGCGGAGTATGTGAGTAAGTGCATGGTTTGTCAGCGGTTAAGGCTGAGCATCAGTTTCCTTCAGGGTTGTTGCAACCGTTGAGGATTCCTGAGTGGAAGTGGGAAAGAATTACCATAGACTTCGTGTCTGGGTTGCCTTTGTCGCCATCGAAGAAGAATTCGGTGTAGGTGATTGTGGATCGCCTTACGAAGTGTGCGCATTTCTTACATGTGCACACTACGTATACCTTGGACAAGCTTGCAAAGTTGTACATTGTCGAAATTGTGCGTTTGCATGGTGTACCAAAATCTGTAGTGTCAGATAGAGATCCGAGGTTTACATCGCGTTTTTGGGAGTGTTTGCACCAAGCTTTGGGTACGCGGTTAAATTTCAGTACTTCTTATCATCCACAGTCGGATGGACAGTCTGAGCGTGTTATCCAAGTGCTTGAGGATATGTTGAGGTGCTGTGCGATTGAGTTCCAAGGCTCTTGGGAGAAGCATTTGCCTTTGGTGGAATTTGGTTATAACAATAGCTACCAGGAAAGTATTCAAATGGCACCTTATGAAGCCTTGTATGGAAAGAAGTGCAAAACTCCTCTTTGCTGGGCTGAAACAGGTCAGAAGTTGATCTCGATGCCGACTTTGTTGAAAGGAACCACCGAGAAGGTGAAGCTCATTTGTGAGCGGTTGAAGGCAGCTTCTGATCGACAGAAGTCTTACGCGGATTTGAAGCGTAAGGAGATTGAGTTTGTGGTGGGTGACCGTATGTTTTTGAAGGTTTCACCTTGGAAGAAGGTGATGAGGTTTGGCCGGAAGGGTAAGGTTAGCCCTAGGTATATTGGACCATACGAGGTGATTGAACGTGTGGGTCCTGTTGCGTACAAGCTGAGGTTGCCGCAAGAGTTGGAAAGGATACATGATGTGTTTCATGTCTCTATGCTTCGGAGGTATAGATCGGATCCGTCGCATGTTATGCCTGTGGAGGAAGTGGAGTTGAATCCAGATTTAACCTATGATGAAGAGCCGGTTGAAATTCTGGATTCGGACAGTAAAGTTCTTCGAGGTAAGACCATTGAGTAGGTTAAGGTGTTGTGGAGGCATTGTGGTGTTGAGGAGGCCACGTGGGAAAGAAAGGATGACATGAAGAAGCAGTTTCCTTACCTTTTTCCTCCAGGTAAATTTCGAGGATGAAATTTCTTAAGAGGGGGAGAGTTGTAACACCCCAATTTTGGGCTTAGAAGTTTAGGGTTTGATCAGACCGGTCTGAGAAACGGTTCGAATATAAAAGGGAGGTTTTAGGGAAAGCCTAGTTCGAGATGCTTTAAAAATATAGAAAAATATCTAGAAATCCTCATTTAGTATATATAAGAGAGTGGTGAAATCAATTTTACAAAATAAGGTTTGGAAATACTACATTTCTGTGTAGTGACCAAAATGCAATTTTTGCAAAAGTTTAGTAGTGACTGTTTTGTAAAGGATTGAAACTTTGAATCTTTAAGGAGCTAATTACCCAAAATGTTTTTCTCCAGATTTTTCCTTAATTTGGGTGATTTAATTAATGTTTTAATTAAATAAATGAAAAAGAAAACTACCTTTTGATTTTTATAACTACATTTTCTCTAATTTTCTATCATTCCTTTTTCGCTCAAAATCCCATCATCCAAACACTTTTTCTCCAGCAACTTTCACATAGATTTTCACTTCAATTGATGAGATTTCCATCACTCATTGGTTCCTAACCAATCTTGCATCAAATCCTTTTGATTTTCACATTAAATTTTCATGGAATTTGGCCCAAATCAAGGAGAAATCATCATTTAGAGGTAAAATTGTTCTTCTCCTCTAAATACTCAGTTCTTTACTGAAATTCTCAAGTTTTCAATCCTTTAATAAAGTTTTATAAATGGTTTTAATGTTAGAAACAAGATTTTGGCTTAAAACTCAAGATTTTGGAAGAGATCTTGAAGGTTTTTCGTTGAAATTGATTGGGCTCTATTTTGAGATAGTTCTCTAATGTATTTTGGATGTTAAATGTTTTAGAAATGAGGTTTTATCAATGCAATCCCGAATAGGTTGTGTTTCCTAAGTTTTTGCTTATGAAAATGGTGTTTTTTGGGGTGTTTTTGGTGTTCTGTTATAGCTGGATGTATAAGGACGAGTTTAAGTTTGTTTTGGATGTTAATTGATGTTTAGTAATGACTAGAAGTGATGTATCTTGGCTGGGTTAAGTTTTGGAAGAGTTTGAAGGTGATTTCGGTTGTGTTTGGTAGCCGAAATGTTGGTTTTAGGTAGAGCAGCGAGTATAGGAGTGTTGGCTGGAGATTTCAATGCATGATGATGCATTAATCCTGTGCTTTGATGTGTCTAAAACATGGGAGACATCTTCGGATACTTTTGGAGTTGATCCGGAGGCTTAATCGGTGTTTCGGCGAGCAAGGCGAAACGTAATTGGTGAGTGGACTTGGTTTTCCAGCTTTGAAACGATTATTTGGAGGTTTTGGGAGCTTAGTTTAAGTCTAAACAACTTAGCTAAGCTCAAGAGTAAGTTTTCGGAAAAACTCCCTCGGATGTGCTAAGTTATGGTTTGATGCATTAATTATGAAATTCATGTTTAATTACTATTTTGAAAGCATGTTTTAGCATGATTAATGCTGGTTTTGAAAGCCATGTATTGAAGGATGCTCAAGGTAAGAGATCCTTAGTTTGGCATGTTATTAATTTGGTTATGTTGCATGGAGATGCATGATGATAAGTGGCTTTGATTAATGCTTAAAACAATAAATTGATGATGGTATTTGATGTATATTGGCATGTGATGAAATGGTTTTTATGTACTTGAATCGGATATAGTTAGCCGGCTATAGGATTGGGTGTACCGTAAGTAGAGTCGCCTTGGATGTTGAGGGGTTATGATTGTACCGTAAACTCCATCCAAGTACCCTAACGATTGAGGTAAGATCACAACAGTGGTTGCAAATTCTATGTGTGGATCTTGTGTTATGTGTCCCTTACTCTCGTTAGTGGAATTATACAACTACCGATGAGTGGTGTTGAGGGGTTGATATTGTACCGTTATACTCCACCACGGGTGTCACATCAATGGAGGGATTGCTCTTGAGTGTGAACCTTGTGTAGTCCGGTAGTGTGTATGAAGCGTGTGGGACAACGCTTGTAATCCGCGTATCCGATTGTGTTTTGCGTTAAAATGGTTGTGAACTATCACTTGAAAGCCAATATAATGTATTTAGATGTAACAAGTGCGAGATGCTTGAAAATGATGTAAGGTAACATGGGAAAGAGATGAGCTTGTGGTTTAAAAGCTTTGTTTAAAGTGTTTTCTAAAAATGCATTGTTGTATTGGTTTTATTTAGAGCTTGCCTCACTAAGCATTTGTGCTTATGCTCTCTTTTACCAATAATGCAGATAATTGAGGTGTTAAAGGGCATCAAGGGAGCTAAGTGTATCCAAGGGAATCAAAGCTCATGTATGGTGAAGTTTTCGTACACTATTAGTTTTGATAATTTGGCAATGGGAACCTAAGTTTTGTTTTGGGAGATGTGTTAAACTCTCTAAGGTTGTGGCATGTGTACCTTGGTTGTTTTGAATTGTAATTGGCCTTTAATGCTTGTTTGGAGGTTTGATTACCCTATTTGGTTTGGATATTAGGATGCATGCCTCTAGACTTATGAATTTTCTTGTTTGATGCTATGAAGGTGTTTATGGGCTCTTTATGTGCACCTTATATGTATGTTGACTTGGTGATATGCTTGGGAAGTCATTTGGATGTGTTTGATGTTGTTTACGCATGAAAAACCAGCAATTGCTGCTCTTTCTGGGCAAACCGTATCGAAACACCCCTAGTGTTTCGAAACGGGGGCCTGAATTGGCCTTCGTGTTCCGAAACGCTAAGGGATGTTTCGAAACAATTTGGCCACTGGAAGGCCTCGTTTCAGAACCAGTCTTGGAACCAACCCGCGTATCGAAACGGTCAACGCCGTTCCGATCCTGCTTTTCGATACGACAGGTGGGTGTTTCAAAACAGGTGACCGTTGGGCACTGATTTGAATGATGCTGGAGTTTGCAAGCTTTACATTTTAGTCCCAAATGTTAAAGTTGCAATCGCTTGGGTTTGAGATGTTCAATTAAGTTGAAATTTGGCAGAGAAGCATGTAACATGACTAATTTTATTTTGGTCACTTTGAAATCAGTAAGGACCTTCTAATTTTCAGAATATACTTTTTGGTCCCTAAATTTGTATAATGTGCAATTAAGTCCCTTTTTGAAATCTGATTATTGTGCCCTTCTCTATCATATCTCGTGAGTACTCATTTAATGTTAATGTGTATCTAGACAAGATTAAAAAGAAAAAAAGGGTCGTAAGTCAAGGTTGACTTTTGGGTTGACTTTGGTATTCTTCATGTAATCTTCGTAGTTCGGGTCAATTGTCTAGGTCGAGCTAAGGGGGTTACATTAACTCCCTCCTTTTCTCTCTCCTTTAAAGCCGAAACACGTCCCCATCAATCCCATCTTCCATTAATTCATCTTTTTCCCCTCACCTTTTTCAACTCCCCATATTTCCTTCATCATCACACTGTAGACCATCACACCACTTTTGTGACAACCATGGTGATCGGTGGCGATTCCAAATTGATTTTCAAGAGTAAATGAAGGAAATCTGATTTAATATGAGAAAACCCTAATTTCAAGATTAAATTAAAAATGGTAAAATCCCGATTTTAAAACCCTAATCGTCATGCTATTTTTCTACAAATGGTTTTAAAAACGGTCGCGACAGCTTGGCCACTCCGCTGGAGATAAATTGAGAGTCAGACCTATTAATTAATTTCACATGGCATTTTGGCATTTTAAGCAATAATTTGAATTTAATTTTTTTTCTAAGAATTGTTGGAAGAGTTTTCAAGAAAAATGGGGGTAGTTTTTGTGTATGATATATCTGTCATTCATGCATAAACCCTCAACTCGGGTTTTTCACCCTTAAGTGGGAGAAAGACAATATCCGACTTGATGCTCTCCAGCTCCGAGTTCGGATTTTTCTCTTCTTCCGGTATACTAACCTTATGCATCGTGAGGCCCACTCCTCCGTTATAAGGGACATATACTACCGAATCGATGTCTTACTATCAAAGTAGATAGTAACGACCGTTCGGGAACCAATAGTCTAGAAAAAAGCCCACATTCTGTATAGAAACCCACCCCGCCAGAGCCAGACATGAGCCTAGGACAGGTGCTGCCGGTTTAAATTCATTTCTCTGGTTATTTTCTTTGCTAAATATTATGTGCTTTTCTCTGACAATATTTTTTATTTGTTTTTCATATTAATCCACAATACTAACATTGTTTCTTTTTTTGTTTTGTTTTATTTTCTTGTTTTTTTTACTTGACATCATTTTGCATTTATTAGAGGTATCGATTCGAGGATTAGTTGAGTTAGGTAGTGTTCTTAATGGCCAATGAGTTCGTTAGACAAGGAGAAGGTAATATGACGGTTTTGACCCGGTCAGAGAAGACTCAGTTCAAGAAAGGGATAATATTCAAGGGAATCATATGTCAGAATATATCAAAATACAAGAAGACGTTTAAAAGGCAACGAGGAAAAATATTAAAAGGTTAAAGACTTATACTGTAACCCCCTAAACTAGACCTAGAAGAAATGGACCAAATCTAGGAAGTCGCGTTGAAAACTTGTCTCTCAAGTTATAAATCTTAGGTTTAAATACTTTAAAATGCAAAATTATTATAAAAAATAAATAAGCTCAATAACATTTCATTTATTATAACACGTAGTCGTATAACATTGTTCCGAAAATTAGACTAAATATCTGAAAATAACTTAATAAATGCCTGCATTTGATAAAACCCAAATTATAAACAGTCCCAAAGTCCATATTACATAAATATCCCAAATCATGTTAAAATTGTAACACCCCAATTTTGGGCTTAGAGGTTTAGGGTTTGAACCGGACCGGTCTGAGAAACGGTTCGAATTTAAAAGGAGGTTTTAGGGAAAGCCTAGTTCGGGATGCTTTAAAAATATAGAAAAATATCTAAAAATCCTCATTTAATATACTTAAGAGAATGGTGAAATCAATTTTACAAAATAAGGTTTGGAAATACTATATTTCGGTTTAGTGACCAAAATGCGATTTTTGCAAAGTTTAGTAGTGACTGTTTTGTAAAGGATTGAAACTTTGAATCTTTAAGGAGCTAATTACCCAAAATGTTTTTCTCCAGATTTTTCCTTAATTTGGGTGATTGAAATAATGTTTAATTAAATAAAAGAAAGGAGAAAACTACTTTTTGATTTTCATAACTACCTTTCTCTAATTTTCCCTCATTCCTTTTTCTCTCAAAATCCTATCATCCAAACACAATTTCTCCAGCAAAATTCACTTTGATCTTCACTTCAATTGATGAGATTTTCATCACCTATTGGTTTCAAATCAATCTTGCAACAAATCCTTTTGATTTCTACATTGCTTTTTCATGGAATTTTGCCCAAATCAAGGAGAAATCACCATTTAGAGGTAAGATTGTTCTTCTCCTCTAAATACTCAGTTCTTTACTGAAATTCCCAAGTTGTCAATCCTTTATTAAAGTTTTATAAATGGTTTTAATGTTAGAAACAAGATTTTGGCTTAAAACACAAGATTTTGGAAGAGATCTTGAAGATTTTCGTTGTAGTTGATTGGGCTCTGTTTTGAGATATTTCTCTAATGTATTTTGGATGTTAAATGATGTTAGAAATGAGGTTTTATCAATCCAATCCCGAATAGGTTGTGTTTCCTAAGTTTTTGCTTATGAAAATGGTGGTTTTTGAGTTGTTTTTGGTGTTCTGTTATAGCTGAAGGTAAAAGGACGAGTTGAGAGTTGTTTTTCATGTTAATTGATGTTTAGAAATGATTAGAAGTGATGGATCTTGGCTGGGTTAAGTTTTGGAAGAGTTTGGAGGTGATTTCGGTTGTGTTTGGTAGCCGAAATGTTGGTTTTAGGTAGAGCAGCGAGTTTAGGAGTGTTGGCTGAAGATTTCAATGCATGATGATGCATTAATCCTCTGCTTTGATGTGTCTAAAACAGGGGAGACATATTCGGACACTTTTGGAGTTGATCCGGAGGCTTAATCGCCGTTTCGGCAAGCAAGCGAAACGAAATTGGTGAGTGCGTTTGGTTTTGAAGTCCATGAGGACAAATTACACAAGGTTTGGGGATTTAGGAGAGGTTTGAAACACCTTCCTAAGTCTGGAAGTAATTATGGCTTGATTTGATCTCTCTAAAGTGGTGTTTGGCCCCAAATTGCTTTTACATGCTCATGGTTTGTGATTATTAAATTCCTACTATTTTTATGCATGTTTTGAAGCATGAGATTATGCTTGTAGAGTTGTCATGAGATGGCATGATGCATTGAATAGATTTGAGCTCTTGGTTTTAAGCAAAGTATGATTATTGTTTTGAAAAGCGATGAGAAAACATTTGAGTTATTTTGCATGAAAAACAGTAGGTGTGATGATCTTTTAACACATTATATTGGCATAGATGTTGAGAAAATTACCGGATATAATTGATCGATTAATAGGATGAGAGTGCACTATAAACTAAAAATTCGTACGTGCTCTTTGGTTAAGCCAAAGGGAGATTTTCCGATGATGGGCATTCCATCGGGTAGGACTTGGTGAAATACCCAAGCTTTGTGGCGATGAGAGATTCCGCCATGTGAGTACGGTGATGAGAGATTCCACCGGAAGTTGTTGCTAGACAAGTGAGTACGGTGATGTGAAATTCCACCGTTAGAGTCTAGTGTAGAAATGTGTCCGCATATCCGAGTATTGATGAGATGCTAAATGCCAATATAATTGATGTAATGGGTTTTGTTACACATGTACCTTGATGAGATGATTTATGCTATGAGATATGCATATGTATTTGTTTAGAAATGCTTTGACAATACAAGAATGTGAATGGCCTTGCCATGAGTTTTGCATGGGTATTAATGCATGATATAGAATGAAGGTACATGTGATTTCAATGAGTTTGCTTTGTAGTTTTCTAAGCATGAGAAAGAGATGAGCATGTGGTTTAAAAAGCTTGATGAAAGTGTTTTCTAAAAATGCTTTATTGTGTCTGTGTTCTTTGTAGCATGCCTCACTAAGCATTTGTGCTTACGCTCTCTTTTACCAATAATGCAGATAATTGAGGTGTTTAAGGGCATCAAGGAAGCTAAGTTCATCCAAGGAAGTCCAAGCTCATGTATGGTGAAGTTTTCGTACACTATTAGTTTTGATAAATTGGCAATGGGAACCTAAGTTTTGTTTTGGGATATGTGTTAAACTCCCTAAGGTTGAGGCACGTGTGCTTTGGTTGTTTGGGTTGTAAATGACCTTTATTACTTGTTTTGAGGTTGGATTGCCTATTAGTGTTTTGATAATAGGAAGCATGCCTCTAGACTTATGAACTTTCATGTTTGATGCCATGAATGTGTTTTCTAAACATGCACCTTTTATGTTTGATGACTAGTTGATATGCTAGGGAAGTCTTTTGGATGTGTTTGATCGGATTTGTGCATGAAAAACCAGCGTTTGCTGCTGTTTCTGGGCAAACCGTATCGAAACACCCCTTAGTGTTTCGAAACGGGGGCCTGAATTGACCTTCGTGTTTCCAAATGCTAAGGGACGTTTCGAAACGATTTGGCCACTGGAAGGACTCGTTTCGGAAAATGTCTCGGAACCAACCCGCGTATCGAGACGGTCAACTCTGTTTCGATCCTGCGTTTCGATACAACAGGTGAGTGTTTCGAAACAGGTGACCGTTGGGCACTGATTTGAATGGTGCAGAAGGTTGCAAGTTTTACATTTTCGTCCCGAATGTTAAAGTTGCAATTGCTTGAGTTTGAAATGTTCAATTAAGATGAAATTTGGTAGTGAAGCATGTAACATGACTAATTTCATATTGGTAACATTAAACTCAGTAAAGACCTTCTAATTTACAGAAATTACAAAATAGTCCCTAAACTTATAATTAGTGTAATTGAGTCCCTTTATGTTATCCGATCGCTGTGTCGTTCTCAAATATGTTTTATGGGTACTCACTTAGGGTTAATATGTATCTAGACTAGACTAAAAAGAAAAAAAGGTCGTGAATCAAGGTTGACTTTCGGGTTGACTTTGGTTTTCCCCGTGTAATCTTCGTAGTTCGGGTCAACCGTCTAGGCCGGGCTAAGGGGGTTACAAAAATAGTAGTCTAAAGTAAACAAAAGAGTTCATTCTGAATGATAAGATATCGGAATAAATATGAGATGCTCCAAGTATCGAGTTGCGTAAAGAGTCTGACTATCTAAAAGAGAAACGAAAGGTGTGTAAGGTAAAGAGATTAGTGTGTCTCTAAAGTGCAAGGAAACACAAAATCAAAACAATTATTTATTTTCCGATAAAGTTTCTCAAAAACACATTAAATCTGATAAATCAAAATCATAATGATGTGATGGCCGATGCATGACTCAATAGCCGACCATCCGATATCATACAAAGTGGAGGTTGCCCTCGCCAGAGTGGAGGTTTCCCTTGCCATTTTCCGAACACAAGTCCAATTCCAATGACACAATGATATGATTTAAAAACCATAAATCCGATCTCTTACAAGAGTTACATTTTTCGAAAATTTGATGCTTGATTTAAAAACACAATTTAGTATGTCATGTATGATGTTTTGAAAACTATTCACAAAACACAATCAATCAGATAACAAATCAAGCAGAGTATAAAATATAAGTTTCAAATATATAGCACAATAAGAAACACACCTTTAGCAACAGTAGCTCTAATGCCGAGAAAAGCATGTCTCACACTCAAATCTAGCTGAATCAGAACCTACGAGGATAACTCAAAATTAATAAATAGTACTATCACTAAGCCACCAACTATAAAACATAATACTAAACTGAAGACAAACTCACGTAGAGATCTCGAAGAACGTGTATGGTCAGACTGAACAACAAGAGGTAACTCGTCGATCTCAAGCTCGGTACCTTAACACGAGAATAACTCGGGTCAATTCGATATTCAATTTATCTGAACTTACTAAATACAATTAATTGTAAATAGTAAAACGAAGCTCTCGGGTTTGAATTTGACAAAACGGACAGCGGATTCAAACTCAGAACGTCGAAAAGGGCAAGATGAAGGTTCTTTGGAAAAGTCAACTTTGGTCAACTCTACTCAAAGGTCAAAGTCAACTCTGATAGAAAGTCAAAGTCAACATTGACTTGACAGGTCAACAACCAACTTGGTCAAAGGTCAACACGGTCAAACACGTCAAACGGTCCAAGATCCAAAACTGGTTCGGGTTGGTCAACTGGTACGTTCTGGTTCATTCCATCAAGATCTGGTTCGGTTCAGATTGCCGGTTTAGTTCACAATTGGTTTAGATAACTCATTCTGATTCGTGTTCTCAAATTTTGATCTGGTTTGGTTTATTAAATCCCACAGTTTGGGTCACACACTCACACCAAACTGGGCCCTCACACTTTTGGTCAAAGAACTAGCCCAACCAAACTACACAATGAGCAAATTGTGGGTTCACCAGTTGGGTTCAATCCAACTTCACAAACAGAAGCCCAACCAACATCTATTTGCTGCAAACAAAACTAGGGTTTATAGAACCCAATTGACGACGGTTAGGATTACACATCAACCACGACGGCGGTAGAACTAAACGACAACACCGGCAGATGATGAAAATTGACCACACCAAGGCCACGATGACGACAAAAACAACAACAGTTTAACAACGCAGCGTCGGCAGCTCATTAGAATGGTTTGAAAGAAACCAAAATTATAGATCAACGCCCACAAAACCATATTCAAAGGTAACAGGAAAAAAAATCACGATGGCTTACCAACACACACAAACGGAAGAGAGAAGTGGACGGCATTGTGAATCTGACTAAACCGAACATGAAGGGAGAAGGATGGTGGCACGAGAGGTAGAAGAACGGAAAGAGCAGGAAAACCGAATGGAAAACGAAAGGTTTTTCGGATTCTGAGCAAATAGTGATGAGGGAGACAATCTAAGACCAAAGGGTGGTTTGAAGGGGAAAAAAAGAATCGAACATTTTCTCTTAATTTTCTCACAAACGACGGTTTGAAAGGATGATCCGATGGCTAGAGTTTGTTTGCGAGTCAATGACGGTCACAATGGTGGTGACCGATTAGAAAATGGACCGAAGGAAGAGGTGATCGAAACTTGGACTGAGGTTGATCGGAAACAAAAGGGACGAGGGGAGAGTTATCGAGAGAGATGGCGAAGGGTGCGGCTGCCGCAAACTCAAAAATGACCAATTGATAAAATGACCGCTAAAGTTTCAAATTTAATACAAATCGATCTCTTAAATCAAATTTTTTTGCCCAATTAAAACCAAAATTCAAATTAGGTTTTTAAACATGAAATTCCCATAATTTAAGGTTCCAAATTAGGGATTTTAGAGTTAAAATTCCTAAATTCTAGTGTTTCGAATTAGCAATTTTGAAATTAGGATTTTTCCAAATTAGGGAAAAATTTGGGGTGTTACAACTCTCCCTCCCTTAAAAGAAATTTCGTTCTCGAAATTTTCAAACTTAGCAACAAATCTCAAAACTATCAACACATACTTATACTTTCTTATTCCGAATTCATAATTGATTATAACAACAAAAACTGAAACATCATAAGGTACATGTTATGTCATCATGCATATCATCATACTCAACATGATCTCCAGTCAAATATACTAAACCTGGATGTCTAATCTTGGATCTAGCTGATCCACCACTCAGAGCATGTCTACCTCCTCTCGTTGTACCAGAAGCAATTGACCTAAGCCGCCCTTTACCTCGGTGAGGTGCCTGAACTGATGCTTGTGTCTGACTCTGCACGGATGAACATGTAGGTGGTTGTGGACAATTCTTCAATTAATGATCATGTGAACCACATCTAAAACACTCTTTGTTTAATCTGCACTATCCATTATGCTTCTTATTGCATTAACCACAAACAGAAATAGGTCGACGAACTTTTGAACTACCCACACTACTAGATGAAACTGTCAATGTTGCATGTATCACATTCCGATAACTATGAGGAACAGACTCATCTCTATGCCACTTTCCAAACAAGTTGACAAAATTAGGTTGAGAAGATGTGTCCAGTTGCTTCACGTCTTTCTCAGAATTCTGAACTTCCTCATTTTCCATAAGTGCAATTATCCTCTCAGCAGTCTTAGCTCGAGTAACCAGGTCGCTAAACATTTTATCATGATGCGTAGCAACATCTCTTTGAATTGGTAGTTGAAGTCCCTTCAAAAACCAGTCACACTTGTCTTTCTCAGTCGCAGCTAACCCAAGATCATACTTGGCCAACCTCCGAAATTCTATCTCATAATCATTTACTGACATATTTTTCTATTTCAGATTCATAAAATTATTGCAACATTTCGCTAAAAAATCGGCTCCTACATATCGATCCTAAAATGCTTGTCGGAAAAACTCCCATGTGACATGACTAGATGGAACATTATCTATCATAAACTCCCACCAATTTTGAGCTTCACCTTCTAGCAATAATCCAATAGCCCTCAGTTTCTGATTGGCAGGGTAATCCATTTCACTAAATAATCGTTATAACTTCTTTAGCCATTACTCTGCATCAGTTGGATGTGTACCGGTTTTACCCTCAAACAATTTCATCCCAGCAGCTATGAATTCTATAGATATGGGTTTCCTCGAATCCTCTGACTGATGAAGATAACAGAGCAACTCACAGTGAACCGTGGCACCGTCAGGTTGAAATGTCTCAGTGTCCTCAATATCAAGTGAGTTATCACTCCCAATTTGATGTCCTCCCAATTGTTCATACTCATTATCCGATATAACATTCTAATTTTCTGCTTGCCCAATAGAAGGCAGATGATCACTACTAGAAGCGACAATACAACCTCGGCCACGACCTCGAACCGACGATAGATTAAGACTCTTACGCGGTGGCATATCAATTTATCTACAAAGGAAAAAGTCTAGAGTATGATTTTGTACTGGAGTCTCAGATTTAAAACAATTCAAAATCACTTAATACCGTAGTAAATTTTTCAGAAAATTCCCATTTATCCCAAAAAAAATTAGATGCATGCAAAAGTTGAACACATTTTAAAAACAACTTTTGTGAGCCTCACTGTCCGACGTTTGAACTTAGCTCTAATACCACTAAATGTAACCCCCTAAACCCGACCCAGAAGAAATGGGTCGAATCTAGGGAGTCGCGTTGAAAACTTGTCCCTCAAGTTATAAATCTTAGGTTTAAATACTTTAAAATGCAAAATTATTATAAAAAATAAATAAGCTCAATAACATTTCATTTATTATAAAACGTAGTCGTATAACAATGTTCCGAGAATTTGATTAAATATAAAAAATAACTTAATAAATGCATGCATTTGATAAAACCTAAATTATAAATAGTCCCAAAGTCCATATTACATAAATATCCCAAATAATGTTAAAATAGTAATCCAAAGTAAACAAAAGAGTTCATACTGAATGATAAGATATCTAAATAAATATGAGATGCTCCAAGTACCGAGTTGCCTAAAGAGTCTAAGTATCTAATAGAGAAACTAAATGGGTGTAAGCTAAAGAGCTTACTGTTTCTCTAAAGTGCAAAGAAACACAAAATCAAAATAGTAATTTATTTTTCGATAAAGTTACTTAAAAACACATTCAATTCAATAAATCAAAATCATAATGATGTGATGTCCGATACATGACTCAATACCCGACCATCTGATATCATACAAATTGGAGGTTGCCCTCGCTAGAGTGGAGGTTTCCCTCGCCATTTTTCGAACACAGATCCAATTCCAATGACACAATGATATGATTTAAAAATCATAATTCTGAACTCTTACAAGAGTTACATTTTCTGAAAATCTGATGCTTGATTTAAAAACACAATTTAGTATGTCATGTATGATGTTTTGAAAACCATTCACAAAACACAATCAATCAGATAAGAAATGAAGCAGAGTATAAAATATAAGTTTCAAATATATAGCACAATAAGAAACACACCTTTAGCAACAGTAGCTCTAATGCCGAGAAAAGCATGCCTTACACTCAAATCTAGCTGAATCAGAACCTACGAGGATAACTCAAAATTAATAACTAGTACTATCACTAAGCCACCAACTATAAAACATAATACTAAAATGAAGACAAACTCACGTAGAGATCTCGAAGAATGTGCCCAGTCAGACTGAACAACTTGTAACCCTCTCGACCCGGCCTAGGCTGTAGACCGAACCTGTAACACCCCCTTCCCAGTCTGGTCGAGAACCTAGTCGGAAGGTGATACCGATAATCAAAATAATAATCGGTGGAACAAAATTTCATTTTTATATTAATAATTAAACAAATAATATTTAATAACTCAATACCTCGATATAACTTAGTCTAATTAGTCAACACGAAGCAATAATTAATCAATTAGGGCCAATATTAACTATTACAAGTTTTAGGGACCAAACTATAAATTCTACAAATTAGGGGTCCTTCAACACAATTGATTATACTAAATTGAAATTCACCACAATATTAGTATACCTGTAAAATTTCATACAATTTGGAACCCATTAGCTTATTCAATTTAATCTTTCAAAGATTCAGTGCTAAACTGTGAACATTGCAATCTGTTTAATATGCCTTTAACTAACCTAACTAACCCCGTATCAAAACATCCTAGGTCTATTTCGAAACGGGTGAACGATGGTCAACCCATGTTGACTTTACCCTTTAGTCTGTATCGATACGGACACACCAGTGTCGGTATGAGTTGACTTTACCTTTCTGACCGTATCAATACGGAAACACCAGTATCGATACGGATTGACTCCCTTTTCTTTGACTTTTGACCCGTATCGATACGCTATGAACCCGTATCGAAACGATCGATTCCGGTGATATAATGTTTCAAAACGGCTATATTTCGTTCCGATACGCCATGACCCGTATCGATATGGACTGACCTATAATAATATATTTTTGTTGATTTTTATTCGATTTGACTTACCGAACGATGTCCAAATGCAATGAAACTTTACACATGACATTTCAATGGTATAAACTACTAGCACGCAAAATTTCTTGATCCTTCCTTGGGCTTGCTGGCTATTATCATAGATTTGTGAAAGGGTTTTCTATGATAGTTGCTCCTTTAACCAAGTTATTGAGGAAAGAAGCTCATTTTATTTGGACTGAGGTTCAACAATAGAGCTTCGATCAGTTGAAACAAGTATTGACCCATGCGCTAGTCCTGACCCAACCCGAGTCCGGAAAGGACTACCCATTTTACAGTGATGTATCACATCTCAGGTTAGGATGTGTATTGATGAAAGAAGGCAAAGTTATTGCTTATGCTTCGAGACAACTTAAGCCACACGGAATGAATTATACCACCCACGACCTTGAATTGGCTAAAGTTGTCTTTGCATTGAAAATCTGGAGACGTTACGTCTATGGAGAAAAATGTTATCTCTTTACCGATCATAAAAGCCTTAAGTACCTATTGACTCAAAAGGAGTTGAATCTTCGGCACCGAAGGTGGATGGAACCCCTTAAAGATTACAATCTGGTTATTGATTATCATCCGGGCAAGGCCAACGTTGTAGCTGATGCACTCAGCCGCAAACCTTTGCCTAGTAAGCATTGACAATAAATTTGGAGTTATATGTATTAGGTAGTATATTAATTCATCATAATATTGCTCCAATGTAGCCCCTCGAGCAATTAACGATCACTTTCGACTTCAGAAAAATTGTTGTCTTGTAGCTGAACTTCAAGTTCAGTCTACCATCGTTTCACGAATCAAGGGTTTGCAAGGACAAGATCCTGAGCTTCAATCTATTTTCTCTAAGCTATCGAACAACCTTGACTTCAGATTTAATTCTAAAGGACTCTTGTGTTTTAAAGACCGGGTCTGTGTACCTAATGATGAATCTTTTTGCACCAATATTCTCTTTGATGCTCATTCGAGTTCTTTTTCTGTTCACCCCGGGTCTGTGAAGATGTATAAGGACCTACGTGAACTCTATTAGTGGCCAGGCATGAAGCAAGCCATAGTCGATTATAATTCCAAGTGTCTTACATGTCAACGTGTTAAGGCAGAACATTGTGCTCCTACTGGATTATTGTAGCACATCGATCCACCGAAATGGAAATGGGAAAAGATCACTATGGATTTTGTTAGTAGACTTTCGTTAACTCCCGCGAAGCATGATGCCATATGGGTCATTGTAGATCGTTTTATGAAGTCAGCTCATTTTATACCGGTTAGAATGGACTACGTTCTCCCTAAATTAGCTGACTTGTATATCAAAGAAATAATCCGACTCCACGGAGTACCTAAGTCTATTATCTCCGATCGAGATCCAAGATTTGCATCTCCATTTTGGAGAACCTTACAAGGAGCTTTGGGCACCAGAGTTAATCTGAGCGCAACCTTTCACCCTCAGTCTGACGGCAAGTTAGAAAGGGTAATCCAGGTAATATATCGAAAAACTTGTCCATTGAAACCTTAGAAAATTGCATTGTTATTGAACCTTCCTATACAGATCTTGGAAGACATGCTTTGAGCATGCATTATTGACTTTGGTGGAACTTGGGAGAAGTCTCTACCCCTTGTTGAATTTGCATACAATAATAGTTACCAAGCATCAATCCAAATGGCCCCGTATGAAGGATTGTATGGTAGGCGATGTAGAACTCTATTGTGTTGGTCGGAGCTTGGCGAGGGCAAGATGTTAGGCCCTAACTTGCTTAGAGAGACTGAAGAGCGGGTCACCATTATCCATGATCGTTTAAAGGCTGCCTTTGATCGAAAAAAAAGACTTATACTGATCTCAAGAAAAGAGACATTGAGTACGAAGTTGGTGAAAAAGCCTTCCTCAAAGTATCACCGTGGAAGAAGGTTTTAAGGGTTGGCAAGAAGGGAAAATTGAGTCCTCGATTCATTGGACTCTTTGAAGTCATTGAAAGAGTTGGCCCAGTGGCATATCGACTATTGCTACCCTCTGAATTGAGTAAAATA
The DNA here is from genome assembly GCA_030270665.1 of Hibiscus trionum. Lineage (NCBI taxonomy): Eukaryota > Viridiplantae > Streptophyta > Magnoliopsida > Malvales > Malvaceae > Hibiscus > Hibiscus trionum. The sequence continues at coordinate 23,287,546 of BSYR01000005.1, forward strand.
CATGATGTTTTTCATGTATCGATGCTTTGGAAGTATCGTTTCGATCCTTTGCACATAGTGGAACCTGAATATATAGAACTTCGACCAAATCTATCCTACGAGGAGGAATCGGTTCAAATTTTTGCTAGAGAAGTCAAGAAGCTTCGCAACAAAATTGTACCTTTAGTTAAAGTGCTCTAGAGGAGCCATACCGTTGAGGAAGCCACTTGGGAACCTGAAGAGACCATGAGACATCAATATTCACATCTCTTCGGTTCGGGTAAAAATTCGAGGATGAATTTTTCTTAAGGGGGGGAGTTGGAACACCCCAAAATCCGGTCTAGTCGGAATTGGGTTCTGGTGATCGGAAAATTTTGCATTGATAAAGTCCAAATATAGTATTGACTAGTTAATCATTGATATTGGACTCTAATTAAGTTGAATCATTGTTATTGGACCTTATTGGATAGTACCGAAAATATTATAGTGGCTGAATTGTGGAAATTGGGAATTTATGAGTCAAACTACAAAGCTTTGATAATCGAAGGACTAATCTTGCGATTAGCCCCTCCTCAATCACTAATGTCCCCCACGTGGGACAATCTGGTGAAGTTGCTTCACCTAAAGGAAAGCCAATTCCAAATGAATACATATAATTCATACAAAAAAAAAGAAAAAAGGATTAGAGAGACTTACCCGAGATTGGAAGCAAGCATCTCCATCTTTATCATCTTCTTCCTTAAAGCATACACTTCCATTGGAGATAGTTTTAGGCTTCAATTTTCTTCGTTTTATTGATATCAAATCGTTGCTATTGATCGAGTAAGCTATATTCCTCAATCGATTATTGGATTCCATGGATACATCAATCTTAATCTTAAGCTGGGGTTTTAGCTATCCATGGATATCTCAACGTTCTCATCTATACTGAAACCGAATATCGATTTTGATATCGTTGTATTGATTTTGATATCTTAATATCGATCCTAACAATCTCCTTATTGTTTTCCTAGCTCAAGAAATTGATAAAGAGCATCCACCGTCTCCATCTAAAGCTAGGAACAAGGGGATTGCTATCTGAGAGCCATAGGAGCATCGGATTTTGAGGTGAGTGTAGTCGGAGTCTCAGGATTAGGCAAAAAGCCTTCCTGAATCTTTTATTGTCATTTTCGATCATTTAGCTATCATTTCCACTGAGGAAGTTTCATCGGATCATTAAACGGACACTTTGGTAAGCGTCGATAAGTTTGTTATTGAACATTAGACATAGTTATTGGTATTGTCGTTGAGTATTGTCATTGATATAGTTATTGTCATTGAAACATTGCAAAGATATTATTGGACATTGATATTGACATTGAACCATGAAACATTGATCATGAGACATGTTTATTATTGATATTATTGAAATCTGTAACACCCGGATTTAGGGGTCGGGTGAAAATAATATTAAAATACTAAAATAATATTTTGGGCCTCGGGTATTCAATACAAATGATTTTATATTGGACTTATTTCTAACAAGCCCAAATGGCCATGGATATCCCTTTTTTGTAAATGCCTTAGTTCATTAAGGGCAACTGGGTCTTTTTGAAATTAAATTTAAACAAGACAAAATAAGGAGACTATTGCTCATCTTCTTCCTCTTTCAACTTCAAAAAAAAAATCCAACGAAATTTTACTCTCTCTTCTCAAGTTCACTATTCCATCTCACATCTTGCTTATTGTTGGAGCTTTTGCAAAGGTAAAGTCGTTTTTGACATGTCCTCATCATCCTCTTCGAGCTCATACCTTTATTTTCCATAAACCTCATGATTTTTGTATTTTGGAGTTTTGAGGTTTTCGATTAAAAATGTCATTTTTAACTTCTTTAACTTAGGCTTTTGATTTATTAATGTTACATGAGTTGTTTACAATCTAAAAGGTCAAATATACTCGATTTTTACAAGGTTTTGTGGTGTTTCCTGAAATGGTGTTTTGGGGAGGTTTTTAGAGGGTTTTAAGTTGAGTTTTGGGGGTGTTTATGTGGAAATATGATGGATGATGGTTAGACTATATGTAAGTGTTGTTTTGGAGGCTTTTGGGAGTAATTTAAGGGTTGGAATCATGGGTTTTAGGGTGTGCTTAGGGGCTGCTCAGGAATGTGGAATTTGGGTTTGGTTTTTGGTCGAAATTATGTGTTTTGTGCTTGGTTTGTGATCCGGGTTGACTACATTGAATTGTGGACTGATTTGAGATTGTTTTGATTGTGTTAGGATGATTAGAAGCAAGAATTTTGGTTGGTGAAGCTTCAGGGACGAATCCGGAGATTTTGGAGTCTTGAGCTTGGTCTTCGGTCTTCTCTTGGGTAGCAACGGTGAGCATAATTGTTAATCTTTGTTTGGTGCTCGATATGGAACCTTTAGTGGTTTGGGTGGGACCTTGAGGGTTCACCTAAACCCGAGTGTAAGTTACTACTCATGTACTTTGTTATGAGTGGATGAATGGCTATGTGTTGTGATTATCATGTACATCTTGAGTTGTTTATACAATTGTTAATGTGTAGTCGAGTTGAAGTCGAGCCTCACGTGATGGTTGTCTTAACTACGGTGATGTGTAGCCCCACCGGTAGTGACTAGTAGGAAATTACTGTGATGTGTAGTCCCATTGGAAAACTACTAGTCGAAATGGTGATGTGTAGTCATACCGTGTGTGTATGTTGGTTGTGCATGTGCAAACCAAGTGTAGTTGATGAGAAAGTCATTCGTGCATCCATTGTTTTATTTCCATTTATGAAAAGTGTTTTGAAAACTGCATGTTGTTGAATTATAGAGCTTCTCTCACTAAGCTAGTTAGCTTACGCTCTCTTTTGTTTCCAATATGCATATCGTTAGAGTTCGGGAGGCAAGTGGGCAAGGGAGGAGCTTTTGGACTTCTCAAGTCAGCTCAAGTATGATTTACATGTTTGTAATAATGCCTAGACAATGAGGAATAAACTAGTAGGAGTTGGTGCCAAACTCCTTAGATGATTTGTGTTAGCTGGGCATGCTAAATTATTGATGTGTTATGCTTTAGTCTCGTGGATTGAGGACCATGCCTATTTTGTTACTTAAATGTATGTGCCTAAGAGTGTATGAACTTGGCCTATAAATGCTCTATGTATGGTTTCCATATGCATGATGCCTTATGAATGCTAAGCATGCCTCCTTTTAGTAATTGCATGAATCCCTTGAATGTATGGTTCTTGTTACTTTCGAATGCCTCAGATGCTGAATCTTGGTTGGTAAAGGTCGTATGTATGCTTGATTGTGCTTAGGTGATTCCTAAATTGCATCTAGAGTTGAGGTTTGGAGTCCTTAGCAGCTTTCGAGAGTGTTGCAGTGCAGGGCGTATCGATACGGCTATTCACTTGGAGGGTCAGTTTAAGCATAGGGTATCCATACGCGGGGGTGTATCGATACGCCAATTCCTTGCTGTAATTCTTAGATTTTCACGAGTCTTTAGCGTATCGGTACGAGCTCTAAGCGTATCGGTACGGTTTTGTCTTGTTGACCGCGAGATGTTGACTGAGGAGGGTGTATCGATACGCCCAAGGGCTGTATCGATACGGTCTCCATGAGTTGAGTGAAGGCAGTTGACTTGGTCAAGGCGTATCGATACCCTTGACTGGTGTATCGATACGGCCTGTGGTGTAAGGTTAAAATGGGCTGTTTAAACATTGCTGCTTTGGCTTTGTTGCTTTTGTTTCATGATGTTATCCGCTATCGTGATCACTTAAGAAATAAGTATGCCTTTAGACAAGATATAATTAAAAGAAATTTTCTAGGGTTGCTAACTGAGGTGGGACCTTAACGGGTTTCACATTGGTTTTCCCCGTGTAGTCTACTAAGACCGGTCATCCATCCAGACCGGGACGAGGGGGTTACATTTAGTGGTATCAGAGCCTAAGGTTTCCGAGACCTCGGGCAGGTAAGTGAGGTGAGTTAATGTGTATGTGATGTTGTATCTCGATGGGTGTTTTGCCATGTATGCCTAATTCTGTTGCTAGCACGGTGTATGAATACATGCTGTGATGACTCTGTTGTTGCTTGAGAGTAGGTCCAATGTCCCCATTGTTAGGCATTGTTGTAAAAATAAAAAGGAAAATTGTTTTGGTTTAAGGAGCTTGAGAACCGGAGTCCTTGCCCTTTTGCTAACCTAATGTTTCCCTTGTTGTTGTGTGTTTGTTGTTTTAGATTTTATTTTTGCTATGGTGAGACCGAGGGGACGGCCTAGAGCGGGTGACCAGGCACCCGAGGATGTGCCTCCTGCTCCTCATGCTCTGATGGTAATGGAGAAAATGCTGGAGGCGATGGTAATGGACCTCAGGTTGATGCTAATGTGGGAGGTAACGGGGCTCAAGCGGGCTAGGGTCAGGCAGGACCAGATGTAGCCCATTTGATTCAGACCATAACTGGAGCTTTTCAGACAACTTTGGCCAGTATGCAGGCTGCATCACCACCTCAGGGTGCGGGGACAGGATTACCCCTAGAGAGGCTTCGCAACTTAGGGGCAGTTGAGTTTCGTGGGTTGTCTCCGGAGGGTTTAGAGGGGTGGCTTGAGAGTACTACTCGCATCTTGGGTCAGATGGAGTGTTCGGATACCCGTAAGTTGGGCTGTATTGTCTCCTTGCTTCAGGGGGACGCTTATACTTGGTGGACCACTGTTACTTCCGGTATGGCCGAGGCAGATATCACATGGGAGTTCTTCAGAAATGCCTTCAAGAGGAAGTACCTTGGAGTTCGGTACTTGGATGAAAAGAAAAGAGAATTTATGGCTTTGGTTCAAGGTAATAGGACCGTGTTTGAATACGAGGTTCAGTTCGTGAGGTTGAGCCAGTACGCACCACAGTTGGTCCCGAATGAGAGGGAGCGGTGTGAGCGTTTCAGATATGGGTTGACTACAGATGTAAAGACCTACATGCTAGCCTCCGACTACACTAAGTTCGATGTCATGGTCTCTAGGGCCAAGGAAATAGAGCAGAACCTAGGCTCTAGAGCATGTGCTAGTGGGTCTGACTCCGGAAAGAGACATGCGAACTGGGATAGAGATCATGCCAAGAGGCATAGAGATAGGAGGTACCAGCCGGATACGAGACATAGGGGTGGTAACTATGGTCAGGGCCAAGGAGCTGTTGTTCACACTCTGGAGTGTACCAGATGCGGGAGACGCTATCCGGGCGAATGCATTGGTATCTACGGGGCGTGTTGGAACTGTAGCTCCCGAGACCATTCGAGGTGTGGCTGCCCACACCTGGTTAGGGGCGGACCGGCTCCAGCTAGGGGCTTTGAGCATCAGAGAGGCTGTAGGCGCGGTCGTGGAAACTTCCAGCCAAGGAATGAGGGTCAGAGGAATTTGGCTCATGTTGTAGCAGTCCAGCCCGAGGGAGGAGGACCGGCTAGGGTGTACGCTCAGCGAGAGGCTGGGAATGACACTGATGTCATAGCAGGTAATTTCTCATTACAGTCTTTGAGTTTGCTTTCTTTGATAGATTCGGGGTCGACACATTCGTATATATTGGGTGAGCACGCAAGGTCATTAGGGTTACCATGTGATTGGTTAGAGGTAGGTGTAAATGTCACTAGCTCTTTTGGTGATACAGTGGTGGTTAGGAAAGTGTATAGGAGGTGTCCTTTGATGGTTCATGGCCACATATTTCCGGTCGATATGATGGAATTACCATTCTATGGCTTTGATGTGATTTTGGGTATGGATTGGATTGTGAAGCATAGATCTAGGGTTGACTTCGAGACCAAGAGAGTCTCCTTAAGGCTTACCGATGACCTTGAGGTTGTGGTAGTTGGTGAGAATGTCAGGTTCTTGTCCAATGTGGTTTCGGCTTTGGAAGCTCAGAGGTTGTTGAGTTCAGGGTGTCAGGCTTTTTTGGCATATGTGATGAATCTGAATATGAGTGAGGTGAGACCTCAGGACATCAGAACAGTGTGTGAGTTTCCGAGTGTTTTTCCGGAAGAGCTATCGGGCTTGCCTCCAGACAGAGCAGTTGAGTTTGCTATTGAGACGTATTCTCATTCTGCACCGGTGTCGATTGCTCCGTATAGAATGGCACCGAAAGAGTTGAAGGAGTTGAAGACACAGCTTCAGGAGTTGACTGATAGAGGCTTCATTAGGCCTAGTATTTCTCTGTGGGGTGCTTCGGTCTTGTTTGTGAAAAAGAAATATTGTAGCATGAGGATGTGTATAGATTATAGGCAGTTGAATAAGGTAACAATGAAAAACAAATACCCTTTGCCTAGGATAGATGACTTGTTAGACCAGTTGAGGGGTGCCTCTGTGTTTTCGAAGATTGACTTGAGGTCCAGATATTATCAGTTGAAGGTAAAGGATGTGGACATACCAAAGACAACTTTTCGTACACGTTATGGACATTATGAGTTTTTGGTGATGCCTTTTGGGTTGACTAACACCCCAACAGCCTTCATGGATATAATGAACCGTGTGTTCCATGAGTTCTTGGACAGGTTTGTGGTAGTGTTTATAGATGACATCCTAGTATACTCTAGGACCGAAGAGGAGCACGATGAGTATTTGCGGTTAGTGCTTCGGACCCTACTTGAGAATCGGTTGTATGCCAAGCTAAGCAAATGTGAGTTTTGGATTAGGGAGGTAGTCTTCCTACGTCACGTGATCTCGGCTAGTGGGATTAGTGTAGATCCCAAGAAGATAGAAGCTATAGTGAACTGGAAACAACCGAAGTCAGTGACGGAAATCCGCAGTTTCTTAGGTTTGGCGGGGTATTATAGGAGGTTTGTTGAGGGGTTTTCTAGAATAGCGGCTCCGTTGAATAAGTTGCTACAGAAGAATGTATCGTATGAGTGGTCAGTTGCAAGACAAGAAGCGTTTGAGAAATTGAAGAAAGCTTTGATTGAAGCTCCTATCTTGATTCAGCCTGAACCGGGGAAAGAGTTTGTGATTTACAGTGATGCGTTCTACGTAGAGCTAGGTTGTGTTCTTATGCATGAGGGTAAGGTGGTAGCATATGCTTCGCGACAGTTGAAAGTTCATGAGAAGAATTATCCCACCCATGACATAGAACTAGTCGCAGTTGTGTTCGCATTGAAGATTTGGAGACACCATCTTTATGGTGAGAAGTGCACCGTGTACACCGACCACAAGAGTTTGAAGTATTTAATGACTCAGAGGGAGTTGAACCTCAGGAAATGTAGGTGGTTAGAGCTTCTTAAGGATTATGACCTCATCATAGAGTACCATCCGGGTAAGGCAAACGTAGTGGCTGATGCCTTGAGTAGAAAAGTGGCCGTAGAGTTGCGAGCTATGTTTGCAAAGTTGAGTGTGTCTAGGGATGGTGGATTTATAGCTGAGCTTCAGGTTAAGCCTTCATTAGTGTAGTTAATTCGAGAGAAACAGTTGCGAGATGAGTCTTTGACACCTCATGTGCAAGACATAGCCGAAGAGAGACCTACCGAGTATTATTTTGGTGATAATGGGATCCAATGTTACAAGGATATGATAGTGGTTCCGGAGGATGCCGAGTTGAGGCGTACGATCTTGAATAAAGCTCATAATAGCCCTTTTGCTATGCATCCGGGTAGCACGAAGATGTATCGAGAGTTGAAAGAAGAGTATTATTGGGTTGGTTTGAAGAAGGACGTGGCTGGGTTTTTCAGTAGGTGTATGGTTTGTCAGAGGGTTAAGGCCGAGCAACAGTTTCCCTCAGGATTGTTATAGCCGTTGAAAAGTCCAGAATGGAAGTGGGAGCATATTACCATGGACTTTGTGTCAGGACTACCGTTGACTCCTTCGAAGAAGAATTCAATGTGGGTGATTGTGGATAGATTTACTAAGTGTGCCCACTTCATACCAGTTCATACTACCTATACCTTAGACAAGTTGGCCGATCTGTATATCTGTGAGATAGTGAGACTACATGGGGTACCGAAGTCGATTCTATCAGACCGAGATCCGAGATTTACCGCTAGATTTTTGGAGTGTTTGCATCGAGCTTTGGGTACTTGGTTGAACTTCAGCACTTCGTATCATCCACAGTCAGATGGTCAGTCTGAGAGAGTGATTCAGGTATTGGAAGATATGTTGAGATGTTGTATCATTGATTTTCAGGGGTCATGGGAGAAACATCTACTGTTAGTGGAGTTTGCGTATAACAACAACTTTCAGTCAAGTATTCAGATGGCTCCTTATGAGGCCTTGTATGGTAGGAAGTGTAGAACCCCGATTTGTTAGGCCGAAGCTAGGCAGAAACTTGTACCGATGCCCGAGTTGCTTAAGGGCACCACCGAGAAGGTAAAGTTGATATGTGATCACTTGAAAGCCGCTTCAGATCGACAAAAGTCCTATGCCGACTTAAAGAGGAAAGAGGTAGAGTATTCCGTGGGAGATAAGGTGTTTTTGAAAGTCTCACCTTGGAAGAAGGTGATGAGGTTTGGAAGGAAGGGCAAGTTAAGCCCAAGATTCATCGGACCTTATGAGATAGTTGAGAGAGTTGGTCTCGTTGCGTATAGATTGAGGCTCCTGACTGAACTAGAGAAGATTCATGATGTCTTTCATGTGTCGATGCTTAGGAGGTATAGATCGGATCCGTCCCATGTTATGCCAGTTGAGGAAATAGAGTTGAATCCGTACTTGTCATACAACGAGGAACCAGTTGAGATACTTGCTTCTGATAGCAAGGTGTTGCGTGGGAAAGGAAAGCTGATATGCTCGAGCAGTTTCCATATTTGTTTCCGTCAGGTAATTTCGGGGACGAAATTCCTTAAGTGGGGGAGAGTTGTAACACCCGGGTTTAGGGGTCGGGTGAAAATAATATTAAAATACTAAAATAATATTTTGGGCCTAAGGTATTCAATACAAATGATTTTATATTGGACTTATTTCTAACAAGCCCAAATGGCCATGGATATCCCTTTTTTGTAAATGCCTTAGTTCATTAAGGGCAAATAGGTCTTTTGGAAATTAAATTTAAACAAGACAAAATAAGGAGACCATTGGTCATCTTCTCCCTCTTTCAACTTCATAAAAAACCCACGACATTTTACTCTCTCTTCTCAAGTTCACTATTCCATCTCACATCTTGCTTATTGTTGGAGCTTTTGCAAAGGTAAAGTCATTTTTGACCTGTCCTCATCATCCTCTTCGAGCCCATACCTTTATTTTCCATAAAACTCATGATTTTTGTATTTTGGAGTTTTGAGGTTTTCGATTAAAAATGTCATTTTTAACATCATTAACTTAGGCTTTTGATTTATTAATGTTACATGCGTTGTTTACAATCTAAAAGGTCAAATATACTTGATTTTTACAAGGCTTTGTGGTGTTTCACGAAATGGGGTTTTGGGGAGGTTTTTGGAGGGTTTTATGTTATGTTTTGGAGGTGTTTTATGTGGAAATATGATGGCTGATGGTTAGACTATATGTAATTGTTGTTTTGGAGGCTTTTGGGAGTAATTTAAGGGTTAGAATTATGGGTTTTAGGGTGTGCTTACGGGCTGCTCGAGAATGTGGAATTTGAGTTTGGTTTTTGGTCAAAATTATGTATTTTGTGCTTGGTTTGTGATCCGGGTTGACTACATTGAATTGTGGACTGATTTGAGATTGTTTTGATTGTGTTGAGATGATTAGAAGCAAGAATTTTGGTTGGTGAAGCTTTAGGGACGAATCCGGAGATTTTGGAGTCTTGAGCTTGGTCTTTGGTCTTCTCTTGGGTAGCAACGGTGAGTAGAATTGTTAATCTTTGTTTGGGGCTCGATATGGAACCTTTGGGGGTTTGGGTGGGACCTTGAGGGTTCACCTAAACCCGAGTGTAAGTTACTACTCCTATACTTTGTTATGAGTGGATGAATGGCTATGTGTTGTGATTATCATGTACATCTAGAGTTGTTTATACAATTGTTAATGTGTAGTCGAGTTGAAGTCGAGCCTCACGTGATGGTTGTCTTAACTACGATGATGTGTAGTCCCATCGGTAGTGACTAGTAGGAAAGGACTTTGATGTGCAGTCCCATTGGAAAACTACTAGTCGAAACGGTGATGTGTAGTCCCACCGTGTGTGTATGTTGGTTGTGCATGTGCAAACCAAGTGTAGTTGATGAGAAAGTCATTCGTGCATCCATTGTTTTATTTCTATTTATGAAAGGTGTTTTGAAAACTGCATGTTGTTGAATTGTAGAGCTTCTCTCACTAAGCTAGTTAGCTTACGCTCTCTTTTGTTTCCGATATGCAGATCGTTAGAGTTCGGGAGGCAAGTGGGCTAGGGAGGAGCTTTTGGAGTTCTCAAGTCAGCTCAAGTATGATTTACATGTTTGTAATAATGCCTAGATAGTGAGGAATAGACTAGTAGGAGTTGGTGCCAAACTCCTTAGATGATTTGTGTCAGCTGGGCATGCTAAATTATTGATGTGTTATGCTTTAGTCTCTTGGATTGAGGACCATGCCTATTTTGTTGCTTAATTGTATGTGCCTAATAGTGTATGAACTTGGCCTATGAATGCTCTATGTATGGTTGCCATATGCATGATTCCTTATGAATGCTAAGCATGCCTCCTTTGAGTAATTGCATGAATCCCTTGAATGTATGGTTCTTGTTAGTTTCGAATGCCTCATATGCTGAATCTTGGTTGGTAAAGGTCGTATGTATGCTGGATTGTGCTTAGGTGATTCCTAAATTGCATCTAGAGTGGAGGTTTGGAGTCCTTAGCAGCTTTCTAGAGTGTTGCAGTGCAGGGCGTATCGATACGACCATGCACTTGGAGGGTCAGTTTAAGCATAGGGTATCGATACGCGGGGGTGTATCGATACGCCAATTCCTTACTGGAATTCTGGGATTTTCACGAGTCTTTGGCGTATCGGTACGGGCTCTAAGCGTATCAGTACAATTTTGTCTCGTTGACCGCGAGATGTTGACCGAGGAGGGTGTATCGATACGCCCAAGGGCTGTATCGATATGGTCTCCCTGAGTTGACTGAAGTCAGTTGACTTGGTCATGGCGTATCGATACCCTTGACTGGTGTATCGATACGGCCTGTGGTGTATGGTTAAAATGGGCTGTTTAAACATTATTGCTTTGGCTTGGTTGCTTTTGTTTCGTGATGTTATCCGCTGTCGTGATCACTTAAGAAACAAGTATGCCTTTAGACAAGATATAATTAAAAGAAATTTTCTAGGGTTTCTAACCGAGGTGGGACCTTAACGGGTTTCACATTGGTTTTCCCCGTGTAGCCTACTCGGACCGGTCAGCCATCCAGACTGGGACGAGAGGGTTACAAAATCATTGGTCATTGGAATTCTCATTGGATATTGGATATGTATATGAACATTGAAACCTTGGATTTGAATAGACATTGGATACAATTGGCATGCCATAGAATTCATGAGCTCAATGTACAGGTGGACTACGGTCCTAAGGCTACGACCTATATTGATTTGGCAAGGCGGAGGGATGTGTATTGTATATTGGTCATATTGGCGAGGCGGAGGGACTAGACCACTCATAGATTTTGCGAGGCATAAGAATTCGCGTATCCACTATCTTGATTCAATCCAAGGGCTAATGATTAAATGAATAAGTTGAACATTGTATAATGAAGCATAATAGTAACATTGATGAGCATGTTGATGAATTATATTAACATTGATGAGCATGAGACCATGTATATGGAGATACTTGTTGTATTGCCATTCATATTGTTTTGACTACCATGCATTTCAGGTTAAAAGGTTGTGTGTTCGAGGATCGGATAGTCAAGGCAAGACAAGTCACTACGAGCTCTAAAGTAATGTGTTTTGATCTTAAGAACTCCTAGGAAGGTGGCAAAGTAGTTGAACTAATCGTTTATGCTCATTTTGATATGTTTGTGCTATGCCTATGTTTTAATATGGTTGATGGCCCTAAATGGTCTTTTTGTTTGGCTTTAAGTGGTTAAAAAGTACATACTTGGCTCATAAAGGTAAAAACATAGCAAACGTATTTGTATGATCATGAAATTTGGCATGCTAGTAGTTTATACCATTAAAATGTCGTGTAAAGTTTCATTGCATTTGGACATCATTTGGTAAGTCAAATAGAATAAAAACCAGCAAAAATCTGTCATTACAGGTCAGGCCGTATCGATATGGGTCATGGCATATCGATACGAGTTTGCATAATTGATCATAAAGAGAAGGGCGTATCAGAACGAAATATAGCCGTTTCGAAACATTTTGTCAGTAGAATCGATCGTTTCGGTACAGGTTCATAGCGTAATGATACAGGTCAAAGGTCAAAGTCAAAGGGAGTCAATTCGTATCGATACTGGTGTTTTCGTATCGATACGGTTAGAAAGGTAAAGTCAACCCGTACTGATATTGGTGTGTTTATATCGATACGAACTAAAGGGTAAAGTCAACATGGGTTGACCATTGTTCACCTATTTCGAAACAACCCTAGGGTGTTTCGGTACGGGGTTAGTTAAGTTAGTTAAAGGCATATTAAACAGATTGCAATGTTCACAATTTAGTCACTGAATCATTGAAAGATTAAATTGAATAAGCTAATAGTTTCCAAATTGTATGAAATTTTACAGGTATCCTAATATTGTGGTGAATTTCAATCTAGTATAATCAATTGCATTGAAGGACCCCTAAATTGTAGAATTTATAGTTTGGTCCCTAAAACTTGTAATAGTGAATATTTACCCTAATTGATTAATTATTTCTTCGTGTGCACTAATTGCCCTAATTGATGTATTCTCCCCTATTTATACCCCACAAGAACAGAGGATCAATGCATCATAATGCATTAAAACCACCAGCAACTTAAACAATCTCGTTCCTCTACCCTAAAGCACCAAAATACCCATCCGAAAAAACCAAAATCACATTCGATTGTTCACTAAACTCAACCCATCCATAATCCAACACTTCCGTCACATTTTAAACATCAATCAACATCTAAAAACATCCTAATATCATCCTTATACCTCCAACAACTCAAATTTCACATTAACATCCCCAAAACCCAAAATCTAACAATCTAACAATTAGAGATCCAACTCAATTCGGGATGACATTAATAAAACCATCATTTCCTCATCATTTAACATCCAAACAATGATTAAAATCATTCACAAATCAATCAAAACAGTTCCCAAACGAAAATCTTGAAAATCCATCTTTCAAAGCTTTAATTAGCAAATTTCATCAATTCAATTACAAAATCTTATTAATAAACAAAACTAGAGAGCCAAGGACTTGGGAATTTCAATAAAGAACCTTGATTAGAGGAGAGAAAAGAAAGATCACATCTAAAGCTAGCTTTCCCCTTGATTTGCAAACATTTTGGTGAAGTTCTTCAAGAAAACTCTAACTATTTGTAGTAGAAATCCATATGCATCATTTAGGAATCCAAAACAAAATGTAACAAGAATATTCTTTGAAGATTTTTGTGTTGAAAAGAGATTTTGGCTGCTTGGAAAAGTTGAGAGAAATGTTTAAAGAAAAGGTAGTTACGTGAGAAAATGATTTGGCTGTTGAAATCCTTTTTAATGAAACTCTTTTATTAAAACCTTTAATTAAATCATTTAAAACACCAAATCAAAGGAGATCGCTGATACTAACTTGGTGTATTAGCTCCCTAAGGATTCTAAGTTTTGGCTCCTTTTGATTTAGCCATTAAAACAAAATTTTCAATTTTTAAATTTTAGTCACCCAGTCGAAATGTCAACTGTCCAAAATTCATTTTTCAAAATTGGTTTCACTTCCCTTCACTATATATTTAATTAGGATTTTAGAAAATTTTCACATGATTTTACCACATCCCAAACTAAGATTTCCCTGAAACGAATCGGATCTCTAATCTAGATTTGTCAAACCTTAAATCACCTTTTAAAACCTCTAGACCAAAAACTGGGGCGTTACAAGTGGTGTTGAGGGGTTATAAGGTACCGAATACTCCACCACGGGTGTCACAACGGTGGAGGGTAGCTCCCGTCTGTGAACCTTGGGATGTCGGTGTGAATGTATGAAGTGTTTGGACAAAACTTGGGAATCCGTATATCATATATATATATATATATATATTAAGAAATGAGAATGTCGATGATCACTTTCGAGCCAATATAATTGATTAGTTGCTATGAAATGAATATGGATGCATATCATGAAAATGCATGTTTTACTCTTTAAGCTTATCATATGGTAACTATGCATGGAAAGGCTTAAGTTGAGTGTTAGCAAATGGATTTGTTGTTGAGTATTTAATACTTGTTGCATGATGTTAAACAAGCTGATTTTGTCAAGGAAGTGCATGGTTTTCAAAGAGGGCATGATGGTTTTCAAATGATGGAAAAAAGTTTTATGCATTGATGGTGTTTTGGTTTTTGAGCACTCCTCACTAAGCTTGTATGCTTATGCTCTCTTTTGTTCATCAATGCAGATAATTAAGTGCTTGGAGGCAGCAACTTGCAAGGGGATCATAAGAGACTTCACTTGAATGTATGTTTTGGTTATGGACTATAGTAATAAGTGCAATAGGGGTTCCATGGTTTATTTGGGTGATGTGTATGAACACCCTTTTGAGCATGTTTGCTTTATGGTTTTATACTTGTAAAAGGCATATATTTGATGGTTTATGCATTGGTTTGAGTTTTGACTCTTGAGTGGCTTATTTGTTAAGTTGCATGCCAATATTTTACCATTAATACATTTTGCCATGATTTGATGATGAATATGCTACAAATGTTTGGGGATTGATGTTTGGTTACAATGTATGCATGTTGGATTGATTTAGGAAGGTTTTAAGTGTGAAAAACCAGCAAAAAGTGTCATTACAGGCCCATGCGTTTCGGTACACTCGAGCCTGTACCAAAACAGTGAGCCTGAAATGGCCTAAGGGTTTCAAAACAGGGGAGGTCTGTTCCGATATGTTTTGCTACCGGAAACCGCAGTTTTGAAATACCTCAAGGGTGTTTCGATACGGGCCCGTGTTCTGAGTCGTGAAGTACTGTTTCGATACACCTCTTTCGATATAGGTCTAGCCTGTATCGAAACAACTGGGTGTTATGTTAGTTGATGGAATATTCCAAAGTTCTATTTCTTTATGTTTTGGTCCGTAAACGTTGTGGATGCAATTAAATGAGCATGAATGATTATTTTGAGCTAAAATTTGACTGAGATGGATGTAATGTGACTAATTAAAGGATGGTCACACAAAAATGGCTTAAGTTCCCATAAATCTCAAAAATTACAAATGTCCATAAAACCGTATTTGAATGCAATTGATGTTTGCTTGAGATACGAATCTTCCTCTACAATGTTAAACACATATGATTCTAATATGCATCTAGATAAGATAAAAAGAAAACAAAATAGGGTTGTTTATTGAAGTTAATGTTCTCGGATTACTTCAATATTCCCCGTGTGACCTGTTTGATTCAGTCTATCGGCCAATACGGGTGGAGGGGTTACATTTGGTGGTATCAGAGCCAGGTTTCGAAAGAATGGAGTGATGGTAAGTCGATGTGGTGTGAGTTCATGTAATTGGTGATGTTTGCTTTACACAGTGGATGTTATAAGCATATTAATGTTGATCAAATGATGATGATGCCATGTATGATGATTGTGATGTGAGTATGAGCGATTATATATGATGATGTTGTGGGCTGAATTTTTTTGATTGTGATGCATTGTAACACCCGGGTTTGGAAGTCGAGTGAATTAAAATAATAAAATATTATTATTGGGCCACATGTTTTCAAAACAAATAAATTATGTTGGACTCATTTTAAATCAAGCCCATTTAGCCATGGATATCATGCCCTTGTGAATACTTCATTTCATTAAGGGTAAAATGGTCTTTGGCCTTTAAATTAAAACAAAACATAAAAAATAGCTTTTCGCTCATCTTCTTCCCCGCCCATTTTCTAAATTCCAAGACAAAGCTCCCCTTCCCCTTGAGTTACTATTCCATCACCATTCTTCTTCATCCTTGGAGGTTTTCGAAAGGTAAATGTATTTTTGAGTTGTCCTTATCGTTCTCTACAAGTCTATACCTTTATTTTTCATTAAAACTCATGGTTTTGCATTTTGATGTTTTGGATTAAAAATGTCATCTTTATTATCTTTTAGTTATGTTTTCGATTTGTTGATGTTATATAAGTTATTTGCTATCTTAAAGGTCCAACATATGTAATTTTTACAAGGTTTTACAAGGATTCACGAATTTGGGTTTTAGGGAGGTTTTAGAGGGGTTTAAGGTTGGTTTTGGGGCTGTTTTGGGTGAAATCTTGAGGGCTGATGGTTAGACTATATTTGAGGGTTGTTTTGGGTGTATTGGATGGCACTTGGGAGTTTAGAAACATGGTTTTCTGGTATGGCTTTTAGGCAGCTCGAAAATGGCACTTACAGGGTTGTCTTTAGCTTGAATTCATGTGTTTTGTGCTTGATTTGTGTTCCGGGTTTGCTACAATGATTTGTGGACTGAATTGTGGTTGTTTTGATTATGTTGGGATGTTTAGAAGCAAGGAATTGTGTTGGTGAAGTCTCGGGAATGAATCCGGAATCGTTGGGAGCTTGATCGGCCAGAGTTGTTGAGCTTGGAATAGTCGGTGAGTGGTTAATGATTTCAACTTGGTTGAAATTGGTTTTCAAATGTTGGTTCAAGCATGTGGACCTAGGTTGGGCTTGGTAAACCCACCTAGAGTTGGGATTAGAGGTGTAGCCTAATCTCAAGCTTAGTCTAGGAGACCTTTGGTTGAACTTCTAAATGCTTGTTATGCCTATTGTTTCATATTAATTGTGATTAATGAGGTCATGTATATTGTGATATACATATGTGTTGAGGCATGATATTTGATGCATTGTTATATGCATGTGGTTATGGAATGTGGTTTGTGCATGATGGTAAATCATGGTGAGTACGTGCTAAGCACGAAAATTGGTAAGAAAGTTGTGAAGTTGATTAATGAAATATGTTAGTATTGGCACTAATATGCTTGGGTACAATGATCGATCATTAGGATGTTTAGTGTGTACACGAGAGCCGAAATGGTCTTGGTGATGGCAGTGATCAAGATGGAGTATGGGTATGCCCGGAAACCTTCTTATATATGTTACTGGATAATGAGTGGAATCCCATCGACGGGGCGTGAGGATGAGTGGAATCCCCTCCGCGTGAAACGGTGATGAGTGTAATCCCACCGTAAGGTAATGGTTGTGTTGTTGGATGTGAGTTCCAACGATTATCCGCGTATTTGTGTCATAGCTAGGTGCCAATACGGATTGTTGAATGTGTTGCCATTACGTTTGATATATGTGTTCGCATATGTTGTGTTTATGGACTTGTTGAGCATATCATGATATTGAGATTATGTTCATGCATCATATATATTTGACTTTTGTGGCTTCGAAGGTAAGAACATGCATTCTTCCTTGGTCGTGTTGTTCGTGCTTGGACCCTGCATTATCGAGGTTTGTTTTATGAACTTACCCTCACTAAGCTTTATGCTTACGCTCTCTTTTTTTCGACAATGCATATCTGTAGTTCGTGGGTTGCTTGTGGAAGGAGAGGGCCTCCAAGTGTGCTAGTTGAGCTTTTGATATTATCAAGTATGGATTTTTAAGTTAATGATGTAATAGTTAAGCAATGGGGATCTAGGTTTTTGTTGGTGTAGGAGCTTGTTTAGACTCCTTAAAATGTTAATGTTGGTGTGGCTTGTTGATGCCATGTTTTAGGTTGTAAACCATGTTTATGTTGCTTACCTTGAATGCTTATGTGTTGTTGGCTCTAAGGCATGAAACCTTAAAATGCTATGTATGACTCTTTTGTGGTGAATGCATGATCTTTTAAATGGATGCCCTTATTATGTATCTTTATGTGTTTAGATCGAGTTTGGACTAGGGTGTAGGCCTCTAGAGTTTATGTGTGCATGTTGTGTTTGATTCTTGAAGTCGTTGAGGGTGTTTGGGATCGTTTAGAGATGTTTAAATCTGATTTTGGAAACTCACAGACTGTAGGTGTTTCGGAACGGGTTGTGATGTTTCGGAACGGGTGTGGTTCTAGGGCCACCTGTATCGGAATGCGTTCTGGTACTGTTTGCCGACTGTGAGCCCTTGTTCCGATATGAGTCTCGAAACACTTTGGCTACTGTGAATGCCTGTTCCGGAACAAGTTTTGGAACACCTAGGTGAAATGGGACCCTATTCCGAAACGGGGTGGATACATTTCGGTACGGGTGTCAGGCTTTTTTTACTGGATCCCGTGTTTTGAAACGGGCAAAACTTGTTTCTAAACACAGGCCTGAAAATGGGCTTTTGATATCTCTAAAGGGTCTCAAGGGTTGGGCTTAGGCCCTGTTCGCTGTTGGTCTTCTCGTGACTCTTGTTTTCGCTGTCGCTTCACACATAGGTTTAATTAACGCACCTAGACAAGATAATAATGAATGAAAAAGTTTTCTCAGGTTGTTAACCGAAGTGGAGCATTAACGGGTTTCGCCTCGATTATCCCCGTGTGACCCACTCGAACCAGTTAGTAGCCCGGACTAGGACATGGGGGTTACACTTGTTGGTATCAGAGCCTGTGGTTTCTGAGACCTCGGCCAGGTAAGTGAGGCAAGTTAAATTCTTGTATTGCAATTGTACGGTGTTTGCTTGTCATGTAAGTATGTTTGCTTGTGTCACAAGTATTCTTTGGTGTTTGCTTATTTGATTGTCTGTTTGTGTTGTTTGAAGAATGTTGAGTAGAGTCCCATTGCTTCTATTACATCGGAAAAAGGATTTTTAAGTGAGGGAAACATACTTGAGCCACTTGGACCCTTGCCCTTGCTAACACTATGTTTGTGTGTTGTTGTTATGGTTGTAGTTGTTATTCGTGAGCGGGTATGTCGAGGCCTAGAGGTAGATCGAGGTTGGTTCGCTAGGAACCTCGTGTTACGGCTCCTGTTAATGAGCCGATGGCTGGAGTAGAGGCTCCTGTGGAAGAGCCTGCTATTGGAGTTGGAGCTCCTCCACCACACCACCTCCTCAGCCTGAGGTGGGAGGCGAGGCTGGAGCTGAGGGAGCGAGACCTCAGGTTGGCCAAGGTGGCCAAGGTCATGCTGGGATAGACATGGCTCCGCTAGTTCAAGCTATAGCGGGAGCGTTTCAGGCTGCAGTAGCCGGAGCTCAGGCTACAGCACAGCCGAGATGGGATGATGCTAGCTTACCGTTAGAGAGGCTACGTAGCCTAGGTGCAGATGAGTTTAGAGGATCTACGCCTTAAAGATCAGAGTTGTGGTTGGAGAAGAAAATTCGTATTCTGGCTCAGATGGGATGTGTTGGAGCTCGTATGTTGGGCTGTGTAGTTTCGTTGCTTCAGGGTGATGCCTACACCTAGTGGGTCACCATTACTTCCGGAGTTCCTGAGGGCGAGATCAGTTGGAATTTCTTTGAGACTGCTTTCAGGAAGAAGTATTTGGGCCCGGGATATCTGGATGAGAAGAAGCGGAAGTTCATGGCTCTTGTTTAGGGAGATGCATCAGTGACAGATTTTGAGATTCGCTTTGTCCGACTGAGTTAGTATGCTTCGGAGTTGTTTCCTACTGAGAGGGACCGTTGTGATCGGTTCAGGTATGAGCTTCACGAGGAAGTCAAGAGGTACACCTTGGCTTCAGATTATTCTGATTTTGATGTCTTGGTCTCTAGGGCCAAGGACATCGAGCATAGCTTGGGGTTGACCAATCGTTCAGGAGGATCCAGTTCAGGGAAGAGGCACAACAACTTTGATCGTGGTGATGCCAAGAGGCATCGGGGCAGTGGACATCAGTTTGACCATAGGCGTGGCGGTGGCCACTATGGTAGAGGCCATCAGGGCCATAGAGCAGGAGGGCGTTTGCCCGAGTGTGCTCCTTGTGGGAGGCAGCATTCAGGAGAGTGTTGGGGAAACTATCATGCTTGCTGGAACTGTGGATCGAGAGACCACTTCAGGAGAGAGTGTCCGCATCAGGCGGCACATGCACCGAATATGGCACAGGCTCCTGCGAGAGCGATTGGCTATCAGAGAGGTCCTGGGCGTGGTCGTGGTTACTTCCAGCCGAGGGCTGATGCACCTAGGATAAAGGCACTAAGGAATATTGCTCATGTAGTGGCAATCCAGCCAGAGGCCGGTGGACCAGCTAGAGTCTAGGCATAGAGAGAGGCAGGGAATGACACAGATATGATAACAGGTAATTTTGAGTTACAGTCCATGCCTTTGCTTTTCTTAGTCGATTCAAGTTCTACGCATTCTTACATTTTGAGTGAGCATGCAAAGAAGTTAGACATACCTGTTGAGATCTTAGATGTAGGGATGCATGTGACTAGTTCCTTTGGTGAGACAGTTGTAGTTAGACGGATGTATAGGAGGTGTCTGTTGAAGATTCAGGGTCATGTGTTTCCTGTTGATATGATAGAGCTTCCGTTTTATTGTTTTGATATTATTCTGGGTATGGATTTGTTGGTTGAGCACAGAGCTAGTGTAGATTTTGAGACAAAGGGAATTTTGTTGAAGCTTTCCGATGACTACGAGGTAGTAGTAGTAGGCGAGAACGTTAAGTTCTTGTCAAACGTCGTGTAAGCCTTAGAGGCTCATAGATTGATGGATTCCGGTTGTGGGGCTTAATTAGCGTACGTGATGAATTCGAATATGAGCGAGGTTAGACCGAAAGATATCAGAACAATTTGTGATTTTCCGGATGTGTTTCCATAAGAGTTACCAGGTTTGCCTCCTGACAGAGATGTAGAGTTTGTGATTGAGATTGTTTCAGGGTCTACTCCAGTTTCTATTGCTCCATACCGTATGGCTCCGAAAGAGTTGAAAAGTCATCTTCAGGAGTTGTTAGACCGTGGTTTTATTAGGCCTAGTAGTTCGCCTTGGGGTGCTCCCGTGTTGTTTGTGAAGAAGAAGGATGTCAGTATGAGAATGTGTATCGACTACAGGCAATTGAACCAGTTGACAGTGAAGAACAAGTATATGTTGCCTCGTATAGATGACTTATTTAATCAGTTGATGGGTGCCTCAGTGTTTTTGAAGGTAGACTTGAGATCAGGGTACTATAAGTTGAAGGTCAAAGAGTGTGATGTTCTGAAGACAACCTTTAGGACTAGATACGGTCATTATGAGTTCCTTGTGATGCCGTTTGGGCTCACGAATGCACCAGCAGCTTTCGTGGACATGATGAATGGAGTTTTTCGAGACTATCTAGACCGGTTTGTAGTTGTTTTCATAGATGACATCCTTGTGTACTCGAAATCAGAAGAAGAACATGATGAGCATTTGAGACTTGTTTTGTAGAGGTTGATGAATAATCAGTTGTATGCTAAGCTTAGTAAATATGAGTTCTAGATTCGAGAGGTTGTGTTTCTTGGCCATGTTGTATCAGTTGAAGGTATCCATGTTGATCCGACAATGATTGAAGCCATTGTTGAGTGGAAACAACCTAAGTCAGTGACCGAGATTAAGAGTTTCCTAGGATTAGCTGGTTACTATAGGAGGTTCGTTGATGATTTCTCTAGAGTAGCTCCTCCGTTGACTAAATTGTTACAAAAAGGAGTAAAGTTTGGGTGGTCAGATGCGAGACAAAAGGCTTTTGAGAAATTGAAAGAAGCTTTGACAAAAGCTCAAGTATTAGTACAGCCAGTTTCAGGGAAAGAGTTCGTGATCTATAGCGACGCTTCCTACGTAGGTTTAGGTTGTGTTCTGATGCAAGAAAGAAGAGTTGTTGCTTATGCTTCGAGACAATTGAAGGTGCACGAGAAGAATTACCCTACGCACGGCATTGAGTTAGCAACAGTTGTGTTTGCGTTGAAGATTTAGCGTCACTACTTGTATGGTGAGAATTGCACGGTTTACACTGATCATAAGAGCTTGAAGTATTTGATTACTCAGAGAGAGCTGAACTTGAGACAAAGAAGATGACTTGAATTGTTGAAATATTATGATTTGACTATTGAGTACCATAAGGGTAAGGCAAATGTAGTAGCCGATGCGTTGAGCAGAAAAGTTGCAGTTGAGTTGCGAGCTATGTTTACTAGACTGAGTGTATCAGGGGAAGGTGGTTTGATTACCGAGTTGCAAGTGAAGCCTTCGTTGATTCAGATGATTAGAGAGAAACAGTTGCAAGATGTGTCATTAGCTTCACATGTTCAGGACATTGTAGAAGGTAGACTGACAGAGTACATTTTTAGTGATGAGAATGTGTTGTGTTTTAGAGACAGAGTTGTAGTACCTGAAGATGTTGAGTTGAGACGTACGATTCTGAGCGAAGCACATTAGAGTCCTTTTTCTATGCATCCGGGTAGTACTAAGATGTACTGTGATTTGAAGAATGACTATTTCTGGGTTGGTTTGAAGAAGGATGTAGACGAGTATGTGAGCCGAGTATGTGAGCCGAGTATGTGAGCCGTTGCATGGTTCGTCAGAGAGTAAAGGCAGAACATCAGGTTCCTTCGGGTTCGTTATAACCTTTGAAGACTCTGGAATGGAAATGGGAGAGAATCACTATGGACTTTGTGTCAGGGTTGCCGTTGTCTCCTTCGAAGAAGAATTCTGTTTGGGTGATAGTTGATAGATTCATTAAGTGTGCTCATTTCTTAGCAGTGAACACCGTAGATTCTTTAGACAAGTTGGCAGATTTGTACATCCGCGAGATTGTGATGTTGCATGGAGTTCCGAAGTCTATTGTATCAGACAGAGATCTGAGGTTCACAGCGAGGTTCTGGAGTTGTTTGCATAGTGCCCTAGGTAGCCGTTTGCATTTCAGTACTTCTTATCATCCGCAGTCAGATGGTTAGTAAGAGCGAGTGATACAGGTATTAGAGGGTATGCTCCGTTGTTGTGTGATTGACTTCCAAGGTTCTTGGGAGAAGCATTTACCATTAGTCGAGTTTGCTTACAACAACATTAAGTAGGCTAGTATCCAGATGGCTCCTTATGAGGCATTGTATGGTAGACAATGTAGGACTCCGATCTGTTGGGCTGAAACAGGTCAGAAATTGTTACCTATGCCAGATTTGCTTAAGGGGACTACCGAAAAAGTGAAGTTTATTTGTGACCATTTGAAAACAGCTTCCGATCGTCAAGAATCTTATGCAGATTTGAAGAGAAAAGAGATTGAGTTTTCAGTGGCTGAGAAATTGTTTCTGAATGTATCTCCCTGGAAGAAGGTAATGCGTTTTGGCCGGAAAGGCAAGTTGAGTCCGAGGTTTATTGGTCCGTATGAGATAGTTTAGCGGATTGGGCCAGTAGCTTATCGTTTGAGATTGCCTTTAGAGTTAGAGAAGATCCATGATGTTTTTCATATGTTGTTGCTTAGGAGATATAGATCAGATCCGTCTCATGTTATGCCCGTTGAGGAGATAGAACTGAATCCGGATTTGTCGTACAATGAAGAACCAGTTGAGATACTTGCTTCTAATAGCAAGGTGTTGCGTGGCAAGACCATAGAGTTGGTCAAGGTGTTGTGGAGACATATAGGTGTGGAAGAGGCCACATGGGGGAGGAAAGCTGATATGCTTGAGCAGGTTTCGTATCTGTTTCCGTCAGGTAATTTCGGGGACGAAATTCCTTAAGTGGGGGAGAGTTGTAACACCCGGGTTTGGGGGTCGGGTGAATTAAAATAATAAAATATTATTTTTGGGCCTATTGTTTTCAAAATAAATAAATTATGTTGGACTCATTTTAAATAAAGCCCATTTAGCCATGGATGGCATGTCCTTATGAATACTTCATTTCATTAAGGGTAAAATGGTCTTTGGCCTTTAAATTAAAACAAAACATTAAAAATAGCTTTTGGCTCATCTTCTTCCCCACCCATTTTCTAAATTCCACGACAAAGCTCCCCTTCTCCTTGAGTTACTATTCCATCACCATTCTTCCTCATCCTTGGAGGTTTTTGAAAGGTAAACATATTTTTGAGTTGTCCTTATCGTTCTCTACAAGGCTATACCTTTATTTTTCATTAAAACTCATGATTTTGCATTTTGAAGTTTTGGATTAAAAATGTCATCTTTGTTAGCTTTTAGTTAAGTTTTCGATTTGTTGATGTTATATAAGTTATTTTCTATCTAAAAGGTCCAACTTATGTAACTTTTACAAGGTTTTACAATGATTCACGATTTTGGGTTTTAGGGAGGTTTTAGAGGGGTTTAAGGTTGGTTTTTGGGGCTGTTTTGGGTGAAATCTTGAGGACAGATGGTTAAACTATGTTTAAGGGTTGTTTTGGGTGTATTAGATGGCACTTGGGAGGTTGGAAACATGGTTTTCTGGTTTGGCTTTTTGGCAGCTCGAAAATTGCACTTATGGGGTTGTCTTTAGCTTGAATTCATGTGTTTTGTGCTTGATTTGTGTTCCGGGTTTGCTATAGTGATTTGTGGACTGAATTGTGGTTGTTTTGATTATGTTGGGATGTTTAGAAGCAAGGAAATGTGCTGGTAAAGCGTCGGGAACGAATCTGGAACCGTTGGGAGCTTGATCGGCTAGAGTTGTTGAGCTTGGAATAGTCGGTGAGTGGTTAATGATTTCAACTTGGTTTAAATTGGTTTTCAAATGTTGGTTGAAGCATGTGGACCTAGGATGGGCTTGGTAAACCCACCTAGAGTTGAGATTAGAGTGGTAGCCTAATCTCAAGCTTAGTCTAGGAGACCTTTGGTTGAACTTCTAAATGCTTGTTATGCGTCTTGTTTCATATTAATTGTGATTAATGAGGTTATGTATATTGTGATATACATGTGTGTTGAGGCATGATATTTGATGCATTTTTATATGCATGTGGTTGTGAAATGTGGTTTGTGCATGATGGTAGATCATGGTGAGTACGTGCTAAGCACGGAAATTGGTAAGAAAGTTGTGAGGTTGATTAATGAAACGTGTTAGTATTGGCAGTAGTATGGTTGGGTACAATGATCGATCATTAGGATGTTTAGTGTGCACACGAGAGTCGAAATGCGCGCGTGGTCTTGGTGATGGTAATCATCAAGATGGAGTACGGGTACGCCCGGAAACCTTCTTATATATGTTAGTCGATGATGAGTGGAATCCCATCGACGGGGCGTGAGGATGAGTGGAATCCCCTCTGCGTGAAACAGTGATGAGTGTAATCCCACCGTAAGATAATAGATGTGTTGTTGGATGTGAGTTCCAACAGTTATCCGAGTATTTGGGTCATAGCTAGGTGCCAATACGGATTGTCGAATGTGTTGCCATTACGTTTGATATATGTGTTCCCATATGTTGTGTTTATGGACTTGTTGAGCATGGCATGATATTGAGATTATGTTCATGCATCATATATATTTGACTTTTATGGCTTCGAAGGTAAGAACATGCATTCTTCCTTGGTTGTGTTGTTCGTGCTTGGACCCTGCATTATCGAGGTTTGTTTTATGAGCTTACCCTCACTAAGCTTTATGCTTACGCTCTCTTTTGTTCGACAATGCATATCCGTAGTTCGTTGGTTGCTTGTGCAAGGAGAGGGCCTCCAAGTGTGCTAGTTGAGCTTTTGATATTATCAAGTATGGATTTTTAAGTTAACGATGTAATAGTTAAGCTATGGGGATCTAGGTTGTTGTTGGTGTAGGAGCTTGTTTAGACTCCTTAAAATGTTGATGTTGGTGTGGCTTGTTGATGCCATGTTTTGGATTGTAAATCATGTTTATGTTGCTTACCTTGAATGCTTATGTGTTGTTGGCTCTAAGGCATGAAACCTTAAAATGCTATGTATGACTTTTTTGTGGTGAATGCATGATCTTTTAAATGGATGCCCTTATTATGTATCTTTATGTGTTTAGATCGAGTTTGGACTAGGGTGTATGCCTCTAGAGTTTATGTGTGCATGTTGTGTTTGATTCTTGAAGTCGTTGAGGGCGTTTGGGATCGTTTAGAGATGTTTAAATCTAATTTTGGAAACTCACAGACTGCAGGTGTTTGGGAACGAGTTGTGCTGTTTCGGAATGAGTTTGGTTCCAGGGCCATCCGTATCGGAACGCGTTCCGGTGCAGTTTGGCTACTCTGAGACCCTATTCCAATACGAACATCGAAACATTTTGGCTACTGTGAATGCATGTTCCGGAACAAGTTTCGGAACGCCTAGGCGAAATGGGACCCTGTTCCGAAATAGGGTGGATGTGTTTCTGTACGAATGTCTGGCTTTTTTTACTGGAGCCCGTGTTTCGAATCGGGCAAAACCAGTTTCGGAACACAGGCCTGAAAATGGGCTTTTGACATCTCTAAAGGGTCTCAAGGGTTGGGCTTAGGCCCTGTTCGCTGTTGGTCTTCTCATGAGTCTTGTTTCCGCTGTCGCTTCTGTTGCGTGTAAAAGTGTGTATCGCAATGTAGTGCAAGTGTACACGACGCAAGTAGTAAAGTGATACGTAAGTATCAGATATTGTCTCCACAGGGACTAGGCTAATAGCTTCAACCTAGAATTACTGCACGAGAGGAAAAAGAAATAGTTTAAATGTTTGTCACGAGATAATAAAGAATACTGATAATAAAAGAGTAAAGAATTCAGGATAGAGAGAATGGGTCGGTATTGAATTGCTCAGTAGTGTAGGTGTTGCAAAGTCTAGGAATATCTGTTCTGTCGTTGCGCCTGTCGCGGCAGCACCTGTCGCGGCAACGATCTGTTGTTAGTCGCGGCAGCGATCACACAACTCTGTACTTCAAGCTTGGCAAGAATCCCTGCTGTGCCTTGGCCTATCCCTAGGTCCAAGTCTGTTGATGAACACGTCTTTGATGATACCTCCCGGCGTGAATCGAAGGATGAACACCGAAGTTGTTGAATTCTTCCTTAGCCACTTAACCTCGTCCTATCCCTAGCTCCGAGATAGTTCAACCATAAACTGGAGAACCCGTACTTATTCCTTTCGTATACTTAACTCTCCCGATATTAAGTAAATGTGTAATCTCACAATGCTCTCCCAATACTCTTGCAAGATGTTGAAAACCAGAATAAGCAAACTTGAAGTTTATTTTATTGAACAGAAAAATTCCTAAAACAAATGCAATCCTTGCAACTACTTTAAAAATCAACCCTTAGCCCTAGGGGAAGTTTAGAACATGTTGAGGAAGGGAAAACGGCTAGGGTTTTGGGAAGAAGGCTAGAGAGTATGATGATCTCCCCCTCTAGGTCAAATTACATGCCTTTATATAGGCCTTGGGTTCAAGTTTTCTAATATGGAAAGAATACAAGTTTAAACTAAAGTACAACTTTGGGCTTGGCCTTCATTCTAATCTAGGGCTTGGAAAAATATAAGGGTGCTCCACGACAGACCAGCTTAATTTTCTCTTTCTGTCGAGGCCCACTTCACTTCTTCCCTTCACTATCGCTGTCGTCCTTGGCTGCCACGGCAGCGGCCATGGCAGCATCATCTTCCTCGTCTGCAGTCCAGTTCCAGCTCTGCTTCTTCACTGCCCAGCGTCTGCTTCTCCGCTGCCCTCCATCTGCTACAGCAGCTACCTACAAAAGCAACCAATTTCAGTAGAAACTGTGTTGTTTGATATAATTGTGATGTATGAATGAAATCTATCCTAAATGCAATGAATTATGCTTGAATGCAACATAAATATGGGTTAAATAGGGGGTAAAATATAGAACTTTTACACATTCAACACACCCCCAAACTCAAGTTTTTGCTTGCCCTCAAGCAAATGCAACCTACTAACATGAATGCATACATATATCTATTGTTTTTTGGCTTAAGTTAATGAACAGTCCTTATCCACCATACCATCCCCATCATGTTAGCACCTGTTCAAATATTTAAGGATATACTAAGAGCAAAAGTATAGTTGTCGTGTATGTGTGTGCAATTATTGTGAACATACTCGAATATAGTCTTCCCTAGCAACTAGAATATTATACTTAACTTGATTAGAGTTTTCCTTCGAGAATTAATTTAATTTTTTTTCACTAGAGCCAGTAACGAGCACCTCTAGTTATTTTCCTTCCTTGTCGGAAATTTTATCTTCTCTACTAAAGCCAGTATTTCAAGCACCTCTAGTTAACTATTTAGAGCCGGTGATAGGGACCTCTAGAAGTTTTACTCTGGTTATTTCCCTAGATCCAGTGATAGACACCTCTATGTTTCCTGAGTTCCTAGTCTCTTTCTACTCTAAGTTCTAAGATTTCTATTCTAAGTATGCTAGAGAAAATCTTTTATCAAGTAAGTCACAAAGTGTTTCGGTTTTTTCATAACTATATTAAGGCTCTACTTACTTCCTTAAATATTTTTAGGGGCTGTCACGATAGAGATGGTAGCAGCAAATAATAAAAGTTCAAAAATTTAAGCATTTTTAGGCAAAAAATAGACTAAGTAAAAGACACAATTTTTAAATTTAAAGACACTTCATTAATGGAGAGATGCCACCCCCAAACTCGAGGGTTGCATTGCCCTCAAAGCAAATGACGGAAATGAAAAAGAAAAATAAAAACAACATCACAAAATATAACAAAATAAAGCAGGCAACAAAAATAAAAGAAGAAACTTAAATTTTCAAGCGCTATCGTCGCCGCTGCTGCTGCTGATCTGAACCTGCCGGCGGGCAGTGACTTTCCTTGTCGGTGACGGTAGACGGATGGGTGAGGCAGAAGGGTTCTTGGTTTTGGCTTCCCGTGGAGGTTGGATGCGGGTAGGGGAGATATGAGGTGGTTTCTCCAATACCTGAACTTCCTCGGAGCTGCTACTGTTGCTGCTGCCGCTGTTGCTGCCGCTACTGCCGGATTTTTCCTGGTCGGATGGGTTAACTCCGGGGCCTGTTTTCTACCGTTTCTCCGGGGTAAACTCCTTGGACAAGTTCCTCTTGACCGAAGGCTCATCATCGGATTCCTCCCATATCGATGAAGAGGAAAAACCAGCAATGTAAGCATAAAGGTCGGACAAGGGCTCTTTTCTCTTTGTTCCCCTGGCAGAGACTGGTGTGGTGTGGTTGCCACCTGCAGCTGTTGTGGTCGGGGTCGGGGTTGATGCGGCAGATGGCATTCTTGGGGTGGCATCAGGGGTAGTGGTATGGGCAGGGGTGGGGGTAGCAAAGTAATGGTTGGGGAAAGTAGGGAACAGTACATCAGGGAAATTAAGCGAGGTGTGGATGAAATGTACCGTGGCAGTGGTGAAGTCTCGGATGAAACTCATCAGGCCTAGCTGCCGTTCCTCCATTTTCTGAATGGCAGCGAGTATTTGTGTGGAGGTGTCTGCTGGAGGAGCTGCTACGGTGGACTGCCTGGGCTTTGTGGCGGCAGGTTCAGTTTCGGTGGGCTCTGTCGGCTCACCTGCCGTGGCAGTGGGGTCAAAGGACGACAAGGGTGTGGCAGCTTTGAGTTCCATCAGGCTGAGGATGTTCCTGTCTATCCAGCCTTTTCCTCGAACTCTTAAGTCCTCGACAGCTTCTGGTACATTGTGGCCACGACAGAGGGCAGTGATGAGGTAAGGGTAGAAGAGTGGTCCTGACGGCCGGTATACACAGTCCAATATTCCCTCCCGAACGTATCTGCCAACGTTAATTGGCCTCTCATTTAAAATAGAATGAATGAGGGCTAACCTTGGTTGGTCGACTGTTGTGTTGTGCGAGGAGGGCATAATCCGTTTCTTGATAAATGCACTCCAAAGTTTTGCCTCCGGAGTGAGTTGAACTCGTTTTACCGTCTTTGGATGTTTAGGATCGGTATTCCACTCGGTACCCTCTTCTGTGAGTTCTGCCATTACAACGTCGTAATCTGCCGGCTCTAAACTTTCTATAAATCTTTGGTGGCCATCTTCCTTTGTGCCAACATAGAACCCATAGAGGGTGTTGATGTATTCGGGCTCAAAAGGGACTTCTTTTCCTCGGACAATTACTGTTGTCGCTACCCTGCTGTCGATGGCAGCATAAAATTCTCGGACGAGCGTCACGTTCATTTCCTCCGGCTGTTCGGCAAACATCTTCCACTGCAGGGCTCTGATTTTTCGGGCTATGAACGGTTGCAGCCCAAGGTTCTCCGTTCTGGTGGTGTAGACGAAACCTTTCTCCTCCCACATGTCTCTGACCTGGAAGGAGCTTGGAGTGGATGCTGCTAGGGCAGATTCTGAGGCAACACTACGGCGGGTATTTCTTGTACTCATGTTGCAAAGACTATGGAAAAGAAGATGAAAGCAAGTAAATTTCTAGAGGAAAGAAGCATAGAGAGTAAAAGTGAGTGAAAAATGAATAGTAAAACGGGGTTTATATAGAGGGTGAGTTTGCTACCCGTTGGAGCTATAACGACAGGCGCAAATAACGAGGCCAAGTGTTACTCGGTTTCTGACGCGTCTGTCACGCGTTTCCGTGTTTGTTGCGCGTCTGTTACGCGTTTGCGTGTCTGTCGTGACAGCGTGTGTGACAGGCTGGATTTTCTGTGTCTGTCAAAGCAGCTGTAACGGCAGGCTCCTATTTTGGGCTTTTTTGGGCTGATGGTAAGTTGGTGGGATGGATTCACTTCTCCTTTTCTCCTTGTCTCCTTTATTTCCTAACAATAATAAAAATAAAAAACTTAGTCCTAAAAATGAAATAATTCTAATTACCTAATATATATAAATAATAAATAACAAAAAAATAAAATTAGGTTAAATTAGGGATGCCAGGAGGGGCATCTCCTAAAGTAACCACTTCCTGCATTCTTGGGGCTTCAGTCCCCTAATAATGCTTCAATCTCTGTCTGTTGACTTTAAATTGGTGCCCGTCTATTAAAGATCTGATTGTTATGGCACCATGGGGAAAAACTTGCACCACCTGGAATGGGCCAGACCACCTAGACTTTAGCTTCCCTGGGAAGAGTTTCAACCTAGAGTTAAACAACAACACAAGCTGCCCTGGGCAGAACTGTCGTGGCAGCAACTTCTATCATGCCACTTCTTTGTCTTGTCTTTGTAAATTCTTGCGTTGTCATAGGCCATTGCTCGAATTTCTTCTATCTCATTCAGATCGAGTAGCCTTTTCTGTCCTGCCTTTTCCTAGTCCAAAATCACTGCCTTGATGGCCCAGTAGGCTCTGTGCTCAATCTCGACAGGTAGATGGCATGTTTTTCCATAAATCAGCCGGTAGGGTGACATTCCCAATGGAGTTTTGAATGCTGTTCTGTAGGCCTATAATGCATCATTGAGGTGTAGAGACCAGTCCTTCCGAGTTGGCTTAACCATCTTTTCAAGAATGTTCTTAACTTCTCTGTTTGATATTTCAGCCTGTCCATTGGTCTGAGGGTGGTATGCTGTTGCGATTCGATGTTTGACACCATAATTTTTTAAGGCAGCAGCTATAACCCTATTATCGAAATGTCTCCCTTCATCACTGATGATCGCCTTGGGGATGCCAAATCTGGAAAATATGTTTTTATGCAAAAACCTCTGAATCGTCTTGGCATCGTTCTCCTGAGTAGTGATCGCTTCAACCCATTTGGACACATAGTCTACTGCCAGGAGGATATATAAGTTCCCACATGAAGTTGGGAATGGTCCCATAAAATCTATCCCCCAAACGTCGAAGATCTCGACCTCAAGAATGTTCTGCAGTGGCATCTTGTAACCCCCTTAGCCCGGCCTACACGTTGACCCGAACTACGAAGATTACAGGCGGAAAACCAAAGTCAACTTGAAAGTCAACCTTGATTAACGACCCCTTTTTTTCCTTTTAATCTTGTGTAGATGCATATTAACCCTAAGTGAGATCCCATAAAACTTATTTGAAAAGGGCACATCGATTGGATAGCAAAAAGTGACTTAATTGCATTTATAAGAAGAATAGGGACCAAATTGTAAATTCTGAAAATTAGAAGGTCAAAACTGATTTTTAGGTTGCCAAAATGAAATTAGTCACATTACATGCTACTCTGCCAAAAATCAACTTAAAAGGACATCTCAAACACCAGCAATTGCAACATCAACATTCGGGACTAAAAAGTAGAGCCTGCAAACTTCAACACCATTCAAATCAGTGCCCAACGGTCACCTGTTTCGAAACGTTCACCTGTCGTATCGGAACGAGGACTGAAACGGCATTGATCGTTCCGAAACACGGGTTGGTTCCGAGACTGGTTCCGAAACAGGGCATTCCAGTAGCCAAATCGTTTCGGAACGCCCCTTAGCGTTTTGAAACACGAAGGCCATTTCAGGCCCCCGTTTCGAAACACTAGAGGGTGTTTCGATACGGTTTGCCCAGAAGCTGCAGATTTTGCTGGTTTTTCATGCACAAAACCATTTAAACTTATCCTATTGACTTCCCAAACATACCAACAGGTCATCAAACATATAAGGTACATGTTTAGAACTTCTAAACACATTCATAGCATCAAACATGAAATATGACTTGTCTAGAGGCATACTTCCTATTATTCGAAACCAAGTAAGCTAACAAACTTCAAATCAAGCACTTAAAGGCCATTTACAAGTTCAAACCAACAAAGGCAATATACCACAACTTAGGGAGTTCAACACATCTCCCAAAACACATCTTAGGTTCCCATTGCCAAATTACCAAAACTAATAGTGTATGAAAACATCACCATACATGAGCTTGGATTCCCTTGGACACACTTAGCTCCCTTGTTGCCCTTCAACACCTCAATTATCTGCATTATTGGTAAAAGATAGCGTAAGCACAAATGCTTAGTGAGGCATGCTCTAAATAAAACCAATACTACAAAGCATTTTTAGAAAACTCTTTCACAATGCTTTTAAAAACACATGCTCATCTCTTTTCATGCAACCTTGCATACTTTACAAGCATCTCATGCTTCATTTCATTCAATACATTATATTGGCTTTCAAGTGATAGTTCATAACCATTTCAACACAAAACACAATCGGATATGCGGATTAGAAGCGTTGTCCCACACGCTTCATACACACTACCGGCTTACAAGGTGGAGTTTATCGGTACAATCACAACCCCTTAACACCCGTGATGGAGTTTAACGGTACAATCACAACCCCTCAACATCACTCATCGGTAGTTGTATAACCCACTAACGAGAGTACGGGACACATAACACAAGATCCACACACGGACTTTTAACCACCATTGTGATCTTACCTCTCTCGTTAGGATACTTGGATGGAGTTTACGGTACAATCACAACCCCTCAACAGCCAAGGCGACTTTACTTACGGTGCACCCAATCCTATAGCCGGCTAACTATATCCGATTCAAGTACTTTAAAACCAATTCTTCACTTGCCAATATACATCAAATACCATAATCAATTCACTATTTTAAAGCATTAACCAAAGCCATTAAACATCATGCATCATCATGCATCATTACCAAACTAATAACATGTCAACCCAAGGATCTCTTGCCTTGAGCATCCTTCAACACATGGCTTTCAAAACCAGCATTAATCATCCTAAAACATGCTTTTAAAACAATAATTAAACATGCATTTCATAACCAATGCATCAAACCACAACATAGCACATTCGAGGGAGTTTTTCCGAAAACATACTCTTGAGCTTAGCTAAGTTGTTTAGACTTAAACTAAGCTCCCAAAACCTTCAAATAATCGTTCCAAAGCTGGAAACCCAACTCCACTCACCAATTACGTTTCGCTTGCTTGCCGAAACGCCAATTAAGCTTCCAAATCAACTCCAAAGGGGTCCGAAGATGTATCCCCTATTCTAAACACATCAAAGCAGAGGATTAATGCATCACCATGCATTGAAATCTTCATCCAATACACCTAAACTCGCTGCTCTACCTAAAACCAACATTTCGGCTACCAAACACAACCGAAATCACCTCCAAACTATTCCAAAACTTTACCCAGCCAAGATCCATCACTTCTAACCATTTCTAAACATCAATTAACATCCAAAATAAACCTAAACTTGTCCTTATACGTCCAGCTATAATAGAACACCAAAAACACCTCAAAAACCATCATTTTCATAAGCAAAAACTTAGGAAATACAACCTATTCGGGATTAGATTGATAAAACCTCATTTCAAACATCATTAGACAACCAAAATAGATTAAAGAATCATCTCAAAACAGAGCCCAAGCAATCACAACGAAATTCGTCAAGATTTCTTCCAAAATCTTGAGTTTTAAGCCAAAATCATGTCTCCAACAATAAAACCATTTATAAAACTTAAATTAAGGATTGACAACTTGGGAATTTCAGTAAAGAACTGAGTATTTAGAGGAGAAGAACAATCTTACCTCTAAATGGTGATTTCTCCTTGATTTGGGTCAAATTCCTTGAAAATTCAATGAGGAAATCAAAAGGATTTGATGCAAGATTGATTAGGAACTAATGGATGATAGAAATCTCATCAATTGAAGTGAAGATCAATGCAAAAGTTTCTGGAGAAAGGTGTTTGGTTGATGGGATTTTGAGAGAAAAAGGAATGAGAGAAAATTAGGAAAAGGTAGTTATGAAAATCCAAAAAGTAGTTTCCCATCTTTATTTTATTTAATTAAACATTAATTAAATCACCCAAATTAAGGAAAAATCTGGAGAAATATTTTTTGGGTAAATTAGCTCCTTAAAGATTTAAAGTTTCAATCCTTACAAAACAGTCACCACTAAACTTTTCAAAAATCGCATTTTGGTCACTACACCGAAATGTAGTATTTCCAAACCTTATTTTGTAAAATTGTTTCCACCACTCTCTTATATATATTAAAAGAGGATTTTTAGATATTTTTCTATATTTTTAAAGTATCCCGAACTATGCTTTCCCTAAAACCTCCTTTTGTATTCGAACCGAAAATCAGACCGGTCCGGTTCAGACCCTAAACTTCCAAGCCCAAAATTGGGGTGTTACACATCTCATGTCTCCTTGAGATGTTTCCAGCTCGTTGACATTTGTCACAGTTTTTGTAGAATGTTTGGGCATCTTTGAACAGTGACGGCCAATAAAATCTTGACTGCAAAACCTTGGCAGCAGTTTTGTTACCACCCAAGTGTCCTCCATATTGTGAAGCATGGCAGTGATGAAGCACAGCTTCCTGTTCATCTTGTGGTATGCATCTCCTAATAACATGATCTGCACAATATTTGAAAAGAAGAGGTTCTTCCCAATAATAATATTTAACATCATTTTGGAACCTCTTCCTAGCTTGATAGTTAAGGTCAGGAGGAGTTATTCCGCTAACTAAATAATTAACGAAATCAGCATACCAGGGGAGTTCAGAAAACTTACATGCCGCCATGGCTGTCGCGACAGTGCTTGTAGCAGCAAACAGCTGCTCGTCAGGGAAGGTCTCCAGTATGTGTGTCTCGTCCGTTGGGAGACTCTTTCCTTTCTCTAACCTTGACAAGTGATCTGCAACTTGGTTCTCTGTCCCCTTTTTGTCCTTGATTTCCAGGTCAAATTCTTGCAGTAGCAGAATCCAACGTATCAGTCGAGGCTTTGCATCCTTTTTGGCAAACATATACTTTAATGCAGAGTGGTCTGTGTGGACTATGACCTTCGTTCCAAGTATGTACGAACGAAACTTGTCAATCGAGAACACCACAGCTAACAGTTCCTTCTTTGTTGTGGTGTAATTTACTTGGGCGTCGTTCAGTGTTTTGCTGGCATAGTATATAACATGAAAGAGCTTGTTTTTCCTCTGTCCAAGTGCTGCCCCGACAGCATAGTCACTAGCATCACACATAATCTCAAATGGTAGTTTCCAATATGGTGGTTGTACTATTGGGGCTGTTACCAGCTTTTCTTTCAGAACCTTGAATGCATCAGTACATTCAGTGTTGAAGTCGAAGGGACAGTTCTGCTCCAGAAGATGGCATAAAGGTTTGGTGATCTTTGAAAAGATTGCAATAAACCTTCGATAAAAACTAGCATGCCCTAAGAAACTCCTGATTCCCTTGACTGTGGTGGGTGGCGGCAACTTTTCGGTTACCTCGATCTTAGCTCTGTCGACTTCTATGCCGTGGTAGCTTACCTTATGGCCTAGGACTATCCCTTCATCCACCATGAAGTGACATTTTTCCCAGTTCAACACTAAGTTTGCTTTCTCGCATCTCTCGTGCACTTACTGCAAGTTGCGTAGGCAGCTCTCAAAGTTGTCTCCAAAGACAGAGAAATCATCCATGAATATCTCCAAGAAATCCTCCACCATGTCGGAGAATATCGCCATCATACACCTTTGGAAAGTAGCTGGTGCGTTGAAAAGTCCGAATGGCGTCCTCCGAAAAGCGTAAGTATCGTATGGGCAAGTGAACGTCGTCTTCTCTTGATCCTCCAGTGCGATGGCTATTTTGTTATAACCCAAGTATCCATCAAGAAAACAGTAGTAAGGCTTTCCTGCTAATCTATCAAGCATTTGATCAATAAAAGGCAGGGGAAAGTGGTCCTTCCGGGTAGCCTTGTTAAGCTTCCGGTACTCCATACAAACCCTCCAACCGGTCACCGTCCTGGTTGGGATTAACTCGTTTTCTTCGTTGGTTACCACGGTTATTCCTCCTTTCTTAGGAACGCACTGCACCGGGCTCACCCACTTGCTATCCGAGATGGCATAGATTATTCCAACATCTAGCCATTTAATGATCTCCTTACGAACCACCTCTCACATAACATCGTTTAGACGTCTCCGGGCATCAATGGTCGGCTTATGATCATCCTCTAAGAGGATTTTATGCATGCATAGTGCCGGGTTGATGCCTTGAATATCAGCTGTCGTCCATCCAATAACCCTTTTGTGCTGCTGCAGCATCCCTATCAGTTGTTGTTCCTGTTCCTGCATCAACTTGGAAGTGATGATTACGGGCAACGTATCATTTAATCCAAGGAAAACATATTTGAGCTGCCCTGGCAGGGGCTTAAGATCTAGAACAGGTGGCTCTACAGTTGATGGCTTTTGGACTATATGTTCATTCGAGGTATAGTTTAAGGGCTCGAATAACTTACCTGGACAATTGCTTATCCAGTTTACCTCCTCTTGATTTTCAGTATCAGATATATCATATTCTGAGGAGCTGCTGTCGTCGTCGCTGCCGTGACAGTTATCTAAATGGCTGCTGGGGCAGTGGCCAAATTTGATGTCATGGCAGTCCGACCTGATGCAGGGTTGGTCAAGGATAACTTCAGTGATAGCCTTGCATTCTTCTTCTACATCAGAGTGCTTAATTGCTTGGAGAACATTCAGCTTGATTTCTTGATCATTTACTTTCATAGTGAGTTCTCCCTTTTCTACATCAATCAGTGATCTTCCTGTGGCTAAGAAGGGTCACCCCAGGATGATTGGTGCATTCTCATCTGCTTCACAGTTTAAGACAAGAAAGTCAGCATGAAAAATAAATTTATCCACTCTTACCAGAATATCTTCAATTTTTCCTTCCGGTTGTACATAAGAGCGGTCTGTCAGCTACAGCATAACTGTTGTGGGTCGTGCTCGTCCAATACCTAATTTCTAAAAAACATATTTGGGCATTAAATTTATACTGGCACCAAGATCACAAAGTGCCTTACCCACAAATTTATCTCCGATTATGCACGGTATTATGAAGCTCCCAGGATCCTACTTTTTCTAGGGTGGATGCTTGTGCAGAATAGTCATGCATCCTTCTGTCATTTTAACCGTCTCAAATTCCACAAGCCTGGATTTCTTCGACATGGCCTCCTTGAGGAATTTGGCATAACCGGGCATTTCCCTAACGGCATTTAACAGTGGAATATTGATGTGAACCTGCTTAAAAATATCATAGATTTTCTTAAGGTGGGATTCCTGTTTCAATTTCTGTAACCGCTGAGGAAAAGGAGGTGGTGGACAATAATCAGTAATACGTCCTTCCCACTGCATTCGGATCTGAGGAGGCTTAGGTTCTTCATCTTTCTCCTCTGTCCCTTCTGCTGTCGTGACAGGTTCATCAGCAGCAGGCTGTTTGTCGTCTGTCGGGGCAGTATTCTCGGCAGTCGACTCCAGGGCTGGTTCAGCTTGCTTCTCTGGCCCTGGTAATTTTTTCCCACTCCTTGTCATGATGGCTTTACACTGCTCATGTGTGGGTTGTCTAGCGTTTTCAATATCGCTATGGAATCCTCCATTCTGCCTCGGTTTAATATGCTGGGAAACCTGTCCCATCTGTGTCTCCAGGGATTTCAGAGTAGCTTCATGGTTAGTCATTCGCATCTCTGGTTTGTCCATGAATGACTCAGTCTTCTTGACGAAGTGATTCATGTTCTCAATGTAAGTTCCTATTTGACACATAAACTTAGCCAAGGTCTGCTCCAGTATACTAGTCGTGGCAGATGGTGGCTGTTGCTGCTGCTGCTGTGGTTGCTGCCAAGTCAGTAATCTAGGTCCCCCCTGATTCTGAGTGTTCTGTGCTTGAGGATTCAGGGCATTGTTAGGGTTGCTCCAAGAGAATTTGGGATCCTTTCTCCAGTTGGGATTGTAGTTGTTGGAGTTGTAGTTTTGCTTGTTGTAATTTCCAACATACATCCCCTCCTCTAGCTGTATCGGGCAGTCAACCGAACTATGATTTCCACTGCAAGTTCCACATACCTCTTCTGTAGCATAGATAAGTTGAGAGTCTTTCTTCAGCAAGTTCTCAACCGCCTTTGTGAGATATGCAACTTGTGTCTTTAGGGAATTATCGGCCTTATAGTCTTTCACAGCTAGTACTCGTTTACCCCCTCTTCTTGCTGTAGGGAATTATTCCTCGTTCTTTGCCAGGTTTTTCAACATTACCATTGCTTCATCTGGATCTTTGTCAAACATCAATCCATTCGCTGCTGAATCAATTCTCATACGAGTTTGTAAGTTTGCAGCATTATAAAACTTAATTACTTGGTTCCAAACGGGGAATCCATGCACCGGGCAGTTCCTTAGCAGGGTGGTAAATCTGTCACATGCCTCGTGCATTGGCTCGTCGTCTTCCTGTTGAAAAGTAGCACTTTCGTTACGTAATCGCTCAGATAAGTGTGAAGGATTAAAACGAGACAAAAATTCACGAGTTAAATCTGCCCAAGTTCGTATTGAACCCGGCGTTAATTTATTCCACCAAGTCTTTGCCCTGTCCCTCAATGAATGCGGAAATAACCGAAGTCTCAGTATCTCCGGATTTACTCCTGGTAGTCTAAACGAACCACAGATTTCCTGGAATGTTTTCAGATGTTCCCTAGCATCCTCTGTAGCAGCACCACTGAATTGGCTAACGTTATTTATCATGCTGAACATGACAGGTTTTAGCTCAAAATTTTCAGCTTCTACGTCTGGCAGGGTGATTTCTAGTTCCACATGATCGTTGATCATGTATTCTTGGCTTAATCGGCGTGCGGCAGCGGTAGCAGGAGGTACGACATGTCGTTCGTTTCCTCCATCCCGACGGGATCGTTAGGATCTTAGGGATTCCCTTAGTTGTTCCTTCTTTCGTCGTGCCTTTCGTTCACCATTGCTGCTAATTGTTCCTCCAGATATTTGTTCCTTTCAACAAGGAGGTGGATTCTTTTCCTGAGATTGCACGTTCGTTCGATTTCAGGATCTAACTGGTGCTCAGGTTCTTTTCCTCGTTAAGATCTGCGTATAAGCAAATGAAAGACCTTGTAAAAGGTACGGGTTGAACAATCCAAGTAAAAACAGGAAAATAAAAGAAGTGCAGTAAAAGGTAGGGTAAAGATATGTTGCCAGTCCCCGGCAACGGCGCCAAATAACTTGTTGCGTGTAAAAGTGTCTATCGCAGTACAGTGCAAGTGTACACGACGCAAGTAGTAAAGTGATACGTAAGTATCGAATATCGTCTCCAAAGGGACTGGGCTAATAGCTTCAACCTGGAATTACTGCGCGAGAGGAAAAAGAAATAGTTTAAATGTTTGTCACGAGATAATAAAGAATACTGATAATAAAAGAGTAAAGAATTCAGTATAGAGAGAATGGGTCGGTACTGAATTGCTCAGTAGTGTAGGTGTTGCAAAGTCTAGGAATATCTGTTCTGTCGTTGCGCCTGTCACGGCAGCACCTGTCGCGGCAGCGGTCTGTTGTTAGTCGTGGCAGCGATCACACAACTCTGTACTTCAAGCTTGGCAAGAATCCCTGCTGTGCCTTGGCCTATCCCTAGGTCCAAGTCTGTCGGTGAACACGTCTTTGATGATACCTCCCGGCGTGAATTGAAGGATGAACACCGAAGTTGTTCAATTCTTCCTTAGCCACTTAACCTTGTCCTATCCCTAGGTTTGAGTTATTTCAACAATAAACTGGAGAACCTGTACTTATTTCTTCCGTATAATTAACTCTCCCGATATTAAGTAAATGTGTAAACTCACAATGCTCTCCCGATACTCTTGCAAGATGTTGAAAACCAGAATAAGCAAACTTGAAGTTTATTTTATTGAACAGAAAAATTCCTAAAACAAATGCAATCCTTGCAACTACTTTACAAATCAACCCTTAGCCCTAGGGGCAATTTAGAACATGTTGAGGAAGGGAAAACGACTAGGGTTTTGGGAAGAAGGCTAGAGAGTACGATGATCTCCCCCTCTAGGTCGAATTACATGCCTTTATATAGGCCTTGGGTTCAAGTTTTCTAATATGGAAAGAATACAAGTTTAAACTAAAGTACAACTCTATTAAAGACTAAATCTTCAGAGCATATATCTTTAATTCATCCTCCCTTCTTGCTTGGAGTTTCTTCCTTGAACTTTGGGCTTGGCCTTTATTCTGATCTAGGGCTTGGAAAAATATAAGGGTGCTCCACGATAGACCGGCTTAATTTTCTCTTTCTGTCGAGGCCCACTTCACTTCTTCCCTTCACTATCACTATCGTCCTTGGCTGCCACGGGAGCGGCCATGGAAACATCATCTTCCTCATCTGCAATCCAGTTCCAGCTCTGCTTCTTCACTGCCCAGCGTCTGCTTCTTCACTGCCCTCCATCTGTTACAGCAAGTACCTACAAAAGAAACCAATTTCAGTAGAAACTGAGTCGTTTGATATAATTGTGATGTATGAATGAAATCTATCCTAAATGCAATGAATTATGCTTGAATGCAGTAGAAATATGGGTTAAATAGGGGGTAAAATATAGAACTTTTACACACTCAATAGCTTCACACATAGGTTTAATTAACGCACCTAGACAAGATAATAATGAATGAAAAAGTTTTATCGGGTTGTTAACTGAAGTGGAGCCTTAACGAGTTTCCCCTCGGTTATCCCCGTGTAACCCACTCGGACCGGTCAGTCGCCCGGACCGAACACGAGTCGCCTTTGTTTTGGAGGCTTCAGACAATCGATAGTCGCGTCGGCAAGTGAACGAACACGAGTCGGTGAGTGGAAATTGGTTTTCCAGCGAGGAAACATTTTGAAAAATGTTTTGGGATCTTAATAAGAGCTTGAAACACTTTATTAAGGTCAGAAGTAAGTAAAGTGTATTTTACTCTCGGTTGTGCTAGTTTTGAGACTTTGGTTGCACTTGATTTTAAATGCAATATCTACTGCTTTAAAGAATGTTTTGAGTATATGAGATGTGTATGATGATGCCATGTGGTCTAAGCATGCACTTGGTAGATGATCCTTGTATGCATGTGTTGATGCATGAGATTTTAAGTATGGTCTAATGCCGGTTAATGGCTTACCATGAATGCTTTGTAAAAACAGTGAGTTATGCATGTGTTATGGATTATATTGGCAAATGATATGGATTAAAGAGTTTATAGATGAAATCAGAAAATAGTTAGTCGGCTATAGGATTGAGTGCACTATAAACAAGTCGCCTTGGATGTTGAGGGGTTGTGATTGTACTGAATACTCCACCACGGGTGTCACAACGATGGAGGGTCGCTCTCGTGTGTGAGCCTTGAGATTCTGACAAAGTGTGTGATGAGTGTGGGACAACCCTTGGAGATTCGTGTATCTTGTAACGCCCCGGTTTTTGGGCTTAGAAGTTTTGGGCGTTGACCGGTTTGGTCAAAGTCCTGTTCGAATCTTAAGAGGTGAAATTAGGAAAGCCTAGTTCGGGTTGCATTAAAAATATGGAAAAATGTTCTAAAATCATCTTTTAATATAATTAAGTGAACTGTGAAATCAATTTTGAAAAATGGGTTTTGGAAGTATGACATTTTGACTAGTGACCAAAATGTAAATTTCGAAAGTTTGGTGACTGTTTTATAAAGAGTTGAAACTTTGAATCTTTAAGGAGCTATTAATCCAAAGATGATTTCTCCAGATTTTTCTAAGATATTTTAAGTCTAAAATCTGATTTTAAAGGTTATTAAAATTGGAGGGAAGCCATTTTGGCTATTTTTGGATTTTGTAACCAACTTTGCTAAACTTTCTTTCTCTCATTTTCTCTCAAACCAAACACTACTTTTCCAGAGAATTGGATCTGATTTCTTCACCTAAATCCCTCCATTCAACTCTCATTTGATTCCAAATCATTGTATCTTCAAAACCTCTTCAATTGCTTCTTGATTCTTCAAGGATTTTCATTTCAAAAAGTGGAGAATCACAAGTTTGGAGGTAAGAACGTCCTTCTCCTCTAAACTATCAGTTCTTTACTGAAATTCCCAAGTTATCAACTCTTGATTGATGTTTAATTAAAGGCTTTTGAGTTTGGAATTGTATCTTGGCTTATAATGCAAGATTTGATGGTTTTTCATGATTTTTCGTTAGATCTGATTAACCTGTGATTTGAGATGTGTTTTTGATGTTAAATGAACTCTAAATTGATAAGGAAATGAGTTTTGATTGATGCAATCCCGGATAGGTTGTGTTTCCTAAGTTTAGCTTAAGTTTCTTGGATGTTTTTGTGGTGATCTTGTGGATCTGTTGTTGCTGGAGGTATAAGGATGTTTGTAGGTTGTTTTTAGATGTTTTATGGTGATGATGGATGTTAGGTTTTGCTGGGTTATGGTTGGGCTTTGTTGGGAAGTGGTTTTGATGCAATTTCGGTTGTGTTTGGTGGCCGAAATTGGAGTATGAATGAGAGCAGCGAGTTTGAGTGCTTTCATTGAAGCTTTTGATGCTTGATGATGCATTAAACCTCTGCTTTAATGTGTTTAATCAGGGGAGGCATCTTTGGATCCAAGAGTTGTTGATCCGGAAGCTTGAATTCGCGCTTCGGCAAGTGGCGAAGTGGAATCGGTGAGTGAAATTGGGTTTTCGGCTTTGAAACCAATGTCTTGGGAGCTTAGTTTAAGTCTAAACAACTTTGCTAAGCTCGAGCGTAAGTTTTCGGAATTTCTCTCTAGTGGTGGCCATGATTTTGTTGTGATGCAAAATGATTATTTGCATGTTTTACATACTGTTTTGGAAGCATGTTTTAGCATTGTTTTTGCTGATGATGTAAGCCATATGTTGAAGGTAACTCTAGGTAGGAGTTCCTTGCTTTTGTACATTGAAATGATGTGGTTTAATGCTTTTAAATGCATGATGAATATGGCTTGGCTTTATGCTTTAAAACAGTGATGTAAGTGATGAAAATGATGTATATTGGCAAGTGATGTTTTTAAAATGTTAAGGTCACTAAGGTGGTTAAAAGTCCTTGAGTGAGCCTTGTTACTTATGAACATCAAGGTGGTTAAAAGTCCTTGGATGGTTCATGTTGTGGACACTAAGGTGGTTAAAAGTCCTTAGGTGATCCTTTTCTATGGTGTTTAAAAGTCCA
Source organism: Hibiscus trionum (assembly GCA_030270665.1). Taxonomy (NCBI): domain Eukaryota; kingdom Viridiplantae; phylum Streptophyta; class Magnoliopsida; order Malvales; family Malvaceae; genus Hibiscus; species Hibiscus trionum. The sequence continues at coordinate 23,331,074 of BSYR01000005.1, forward strand.
TAGGCCAAGGTGTTTAAAAGTCCTTGGGATCAAGGTGTTTAAAAGTCCTTGATGGGTTACGTTTCATGGTGTTTAAAAGTCCATGGCCAAGGTGTTTAAAAGTCCTTGGGATCAAGGTGTTTAAAAGTCCTTGATGAGATACATTCTATGGTGTTTAAAAGTCCATAGGCCAAGGTGTTTAAAAGTCCTTGGGGCCAAGGTGTTTAAAAGTCCTTGGGGTGAAAGTTGATGAACTTGTGTTTAATGAAATGAAATTTATCACTTGTAGCCAATAAGACATGTTTTGATTTGATGCATGAGATGCATGTTTAAGAATGCTTTTGAGCATGTGTAAATGATGGTTTGAAGCATGTTTTATAAAGTGTTTTACAAATGCATTATTGGATGGTTTTTAAGAGCATTCCTCACTAAGCTTTGCTTACGCTCTCTTCGTTTTTCTTAATTCAATAATGCAGAGCATTAGAGACCTTTGAAGGCAGCAAGAAGGGCAAGAATTCAAGTGCAAGTAAAGCTCAATGTATGGAAGGTTTTTGTTAAACATTTTAGCTTTTGGGTGATTTGGCAATGGGGGACCAATGTGTATGTTTTGGGAGGTGTTGGAGACTCCCTAAGTATGTTAAATGTTGATGTGTTTGCTGGCTTTTGAATTGGAACCTTATATGCTTGTTTTGGAAGTTTGGTGTTGAATAGCTAGCTTGTGTAGGAAGCATGCCATTAGAATTGGGGCTTTTTGCATATGATGATGTTTGGTTGAATTGTTAGTGCTAATATGTTCCTTATATGTTGAATTGCATGTTGGCAAAGTTTGGTAGCATTTGGAGCATGATTGGTTGTGTAATTACATGTTTAAAGTGGAGTTTTGGAGCAATCTGGGCAGGGTGTTTCGGAACAGCACCTACCGTTTCGGAACGGGTGCCTTAATTGTGCCCAGGCGTCCGAAACGGGAGGGGCCGTTCCGAAACGGAAAGGCTTCTGCCAGACCCCCGTTTCGAAACGGGCTATGCCTGTTTCGGAACGGCCCCGCGTTTCGGAACGGGCTATCTCCCGTTTCGGAACAGTCGACCGTTGGGGGCTGACATTGGCAGTTATATGTTTTGAATTGTTTGCGTTTTGGTCCTGAAACTTGTTTGTGCAATTGTATGAGTTTGGGAAGTCCTTTTGAGCTGAAATTTCACAGAGAAGCATGAAACCTGATTAATTTCAAGTTGGTAACTTCAATTTGGATTAAGCCCTTATAATTATCAGAATTTACAATTTGGTCCCTAAAGTTGTAAATTGTTCAATTGAGTCCCTGTTTGATCTCTGATGTTTGTGATCTTTTGGTATGATGTTTGTGTGATCACAATTAGGCTTAATGCGCATCTAGACAAGTTTAAAAAGAAAAAAAAAGGGTCGTTAATCAAGGTTGACTTTCGGGTTGACCTTGGTTTTCCCCGTGTGACTTTCTTAATTCGGGTCAACCGTCTAGGCCGGGTTAAGAGGGTTACATTTGGTGGTATCAGAGCTGAGTTCTCGAGTAATTGGGAATGTTTGTATGCATGATTGAAGTATGTATGCTATGAATGCTTGTTGTTTGAAAGCATGTTCAGTGATTTGAAATGTTGATGTAGTTGAGTTGTATGCTCAGATGTTGCATGTTGAGGGTACCCATTGCCAAACAAAAGCTAAAGGAAAGATGTTGTTTTGAAATGAAATTGAGCTTGAATACTTGGATTGCTTACCTTGCTGGGCCTGCTTTTGTTTTATTTGTGTTGTGATTGCATGGTAAAAGTATGGCACCACGTAGAGAGTTAAGAGGTAATGCGAGAGCTACGGCTCCTAATGAGAATGAGAATGAAGAGCACACTGGTAGTGCTGTGTTACCCCCTCCTCCGCCTGGTGGTGGTGCTGGAGGTGCGAGAGCTGAAGCTGCAGCTGATGCTGGTGCTGGAGCTGCTGGACCAGAGGTTGGTCAGGGGCAAGCTATGCCTGATATGTCTGCTTTGGTACAAGCTATTGCGGGTGCTTTTCGAGCAGCAGTAGCTGGAGCTCAGGGAGCTGGGCACCAGGGAGATGCTGGAGTCAGATTGCCTTTGGAGCGTCTGCGCAGTCTTGGAGGGACTGAGTTTAGAGGTTTGTCAGCTGAGAGTTCTGAGGCTTGGCTGGAAAGTACCAAGCGTATCTTGGGTCAGATGAGTTGCACGGATGTGCAAAAGCTGGGCTGTGTTGTGTCCTTGCTGCAGGACGATGCTTATACATGGTGGACGACTACCATTTCTGGAATGGCTGAAGCTGATGTTACCTGGACATTCTTTCAGAATGTGTTTAAAAGAAGATATCTGGGAGTGAGATATCTGGATGAGAAAAAGCGGGAATTCATGTCTCTTACCCAAGGGAGCATGAGTGTAGCTGAGTACGAGGTACAGTTTGTACGGCTCAGTCAGTATGCACCGGAGCTGATACCTGATGAGAGGGCTAGGTGCGAGAGGTTTCGTTACGGTCTTGTGATGGATGTTAAGATGTATTTGTTGGCCACCGAGTATGTTGATTTTGATGTGTTGGTGGGCCGAGCAAAGGACGTTGAAATGAACCTGAGTTTTTCTGCTAAGGGTGCTGGCAAGCGAGCTGCTGAGTATAGTTCCGGAGGTGGACGGAACAAGAGGGGACGAGATCAGAAGTATCAGTCCTCAGCCAAGAGAGGTGGTGGTGTGCCTGCTAGAGGAGGCAATGCTAGAGCGGATCCCAGTGCTTGTTGGATCTGTGGTTCACGTAGTCACTTGAAGCGTGACTGTCCTCGTGCTGAGAGAGTGGCACAAGCTCCTGTTGCGGCTGCTGGTAACGGGTGCTGGAATTGTGGTTCTGCAGACCACATCAGGCGAGATTGTCCGAGGATGGCTGGTGAGCAGGTGCGTACTCCTGTTGTTGCTGCACCGCAGAGAGGTCGTGGGCGCGGCCGTGGTAATTTCCAGAGGAGAGAGGAAGGTGGCCGAGGGGTAGCTCATGTTGTAGCTATTCAGCTTGAAGGTGGAGGTCAAGCGAGGGTGTATGCTCAGAGAGAGGGCAGGAATGATGCAGATGTGATTGCAGGTACCTTTACTTTGCAGTCCTTGTCATTGCTTTCTTTGATTGATTCTGGATCTACACATTCATATATTCTTCGTGAGCATGCTGAATTGCTTGGTTTGCCTGTTGAGTCTTTGGATGTTGGTGTTCGGGTCACTAGTTCTTTTGGTGAGACTGTTGTGACTCGAAAGTTGTATAGAAGGTGTCCTTTGGTTGTTCAAGAGCATGTTTTTCATGTTGATCTTATGGAGTTGCCCTTCTATGGTTTCGATGTGATCCTTGGTATGGATTGGCTTGCTGAGCATCGTGCTGTTGTGGATTGTGAGAATAAGCGTGTTTCGCTTAAGCTTGCGGATGATTATGAAGTTGTGGTGGTTGGTGAGAATGTGAAGTTTCTTGCCAATGTTGTGTCTTCTTTGGAGGCGAGCAGGATGCTGAGGCAAGGTTGCGAAGCTTATCTAGCTTTTGTGATGAATCCTAGCTCTAAGGAGTTGAGGGTGCAAGATATCAGGGTTGTAAAGGAGTTTCCTGGTGTTTTTCCTGAGGAGTTGCCTGGTTTACCTCCTAACCGCGAGGTGGAGTTTGGAATTGAGCTGTATGAGAATACAACTCCTGTGTCCATTACTCCCTATAGAATGGCACCTAAGGAGCTGAAGGAGCTAAAGACGCAGTTGCAAGAGTTTCTTGATCGTGGTTTCATCCGGCCGAGTGTGTCACCTTGGGGAGCACCGGTCTTGTTTGTGAAGAAGAAGGATGGCACTATGAGAATGTGCATTGATTACCGTCAGCTGAACAAGTTGACTATCAAGAATCGGTATCCTTTGCCGAGGATTGATGATCTCTTTGATCAATTTTGGGGAGCTGCTGTGTTCTCTAAGATTGACTTGAGGTCAGGGTATTATCAGTTGAAGGTGAAAGATGTGGATGTGCCTAAGACAGCTTTCAGGACAAGGTATGGGCATTATGAGTTTCTTGTGATGCCGTTTGGGTTGACAAATGCTCCTGCTGCTTTCATGGACATGATGAATCGTGTGTTTCATGAATACCTGGACAAGTTTGTTGTGGTGTTCATTGATGATATCCTCGTGTACTCGCGTACTGAGGAGGAGCATGAAGAGCATTTGAGGATTGTTTTGCAAGCTTTGTTGGAGAATCAGCTTTATGCTAAGCTGAGCAAGTGTGAGTTCTGGTTAAGAGAGGTGGTTTTTCTTGGGCATGTGGTCTCAGCTGAGGGGATTCGTGTTGATCCTCAGAAGATTGAGGCGGTGATGAGCTGGAAGGTTCCTAAGTCTGTTCATGAGGTCCGTAGTTTCCTTGGTTTGGCGGGATACTACCGAAGGTTTGTGGATGGGTTTTCCAAGATTGCTGCTCCTTTGACAAAGCTGTTGCAGAAGGATGTTAAGTATGAGTGGACAGAAGCGAGACAACAGGCTTTTGAGAAGCTGAAGGCGGCTTTGACACAAGCTCCTATCTTGATTCAGCCTGAATCAGGGAAAGAGTTTGTGGTTTACAGTGATGCATCCTATGTTGGTTTGGGGTGTGTGCTAATGCAGGAGGGTAAGGTGGTGGCTTATGCATCGCGGCAGTTGAAAGTGTATGAGCACAATTACCCTACGCACGATATTGAGCTGGCTGCAGTGGTTTTTGCTCTGAAGATCTGGAGGCATTATCTGTATGGTGAGAAGTGTACTGTGTACACAGATCACAAGAGTTTGAGGTATCTGATGTCTCAGAAGGAGTTGAATCTTAGGCAGCGGCGTTGGTTGGAGTTGCTCAAGGATTATGATCTGACGATTGAGTATCATCCTGGAAAAGCTAATGTTGTTGCTGATGCCTTGAGTAGGAAGGTAGCTGTTGAGTTGAGAGCCATGTTTGCTAGCTTGAGCTTATCGCATGATGGTGGTCTTGTGGCTGAGTTACAAGTGAAGCCATCTTTGGTTCAGATGATCAAGGATAAGCAGTTGTTGGATGATTCCTTGGTGTCTCATGTTCAGGATATCGCGGAGGGTAGACCTTCGGATTTCTGTTTCAATGATGATGGTGTGCTGTGTTTTGGTAGTCGGATAGTAGTGCCCAATGATGCTGAGTTGAGGCGTGCTATTCTGACTGAAGGTCATAGTAGTCCTTTTGCTATGCATCCTGGTAGTACTAAGATGTACCGTGATCTTCGTGATGAGTACTATTGGGTTGGTTTGAAGAAGGATGTTGCGGAGTTCGTGAGCAAGTGTTTGGTGTGTCAGCGAGTTAAGGCTGAGCATCAGTTTCCTTCTGGTTTGTTGCAACCGTTGAAAGTCCCTGAATGGAAGTGGGAGAGGGTTACCATGGATTTTGTATCTGGTTTACCTTTGTCTCCATCGAAGAAGAATTCGGTCTGGGTGATTGTGGATCGCCTGACGAAGTGTGCGCATTTCTTGCCTGTGCATACTACGTTTTCTTTGGATAAGCTGGCAGAGCTGTACATTGCTGAGATTGTGAGGCTGCATGGTGTGCCTAAGTCGATTGTGTCGGATAGGGATCCGAGGTTCACATCGCGTTTCTGGCAGTGTTTGCATCAAGCTCTGGGTACAAGGTTGCATTTCAGTACATCCTATCATCCTCAGTCGGATGGTCAGTCTGAGCGAGTTATCTAGATTTTGGAGGATATGTTGAGGTGCTGCGTGATTGAGTTCCAAGGTTCTTGGGAGAAGCATATGCCTTTGGTTGAGTTTGCTTATAACAACAGTTATCAGGCGAGCATACAGATGGCACCTTATGAGGCTTTGTACGGGAGGAATTGTAGGACTCCTCTTTGTTAGGCTGAAACTGGTCAAAAGTTGGTTTCGATGCCGGCTTTGTTGAAAGGGACCACGGAGAAGGTGAAGCTCATTTGTGAGCGGTTAAAGGCTGCTTCTGATCGGCAGAAGTCTTACGCGGATTTGAAGCGTAAGGAGATAGAGTATGCGGTGGGTGACCGTGTGTTCTTGAAAGTTTCGCCTTGGAAGAAGGTGATGAGGTTTGGCCGGAAGGGCAAGTTGAGCCCTCGGTACATTGGACCATATGAGGTGGTTGAGCGTGTAGGTCCTGTTGCGTATCGGTTGAGGTTACCTCAGGAGTTGGAGAAGATTCATGATGTGTTTCATGTTTCTATGCGTCGGCAAGTGAACGAACACGAGTCGGTGAGTGGAAATTGGTTTTCCAGCGAGGAAACATTTTGAAAAATGTTTTGGGATCTTAATAAGAGCTTGAAACACTTTATTAAGGTCAGAAGTAAGTAAAGTGTATTTTACTCTCGGTTGTGCTAGTTTTGAGACTTTGGTTGCACTTGATTTTAAATGCAATATCTACTGCTTTAAAGAATGTTTTGAGTATATGAGATGTGTATGATGATGCCATGTGGTCTAAGCATGCACTTGGTAGATGATCCTTGTATGCATGTGTTGATGCATGAGATTTTAAGTATGGTCTAATGCCGGTTAATGGCTTACCATGAATGCTTTGTAAAAACAGTGAGTTATGCATGTGTTATGGATTATATTGGCAAATGATATGGTTTAAAGAGTTTATAGATGAAATCAGAAAATAGTTAGTCGGCTATAGGATTGAGTGCACTATAAACAAGTCGCCTTGGATGTTGAGGGGTTGTGATTGTACTGAATACTCCACCACGGGTGTCACAACGATGGAGGGTCGCTCTCGTGTGTGAGCCTTGAGATTCTGACAAAGTGTGTGAAGAGTGTGGGACAACCCTTGGAGATTCGTGTATCTTGTAACGCCCCGGTTTTTGGGCTTAGAAGTTTTGGGCGTTGACCGGTTTGGTCAAAGTCCTGTTCGAATCTTAAGAGGTGAAATTAGGAAAGCCTAGTTCGGGTTGCATTAAAAATATGGAAAAATGTTCTAAAATCATCTTTTAATATAATTAAGTGAACTGTGAAATCAATTTTGAAAAATGGGTTTTGGAAGTATGACATTTTGACTAGTGACCAAAATGTAAATTTCGAAAGTTTGGTGACTGTTTTATAAAGAGTTGAAACTTTGAATCTTTAAGGAGCTATTAATCCAAAGATGATTTCTCCAGATTTTTCTAAGATATTTTAAGTCTAAAATCTGATTTTAAAGGTTATTAAAATTGGAGGGAAGCCATTTTGGCTATTTTTGGATTTTGTAACCAACTTTGCTAAACTTTCTTTCTCTCATTTTCTCTCAAACCAAACACTACTTTTCCAGAGAATTGGATCTGATTTCTTCACCTAAATCCCTCCATTCAACTCTCATTTGATTCCAAATCATTGTATCTTCAAAACCTCTTCAATTGCTTCTTGATTCTTCAAGGATTTTCATTTCAAAAAGTGGAGAATCACAAGTTTGGAGGTAAGAACGTCCTTCTCCTCTAAACTATCAGTTCTTTACTGAAATTCCCAAGTTATCAACTCTTGATTGATGTTTAATTAAAGGCTTTTGAGTTTGGAATTGTATCTTGGCTTATAATGCAAGATTTGATGGTTTTTCATGATTTTTCGTTAGATCTGATTAACCTGTGATTTGAGATGTGTTTTTGATGTTAAATGAACTCTAAATTGATAAGGAAATGAGTTTTGATTGATGCAATCCCGGATAGGTTGTGTTTCCTAAGTTTAGCTTAAGTTTCTTGGATGTTTTTGTGGTGATCTTGTGGATCTGTTGTTGTTGGAGGTATAAGGATGTTTGTAGGTTGTTTTTAGATGTTTTATGGTGATGATGGATGTTAGGTTTTGCTGGGTTATGGCTGGGCTTTGTTGAGAAGTGGTTTTGATGCAATTTCGGTTGTGTTTGGTGGCCGAAATTGGAGTATGAATGAGAGCAGCGAGTTTGAGTGCTTTCATTGAAGCTTTTGATGCTTGATGGTGCATTAAACCTCTGCTTTAATGTGTTTAATCAGGGGAGGCATCTTTGGATCCAAGAGTTGTTGATCCGGAAGCTTGAATTCGTGCTTCGGCAAGTGGCGAAGTGGAATCGGTGAGTGAAATTGGGTTTTCGGCTTTGAAACCAATGTCTTGGGAGCTTAGTTTAAGTCTAAACAACTTTGCTAAGCTCGAGCGTAAGTTTTCGGAATTTCTCTCTAGTGGTGGCCATGATTTTGTTGTGATGCAAAATGATTATTTGCATGTTTTACATACTGTTTTGGAAGTATGTTTTAGCATGGTTTTTGCTGATGATGTAAGCCATATGTTGAAGGTAACTCTAGGTAGGAGTTCCTTGCTTTTGTACATTGAAATGATGTGGTTTAATGATTTTAAATGCATGATGAATATGGCTTGGCTTTATGCTTTAAAGCAGTGATGTAAGTGATGAAAATGATGTATATTGGCAAGTGATGTTTTTAAAATGATAAGGTCACTAAGGTGGTTAAAAGTCCTTGAGTGAGCCTTGTTACTTATGAACATCAAGGTGGTTAAAAGTCCTTGGATGGTTCATGTTGTGGACACTAAGGTGGTTAAAAGTCCTTAGGTGATCCTTTTCTATGGTGTTTAAAAGTCCATAGGCCAAGGTGTTTAAAAGTCCTTGGGATCAAGGTGTTTAAAAGTCCTTGATGGGTTACGTTTCATGGTGTTTAAAAGTCCATGGCCAAGGTGTTTAAAAGTCCTTGGGATCAAGGTGTTTAAAAGTCCTTGATGAGATACATTCTATGGTGTTTAAAAGTCCATAGGCCAAGGTGTTTAAAAGTCCTTGGGGCCAAGGTGTTTAAAAGTCCTTGGGGTGAAAGTTGATGAACTTGTGTTTAATGAAATGGAATTTATCACTTGTAGCCAATAAGACATGTTTTGATTTGATGCATGAGATGCATGTTTAAGAATGCTTTTGAGCATGTGTAAATGATGGTTTGAAGCATGTTTTATAAAGTGTTTTACAAATGCATTATTGGATGGTTTTTAAGAGCATTCATCACTAAGCTTTGCTTACGCTCTCTTTGTTTTTCTTAATTCAATAATGCAGAGCATTAGAGACCTTTGAAGGCAGCAAGAAGGGAAAGAATTCAAGTGCAAGTAAAGCTCAATGTATGGAAGGTTTTTGTTAAACATTTTAGCTTTTGGGTGATTTGGCAATGGGGGACCAATGTGTATGTTTTGGGAGGTGTTGGAGACTCCCTAAGTATGTTAAATGTTGATGTGTTTGCTGGCTTTTGAATTGGAACCTTATATGCTTGTTTTGGAAGTTTGGTGTTGAATAGCTAGCTTGTGTAGGAAGCATGCCATTAGAATTGGGGCTTTTTGCATATGATGATGTTTGGTTGAATTGTTAGTGCTAATATGTTCCTTATATGTTGAATTGCATGTTGGCAAAGTTTTGTAGCATTTGGAGCATGATTGGTTGTGTAATTACATGTTTAAAGTGGAGTTTTGGAGCAATCTGGGCAGGGTGTTTCGGAACAGCACCTACCGTTTCGGAACGGGTGCCTTAATTGTGCCCAGGCGTCCGAAACGGGAGGGGCCGTTCCGAAACGGAAAGGCTTCTGCCAGACCCCCGTTTCGAAACGGGCTATGCCTGTTTCGGAACGGCCCCGCGTTTCGGAACGAGCTGTCTCCCGTTTCGGAACAGTCGACCGTTGGGGGCTGACATTGGCAGTTATATGTTTTGAATTGTTTGCGTTTTGGTCCTGAAACTTGTTTGTGCAATTGTATGAGTTTGGGAAGTCCTTTTGAGCTGAAATTTCACAGAGAAGCATGAAACCTGATTAATTTCAAGTTGGTAACTTCAATTTGGATTAAGCCCTTATAATTATCAGAATTTACAATTTGGTCCCTAAAGTTGTAAATTGTTCAATTGAGTCCCTGTTTGATCTCTGATGTTTGTGATCTTTTGGTATGATGTTTGAGTGATCACAATTAGGCTTAATGCGCATATAGACAAGTTTAAAAAGAAAAAAAAGGGTCGTTAATCAAGGTTGACTTTCGGGTTGACCTTGGTTTTCCTCGTGTGACTTTCTTAATTCGGGTCAACCGTCTAGGCCGGGTTAAGGGGGTTACATATCTGATACTTTGATTTTTGAGTTTGTTGTTATCACTTGTGAGCCAATATAATGGAATTGTGTAATGTGGAAAATATTGCTAATGCATGGTTTAAAAGATGCATGTTTTGGTTGAAGCTTAGCATAATGGAATTTATGCTTGGAAGGCTTGGTAAATGTGAAGCAATGGTTAAGTTGCTGATTTGATTTGAATCATGTAGCATGATGTTCAAAACAATGATTTTGATGTTTAAGTGCATGGTTGCTAAGAAAGGCATGTTGGTTTTGGAAAGAGTGAAATATGGTTTTGTGCATTGATGACGTTCGTGGTTTGAGCAATTCTCACTAAGCTTATATGCTTATGCTCTCTTTGTTTCATCAATGTAGATAATTAGGCTATTTTGGAGGCAATGTCTTTGAGGAACCACACCAAGACTTTTTGCTAAAAGTATGTTGAACTTTTGAACTAGTGTAATAAGGGCAATGGGGGGTGTCGAATGCTTTAAATATTGTTGTTGTGGTATTTTCTTGTTTTGAGCAAGTTTATTATGCATTCGTGATATTGTAATTGGCCTCTATGTGGTCTTTGGACCTTTAATTGGTGTTTTGGTCATGTTTCAGTTTGTGGTTGGAGGCATGCTTTATTAGTTGCTTGTTCAATATGAATTGTTGTACCTAATGCTTGTTATGTGGCTAGTTTGGGATGCATATATGTTTGATGTGATTATATATGCATGCATACGAGTTATGGGTGTGATCAGATGATGATTGATGCGTTTAAGAGGTTGTTCCTTCTGCACTTAGTGTATGGGTATTGATACTCGGGCCTCAGTATCGATACTCATAGGCTAATTTTGGCCAGATTGGTGCATGTGTATCGATACGATTTGGAACTGTATCAATACCCCTATGCACAATGCAAAATTGTACCGATACTCAGGGAAGGGTATCGTTACCCTCTCTCAAACTTTGGTTACTGCCTTCTTGAGTATCCATACGGGCTATAGGTTTACCGATACCTGGTCGTTAAATTAGTTAAATGGAATCTTTAAAAGTCTGAAATGTTACATTTTAGTCCCTGAACTTTGTGTATACAATTGGATGGGTATGGATGGTTCGTTTGTGCTGAAATTAGTCCGAGAAGCTTGTTTTATGATTAATAAAAGGTTGGTAACCTTAAAATTGGAAGGGTACCTATAACATATAGAAATTACGCTTTGGTCCCAAAAAGCTTAAAACATTCAATTGAACCCCTAAACGTTATCCGTTTGCTGCACCGTTTCTTTCTAAATGTTTTGTTGATCACATAGAGCTTTAAATTGCATCTAGAGAAGATAAAAAGAAAAAAGGTTGTTAATCGAAGTCAAATTTAACGAGTTGGCTTCGGTTTTCCCCGTGTAATCTCCTTGGTTCGGGTCGGACGTCTAAGCCGGACTAAGGGGGTTACATTTGGTGGTATTAGAGCTAGGTTTCTAAAAGATTGGGATGATGGTAAGTTGCGGGTAAATGATTTGTGTTGTGGTTTTGTGTTGTGGTACTATTTGCTTTGTCCGATGAATGTTTAAGCATGTTATTGCTGAATGTATGATAATGACGTTGTACATGATGAATAAATGTGGATGTGATGACGATTGAGCTTAGTCTTGATGGTTGAGATATATGATGTTGTAGTATGCATATGATATGCTTTTTCCATGTTGGGGGGAAATTGGAATACCCATTGCCTTATTACCTAGTAAAATGTTTTAATTGGTTTTGAAAGTCTTGGGATCCTCGTAAGAGCTGGCCCGATTATTTATTTTTTTATGTTCATGTTTTAATGATAACTAGCACAATGGGATCGAGACGCGAGTTGCTTTCTGGAGCGATAGCTCCTGCTGAGGAACAGTGTGATCAAGAGAATGAGGTTCCAACTGGTGGAAACCTACCTCATCATCCGCCACCACCACCTAGGGGTGATGGGCAGGGCCAACACGAACATGCTGGTCTGAGGATTGGAGATTGGACGCCTTTGGTACAGGCGATGATGAGAGCATTTTAGGTTGTCGTTGCTATAGTGCATGTGCAGGCTCCTGCTGCTGGGAAAACGAGATTGCCATTGGAGCGATTGAGGAGTTTGGGAGGAGTAGAATTTTGGGGATTACCTCCTGAAGCGTCTGAAGCATGGCTGGCTAGTACGACCGGTATATTGGATCAGATGTGGTGCAGTGATGCACGAAATTTGGGTTGCGCAGTATCATTACTACATGGTTATGCATATACCTGGTGGACTACTGCGACTGCGGCCTTGGAGCTAGAGGAGGTGGATTGGACGTTTTTCCTGTATGCTTTCAAGAGGAAGTACCTTGGAGTTAGGTACCTTGCTGATAAGAAGAGAGAATTTATGTCTCTTGTTCAAGGGAGTATGACTGTTGCTGAGTACAAGATCCAGTTCGTACGCTTAATTCAGTATGCTTTATAGCTGATGCCGAGTGATAGGCATCGATGCGATCGTTTTCGGTACGGCCTGGTACAAGAGGTTAAGACGTATATGCTTGCGACATATTATATAGATTTCGATGTCCTCATGACTCGAGCTAAAGATATAGACCAGAGCTTGGGTTTAACCTCGCGTGGGGGTGGTTCCAATCTGCGGAAGAGAGCTACTGAAGCTTGCCCTAGTGGTGGGCAGAGTAAGAGAAACTGGGACTATGGAATTCAGCCTGCGGTTAGGCATGGAAATTTTGGACGTGGTGCACCGTTTCGGGGCAACAGGCGGAGAGCTGAACAGTACATATGCTGGATGTGTGGTTCGCCGGAGCACTTGAGAAAAGACTGCCCTCGTGCGGCTCGTGAGGTTCACTCTCCTATAGTTGGGGTAATTCGTGTTGTAACTGTGGATCTGCTGACCAAATGAGGCGTGAGTGTCCCATATTAGCGGGAGGTGGTCAGGGTCGTACATTAGTTGTTGCACAGTAGAGAGGCCGTGGGCGCGATCGAGGCAACTACCAGAAGAGAGAGGATGGCCAGAGAGGTGTGGCTCATGTCGTTGCTATTAAGCTAGAGGGAGGTGGTCCCGCGAGGGTGTATGCACATCATGAGGGACGCAACGACACCAATGTGATCGCAGGTACCTTCACATTGCAATCTCTATCCTTATTAGCATTGATTGATTATAGATCTACGCATTCATACATCTTGAGTGAGCATGCGCATTTGCTTGAAATTCCTATTGAGATGCTAGATGTAGGAATGCAAGTAGCAAGTTCCTTTAGTGAGACTGTGGATACAAGGAATCAGTATAGGAGGTGCCTGTTGTCTTTTCAAGGTCATGTATTTCTTGTTGATCTAATGGAATTGCCTTTTTATGGTTTTGACGTGATTCTTGGAATGGACTGGTTGGTTAAACACCGAGCTGTGGTGGATTTTGACGTTAAGTGTGTTACCTCAAAGCTTGCGGATGATTATGAGGTAGTAATCGTGGGTGAGAACGTGAAGTTCTTATCTAACGCAATTTCAGTTGTTGAAGCGAGTCGGATGATGGAGTTGGGATGTGAAGCTTTCTTGGTGTATGTGATGAATCCTGGCACAAATGAAGTACATGTTCAAGACATACGAATTGTATGCGAGTTTCTGGGTGTCTTTCTGGAGGAGTTGCCAGGGTTGCCACCGAACCGGAAAGTTGAGTTTGGCTTAGAGTTGTATGAGAATACGTCTCCGGTGTCCATTGCTCCTTATCACATTGCACCTAAGGAGTTGAAGGAGTTGAAGACGCAGCTCTAGGAGTTGCTTGACCGAGGGTTCATAAGGCCGAGTATTTCACCTTGGGGTGCGCCGGTCTTGTTTGTGAAGAATAAGGATGGTACCATGCGTATGTGCATTAATTATCGGCAACTGAACAAGTTTACGATTAAGAACAAGTACCCTTTTTCTGAGGATCGATGATTTGTTCGACCAATTTCATGGATCTTTGGTGTTTTCGAAGATAAACTTGAGGTCTGGGTATTACCAGCTTAAGGTTAAGGATGTGGATGTACCTAAGACAGTTTTTCAGACTAGGTACGGCCATTATGAGTTTCTGGTGATGCCGTTTGGGTTGACAAATGCACCGGCTGCATTCATGAACATGATGAATAGAGTGTTCCATGAGTATCTGGACCAGTTTGTGGTTGTGTTTATCGATGATATTCTTGTGTACTCACGTATTGAGGAGGATCATGATAAGCACTTAAGGATTGTGTTGCAAGTGATGTTGGAGAATCAACTCTATGCTAAGTTGAGCAAGTGTGAGTTTTGGCTCAGGAAGGTGATTTTTCTTGGACATGTGGTGTCAGCCGAAGGTATCCGGGTTGATCCACATAAGGTTGAGGCGGTGGTGAGTTGGAAGACGCCTAAGTCAGTAACGAAGGTGTGTAGTTTTCTTGGCTTGGCTGGTTACTACCGAAGGTTTGTCGAAGGGTTCTCTAAGATTGCTGCCCCTTTGACCAAGTTGTTGCAAAAGAATGTTCGCTTCGAGTGGACGGATGATAGGCAACAAGCTTTCGAAAACATGAAGGAAGCCTTGACGCAAGCTCCTGTCTTGATTCAACCAGAATCGATTAAGGAGTTTGTAGTTTTTAGCGATGCGTCATACGCTGGTTTGGGATGCGTTTGGATGCAAGGTGGAAATGTTGTAGCTTATGTGTCTAGACAGCTAAAAGTGCATGAGCGCAACTATCCTACGCATGATCTCAAACTCGCAGCGGTGGTGTTTGCTCTAATGATTTGGAGACACTATCTTTATGGTGAGAGATGTGTGGTTTACACCGACCATAAGAGTTTGAAGTACCTTATGTCTCAGAAAGAATTGAACCTTAGGCAACATATATGGGTGGAGTTGCTTAAGGATTATGATATGACCATTGAGTATCATCCGGGAAAGGCCAATGTTGTGGCTAATGCTTTGAGTTGGAAGGTGGCTGTTGAATTAAGGGCCATGTTTGCTCGTTTGAGTATATCACGTGATGGAGGCTTGATAGCAGAGTTGCAGGTGAAACCCTCCCTAATATAGTTGATTAAGGAAAAACAGTTGTTGGATGATTCATTGGTGCCTCACGTTCAACATATAGCTGATGAAGAGGCTACTGATTTTTGCTTTAATGATAATGGAGTTCTATGTTTTAAAAGTCGGATAGTGGTGCCGGAAGATGTTGAGTTGAGGCGCACAATCTTGACTGAGGCACATAGTAGTCATTTTGCTATGCGCCATGGTAGTACCAAGATGTATCGTGCCTTAAAGGATGAGTATTATTTGGTGGGGTTGAAAAAGGATGTGGCAGATTTTGTTAGCAAGTGTATGGTTTGCCAATGGGTGAAGGCTGAGCACCAGTTTCCTTCCGGTTTGTTACAGCCTTTGAGAATACTGAAGTGGAAATGGGAGAGGATTACGATGGATTTCGTATACGTTTCTTGGTTGTGGATCACCTTACGAAGTGTGCACGTTTCTTGGTTGTGCATACTACGTATACGTTGAACAAGCTAGCTGAGCTGTATATCGCTGAGATTGTGCGTTTGCATGGTGTGCCCAAGTCTATAGTTTCGAATAGAGATCCGAGGGTTACAGCAAGGTTATGGGAGTGTTAGCACCAGGCGTTGTGTACGCGGTTGAATTTCAACATTTCATTTCATCCTCAGTCGGATAGGCAATCAGAACGAGTTATCCAAGTGCTTGATGACATGTTGCGATGTTGTGTACTTGATTTCCAGGGTTCTTGGGAAAAACATCTGCCGTTGGTTGAGTTTGCCTATAATAATAGCTTTCAGGCAAGTATTCAAATGGCTCCATACGAGGCTTTGTATGGAAGAAAGTGTAGAACGCCTCTTTGTTGGGCTGAGGCTGGCCAAAAGTTGCTTTCCATGCTGGAGATGCTCAAGGGAACAACAGAGAAGGTGAAGCTCATTTGTGAGCGGTTGAAGGCTGCATCGGATCGCCAGAAGTCTTACGCGGATTTGAAGCGTAAAGAGGTTGAGTTCACGGTTGGGGATCGCGTGTTCCTTAAAGTATCACCTTGGAAGAAGGTAGTGAGGTTCGGACGAAAGGGAAAGCTTAGTCCGAGATTTATTGGACCCTATGAAGTTGTAGAGGGAGTTGGTCTTGTGGCTTATCGGTTGAGGTTGCCTCCCGAGTTGGAAAAGATCCATGATGTGTTTAATGTATCCATGTTGTGGAGGTATAGATCGGATCCTCGCATGTGATGCCGGTTGAGGAAATAGAGATGAATCCGGATTTGTCCTATGATGAGGAACTAGTGAAGATTCTTGACTCGAGTAACAAGATTCTTCGTGGCAAGATGATAGAACTTGTTAAGGTGTTATGGCGGCACCGAGGAATTGAGGAGGCCACGTGGGAAAGCAAAGCGGACATGCTGAGGCAAATCCCACATCTTTTTCCTTTAGGTAAAATTTCGAGGACGAAATTTCCTAAGGGGGAGAGTTGTAATGCCTCGATTTTGGGCCTAGATGTTTTAGACATCGGATCGGGTTAAGTGAACCGGTTGGAAACAGTTTGAATCGTGTTAGGTGGTTTAGGGAAATCAAGGTTCGGGATAGGATAAAAATATGACAAATTTTCCTAAAATCCTTTAAAATCATGTTTAAGAGGTTGGTCAAATCAATTTTACAAACGAGTTTTGGATAAGGTACATTTTTGGGCAGTGACCAAAATACAAAGTTTTAAAACTGTGGAAAGATACAATTTTCAAAGAAAGAGTCAAAATCATAGAATCTTTAGGGAGCTTTTAAGCAATTAAGCCTTTCCTTAATATTACATGTGTTTTAAATGGATTTTAAATAATTGATTTATTAGTTTTATTATTTAATTAATAAAAGTTAGTTATTTTGGAGAACAAAAATTCATGTTAGTTATCATTTTCAGCCAAACACATTTCTAAACCAATTTCTCCAGAATTCTTTTCTCCCAAACACTCTCTTTTTTATTTCTCATCCATTTCAAAGAATCCTTTTACATTTCTTCAAGATTTGTGAATAAAAAACTTGTCAAATATTGAGGAAAGCAAGGATTGGAGGTAAATCACGTTCTCAACCTCTAATCAAGGTTCTTTATTGAAATTCCCAAGATTTTTTACTCTTAAATGTTGTTTTTAATTGAGTTTTGATTATGGTTTTGAATTGAGATCAAAATTTATAAAATGATGAGTAAAATCTCAATTTTCGGAGTGATCTTGATGTGTTCTGTTTGTGATGGATTTTAATTGAGTTTTGAGTTAATCTTGATGTTGAAAATGAGTTTTAATGATATAGATACCGAAATTCTTGAGATTCTTGAGTTTTATGTTGGTTTTAGTTGGGTTTTTGAGGTGTTTTGATGCTTATATGCTTACTGGAGGTATAAGGTTGGTTTTAGGTTGTTTTTTGATGTTGATTAATGCTTAGAATGTGTTGGATGAGTTGGGTAATGCTTGGGCTGAGGTTTGAGATCAATCGATTGGGTTTTTGGTTGTTTCAGATGAGTAATTTGGTGTATTTTTGTTGGGCAACGATTTTGTGTTAAGTTGCGGGTGTTAGAATGCATTTTAATGCATTGAGGCTCTGTTTTTATGTGTTGAAAACAAGATATTATAATCCGGAAGCAAATAAAGTGGTTTTGGAGGATTCGGACAATTGATAGTCGTGTCGGCAAGTGAACGATCGCGAGTCGGTTAGTGGAAATTGGTTTTCTAGCAAGGAAACGTTTTGATAAAGGTTTTGGGAACAAAATAAGAGCTTGAAACGCTTTATTAAGTTTGAAAATAAGTAAAGTGTATTTTACTCTCGGTTGTGCTAGTTTTGAGCCTTTGATTGCACTTGATTTTAAATGCATTAATCTACTGTTTTAAAGCATGTTTTGAGTACATGAGATGTGTATGATGATGCCATGTGGTCTAAGAATGTACTAGGTAGATGATCCTTGTATGCATGTGTTGATGCATGAGATTTTAAGCATGGTGTAATGCTTGTTGATGGCCTATCATGAATGCTTTGTAAAAATAGTGAGTTATGCATGTGTTATGGATTATATTGGCAAATGATGTGGTTTAAAGTGTTTATAAATGAAATCAGATATAGTTAGCCATATATAGGATTGAGTGCACTATAAACAAGTCCCCTTGGATGTTGAGGGGTTGTGATTGTACCGAATACTCCATACAAGTACCTTAACGGTTGAGGATTGTTAAGGTTGCAACAGTTGAGGGTTGTTATCGGGTGCAAATCTTGGGCATGTCCCATCTCTCGTTAGTGGATTATACATTTACCAATGAGTGGTGTTGAGGGGTTGTTATTGTACCGAATACTCCACCACAGGTGTCACGACGATGGAGGGTCGCTCTCGTGTGTGAGCCTTGAGATTCTGACAAAGTGTGTGAAGGGTGTGGGACAACCCTTGGTAATTTGTGTATCCGATACTTTGATTTTTGAGCTTGTTGTTATCACTTGTGAGCCATTATAATGCAATTGTGTAATGTGGAAAATTTTGCTAATGTATGGTTTAAAAGATGCATGTTTTGGTTGAAGCTTAACATAATGGAATTTATGCTTGGAAGGCTTGGTAAATGTGAAGTAATGGTTAAGTTGCTGATTTGATTTCAATCATGTAGCATGATGCTCAAAATAATGATTTTGATGTTTAAGTGCATGGTTGCTAAGAAAGGCATGTTGGTTTTGGAAAGAGTGAAAATTGGTTTTATGCATTGATAATGTTTGTTGTTTGAGCAATTCTCACTAAGCTTGTATGCTTATGCTCTCTTTGTTTCATCAATGCAGATAATTAGGCTATTTTGGAGGCAGTGTCTTTGAGGAACCACACCAAGACTTTTTGCTAAAAGTATGTTGAACTTTTGAACTAGTGCAATAAGGGCAATGGGGGTGTCAAATGATTTAAATGTTGTTGTTGCGGTATTTTCTTGTTTTGAGCAAGTTTATTATGCATTCGTGATATTGTAATTGGCCTCTATGTGGCTTTTGGACCTTTAATTGGGTTTTTGGTCATGTTTCGGTTTGTGGTTGAAGGCATGCTTTATTAGTTGCTTGTTCAATATGAATTGTTGTGCTAAATGCTTGCTATGAGACTAGTTTGTGATGCATATATGTTTGATATGATTATATATGCATGTATATGAGTTATGGGTGTTTTCGGGTGATGATTGATGCGTTTAAGAGGTTGTTCCTTGTGCACTTTTGGTATGGGTATCGATACTCATAGGCTAATTTTGGCCAAATTGGCACAGGTGTATCGATACGATTTGGAAGTGTATCGATACCCCTATGTATAATGCACACCTGTACCGATACTCGAGGATGGGCATCGCTACCCTCTCTCAAACTTTGGTTATTGTCGTCCCGAGTATCAATACGGGCTATAGGTGTACCGATACCTGGCCATTAAGTGAGTTAAATGGAATCTTTAAAAGTTTGAAATGTTACATTTTAGTCCCTGAACTTTGTGTATGCAATTGGATGGGTTTGGATGGTTCGTTTGTGCTGAAATTAGTCATAGAAGCATGTTTTATGATTAATAAAAGGTTGGTAACATTAAAATTGGAAGGAATCCTGTAATTTACGGAAATTATGTTTTGGTCTTTAAAAGTTTAAAATGTTCAATCGAATCCCTAAACGTTATCCGTTTGTTGTGCCGTTTCTTTCTAAATGCTTTGTTGATCACATAGAGCTTTAAATTGCATCTAGAGAAGATAAAAATAAAAAAGGGTCATTAATCGAAGTTGTCTTTAACGAGTTGGCTTCGGTTTTCCCCGTGTAATCTCGTTGGTTCGGATCAGACGTCTAGGCCGGGCTAAGGGGGTTACATCTGAACAAAAGACATGTTGGAATTGTGGATCGCAAGAGCATATGAGACGAGATTGTCCTTGTGTGACTCGAGAGGTGCAGGCTCCTGCGGTTGGGGTGACTAATTCTTGTTGGAACTGTGGCTCAGCTGATCACTTGAGACGTGACTGTCCTTTGTTAGCTGGAGGTGGTCCGAGTCGGGCACCTGTTGTTGCACCACAGAGAGGCCGTGGGCACGGTCGTGGTAATTTCTAGCGTAGGGAGGATGGACAAAGAGGTGTGGCACATGTTGTGGCTGTTCAACCCGAGGGTGGTGGTCCTGCGAGGGTGTATGTACATCACGAACGTAATGACACCGATGTGATTGCATGTACTTTCACTTTGCAATCCTTGTCATTATTAGCTTTATTTGATTCTGGATCTACGCATTCATACATCTTGAGTGAGCATGCACATTTGCTTGATATCCCTGTTGAGATGTTAGAAGTGGGAATGCAAGTAACTAGCTCTTTTGGTGAAACTGTTGTTACGAGAAAATTGTATAGGAGATGTCCTTTATTTGTTCAAGGCAATGTGTTTTCAGTGTATTTGATGGATTTACCTTTCTATGGTTTTGATGTAATCCTTGGGATGGATTGGTTGAGCGAACATAGGGCTGTAGTCGAATTTGATGTTAAGAGAGTTACCGTGAAACTTGCTGATGATTACGAAGTGGTAATTGTGGGTGAGGATGTGAAATTCTTGTCTAATGCAATTTCGGCTCTTGAAGAAAGTCGTATGATGGAGTTGGGTTGTGAAGCTTTTCTAGCTTATAGAATGAACCCTGGTTCAAAGAAGCTGCGAATACAAGACATTCGAACGATATTTGAGTTTACGGGTGTCTTTTCGGAAGAGGTTTTGGGTTGCCACCGAACAGAGAAGTTGAGTTTGGCATTGTGTTGTATGAAAATACGACTCTAGTGTCAATTGCTCCTTATCGTATGGCACCTAAATAGTTGAGGGAGTTGAAAACACAACTTCAGGAGTTGCTAGATCGATGGTTCATAAGGCCAAGTATTTTACCTTGGGGTGCACCAGTCTTGTTTGTAAAGAAGAAAGATGACACGATGCATGTGTATAGATTATCGGCAACTGAACAAGTTGACGATTAAGAACAAGTATCCTTTGCCAAGGATTGATGATTTGTTTGACCAGTTCCAAGGTGCTTCAATGTTTTCTAAGATTGATTTGAGGTCTGGGTATTATCAATTGAAGGTAAAGGGTGTAGATGTGCCTAAGACAACTTTTCGTACAAGGTACGAGCATTATTAGTTCTTGGTGATGTCATTTGGTTTGACAAATGCACCGGTTACATTCATGGATATGATGAATCGTGTGTTCCATGGGTTTTTGGATCAGTTCGTGGTAGTGTTTATTGATGATATTCTTGTGTACTCTCGTACCGAGGAGGATCTTGATAAACATTTGAGGATAGTGTTGCAAGAGTTGTTGGAGAATCAACTTTGTGCTAAATTGAGCAAGTGCGAGTTTTAGCTCAAGGAAGTTGTCTTCCTTGGACATGTAATGTCGGCCGAGGGTATCTGAGTTGACCCACACAAGATTGAGGCAGTGATGAATTGGGAGATGCCTAAATCGGTGACGGAAGTTCGTAGTTTCCTTGGTTTTGCTGGATATTATCGAAGTTTTGTTGAAGGTTTCTCTAAGATTGCTGCACCGTTGACCAAGTTGTTGCAAAAGAATGTTTTCTTTGAGTGGACGGATGTAAGACAACAAGCTTTTGAGAAGTTGAATGAAGCTTTGACGCAAGCTCTTGTCTTGATTCAACCTGAATCTGGTAAGGAATTTGTGGTTTACAGTGATTCTTCGTATGTTGGTTTAGGATGTGTGTTGATGCAAGGTAGGAAGGCTGTGGCGTATGCATCTAGGCAATTGAAGGTGCATGAACGCAACTATCCTACTCATGATCTAGAGCTTGCTGCAGTTGTGTTTGCTTTGAATATCTAGAGTTTGAAATATCTAATGTCTCAAAGGGAATTGAATCTTAGGGAGTGAAGATGGTTGGAGTTGCTCAAAGACTATGATCTAACGATACAATATCACCCGGGAAAGGCCAATGTTGTGGCCGATGCTTTGAGTAGGAAAATGATTGTTGAGTTGAGAGCGATGATTGCTCGGTTGAGTATATCGCGAGATGATGGGTTGATAGGCGAGTTACAAGTGAAACCTTCCTTGACTCAGTTGATTGAGGAGAAGTAGTTGCTTGATGATTCTTTGGTGCCCCATGTTTAGGATATAGCTGATGGTAATGGAACTGATTTATGTTTCAACGATGATGGCGTTTTGTGCTTTAAAAGTCGAATAGTCCTGTCGGAATATGCTGAGCTGAGGCGCACTATTCTGACTGAATCTCATAGCAGTCCTTTTGCTATACATCCTGGTAATAGAAAGATGTATCGTGGATTGAAGGATGAATACTATTGGGCTTGGTTGAAAAAGGATGTTGCTGATTTTGTGAGAAAGTGTATGGTTTGTCAGCGTGTGAAAGCTGAGCACCAATTTCCTTCTAGTTTGTTGCAACCTTTGAGAATACCAGAATGGAAATGGGAAAAGATTACGATGAATTTTGTGCCTGGTTTGCCTTTGACCCCATCAAAGAAGAACTCCATTTGGGTGATTGTAGATCGCCTTACGAATTGTGCTAAATTCTTAGCTGTGCATACTACGTATACATTGGATAAGCTAGCAGAGTTGTATATTGCTGAGATTGTATGTTTGCATGGTGTACCTAAATCTATAGTGTCAGATAGAGATCTGAGGTTTACAACTAGGTTTTGGGAGTGTCTACATCAAGCGTTGGGTACGCGTTTGAATTTTAGCACTTTATATCATCCTCAGACGGATGGACAGTCGGAGCGAGTTATCCAAGTGCTGAAGGATATGTTGAGATGTTGTGTTATATGTTTCCAAGGTTCTTGGGAAAAGTAGTTGCTCTTAGTGGAGTTTTCCTATAATAATAGTTTCCAGGTGTGTATACAAATGGCTCCATATAAAGCTTTGTATGAAAGAAAGTGTAGAACGCCTCTTTGTTAGGCGGAGGCGAGGCAAAAAGTTGTTTTCCTTGCCGAATTTGCTTAAGGGAACAACTGAAAAAGTGAAGCCCATATTTGAGCGATTGAAGGCTGCATCGGATCGTCAAAAGTATTACGCGGATTTAAAGCATAAGGATATTGAGTTTGCGGTTGGAGATCGCGTGTTCTTGAAGGTATCACCTTGAAAGAAGGTGACAAGGTTTTGAAGTAAGGTTAAGCTTAGTCCAAGGTTTATTGGACCTTATGAGGTTGTGGAGCGTGTTGTTCCTGTTCCATATCAGTTGAGGTTGCCTCTCCAGTTGGACAAAATCCATGATGTGTTTCATGTTTCAATGTTGCGAAGGTATAGATTGGATCCGTCTCATGTGATGCCTATTGAAGAGATTGTGTTTAATCCAGACTTATCTTATGACGAGGAACTACTGGAGATTCTTGATTCTTGTAGCAAAGTTTTTCGTGGTAAGACGATTGAACTAGTGAAGGTGTTATGGCGACATTGAGGAGTTGAGGTGGCCACATGGGAAAGCAAGGCAGACATGTTGAGGCAGTTTCCGCACCAATTTCCTTAAGGTAAAATTCCGAGGACGAAATTTTCTAAGTGGGGGAGAGTTATCCATGTACTGGAGGATCATGTCAAAGAAATGCATTTTTAGTGACATTGAAAATGGTCACTAAAAGTATTAAATTTAGTCACTAAAATTCACAGTGATCATTTTTTTGAGTCGTCACCACTCGTCACTAATAACTCCGTCACTATTATATTAGTGACAACTTTTATGCATTTCGCCACGATTAGTTATATTATTTGTGACTACATTTTTGACACAAAAGATTAATAATAGTGACTAAAATTTAGACACTAATGTTATTCTTATTAGTGACAAACATTTTTATCACAAATACATATTGAAATAGTGTCTAAATATGTTGTCACTTTTAATTATAAAAAATAATTATATTTTGAGATGTAAACATCTTATTTATGTCCCTGAAATTTAATGGGTCATTTGCATTGCAGTTAAAAAATACTTTTAACCTTTCATTAGGTCACCGAAGTTTTAATTATATATGACGTGACACCTTTATATGTCTATTTGTAATAAGTAAATACAATGCATGGCTTCATGGAGGATTGAACATGGAACCTTTAGGGGGAGAGTGCAATGTCTTTCCACTAGGCTAGACAAGAAATTTAATGTTATTTTGAAAGAAAAATAGTATTTAGGTTAAATTTTAACTTAAATTAATTTTATTAATTTTAAAAATATGTATTAATTATAACACTAATTATTATAATAATAATTTAATTAACTTTCTATGATTTCTTATATGAAATAGGTTTATCGAAGAATACATATAACTAATTGCTTTGGTTTTAAAATATAAACATATTTTATTAAGATTTATACTTAAAACATTATATATTATATTTTCATTAATTACATGAATTAATTTAATTCATATTATTGATAGATTTATCCTTTATGCGATAATTACTTTGTATACTAACAATGCAAATTTTAACTTCACAAGCAAAGTTTAAACAAATATAAGCGTAAAATTTTTTACAAGGAAAATTTTTGCTATCACACATTATGGCAAGATTACATATTAATCTTTTTACTTTAATTTGGTCACTTTAAGTTATGTACTTTTTAAATTTTAAAATTTCGATCTTGACATTAATGATGGTCTTTAAATATGTTAAGTAAAAACTTGTTTTTTAGCTTATTTGTTATACATAAGTTGCATATTTGATTTTCGTTCTTTTATTTTTGTCATTTTTAGTCATTGTAACTTAGTCATATTGTCATGGTCCATTTGGATTAGGATTGAAATTTTAAATTTTGAAAAATATAGGGACTACAATTGATCGAAATAGAATGACTAATACAACACTTTACACATAGTATGTAAACTAATAGAATTATTTTATCTTTTGCAAACTAGTTAATGGTAACTTCAATTTTTTATAATTGTAATTATTACTATTATTATAAAAATAAATTTATTATTGTGACAATATCTAATTTTTCATTAATTTTATTTTTCCATTGGTGACAAAACTTATCACAACAAAAAGTCATATTTTAATTGACAAACAATTTCATTGTCACGAGAGATATCAAATAACAGTGACCACTTTATATATCATCATTATTATGTGTCAAAGTTTTAGTGACAATGAAATTTGTGTCACAATTATAGACTTATAGTGAGAATTTAATTGTGAAAAATGTAACCGTCACAATTATTACTATAATAGTGACCAAATAAAAATACATCACAATTACTTATACTAATAGTGTCGCACCAAAAATTTGTCACAAAAGTTTAATAATTGTGACAAAATTACTTCTAGTCACTGTCAATTTGTCACTAAAAGTCTAAATAGTTGTAGTCTGTGTTATTGATTTTCAGGGTTCGTGGGAGAAGCACTTGCCTTTGGTTGAGATTGCGTACAATAATAGCTACCATGCAAGTATTCAAATGGCTCAGTACGAGGCTTTGTATGGGAGAAAGTGTAGAACACCTCTTTTTTTGGGTAGAAACTGGACAAAAGTTGATTTCGATGCCGGCTATGTTGAAAGGAACCACCAAGAAGGTGAAGATCATTTGTGACTAAACTGGACAAAAGTTGTCACTAATATAATAGTGACGGAGTTATTAGTGACGAGTGGTGACGACTCAGAAAAATGATCACTGTGAATTTTAGTGACTAAATTTAATACTTTTAGTGACCATTTCAATGTCACTAAAAATGCATTTCCTTGTAGTGACATCATCTCAACATGTCCTCCAGCACATAGATAACACGCTCCGATTGTCCATCCGTCCGAGGATGATAAGAAGTACTGAAATTCAATCGTGTACCTAAAGCTTGATGCAAATATTCCCAAAACCTCGACGTGAACCTCAGATCTCTATCCGACACTATAGAGTCCGACACACCGTGCAATCGCACAATCTCAGCAATATACAACTCTGCCAGCTTATCCAATGTATAAATAGTAAGCACAAGCAAGAAATGTGCAAACTTCGTAAGGCGATCAACAATCACCCAAACAGAATTCTTCTTCGATGGTGCAAAGGCAAACCAGACACGAAATCCATGGTAATCCTTTCCCACTTCCATTATGGGATTTTCAAAGGTTGCAACAACCTAGAAGGAACCTGATGTTCAGCCTTCACTCGCTGACAAACCATGCATTTGCTAACAAATTCAGCAAGATCCTTCTTCAACCCCACACAATAGTACTCATCCTTCAAACCACGATACATCTTCGTACTACCAGGGTGCATAGTGAAAGGACTATTATGTGCTTCAGTCAGAATAGTGCACCTCAACTCAGCATCATTTGGCACCACTATCTGACTCCCAAAACATAAAACACCATCATCATTGAAACTGAAATCCGAAGGCTTACCATCCATAATATCCTGAACGTGAGGGACAAGAGAATCATCAAGCAACTGCCTATCCTTGATCAACTAAATCAAGGATGGTTTCACTAGCAATTCGGCAACAAGACCACCATCGCGCGATATGCTCAAGCGAGCAAACATTGCCCTCAACTCCACAACCACCTTCGTGCTCAAAGCATCAGCACAACATTGGCGTTTCTAGGATGATACTCGATTGACATATCATAATCTTTAAGCAACTCCACCCATCGTCGTGGCCTAAGATTCAACTCCTTTTGAGACATAAGATACTTCAAACGATTATGATCTGTGAATACCACATACTTCTCGCCATACAGGTAATGCCTCCAAATTTTTAAAGCAAACACAATAGCCGTGAGCCCAAGATCATGAGTAGGGTAGTTACGTTCATGCACCTTCAACTGCCTAGATGCATACGCAACAACCTTCAACTAGGTCAAAGGTGAAGCAATCTTAGAGAAACCCTCAACGAACCTACGGTAATATCCAGCCAAGCCAAGAAAACTTCGCACCTCCGTAACTGAGTTAGGCCATTCCCAACTCATCACTGCTTCAACCTTATGTGGATCAACATGAATACCCTCGGCTGATACAACATGTCCAAGGAAGACTACCTCCTTGAGCCAAAATTCACACTTTCTCAGCTTAGCATAAAGCTAGTTTTCCAACAATACTTGCAACACTATCCTTAAGTGTCTGTCATGATCCTCCTCGGTACGAAAGTACACAAGGATGTCATCAATGAACACCACCACAAACTTATCCAAAAACTCATGGAACACACGGTTCATCATGTCCATAAAAGCAGCAAGTGCGTTGGCTAAACCAAAAGGCGTCACTAAGAACTCATAATGCCCGTACCTTGTCCGAAAAGCCGTCTTAGGTAGATCCACATCCTTCACCTTCAACTGGTAATACCCTGACCTTAAGTCAATCTTAGAAAACACCGAGGCTCCCCGAAACTGATCAAAGAGATCATCAATCCTTGGCAAGGGATATTTGTTCTTGATTGTCAACTTGTTCAGTTGCCGATAATCTATACACATCCGCATTGTCCCATCTTTCTTCTTTACAAACAACACTGGCACACCCCAAGGTTATACACTCGGCCAGTTGAATCCTCGATCAAGCAACTCCTGAAGTTGTGTCTTCAACTCTTTCACCTCTTTAGGTGCCATTCGATAAGGAGAAATGGACACCGGAGTCATATTCTTATACAACTCAATACCAAACTCAACTTCCCTGTTTGGTGGCAACCCATGCAACTCTTCCGGAAAGACACCCGGGAAATCACAAACAGTTCTAATATCCTGCACACGTACATCCTTTGTTCCGAGATTCGGCACATATACAAGACAAGCATCACAACCCATCCTTAGCATATGGCTTGCTTCTAAAGCCGAAACAACATTAGACAAGAATTTCACATTCTCACCTACTATCACCGCCTCATAATCATCAGCAAGCTTCAAGGTGTCTCGCTTAACATCAAAGTCAACCACTGCTCTAAGCTCAGACAACCAATCCATACCAAGAATCACATCAAAACCATAAAAAGGTAATTCCATCAAATCCAAAAGAAAGACATGACCTTGCACAGACAAAGGGAATCTCATATACAACTTCCTTGTGACCATAGTCTCACCAAAGGAACTAGTCACTTGCATTCCTACTCTCAACAACTCAACAGGTTTATCAAGCATATATGCATGCTCACTCAAGATATAAGAATGTGTGGATCTAGAATCAATCAATGCGAACAATGATAAAGAATGTAGAACAAAGGTACCTGCGATGACATCGGTGTCGTTACGCCCCTCGCGCTGAGCATAAACCCTCGGTAGACCGCCTCCCTCAAGCCGAACTGCTACAACATGAGCAATACATATATGACCTTCGTCCCTCCTCTAGAAGTTACCTTGGCCGCGCCCACGACCTCTCTGAGGTGCACAACAGCATGTGCACGGCCATGGCCTCCACCAGCCAACTGTCACCACAATAGGAGCTTGTGCCTCCTTAGCCGCACGTTGACAATCTCACCTCAGATGATCCCTCGATCCACACGTCCAGCACGTGTTCTGTTCTGCCCTCGACCCGTTCCCCTGAACCGACGCATCTTGTCTAATGTTACCCCGCCTAGCAGCAGGCTGATACCTCTTATCTCGGCCTCTTTTGTTCCGTCCACCTCCGGAACTGAACTCAGCAGCTCTCTTACCATAGCTAGAACCGCCTTCACGAGATGTCAGACCCAAGCTCTGCTCGATGTCCTTAGCACGACACACAAGCACGTCAAAACCTTTGTAATCTGTGGCCAACATAAAGGTCTTCACTTCCTGTACAAGCCCATACCGGAAGAGATCACAACGATGCCTCTCACTCGACATCAACTTATAGGCATACTAGCTTAGGCGTACGAACTGGACCTCGTACTCAGCCACAAAAAGATTTCCTTGCACAAGCGACATAAACTCGCGCTTCCTCTTATCCAAGTATCTCACACCAATATACTTCTTCTTTAGGCCACTCCGAAAGAACTCCCAATCCACCTCATTGGGCTCCAAACCAGTGGTGATAGTCATCCACCAATAATAGGAATCACCCTGGAGCAAGGAAATTGCGCATCCCAGCTTGCGCTCATCACTACATCCCATCTGATCCATAATGCAGATCGTACAAGCTAACCATGCCTCCGATGCCTCTGGAGAAATACCTCGAAACTCGATAGCTCCCAGATTCCTTAGCCTTTCAAAAGGCAAACACGCCTGCCCAGCTGCAGGTGCTTGAACCTGCGCTCCAGCTACCGCAGCCTGGAACGCTCCGGTGATCGCCTGAACCAGTGCTGCTAGATCACCTAATCCTGGACCAGCCTGTTCACGTTGCTCAGTCTCTCCACCTCCAAGTGGTGGTGGCGGAGGTAGAATCTCATCAGATGGGTTCTCGACCCCCTGATTACCCTGCTCAGGCGTAGGAACTATTGTATTCGATCTAAGCTCTCTCCTCGTGTAACGCCCCAAATTTGGGCCTAGATGTTTTAGAGTTCGAATCGGACTGGTTGAGAACGATTCGAGTCTTAAAGGGAGATTTAGGGAACACCTAGTTCGGGATGCTTTAAAAATATGTAAAAATACCTAAAAATCCTCATTTATTATAGGAACGATTATGGTGAAATCAATTTTACAAAATAAGGTTTGGAAATAATACATTTCGGTGTAGTGACCAAATCGCAGTTTTTGCAAAAGTTAAATATTGGTTGTTTTGTAAAGGATTGAAACTTTGAATCTTTAAGGAGCTAAATTTACCAAAATGTTTTTAATCAGATTTCTCCTTATTTTGGGTGATTTTATAATGTTTTAATTAAAGGAAATAAAGATTGATTAAAGGAAAAACTATCTTTGACTTTTCATAACTACCTTACGTCAATTTTCTCTCATTTCATTTTCTCTCAATTTCCATTCAGCCAAACACATTTCCTCCATCAATTAGCCTTTGATTTTCATTCCTTTTGATGAGATTTCAATCTCCTTTTGATTCCTAATCTTTTCCTCATTAAATCCTCTTGTTTTCACATTGGTTTTTCAAGAAAACTTGCCCAAATCAAGGAGAAATCAACCATTAGAGGTAAGCTTCGTCCTTCTCCTCTAATGATCAGTTTTTTACTGAAATTCCCAAGTTATCAATCCTTTGTTAATGATTTTTGAGTTACTTTAATGTTAGAAACAAGAAATTGTATTAAAACTCAAGGTTTTGGTGAGATCTTGATGGTTTTCGTGGTTGTTGGTTGGACTCTATTTTGAGGTTGTTTTCTAATGTATTTTGGATGTTAATTAATGTTATAAATGAGGTTTTATCATACAAATCCCGAATAGGCTTGGATTATTAAGTTTTGCATGCTAGAATGGTGGTTTTGGGGTGGTTTTGGTGTTTTGTTATAGCTGGAGGTATAAGGATGGGTTTTTTGTGGTTTTTGATGTTGATTGATGTTTAGAAATGATTAGAAGTGATAGATCTTGGTTGGGCTTTGTTTTGGAAGAGTTAGGAGATGATTTCGGTTGTTTTTGGTAGCCGAAATGAGGTTCCTGAGTGGAGCAGCGAGTTTAGGTGTGTGGCTGATGATTTCAATGCATGATGATGCATTAATCCTCTGCTCTTATGTGTTATAAACAAGGGAGACATCTTCAGACGTCTTTGGTGTTGATCCAGGAGCTTAGATATCGTTTCAGCGAGCAAGCGAAACGTAATCGGTAAGTGCGAATGATTTAGAAGACCTTGAGGGACAAAGAAACAAGGTTTGGGGATTTAAGAAAGGTTTGAAACACCTTCCTAAGTCCGGAAGTAAGTATTGGCTAGATTGCTCTCTTATATGTGGTGGTTGCCCTTAAAATGCTTTTACATGCTCATGGTTTGAGATAGATAAATTCCTACTATTTTTATTGTAACCCCCTCGTCCCGGTCTGGCCGGATGACCGGTCCGAGTGAGCCACACGGGGAAAACCGAAGCGAAACCCAAAGGATTCCCCCTCTGTTAGCAACCCTATTTTTTTCTTTTTATATTAATCTTGCCTAGACGAATATTAAGTCCTATGTGATTCACAACAGCGGAAAACATTCAAAGGAAAAACACATTCGAGCCACGGCAAAGCATAAACAGTCAATTTTAAGCTTATAAGGCAGGCAGTATCGATACCCTTGACAGGGGTATCGATACCCCCTTTCTAGGTCAACCCAAGAAGTCAACACGAGAAGACCGTATCGATACCCTTACCAGGGGTATCGATACCCTCTTCCTCGGTCAACCTTCCTTGGTCAACAGAATAGATCCGTATCGATACTCGGGAACCCCGTATCGATACGCTCTACTCTCACTCAGAATTCCAAAATCCAGTAACTTTGGAGGGTATCGATACCCTTAGGGTATCGATACCCCAGGCAAAATCTGAGGCCTTTGGGCAAGAGAGTATCGATACCCTAGCTAGGGGTATCGGTACCCCCTGCACTGCAATTCCTCAAATTCAACCTAAACGACCCCAAAACGACTTTAAATGCATTTCTCGACTCACCTAAGCCTATATAACCCTGTAAGCACACATATTTAAGCCAAAGGAATCAACCATACATGAATTAAGGCATTCATACATAACATTCTAATGAGAGAGCAATTTAGGCCATAATATGCATACTCAAAGGCTCAAATGGCCATAAAGCCACAAGTCAAACAAAAGAGGTTTGCACTCAGCATAAGGCAACCTAAAACATCCTAAGGCATGCCATCATACACACCAACATTCATCAAAGTATAACATACTTACAAACCATGATCAAACCAAAACAACATTATATTGAAGGAGTCATACAAGGCTCATACAAACACACCCTATTGCCGCATTGCTTAACTACTACAAAATTAACCATACTTGAGCAACAACTTGGAAAGCCCTTCTTGCCTTGCCTCGAGCTAACACCACGCTAATGATCTGCATTGTTGAACATAGAGAGCGTAAGCTATAAGCTTAGTGAGGGTGCTCTAAAACGAAAAACATCAACAATGCAGGGTTCAAGCATGTTAATCCTAGTCTTACATACATCAACCATAGGCATAAAATCAAGTAGACCTAGCTAGTCTTTCAAGTGACATGTATGGTCTCTCAATCCTAACACGTTTAAACATCAACATCCACATCATGCAAAAACATCATATGCCACAATCACATATCACCATCATATATCACAATACATAAACAAGTTTAATTGGCCACTTTAATTACCCCGATTGTGCGGACATAAACCTCAACAACACTTTACCTCGGTGGGATTACACTCATCACCGGACCTTGCATGTGCGGGATTCCACTCATCGCCACATGCCCTACGGATGGGATTCCACTCATCATCCCGTAGAAATAAATAAAAGCTTCCGGTGGAATGTTACATCACCGTACTCCTCCTTGATGACTTAACGCCATCAAGGCCACGTACGTTTTGACTCAATTTGTGTGCACACTATCCTAATGATCGATCATTTACAACCGATAATTATTTTAGTGCCAATTATCATCATCAATCACATATCATCAATCACACTCATGCTCATCACATATATCCACATCATGATATATATATACATGCACCATATAATCACAAGTACAAGAGCATAGTCATTAAGCACATTGGCATTTAAGGAAAACAAGACTAAATTAACTACTTGGATTATAAGGAAGTGGCCTACCAAGCACACTTTACACACACACACACTACTCATGCTCGAACCAACCTTTAAAACAAGTTAAGACCACTCACCGCCCTTCCTTAGCAATTCGAACCAATCCTCCTACGAACCCGGATTCGGTCCCAAAGCCTCTTCAACGCTTCCTCTTGTTTCTAGCCAAACAAAACATATACATTACTTCTCAACTCAATGCTAAACTCAACCATCAACTTACTTCACAAACATAAACCAAATTTCACAAATTCCCAAACCACATAATCTCCCAAAACCCAATTTTCGTGCTTCCCAAAACTCTTGCTGAAATCTCAATTTCCAAACACCCAAATGGCCTCCAAAACATCCCAAATCATCCTTCTAACATAGGTAGACCATCAGCCCTTCAATTCCAACATAAAACCCACCAAAAACCCAAGTTTTAATGCCTTAAAAATTGCCCTAAGAACCCACTACGAATTTTCGTCCAAATTCAACCAAATTGCTATATGTTACTCCTTTTAACAAGATTAACTAAAACCCCAACTCAATTTATCAAAACCAAATGGAAAACCCCTTCAAAAACCCAAATTTTAACATAAACCCTAATTTCCAAAACCCCATATTTTTGAAATCTAAGACAATGGTTGGATAGGGGATAAAGAGGAGATTTAGAAAACACAATTACCTTTGTAAAACACCTTGGATTGAAGAAGAAAATGAATGGAATAGTAACTTGATATTTGAGAGGTTTTTGAAAGAGGGGATGGGGAGTTTCACGTGGGTTATGAAGGAAAAGGGGAGAAAAAGATGACAATATGGAAAGTTGTCATCCTTTTTCAAATAATTTGGGTAAATTACAATATGAGTCCTCCTCTTTTTACTAAAGCTCAATTAGGTCACTATTTAAGTTGAATTTGATTAAATTAAGTTTTATTGACTCGAATTATAAACTCGGTTAACTCCTAGGCCCGAAACACGGGTGTTACATTTATGCATGATTTGTAGCATGAGATGATGCTTGAAATGATTTCATGAAATAACATGTTGCATTGATGAGTTTTGAGCTTTCGTTTTAAGGCATGGAAAATGTTATGGTTTTCAAATGAGATGAGAAAGATTTGAGAAATGTTGCATGGAAAACAGTAGGTGAGATGATATTTTGACATAATATATTGGCATAGAAGATGAGATACTTACCATATATAATTGATCGATCAATAGGATGAGAGTGCACTATAAACTAAAAATTCGTACGTGCTCTTTGGTTTAATTCAAAGGGAGAGACCGATGATGGGCATTCCATCGGGTAGGACTTGGTGAAATTCCCAAGCTTTGTGGCGATTATAGATTCCGTCATGTGAGTACGGAGATGTGAGATTCCACCAGAAATTATGTTTACTAGACAAGTGAGTACGGTGATGTGAGATTCCACCGGAAGCGTCTAGTGGTTTGAGAATGACGTCCGCATATCCGAGTAGTAAATGAGATGTGAAGTGCCAATATAATATATGAAAATGCTTTTGATTCACATGTACCTATTGATGAGATGATTTATGCTATGAGAAATGCATATGAGATTTGTATATGAAATGCTTTGGTTTTTACAAGCATGTGTATGGCCTTGCCATGAGATTTGTATTTGTTTAAATGCATGAGATAAAATTGAGGTACATGTGTTTTCAATGAAGAGTTGCTTTGAAATGGTTTTCAAGCATGAGATAGAATGAGCGTGTTGTAGAAAAAGCTTTTGAGAAAGAGTTTTGAATAATGCATTATTGTGTTGGTTTTCTTTAGAGCATGTCTCATTAAGCAAATGTGCTTACGCTCTGTTTTACCAATAATGCATGTAATTGAGGTGTTTTGGGCAGCACGAAGGTTAAGAACATCCAAGGAAGTGCAAAGCTCATGTATGGTGATGTTTTTATACACTTTAGTTTTGATATTTGGCAATGGGACACCAAGGTTGTAATTGGG
The DNA here is from genome assembly GCA_030270665.1 of Hibiscus trionum. Classification (NCBI taxonomy): domain Eukaryota; kingdom Viridiplantae; phylum Streptophyta; class Magnoliopsida; order Malvales; family Malvaceae; genus Hibiscus; species Hibiscus trionum. The sequence goes on from BSYR01000005.1 coordinate 23,365,584, forward strand.
AGATGTGTTTTGAACTTCCTAAGTTTGCGGCATGTTTGTGATGGCATTTATGGGTGTAAATGGTCCTAAAGGTTTGGTAGCTTATATTGGTTTTGTGGCTAGGAAGCATGCATATAGATTGGGTGATTATGTGTTTGATGCCATGCTCTAGCTTAAGGTCCTTAAATATGTTCTTTAGTGTCAAAATAGGATGCTGGTATGTTATGATGCTCTTTGAAGCATGTTTGAGTTGTTTAAAAGGTGAAAAACCAGCAATTTCTGCTGTCACAGGGCAGGGTGGATCGAAACACCCTTAACTGTTTCGAAACGGGGGCCTGTAATGGCTATAGCGTTTCGGAACGACTGAAGGTGTTTCGGAACATTTTGGCTACTGAAAAGGCCTGTTTCGATATCGGTCTTGGAACGCACCCGAGTACCGAAACGGTCAACTCCGTTTCGATACGGGCGTTCGGTACGAAGGTTGGTGTTTCGAAACGGATGACCGTTGGATGATGATTTTGAATTGTATTATGTTTTAGTCCTGAATGTTGTGGATGCAATTGCTTGAGCTTGGAATGTCCTTTTTATTTGAAATTCGACAGAGCAGCATGTAATATGACTAATTACATATTGGTAAGCTTAAAATCTATTAAGTTATCTTATTTTCTAAAAATTACATTTTGGTCCCTATAATTGTAATTTATGCAATTGAGTTCCTAATTGTTTTCCGATCGCTGCGCCTTCTCTCAAATGAATATTGAGTATTCACATAGGCTTAATGTGCATCTAGAAAAGATTAAAAAGAAAAAAAGGGTCGTTAATCAAGGTTGACTTTGGTTTTCCCCGTGTAATCTTCGTAGTTCGGGTCAAGCGTCTAGGCCGGGCTAAGGGCGTTACACCTCGGACCCATTGTTCTATTTTCAACAAGGCATAATAACAAAAAACAAATCAAACCATGATTTAGGCCATCCTCAATCAAGGATCCAAGTTTACAAAACAAATTTAAAATATTTAACTAGTGTAATAACACAATGGGCACCTCGATTTCCCTCAAGCATATCATAGCATGCAATAACATATCGTAATCATCATGCTTCACACCATCCACGATCATCTCACATCACTACCGAATCATCAACATACAATCATATTTAACTCTCATATGATTCATAACAACCAAGCATAGCATAAGCACCACCATTCAACCAAAAACACGATTTAACCAACAACATGCCATTTAACATTGAATCAAACATCAAAACATACCAATTTCACTTACCATCATCTCCAATTCTTTCGAATCCTGGCTCTGATATCAACAAATGTAACCCCCTTAGCCCGGCCTAGACGCCTGACCCAAACTAAGAAGATTACACGGGGAAAACCGAAGCCAACTTGTTAAAGTCGACTTCGATTAACGACCTTTTTTTCTTTTTATCTTCTCTAGATGCACATTAAAACCTATATGATAAACAAAGCATTCTAAAAGAAACGACACAGTGATCAGAGTTCGTTTAGGGGTTCAATTGCTTAAATTAAACATTTAGGGACTAAACTGAAATTTCTGAAAATTACAGGGATTGATCCAATTTTATGATTACCAATCCTTAGTTAGTCAGGTAACATACTTCCATGTCAAATTTCATCACAAACGGATCATCCAAACTCCACCAATTGAACATACAACATCAAGGGACCAAAATGCAACATTTCAGAACTTTAAAAGATACTTTCAACTGAAGATAACGGTCGGGTATCGGTACACTTAAGCATGTATCGATACACGGGAAGACAATAGCCAAAGTTGGGAAAAGGGTATCGATACACTTCCCCGCGTATCGGTACGACCTTCAAACTTTTCACAAGTGTATCGATACGGGGGCAATTTTTATCGATACCCCTATGTTGATTTGCCTGAAAAAAGCCTTCGAGTATCGATAATCAATCCCGAGTATCTATACACATACCAGAAAACACCTCCAACAACCCTCAAATCACATTTAACAACAACTATACATGTCCAAAACATCCCTACAAGGTATAACAAACATTTCCAACATATATGCATCCATACCCAAACATAAACAAGCAATAGACATGGCAATTCTTGAAGATTAGAGAGCTATATGGACATGCTTGCACACATAACCCAAAACATGCCCAAATACAAAATACCAAACATGCTCAAGGTGTCTCACATCACCAAACAATTCATGAGTGGAAATCCCTCCCATTGCCTCTTATTACACTAAGGTGAAAACACATACTTTGCTTAGTTAAAACTCTTGGATATCCTTCACTTGCTTTCTGCCGACAATGCTCAATTCTCTGCATTGATGAAACAAATGAGCGTAAGCATGAAGCTTAGTGAGGGCCGCTTTAAAACCAAACATTCATCAATGCATTTTTAAAACCAAATCAATATTCTTTATAACATATGCCTTCAATAAAACAATGCACCTTCAAACACATTTCCTTTTTCGAAACCACATGCTCATAGCATCATTTATTACAACAACAAAATCCTTTGCTCATGCTTAACCAATCATCACATGCATTCTAGCATAAACCTCAAGCATCACATGTTTCCTCAAGATAAACATCCATCATTAGTACATTAAATCATCACCATTATATTGGCTCGCAAGTGATCAACAACAAGGGCCTTATCAAAACACAACATAATTAACACAATCGGATACACGGATTACAAGTGTTGTCCCAAACGCTTCATACACCCTACCAGACCCTCAAGGCTCACACACGAAATTAGACCATCAACCGTTGTGACACCCGTGGTGGAGTTTAACGGTACAATCACAACCCCTCAACACCACTCATCGGTAGTTGTATAATTCCACTAATGTGAGCATGAGACATAAATCACAAGATCCACACACGAGATTAGACCATCAACCGTTGTGACCTTAATCTCAAACGTTAGGGTACTTGGATGGAGTGTACGGTACATTCACAACCCCTCGACATCCAAGGTGACTTTATTCACGGTGCACCCAATCCTATAGCCGGCTAACTATATTCGATTAAAGGAACCAAAACCATTTACCATCACTTGCCAATATAATCATCAATCATCATTAATTCACTATTTTTCAAGCACAAACCACAATGACACTTTCAGAAGCATTAACATGCTTAAAGCCAATTGCATAAATCATAAAACCCAAGGATCACTTACCATGTGCATCCTCAACAAAATGGCATTTAAAAACAGCAACATCATTGCTCAAAACATGCTTAAAAATAGTAATCAAAACACATTTAATCCAAGTGCATTTTAAACCAAAAAACAGAGCACAATATGAGAGAGACATTCGATTTACTTACTCTTGAGCTTAGCTAAGTGTTTCAAACTTACACTAAGCTCCCAAAACCATGTTCAAAACGTTTCAAAGCTAGAAAATCCTTTTCCACTCACTGATACTCAAAACTTCGCTTGCCGACGCGGAGATCACTCGTCCGAAGCTTCCAAAAATGCGTCGCTTGCTTCCGGATCAATGTCCCCTAATTTTAGAGCATAAAAAATAGAGATCCATTGCATTAAAATGCATCCCAACACCAGCAACTAACCACAAACATGTTGCCCAGCAAAACTACATAAATTAACCCATCTAAACAACTGATAACTCATTCGATTGCTTCCTAAACCAAGCCCAGCCAACAATCATCACTTCCAACCATTAATATACATCAGATCACATCTAAAAACAACCTAAACCCTTCCTTATACCTCCAACAATCACATCACCATCAAAACACATCAAAACTCAACTAAAACTATAATAAAACTCAAGGATCTCAAGGATTTCATGATCTATATCATCAAAATACTTTTTCAACATTATAATCATACCAAAACTCAATTATAATCCATCTAAAAAAGAGATAATCAACAATACTCTGAAAATCATGAATTAAACCTTTATTTTGTAAGATCTTGATATTAAATCAAAACTATAATCAAAACTCGGTTAAAAATAACAATTAGGAGTCAATAATCTTGGAAATTTCAATAAAGAACCTAGATTAGAGGTTGAGAATGAGATTTACCTCTAATCCTTGCTTTCCTTAATGTTTGACAAGTTTTAACTTCACAAATCTTGAAGAAATTGAAGAGAATTCTTGGAAATGATTAAGAAATCAAAGAGAGAGTGTTTGAGAGAAAATAAATCTAGAGAAAAGGTTTTAGAAATAGGTTTTGCTTAAATAAGGATTAGAAAGTTAGTTACGTAAAATAAAACTTCTCAAATTACCATTTTATTAATTAAAATAAAAATCCCCTTTTCAATCAATTATTTTAAAACTCTTTTAAAACACATTTCAATTTAAGGAAAGGTGTAATTGCATAAAATCTCCCGAAAGATTCTAAGATCTTGACATCTCATTTGAAATTTGCATTTTCCAGAGTTTTAAAACTTTACATTTTGGTCAGTACCCAAAATGTACCTCTCCCAAAACTCATTTTGTAAAATTGATTTGACCAACCTCTTAAACATGATTTCAGAGGATTTTAGCAATTTTGTCGTATTTGTATCCTATCCCGATCCTTGATTTCCCTAAACCACTTAATACGATTCGAACCATTTCTGATCGGCCTGATCCGATGCCTAAAACATATAGGCCCAAAACCAGGGCATTACATTGAAACACTTTTAAAGTGATTATGGAACTTAGTGTAAGCTTGAAATGCTTTGAATGTATGTTTTGGTTATGGACTAGAGTAATAAGAGCAATGGGGGTTCGTGGTTTATTTGGGTGATGTGCATGAACACCCTTTTGAGCATGTTTGTTTTATGATTTTATACTTGTAAAAGGCATATATTTGATGGTTTGTGCATTGGTTTGAGTTTTGACTCTTGAGTGGCTTATTTTTTAGATCTCATGCATATAGTTTACCATTGATACTTTTTGCCATGATTTGATGATGAGTATGCTACAAATGTTTGCAGATTGATGTTTGGTTACAATATATGCATGTTGGAAGCATGTTCGATTAATTTAGGAAAGATTTAAGTGTGAAAAACCAGCAAAAAGTGTCATTACATGCCCAAGTGTTTTGGTACACTTGAGCTTGTACCGAAACATTGAGCATGAAATGGCCTAAGGGTTTCAAAACATGGGAGGTTTGTTCTGGTACGTTTTGCTACTGGAAACCATAGTTTCGAAACACCCTTGGGTTGTTTCGATACAGGCCCGTGTTCCGAGCCGTGACGTACTGTTTCGATACACCTGTTTCGATACAAGGCTAGCTTGTACCAAAACAGCTGGCTGTTATGTTAGTTGATGGAATATTCTAAAGTTTTGTTTCTTTACATTTTGATCATTAAATGTTGTGGATGCAATTAAATGAGCATGAATGATTATTTTGAGCTAAAATTTGACTGAGATGCATGTAATGTGACTAATTAAAGGATGGTAACACAAAAATAGCTTAAGTCCTCATAAATCTCAAAAATTACAAATTTGTTCCTAAAGTTGTATTTGAATGCAATTGATGTTTGTTCGAGATACGAATGTTCCTATAACGCCCTGATTTTGGGCCTAGATGTTTTAGACATTGGATCGGACCGGTCGGGAACGGTTCGAATCGTATTAGGTTGTTTAAGGAAATCAGGGATCGGGAAAGGATAAAAATATGACAAAAGTTGCTAAAATCCTCTAAAATTATGTTTAAAGGTTTGGTCAAATCAAATTTACAAAAAGGGTTTCGGAAGTAGTACATTTGGGGTAGTGACCAAAATGTAAAGTTTTAAAATTGTGGAAAATTACAATTTCAAACGAGGAGTAAAAAATCTTAGAATCTTTAGGGAGCTATGGTGCAATTATACCTTCCATAAATTGCCATGTGTTTTAAAATGATTTTTGAATGATTAAAATAAAAAGGATTTTATTTAATTAAATTGGTAAAATAGGAAATTGAGATTTCATTTCACGTAACTAACTTTCATTTTCAGCAAAACCATTTTCTCAACTCTTTCTCTAGAATTCTTTCCTCCCAAACACTCCTTTTTTTATTTCTAAATCATTTCCGAGAATTCTATTCAAGTTCTTCTAGTTTTGTGAAGGAAAAAACTTGTCGAACTTTAAGGAAGGCAAGGATTGGAGGTAAATCCCATTCTCAACCTTCAATCTAGGTTTTTTATTGAAATTCCAAAGATCTTTGGCTCCTAATTGTTGTTTTTGGCTGAGTTTTTATTATACTTTTGATTTAAGATCAAAATCTTGAAAAATCATGGTTTAAATCTTGATTTTCGGAATGTTATTGATGAGCTCTATTTTGGATTGATTTTAATTGATTTTTGAGTTGATTATTATGTTGAAAAAAAAACTTTGATAATATAGATCTCGAAATCCTTGAGATCCTTGAGTTTCTTGATGGTTTTTGTTGGGTTTTTGAGGTGAAATGATGATGTTATGCCGTCTGGAAGTATAAGGAAGGGTTTAGATTGTTTTTAGATGTGTTTTGATGTTTAGTAATGGTTGAAAGTGATGTATGTTGGCTGGGCTTGGTTTAGGAAGCAATGGATTGAGTTTTCGGTTGTTTTGGATGGGTAAATTGGTGTGGTTTTGGTGAGCAACGAGTTTGTGTTTAGTTGCTGGTGTTGAAATGCATTTTAATGCATTTGGATCTCTATTTTCATGCTCTAAAAATAGGGGATCTCGATCCGGAAGCAAACGAAGCTTTGTTGGAAGCTTTGGACTGGTGATCTTCGCATCGGCAAGTGAAGTTTCGCGTATCTGTTAGTGAAAATGGAATTTCCAGCTTTGTAACGCTTTGAGCGTGGTCTTGGGAGCTTAGTGTAAGTTTGAAACACTTAGCTAAGCTCAAGAGTAAGTAAATCGAAAGTCTCTCTCGGAATGTGCTATGTTTTTGTTGGAAATGCACTTGAATTAAATGTGGATTTAATATTGTTTTAAAGCATTGTTGATGATGGTTTTTAATGCCATTTTGTTAAGGATGCACTTGGTAAGTGGTCATTGGATTTATGAGATTAATGCATTTTAGTTTAAGCATGTTTATGCTTTGTGAAAATGGCATTGTCATTTATGCTTGTAAAACAGTGGAATAATGATGTTGAATAATTATATTGGCAAGTGATGGAAATGGTTTTTGGTTACTTTAATCAGATATAGTTAGCCGGCTATAGGATTGGGTACACCGTGAATAAAGTCGCCTTGGATGTCAAGGGGTTGTGATTGTACTGTATACTCCATCCAAGTGCCCTAACGATTGAGGCTAAGATCACAACGGTGAATGGTTTAATCTCGTGTGTGGATCTTGTGGTATATGTCACGTGCTCTCGTTAGTGGAATTATACAACTACCGATGAGTTGTTTTTAGGGGTTGTGATTGTACCGTTAAACTCCACCACAGGTGTCACAACGGTTGATGGTTTAATCCCGTGTGTGAGCGTTGTGTAGTCTGGTAGTGTGTATGAAGCGTGTGGGACAACGCTTGTAATCCGCGTATCCGATTGTGTCATTGTGATGGTTTTGAGATGGTTGTGAAATGGATTAAGCATGTGATGCTTGGGAATTATGTTAGAATGCATGTGATGCTTGGTTTAAGCATGAGCAAAGGATTTTGCTGTTATTTTAATGATGCTATGAGCATGTGGTTTTAAAAGTGCATTGATGCTTTAACGATCATCTTTTAAAGGAAGGCATATGTTGTGAAATGATGATGTTTTGGTTTTATAAAATGCAATGATGAATGCTTGGTTTTTAGCGGTTTCTCACTAAGCTTTATGCTTACGCTCATTTGTTTCATCAATGCATATAATTGAGCTTTAGAGGCAGTGTTGCGTTCGTGCAGTGACTATAAATGATACGCAAATGGTGCAAGTATACACGTCGAACGAGTAATAAAGTGATGAGTGAGTACCGTCTCCACGAGGATTGGAGGTATTCGCGGTTGCTGTAACAATAAAGCTTGAACTTTTTGTAAGTGACAATGCTATAGTAAAAGAGATGGTGTATAATAATGGTGAAGCAAAACAGTGCAGAGAAAGATGCGATAACAATATGATAGACATGTCCCCTTTCGTCTTCGAAACTCACTACGGAATGGCTGGCTGGGAATGATGGACAACCTAACTCAATCTTCTTAACGATACTAAGGATTTTCAGCTATCTTCTATGCTATGCGGGATTTACTAAGAGTGCTCCTAAACTATCTCTAGCCAGGAAACTAGGAGTCATAAATGCTACAGCCATACCTCTCGGCGTAAACTCATAACACTCCCCTACCCTTCACGTATTATCCTTTTTAGCCCTTGAAACCTATCTTTTATCTCTAAGTTAGGGTAGAGTCTGCCTCTCAATAGTCACTCCATTGCTTATGAGGGTTCTAGGGCTAGCTCTCTCTATTACTAACCTCAACATACACTTAAAGAATGGCCACTCTCGAAGGCACTTAAGGTAGGGCTTAACTTTCGAAGAACTTACAACCCTAAGCTCTTACAAATTTAAGGAAATGATAAAGCATAAACAAAGCATAAAATCATGATAAACACTGAAAAAAGCCATAGCATGCATTAAAAGGTACTAAAAATAACATCATCCATCAAACCCAAGCCACCAAAAACAATTCGTGGTTGGGCAATATCATCTAACGTATCATTGCGATAACATCACCAAATATAAAGATATAATAAGAAATTGCTATAGTGACAGAAAGAAAGGTGAACTCCCCATCCACCATGGACTGCTCGACTGTCTTAGGCCCACTGCCTCTCTCAAGGTCGGTGAGGCCACTCCTTGGAGCTTCAACGATGGAAGACACCAAGCTGGAGAAGATGAAGGTGAAAACTTCCCTCTCATTTTCTCTCTCTCTTCCGCCTCTCTTTTTGCAATGCTTAGAATACCACACTTTACTCCAAGCTTCTCTCCCCTTTATATACTGGAGGCTTCTAGGGTTTGGTGCCCTAAAGATGCCTTGATATTCTCAAGGAATATCCACTGACAAGGTCTACTACGAGGGGACAAGGGAGACAGTCTAGAGGCGGGTATCGGCTGCTGCATATGTCAGATCGTCCTTTTCTAGATGTTCACATGTTACTGCAGCTCACGTGTATCACACATGCTGGCCAATGTCCGCTTCCATCATGCTATAGCAATTCCCGACACTGGCTTTCTCTTAACTCCTTTCTTGCGCACAAAAAAACCAAAAACCAACCTTCCAAGTAGTATCCCTCGATATGGACCAACAACCAGCAAAGATAAATATTGGTATGAACTCAAGAACAGGCAAATGCTATAGCAAAAAGGTATGAAAACAAGGATATTTACGCAGTTATCACACCCCCAAACTTATGTTATTGCTTGTCCTCAAGCAATGAATAGAACATAACAAAAGAGCTATTATGGCAAAGATTTAAGCTAGAGGATTGCTATGGCAATATTTCAGTCCTAAGAAATAGCTTAGGTAGATAAATAAACGTCCACAACCAGACATGAGATCCTTAAGAACATTCCTTAGGACTAAGATGTGTACGTGTGTGCGTGGCTGCCTTCCTCCTATACTTAAGCTGGTAAGACAAATTTTCAAGGAAGCTCCCTAGTTATACCCTAGCTATGTTCTTTAGTTCTTTTTCAAAAAAATTTAGACTCCCAAAGATATAAGTTTTCTGTTACAAAGGGTGTCAGCTTATCACACCTGCCATCCTTAACTCTAGATGAGCAGGGAGCAAACCTCTCACCCCCTAGCTAGTAGGAAGAGTCATCCCGTGACAACTTTCATTCACTCATATGCTACAGCAAGGCTTTATTATATTATTATTTTATTTTATTATTTTTTAACATGTTATAGCAAAGCGGAGTGTCCTACAGATATGTCGTATCATTTATTTATTTGTTTTAGCACAGGGTCGTCTAACTTTTCTTTTAAGTTCTCTAGAGTCTACATATCAGAGTTTACTAGGGTTCTTCCTGAAATTTTTTTCTAACAAACTTATAGAAAAAGAGCAGCTGTATAATTTTTTTTAACAACTAGATCCTAAAGTCAGTTCTACAGATCTCAACTAGTTGTGTTTTTTCTACTTTAATTCAGGCCTTAGAAATTTCGTTGTCAAACATCATAAATATGTTCATAGGCTGACTCTAGACTAAACATAATGCCATAGTAAAAATTTTGTTCTATTCTATAATGCATATGCTGAAGCAAAATATTAACTATGAACACTAACACCCCCAAACTTGAGAAATGCAGTGTCCGCAATGCATAAACTAATCTATAATATATGCCATGAAAAATGAAAAATTGAAAAGAAAAAAGGTTAGTACCTCCTGGGTGCAAAGGCTAAGTGGTGTTGCTGGTGTGGTCTATCGACGTCTCGGAGGAGTAGTGGTGTTGGTCTGCCACATCATCCACGCTCTCGGATGAGTCTGATTGAGCACTAGATGAGGGCCTGACACGTCCAATTGTGTGCTTGATGCGAGTTCTCAGTTTGGATGTTGTAGGATCCTCTGATTGTGCTGGAGTCGGCTCGGTTGCGTGTGTTGTAGCAGCTTCCTTCTGAGGGGTTTCCTCAAGGTCATTTGGTGCGTGCTCTAGTTCTGGGAGTGGGGTTTCTGGTCTTGAAGGCTTAGGATTTGTTACCTTTCGAGTGCGTTTCCTCTTCTTGGCTGGAGAGGTTGCTGGGTCGGTTGCTTCAACAGTAGGCTGGACAGATGGAGTTTCTTGATCTAACTGGGCAGTTGGAGTTGCTGATGCTTTCTTTCGCGGGGTCTTTCTCTTTGCAGTAGGTGGGACAGAGTTGGGTTCACTGGGAGACATTGGAAATAATGGAAAAGAGACATTATGATCCGGCAGGAGTTTGCTCAAGCATGATGCTATGACACTGTCACGGTGTTGGGGATATTTGAAGTATCCCATTTGATGTGCCTTTATCAGATTGAGCTCAGAGCTCAGTTCCTTTGTAGTTGCCACCAATGTTGTTACTCTTGCTGCAGCAAAACTTCTAGCTCCACCCTCAAATTCTTGTTGAGGCATGTCTTTGTTAAATCCCCAGAGTTCCGTCACAAGTGCTGGGGTCAAACCTGTCTTTCCTAAAACAGATGTATCTACAAGATCGTCTATGAAGACGTCTTTCCTTTTGCACATGACGGTGATTAGATTAGGAAAAACAAAGGGGTTACGTGGCCGTTTTAAACAAGCATATACCTCATCCACTACTATCTTTCCTATATCAATTTGTCTACCATTGTAACACCCCAATTTTGGGCTTAGAAGTTTTGCGTTTGGACCGGACCGGTCGGGTTGCGGTTCGAATATAAAAGGGTGAATTTAGGAAAGCCTAGTTCGGGTTGCATTAAAAATATGGAAAAATGTCTTAAAATCCTCTTTTATTATATTTAAGAGAAATGTGAAATCAATTTTAGAAAATGAGGTTTGGAAGGGTGACATTTTGGGTTAGTGACCAAAATGTAATTTTCGGAAACTTGGTGACTGTTTTAAAAAGGATTGAAACTTTGAATCTTTAAGGAGCTATTTACCCAATAGGAGTTTCTCCAGATTTTTCTTAAATATTAAAGGATTAATTAATGTTTTAAAAATAAAAGAAAAAGGGAGGGAAAGATATTTTGGTTTTTTCAACTAACTTTTCCCAAATTCCATTTTCCTTTTCTCTCAACCTTCTCTCAACCCAAACACATTTCTCCAGCACATTTTCCCTCTGATTTTGATATCTAAATATGAGATTTCAATCCTCTTTTGATCTCTAATCATCTCTTCAACAAAACCTTAGCATTTGCTTATTGGATTTTCAAGATTTTGGTTCTAAAAAGGGAGAAACTCAAGTTTAGAGGTATGAACGTCCTTCTCCTCTAAATTCTCAGTTCTTTACTGAAATTCCCAAGTTCTCAATCCTTGATTTGTGTTTTATATAAGGTTTTACAATTGTGTTCTTGATCTTGGCTTTAAAATGCAAGATTTGCTTAAATTTTGGTGAAATTCGTATGGTCTGATTGGGCACTGTTTTGAGATGTCATTTTGATGTAAAATGAATGTATAATTGATGAGAAATTGCGGTTTAATCAATGCAATCCCGGATATGTTGATTTTCCTAAGTTTAGCTTGAGTTTTTGGTGGTTTTTGGTGTGATCTTGATGATCTGTTATAGCTGGAGGTATAAGGACGTGGTTAGATCCTTTTTGGATGTTAATTGATGTTTAAAAATGGTTAGAAGTGATGGATCTTGGCTGGGTTAAGTTTTGGAAGTGTTTGGATGTGATTTCGGTTGTGTTTGGTAGCCGAAATGTGAGTGTTGATGTGAGCAGCGAGTTTAGGTGTCTTGGTTGAGGATATTAATGCATGATGGTGCATTAATCTACTGTTTTGATGTGTTTAAAACAGGGGAGACATCTTCGGATCCTTGTGGTGTTGATTCGGAAGCTTGATTGGTGTTTCGGCAAGTGGCGAAACGGAAATCGGTGAGTGAAGTTGGGTTTTCAGCTTTTAAACCAAGGTTTGAAGGTTTTGGGAGCTTAGCTTAAGTCTAAACAACTTAGCTAAGCTCAAGAGTAAGTAAATGGCATTTCTCTCTTGGTTGTGTTATGAATTGGTTTTTAAAGCACTTGTGATTGTTGGATGCAATGCGTGTGATTTGCATGTTTTAAATTCTGTTTTGAAAGCATATTTTGGCATGGTTTAATGCTGGTTTTGAAAGCCAAATGTGAAGGATGCTCAAGGTAAGAGATCCTTGGTTTTGTACATTGGAATTGTGGAATTGATGCATAGTGTTGCATATTGTTTAATGGCTTTGTGTAATGCTTTAAAAACAGTGGATTGATGATGGTAATTGGTGGTTTTGGCATTTTGGTTATGCTTGTAAAACAATGGATTAATATGGTAATTAGTTATATTGGCAAGTGATGTAAGTGGTTCTTGGTTACATGAATCAGATATAGTTAGCCGGCTATAGGATTGGGTGCACCGTGAATAAAGTCGCCTTGGATGTGGAGTGGTTGTGATTGAACCGGTAACTCCATCCAAGTACACGAACGAGATGGTGTGTATGAAGCATGAGATGGTAGTGTGTATGAAGCGTGGGGACAACGCTTGTGATCCGTGTATCCGATTGTGTCATGTGTTATGATGGTTTGTGAATTATCACTTGGAAGCCAATATGATGTTCTTGAATATGATGAAGCATGAGATGCTTGAAATAATGCATGTTTGCATGAGAAGGGTGTAATGCTTTATGAATGCATGTTTACTTGTTAGCTTGAACAATAGTTTATTCTTTAATGAGAATGGTGCATGTGTGCATGAAATCTCTTAAGTGCATTGTAGTCTTGCGAAGACTTGTTTTTAAAGGCATGAAATGCAAATATTGATTTTGTGGTTCATATGTTCATTTGTTTAATGCGTGACATGGTTTGAATGAGTAAGTGGTTTTCAAAGGTTTCTTGCTTTGGAATGGTTTTCAAGTATGAGAAAAGTATGATGTTTAGTGGAGGTGTTTCCAAGGATCTTGTATTTAACTTTGCATATGATGTTCATGCATGGAATGGTTAAATTGATGGTTTTACAAGGTTGTGCTTTGAAGGGAATTACTTGGCTTTTCTAAGCTAAGGGTTGGTTTTCATATTTGAGCAATGCATGATTTAAAGCATGTTGTCTAAAGGGGTTTTCAAACATTGCTTTGGTTAATCGAATTGTGATGCTTTTAAAAGAGGTTTTATGACTCGCTGCATTGATGGTGTTTTGGTTTTGAGCATTCCTCACTAAGCATTATGTGCTTACGCTCCTTTTTGTCCATCAATGCAGATATTTGAAGTTGGGACAGCGAGAAGCAAGGGATTCAAGGAGAGCTCCACTTGAGATGTATGTCTCGGTAAATAGCTATAGATAATAAAGGCAATGAGGGGAGAATCTCTTGTTGATGTTTAATGAGATTGTGTATGTTGGACTCCCTAAGTTGATTTTATGTTGTTGATGATGTTGGAACATGTAAATGGTCTTTATGAGAATTGTTTAATGATTTGGTGTTTGAATGGTTTTCAATATAGGATGCATGCCTATAGAATTGGGGCTTTCCTTGTTTGATGCCATGTTTATGAATTGTTGTTGCCATTATGTTCCTTATGCATGTAATGACTTGCTAGTATGAATTGAGGGTCTTTGGATTATGTTTGATTGGTCAAAAGCATGTTAAACCAGGGAAAAATCTGCAATCTGGGCAGCTTGTTTCGGAACAGGTGCTGCCGTTTCGGAACAGAGGGCCTGAAATGGCCTAGGCGTTTCGAAACGGGCAGGGCTGTTCCTAAACGGTTTTGCCACTGCCAGACCCTGTTTCGGAACTGGTTTCGGAACGGTCCCGCGTTTCGGAACGGACTCTCCCTGTTTCGGAACACTCGACCGTTGGGCACTGAAATTGACGGTTTAATGTTTTGGAATCCTTGCGTTTTGGTCCTGAATCTTGTTTATGCAATTGAATGAGTTTGAGATGTCCGTTTGAGCTGAAATTTTGCAAGGAAGCATGAAATATGACTAATTTTATAATGGTAACTTAAAAGTGGGTTAAGTCCTTCTAATTTCCAGAATTTACATTTTGGTCCCTAAACTTGTATGTTGTGCAATTAAGTCCCTGAATGTTTTCCGAATGCGCTGATCTTTGAGTATGCTGTTGTTATGAACATATCTAGGGTTAATGTGCATTTAGATAAGATTAAAAAGAAAGAAAAAAAGGTCGTTAATCAAGGTTGACTTTCGGGTTGACTTTGGTTTTCCCCCTGTAAACTTCTTAATTCGGGTCAACCGTCTAGGCCGGGTTAAGGGGGTTACATTTGTTGGTATCAGAGCTGAGTTGCGGAAGCTTGGGGAAAACGGTAAATTGTTGTAATATGTGTTTGATGTTTATTCTGATGTGTGGTTGAAAGTCGGTTGAAATGTGTGTCTGTGAACGAGTTGTTGATGTTTTTAGCATGATTTTTGTTTGTGAATCTTCATTGAGCTAATGTGGATTTGTGCTGATGATATGCTGGTGATGTGAGCTGATTTTATGAATAATGAAATTGTAATGGGTATGATATGTTGATATTATGCTGTTGCGAGTGAATGTTGTTTAATGAGAGCATGATCGAAATGTGTTGTTTGATATGCTCAATGTTGTGATATCCATGCTTTTATTGACTGTTATGTCATGTAAAAGGGGAGAATTCGGGATACCCATTGCCTTATTATTATAGCTATTGTGTTATTTTGGAGTTGGAGCTTTGAATCCTTGCTTTAAGCTGGTCTGATTGATTTGTTTGTTTTGTTATGATTGTTTGTTGTTAATAGCATGGTGAAATCGATGAGAGAATGGCAGTTGGGTGAGATGGTTGCTGCTTTAGAGCAGGTTGTTAAGGCGTGGAATTCACCTTTTAAGGGAGGTGTTTCGTCTCAGTCTTCAGTGCCTGGAGTTGAGGTAGTGAGGCAGGAGGAAGAAGTTGGTTCTGTGATGAAGAGTTCATCACCTTTAGTTCAAGAGTAGTTGGGAACATCTCAGGCTGTGGCAAAAGTAAGGCTTGTAGACGTGCCGGCTGTGGGATATGCGGGTTTGTCGAAATAGCGTTTACATGATTTGGGAGCTGTGGAGTATCATGGTTCAACACCTGAGACGTTCGAGGCCTGGTTGGCCAGTGTAATTCTGATTTTGGATCAGGAAGGTTGTGACTATGCTTGTAGGCTGGGAAGTGTGGTCTCATTGATGTTGGAGGACGCTTGTGCCTGGTGGACATCTGTGGTGGTGGCATCGTCTATCCACGATATAGATTGGGACTTCTTTGTGTCTGCCTTTTATGAAAGATATCTTGGAGAGAAATTCCCAAGGGTTAAGCAATGTGAGGGTGTGGTTCCAGTCTATGAAGGTGAGAAAAGTCTAAGCGAGAGAGTTGTGGGTACTGACCTCGAGAGCGGTCAACGTAAGAGGCTACGTGATGGAAGGTTTTGCTTGAATCGAAGTCTGAGTGGTAGTGCAAATCTGGGGCAAGTGCTAAATGATCAAGGAGTGGAAGCTCAACTACCGGTGTGTGACCGTTGTGGAAGGCGCCATTTTGGAGGTTGTTGGGGCGCAGGTGTTTGTTGGAACTGTGGTTCTAAGGAGCATGTGAGGCGGAATTGTCCTCATGTGGTGAGATCAACTTCGGTGGTAGCAGAAGGGTCTCTGAAGGGTCGTGGGCACGGCCAAGACAAGGTTCGAAGAAGGCAGGAAGGGCAGAAAGGTGTGAGGAGCTTGGAGAGTGAAACCTGTTGGAATTGTGGGTCTGTTGGACATTTGAGACGTAATTGTTTGAAGTTGGCTCGGGGTAGTCAGGGTTCCTTACCGCAGGGAGAGGGTGACGACCTTAATGTGTTAGCAGATGCTGCAGAGGTACGGCTAGAGGATGGTGGTTCTGTGAGAAAGAGAGCTTGTCTGTTGAAGCTCCGGGGCGGTGAGGTGTTTACAGGTAACCTTGTTAAGTAACCTTTGCTCTAGTATCTTAGCTTGGTTTCAGTTAGTATTTCCCTTGTGTAGTGGGTATGGTCTCGTTGCTAGCATGCTTGGTGTAGTAGTTGGTGTTGTTTTGAAAACAACTTTAGTGTGAAGAGGGCATTAGTGAGTATCTTGTAGATAATGGGTTGTTAGAATGATGGAGTTGGTCAAGTTGGAAGTAAGATAGGAGGTTGTTTTAGGCGGATTCTGAGGATGTTATTGGTGAGTGTGAACCGACATACATGCACAGTTAAAATCATTTGTATATGCTATATTATATATGTACGGGTCCATGCATACATGTGACATGACATTAGAGGTTTTGCATGCATGTACATCAGGCATTGATAGGGCATATTGGTGGCCATGCATACGAACGTTCACACTCGCTGATAGTTAATCGGGTCCGTTAGTGTTGGGATAGGGTTAAGTTGGATGATGGGTTTTAAAAGTTGTGTTGGTGCTAGGAGAAAGTTTGGAGTAGTGGAGAGTATTAAGCGGGCTGACCATAATAGTGAGTGTGGTATAGCATGTTGGTAGAAGGAAAGTGTTTGGCACTTAATGAGTTTAGCGGTATGGTGGTGAGGAGATTACCGGTTGAAGTTAGAATCGGTTAGAGTAGTTGTGAATAGCTGGTAGAAGTGGTAGTTTCTTGGTGTTAAGTGATGTTGTAAGTTAGTGGATGTGTTCCAGAGTGCTGAGGTAACTTGGCATTGATGTTGTAGTAAAAGGGTTGTTTTTGTTGGTGGTGGTTCGTAGCAACCTTTAGGGAGTTGAGAAGAGGTTGTGTTGTGGGTTGTAGAAAAGGGTTAGCCGGGAGAATAGAAGCTTCGTAATCTTATGTATGTATAGAATGGGCGGTGTCCTGGTAAAGCTGGTGTTCTAGTCCAGGCTTGATGTGGAAAGGCAATGCAAGATCAAAGGCCATTGTTGGTTGGACGGCTTCTTGTGAGTAGTGGCTGACTAGTTGTGTATAAGTAAATTCCTTCTGAAGTCAGCTGGTGGTGTGTGGAACGGCTGGCGGAGTCAAGGTTGGGGTTTTGGTATTGTGATTCTCAGGTGTTAGGTGAGTAGTTCTGGTGAATCGTTATGGTAATGATAGCGACGGATGTGAAGGAATGTTAGCATCACGTTGAGAAGTTTGGGTAAGCGGTTGATGCTTAGAAATTTTTGCTTGTTGGGGTAATCTCTGGAAGAGGTTGAGTAGTTGTGCAAGGGGTTTTAGAAGCAGTGAAGGTTGTGGGCCACATGGTGGCTGAACTGGATTGGTTGGTGTCACTGTGTGAACAAGTTTTGATAGTTGTGAGCTGAGGTGGTGAATGCTGTAAAAGTTTGGAGGTTCTTCAGGTTGTTGTTGGGGCTGTGTGCAGTTCGGAAGTGTGGAAGGTTAGGATGCGGTTAACATTTGAGTGTTCTGGAATTCGTGAACAGTATGTGTTGGTGTTGGGTTGGTGGAGTTTTGTGAGGAGAGTGTTCAATGGTGGTTAAGTCTCCTGTGTTGCCTTGTGTGTTGCTTGAGAAGTTTGGTTGTTCTCTTTTTGCCAGTTGAAATTTCGAGGACGAAATTTCTTAAGGGGGGGAGAGTTGTAACACCCCAATTTTGGGCTTAGAAGTTTTGGGTTTGGACCGGACCGGTCGGGTTGCGGTTCGAATACAAAAGGGTGAATTTAGGAAAGCCTAGTTCGGGTTGCATTAAAAATATGGAAAAATGTCTTAAAATCCTCTTTTATTATATTTAAGAGAAAGGTGA
The DNA here is from genome assembly GCA_030270665.1 of Hibiscus trionum. Classification (NCBI taxonomy): domain Eukaryota; kingdom Viridiplantae; phylum Streptophyta; class Magnoliopsida; order Malvales; family Malvaceae; genus Hibiscus; species Hibiscus trionum. The sequence continues at coordinate 23,383,794 of BSYR01000005.1, forward strand.
AATCAATTTTAGAAAATGAGGTTTGGAAGGGTGACATTTTGGGTTAGTGACCAAAATGTAATTTTTGGAAACTTGGTGACTGTTTTAAAAAGGATTGAAACTTTGAATCTTTAAGCAGCTATTTACCCAATAGGAGTTTCTCCAGATTTTTCTTAAATATTAAAGGATTAATTAATGTTTTAAAAATAAAAGAAAAAGGGAGGGAAAGATATTTTGGCTTTTTCAACTAACTTTTCCCAAATTCCATTTTCCTTTTCTCTCAACTTTCTCTCAACCCAAACACATTTCTCCAGCACATTTTCCCTCTGATTTTGATATCTAAATATGAGATTTCAATCCTCTTTTGATCTCTAATCATCTCTTCAACAAAACCTTAGCATTTGCTTATTGGATTTTCAAGATTTTGGTTCTAAAAAGGGAGAAACTCAAGTTTGGAGGTATGAACGTCCTTCTCCTCTAAATTCTCAGTTCTTTACTGAAATTCCCAAGTTCTCAATCCTTGATTTGTGTTTTATATAAGGTTTTACAATTGTGTTCTTGATCTTGGCTTTAAAATGCAAGATTTGCTTAAATTTTGGTGAAATTCGTATGGTCTGATTGGGCACTGTTTTGAGATGTCATTTTGATGTAAAATGAATGTATAATTGATGAGAAATTGAGGTTTAATCAATGCAATCCCGGATAGGTTGATTTTCCTAAGTTTAGCTTGAGTTTTTGGTGGTTTTTGGTGTGATCTTGATGATCTGTTATAGCTGGAGGTATAAGGACGTGGTTAGATCCTTTTGGATGTTAATTGATGTTTAAAAATGGTTAGAAGTGATGGATCTTGGCTGGGTTAAGTTTTGGAAGTGTTTGGATGTGATTTCGGTTGTGTTTGGTAGCCGAAATGTGAGTGTTGATGTGAGCAGCGAGTTTAGGTGTCTTGGTTGAGGATATTAATGCATGATGGTGCATTAATCTACTGTTTTGATGTGTTTAAAACAGGGGAGACATCTTCGGATCCTTGTGGTGTTGATCCGGAAGCTTGATTGGTGTTTCAGCAAGTGGCGAAACGAAAATCGGTGAGTGAAGTTAGGTTTTCAGATTTTAAACCAAGGTTTGAAGGTTTTGGGAGCTTAGCTTAAGTCTAAACAACTTAGCTAAGCTCAAGAGTAAGTAAATGGCATTTCTCTCTTGGTTGTGTTATGAATTGGTTTTTAAAGCACTTGTGATTGTTGGATGCAATGCGTGTGATTTGCATGTTTTAAATTCTGTTTTGAAAGCATATTTTGGCATGGTTTAATGCTGGTTTTGAAAGCCAAATGTGAAGGATGCTCAAGGTAAGAGATCCTTGGTTTTGTACATTGGAATTGTGGAATTGATGCATAGTGTTGCATATTGTTTAATGGCTTTGTGTAATGCTTTAAAAACAGTGGATTGATGATGGTAATTGGTGGTTTTGGCATTTTGGTTATGCTTGTAAAACAATGGATTAATATGGTAATTGGTTATATTGGCAAGTGATGTAAGTGGTTCTTGGTTACATGAATCGGATATAGTTAGCCGGCTATAGGATTGGGTGCACCGTGAATAAAGTCGCCTTGGATGTGGAGTGGTTGTGATTGAACCGGTAACTCCATCCAAGTACACGAACGAGATGGTCAAGAACACCATGGTGTTTAAAAGTCCATGGGTGGGTCTTGTGTTAAGGTCATATGGTGGTTAAAATTCCATATGAGGACCTTGTATACATTAAGGTCATATGGTGTTTAAAAGTCCATATGAGGACCTTGTGTATGGTAAGATCACAATGGTGGTGTAAAGTCCATGTGTGGATCTTGTATGTCCCGGGATCTCGTTAGTGATGTTATACAACTACCAATGAGTGATGTTAAGGTCAAATGGTGGTTAAAATTCCATTTGAGGACCTTGTGTATGTTAAGGTCAAATGGTGTTTAAAATTCCATTTGAGGACCTTGTGAATGTTAAGGTCATATGGTGTTTAAAAGTCCATATGTGAACCTTGTGATTGGTAGTGTGTATGAAGCGTGGGGACAACGCTTGTGATCCGCGTATCCGATTGTGTCATGTGTTATGATGGTTTGTGAATTATCACTTGGAAGCCAATATGATGTTCTTGAATATGATGAAGCATGAGATGCTTGAAATAATGCATGTTTGCATGAGAAGGGTGTAATGCTTTATGAATGCATGTTTACTTGTTAGCTTGAACAATAGTTTATTCTTTAATGAGAATGGTGCATGTGTGCATGAAATCTCTTAACTGCATTGTAGTCTTGCGAAGACTTGTTTTTAAAGGCATGAAATGCAAATATTGATTTTGTGGTTCATATGTTGCATTTGTTTAATGCGTGAGATGGTTTGAATGAGTAAGTGGTTTTCAAAGGTTTCTTGCTTTGGAATGGTTTTCAAGTATGAGAAAAGTATGATGTGTAGTGGAGGTGTTTCCAAGGATCTTGTATTTAACTTTGCATATGATGTTCATGCATGGAATGGTTAAATTGATGGTTTTACAAGGTTGTGCTTTGAAGGGAATTACTTGGCTTTTCTAAGCTAAGGGTTGGTTTTCAAATTTGAGTAATGCATGATTTAAAGCATGTTGTCTAAAGGGGTTTTCAAACATTGCTTTGGTTAATCGAATTGTGATGCTTTTAAAAGAGGTTTTATGACTCTCTGCATTGATGGTGTTTTGGTTTTGAGCATTCCTCACTAAGCATTATGTGCTTACGCTCCTTTTTGTCCATCAATGCAAATATTTGAAGTTGGGACAGCGAGAAGCAAGGGATTCAAGGAGAGATCCACTTGAGATGTATGTCTCGGTAAATAGCTATAGATAATAAAGGCAATGGGGGAGAATCTCTTGTTGATGTTTAATGAGATTGTGTATGTTGGACTCCCTAAGTTGATTTTATGTTGTTGATGATGTTGGAACATGTAAATGGTCTTTATGAGAATTGTTTAATGATTTGGTGTTTGAATGGTTTTCAATATAGGATGCATGCCTATAGAATTAGGGCTTTCCTTGTTTGATGCCATGTTTATGAATTGTTGTTGCCATTATGTTCCTTATGCATGTAATGACTTGCTGGTATAAATTGAGGGTCTTTGGATTATGTTTGATTGGTCAAAAGCATGTTAAACCAGGGAAAAATCTGCAATCTGGGCAGCCTGTTTCGGAACAGGTGCTGCCGTTTCGGAACAGAGGGCCTGAAATGGCCTAGGCGTTTCGAAACGGGCAGGGCTGTTCCGAAACGGTTTTGCCACTGCCAGACCCTGTTTCGGAACTGGTTTCGGAACGGTCCCGCGTTTCGGAACGGACTCTCCCTGTTTCGGAACACTCGACCGTTGGGCACTGAAATTGACGGTTTAATGTTTTGGAATCCTTGCGTTTTGGTCCTGAATCTTGTTTATGCAATTGAATGAGTTTGAGATGTCCGTTTGAGCTGAAATTTGGCAGGGAAGCATGAAATATGACTAATTTTATAATGGTAACTTAAAAGTGGGTTAAGTCCTTTTAATTTCCAGAATTTACATTTTGGTCCCTAAACTTGTATGTTGTGCAATTAAGTCCCTGAATGTTTTCCGAATGCACTGATCTTTGAGTATGCTGTTGTTATGAACATATCTAGGGTTAATGTGCATTTAGATAAGATTAAAAAGAAAAAAAGGGTCGTTAATCAAGGTTGACTTTCGGGTTGACTTTGGTTTTCCCGTGTAAACTTCTTAATTCGGGTCAACCGTCTAGGCCGGGTTCAGGGGGTTACAACCATGTATTATGGAATGAATGAGAAACAATCGAGAAATATGGACGGTAGCAGTGTGTAGTGTGGGCATGAGCTTATGCCTCACAGAGTGATTCCATACTTTAGCCTCTGGTTTGAGGCGTCCTCTCTCAACCGACTTGTTATTATCCAGCATTATTCCTTGAAAGCAAATGTCCTCCAACACCTCTCGTTGTGTCTGCGCGTCCATTCTCATCATAAAAGAAGTGTGACGGTCGACAGTATGCTTCAGTCCATCGAACTTGTTGATTGCTACAGCAGTAAATTTGATTTGCTCTTTGCGCACGTGAACTGTGGACTGGGTTGGACTCGTCAAGTGGGAATAAAACTCCTTCACCAGAGAAGAGAATATTTTTTCAAGATGGGCAACAAAGTTTTTCCATCCATGGGTGCCAATGACGTCCATTATGGACTGGTCGAACTGATCTTCTTCTTCTTGAGGGTATTTGAACCCTATTTCTGGAAGAACGTTTCTGTCCTTAGGCTTTGATCATCTCTCCTTGGATGCCTCGTCAAAAATTTTGGGAATTTCAAGGACTGGACGTTGTGTGGGACGGTCAGAAGTCTCAGGGGCATTTTTGCAACGAGCCATGGAGTTTTCTCTGAGGAGTTGGGAGGAGTGAATGTGTGTGTAGGAAGGAAAATGGTGAGGGTTTTTTTTCTGTGTTTGAGGGGGGAGTGTTTGAGTGTTTGAAGAAGACGAAGAAAGTGAGGGGAAGGATGATGAAGAAAATGTTTGAAGTTGAAAAAGGCGGGGAAAACTGATGAGTTAATGGGAGATGAGAGGTGATGTGGACGTGTGTCGGCTTTAAGGGATAGAGTAATTTTTTTTGAGTTAATGCAATGGCAGACGGTTGGAGAGAGAATATGGATTTATGTGGCTAGGGTTTCTCCTCATTAAGTAGATGAATATTCTTTCTCATGCTTTTTCTATTTTTCTCTCTCTCTCTTTTAATTCAACACTCCACTTTTCGGATAAAACCACTTTTATCTTTCCCCTTTTCTTGCGTCCCTCCCAAATTGGATAAAAACAAAGTCCATGTCCTTTTCCCTTTGCTACCAACCCTGTAGACGACGTGCTCCCTTGCCTTTGTACCTGGCATTGTACTTAGGAAAGAGAAAACCTTTGTACGAGGGTCACGTGAAAAGATATAAAAATTAAAGGAAAAGATAACATAAAACTAGACTAAAAGAAAATCATTATTTATGGACATGCTATAGCATAAAAGATAGGGTTGGAGATGCAAACTTTCAAGGATCGCGAAGATCCAGGTAAGACTTGTCTCCGAGGATAGGGGCTCCACTGTACACCTTCAGGCGTTGGCCATTGACTTTGAAAACTTCACCGTCGTCCAACTTCTTGATATCCACTACGCCATGAGGGTACACCTTGTGTATGATGAATGGCCCGGACCACCTCGATTTTAGTTTTCCATGAAAAAGCTTTAGTCTGGAATTGTAGAGAAGGACTTGTTGCCCTTCTGAGAAATGCCTTGGCAAAATGTGTTTGTCATGCCATTTCTTGGTTTTTTCCTTGTAAATGCGAGCGTTCTCATATGCTTGGGCTCTGAATTCCTCCAGCTCGTTAAGCTCTAGCAACCTACTTTCACCAGCAAGTTGGGCATCCATGTTGAGTTTCTTGATTGCCCGATAAGCCTTGTGCTCAAGCTTCACCGGTAAGTGGCACTCCTTTCCAAATACAAGCTTGAAGGGTGACATGCCTAAAGGCATCTTGAAGGCTGTCCTATATGCCCACAGTGCTTCATCCAGCTTAGGGGACCAATATTTTCTCTTAGGATTCACCACCTTCTCCAAGATTTGCTTGATTTCACGGTTGGAAACTTCATCTTGTCCATTTGTCTGCGGATGGTATGTTGTAGCAATCTTGTGTCTGACTCCATAGAGATGTAATGCCATGGCAATAAGCTTGTTGTCAAAGTGAGTTCCTTCATCACTGATGATGGCTCGGGGTGATCCGAATCTAGGGAAGATATTCTTGTCAAGAAACCTCATGACTTTCTTGGAGTCGTTCCTTGGGGTGGCAACAGCTTCCACCCATTTTGACACGTAGTCGACTGCTAACAAAATATAAAGATCTCCATATGATGTAGGAAACGGACCCATGAAGTCAATTCCCCACACGTCAAAGATTTCAAGTTCCAGAATATTTTGCAACGTCATTTCATTCCGCCTGGAGATGTTCCCCGTTCTTTGGCATCTGTCACAAGTCTTGTAGAACTCGTGTACGTCCTTAAAAGTGTAGGCCAAAAGAAGCCTGCTTGAAGAACTTTAGCAGCAGTTCTAGCACCACCAAAATGCCCTCCACATGGTGATGAATGACAATGGTACAAAATGCTATGGTATTCTTCTTCTGGAACACATCTCCTTATAATCTGATCAGGACATTGCTTGAACAAGTAGGGTTCATCCCAGTAGTAGAATCTTGTATCATGTCTGAATTTCTTGAGTCACTGGCTAGATAAATCTTGAGGCAAAATACCACTAACAAGATAATTAACAATATCATCATACCATGGAATTGTTGTAGCAGCTAATAGTTTCTCCATCAGGGAATTCCTCCTTAATTTCAGTTTCACTACCTTGCGTGACAGCATTTTCTAGCCTAGACAAATGGTCAGCCACCTGGTTCTCACATCCCTTCCTATCTCTAACCTCTAAGTTAAATTCCTGGAGCAAGAGTATCCACCTAATAAGTCTAGGTTTAGCATCCTTTTGAGTCACTAAGTACTTAATGGCTGAGTGATCTGTATGAACTATGACCTTAGTTCCTATCAAGTATGACCTAAACTTGTCAAAGGCAAATACTACATCAAACAATTCTTTTTCAGTAGTTGTGTAAATGATTTGTGCATCATTCCAAGTGTGACTAGCATAATAAATGATATGAAAGAGTTTACCTCGGCGTTGTCCAAGTGCTGCACTAACTGCGTAGGCACTTGCATTACACATCATCTCAAACGGCTCGTTCCAATCAGGTGGAATGATAACTGGTGCTGAGATAAGCTTCTCCTTCGGTTCTTGAAATGCGCTATGGCAATCTTTGTCAAACACAAATGGTTGGTTTTGTTGTAGCAAATTGCATAGTGGATTTATGATATTCGAGAAATCTTTGATGAATCTCCGATAGAAGCCAACATGCCCTAGGAAGCTTCTTAATCCCTTGACAGTAGTGGGAGGAGGTAGTTTTTCAATGACATCGACCTTTGCTTTGTCAACTTCTATCCCTTGCATCGAAATCTTGTGGCCTAAGATCGTTCCTTCCGTTACCATGATATGGCACTTTTCCCAATTGAGCACCAAGTCATCTTCCTCACACCTCTTTAGGACCTTTGCGAGATTTCCCAAGCATGTGTCGAAGTTATCTCCGGAGACCGAGAAGTCGTCCATAGAAATTTCTAAAAAATCCTCGACCATGTCTGAAAAGATAGCAACATACATCTCTGAAATGTTGCTAGAGCATTGCAGAGACCAAATGGCATTCTTCTGAAAGCATAAGTTCCATAAGGGCATGTGAAAGTTGTCTTTTCCTAGTCTTCGGGTGCTATAGCAATACGATTGTACCCAGAATACCTATCGAGGAAGCAGTAGAACGCCTTGCCTGCTAGTCGATCCAACATCTGATCAATGAATGGGAGAGGAAAATGGTCCTTCTTGGTCGCCTTGTTGAGCTTCCTATAATCCATGCAAATCCTCCATCTCGTGACGGTTCTAGTAGGCAATAGCTCATTCTCGTCGTTTCTTACCACGGTCACACCTCCCTTCTTCGGTACACATTGCACCGGGCTTACCCATGAGCTGTCGGATATCTGGTAGATTACTCCAGCATCCAGCCACTTGATGATCTCTTTCATCACTACTTTCTTCATAATTGGGTTTAGTCTCCTCTGGGGCGCAACTAAATTGTTGTGACAATCATCAAGCAAAATTTTGTGCATACAAATAGCAGGGCTTATACCATTCAAATCAGCCATAGTCCACCCAATTGCCTTTTTATGCTGTAACAACATATTTACTAAACTAGTTTCTTGCTTAGGTGTGAGACTAGATGAAATTATCACAAGAAAAGTTTCATTGCTCCCTATGTAAACATATTTAAGATGCGATGGCAAATGTTTCAGTTCTAAAGAAGGTGCATGCTCAAGGGAAGGTTTATGAGGTGCAAATTCTGAAAAATCAAGAGGTTCAAAGTGCGTACCTGGTCTAGCCTCGAGTCGACTAGATTGCTCTAGTTCCCTTGAGAGCTCTTCTTGGTCGGAATCATCATCCTTACAGAGTGCTTCAAGCTCCTCCATTTGAATCTCATTGCTACAGCAAAACTCATCGATCATACTCTATGTTGTAGCATCTGCAGATTGGCAAACTCCTGGTTGTCTGCATACCTGAGGGTGTCATGAATATTGATCGTGACCGTCTGATCAGCCACTCGCATCGTGAATTCACCCTTCTCACAATCGATCAAAGCTCGCTCGGTGGCTAAAAATGGCCTACCCAAGATAATGGGTGTGTTGCTATCAGCTTCACAATCGAGGATCAAGAAGTCGACTGGAAAGATAAATTTTTCCACTTTTACCACAACATCTTCAACTCTCCCTTCTGGACGAACATGAGAGTGATCGGCTAGCTGTAGCACAACCTTGGTGGGTTGTGCCTCTCGAATTCCTAGTTTCAGAAAAATCGACTTGGGCATTAAGTTAACATTTGATCCCAAATCACAAAGTGCTCTTTCAACAAACTTGTCGCCAATAGAACATGGGATAGAAAAACTACATGGGTCCTTCTTCTTAGGTGGCAGCTTGCTCCACATAGAATAACATTCTTCTGCTATAGCGACAGTCTCTTGTTTCTCGACCTTCCTCTTTTTCGTGACTATATCCTTGAGGAACTTGGCGTATGATGGCATCTGATCAATGACCTCCAGAAATGGGACATTGATATGAAGTTTGTTTAGGATATCCATAAATTTCTGGAACTGAAGGTCTTCTTTCTGCTTCTTGAATCGTTGAGGAAAAGGAGGAGGGGGTCTAACGTCATCTGTCTGAACTGGTGGAGTTACATCTTTTGCTGTAGCAAAAGCAGGCTCCTCCTCCGGTGTTTCTTTTGCTATGACATCCTCACCCTTCTCTTCTTCCTGAGGAAAGTTGGGATGAGAGTCCTCCTTCTCGTTTCCCCCAAACTTGTCTTCCTTGCTAATTTCCTTGCCACTCCTTAATGTGAGTGCCCTGCATTGTTCCATTCTATGGTTCTTAGTGGCTTCAGTGTCACTAGGCAAACTTCCTTGTAGACGTGTATGCAAGGTTTGAGCTATCTGGCCAACTTGTGTTTCTAAGGCTCAGAGAGATGAACTATGACTTTGTAATAAGGCTCCTTGATTTTTGATGTTTGCTGCATGATCTTGTAGTAAAACTTTCCTGGTTCCCAAGAAGTCTTTTGTCATAGCCATAAATTCTTTAAATGTAGTGTTCAGCGAACTCTTCGATGAAGACGTTGCTCCCTTGTGACCTTGCCATGGCATCATTTGGTTAGAAGATGGTACTTCGATCAGATTTTGCTATGGCGTTGGCTCTGCAGAATTACTGTGCCCTTGATTACCCCAACTGAAATTTGGATGCTGACGCCATCCTGGGTTGTAGGTATTGGAGTTTGGATTGTTGTTGCAGTTATAATTCCCCACATAGTTAGTTGACTCTTGATTGTCAGGGCATTCACTCAGATGGTGATTGCCATCGCATCTGAGACATGAGGTTTTGGACTTCACTTCCTTGACTTCGTTGGGACGTTGAAGGTTCTTTAGCATATTTGTGATAACGGCTAACTGGGTGGCTACCAAGTCATCAGCTTCACTGTCTCGAGCTACTTGGGTTCTTCTCCCCGTTCCAAGCCTTGTGGTCGGAAACTAGTAATCATTGTTGGCTACCCTATCTAGAATGTCAAATGCTTCCTCCGGTGATTTGTCTAACAAGGTCCCATTTGCTGAAGCATCTAGCACCCTTCTTGCAGGTGCATTTACCCCATTATAGAACATAAGCACTTGGGTCTGGTCATGAAAACCATGATTTGTGCACTTCCTCAATAATCCCTTGAATTGATCCCAACACTCATACATGGATTAGTCATCAGCTTGACGAAAAGAAGTTATATCATTTCTCAATTGAGTGTTTCTATTTGGTGGATTATACCGTAGCAGAAAAATTTTGCATAGATCTATCCAAGTCTCCATTGATCCAGCTGGCACTCCACTTAGCCATGCTCTAGCACGATCACGTAAAGAATATGGAAACAGTTTGAGCTTTAGCACATCCTCGTGCACTCTTTGCTGTATGAATAAGTCACAAACTTCCAAGAAAGCAAGAATACATTGTCTTGCATCTTCGTGAGGCATACCTCCAAACTGACCAATAGTGTTTAACATGTTGAACATAACTAGTTTAAGCTCGAACTGGGCTGCCTGAATTTCTGGAGCTACTATTCCGATATACGGATCGTCCAAGATAAGAGCTAAATGATCCCTAATAGCTCGTTGTCGAGCTGCTACTCCCTGACCATTTGCCATAGCATCTCCGTTACCTTGAGGTGGTGGTATTTCTCCATCCATGTTTCTAGTCTCTTCTCGTCGAACATGTCTTCTAAGTCTCAAGAAATGCTCGATCTCAAAAATAAGTGATTGAAAGGGTCCTCTAGGTCGCCTTCTGGTCATACACTAGCAAGACACCAGAAAAGAAAAACGAAAAACCTAAAATAAGATTATACTAAAACAAAAAGAACAAACGATAAAAACAAAAACCGTAAACATCCAATTGCCAATCCCCGACAACGGCACCAAAAACTTGTTACATTCGTGCAGTGACTATAAATGATACGCAAATGGTGCAAGTATACACGTTGAACGAGTAATAAAGTGATGAGTGAGTATCGTCTCCACAGGGATTGGAGGTATTCACGGTTGCTGTAACAATAAAGCTTAAACTTTTTGTAAGTGACAATGCTATAGTAAAAGAGATGGTGTATAAAATGTTGAAGCAAAACAGTGCAGAGAAAGATGAGATAACAATATGATAGACATGTCCCCTTTCGTATGTGAAACACACTACGGAATGACTGGTTGGGAATGATGGAAAACCTAACTCAAGCTTCTTAACGATACTAAGGCTTTTCAACTATCTTCTTTGCTAGGCGAGATTTACTAAGAGTGCTCCTAAACTATCTCTAGCTAGGAAACTGGGAGTTAGAAATGCTACAGCCATACATCTCGGCGTAAACTCATAACTTTCCCCTACCCTTCACGTACTATCCTTTTTAGCCCTTGAAACCTATCACTTATCTCTAAGGTATGTTAGAGTGTGCCTCTCAATAGTCACTCCATTGCTTATAAGGGTTCTAGGGCTAGCTCTCTCGATTACTAACCCCAACATACACTTAAAGAATGGCCACTCTCAAAGGAGCTTAAGGTAGGGCTTAACTTTCGAAGCACTTACAACCCTAAGCTCTTACAACTTTAAGGAAATGATAAAGCATAAGCAAAGCATAAAATCATGATAAATACTGAAAAAAGCCATAGCATGCATTAAAAAGTACTCAAAATAACATCATCCATCAAACGCAAGCCACCTAAAACAGTTCGTGGGTGGGCAATATCATCCAACGTATCATTACGATAACATCACCAAATATAAAGATATAACAAGAAATTGCTATAGCGATAGAAAGAAAGGTGAACTCTCTCTCCGCCATGGACTTCCCGGCTGTCTTAGGCCCACCGCCTCTCTCGAGGCCGGTGAGGTCACTCCTTGGAGCTTCAACGATGGAGGACACCAAGCTGGAGAAGATGAAAGTGGAAACTTCTCTCTCTTTCTCTCTCTTCTACCTCTCTTTTTACAATGCTTAGAATACCACACTTTGCTCCAAGCTTCTATCCCCTTTATATAGTGGAGGCTTCTAGGGTTTGGTGCTCTAAAGATGCCTTGATATTCCCAAGGAATATCCACCGACAAGGTCTACTACGAGGGGACAAGGGAGACAGTCTGCAGGCGGGCACGGGCTGCTGCACATGTCAGATCGTTTTTTTCTGCATGTTCACATGTTTCTGCAGCTCACGTGTATCTCACGTGTTGGCCAATGTCCGCTTCCATCATGCTATAGCAATTCTCGGCACCGGCTTTCTCTTAACTCCTTTCCTGCGCACCACAAAACCAAGGTTAAATTCAGGCTTTGTGGCTTAGGTGTACTAATACGAATTGCCCGCGAATCGATACACCTAGGCTAAATTTTGAAGGCGTATCGATATGGGCTTGAGAGTATCATTACCCTTTTGCCAACTTTGGCTACTGCCATTTTGTGTATCGATACGGGCTAAGGCGTACTGATACGGGTTCGTTAAATTTAGTTAGTGGATTCTTTTTATGTTATGAAATGTTGTATTTTGACCCCTGAATAATGTATACCCAATTGGATGTGTTTGGACGATCCGTTTAAAGTGAAATTTGACATGCTGGCATGTGATATGACTAATTATGGTTCTGCTACATTGAAATCAGAATAGTCCCTGTAATTTATGGAAATTATAGTTTAGTCCCTAAAGATGTATTTTAAGCAATTGAACCCCTAATCGAACTCTGATCGTTGTGTTGTTTTCGCCTAATCGCTTTGCTAAACAAATAGGATAACGATGTGCATCTAGTAAAAATAAAATAAAAAAATAAGACGGTCGTTAATCAAGGTTGACTTTAACGAGTTGACTTCGGGTTTCCCCGTGTAATCTTCTTTGTTCGGGTCGGGCGTCTATGCTGGGCTAAGGGGGTTACATTTGTTGGTATCAGAGCCATGTTATGAAAGAATTGGTGATGATGGTAAGCGAAATTGGTAAGTTTTGATGTTTGATGCAATGTTGAATGGCATGTTATTTGAAAATGCATGTTTTTGATTGAGTGTTGGAGCTTATGCCATGCTTACTTTGTTATGAATCATATGTGAGTTATATATGATTGTATGTTGATGATGTGATAAGGATGTGTGCTGATTCTTAATTATGTGAAGCATGATGAATATGATATGCTAATGTGTGCAATGTTACGCTTGAGGGAAATAGGGGTGCCTATTGCCTTATTACACTAGTTAAATGTTTTTTCGTGAACTTGGATCCTTGCTTGAGGTTGGACTAAATCATGGTTTGATTTGTTTTTGTTGTTATGCCTTGTTAAAAATAGCACAATGGGTCCGAGGAGAGAGCTTAGGACGAATACGATTGTGCCTGTGGCTGAGCAGGGCAATCAGGGTAACCAAGGGGATGAGGTTCATCCTGGTGGGAACTTACCTCCTCTGCCACCACCTAGGGGTGGAGAGCCGGAGCAGCAGGGACAAGCTGGTCTAGGATTGGGTATCTAGCGCCACTGGTTGAGGTGATCACCGGAGGTTTCAGATTGTGGTAGCCGGAGCGCATGTTCAGGAACCTACAGCTGGGCATGTGGGTTTGCCTTTGGGAAGGCTTTGGAGTTTGGGAGCTGTTGAGTTCCATGGAATGTCTCTTGAGGCGTCGGAAGCCTGGTTAGCTGGCACGTTTCGTACAATGGATAAGATGGGATGTAGCAATGTGCACAAGCTGGGATGCGCAGTTTCTTTGCTCTAGAGTGACGCTTATAGTTGGTGGACGACTATCACCGCTGGAATGGAACCCAATGAGGTAGATTGGGAATTCATCAGAAGTGCCTTTAAGAGGAAGTATCTTGGTGTGAGATACTTGGATGAGAATAAGCGCGAGTTCATATCGCTTATTCAGGGAAACATTTTTGTGGCTGAGTACGAGGTCCAGTTCGTATGTCTGAGCCAGTACGCCCATGAGTTGATGCCGAGTGAGAGGCATGGTTGTGATCGCTTCCGATATGGGCTGGTACATGAAGTAAAGACCTATATGTTGGCTACCGACTACACGGATTTTGATGTGCTTGTATGGCGGGCTAAGGACATCGAGTAGAACTTGGGCCTGTCATCTCGTGGAGGTGGTTCTAGCTCTGGAAAGAGAGCAGCTGAGTGTAGTTCCGGTGGTGGACGAAACAAGAGGGGCCGAGATAAGAGGTATCACCCCGCTGCTATGCGTGGTAATGTTGGACGTGGTGCACTGGCTCAGGGAAATAGGATGAGGGCAGAATAGAACACGTGTTGGGCGTGTGGGTTGAGGGACCATCTGAGGCAAGATTGTCCACATGCGGCTAGAGAGGCACATGCTCTTGTTGTAGTGACATAGAATTTTTGTTGGAGCTGTGGTTCAGCAGACCATTTAAGGTGTGAGTGTCCTCTGTTGGCTGGTGGAGGCCAGTGACGTGCACCTGTTGTGGTTGCACCTCAGAGAGGCCATGGGCGCGGCTGAGGAAATTTTCAGAGGAGAGATGAGGTTCAACGTGGTATCGCTCATGTCGTAGCTGTTCGGCCTGAGGGAGGCGGTCCTGCGAGGGTCTATGCACAGCGCGAGGAGCGCAATGACACCGATGTTATCACAGGTACCTTTGTTCTACAATCTTTATCATTGTTGGCTTTGATTGATTATGGATCCACACATTCTTATATCTTGAGTGAGCATGCGCATTTGCTTGATATACATGTTGAGTTTCTTTAAGTAGGGATGCAAGTGACTAGTTCTTTTGGTGAGACCGTAGTCACTAGGAAGTTGTATCAGAGGTGTCCCTTGTCTATTCAGGGTCATGTTTTTCTTGTGGATTTGATGGAGTTACCCTTTTATGGATTTGATGTGATCCTTGTTATGGATTGGTTGTCATAGAATAGAGCGGTGGTTGACTTTGATGTTAAGCGAGACACCTTAATGCTTGCTGACGATTATGAAGTGGTGGTAGTAGGCGAGAATGTGAAATTTTTGTCTAATGTTGTTTCGGCTTTGGAAGCAAGACATATGCAAAGGATGGGTTGTGAGGCTTATCTTGCATATGCAACGAATCCTGGTACAAAAGATGTATGTGTGTAGCACATCAGATTTGTTTGCTATTTTTCGGGTGTCTTTTCAAAAGACTTTCTAGGGTTGCCGCCAAACATAGAACTTGAGTTTGGCATCAAGTTGTACGATAATACGACTCCGGTGTCCATTGCTCCTTATCGAATGGCACCGAAAGAGCTGAAGGAGCTGAAGACGCAACTTCAGGAGTTGCTTGATCGAGGGTTTATCCGGCCGAGTGTGTCACCTTGGGGTGCGCCGGTACTGTTTGTAAAGAAGAAAGATGGGACAATGCGGATGTGCATAGATTATCGCCGGCTGAACAAGCTGACGATCAAGAACAAGTATCCCTTGCCAAGGATTGATGATCTCTTTGATCAGTTTCGAGGAGCCTCGGTGTTTTCTAAGATTGACTTGTGGCCAGGGTATTACCAGTTAAATGCGAAGGATGTGGACGTACCTAAGTCAGATTTTCGGACAAGGTACGAGCAGTATGAGTTCCTAGTGATGACGTTTGTTTTGACCAACGCACCTGCTGCTTTCATGGTCATGATGAATCATGTGTTACATGAGTTCTTGGATCAGTTTGTGGTAGTGTTCATCCATGATATCCTTGTGTACTCTCGTACCGAGGAGGATTATGATAGACAGTTAAGGATAGTTTTGCAAGTGTTGTTGGAGAACCAGTTGTATGCCAAGCTGAGCAAGTGTAAGTTTTGGATTAGAGAGGTGGTCTTCCTTGGGCATGTTGTATCGGTTGAGGGTATTCGTGTTGATCCGCATAAAGTAGAAGCTGTGATGAGTTGGAAGGTGCCTAAGTCGGTGACTAAGGTGAGAAGTTTTCTTGGCTTGGCTAGGTATTACCGTAGGTTTGTCAAGGGTTTCTCGAAAATAGTTGCACCTTTGACCAAGTTGTTGCAGAAGAATGTTCACTTTGAGTGGACAGATGTGAGGCAACAAGCTTTTGAGAAGCTGAAGGAAGCTTTGACGCAAGCTCCTGTCCTGATTCAACCTGAGTCTGGTAAGGAGTTTGTAGTCTACAATGATGCGTCCATTGTTGGTTTGGGCTGTGTGTTGATGCAGGAGGGTAAGGTAACGTCATATTGTAAAGTGTCCATATGTCCTATGTTTTATGCACATTCCAACTCTTATTATCACTATTTTTAAGCACATTTTAGGCATAAGTAGGTGCATGCGTAGCATTTTACAGTATTCCTAGTTTCTGTCTTGCTTTTATGAGTTATTATTTATTTGGAGAACAAGAGATATTGTTTTATTGTATTCTTGTATGTAGGTACTAACATCTGAAAGAGGGAACCGAGGAGTTGAGGGTACAAGGCTGAGGAAGCTTACCTAGGAGCTGTACTAAAGTAGTTCTAGCTGAAGACAAGTTGCTGCAGAATACCTGCCGAGCAGAGTTGCTACCGACCTTGCTGCCCACGGTAGTTGACTATAGAACTTCGGAGAACCGAAACGCGATCTGTAGAGGTAAAACTCTTGAATCTATCACCGACGTTCATGTGATTTTCCGACGTCTGTAGCAGCGGCCAGGGCTACCGAAGCATAAATCACAAGGTTACTTGCGGACTAAGGCAAACGAGATAGAGTCCATATTCCACGCAAAGAAGTCGACATTTAAATCCATATTAAAGATGGAAAGCTGCTTTTGAGGACTTCTACTTTAAGGAGGACTTAACCTAGTCTTGAGTCTATAAATACCCATTGTACTCCTAGTTCAAATCATCCTATGTTTTCTATAGACTTTTCTTGTGTTCTTCACTACCGCCATGTTCTAAATTTTATTTGGGTTAGGGTTATGATGTAACTAGTGTGAAACGGTTGTTTTAGGTTTTGAGTTATTTTTCAATAAAATATTTTGAGTTTAATTAATCCATTTTTCTTCATTCTTTCAATCGTTCTACACTAGTGGTTTGAGAGAATCTATTTCTCGGGCAAGAAAGTGCAAGGCTCACGAAAGGGTTAAGTACGGTCACAACGTGCTGAGGCGTGACTAACTTGGTTCCACACCAGTCCACAAGTTTCAGCGGCTAAAAGGGATTACCAACTGAGATCAATAGCATGTGTTAGGTTGACGCTGAGATTGTTAGGTATTGCCTACGTCACGTTAGCTCTCGAGCATCATAACCTAGAAATAGGAGGGATCATTGTCGACTATCTTTCCAAACTTGGAGTATCTGCCAGACTTGACGCCAGGACTTCTTTCCATTCCACCTACCGAGACAGTACACCTCTACAGTGGCAGTGACCCACTGCGACCGCGTGACAGGGTCGTAGTTTGCTGCCCGCCATACCCGTCGAGGCAGCATATCGTGGTAGCACAAAATAATTCATACCTTTTGCAACGCAGTTTTCACACTAAGTGGCAGTATAACCCTGCCTGCCATATGAACCTGATTCACCTCTTCTTTATTACTTGTGTTTTTATTTACTTTTCTACCTCAACCGATAATTCACTTGTGCTTTTACTTTACCTTGTGCAGAAACTACGGAACGAGATAAGCTGTCCAATCCTAGTGGGATTCGACAACTTTTATACTATAACTTGGCAGGAGTGTGCACTTGCGCTCTCACAAAAAGGAAACACCTACACGCCCTACAAGTTTTTGGCGCCGTTGCCGGGGATTGGTAACATCAAATTTTGTTTTTCAATTTCTGCACCTTTTTACTTTTTATTTTTTTTATTGTTAATTGGCAAAAAAATTATCGTGTCCTTTGCAAGTCCATGACCAGGGCCAACCCTAACAGAAACCTTATCATTTACGACGATCTCGAGAGCAAAACGAGAAGGATTAAAAGGGAGCTCAGAGAAATTCTAAATAACAGAGGAAATAAAGGCAAAGCAAACGAAGAAACCATGGTAAACGAGGACCCCCCAATTGATGTTATGGATGACAAGGGCGGGCAACATGACCTGCCGCCCAGAGGACCACAAGAACAACAGAGGAAGGACCCCTTTGATCCGCCCAGGCCACAGCAGGTGCGGACAACTAGAGACTACCTGGAACATGACTTCCAAAGGTTCGAGCCAATAGTAACAAAACCGGAGATAGGGGCAGACCATTTTGAGCTAAAGCCTGTCACGTTCAACATGCTAAATACACTAGGGCACTTCGGAAGGACTGCCACAAAAGATGCCCGACATCATCTATGAGAATTCCTGGACATTTGTCGAACATTCAAAATACATGGGGTTCACCAGGACGTACTACGACTAAGGCTATTTCCCTATTCACTGAGGGATAGGGCGAAATAGTGGTTGAATAGCCAGCCAGATCTTTTAATACATTAACGGAGCTCTGTAAAGACTTTCTAGACCGTTTTAGCCCGTCCAATGTCACTGATAGGTTGCAGAAGGAGATCACAACCTTCAGACAAGGGGATGACGAGCCAATGTACGAGGCATGGGAGTGGTATCAACAAATGTTGAATAAATGTCTGCTTCACGGTCTACCAGCTCTGACTCATGTATCTATATTTTACAATGGGGTTAACTACCCAACGCGAATGATGATAGATGCCTCGGTCAATGGGATCATCCTAGACAAACCTTCAGAGGAAGCACTACGACTGCTGAACATGGACGCTAAAAACGATTACAAGTACTCGACGGCACACCGAGGCGGCACAAGGCGGCCAACAACTGAAAATGAGGTAGAAGCCTCAGATTCCGTAAATGCCCGCCTCGACACTCTGACAGAGCTGGTGATGAAGATGGTGCAATCCCCTGGGAAGGCCCATGAAGTAAATGTTGTTGAGCCATTCTGTGGTGAATGTGGGGGAGACCATGATTCCTCTTCATGCACTACATCTGCAAACTTATAGGTGGATACGAGAGGAATAGCATGCCCGCTCAGAATAACTACAACCCAGGATAGAAGAACCATCGTAACTACTCATAGAGCAACACCGGAACTGCTGTAAACCCATGACAACAACGAGGGGACTATCAACAGAACTTGCCACGACATCTACCCCCACAACAGGATACAAACACTTCCTCCTTAGAATCCACTATGCTTACTTTCATGTCCTACACTAAAGATTTCATTTTTAATAAAATAAAATAAAGGAGATAAACTACCTTTGATTTAATTAAATAAAATAAAGAAGATAAACTACCTTTGACTTTCATAACCACTTTTCTCTAATTTTCTCTCATTTCATTTTCTCTCAAAATGGTTTTCTAATGTATTTTGGATGTTAAATGATGTTAGAAATGAGGTTTTATCAATCCAATCCCGAATAGGTTGTTTTTCCTATGTTTTTGCTTGTGAAAATGGTGGTTTTTGGGGTGATTTTGGTGTTCTGTTATAGCTGGAGGTATAAGGACGAGTTTAGGTTTGTTTTGATGTTAATTGATGTTTAGAAATGTTTAGAATTGATAGATCTTGGCTGGGCTTTGTTTTGGGAGAGTTTGGAGGTGATTTCCATTGTTTTTGGTAGCCGAAATGAGGTTCTTGAGTAGAGCAGCGAGTTGGGTTGTATGGCTGGTGATTTTAATGCATGATGGTGCATTAATCCTCTGCTCTTATGTGTTTAAAACATGGGAGAGTGACCCGGAGGTGATTGAGGTAACGTTGGAGGTTTCGGACGCTTGGGAGGCTTGTCGGCTAGCATAGTGTTGTGTATCAGTGAGTGAGATCGTGTTTTCCAGCTATGGAATGATTTTGAAAAAAGGTTTGGGAACTTAAATTTAGGCTTGAAATGCCGGTTTAAGTTCGGAAGTAAGTAAAGTGGAATTCTCTCTCAATTGTGCTATTATTGTTTTAAAAACTATCAAAATGGGTTTTGATGTGATTGATTTGATAATGTGGTTTAATTTGTTGTTTGAGCATGGTTTTAAAGCATGTGAATTGGTTGTCAAACTTGGTTTGAAGAAGGATGCATGAAATTAATATTCCTTGACAGTATGTGTTGTTAGTTTGCATCTTAAGGCAATGTTCGGCATTTTGGCCTTGAAGGTGTTGCATGCATTAAAAACAATGAGTGTGTTGATGATTTTAACATGATATATTGGCATAGATGATGTAAAGATTACCGGATATATTGATCGATCAATAGGATGTAGAGTGCACTATAAACTAAAATTCGTATGTGCTCTTGGGATTCATCCCAAAGAGAGAGACCAATGATGGGCATTCCATTGGAGTAGGACTTGGTGAAATATCCAAGCTTTTTGGCAACAAGAGTTATTGCCATGAGACCGATGATGGGCATTCCATTGGAGTAGGACTTGGTGAAACATCCAAGCTTTTTGGCAACAAGAGTTATTTCCATAAGTCCAATGAGGATCATACCATCGGGGTAGGACTTGATGAAATACTCAAGTTTTTGGCGAAAGTATAATCGCCATGAGAGTGCGGTGTGGTGGAAGCCACCGAAAGATTATGCTCTAGACGAGTGAGTACGGTGACGGTTGATGCCACCGGAAGTGTCTAGTGAATTGTCCGCATATCCATGTACAATAGAGTATGCAAATGCCAATATATGAGAATGTGTGCCACATGTACCAATGCTTGAAATGTTTTATAATATGCGGTTTGCATATGAGATAATGAAATTATGAAATGCTTTTGTGTAAACAAGCATGGGTGGCTTTGCCATGAGTTTTGCATAGGTTGTATGCATGAGATAGCTAGATGGTACATGTGGTTTTCAAATGGAGATTAACTTATGCAAAAGAGTATTGAGTTTATGAAATGCTTTTGAGTAACAAGCGTGTGTGGCTTTGCCATGGGCTTTGTATCGGTAGAATGCTTAAGATAAATAATTGATACATGAGATTTCAAATGGTGGTTGCTTTGAAATGGTTTTCATGTATTAGAAAGGAAGAGTGTGGAATGGAAATGGTTTCCAAGGAAATTGGTTTAAACTTTGCACAAAGCACTATTGCATGAAATGGTTTAAGTGGAAGTTATTGCAAGAATGTTGTTTGGGGTTGAGTGTCTTAATGGATTTGAGTTTAATGTTTATCTTAAGCTAAGTAATGCTTAATTATAAGGTGTTGATGTTTTATATGGGGGTTTTAAACAATACTTGGTTTATAAAGGTGTGATTGCTTTTGAAAAGGGTTTTAAGGTTTGCTACATTGATGGTGTTTTGGTTTGAGCATTCCTCACTAAGCATTATGTGCTTACGCTCCTTTTTGTCCATCAATGCAGATAAATGAATTTGGGACAGCAGGAAGCAATGGATTCAAGAAGAGCTCCACTTGAGAAGTATGTTTTGGTTTATAGCTATAGATAATAAAGGCAATGGGGGGAGAGTCTTTTACGTTGATGAGTAATGAGATTTTTTATCTTGAGCAAGTTCAGTTTTTGGTTTGATACTTGTTGATGATAATTTTGCGATATTTGGATCTTCTTCTCCGTATTTTTATATAGCTATGTTCTTTTTTTAAAGGTAAGATCATGTGTTTAATGTGATAAATGAGTAGGTGTGCTTAATGCTTGTAATGTATCTAGCCTTTGATGCAATATGATGGTTTTAATGCTTAGCATGTTGCTGATATGTTGTGGAATGATTTTAATTATGTTTGATGGTATTTTAAGTGAAAAACCAGAAGTTTCTGCTGTTTCTGGGCATGGTGTATCGAAACACCCTTAGCTATTTCGAAACGGGTGTCTGAAATGGCTTGGGTATTTCGGAACGACTAGAAGTGTTACGAAACACTTTGGCTACTGGAAGTGTCTGTTTCGGAACTGGTTTCGGAACATACCCGCGTACTGAAACGGTCAACACCGTTTTGATAGGGCGTTCGACACGGGTGTTTCGATACGGTTGTTAGTGTTTCAAAACGGGTGACCGTTGGACACAGATTTGAATTGCTTTGAAGTCTGCATGCTTTACATTTTAGTCCTGAAAGTTGTAATTGCAATTGCTTGAGCTTGAGATGTCTTTTTAAGATGAAATTTGGCTGAGAGGCTTGTAACATGATTAATTAAGGTTCGGTAAAACTAAAATATACAAAGTGCTTATGTTTTCCAAAATTTACATTTTGGTCCCTAAATGTGTATTTCTTGCAATTGAGTCCTTAAACGCTTTCCGATCACTGTACTTTTTTCTTCCAAGGTTCTTGAGCATTCACATAGGCTTGATGTGTATCTAGAAAAGATAAAACAAAAAAAGAGGGTCGTTAATCAAGGTTGACTTTCGTGTTGACTTTGGTTTTCCCCGTGTGATCTTCGTAGTTCGGGTCTAATGCCTAGGCCAGGCTAAGGGGGTTACAACATGACTGGTGGAAATTTACCTCGCCACTGCCACCACCCCATAAGAGTGAGGAGCGGGAACAACAAGGACAAGCTGGTCCGGTGTTGGGAGATTTGACGCCTTTGGTGCAGGCAATGACAAGAGCAATCCAGGCTGATGTTGCTGGGGTGTATGTACAAGCGCCTGCTGCTGGGCAATCAGGATTGCCATTGGAGCGTTTGAGATGTTTAGGAGGAGTAGAATTTCGTGGTTTATCTCATGAGGCTTTTGATGCCTAGATGGCCAGCACGATCCAGATATTGGACCAGATGGGGTGCAATGATGCATGGAAGTTGTATTGTGCAATGTCGTTATTGCATGGTGATGCATACACATGGTGAACGACTGCGACCGTGACATTGGAGTCGGAAGAGGTGGATTGGACATTCTTCCAGTCTGTATTTAAAAGAAAGTATTTTGGAGTTAGATACTTGGATGATAAGAAGATGGAGTTCATGTCTCTAGTTCAGGGGAACATGACAGAGGCTGAGTACGAGGTTGAGTTCGTACGATTGAGCCAATATGCTCCGGAATTAGTGTTGAGTGATAGGCATCGTTATGACCGTTTCTGGTATGGCCTGGTACAAGATATGAAGTCGTTTATGCTCGCGACTGATTATATAGATTTTGATGTCCTGGTGACTCGGGCCAAGGACATAGAGTAGAGCTTGGGTCTAACCTCGCGTAGGGGTGATTCCAGTTTGGGCAAGAGAGCTACTGATGCTGGCCCTAGTGGGGGGCAGCATAAGAGGAACCGAGACCGTAGATATCAGCCTGCAGCTAGGCAAGGTGCGCCAGCTCAGGGCAACAGGTCGAGGTTTGAGCAGAACACATGTTGGTCGTGTGGTCGCGTGAGAACTGGAGGCGAGATTGCCCTCATGCGGCTCGTGAAGTGTAGGCTCTGGTGGCTGGAGCAAATTCCTGTTGGAACTACAGAGCAGCTGATCATATGAGTCGTGAGTGTCCCCTGTTGGGGGGAGGTGGTCAGGGTCGTGTACCAGTTGTTTCACCGTAGAGAGGCCGTGGGCGGGGCCGTGGAAACTTCCAGAGGATGGAGGATTGTAACGCACCGGTTTTGGGCTTAGAAGTTTTGGGCGTTGACCGGTTTGGTCAAAGTGCTGTTCGAATCTAAGAGAGTGAAATTAGGAAAGCCTAGTTCGGGTTGCATTAAAAATATGGAAAATGTTCTAAAATCATCTTTTAATATAATTAAGTGAACTGTGAAATCAATTTTGGAAAATGAGTTTCGGAAGGGTGACATTTTGGCTAGTGACCAAAATGTAATTTTTGAAAGTTTTGTGACTGTTTCAAAAAGGATTGAAACTTTGAATCTTTAGGGAGCTATTTACCCAAAGGGGAGTTTCTCCAGATTTTCTAGAATATTAAATGATTTAATAATGGTTTAAAATAAAAATAAAAAGGAGGGAAAGATATTTTTAGTCATCTTTAACTAACTTTCTAAATTTTCCATTCTCATTTTCTCTCATCTTTCTCTCAAACCAAACACATTCTCTCCAGATCTTTTCCTCTGATTTTTATCACCTAAATACTCCTTTTCAATCCTCATTTGATTCCTAATCATCTTCTCATCAAAACCTTTGTATTTGCTACTTGATTCATCAAACTTTTTGGCTCTAAAAGAGGAGAAACTCAAGTTTGGAGGTAAGAACGTCCTTCTCCTCTGAACTTCAAGTTCTTTAATGAAATTCCTAAGTTCTCAATCCCTAATTGATGTTTTATAAATGGCTTTTAAGATTGTTTAGTGGATCTTGGCTTAAAATGCAAGATTTGGTGTGTTTTTGATGAAATTTCGTTGGATCTGTTTAAGCAGTGTTTTAAGGTGCTAAAATGATGATTAATGAATGTTAATTTGATAAGGAAATGAGTTTTGATTAATGCAATCCCGGATAGGTTGTGTTCCCTAAGTTTAGCTTGTGATTCTTGGATGTTTTTTGTGGTGATCTTGTGGATCTGATGTTGCTGGAGGTATAAGGATGTTTATAGGTTGTTTTTAGATGTTAAATGGTGATAATGGATGTTAGGTTTTGCTGGTTTATGGCTGGGCTTTGTTGAGAAGTGGTTTTGATGCCATTTCGGTTGTGTGTGGTGGCCGAAATTGGAGTGTGAATGAGAGCAGCGAGTTTGAGTGCTTTCATTGAAGCTTTTGATGCATGATGATGCATTAAATCTCTGCTTTAATGTGTTTAATCAGGGGAGGCATCTTTGGATCCAAGAGTTGTTGATCCGGAAGCTTGAATCGGTGCTTCGGCAAGAGGCGAAGTGGAATCGGTGAGTGAAATTGGGTTTTCGGCTTTGAAACCAATGTCTTGGGAGCTTAGTTTAAGTCTAAACAACTTTGCTAAGCTCAAGTGTAAGTTTTCGGAAATACTCTCTAGTGGTGGCCATGATTTTGTTGTGATGCAATGTGGTTTATTGCATGTTTTGATTACTGTTTTGAATGCATGATTTAGCATGGTATTTGCTGTTTTGATAAGCCATATGTTAAAGGAAGCTCAAGGTAAGAGTTCCTTGTTTTTGAACATTGATTAAATGTGGTTTGATGCTTTTAAATGCATGATGAATATGGCTTGGTTTAATGCTTTAAAACAGTGGATTAATTGATGAAAATGATGTATATTGGCAAGTGATGTTTTGAAAAGGTTAAGGTCACTAAGGTGGTTAAAAGTCCTTGAGTGAGCCTTGTTTACTTAAGAACATCAAGGTGGTTAAAAGTCCTTGGATGGTTCTTGTTACGGACACAAAGGTGGTTAAAAGTCCTTGTGTGGTCCATTCTATGGTGTTTAAAAGTCCATAGGCCAAGGTGTTTAAAAGTCCTTGGGGCTCAAGGTGTTTAAAAGTCCTTGAGGTGATTCAATTCATGGTGTTTAAAAGTCCATGGCCAAGGTGTTTAAAAGTCCTTGGGATCAAGGTGTTTAAAAGTCCTTGATGTGATACATTCTATGGTGTTTAAAAGTCCATAGGCCAAGGTGTTTAAAAGTCCTTGGGGTGAAAGTTGATGAACTTGTTTTTAAAGAAATGGAATTTATCACTTGAGGCCAATATGACATGTAATGAAATGAAGCATGAGATGCTTGTTTTAAGTATGCTTTTGAGCATGTGTAAATGATGATTTGAAGCATGTTTTATAAGTGTTTTATAAATGCATTATTGGATGGTTTATTTGAGCATTCCTCACTAAGCTTTTGCTTACGCTCTCTTTGTTTTCTTAATTCAATAATGCAGAGCATTAGAGTACTTGAGGGCAGCAAGGAGGGCGAGCATCCAAGTGGAAACAAAGCTCTAAGTATGGAAGGTTATTGTGGTTGGCCTTTATATGCTTGAATTGGAAGTTTATGCTTGAATGGCTTACTTGTGTAGGAAGCATGCCTATAGATTTGGGGCTTTTCATATATGTGGATGTTTTGATGAATTGTTGGTGCAAGTATGTCTCATATATGGTTAATTGCATGTTGGCAAAGTTTGGTGGCATTTGGAGCATGATTGGTTGGTCAATTGCATGTTTAAGCATGCATTTTTAGTCAATCTGTGCAGGGTGTTTCGGAACAGCACCTACCGTTTCGGAACGGGTGCCTTAATTGTGCCCAGGCGTCCGAAACGGGAGGGGCCGTTCCGAAACGGAAAGGCCACTGCCAGACCCCCGTTTCGGTACGCGTTGCGGAACGGCCCCGAGTTTCGAAACGGGCTATGCCTGTTTCGGAACGGGTGACCGTTGGGGGCTGACATTGGCAGTTATATGTTTTGGAATGTTTGCGTTTTGGTCCTGAAACTTGTTTGTGCAATTGTATGAGTTTGGGAAGTCCTTTTGAGCTGAAATTTTACAGAGAAGCATGAAACATGATTAATTTCAAGATGGTAACTTCAATTTGGATTAAGTCCTTATAATTATCAGAATTTACAATTTGGTCCCTAAAGTTGTAATTTGTTCAATTGGGTCCCTGTTTGATCTCTGATGTTTGTGATCTTTTGGTATGATGTTTGTGTGATCACAATTAGGTCTAAAGTGCATCTAGACAAGGTTAAAAAGAAAAAAAAGGGTCGTTAATCAAGGTTGACTTTCGGGTTGACTTTGGTTTTCCCCGTGTGACTTTCTTAATTCGGGTCAACCGTCTAGGCCGGGTTAAGGGGGTTACATTTGGTGGTATCAGAGCTGAGTTCTCGAGTAATTGGGAATGTATGTATGCATGATTGAAGTATGTATGCTTTGTATGCTTGTTGAGTGAAAGCATGTTTAATGGCTTGTGATTTTGATGCAATTGAAGTATGTGCTGTGATGTAGCATGTTGTGGGTACCCATTGCCAAATCAAAGCTAAAGGAAATATGTTGTTTTGAAATGAAATTGAGCTTGAATACTTGGACTGCTTACCTTGCTGGGCCTAACTTTGTTTTATTTGTGTTGTGATTGTATGGTAAAAGTATGGCACCACGTAGAGAGTTACGAGGTAATGTGCGAGCTACGGCTCCTAATGAGAACGAGAATGAGGAAAACACGGGTAGTGCGGTGTTACCTCCTCCTCCACCTGGTGGTGGGGGTGCTGGGGCTGAGGAAGCTGGAGCTGCAGCTGGCGCTGGAGCTGCTGGACCTGGGGCTGGTCAGGGGCAAGCTATGCCTGATATGACGATGTTAGTGCAAGCTATTGCTGGTGCTTTTCAAGCAGCAGTAGCTGGGGCTCGTGGAGCGGGGCATCAGGAAGATGCTGGTGTCAGACTACCTTTGGAGCGTTTGCGCAGTCTTGGTGGGACTGAGTTCAGGGGTATGTCTACTGAGAGTTCTGAAGCTTGGCTAGAGAGTACCAAGCGAATCTTGGGCCAGATGAGTTGCACTGATGTGCAGAAGCTGGGTTGTGTTGTGTCCTTGCTGCAGAAGGATGCGTATACGTGGTGGACAACCACTGTTGCTGGGATGGCAGAAGCTGATGTGACTTGGACATTCTTTCAGAATGTGTTCAAGAGGAGATATCTGGGTGTAAGATATCTAGATGAGAAGAAGCGTGAATTCATGTCTCTTACCCAAGGGAGCATGAGTGTGGCTGAGTATGAGGTGCAGTTTGTGCGACTCAGTCAGTATGCACCGGAGCTGGTACCTGATTAGCGGGCAAGGTGCGAGAGGTTCCGTTACGGTCTTGTGACGGAAGTGAAGATGTATTTACTGGCCGCCGAGTATGATGATTTCGACGTGTTGGTGGGCCGAGCCAAGGATATAGAGATGAACTTGGGTTTATCTGTGAGAGGTGCTGGAGCAAGTGCTGGGAAGCGATCAGCTGAGTTTAGTTCCGGAGGTGGACGGAACAAGAGGGGACGTGATCAGAAGTATCAGCCCTCAGCCAAGAGAGGTGGTGGTGCACCTGCTAGGGGTGGCAGTGCTGGAGCTGATCCTAGTGCTTGTTGGATCTGTGGTTCCCGTGGTCACCTGAAGCGTGACTGTCCTCGTGCTGAGAGAGTGGTGCAAGCTCCTGTTGCGGCTGCTGGTAGCGGGTGCTGGAGTTGTGGATCCGCAGACCACTTGGGGCGAGAATGTGAAGTTTCTTGCCAATGTGGTGTCTACCTTGGAGGCGAGTAGGATGCTGAGGCAAGGTTGCGAAGCTTATCTAGCTTTTGTGATGAATCCTAGCTCCAAGGAGTTGAGGGTGCAAGATATCAGGGTTGTGAATGAGTTTCCTGGTGTTTTTCCTGAGGAGTTGCCTGGTTTACCTCCTAACCGCGAGGTGGAGTTTGGAATTGAGCTGTATGAGAATACAACTTCTGTGTCCATTACTCCCTATAGAATGGCACCTAAGGAGCTGAAGGAGCTGAAGACGCAGTTGCAAGAGTTGCTTGATCGTGGTTTCATCCGGCCGAGTGTGTCACCTTGGGGAGCACCGGTCTTGTTTGTGAAGAAGAAGGATGGCACTATGAGAATGTGCATTGATTACCGTCAGCTGAACAAGTTGACTATCAAGAATCGGTATCCTTTGCCGAGGATTGATGATCTCTTTGATCAATTTCGGGGAGCTGCTGTGTTCTCTAAGATTGACTTGAGGTCAGGGTATTATCAGTTGAAGGTGAAGGATGTGGATGTGCCTAAGACAGCTTTCAGGACAAGATATGGGCATTATGAGTTTCTTGTGATGCCGTTTGGGTTGACAAATGCTCCTGCTGCTTTCATGGACATGATGAATCGTGTGTTTCATGAATACTTGGACAAGTTTGTTGTGGTGTTCATTGATGATATCCTCGTGTACTCGTGTACTGAGAAGGAGCATGAAGAGCATTTGAGGATTGTTTTGCAAGCTTTGTTGGAGAATCAGCTTTATGCTAAGCTGAGCAAGTGTGAGTTCTGGTTAAGGGAGGTGGTGTTTCTTGGGCATGTGGTCTCAGCTGAGGGGATTCGTGTTGATCCTCAGAAGATTGAGGCGGTGATGAATTGGAAAGTTCCTAAGTCTGTTCATGAGGTCCGTAGTTTCCTTGGTTTGGCGGGATACTACCGAAGGTTTGTGGATGGTTTTTCCAAGATTGTTGCTCCTTTGACAAAGCTGTTGCAGAAGGATGTTAAGTATGAGTGGACGGAAGCGAGACAGCAGGCTTTTGAGAAGCTTAAGGCGGCTTTGACGCAAGCTCCTATCTTGGTTCAGCCTGAATCAGGGAAAGAGTTTGTGGTTTACAGTGATGCATCCTATGTTGGTTTGGGGTGTGTGCTGATGCAGGAGGGTAAGGTGGTGGCTTATGCATCGCGGCAGTTGAAAGTGCATGAGCGCAATTACCCTACGCATGATATTGAGCTGGCTGCAGTGGTTTTTGCTCTGAAGATCTGGAGACATTATCTGTATGGTGAGAAGTGTACTGTGTACACGGATCACAAGAGTTTGAGGTATCTGATGTCTCAGAAGGAGTTGAATCTTAGGCAGCGGCGTTGGTTGGAGTTGCTCAAGGATTATGATCTGACAATTGAGTATCATCCTAGAAAAGCTAATGTTGTTGCGGATGCCTTGAGTAGGAAAGTAGCTGTTGAGCTGAGAGCCATGTTTGCTAGCTTGAGCATATCGCAAGATGGTGGTCTCGTTGCTGAGTTGCAAGTGAAACCCTCTTTGGTTCAGTTGATCAAGGATAAGCAGTTGTTGGATGATTCCTTGGTGTCTCATGTTCAGGATATCGCGGAGGGTAGACCTTCGGATTTCTGTTTCAATGATGATGGTGTGCTGTGTTTTGGGAGTCGGATAGTAGTGCATGCTGATGCTGAGTTGAGGCGTGCTATTCTGACTGAAGGTCATAGTAGTCCTTTTGCTATGCACCCTGGTAGTACTAAGATGTACCGAGATCTTCGTGATGAGTACTATTGGGTGGGTTTGAAGAAGGATGTTGCAGAGTTTGTTAGCAAGTGTTTGGTGTGTCAGCGAGTTAAGGCTGAGCATCAGTTTCCTTCAGGGTTGTTGCAACCGTTGAAAATCCCTGAGTGGAAGTGGGAAAGGGTTACCATGGATTTTGTGTCTGGTTTACCTTTGTCTCCATCGAAGAAGAATTCGGTCTGGGTGATTGTGGATCGCCTGACGAAGTGTGCGCATTTCTTGCCTGTGCATACTACGTTTTCTTTGGATATGTTGGCAGAGCTGTACATTGCTGAGATTGTGCGGCTGCATGGTGTGCCTAAGTCGATTGTGTCGGATAGGGATCCGAGGTTCACATCGCGGTTCTGGCAGTGTTTGCATCAAGCTCTGGGTACAAGGTTGCATTTCAGTACATCCTATCATCCTCAGTCGGATGGTCAGTCTGAGCGGGTTATCCAGATTTTGGAGGATATGTTGAGGTGCTGCGTTATTGAGTTCCAAGGTTCTTGGGAGAAGCATCTGCCTTTGGTTGAGTTTGCTTATAACAACAGTTATCAGGCAAGTATACAGATGGCACCTTTTGAGGCTTTGTACGGGAGGAAGTGTACGACTCCTCTTTGTTGGGCTGAAACTGGTCAAAAGTTGGTTTTGATGCCGGCTTTGTTGAAAGGGACCACAGAGAAGGTAAAGCTCATTTGTGAGCGGTTGAAGGCTGCTTCTGATCGGCAGAAGTCTTACGCGGATTTGAAGCGTAAGGAGATAGAGTATGCGGTGGGTGACCGTGTGTTCTTGAAGGTTTCGCCTTGGAAGAAGGTGATGCGGTTTGGCCGAAAGGGTAAGTTGAGCCCTAGGTACATTGGACCATATGAGGTGGTTGAGCGTGTGGGTCCTGTTGCGTATCGGTTGAGGTTACCACAGGAGTTGGAGAAGATTCATGATGTGTTCCATGTCTCTATGCTCCGGAGGTATAGATCTGATCCTCCGCATGTGATGCCTGTGGATGAAGTGGTTTTGAATCCGGATTTGACCTATGATGAGGAACCGGTGAAGGTTCTGGATTCGGATAGCAAGGTTCTTCGTGGCAAGACCATTGAGTTGGTGAAGGTGTTGTGGAAGCATCGCGGTGTTGAGGAAGCCACGTGGGAGCGGAAGGAAGACATGCTGAAGCAGTTTCCTTATCTCTTTCCTTCAGGTAAATTTCGAGGACGAAATTTCTTAAGGGGGGGAGAGTTGTAACGCCCCGGTTTTGGGCTTAGAAGTTTTGGGCGTTGACCGGTTTGGTCAAAGTGCTGTTCGAATCTAAGAGAGTGAAATTAGGAAAGCCTAGTTCGGGTTGCATTAAAAATATGGAAAAATGTTCTAAAATCATCTTTTAATATAATTAAGTGAACTGTGAAATCAATTTTGGAAAATGAGTTTCGGAAGGGTGACATTTTGGCTAGTGACCAAAATGTAATTTTTGAAAGTTTTGTGACTGTTTTAAAAAGGATTGAAACTTTGAATCTTTAGGGAGCTATTTACCCAAAGGGGAGTTTCTCCAGATTTTCTAGAATATTAAATGATTTAATAATGGTTTAAAATAAAACTAAAAAGGAGGGAAAGATATTTTTAGTCATCTTTAACTAACTTTCTAAATTTTCCATTCTCATTTTCTCTCATCTTTCTCTCAAACCAAACACATTCTCTCCAGATCTTTTCCTCTGATTTTTATCACCTAAATACTTCTTTTCAATTCTCATTTGATTCCTAATCATCTTCTCATCAAAACCTTTGTATTTGCTACTTGATTCATCAAGCTTTTTGGCTCTAAAAGAGGAGAAACTCAAGTTTGGAGGTAAGAACGTCCTTCTCCTCTGAACTTCAAGTTCTTTAATGAAATTCCTAAGTTCTCAATCCCTAATTGATGTTTTATAAATGGCTTTTAAGATTGTTTAGTGGATCTTGGCTTAAAATGCAAGATTTGGTGTGTTTTTGATGAAATTTCGTTGGATCTGTTTAAGCAGTGTTTTAAGGTGCTAAAATGATGATTAATGAATGTTAATTTGATAAGGAAATGAGTTTTGATTAATGCAATCCCGGATAGGTTGTGTTTCCTAAGTTTAGCTTGTGATTCTTGGATGTTTTTTGTGGTGATCTTGTGGATCTGATGTTGCTGGAGGTATAAGGATGTTTATAGGTTGTTTTTAGATGTTAAATGGTGATAATGGATGTTAGGTTTTGCTGGTTTATGGCTGGGCTTTGTTGAGAAGTGGTTTTGATGCCATTTTGGTTGTGTGTGGTGGCCGAAATTAGAGTGTGAATGAGAGCAGCGAGTTTGAGTGCTTTCATTGAAGCTTTTGATGCATGATGATGCATTAAATCTCTGCTTTAATGTGTTTAATCAGGGGAGGCATCTTTGGATCCAAGAGTTGTTGATCCGGAAGCTTGAATCGGTGCTTCGGCAAGAGGCGAAGTGGAATCGGTGAGTGAAATTGGGTTTTCGGCTTTGAAACCAATGTCTTGGGAGCTTAGTTTAAGTCTAAACAACTTTGCTAAGCTCAAGTGTAAGTTTTCGGAAATACTCTCTAGTGGTGGCCATGATTTTGTTGTGATGCAATGTGGTTTATTGCATGTTTTGATTACTGTTTTGAAAGCATGATTTAGCATGGTATTTGCTGTTTTGATAAGCCATATGTTAAAGGAAGCTCAAGGTAAGAGTTCCTTGTTTTTGAACATTGATTAAATGTGGTTTGATGCTTTTAAATGCATGATGAATATGACTTGGTTTAATGCTTTAAAACAGTGGATTAATTGATGAAAATGATGTATATTGGCAAGTGATGTTTTGAAAAGGTTAAGGTCACTAAGGTGGTTAAAAGTCCTTGAGTGAGCCTTGTTTACTTAAGAACATCAAGGTGGTTAAAAGTCCTTGGATGGTTCTTGTTACGGACACAAAGGTGGTTAAAAGTCCTTGTGTGGTCCATTCTATGGTGTTTAAAAGTCCATAGGCCAAGGTGTTTAAAAGTTCTTGGGGCTCAAGGTGTTTAAAAGTCCTTGAGGTGATTCAATTCATGGTGTTTAAAAGTCCATGGCCAAGGTGTTTAAAAGTCCTTGGGATCAAGGTGTTTAAAAGTCCTTGATGTGATACATTCTATGGTGTTTAAAAGTCCATAGGCCAAGGTGTTTAAAAGTCCTTGGGGCCAAGGTGTTTAAAAGTCCTTGGGGTGAAAGTTGATGAACTTATTTTTAAAGAAATGGAATTTATCACTTGAGGCCAATATGACATGTAATGAAATGAAGCATGAGATGCTTGTTTTAAGTATGCTTTTGAGCATGTGTAAATGATGATTTGAAGCATGTTTTATAAGTGTTTTATAAATGCATTATTGGATGGTTTATTTGAGCATTCCTCACTAAGCTTTTGCTTACGCTCTCTTTGTTTTCTTAATTCAATAATGCAGAGCATTAGAGTACTTGAGGGCAGCAAGGAGGGCAAGCATCCAAGTGGAAACAAAGCTCTAAGTATGGAAGGTTTTCTAAGTACATTTTAACTTTTGGTAATTTGGCAATGGGGGACCAATGTATATGTTTTGGGAGATGTTTTGAACTCCCTAAGTATGTTAAATGTTGTTGAGTATGCTGGTTATTGTGGTTGGCCTTTATATGCTTGAATTGGAAGTTTATGCTTGAATGGCTTACTTGTGTAGGAAGCATGCCTATAGATTTGGGGCTTTTCATATATGTGGATGTTTTGATGAATTGTTGGTGCAAGTATGTCTCATATATGTTGAATTGCATGTTGGCAAAGTTTGGTGGCATTTGGAGCATGATTGGTTGGTCAATTGCATGTTTAAGCATGCATTTTTAGTCAATCTGTGCAGGGTGTTTCGGAACAGCACCTACCGTTTCGGAACGGGTGCCTTAATTGTGCCCAGGCGTCCGAAACGGGAGGGGCCGTTCCGAAACGGAAAGGCCACTACCAGACCCCCGTTTCGGTACGCGTTGCGGAACGGCCCCGAGTTTCGAAACGGGCTATGCCTGTTTCGGAACGGGTGACCGTTGGGGGCTGACATTGGCAGTTATATGTTTTGGAATGTTTGCGTTTTGGTCCTGAAACTTGTTTGTGCAATTGTATGAGTTTGGGAAGTCCTTTTGAGCTGAAATTTTATAGAGAAGCATGAAACATGATTAATTTCAAGATGGTAACTTCAACTTGGATTAAGTCCTTATAATTATCAGAATTTACAATTTGGTCCCTAAAGTTGTAATTTGTTCAATTGGGTCCCTGTTTGATCTCTGATGTTTGTGATCTTTTGGTATGATGTTTGTGTGATCACAATTAGGTCTAAAGTGCATCTAGACAAGGTTAAAAAGAAAAAAAGGTCGTTAATCAAGGTTGACTTTCAGGTTGACTTTGGTTTTCCCCGTGTGACTTTCTTAATTCGGGTTAACCGTCTAGGCCGGGTTAAGGGGGTTACAAGGATAGACTGAGAGGTGTGGCCCATATAGTTGTTGTTCAGCCTGAGGGAGCTGGTCCTGTGAGGGTGTATTCACATCACGAGGGAAGTAACGACACCGACGTGATTGCATGTACCTTCACCTTGCAATACTTGTCTTTGTTAGCATTGATTGATTATGGATCTACGCATTCATACATCTTGAGTGAGCTTGTAAATTTGTTTGGTATTCCTATTGAGATGTTAGATGTAGGAATGCAAGTAACAAGTTCTTTTGGTGAGATTGTTTTTACAAGGAAATTGTATAGGAGATGTCCATTATCTGTTCAGGTTCATGTGTTTTTAGCTGATTTGATGGAACTGCTTTTTTATTGTTTTGATGTAATTCTTGGAATGGATTGGTTGGTTGAGCATCGAGCTGTGGTAGATTTTGATGTTAAGCGAGTTACACTGAAGCTTGCGGATGATTACGAGGTAGTAATCGTGGGCGAGCACGTGAAGTTCTTGTCTAATGCAAATTTGGCTCTTGAAGTAAGTAGGATGATGGAGTTGGGTTGCGAAGCTTTCTTGGCATATGTGATGAATCCTGGTACGAAGGAAATGCGGGTGCAAGACATATGAACTGTATGCTAGTTTCCGAGGGTTTTTCTTGAAGAGTTGCATGGGTTCCCAACAAACCGAGAGGTTGAGTTTGCTATCAATTTGTACGAGAATACGACTCCGGTGTCCATAGCTCCTTATCGCATGGCACCTAAGGAGTTGAAGGAGTTGAAGACGCAACTTTAGAAGTTGCTTAACTGAGGATTTATAAGGCCGAGTATTTCACGTTGCGGTGAGCCGATCTTGTTTGTGGAAGAAGAAGGATGCTACAATGCGTATGTACATTGATTATTGGAAATTGAATAAGTTGACGATTAAGAACAAGTACCCTTTGTCGAGGATCGATGATTTGTTTGACCAGTTTTGTGGTGCTTCGGTGTTTTCGAAGATAGATTTGAGGTCTGGGTACTATCAGCTAAAGGTTAAGGATGTGGATGTGCCTAAGACAACTTTTTGGAGTAGGTATGGTCATTATGAGTTCCTAGTGATGCTGTTTGGGTTGACAAATGCACCGACTGCATTCATGGATATGATTAATAGGGTTTTCCATGAGTTTTTGGATCAGTTCGTGGTAGTGTTTATCGATGATATCCACGTGTACTCGCGTACCAAGGAAGATCATGATAAGCATTTGAGAATTATGTTACAAGTGCTGTTGGAGAATCAGTTTTGCTAAGCTGGGCAAGTGTGAGTTTTGGCTCAAGGAGGTGATCTTTCTTGGACATGTAGTATCAGCCGAAGGTATTCAGGTCGATCCACACAAGGTCGAGGCAGTGATGAGTTGGAAAACGCATATATCAGTAATGGAAGTGTGAAGTTTCCTTGGGTTGGCTGGATATTTTCGAAGGTTTGTTGAGTGTTTTTCTAAGATTGTGTCACCTTTAACCAAGTTGTTGCAAAATAATGTTCGATTTGATTGGACAAATGTTAGGAAACAAGCTTTCGAGAAGTTGAAGGAAGCTTTGACGCAAGCTCCTGTCTTGATTCAACCAAAATCGGGTAAGGAGTTTGTAGTCTATAGTGATGCATCATATGTTTGTTTGGGTTGTGTATTGATGCATGGTGGGAAGGTTGTAGCTTATGTGTCTAGGCAGTTGAAGGTGCATGAGAGCAACTATCCTACTCATGATCTAGAGCTAGCCGAAGTGGTGTTTCCTTAGAAGATTTGGAGACAGTACCTTTATGGTCGAAGGTGTGTGGTTTACACCGACCATAAGAGTTTGAAGTAGCTTATGTCATAGAAGGAGTTGAATCTTACGCAACAAAGGTGGTTGGAGTTTCTTAAAGATTATGATTTGACCATTGAGTATCATCTTGGAAAGGCCAATGTTGTGGATGATGCTTTGAGTTGGAAGGTAGCTGTTGAACTGAGAGCTATATTTGCTCGGCTGAGTATATCGCGTGATGGTTGCTTGATAGCCGAGTTGCAAGTGAAACTTTCCTTGATTCATCTGATCAAGGAGAAACAATTGCTGGATGATTCGTTGGTGCCTCATGTTCATGACATAGCTGATGGTATAGCAACAAACTTCTGTTTTAATGACAATGGGGTTCAATGTTTCAAAAGTTCAATAGTGGCACATAACAGTCCTTTTGCTATGCACCCTGGTAGTACTAAGATGTTGAGTTGAGGAGCACTATTTTGACTGAGGCACATAGCAGTCCTTCTGCTATGCACCCTAATAGTACTAAAATGTATAGGGGCTTGAAGGATGATTACTACTGGCTGGGGTTAAAAAAGGATGTTGCTAATTTTGTAAGCAAGTGTATGGTTTGCCAAAGTGTGAAGGCTGAGCATCACTTTCCTTCCTGTTTTTTTACAGCCTTTGAGGATACCAGAATGGAA